>LR990661.1:15443645-16756145 GCA_905147715.2 Xestia xanthographa
TATACTATGGTAAAAGTATTGCATCGTACACTGGTTTCGCCCACTCTAGGGGCTGTTTAGTGTCATTTCCACGCTCCTGAGCCAAAGCTCTAAGCTGCTGGTGCCAAGTTCAACCACAATAGCAAATAAGCTGCCTGGCCATCTCGCCGCGGGATAACCTCATCATCTGCCTAACCGTTTTTTTCCAACTATGTTAAGGTCAGCTTCCAGTCTAACTGGATACAGCTGAATACCAGTCTACAGTAATGTCATAAAGAGGAAAGATTTGTATTTTTGTGTGTACGTTTGTAATGAATAAACTCAAAAACTACTGCGCCGATTTCAAAAATTCTTTCACCATTAGAAAGCTACATTCACTCTGAGTAACATATGCTATATTTTATCCCCGTAATCCTACGGAAACGGCAACTAAGCGGGTGTAACCGCGTGACGTCCGCTAGTATTTTACATAGAGCGACTGTCTATCTGACCTCCACAACCCAGTTAGTACTGGGTAATACGATACCCCTTAGTAAGACTGGTTGTCATACTTTCGGGCCACTGACCACCTGTAACGACTGATATCCTACCAAGTTCTTAATTTCAATCTCTTTACTATTCCTTCCTTTGTTAAATTTTCATAATGATATTAACGATTGTGACCCCGCAGTATTATTTCCGTAGTCAGTTGCAAATTGACGCAAATGTCAGAAGACATACGGGAACAAGGGTGTGATGGGGGTAAGGGGCACAATGTGGCCTCTCTCTGAATATGTAATTTGATTTTATTTGACGGTGACGGTCAATATAGAACATTCTTGTAGAGTTGGCAACAGAAAAAACATACTGTATGTGCCTGCTTTTTGGAAACCTAGCACAATCTCTTGATTAAAGAAAATTTTAGTATAAACTTTTTTAATCACATACGTTTGATTTGGCATAAGTCTAAGCTGGTTTCCAACTTTCTACAAATCAATCAATCTATTAATACAAAGGACAGTGTCCAGTTTCGAGTGAACAGTTCAATTTCTACAAGTAATCTCATGAGTGACCTAAAATATTTATAAAACTCACTCTCTCTCACTCACACATTTTTGCGAACTTAACAAAACCGTGCAACAAGCATAGATATTGAATTCTTATAACATTATAAGTATGTTTAACTCATTCATTATTTCAATAGGATGACCTAAAACCTTATCGTAAAATTTGTTGCTACGCTGAGGAACAACCTACCTAGACCTGAATTTGAACTTGAGAATCAAGGTCAAACTTCCGAAAGAAAATAGAATGGAATATTTTAACAATAAACGATATTTGGTAGGTTAGGCATTTCAATCAAAACATGTGTGAGCAATAAAATAATAATATTGTGAACACCCACATGTTTACACGTACTCTAAGTATGTAAATATACACTTCCAAATATGTCTAATGTTGTTAACTATTTACCTACTGTTACGTAAATGTCAACCCTTATTTACATTTGGCTTAGATACGTTTTGTTAACAGTTCTTTGATATAATTGAAGGGTTCTCTATTGTATTACCTAACTTTTTTATTCATAATTTAAAGTGCCATAACTTTGTTTGTCCTAATCATCATTTGTCCAAATGATAACTTACCCGAACTTAATATCACATAATATCACATGCCATAAAATTGAAATCCCTAAATACAATATGCCCTAAACCCGTTTGTCATAAATATTATAATCAATAATATACAAAAGACATAAAACCGTTTTCAATAATGGTTATAAATCTTAATAATATTTTTAAAACAAACCGGTATGTTCCCAGACGTTCCCAAAAGGGGACAGAACATTGTGTTTTTAAGTATGTCTGTAATTACGGGTAACTACAGGTTAAGTATTCCTTAGCGTTTGCTATGCTATGAACTTTTCTCAACACAACACATTTTTATACAATATTGCTCTTATGGAATTTGTAAGAATTAAAAAGTAGAACCATCATATCGCAGAAAGATCACAGTTAGAATCTTTTGGCTTACATTTTGATATCGGTAGTCACTAAAAGGCAGAAAATCAATCAATCAAACCGCCAATCATTATAAAACAGTTGAGTATGAACATAATCATGTGGAATTTAGTTTTCCTTGTATGAAAACATGCAAACAAACATACACCATGCATGCATCAAGCATGCAGCAAGCATGCAGCAAGAATACAGCAAGCATTCAGCAAGCATGCAACAAGCTTGTATCAACCATGCAGCATGCAAGCACGCATACAGTATGCAAGCAAGCGTGCAGCATGCAAGCGAGCAAGCAAGCAACATGCAGCAGGCATGGTTTCTTTTACGGCTCCAGCGCTGCTGAGCTCCGGCGGCCCCTCGCCCCTCCGCGCCTACGCGATTTTAAATTACACTCTAGGGGTAGGGCAGACAAGACTGCGTGCTGTCGGATTTACAGCGATTCGTTTCTGTCACTAAAACCAAATTTTTAGCAAATGTTTTAGGACCAAAAATTTCATTATACTTTTATGAAAATTCGGAATAATACACATTATGTAATAAAATGCTTATGACATTTGACTTTATGGCATGTAAAATTAGAAGATTCAATTATTATAGTATTCGGTATTATGACTAAACAGTTTTAGAAATAAATATAATTATGTAAAACAAAATTTCGGGATTTTAAACATTATGGTTACTGAAGTTTATAGCAAACGTTTTATGGATAATGATTTTCGGACAAAACATTTTAGGAGAATTTTATTAAGGGAGTACCGATTGAAGGGAGAGAGTAATTTGGGTAGTACACTTTATGAATTAAAGGTTAATTCTCATCACGAACTAACCTTTAGGTTAATTTGCATCAATCAAATAATTATTACTTCTTGTTGATTCTAGTTCATACATTGCAGTGACCTATTTTCGTGAAAATAAACAAAGTAACTTGGAAATCCTCCTCCTTCTGATGTGGTTATCTCTTCTGGTAAAAAAGTGTTTATATTCTTTTGACACAACATGCGAATAACTTTTTACAGGTGAAGGTTATATCTCTCTACAGTGCAAATTCATAATACTTCTTTGGCAAATAACTAATTAGAGGTAAGTTTGGAGTACATTTCTTTCGAAAAAATGTAATAGAATCGTGTTTTCGAAACATATAATAAATAAATAATAAATATCGCTGGACAATACATACAGCGCCATCTAGTGCCACACTAAGCAACGAGACTTGTGTCGTGGACACTAGATAGTTGATATACTACATAGATACTTTTTGTTTGTAAATATATACTTATTATACATATAAATCCTTGACTCGGAAACAAATGTCCATGGTCATCACACAAACATTTGCTCTTTCCGGGATTCGAACCCGGGACCGTAAGAACGTAAGGCAGCCTCACTACCGCTGCACCATTCGGGTCGTCGAATATATACCTAGGAGTAGTCCTCAACTTTCCTATATGTTAATCACAAACTGCTGCAGTAATATTAAATCGAAAACCATTAAATTTTCACAATTTGGTTTTATTCTGGCCCATCGCCTCCATGCATATGATTTTTTCGTGATTGATATTGGCTTTCTTGATGTCTGCCCTTGATGTCAGAAGTCTGTACGTGTTCTGAATACTGATTTGTGTAAGCACTTACAATCCAATTTTTTTATCGTTGTTCTGGTAAAAATACTGTGAAGCTTTTTCTCCTTTAAAAATAGTATTTTAGTGACATTTGAGAATGTTCTATGTAATTGTAAAATGTTTTATGTTAAACAATTATTCTAACGCTTATAAAGTGTCCTATCTACATAATTAGAACACAATATATTTTCAGTAAATGTTCAAACAAATATTAGAAGCAAAAAAGATTTCTAATATTATTTTTTGGATTTTAGACCCTACAAACAATGATTGTATTTAGGGTCTAAAATTCTAGTAAATTAAAATTTTGATTTGTAAATGTTGATTCTAAAAAAACATTACAAACGCCTGTTAAAAATAAAGGTTCAGGTAGCTACTAAATGCCGTAGATCCTTTAAAAATAAATTGGTTTTTATTTATTTTTGTTATTTTAACAGTTGTAGTTAATTTCGTTTCAGACTCGTTTTTCAGATAAAAGTAAAGTTTTATTCTAGGTAAACAAATTTCTTTACACTACAAAACCATAATTTATTACTGTTTAGATAAAAAGTACAGGCATGTCATGATATTGAACAATTGCCAAACTTAAGTGGCAGTGGGCAGGCCAAATTGCTCGCAGAACGGATGCCCGATGGGGCCGAAAAGTTCTGGAGTGGCGACCGCGAACCCGAAGACGTTGCGTTGGAAGGCCTCTAGGTGGACTGATGACCTGGTAAAGGTTGCGGGAATCCGCTAGATGCGAGTCGCACGGGACCGTTCAATGTGGCGACACTTGGGGGAGGCCTATGTCCAGCAGTGGACGTCTTTCGGCTGAAATGATGATGATGATGATGTCATGATAAAACCAAAAGCCAAAGTTCAGGAACCGCAGGAACTAGGATGCAGCGGGGAGAGGGTTACACAGTCAGCAGTTATTTATATTTTAAAAATTTACTAAAAACGTTGAAAGTCATTTCAACAGCAATCGTATCCACTTAATGCAATTACAAGTCTTAATTATTTGCCTAGGCTAACACCCTAACATATTATCCTAATATACCTAATAGCCTAATAATCTAACTAAGTTATTAATCTATCAAGAGTGATCAGCTTCCAATTTAACCGGATGCAGCTGAATACCAGTATTTTACATAAAGCGGCTACCTATCTGACCTCCTTAGCACTGGGTAATACGATACCCCTTGGTAAGACTGGTTGTCAGACTTTCAGGTCACTCGAAATACCTGTAACGACTGTCAAAGGTCAACAAATGACAGCCGGGACGAACGGCTTTACGTAATTTCCGAGGAAACTAGATATGTAATGGGTGGTCACCCATTCACAGACCAACCTAGGCAAGCGTGACTTAACCTGAAGATATATTTGGGTGGCTGTTATTATTTTGCTATGAGCTCCTCCAGTTAATGCAATTACAAGTTTAATAACAAAAATATAGCACCTAGGTTAATAGGTAGGTACTTTAAATATACAGGTTTCTGAAAATAATTACAAGATCATTATTCCTTCAACGTCTTCGAGACGAGAGTTGTGGGACCCTGATGTCTGAAGGAGATTGATGAATGGATCAAATAATCTTTCTAATAACAAATGACGGGACAAAGTTGTGAATCTGCGAAACTTTTTGAATGAATTTATCGCTGAACCGATGTTAAGTTTTTGTAGCGTGAAGTAAAGGGCACAAAGGTCATGGTTTTAATTGAAATTAATAAGTTAGTGTTTTATAAATAAGATCGATTTTAGGATGAAGCTCATAATGAAACAAAGACTTTGATTAAAATTTATAAGAACAATTAATGAAGTTCTGGTCTAAAATAGAAACAATCTACTCGATTACGTAATATACTTTCTATTACAATCTGCAAGAATTTCTTAAGGAAATTCTTAATGCATTGCTTATATTATGTATGAAATATTCGTCTGTTCTATAATGATTGGAACGCAATGAAAGTTGTTGAATAGTAAAACCTGAAGGAATTTTCAATAAAACTGTGTTATGCAATCGTTAAAAATGCAAACGTCATTTACTCTTAATTTTTTTTTTTAAATTTAATTTTTAGTCACTTTTTGTTATAACTTGTGCATTAGTCTCAATATTGTTAATATTAAGGCAAATACCAAGATACCCTCCACAGGTATTATCAATTACCTACTGGGGATGTCTCATTTATATAATCCATGTAACTATTTTTTTTATATATAAAAAATATGTAATTTTTTTGCAATCGTGTAACGGGGTAAATTGACCAACGGGTCACTTTGTATACGGCTACGAAAATGCCATTATACTTGGCCAAGCCGAAAATAGTGTCAAGTTTAGACACCAAAACACTTTAGAGTGTCAAGTTCTTAATACATAGCCCACTGGTGCCAGTTTACCCTATTTGCTCCCGCCAATTTCTGGCAGAACCGTGTAATTCGAATGACGTGTAGTGTACATCTTACTAAGTGACACCTTGGCACAAGTTTCTGGTTAACAAGCCAGAAACTGTTTACCTACGGGTTTAACTAAACCTCATTATTACTCTTTGGCTCGTATCAGTTCACACTAATCCATACTAATACACACATCAAAAGTGTCTAGGGATCAAGCATTTTTATGCGGATTTCTTGAGATTGAGATGTGGCTTTGTAATAAATTTATGATTTTATAAATTTATATGGATCCTTTTTGGTGCATTTCATAATTTGAATCAGGAACTCTCAATCAAATTCGAGTAAAAGATGAAAATAAGCTGTCAATATTTTCCCTATAAAAACATACAACGCATTGAAGACATTATTAGTGCTACTGTTTCCCTACTACTGATTAAAACCAACGTTATTATGGAGCGGCGACGTCATTTAAGCAGGGAAGAAATGCTCAGAGCCGTGGGAATGATAGAAGCTGGTTCCCGGCAACGTACTGTAGCTTTAGCTCTGAATACAAGTCAGAGTGTTATCAGTCGACTTTGGACACGTTACCGAAGCACTGGTACCGTGGCTGAGCGCCATGGAGGACGGTATCGCTGCACCACACGGAGACAAGACCGATACATTGAAATCTTAACTCGAAGAGCTCCAACAATAACCGCCATGATGTTAGCCGTGAGGCTTCATCACTCTTCAGGGAACTTAATTAGCGACCAAACAGTCAGAAACCGCTTGCATGAAGTGAACCTTCATTCCCGAAGACCGCTACGGGTACCACCTATAGCAATGCACAATCGTAGGATTCGATATCAATGGGCTCTTGAACACAGAAATTGGGCAGAAGAACAATGGCGTTTCGTGTGCTTTTCTGATGAGTCTCGTTTTGGTATGAGACCGGATACAAGACGTATACGACACTGGAGAACCCCTGGACGCCAACAGCGATTAAAATCCTGCCAGGAAGTCCATCCTTATAGTGGTGGAACCATCATGGTATGGGCGGGTATTTGGATCGGCGGAAGAACTGAGTTGATTTGGATCAGAGGCAACCTCAACGCTCAAATTTATGCTGAGACGATTGTATCAGACGTCATCGTTCCTCTACAAGTGCAAATCGGTCCCTTATTTCAGTTAATGCATGATAATGCACGACCGCACACCGCAAGAGTTGTAAGACAGACTCTCGCCGCAGCTAACATCAATGTCCTGCCCTGGCCTGCTCAGTCGCCAGACTTGAACCCGATTGAGCATGCATGGGATATGCTACAGAGAAGAGCTCTGCCGAATATGGAGGGTATCCAGTCGCAAGAAGACCTTTTTTTGTTGTTGCAACGAACATGGGCGGCCATTCCACAGCGTGATTTGGATGAACTCATTTTGAGTATGCCAAACCGATGTTCTTGTGTTGTTAGTGTTCGCGGTAGAAACACGGATTATTAATTGTTTAAGTTACCCAATAAAATTTTAAAGAAAACTGTGTTTTCAGTCATTTTTTCGAACTTTAATGTTAGTGGTTCAAATGTCAAAAATCCCTTTATTAGGAAAATGGCAAATTTCTTTATTAATGCAAAGGTGACTTGGTTTATCGTTACTGTGACAAACGAAAACACTTTATTTGATGAATCCTTAAAGAAAATTTTAATTAATATCAGTCAGGAGAAAAGTTATTGCAAAAATATATGTTGATCCCTAGATACTTTTGATGTGTGTATTTATATATCTGTATTCATTATTATTTCCACACTAAAATTATACCTAAATAAGAAAGTACTTAACTTTACTTTTCACTTCCTAACGGTAGAGTGGATTTAAATGAAAACACAAACCGGAACGTAGATTGGGACATAGAATATTTTATTTCCTGTAGTACGTTCCCTCAGGCATATTTCCAACCTATATCTGGGCAAACAACCCAACAACCACCACCCACCAACTTGCACTTATTCCACGGCTTTGTCCAAGTTGGATAGAATGCAGATAGGTACAATTACCGTAATCTGAACCTAATTCCAAAATCATAACACGTAAATAAATATATCAATGAACAATGTAGCAATCAAATACTATGCATACGGATTGTTACGGATTATGTACATCCGTAACAAACACATAGCGCCATCTAGTATTACTTATCCAAAGTACTATGATGACCGGATCAATTACATAGAAGACAGCAAGTCTTATAGACAAGTAACGCCCTGAACCAGCGCCACTCCGGGAGTTAAATATCTGCACTACATCCACAGAGGATCACACGACGATATTATGCACACATGCAAACCGAAACCGCTTTATAAGCAGAGCTGTCAAAATCAAAATCAAAATCAAAGCATTTATTTCAAGTAAGCCAGTTACAGGCACTTTTGAATTGTCGAAACAAAGATGAAAATTAAATGTAGCTGCAGTCCCAGTCACAAGACAAAAACTGTAAAAGTACTGTAGTTGTCGTCGAACAAATTGTCATTCACCAGCTAGAGGTTCTGATCGCGGCAGCCACGCAGCCAGCTCTGATTGTTAGTACACCAGTTCCTGCTTAGATAGCCTAGCAGTCTTCAGGAACTAGAGAGCTAGGGGAGGTCTGAAAGGCGATAGTCACGCAGTCCCTTTCACCCGTCAACTTAGGGTTGCCACCTGATATAAATTATTGTAACTGTTGTAAAATTATAATAAGCAAGTTACATATAAAATATCATCAAGTCAATGGGGCTTTAATTTCACTGTTACAGATCGTAGCTACTTGAACTAAAACGCGCTGGTGTAAGTAACCACAGTTTATTTTACAAACATTCCAAAATCGTGAAAATCAAAAAGTCACAAGTCACAGATTACTGTCAAGTGATATTAGAATTTAGAAGACAATTAAATGTTCCGTAAAGGTTATGCTAATAAGTTCGGTTCGTAACTTTCATCAACAGCAACCCTACACATCTAAATAATTGGAACCTTAAAACTATTTAGGTTTTATTCTTATTATGAACAAAAAAGAAGACCTTTTAGAATTTGAAACCAAAAACAGTAATGTTATTCCACTCATCTCTTTGAAACTGACTAATTTCGTAAAGCTGGTTATTTTAATTAGCATGACAAAATGTTACTTTTTCTTTTGTCCCGTTTAAAAATACTTTCTGTGCCGCTTTTGAACGAATTGCAGAAATAAAAAATGTATGTATTCAAATCGGGTCTCCGTTTTTTTCGTCATTTCATTTAATAGATTGACATTTAAATGCGAAGGATGGCAAAACAGATGTAAGTGATTTAAATGCGAAACGTTTATTTAACAGGAAATTAAAATAAATGGAATCGGAAATACTAAAAATTATTAATTCACCTATTGCTACGAAAAAATATTATTTTCCGTTTCAAATGAAAATTTTTGTAAAAAATTGGTTGCCTGTAAAGTCGGTATACGGGCGAAAGTTTTACGTGACAACGACTTTGAGTGGTAAAATAAACTTTTTATGTCTGTCTCTCTCGCTCTTAGGCGGGACGCGTGCCTCTCACTCGCTCTCATTGTGAGCGCATAACGTGAGCGGAGCGTTACCCAGTTTCTTGAAGTGTCACCCGGCAAACCAATTTATAAGACGTTGTCACGTCAAAAATTTTTTAGGAATCTTCCTCACCCAACATACTTCTGGCCCTACGTAATTTAAAACCTGAAATCTCGGATAAAAGAAGTCGGGTGACCACAATAAGAAAGTATTTCGGGAATACTAAGTCTTTGTCCCGTTCTCCTATTGTTGTCTTCGAAAAACCGAGATATACCTACACAGATATTATTCAATCGAGATACTTGCAAATTCCTGTGGGTATTCAATGTATTTTCAAACGAAATCTGTCTGTATTCAATAAAAATGGCTGAATAAAGGATGAAGAATTTGGGACGTAATACTTGAGTTTCAATGGATGAAACGCATTGGTAGGCAAAGTCTGCCCAATGGTGGGTATTATAAGGAAAATTTGAGAAGATTTGATTACTTATTTCATAAATGAAATAAGTAATGAAAATTGATCAACTGTTTATTTCCGTGTTGTAATTTGACAGAAATCTGGTAATGATTAATTATTGTTTACGTTTTACCTTACGTCGACTGCTAATAAAAGTAGAAAATACACATTTGTATAAAAAGTTATAAAATAGATACTATCAACAGTTACTGTAGGTATCAATTTTATAACTTTCCTTTGAGAAATCGGTTTCTTCAAGGTCCCGATTCATAAGTATTCATTCAGAAATAAACTAGGCACACAAAAAGCTGTTAACTTTTATGAAACTAGGTACGAGAAATTGCTCGACGATACTTCGATAAAACTTCGTAACATTTATTATTATATTTCTGTATCTTTCCTGAGAAAGTTATGTAAATTGGAGAAACCTTGAATGATCAATTGAACGAAGATGACAGACTTATAACGTCTCCTGAAAATCACTTTGAGATATAAGAAAATATCTTCTATCGATCACTGCCTTTGTCAAATAAATGATATTATGTTGTCAACGAATAGCATAACTATCTATTTTCATTTTTTTTTCTTAGTTATTCATGATTTATTGTCTTTTATATTAACTGTATTGCGATTTATAATGTCGGCGATTAAAAGCGGTTGCCAAGTTTATTTTCCAAGCGCTTAAGGGCCATATATGCCTCAAATGGCTTAGCATGATCCTCCGTTACGCCTAAAATACTGCAGCATTAATTTTGAAATAAATATATGGTAAACTTGAGGGCTAGGTACTGTGTGTAGCGAAAACACGATTACATAAACTTTTTTCGATAGAAAAAAATTCCAAAGTTACCTCCAAATCGAACAATAAACCGCTAGTATTCAAAAAGTACTTCAAATTAGATCACGAAACTTTGCATACTAACTGAACAAACTATAAAGCAGGGCTTATGTGTTTTATTTTTTTAGTCCAATCAATAGAATTTATTTAATCGCAAAAAAACACTTATTTCGCACTATTCGGCCGCAGTGACTGACCTAACAACCGCTTTGTAGTGCAAGCTGATTAGAACTTTATTCTAACAGTATTTCAAACGAAGTTTAAACCACCACAAATAGAGTTGCTAATTTTAGGGTTAGAAGGGCCTTAAGATGAAACCAGTGGAGGGATTGCAACCTGCTACGACTCAGTAGTGACTAGTGAGCTAGACTTTGAATATGCACACAATATTTTCCTTACAAAACCCTATGTATCTACTTGCGTATCTGTAGAAAATTCTCAAAGTATAGTAATTAAATTCAATATTATACAAAACACAAAAATATCCAGTCGGTACACAAAAATATGAACCGTAAATTGATTCAGCGTATTAGGAAAAACAACTGGATTAAACACGGCAAAGGTTACTATTTTTCTGTAGAGATTTATTACTTACATAAACATAACATATTTTCCTCATACTATTTTTCCGATTAGTACATTTAGGTTTCGACTTATATTAAGAAAAACTAAACATGAACCAAATCGTGTTTGGAAATCAAATAAAACATTTTATTACCCTTTTACTCATTTTACCCTTATGGAACCAAACATTTTTGACTTAAATCTTTAATAGGTATGATATACAAGTATACAGGAAGTAAAACACCTCATAACAAAGCCGTCAACCAAGCATTCTTGTACTATGGGGGTCTTTTCCGCCTGACCATTTTAATTTTTTTTCGCTTAAATCATGCGGAGGCGCCGAGCCACGCCCCCTTAAAGTTTGGGCCTATTAGGAAAGCGTCAACTTTGGCGCGCAAAATAACAATAACTGTCGTTTGGCGTGCGTCGTCAGTGCGCTCGGCCGATTCGGTATCTTTTCATTCATTTTTTCTACACAAAGTCAACGGGGCGGGGCTAGAGTGCGTTTTTATGTTGCGAATGCAAGCAAAAATGAGCTTAGTGGTGGTCAGGCGGGAGTGTCCTCGATAGTACGGTGGGCAAATCTATTTGGTTTACAGTTTACATGTGTGCGTTAAGTCATAACTATGCACACAAACACTAAATAAAACGGGCGAGCTCTGTTATTAGTGTGCGTATGGCACATCAATACCGTATACCAATATATAGTAATCATTCGTCGTGACTGAATTGGATATAATATTTCGCATTAAGTTTCTATAACGATCTTGGCACAATGGCTATCGCCTCTAATCAGTTATCGAGAAGTCATAAGTTCAAACCATGGGCGCAGCAATTCTTTTTGTATTCATTATTTTGTTAAAACATTACTTTATATAGAACTAGCTGATGCCCGCGGCTTCGCCCGCCCGCAAATTATATACTAAAACCTACCTCTTGAATCACTATCTATTAAAAAAAACCTACATTGAAATCCGTTGCGTAGTTTTAAAGATTTAAGCATACATATGGACAGACGCAGCGGGCGACTTTGTTTTATAATATGTAGTGAATAGTTTGTGCATTCAATTACGAACAAAAACCTTTTAAAAACAATATTGCTTACCTCCCATAACATACGGCGTGATAATATGTAGCCTAAAGCCTTCCTTGGTTTACAAAGAACTTTTTTTCTGAATTTCAATTCAATCTATCCAGTAGTTTTGGCGTGAAGCCGTACCATACACACAGACAAACAGACAAAAATTCTAAAAAGTCACTTTCTGTCATCAGGAAAACGCATCTAACGTTTTTCTAACAAAAGCCACTTATTTTTTCTCGAAAATTCTCAATTCTAAAGGGATAAATAGTATCCTTCATGTTAATCCAGGTTATAAACTATCTATGTGCCAAATTTCATAATCATCACAATTATAATCATTACCATCGCTATCACAATCACCATCACTATCACCATCATTATCACTGTCACAATCGCAATCACCATCACCATCATCGTTATCACAACAACCATCACCATCACTATCCCAATCACAATCACTATCACAATCATTATCACAATTACCATCATCGTTATCACAATCATCGCAATAAATCAACAATAATCCTGTATAGAAGTCGAATCCGCCATCTTTTGGATCTAAAAATAAATGCCATATTCGTAATCAGCACCAATGATAATCTCGGAATCGACACCCATATTGATTTTGAGACATTTCAACCCCATCGCACCCCAACAGGGGATGATGGTATTTCAGGTCCACCACATTAAATCTTAAAAACGCTGTTTTTGTAATACACCCGACCCGATACACCATACAAACAATACCAAACCCAAATGGGTTTGGTATTGTTTGTATGGTGTATCGGGTTTTTCAGAATTCAACCCCTAAAGGGGGAAATCCCCCTTTAGGGGTTGAATTCTGAAAAAACCTGAAACCCATTTCTACCCATTTATCGTTAGGAGTACTCCTGTTAAGTTTCGAATAAAATAATCTAACTAATGTTATTTCCCCATGTACATTTTGGACCCCCGTTTCAGCCCCAAAGGGGGTGAATTTTGAAAAATCCTTTCTTAGTGCACCCTTAAACCTCATAAGGAACCTATGTGCCAAATTTGGAATCTGTAGACTCAGCGGTTTGGGCTGATTTTTATATTTTGATTTTTATACTTTGTCACCCCATTTCCCTCTCTTTGGGTTTTAATTCTGAAAAAACCTGAAACACAAAGGTTAACTCAATTATCGAGAGGAGAACTCCTGTTAAGTTTCGAATAAAACAGTTTAACTAATCTTGTTTCTCCATTCAAACTTTGGAGCCCTTTTCATCCCCTTAAGGAGTAAATAAATTTTGAAAATTCCTTTCTTAGCACTCCTTGACCACATAAGGAACCTACTTGCCAAATTTGGAATCAGTAGACCCAGCGGTCTGGGCTGTGTGTCACAGTCAGTCAGTCAGTTTCTTCTTCTTTTCAACCGACTTCCAAAAAGAGGAGGTTCTCAATTCGGTGTTTGTTACCTCAGAACTTTCGACTGGGTGAACCGATTTTGATGATTCTTTTTTTATTTGAAAGCTGGTGCTTCCCGTGTGGTCCCATTTAAATGAACATCTGATGCTGATCTTCGGAGATATACAATGGAACTCTTCAAAAATAGACGGCAAATCTGCCGTGATTGCTGAAATCGCTTGGATGTTTATTGTTTATACAACATCATGACATAACATCACGCCTTTATGCTCTGAAGGGGTACACAGATGTGTACAATACACCCAGATTTCGACAGTTAAGTATGTTAAGTTGGCACGATCGTGTTCCGCGCGCGCCTCAAATGACGTAATATAACGCCTGTATCCTCTGAGGGGGTACGCAGATGTGTACAATACACCCAGATTTCGACAGTTAGGTATGTTAAGTTAGCGCGTTCGTGTTCCGCGCGTGCCTCAAAGCGATGTCAGCAAAAGGGACTGTTCTAAAGAGATACTGCGGCCCTGGAACGCAAAGGGCTAAGAAGGAACATGGATGGGTTTTAGTCAGTAAAATTCTGACACTACCTTCCGCTCCGCCGAGAGCAAACGCGAGGGGTAATTTGATGATTTTCCATCCGAAAAAAAAGGTATGTGAAGTTCCATATATTGGGGATACGCCTATTACCATGACATGTGTTGGTGACATGTGTTGGTAACAATTTGACCATAAATTCATGGCAAATTATTATTTGGGGACAACTAAAAATGGAAAAATAAAAATCTTTTTAACAAAAAATAAAACCGACTTCAAAAAACACAAAAAAGTGAAAAATAACTTTAGCTTCAGAAGTCGGTGACAAAAAAAGTAAATCAATCAAGCAAAGGTCACCGACTTCTGAAGCTTTTATCTTTTGTAGATTTTATATATTTATACCCGACTGCGCCAGAAGAAGGGTTATTAAATAGATTTATGTAAAATAGAAGTAGCCTAAGTTACTCCTTATTTCATCAGCTATCTGCCAGTGAAAGTCCCGACAAAATCAGTCCCGCCGTTCCAGAGATTAGCCGGAACAAACAGACAACAGACAAAAATTGAAAAAAATGTTGTTTTGGTATATGTACCCTATATACGTATACATTCGTATGCATGTGAAATGCGGTTGTTTTAATATTACAAACAGACACTTCAATTTTATTTATTTGTACAGATAAAGCCCCCTTTTCATCCTTAGGGGTTGACATTTTTAAAAACAACGTTGCGTTAGCTTCCAACCATAAGCCTAGATAATAAATTTAGTGAGTTTTACTTCGAAAATTAAGGACTTTCCATAAACAACTTCATTCTCCTTTTTAACCCTTCGGGGGTGGTATTATGGAAAACGCTGAGACACGTGAACAATTAATTTTTATTAATCAGCCTAAACTCAAAATTTGAAGATCCTAACTTTAAAACTGACGATTTTCCATAAACAACTTCATTCTCCTTTTAACCCTTCGGGGGTTGTATTATGAAAAACGCTGAAACACGTATAAATTAATTTTTAATTGTCAGCCTAAACACAACATTTGAAGATCCTAACTTTAAAACTGACGGACTTTCATACAAACTTCCATCCCCGATTTAACTCCATTAGGGGTTGAATTTCTAAAATTCCTTTTTTATTCCTTGTCTACATTATAAAGGGAACCTCTGTGCAAAATTTCAGCTTTCTAGGTCCTAGGTTTTGCCTGCGCGTTGATGAGTCAGTCAGTCAGGCCTTTTGTTTTTATTTATATAGATATAAATATAATATATATATATATCAAAGTGGTCAGTACCACAAAACGCCAATTTCATATGTAACGACCTAATATATTTTTTTAAAGCCGGTCAGTCGATTTAAAATTTATGTGATGAGCACATTTTTAGTCATTGGTACCATTTTAGTTCAACAGATGTCGCTGCATGTATGTATCTTACGAACAAAAACCCTTTAAAATAAATTTTGCTTACCTCCCATAACATACGGCGAGATAATATGTAGCCTAAAGCCTTCCTTGGTTTACAAAGAACATTTTTGCTGCGACATCGCTGCATGTATGTATCTCATACGAACAAAAACCTTTTAAAATCAATATTGCTTACCTCCCATAACATACGGCGTGATAATATGTAGCCTAAAGCCTTCCTTGGTTTACAAAGAACATTTTTGCTGAATTTCAATTCAATCTATCCAATAGTTTAGGCGTGAAGCCGTACCATACACACAGACAAACAGACAAACAGACAAAAATTCTAAAAAGTCACTTTTTGTCATCAGCTACGTTTTTCTAACAAAAGCCACTTATATTTTCTCGAAAATTCTCAATGTACAGTTTTTCTTTCGTAACTGTTTTATTATATGTATAGATTTAAAACGATTCGATCACGTTCGTGGATGAGTTATGAAGTTTGCAACGTTTGAGACAACCACGGAACTCGCAGGCCATTTTATTTTGACTGTTTAAAATCTAACTACCGACAATTTTAAAATATTGTTTTCAAATACCTTAATTTATAAAAAAATGAGTGTTCTTAGTTGTCAAGCTACGAGTATTTGCATTACTGAGTTGATAATTACTCACTCATATTCGTTTGCGAATTTATTACTTTTCGTCCAACCATGCAACATTTATCAATGTTTAAAAAGGCTGAAATCGTTGTTCTTCATGAGCAAAACGTATCAATAAGTGAAATTGCAAGGCGTGTAATGATATCGGTGAGTAACAGTTAGATTATTACGTAGATATTATACTTAACTACTCAACTTTTTATTATTACTCTGTTGCAAGCAATTAAATCTAATTGAATTTCTAATTTGCATGATGTAATTAATATTTTGTTTATTTAATTTTAGTTGAATTTGTAATAATTACTTTAATGGATATTTCTATGATTATTTATTATTTCTATAATTTATTTTTTAATAATGTGATGTAATTATTATCATTTTTAATTTTTTTCTTACCTATCTAGTGGCACTCATTATCATATTCTCTCATGCTGCAATATTGTTAATGTCTCTGTTCCAACACATAGTGTAGCTGTTTATTGTCCCTTAATAAATAAAATAAAATAAAATAAAATAAAATGAAATGAAATGAAATGAAATGAAATGAAATGAAATGAAATGAAATGAAATGAAATGAAATGAAATGAAATGAAATGAAATGAAATGAAATGAAATGAAATGAAATGAAATGAAATGAAATGAAATGAAATGAAATGAAATGAAATGAAATGAAATGAAATGAAATGAAATGAAATGAAATGAAATGAAATGAAATGAAATGAAATGAAATGAAATGAAATGAAATGAAATGAAATGAAATGAAATGAAATGAAATGAAATGAAATGAAATGAAATGAAATGAAATGAAATGAAATGAAATGAAATGAAATGAAATGAAATGAAATGAAATGAAATGAAATGAAATGAAATGAAATGAAATGAAATGAAATGAAATGAAATGAAATGAAATGAAATGAAATGAAATGAAATAAGTATAATAATAGGTTGTGTTAATAATGTTAATGATGTGTTAATAATGTTAATATGTTGTGTAATATGTTGTGTTTTTTTATCATAATGATGATTATGATAAAATTAACTGGGTCTAGTTCATTTTTGTCCTATTAAGGCAGGGGCCTCTAAATATACATAGTGTATGTATAGTATATAAATATAATAGCTGTTATTATGAGTATTTTAAATAATGTTTTTTTTTTCTATCCACAGAAGAGAACTGTGCCGTTATGGGTCCGCCGATATGCGGATTCTGGAGAAGTAGAACATCTTCGACGAGGTCCAAAACCAAAAGCTAGTTCATCGGCTCGACACCACGGTATCGTGGAAAGGCACAAGGCTGATCCTTTCTTGTCTACCCGCGTTACAGCAACAGCACACAATGTGTGCTTACAAACTGTGAGAAACCACCTTCGTTCTGCTGGGTTACGTTGCAGCAAACCAGCGCACAAAATCTTGCTGTCCACTGCGCACCGGCAAAAACGACTAGAGTTTGCTAGGTCTTACGTCAATTTTGATTGGGAGAACAATGTGGTGATTTTCAGCGATGAAAAAACATTTAAGTCGGATAAGGATGGGCGTAAAATATTGTGGAGAAAGGTGGAGAAAGGTATAAGGAAAGTAACCTTCTGCCTTGCAGGACCAGTGGCCGAATTTCTGTCGGTTATTGGGGCTGGATGTCTTCGATGGGTCCTGGTGAGCTTGTAGAAATAGCAGGTCGAAGTAACAGTCATGATTACTTGGATATTCTGTCAAATTTAATGCTGCCTTCTGTGCGGGTTTCCTACCCGCACGAGCACATTTACTTTGTGCAAGACAATTTATTGCGCAGTGCATCGTGCACATATCGTGCAAAACTGGCTTCGAAACCAAGTAAACATGACTGTTATCGATTGGCCTGCTAAGAGTCCTGATTTAAACCCCATAGAAAATCTGTGGGGTCATATGGTGCTAAACTGGGACTCATCACAAGTAAGGTCTAAGCCTAATTTAGATAACCTTGTTACTTCCACCTGGGAGTCGCTACGGGGAAGTAATATATGCGAGAATATGGTGAACAGCATGCGCAGAAGGTTACAAGAAGTTATAGAAAACGAAGGAGGGCCGACTCATTATTAGTCGAGTCGAATTTATTTTTATTAGTAGACGATTATAAATCTTACGTTTATGCACATAATGTTCTTATCTGTTCAGCTATTGTGAACAAATACCACCTTTAGCAATAATTAGGTATTCATGTTGCCGTAATCCTACTTTTTAAACCACAGCTCGTATTTTTTAAAGTCTGGTGAAGTGATGTTATTGTTATGCGGTTAGAATTTGTCATAATTTCTAACTATCTAACATGTTAATTCACTTCACCTCTAATTTTACTTTGATTCAATTTATATACCTACTTTGACAAATTATTTACGCTCATCCTTACCAACTGAAAACTTAGTCTTTGTCAAAAAAACTGGTAAACAACAGTGTTTTACTCATTCGAACGTCTAGTATGGATAGTTATAGCCTATAATTATGCTTATGCTATGTTTAAAACCAGTTTGCATTAAATCATTGTATCGGCCACAGATGTTTTTTTTTGCTAAATTGAACCTTAAAACAATCAACGTAAGGAACTAAGGAACTTAATGGAAGAAATGAGACGGATCATTTGCAAATGACCCAAGTGATAAATAAGATCGCTCATTCCAACCAATACCAATGTTTATCTCGTTTATCTAATAAAAAAAAAAAAAATTTTATTTACCTTTCTACTTTTTTGCTAGAGTGATTTTAGTAAAAATTAATTTAATAAAAAACTAAAAGTAAAAAACAAAATAAATTCCTCAGCTGGGATCGAACTGAAGTCGATGAGATTAGATCTGTATCTAAATCAGGAGCTTACACCAATCAGCCATAGTTACAGTGATAACATCGTATGAAATGTTGGGCCTCTATTGCGAATCCGTGTATTTTATATTTACCCGTGTATGTAGAATACGTATACGCACACAATAATAATGAGCGGCTGACATTGTTGGCTCGTACAGTGACTGTTACCAATGTGTGAGTGATGTAAACTAATTAGCTTGGCCCACTGTACATCAAACTAAGTAACTTTACCCAAAAAAAATGTCGTTTCCTAGCAATAAGCTAGGAAACGACATTTTTTTTTTGGGGTGAAAAATCATGTTTTGTGGTAGAACTCAACGTAACGCACTCAAAACATTGTGCTGATGGGTGGATTGAATAGTTCGGGGGTCGTGGATGTGTTTAAAGTAAAAATATTACATTACAAACTTGTATTTGAAAAAAAACTTGTCAAAAAGTTGGAACTTTGACCCCCAATATCTCCGTAACTAGAAGGTTCCCAAGTATGGCGTAGAACAAAAAAAAATGATCGCAATGACGGGGAGAACAAGTGCCTTTTGGCTTCGTTAAGAGGTGTTTTACACCCTTTATTTAGATTACAGGCGTGATGTTGTAGCATAAGCCTCTAATCACTCTGGGCCCTATCAGAATACCAGCGCTGTGACGTTTTTTTTTTTAAATGTTACAGCACCATGCTGAGATAGGGGCCTTTTGGCCTCATACAGGACCAATTTCATTTCATGTTTTTTTTTTTTTTATTAGTTGTAAGTATCTACTGTTAATTTATGCGGTAGCCCGCACAGGACAAAACACAAATTAAAATGGTTTTTCTTTCTTTCTTTTCTTTCTTTTAATCCTTGAAGGGGCAGGCAAAGGTGTACCTAGTAGTACACCCACACTTTGCCAGTTATGTTTAAGTCCCATGTAATAAGGGTCGAGCCTATTGCCATCAACCGGGCACAAAACCAGACTCCGTGGCTGCCTAAAAATTTCACGATGAAAAAACCCAATAACACAGCTCGACTGCTTGGCAGCACCCTCATGCCAAGCAGTCGTGCTTGCGACCAAAGAGGCAGTCAAACATACTTATGTTTGACTTTGACTTGTTTGACTTTTTTAAAGCGATATAACGTTACTGACGTAGCCCGAAGAATTGCCAAACTTAAGTGGCAGTGGGCAGGGCACATTGCTCGCAGAACGGATGGCCGATGGGGCCGAAAAGTTCTGGAGTGGCGACCGCGAACCGGAAGACGTTGCGTTGGAAGGCCTCCCACCAGGTGGACCGATGACCTGGTGAAGGTTGCAGGAATCCGCTGGATGCGAGTCGCACGGGACCGGTCAATGTGGCGACACTTGGGGGAGGCCTATGTCCAGCAGTGGACGTCTTTCGGCTGAAATGATGAATGATGAAAGCGATATAATATATGTACCTATATCCAGATACATATATTCATCATTCATCATCATTACAGCCGAAAGACGTCCACTGCTGGACATAGGCCTCCCCCAAGTGTCGCCATATCGAACGGTCCCGTGCGACTCGCATCCAGCGGATTCCCGCAACCTTCACCAGGTACATATATTATATCGCTTTAAAAAAGTCAGTATTTTACATACTCGTTTCTTTGCCTCAGCTTAGAAGGCACTACCATGTCCTCAGATTAAGAATGATATATCATTTTTATGGGCCTCGCATAATGTCTTCCTGCTCTTAGGAGCTTCGTAAGCACGAAGTTAACAAAAAGTGTGGTTTGCAGAAAAAAATGACCACCAACTTTCTTTTTATCCTAAAAGCTGACTGAAATTTTTTAAAGGCATGGAATTATACAACAAATTCTGAAACGATAATCCTTCCTTTTACATTCCTTGTTTTTACTAAAATTCGGCTTATCCAATCTTGTTTCCAGTAACAGTATACTCAGAAATTTCATTGATTCAATTAATATCGCCGTAACATAAAACGGCTTTTCATTTCATCGAAGTTTTTTTTCGATTTTTCTCGGTAGTCAACTCATTTAATTATTTTACGTTAAAGTAACGTTTCAGCAAAGTAGCCTTTCATCAAGTTATCTTTCCGAAATTTTTTAAGCAAAATATAACTTCCAGTTAATTTAAGCTTCAGTTCATATTTCGTTTGTGCATCGAGTTTTTGGTTTATGATTATCCATTATATCACGAATAACCGTTTTATCGAATGCTTCTTGAACAACACCACAACAACAACAACATTACGATTATTGAAATATATTTTTGACGTGATAACGTCTTATAAATCGTTGAACACCGGCTGGCATGCATGAAAAAATGTCACACCGTTCCGCGCGCCAGTCACGTTCCGCCTGACTCATCAACGCCCAGCCCAAACCCTTGGACCTCGAAAACTGAAATTTTGCACAGTAGTTTTCTTTATAATGTAGACAAGGAACAAGGAAGGATTTTTTGAAATTCAACCCCTAAGGGAGTTAAATAGGGGATGAAAGTTTGTATGAAAGTCCGTCAATTTTAAAGTTAGGGGTCTTAAAATTGTGTGTTTAGGCTAACGATTGCAAATTAATTTATAAATGTCTCAGCGTTTTTGATAATTCTATCCCCAAAGGGATTAAAAAGGGAATGAAGTTGTGTATGGACAGTCCTTATTTTCGAAGTAAAAATCACAAAATGTATTATCTAGGCGTATGGTTGGAAACTAACGCAACGTTGTTGTTGAATTTCAATCCTTAAGGGGGTAAAAAGGGGGATGAAACATTGGTTTCTTAGTTAAAATCACTAATAACATGAAAATTTGTATTTAGCCATTTGGTTGGTAATTAATAATTACATGTAGCAGCATGTTTGAAAAATCATCCTAGAGGAGAAATAATTCAATTCAATTCATAAAAGTATGCAATTTTTCTAATGACGTTAACACGTAAAATTATCGTACGTAAACCGACTTTACAGACAACCATTTTTTTTTTCTACATTTTAACGACTGTCGACCGACGAATTGGATAACGTATGTGGGTGGGAATTGAGACCCTCCGAGAGACTACATCCGAGTTGGTCTCAGTTTCTAAATAGGTATATGCACGGCACCCCGAGATAGTTCGGCACCCTGATCTAGTTTCCCATTTGTTAATTAAACTTAAACAACAGTGCATCATAGACATGGCCAATGATGAATGGCCATGAATGATAAACGACACAATGCGTGGAGCCATGGGACGGGATGCAAGTATCTGCTCCTTTATGCAAAGGACAAAGCACAAACTGCCCGCTGTCCACAATTTTCCACTTGTATGCATCGCGCCTTAGATTTTTATCTCCTAGTCCGCGTGACATAAGCACTCCCTCAAACGTTATATTAAGAATAATTTATCATTTTTATAGGCTTTTCTTCGAAGGCGTCGTCGACATTTGATCTAAAGGATTCTGTATCAGCGTGTAATGTGGGACGTTAACAGTGTGTAAGCAAGAATTATTTGCTTCAAGTTTTACGACAGCGGAGTAATGAAGTTACTTTTTATAGCTATTGGTAGAGGTGCTTGGGATACATAATTTGTACATTCCTATCTACTAGGCTGATTGTTACATACATAAATACATAACATCACACCTGTATTCCCTGGAGCGTAAGACAGAAGTGTACCTAATAGTACACCCACATTTCCCCACGCATATTTAAGTCCCATGGAATAGGGAGCAAGCCTATTGCCAACAACCGGGCACAAAACCAGGCTGCTACTGAAATTTGCCTAATTTGGAAATCGAATCCAGGACCTCATGTTCAGCAGCCCCGTTTGCTACCACTCGACCAATGAGACAAACAAACATTAGTCAAACATTAGTCAAATATACATAAGTATGCTGCTTAGAAGAATAGGAGCTTGGAGGAGCTCGTGGCTAAATAATAACAGCCGCTCGGGGTCGGTCGTTAGGTTAAGCCATGCTTGCCTAGATTGGTCTGTGGATGGGTGACCTCAAACTCAAACTTAAACTCAAAGCATTTATTTCAATTAGACCATTACGGCACTTTTGAAAGTCAAAAATACAAAAAAGAAAATCAAAGCTACAGTCCCAGTCACAAGGCTAAGTACTGTAGTTGCCCATTCCCTAGCGTAGATCTCTATGGAGAAGAACGGGCAAGAAACTCCATGGACACTCTTTTAAAATCAAAATATTGTTACAAAATCTTGGTTACATCATTAATTTTGAGATTATACATGTATGTGAGAACGATGTAGAAAGACGTGCACACTAAGAGCATCCAGAGTAAAAGATTAGATCAAAAATTTATGAATAAAGTAATTAAAATGAACCTTGGCAGCTAAGAGATGACCAGTCCCAACTGACAGCGCCCGTTCACAGACATGACGCATGTACCGGCGCCATTCAACTCAACCATATTGAAGGGAACTAAATGACCCGACACACCCGCCACCATCAGCGAGACATCTAAGTGAGCATGACATTCGCTCAGCTACCAAGGCATATTCAAGTCAATGAAAGATAAATAAATGTAAATGGTGGCTGAACAGTACAAAGTACTCACACATGTGCTATGCAATTATATAATATTAAGAACTGGAATCTATACAATGCAAGTATATTTTTACAATCTTCTGCAGCTTCCACAATACATTAACATGGGAATCAATTCTTCATCTTCTTCTTTACGTGACGATGGACTCAAATAATGCCCGACCAGTACAAACAATTAGTTTGCCCCCCCCCCCCCCCACCTATGGTTGTCGAGCAGGACCAGCATTTAGCCAAGCATTTTTATCATCAATGTAATCCCCCAACTTATAATATGCTTGCCTACATAGTGTGCGTTTTATACCAGATTTAAATTTCGTCTCATTCAGTTAAAGAATGGGGAGGTATTTTATTGTAACATTTCAAACAGTACCCCATGAAAGATGAATCCACTTTAGCAAGCCTGAAACCTGGCTGAACTAGTTGGTCCCTATTTCTAGTGTTATAGTGGTGTCTGTCTCCTCTCTTACTGAATAAATGCCGATTTTTTCTAACGTACATGATGTTTTCATAGATGTATTGACAAGGTACTGTCATGATATTAATTTCCTTAAACAGTTCTCTTAGAGAATCGCGTCTACGTAATTCATAAATGGCTCTGATGGCTCTTTTCTGCAGAATAAATATAGACTCGATGTCTGCAGCCCGTCCCCATAGTAAAATACCGTATGACATAATACTATGAAAATAACTAAAATAGACCGGCCTCGCGGTATCAACATCAGTAAATTGACGGATTTTTCTAACAGCATATGCTGCTGAGCTTAGCCGTTCTGCAAGAGATGTTAGATGAGGACCCCATTGTAACCTTGAGTCGAGCGTGATTCCCAAGAAAACCGTTTTATCGACAAATTCTAGTTTCTCTTGATTCAATATTATGTCACAATCACTACTTTTGACATTTGGTAGAGCAAATCTAATGCATTTAGTTTTTTTTCCCATTTAGTACTAAATTATTAGCGGTAAACCAATTGTGGACCTGCAGTAGGGCGTTATTTACGTCATCAAGATTAGTGGCACGTCTGTTTATTTTAAATATTAAAGAAGTATTGTCAGCAAACAACACCATATGCGGATGGTTGTTAAATAGATGGGGTAGGTCATTAATATATACTAAAAAGAGGAAGGGACCCAATATCGAACCTTGTGGTACACCCATTTTTACTTTTAAACCCATTGAGTTGACTCCATTTATTTGTACCTGCTGCTGTCTATCGTTCAAATACGATTTTATTAAACTGAGCGCAAGTTTACCTAAACCGTAATGCTGAAGTTTCAAGATCAGGGTTTCGTGATTTACGCAATCAAATGCCTTCGAAAGGTCACAGAAGATTCCTATGGCATCTTGTGTCTCTTCCCACGCAGTAAATATGTGTTTTAATAAAGTGACACCGGCGTCAGTTGTACAACGTCCTTTGGTGAAACCATACTGTTGCTCGTGTAATATTTTATTAGTGTTAAAATGGTTAAGCATTTGATTGAGCATTATCTTTTCAAACACCTTGCTGAAAACCGGCAACACGGATTCGGGCCTATAGTTATTGGTGTCTTTACTGTCCCCGGATTTAAAAAGCGGTATTACCTTACTGAATTTCATCAGATCCGGGAAGACCCCTTGATCCACGCACAAATTAAATATTGAGGCTAAATACGGCGCTACAGTCTCAATAATTGAGGTACAAGCTTTGATAGACATACCCCATAGATCTTCCGTTAATTTGACCTTGATTTGCTTAAAACCTTTTATGACTGTTAAGGGGTTTATATGTTGAAATTTAAATTCATTTGGACAGGCTGAAACGTTCGCTTTCAATAAACCAGTAGAGAGCAAGTGAGATGAATTTAAGGTTTCAGTAGTTTTAAGTGGGATACTGGTAAATAAATTTACAAATTCTTGAGCAACTTCATTGTTTGAGCTCACAAGGCCACGCGGTGTCTCTAGTGTGAAGTCATTACCTTGTTTTTTATTTCTATTTGTTTCACTGTTGATAATTTTCCAAACCGTCTTTATTTTGTTGTCGGCTGATTTAATCTTGTTGCTAATGAATAAGGATTTGGCTACCTTGCAAGTGTTTTTAAAATTTTTCGAGTAAGTAGCAACATATTTATTAAAAGCTTCAGTGTTGATGTAAGGCTTAAGGCCGTACAGCTCAAACAATCGTTCTCTACTTTTCCGAATACCCTGTGTTGCCCAGTCACTGAAAATAAACTTTGGGCCAATAGTTTTAGATTTATTTTTTAAAGTATTATTAAATTCAGTATGCACTACCGAAAATAATTCTTCATAAAATACATTTGCATTGTTTCTAATATGACCCGGTATACTTAACTTGCTAATTAAATTATTATTAAATTTGTCTAGATTGCTGGGTGTTATTAGTCTAGTTTGTATCTGAATTCTTTGTAATTGTCTATTGTACGCGAAAGTAACCGTCTGACCACTATGATCTGAAGGCAGGTAATTTACGATGGATTTATTTATGTAATCGCAGCAACAAAAAACATTATCGATACATGTAGCAGTATTTGTAGTAATTCGAGTTGGTTCTGAAAACACGTTTGACAAGTTAAATGATTTAAAGAGACTTTAATCTACTGCTATTCACATTATTCTCTATGATATTAACATTAAAGTCACCACAGATAATTATTGGTTTATTACCAGTTACTAGTTTTGCCAAAGCATCTTCCATTACTGACTCAAAGATAGAATAGTTCAGGTAATTAGGGGGTCTGTAAACGCACACTATTACATGCTTATCTAGCTCAACACAAGACAATTCAATGCTATGTTCAACCGATAGATCGACTATATCATTACGAGACTTAGATTTAATACAATTTTTTACTAGGATTAATGAACCCCCACGCATCTTGGATTTTCGGTTAAAGCAACTGCTCACATTGTAATTCTCATTATTTATTTGCATTACTTCATAATCTTTCATCCAATGTTCAGTAAAACAGATAATATCAAAATTAGCTTTTTCGAAAAATAGTTCTATTTCTAGTTCTTTGGAAGAAAGTCCCTGAATATTCTGGTGAAACAATTTTAAGGAATTCTGCTCAGCCCCTTTTTTACAGTTATTTGATTAAGAGCTAGAAGATACCTCGAAGTTGACGAGATTAACTAAATTGTCACTCGTACCTTCTATTGTCTTATTGACTAGTTTAAATCTAAGCTAATACTATTTGTATAATTACAATTAGTATAATTACTAATTTCCGTAGACCTATTTACAAAAAAACTGCGACATACCACATATGTCTGAGTTTATATTAAAAGCTAATAGCCGAGCTATTTGACGTCTAAAACTAATAGGCAAGTACGCATGGTTTCTGGTTGACTTCAATTTCTGAACGAAACTGTTAGTGTCGAAAAATGTCAACCTGTCACTATAATGACTAACTAGAAAATGCAAATGATTATTTAGGGCATGGATATAATGGTTTTGCTTGCTAGACAATTTCTTAAAGTACGGGAATGCGCATAGAATAATTTTCTTACATTTTAGTTTTAACAGTTGAGTGACATTGTCAGTGATATCGTCAATTTTAACGAACTGTTACCTACAAATACAGTTACAATGGCATGAGGATCTAATTCCTTCCGAGTTATGGATGACATTATGTGGTTGTATGAAGCCTGAGGTGTACAATAATTTTGACAAGAATGACTCAGATTGTCACTAATTAATTTGCCTAAACCTATTCCAATACCATCTGAATACATGATGGAGCAGTCACAATGTGTACTACAACGAGAGGGAGAACTGCATTCTGTTTGTCCTACCTGTGATGAACCTTGTACAATGTCTGGTGAATTTTGAATGGGGATACAGTCCCGAGAACTTCCTAACCGGGACGGGTCCTCCGTTTCCTCAGGCAGGATAGTGTCCGGGCTGGATTCCCTTTGTGATGTACATTGAGTGATGTTGGTCATCATGTCTACGCAGTTTGCATTACTATCACCACTATTGACCAACTCGTTTGTAGCAAGGAGAGAGAGACACACAAGACCACCCATTACATACCGAGTTTCCTCCGTGCCTCGGAAAGCATGTTAAGCCGTTGGTCCCGGCTGTCTTTTGTAGATCTTTGACAGTCATTAGGTAGTCAGAGGCCCAAAAAGTCTGACAACCAGTTACCAAGGGGTATCGTATTAGCCGGTACTAACTGGGTTGTGGAGATCAGATAGGCAGTCGCTCCATGTAAAATACTGGTATTCAGCTGCGTCCGGTAAAACTGGAAGCCGACCCCAACATAGTTGGGAAAAGGCTAGGCAGATGATGATGACTGCTTAGAAGAATAATATTGATCATTAGTGGTTAAAATTCTCACCTGCCAGTTAGGTAATTAAGGAGTCGTTAAATACATGTCTTTCATAACTACTAACGCACAGTCACTATACTTACCATCTAAACTTTAGATTCTAAAGGAATGAGTCAGGAATACACCAAAATATAAACACTAAAACGTTTGCTACGGTTGTCATAGCAAAAGCGCTACGAACATTTCTTTTTATTCGTTATTTATCAGGAAAAACAAATTAGGATTAAAAACCGGTGCTTTAATCCTAATTTGTTTTTCCTAATAAATTTTCAGTGGGGTACGAATGAACTGGCTTGGAACTAATGACCCCCAAGAGGGAAATGTGGGGTATTTTAGATTTGGACATACCTACAGACATTTTTTTCTTGTCTGTGACAAACATACTTTTGTAGGAGAATTTATTATGTAGATTCTAAACATAACTTTGTACTAAAAATGTAAATAACTTCAGCTATTCGGATGCCTTGTTGTTTACAATATTAATTTTTATTCATGGAAACTATATATATAGGAAAATACCAGAAAAATGGTTTTTCGGCTTAATTATTTTTAGTTTTTGCGTAGTTTTATGAAAACTCTGACGTACAGTGGTGAATTACACTACTAAGAAAATGCGCCATATGTGAAAAATAAGGTAGGTAGTAGGTAGGCTCACATGCCTAAATAAGTTTGTATAAACCCAAAAACCAAACAACAATGAGTAATCGAAACAATGTGTGAGATGTCCTCGTGGTTATTATCAAATCGACGAATCAACTTTATATTTATGGCTGAAAAAATAAAGTTTTCCAGCCAAGATGTTTATTTATTGAAAATGTAGTGATAATAAAATTTTGGTTGCTGTATAAAAGCATTATTGTTTATAATACGCACAGCTATTGTCGTATTTCCCGCTATGCATGAATCGTATCAGTTTATTTGTTTGCTGAAAATAATGACTATCCTCTCAAATAGGTATGTAATTTTTGGAACACTGCCACTGGTGGTGGTCTACATATTTAATGTTTATTACTACAGTTCCAAATCAGATATACACTCGTAGTATACTGGTAATACAAATGAAAATAATTACTAGTTTCGTTGTTGACACATCATTTATTTTGTTTCTAAAAATAGCCACAGATACATACTTATCGTCAATGTAATAATTAACGTAAGGCGTACGCACATGTTTGGGTGAACATGATTCGGCAGGTAGATACTACTGCATTCACTGACGTGCGTCTTTCAACCTTATTACTCAGGGAATATAATAAGTGGTCGACCGTCTGTGCGCGCAGTAGTGCAGCAATATAAGACTGCACAAGCCGTATGAAAAACACCAATGCCGAATATGTTTATTAATTCGGGTCGGCATTAGCATACTCAGCCTACATTATTCCCACTGCTAGGACGCAGGTCTCCTCGTGAGAGGGAACAGGCAAAAAAACACGCGGGCCCAGTACGGGTTTTGTAAATGTCACATCTTTTCGAATTTTTGTTCTGAACCGGTTTTCTCACGATGTTTTCTTCGCGGTTTTGATGAATTAAATTACACAAAGTAATGCGCCTGGCGAACTAAATACGTTCCGTCAAAACTGGTTCGCGAGAAATGGAAGGGTTAGGGGAGGCCCAGAACAGACAAGGCAAAAATAATGCATCTGCCTGGGTCGGCCTACTAGTCGTAAGTCTGGTTCAATACCACTGGGTTTGACCACAAATCTTGATTCAGAGCGACTTTAATGTTTAAAAAAATAGTGACAAATCAAATATGTTGCCGACCCTAACAAATATTAAGCACTCCTTACTCAGTGGATATCGTTTTACAATCTCCATATCAAATAATGTGACGTATGTAAAACAACCGGCTTTTGTTCAGTATTTGAGCAAAAAGGTTCTCAATAAACGTCAGCTCATCAAATAGGTGTTTGTAACGCAATTTCATAACAACCAAGCTTGAATAAAATTTCATTTCCGATTTACGTCACGGAAGCTGAAGTGGGTCAGAAACTAGTTCACAAAAAGCACATCTACGTTAAGCTACGTAATAAGCAAGACTCGGGTATCTGCCACCAGACTTGGCAAAAAATATATAGAAAATACTGGGTCGGGCTTATTTGTTACATTTATGCGGTTCGTGCGTTTGAAAATTAAAAACATGCTGTATATAATAGGATTAAAACACATTAAAGCTCGAGAGAGCGGGTTTACGTTGAGTTAAATATGTTTGTGCTGCAAAATGCACTTCATTTTACACTTTTAAAGTCTTTTTCTCTTTATTTTGTTGACTGAGAAATTACTTTGTGAGGACTTCGAATCAACTGTTTATGAATTACAAACTCTCTGCCTTTTTGTTACGATAGTATTTTAGCTCCCCGTCTATTCAACCGTATCTCTCTAAATTGTTCATAACCAGTTTTTCCAGTTGCTTTGTCTTAGGGCATCCCACAACCGGTGATGGTATAATTTAAACCACAGTTAAAACAGATATTTAGCTTCGAACTAAATACAGAATCTGGAGCTCCCGAGAAGTTCTATTTACCTAAAAACAGGCAACTCTCTTATCTACCCGCTATTCTAAGTAAAATATGACTAACTAGGAAACTTTAATATAAATCGACGGTCCCTACGTACATAAAGACATGTCAAAAATGGCATTTTTTTTTTATTGCACAATTGGCTTTAGATTTTCCATATGCACATACTTGTATTTTTTTATATTTTTATATTACGTATTTAACGTCATTTACAAATCGTATAAGAGAACAAGTATTATATTTACAACGAATAAGTGTCGTAGATGCGGATATCTATACGTATCGTTTCGTACGGTTTCTTATTGCAGTAGAATATCAGTGTAAAAGCGGTCATATCAGACATGTCTGCTTATACTATGATAAAGTTATTAAAATACCATTATTTCACAAATAATTATAAGGTTACATGCTTGTTTAAAATATGATTTCCTAAATAATTATTACAAAGATAACAAAGTTTTTATTGGTTTCGAAGTATATGAAGTCATGTCCTACATGTTTGTATATACGTGTTACTTTTAAATTTATTTAAGGATTTATTTTCATTTACGTTTACTACAATGTTTTATTTTTTTGGTTTTTCTTTTTCGGGACACGTGTATGTACCGAAAAAGATTTTTCAATGGATCTTGATGATCGGCCTTTGGAAGTTTCTAACGACAAAAGACAAGTTGCCGAAGCACAATGTGATGGAGAACAAAATCATACATCAGCTATTTTACCATCGCACAGTGTTTTAAATTATTTAATTGATACGGTAGAGGAAATTTCGAGTGATGGAAGTGACCTTAGCATAACGTTGTGGTGTTTCATTTGTGACAATGAAACACCACAACCAATACCTGAAAATTATATTAATGAAGAATCTTTGGTTTCAACACCAATGCCAAGTCCTTGCATGACCTTTGGGGATACTGTAAATGAATGTAACTGTTTTAGCGAAAGTTCTGTTATCCTATCTGATGAAAACATAAGATCAAGCCCATTAGGATCCAGCAAAATGCCTGGTTCATCAACACTGCACGAACGAAAAAATACTACACTACTACATATTTAAAACTGGATAAAAGGTACAAATTCAAAGAAAATTTCTTGGAATAAGATAAGAGAATTAAAAGTGCAAAGGAATAATCCAAATATTATTGAATTAAAGTACGATTTCGTTTTGAGACAATTATAGAAAACTAAACTGTGGCAATAATTTGAGTTTTAAATTATTGCCACAGTTTAGTTTTCTATAATTTATAAGGCTTTACTTATAATTTATAAGGCTAGAGGGAGAAAAAAGAAGAAAAAAGAACTAATACTAGAACTACTAAATTATAAGTAAAGCCTTATAAATTATAGAAAACTAAACTGTGGCTATAATTTGAAACTCAAATTATCGCCACAGTTTAGTTTTCTATAATTTGTAAGGCTTTACTTATAATTTATAAGGCTAGAGGGAGAAAAAAGAAGAAAAAAGAACTAATACTAGAAAAGGTGTACAATAATTATATTCCTATCACTGAAGTGAAATATAGAGACATGATTACTTTAAACGATACGATTATTATCCCAAAAAAGTATCATACATTCTATAATAATATAATACATAAATAATATTCGACAACTTCTTTGTCGAATATTAAAAAAAAAACACTAAAACAAAACAACAACAAAAAAACGGAAAAACAACAATAAAACTTATAGAAAAAAAGACGGTATAAATAAATTTAACAAACTTCTTACTTCTTCTCTTTTCTTTCTCTCTTCTTCTTCTTTTCTTCTTTTTTTTAGTCTTTTTTTCTATAAGTTTTATTTTGTTATTTAACTATTGAGAAAACTTTAATAGTAATAAGATGATGATTCATCATAATACTATTAAAGTTTTTTGTTATTTAATAATTATCACAACTTTATTCAGACTGATGTCTGATTATAGCTGTGATCATTATTAAATATTACCAATTAGGTAGATAGATGAGTTACATACTTCAATAATGCTGTGGTGATTATTAAATATTACTAATTAGTTACTTAAATAATTAAGCTGAGGCTCATGCTTACCTAAAAAAATTAAAATCTTGGAAAACTGTGATTTTTAATGTTTCGTTCCTGCTTCAATGAGGAAACAAGTACCTATTGTTTAGATGCTAAGAAGATTGTTAATTAACAATAAATAATTTTCAATTAAAAACCTTTTTTAATTATTAAAACCCAGTCCCGATATTTTTTTATATAAGGACATGTCTTTATTTACATTGCAAGAAATATAGTCCTACCCCGAATTAATGAAACCGCGTATAAAGCGATATGTCTTCATTGATGTATTTTTTATATCCATGGGTGGCGATTTTAGGATGTTTAACAAATCCGTTTGAAAACAATAACATAATTCTACGTTTTCATAAAACATTTTATATAAATTCTATATTATAAACTGTTTTCTTCTTTCCTGTGTATAAAAAGGTATCTTAGACATGTCTGACATGCTTTTATTTTAATATCAGCGTAAAAACAGTTATCTATCAGTTTTTCTAAGAAAATCTAAAAAAAGAAAATATATTTATATACCATTTTATAGTTCCTAAAGCTAATAAAACATTATAGAAAAAAAATATTTATAATTGTACATAGAATTATTTCTAGAGCGGTTTGAACACAAATAACGCTCTCCTGTAAACCTCGGTTTTTGACATGTCGTTATGTACGTAGGGACCGTCGAAATGCTTGTTCCAACTCTCATTTCGGTAAATCTGCCATCAAATCGTGTTACTCTGGTCTGAAAAGACAAACGCTACTCAATTTTGAATCTCTGCTTAAGTCTCATGCCGTCTCTGTCACATCAAAGTGAAAAATGGGAATGGAAGATTTTTAATAATGTCTTAAGTATTTTTTAATACATATTTGGGAAACAGTGTGAGAAATAACAGCCGACAATCAAATCAGTTTCCAAGTCAATGGAATTTTTGTCATTTAAATACGACATTTATTTTTCAAATTGTTTGTGTTTAGTTATGTAAGAACGAGAAGCTGGTTGCTAATAACAACACTGTATACAACAACCGTTTAGCTAAGCTTGGTAGGTAATTATGACAATTGCCGACAACCGCTTCAACCATCAACTACTTAATAAGTACCCTATATTTCTACGTGAACGTTCACCAACTGACGCGGTACCTATTGTGAAATAAAACTACTACAGACACGGGTATGCTATTTTACAGCGCTCGAGGTTTTCTGAACAAGCGCTGTAAAGTGCTAGAAAGCTGCACTATCTGTTGTAAAAAGTTAAATCACGGAATGGTCCGGCAAAGTTCCCTTATCAGGTGCATACTTCACGAAAAATGTCAGCGGTTTTAGTTTTTCACTCGTAAAACCGACTGCGAATCGAATATGTGTTATGAGTTCTACGTTAGCAACTAACTTTAATATCCATCGATAGTTTTGATGTCAATCATGACCCCTTTGTCGCACTGCTTGTTATTATATTCGATACCATTCATCAATACTGTTTGACACACAAAGTGGCGTTTGATTGCTAGCTTGAAACTTCACCCGCAATTAGTACCCCTCTAGACTCTGATTGATTAAAATTTCGGCTGTACTATCCATAGAAATGTGTCTTAATCATGTAGCCTAGACCCTAGACTAAGTGGCCCTAATTATATCAGTCAGGCGCTATGACTTCGTTCGACTTTGTCAAGTCGAAAAGTTTTATTGTCGAGTTTTTCCTTAAGGAAATTGTCAACGGCAGTCGGGGGCAAAATTGGCAATTTATCGAAATAAATAGCGATAACCGCACGCTATGTAGCGTTCTCGCTATCGCAAATCAGCGAATTGTTGGTATAAGAAAACATTCCTCTATAAAGCCTATCCAGAGACATTGTATTCAGCTGATAGTATGCCAAGACGTGCCCTTAATACTAGCGCTTATCTCAAAGATGCCTATTCACCTTTTCTTGAAAATAATTCTAGCGTTCTAGCCTCAACGAATTCCCCTTGTGAGCAGTCCTTTAATGAATGATAAAGCAAACTGTTTTGTTAGTAGAAATGGAATATTGGCTATGTGAAGATGGAATTCAGCCTTACGGGTGAACACCCTGTGGTATACTGGGGTTAGGTAACCGGTATTATTTAATACAATTTCTGCGCTACTTTGTTCGTCGTAAAATACTATTACTTTACGAATTTCTCTTTAAGGGTTAAAACTTTCTTTGAGAAACCCGGATTTGTGGTAAAACTGCGTGGGACTAAACATGTTAATAAATAATCCAATGCTTGTGAATACAGTTGATAATTAACCAATTTAAAAAACATATATATTTTATCGGTCTACCATATACACAAACTTTTGTTTTTAATTCACTTTGTTTACAGTACAGCGGTCTAAATCATCCATTCTTTAAAAATAAAAGATATACCTACATAAAAATTAATAGTAGGTACCTAAATATCAGTGTAATTTTAAAACTGCCGCTACAGTAACCAATTTCACAATATAGATAGCCTTATAAATCGATACACTACTAAGAATACTGCGATCGAAATGTAGAACGAAGTTATTAGAGACCTCGTAAATCTGGCATATTTCATACATAAGTGGCCATTATAATCATTTTAAGCCTGATACACTGGCAGCCCGATTAATACCAAGAGAATACTAGATTAACTTAAGTATACGGTTCGAAAAATATCTACATATCACGCCTGTAACCCCCGAGGGGTTAGGCAGAGGTGCACTTAATAGTACATCCGCATTTGAGGAAGTTATGTTTAATCCCATGTAATAGGGGCGTGCCTATTGCCAGCAACTGAGCACAATTTAGACTCCGTGGCTGCTAATGAGGAATTCCTGATGGAAAAACTCAATAACGCTGTACCTGACCTGAAAATTAAACCTAGGTCCTAATAATAAATAATAATCATTTTATTATCGGGCAACTAAGGCCCATAGATAAAATACACAAAATAACATTTAACAACAATAAACTAATACATATTTAAAACCATAGGAAACTAAACTTATAATTTATTTGAAACTAGCACTGTCAGACCAAATAGCCGAACACGGCAGAAAGATAGACTTCGGTTGCCACCAATAAAACTAAAATTATTTAAGAAAAATGTATACTGCATGTCGATTATTATTTACAATCATTTACCAAATAGTTTTCAAGACCTACCCGTTCACAATATTTAAAAAAAGACTTTTCCAACTCTTACTAACTAAAAGATATTATACCGTTAGGGACTACTTAGAGGACAAGTCAATATAATCTGTAATTTGTAAGTTAGACTAATTGACATCGCCTATTGTGAATGTATTTGCACGTCATGTTATGACAGGATATGATGAAACCACAATTTACTGTATCACCTTAAATGTACCAAATTCTAGCAAATAAATATTTTTGATTTGATTTGATTTGATTTGATTTGATTTAAAACTATTCACGTAACGTTGTCGGCGTCATGTTTCGTTGCGTGGTGTCGCGTAACCGTCCTCAGAAACGTCGATAAACGACACCCTTCGGCCAAAAGTCCTCTTTCAAGCAGGTCTGTCGATGGTAAAATAAAAAAATGGATGATGTAGTGCTCAGCAGTCGCATTAGCAACACAAGGCCAACGAAGCAGCCCCAAGAGAGTTAGGTACCAAGAACCAAGTAGATATTGGAGCCACCGCATAAGTTATAAGTTGTACTGTGGAAGTAGGTATTCAATAAAAGGGAGCTCTTACGAAACTAGGTCGAGAATATAGGATTTCGGAACTATTTTGTGGGAGTTCGATAAAAGTCAAGTTTTAATGCTAGTGTTTTATTTTGTGGTACCTACGTGATACATAAGTTCGAAAGAAGGAACGTTGGTTGGTTGGTAGGTATCTACCTGTTTGATATTAAAATATAATGTAAGTACCTACCTCCTTAACAATACTAATGTTAAGCATTCACGTTTTAAAACTAAAATTATATTGTCACTTGGCTGATGGATGACAAGATAACTTCCCACGATTATGGCGCTTGCAAAAGCGTCGAAATATCGGGAGCTCAAAATAGTTAATAATCACGGAAGATATCCCGTGAGTAGACAGTATAAGTTTAAATACTAATGGAAAATGGTGTTAATTAGTGATATATGATTTATATTCGTAGATCATTCCTAGCATCCCAGTAATATACATCTGCGTCACACACGAACGAGATTATGAAAAACTGTTGGCTGAATAGAAAAAACCTATTTATTCATGTTAGAAATGAAAATAAAAAAGTCATCATTCATACGCCGGTGACGTATGTAGGACAACGTTTTAAACCACAAAGATAAAAAAGTATAAATAAAAGAACAAAAAAGGTTTACCACCTATTTTAGACCGACGACTGTGTAAAATACAGAAACCTCAAAAAAATATTCTTCTTTGTAGCACTTGTTTTGTAAATGTAGCTTTATAAAATAAACATACATTTCAGGTGACAAAAAAGGCTGGAAGGGCGTTAACAATTTTTGTAACAAAGTTTAAATCCACAGAAGACTTGTTTCACGCCATACTGAAAGCGGATCTTGACAGTAAAGCCTCGCTAACAACACTGTGTAAAAGAATTTTCGTATTTTTATGAAGGACTTTGCGCACAAGTTTACTTACGGTGCGTATTGTATTTGGTTAGAATATTATTTGTTTTATTTTATGAGGAATGAGTTTAGTAGCATCCGAAGAAGATCTTAAAGTAAATTTTGTGTTAGCATCTTATTAAGTGATTTCACAGCGTGTTTTTCTTTCCTGTCATCGAATCAATCAATCAATCAGTTTATTTGTGAAACATAGGTGTTTACATATAAGGGGTGCGCTATGTTTTGTCATAATTAAGACATACAAATTTATAAGTGACCCATTAGGAGTCATTACATTATGTCACAAAAAAAGAAACATCAAATACACTAAAATTAATAAATAGTCATAGTAATTCTTAACAAGAGGTAAAAAAATGCATTATTCTAAATATTGGTCGTTCAAAAATTCGTCTAGATTAAAATAACATTTGTCAATTAATAATTTGAAAAGAGCTGTTTTAAACTTATATAATGTCATGTTTTAATGTCATTATGAATTTTATTAAACACTTTAGGATCGAAGAACCGCGAATTGTCTGCCAACTTGAAAAAGTCTCACGAATGAATTCAATAGCCATATTTAAAAGTCTATTTTGAAACATATCTAGTTGTAAATAACAAGGAACGGTCAAAACATACATAAAATCTAAAAAAAAAACATGAAAAATTAACATAAATTACTAGCACGAGTCCAGTAGACACAATCATCGCGCGCAATATTGTTAAATGGGCCGCACAAAAGTGATCAGTGAATCAAAAAGTAGAACTAGGTATTCATGTCACCCTGGTATTAAGGGAAACCATGCAATCGTTCTAACAGCCAGCTAAGAAATACAGAATCTCAGATTACTAAACTACCCTTAATCCTCGTATTGAAGAGAAAACTCTGACAATGAGTATCGTAATAAGTATCTACCCAGGGATTATAAGGGTACAGGAAGCATCAGCGATTTGATTCCGGCTTAGTAACTAAATACACTGGCTTCTTTTTTTCAGGGGATCAATAAGAGATTTCAACCATGTTCGAAAAACAAAATGGAAAGTCTTATATGGCTTTACAATTTTGAAATTAATGCTCTGTCACACATTTGAAAGAACAGAGTTGTTTTTTCAAAAAAAGTTGTTTAAAAAAAGAACAAAGTCATGGCACGTGCTTATTACGGTCCTAATACAGAGCAAATACCTCTTCAAAAACTAACCGTCATATGATAATGAATAAAAAATTTATTGCCCTGGTGAGACAATGCCAAAATGATTAATGATGCTTAGTTAATTCCCACTTGTGTAAGTAATGACAGCATTATTGTTTGAATACATTACATTCTCGGTTGCCCCGGTTGCGGCAATGTCCTTTCAAGGTCATTATTAGGTTCATTGCCGGCAAACGATGCTACGCACTTGTTCGAGTAGTCATGATTTAGCACAGTCAGGTGGCAAAATCGAATTTATGAAGATATAGTACAATTACCCTGCAGTTTTTCCATGACTGGGACATCACACAGGCTACGTTTCTATGAGAGGGACTGGGCTGTATTCCACCACCCGGCCCCAATACGGGTTGATAGATCATGATAAGTATAGATTCGGGGAAAAGCCGCTGTTTTGCTAGAATCGTGCCGAGCCGAACCCAACATGCCTCAGCATTGTCGAATGGGATTTGCCGATCATCCTGAGCCAAATAAAAGCCGAATAAGTAATTATAGTCATTGCTTCAGGAGTGCATGGTTTTGTTGCTCAACAAATATAGCTTAAACGAATGTGTGTAGCACCCCTCAGGAATGCACGAGATTAAGATGGTTTACAAGTGGCCGCAATTCGTATATAAATAATTTGATTGCTTTGTTAAAATATGCTAATTTCGTAAACAAAACACCACATAATGAACACCTTTCCACGTAAGTAGATATGTGTCATAAAGACATCTTGTTTTTTTTTTTTTATGGTGAGAAATAAAAGCTACACTATAAAAGGTTTTATTTGAAGAAAATTACAAAAAAAAAAAACAGGATTCCTAGCTAGATCAAATAGTAGGAAACCTGCGTGAACACGATATAGAAATACTTTGAAACGTACCTTGTCACTTTGAGGCGTAACCTTCCGTAATCTGACTGTCAAACTTCTTAAACGTAAAGTGTAAATAGAATTCCTTGCTGTATACAGATACTGTAAAGGTTCTGGTTGTATTATTAAGATAATGGCATATTTTAGGGATAAAACTATTTCGTTTTTACAATAGAATAGAGAGTCAACTAGAATATCTGACAGCGCACCCGTTTGCATGTAAAAACTAGATTTGGAAAAGAATGTTTAACAATCTAACACGTTCTTCATTCCAGTAGCTAGGTCCCGGATATTACAGTACTCAATAAACTGCATCTTTAAAGTATCTGTTTGACTTTTAAAATCGAAATCCTGCTCCGATCTCTTAAAAGCTCCGATCTCTTGATTCGCTTTAGGACCTCTTTGCGCTCAGAGCTTTTTTCATCAAAAGGGAAAAATGATTTTCTCAGTAAGCGAAAGCTATTTCACTTTGATATCCTCGCTTCATATGACTTTGATGGTTATGAGGTATAACCTGCCATGCCAGCTGGAATCTTCTTTTTTCCTTACTGTTATAGTTTGACGTCCTTCCAATTTTATTTTAGGGGAAAATAAAATTAGAAGAACGTTAAACTATATATTTTGGGCAAGCGAGATTGAAGACTCATCAATAGATATACTTGTTATAATTTATTTAACAGTTACTCTTATATTTAACATACACTCAAATTATTTCATATCATACCTTACTATTCGCATCGTCTTTATTTTTTTATTAGTGTCAGATTGGTTCTTATAAAATAATTTGTGAGAAATGAGCGATGCCGAAATACCTTAACAAAATTGAAAAGCTTTTCAACGTAGATGATTGGTTCTTCCGAGAGAGTTTATTTCCTTCAGAAAAGTGTTGGGAAAGAAAGGGATTACCTATTCAGCATAAGGCTTTAAGTTTCGATTTTAAAATTGAAAAAAGGGGCGAAGAATAACTGAGCTTTACAAAACTACTCGTTTAATTACGCACGCTGTACACAGCTAATGTCGAAGTTTAGTATATAAATTAATTTAAGACAAATACATACCATAAGTAAATAAGTAGAATGAGTGTAGAATTTACGTTATATAACTACGTTATTATTCGTTTTATTCGTAAAATCATTAGTAGTAATAAAGTTAATAAAATTGACAGACTTGCATAGAGCATCTCCTAAAAAAATAACAACAAAACAATACTTACATTTTTCTTTTAAAAACATAAGTCCGATCCGGTACCAGGCGACCATATCATTCGAAGAGCACTACCACGTTTATTCACTGCACTCCACACGACAATGTTCGGTCGAACGAGGCGAATTGTAATAGGGGTATGTATCTACCGCGGAACGATGTTACCTCGGCAAGAGGCTGCGTGGTACTGAATAAGGAGCGGACGGGAGCGCACTGACGTATACGTCACTTTGGGCGACGGATGCCATACACTGCGTACAACTTGAACTTGTAATAATTGGTAACAGTAGAAGACTTCTCGTGAAATCCTTTGGGTTTGTATAATGAGTGTTGGAACGTCTTAAGTTGTGGAACTCAGTCTTTATGTTTATGGAACTTGCGATTATTTTAACAACGCGATTATTAGGTTTTTGTTGCTTAACGTGGGAAGTCTGTTAATGGAATTAAAACCTCATTCGTGGTAAACGTAACTTTGTTGCTTAAAAGTTTTAAATTCAGTTATAGTTTAGAAATGCCTGTATTTTACTGTAGGCACCTTGATATAGGCAACCATAACTCTATAATCTTACATGGTAAACTGGGAATGTGCGATAGTAGGTAAACCTTGGCTTAATCCTTCCGAGTTTGCAAGCGTTGTGTTACGTTATTATACATTGCGGTTGTATAATGTAGTTCATCACACCCATCTTGTATGTACCAAGCAGTATACGCAAACCAAGATTGAATGCACGCGACGTGGGAGCGAATGGCCGGGACGTCATTTGAATACGGAACTTTCTTAGACAAGCGTAATTTTTTGCATAAATTAAAATGTTCCATTTTGTTTTTGTAGCTGGCCGTCAAGAATTTTTTGTGAAGAAATGTTTTTAAAACAAGAAACCTTTTAATTTTGTAGAAGATGTTATCTTTATTTTTAACCATGACGGAAAAAAGAGATGGCAACTTGTTTATTTTCGGCCAGTTACATTTTTAAATCTCATTTCCAGGTGTTTTTTTTGTTGTTTATTCTAATAGTATGATAAAAAGTACCTACAGCCTTGTAGCAGAAAAGTTTACAATCCCCTGTAGGGTAATTTATTTGTCGTTCATTTAAGACGTCAGCTATTTAGTTAGACTCGACCTTGCTACCCTTTTAGCAACAGCCAAAAATACTCTGGCTAATTCGTGGATCATTTTAACCCGAAGTAAGAAAGATTAGTACGCCGAAATTTGAAATATTTCTACGAAGTAATCTTTACATAATGTTTAGCTGAGAACAACGAGTTAAAAGGGAAGGCTCTACCCAATATTTTATTCGTGCAGAACGGAAGACTAGATTTTTAATTATCATCCGCCTATAGTGTGCGCCAGACAACTAGGAAATAAAGGTCATTAACCCGCATACATTTATTCAAATACATAATTCCGAAAATAGAAATAATGACATAAACTTGTCCCGAAACGCCCTTTATCGTGATCCTTGACTTTTTCTAGTAATAAAACCGGCCAAGTGCGAGTCGGACTCGCGCACGAAGGGTTCCGTACCAATTATTATAAAAAAATCACGTTTGTTGTATGGGAGCCCCCCTTGAATATTAATTTTATTCTGTTTTTAGTATTTGTTGTTATAGCGGCAACAGAAATACATCATCTGTGAAGTCTAGCTGTCACGGTTCATGAGATACAGCCTGGTGACAGACAGACGGACAGATGGACAGACGGACAGAGACGGACAGACGGACAGACAGCGAAGTCTTAGTAATAGGGTTCCGTTTTTACCCTTTGGGTACGGAACCCTAAAAACGATTCATAATGTATTGTCGGGGTACATACGCAGATAAATTAAGGAAAGAGCAATGACCTTTAATTCCTACTTATCTTGCGCAGACTATAGCGTAGTGCACACGTGCGTGCGGATGGCGGGTAGTAGGTATAGTATGAAAGTTTGTGAGGATGGATGGATGTTTGTTAATCTTTCACGCAAAAACTAATAAAAGGATTTGGATGAAATTTAGCGCACAGATAGTTTATCTTATCATATAGCATACTTTTTATCGCGGTACTACAATACAGTGGGACAATATCGAACACCACGCAGGCTTCCATAATTGGATAAACTAACTTTTTTAATATTTTAATAGATTTAACTCTATGCGGACCAAATGCGTTTAGTACCGAGCCCACCCTCACCTCCTCAAACCTCAAAGAGTTTGGTAATGGTTCATAAAACTATACGTACCTATGAGCCAAGTAATAAACTACTCTAAATCCTGTAGGTAATGTTAAGAGCTCGCCACCACTAACCTAAAAATGAGTGTACTTAGCATAATGTAAGGGCCGAGTAAACTGCGGTATATTTTCTCAGGTCACGCACCGTTCTCTTCACTCGCTCGTCACATCTACCTCTTATGTAATTAACTAAAGATAATTTTCCTCAAAAAAGAAAAAAGGTTTTTGTAAAAAAAGACATTCCTATGTATGTTCCCGCTTATCTTTGTTACAAGGTAAGCCGGGTTTCAAGTGAGAAAAGTACGTCTAGGTATTTTTGAGGGAATAGTCACATGTTCCAGGAATTTTGTTTTACTAAGATTTTGCGGTAGTGAGCTGTGCTGTATTGCGAGCTAGAAACATTACTTCAGCAAGATTTACGTTTATCTTTCTTTATTTGTCTCTTAATCCATTAAGACTTTGTTTGCGAAGCAGTATTTTTATCTTTTAAAGTCATCAACAGGTAAAATAGTAGTACTTCATCCATAATTTGAGACAATATTTCATCGTCAGCAATTTTATATTTTCAGTTACAATCTCCGGGAGTATTTTAAAGTTATTTTCAGGAGCGGTCGTAAAATCCCGGGAATCAAACTACGTACTCCTGAGATTTCCAATCACAACTTTCATCGAGGTACCAAACAATATTTCCGTTTACATAAAATAGATCAATCGTAAATAAATTTAAATGTTGTCCTTTGAGAAATTATGTTTGAACTTAAAAAGTGTCCTCAACCGGAATTATTTGCATTTTTTTTATCACAAATCCCTTTGATACAATTATTAAAACGCCCTGAGGCATAAAAATTCATGATTCAAGTGAATGAAGGGGAACAGGAAATTACACATTTTAATTTCTTTCCCAGTTTTCTTTTGTGTCGTATTATTCATACTTTATTCAGTTTTCAGCATAAACTAATAGTACCACTACCAGTAAACTAAAACGCGTATTCATTGTTTTTGTGTCTGCTGTGTGACCGCGTTACTTTTCTACAAGCAACGGATTGGCAATGTACCTAAGTATTTTATGCGGGTTTCATTTGTTTTGTGTATAAAATTATTTAAAATAAAGAACTTGGTCTTGTAGTCGCGAGCGCGACTGCTGATAGGTCTTGTGTTCGATTCCTAGGTCAGGCAAAAAGTTATTGGGTTTTTATGTCAGGAATTTGTCAATAGCAGCCCGGATCCTGGATTAATGTTCAGTTGATGGCAATAGGCTCGCTCTGTATTACATAGGATCAGAACATAACGGACCAAATATCAGTGTGAACTGTGCCTAACCCTTCGGGGAATACAGGCGTGATTTTATGTTATGTTAAATAAAGAAAAGTATACGTTTGGTGCAAAGCAAGCACTTGTCATACACTAGTGTATCAATAAAAGTATTAAAGCAACCGCACACATACGCAATATTACTGGCACACTGCACATATATAAAGGAACAATAATGATCACAAAAGCAATTTAGCTGGCAGTACTCTATGACTGTTCAGGCGACTAAAATGACTGACGCTATATGCTAGCTGAAGTTGAAACGACAGTACATAGACCTATATGTGTTTTAGATATTAGGTACCGTATACCTGGTGCTGGTAAGTTGTCAATGATTATTATTATAGGTACAATATTGTTTTCTTTTCATGATTTGATATTGGTAAAATTGTCTAGGTACTCGACTAAAACCTTTTTTAGAGTAGCTGGAAAAAAAGTGGTTATCTGTAAAGTAGGTTTACGGACGATAATTTTACGTGATATCGTATTTTTTCATGATATTAGTGATTTTAACTTAAAAACAAAATTTCATCCCACTTTTAGTGAAAAGTGGGACGAAATTTTGTTTCCGAAAAAAAAAAACAAAAAGAGGTGCCCTTTTTTTTCGGATGGTAAATCATCAAATGACTCCTCCCGCTTTGGGCGGAGCAGGAGGGAGTGTCAGACTTTTACTGACTAAAACCCATCCATGTTCCTTCATCGCCCTTTGTGTTCCGGGGCCACGGTATCTCTTTCGAACAGTCCAGCAACCCAGGGGTCCCGCAACCTCGGACTTTTCACCCCCTTAAGGATTGAAATTCTGACAACACCGTTGCGTTAGTTTCCAACCACACGCCTAGATATTATATTTTGTGATTTTTACTTGGAAAATTAAAGACTTTCCATAAACAACTTCATTCCCTTTTTTAACCTTCTAGGGGTTGAATTACCAAAACGCTGAGAAACTTATAAATTAATTTTCAATTATCAGCCTATACACCAAATTTCAAAACCCTAACTTTAAAACTGACGGACTTTCATACAAACTTTCATCCCCTATTTAACTGCCTTAGGAGTTGAATTTCAAAAAATCCTTCCTTATTCCTTGTCTACATTATAAAGGTAATCACTGTGCAAATTTTCAATTTTCTAGGTACAAGCGTTTGGGCTAGGCGTTGATCGCAGGATTCGAAACACTATTTCGTGCGTGCAGCCGGTGTTCATCGATTTATAAGACGTTATTACGTCAAAAGACATCACATGGAATACACTGTTTTGTTTATCGACAAAAAGCGATGTATTATTATCCTTAAATAAATATTTTTCTCTAAAACATGATAACATAATTATTATTCCCGCTACTAGGGCAAAGGTAATTGAATTAGGTTAATTGAATTGAATTAGGTAATTGCTAAAAATAAATACAAGTATAATTAAAATTATAAAACATAAGTTCGCAAATTATACCAGACGACCTCTAATTAAAACAATTGTCTGGAGAGAACGCTAAGCAAATAAGGGATGAGAGGTACTTCAGTATTGCTTGAAACATCGGCCATTTTGATTAAGTTGAGCATGTAAAATTAATTTCCCATAACCCGATGGGTCGCAAACCTAACGGATACAACATTAAAATTTGTTTTCCTGGTGTTTGCCTTCGAGACTTCACCTTTTGAGTCTAAATCTGTTGAAAAAGGGTGGATGAAGTTTGCGGACGAGGAGGAAACGAGTGACACGAGGAGCTCGTGGCAAAATAATAACAACCGCTAGGATCAATCTTCAGGTTAAGCCGCGGTTGCATAGGTTGGTCTGTGGATGGGTGACCACCCATCCCATACCGATTTTTCTCCGTGCCTCGGAAAGCACGTTAAGCTGTTGGTCCCGGCTGTCATTTGTAGATCTTAGACAACCAGTCTTACCAAGGGGTATCATATACCCAGTGGGTTACTATAGAGGTCAGATAGTTAATCGCTCCATGTAAAACACTGGTATTCAGCTTAATCCGGTAAGACTGAAAGCCGACTACAACATAGTTGAGAAAAGACCAAACTGATGATAATGATAAAGGTTGCGGACTATTTTGAAAAACCATATTTTTTATTTTATCTTACTCCTGTAAAATTTTCATCGGTATCGTTACGTTTAAATTGTAAACACTGTTCCTATATCAGTAAGATTTTTCATTATAATCTATACTAATCTATACTAACATAATAAAGAGGTAACATTTGTTTGTAAGTTTGTATGCAGGGGGTAATCTCGGGAAGTAATGAACCAATTTTAAAAATTTTTTCAATGGTAGAAAGCTACATTATTCGTGAGTGCTATAGGCTACATTTTATTCCCGTACTCTCACGGGAACGGGAACTACGCGGGTGAAACCGCGGGACGTCAGCAAGTGAAAAATACTTTTAAAATTACCGTCTGTCATGCCTTTAAATTACCTACAGAGTTCCTTCAACTTCACCCAAGGCACGTGTCTCTTTAATTGGGCATTCATTTGGTATTACTATGTGAACTCTTGCTTTAAATTTTCCATGGCCTCCACAAGACAATTTGACAAGGATTGATCGCGGTGACTTACAAAATACACTACTAACAGAATATCACAACATATAAATGCAATGCTCAATGTAGACAGTATCGCTTTAATCTTCCATGACAATAGGGTATATGCATGATTTTTTTATCACTCTAAACAAAGCGTATTAACATCAGAAATAGCAAAGTGAAATTTTTTTTTTTAATATCTATAAAAAATACTAAGTTACAAGCATTTCAAACTGCTGATTAGACAGAGAGATCCGGTACAGCGAATGACGTCATTCGCTGCATCGACGTACAGAATCCATACTAAATAACGTTTATCTAGAAAGAGATAGAAACAAAAGTTTACATTGTTATAACTCTTGTGCTGTTTGGCTGATTTATGTATTGTTTTCGCTTTTTGTCATTATTTTTATAGTACTGTAATATTCCGTATCGAAATAAAAAAAGAAATTGTATGCATATTCCCTATTGTTTCAAGAGTAAATAGTTGCAGACAGACTATTCTGTCTGCAACTATTTACTCTTTACTCTAGTAGTCAAGTTTTAACTATTTAAAACTTGACTTCTTTATTATTAAATGTGTTATAGTTATGTCGACACTGAGTGTTCGTTCATACGTACCTAACAATGTAGTGTAGTTCAAAAAGTAACATTAAATATATTATTATGATATTTGGTGGGCCACAAACTAAAAATCATCACATACTACGCATGTCACATAGAGCTTGTGGCTCAAAAAGGGATTTGCAAAACATAAATTTACCAATGTCGTCCCCCCTGCCCTTACGCCATATGTTTGGGGTCAGAACAACATTTTAATTTGTGATAGTCACTAATTGTTTTGCCAATTAATTATAAAATCAATTCTTTTAATTAAAATGATGAATTCGGCACATTGTGTAGGTAGCCTCTCAAACGAATAACAGATAGATGAAAGAATTCATCTTTTGATGAAAAATCAGTACCAAAATTAAAGTTACCGAATCGGAAGAACTTTTTAGCACTCTTCGAATTAAATACCACATAAAACAGAAACAAACCATTTTAGTCTAACACAACCATCACCAGCAATTGAAGAAAGAATCACAGCAGTTTCCCGGAGAATACCAGTTTAACAACAATAAAAAGGCCATAAACGTTTGTCTGTGTTACGATACAACTGACCATAAGTAGCAATTCACGCAAATAGTAACCGTATACTGTAAAACAAGGGGATACCATACGTCTTGGGGGAAAAAGGCCGCGAATTTATTTGTAGGTAGTGACAGAGGACCGAATAAAATAAATAGGGATGGTGAGTGATGGATAGGGCGAGGGCAGTTGTTTATGTTGGGGCAATTATTTTTAATATAATAAAACTAGTAACATACTGTGCCCAAAAACTTCCTGTGGTACAAACACCATTTTAGTTTCTCAAAAGATTTTGTTACGACAAAAATGTTTTAAAATACCATAGAGAATTAGCGCCCCAACGAAACTAATCCGCCTTTAAAAACTATCATTGCCATTATGCTACTGAATATTGAAACTGACCGTTCTTGACGTTTGGTGTGCTGATCGCGTAAGTATATGTCAATATCAGTGCCGATATCGATGATGATTTCCTTTAAAAATGTAGTTTACATTTTCCGTTTTAAAAAATACAGATGACCATCACATCCATATTGTTAGCAAACCCAAAAGTCTTGATCAATTATGAATATTATGGTTGGTACACTTAAAAAAACATTGTATGTAATTTGAAAAAGTCTTGTACGACCACTTCGCCGCGCGGCCCCCCTTTTTTGCACTTAACCGCGGAATATTTGCGAATATTCGCATGTAATAAGACACCTTAGATATTCGCATGTAATAAGACACCTCAGATAAAAACACTTGACGATCGCAAACTACAAGAGTTATAGCTTAATAAAATTGACAGTAAATAGCTGAATTTGAAAGAGCAGAATTTGAAAGAGCCTTTGGAATAGACTAGGTACAATGACTTTTTCAAATTAGCAAAATCAGTACATCTCTCGTTCTTTGTCACTAAATCCAATAGGTAACTGATGGGCAGCAAGCCTTTGAAACTTAACACCACGTAACACAGTGAGTCTGTAAATTTCGATTGAAATGTTGTTGTAAAACTTTCGTTCACAAGCTTCGTACCCGACAGCTGGGTTCTTTCGGGGTAGAGTACATACACCTACTATGTTGTATGTTTCTTTTGTCGATTTATTTTTAGAATGGAAAATGGAGACATAAAAGACATTGTAATTTGTTAAAAAAAAGGAGTGACAGTTTAAATCAATAATGGCGATTCCCTCGGGCCTATCATAGATGCGTGGAGTAAATGTTACGTAAATTCAAACGATTTTGAAATTGAAGATACTCGTTTTTCGTTTATTAGCTTAGTTTAAAAAAATTACTCTATACCAAGGGTGATACAAAATGCTTTTGCCGAAAAAAAAACTGAAAGCTGATGGATAGTATTTTCAGTTTAAAAATAGTATTCACGTAGCGCGTTCATGCCCCGGATTCAGATTTCATTTGTTGAAACAAAAGATAATACGAAGAATAGACACAAAAGTGGGCAAAAAAGGTAATCAAGAATACACTTAAAAGAAAGAAGTGTAGTGAGCGTCCACACCTCCTTTTGCCAACGCTACAATTCTCATTCCTTTCGTGGATTCTTTGCCTAAGCTTCCCATTTTTCATTTTCACTTGCCGGCTTGAAGACAGCTTAACTTTTCTGGGGACACCTCTATTGTTATCGCTTGGTGGTTTGCGTTGGCTACCATTGCTGATCCTAAAAAGGAAACGTGGAATTTTCATGAATAATTTACAAATTCGTGGTGAAATGTTTCCGCGGTTTTTATTTACTTATGTTTAATGGAAACACGATCATCTAAACGCTACGATCATATTCAATTGTAACTTATCATGGACATTGAATAGTGCTATCGCTGCATTTTTGACCTGGTAATCTCATCTTATTTCATATAACCATAATCAGCCGACAACGTTCTCTCTGCTGCGACATAGGGTAGGAACCCTAGGTAACTACTTACACACCACGAACACCATGAGTAATGATGACATGTCCGCTGTAACATCGATATCTAGATGATTGGAAGGAGCTGCCATAGTAAACTAGTTACTTATTCAATTGTAATTGAATGCTTTGATCGGGCCACCGTTTATACAGACAAGCAATTAAATCGTGTAATTGGTGATCACTTGATTGATTGATCATAGTCCTACGCCTAAGCGCTGTTAGACAAACTCTGTTGCCCGATTTAGTTACTGACCGTTATTGATTGTGTGTGTGTTAACTAAAACGTATTCTTTAGTTACGTCCCGGAAGTAATCTGTCAGATGAATAATTTAGTAACTAAAGTACTAAAATATATTTTGGTGTCGATTCTGTTGTGCACAAACTAAACTTAATTTAGGCCATTGCTACATTTTTCTCTATAATAAAACGAAAAAGAGACGGACGTAATTTAGAGCTGTCAAATTTAGTTAGAACTAATATTTCCATACAAATGAAGGGTGTACGTAAAAACATGTCGACTAAAAACACGGCGTAGCGCAAGGCAGAAACTAGTTAGACATCTCGAACTTAGTTCATAATAGCCGTCATTTTCTCGCACTGCCTTTTAGTAAAAGATAGCAATAGCTTAAATTAAGTTTAGTTTGAGTACAACAGAATCGACACCATTGACTCCGGTACTAAAACTATTTTGTTTTGTGAAGAACTGCTCTCTTCCTACGTTACCTGATCATTTACAAAACTTTTTATGACTATAAAATCTCACATAGAGAATAATGTATCGATAAAAGGAGATAGGGCGATAACTGTCTGTTCTATAAGTACTTTCTTATTTATGGCCGGATAAGGGTAAAGTTTTCACTATATAATCCAATCAGCAACAGATTTTCTTTGATCAATTTGTTTAGGAAGAATAAATATCTTAATAATATGTTACACCGAGATATACCTTGGGTGGTATCTTAATACCTAGTTTTTGTTACTTGTACACTAGTGCAACTTTCATTAAGCATAAATTAATAGGTGCGGGATATATGCTCCGACGTCACTTTCCTACAGATGACTTTAGACAAGCAGCATTCAGCTACAGATTTACTGGATCTGTGCGTGTGCAGTGTGTGTTGGGATATACAGAATGTAGTACAATAAATATAACTTATAGGTACGTTACGAGCACTCCGAAACACGAACAATAGCATGTATTAGATAGAATGATTAGAACTAAGGTAAGCAGATACAATAAATAGAAAATACGTCTACAATTGTTACACTGTTTATCCTAATAATACACACACATACATACATGCATAGTGTACAATATGATGCGATAGACACAGCATGCAAAAAAAAAACAAAACTAAAAGAACAATAAAATTACAATAATACACTTTCAACAATAGTGGGTAGCTATAGAAACACAGTAAATACAAAGATGTCTAGAGAAAAAATAAAAAAGTCAATATGGTGGTTAGTTTTGAATTTTTGATGGACTTGGCGCTTGAATTTCTGAAGTGTTGTGGAAAAAAGGTGTAGGTATTAGAGTTTTAGAGTTTGATCATCCACACACTGCCTCGTTGGTCTAGTGGTGACAAGCGTGACTGTTGAGCCAGAGGTCCTGGGTTCGATTCCCAGTTCGGGCAAAGTATTATTGGGTTTTTCCACCAGTAATTTCTCAGTAACAGTCATGGAGTCTGGAATTGAGCCCGGTTGGTGGCAATAGGCTAACCCCCTATTACATGGGACTTAAACATAATTGGTGAAATCTAGGTGTACTGTAAGGTACACTTCAGCCTAACCCAGGGATTACAAGCGTGATTTTATGTTATAATCCACACAAAAATGTTTTATACACAAGAGACACCAGCTTACCTATAATCTTCTTAGGTATATAACCGTTTTTTCAATACCCGTTATAAATCTTTACAGTGTCGATTGTTGAAGGACTACGCAAATATAAGTTGTCGTCCAACATTGACAGATTACGAAGAAAAATCTGTGAGCAACTGTACATTTTTCGAAGTTTTATTCTGAACCCGAACTCATATTTCAAGTTGGGACAACAATACTGTTCTCATTTTATTTTGTTTGTGGCCGTTTGCGTCGGTATTTTAGAAGTAAAAACGGTTTTTTTAAACCTATTTTATATTTACGTTTTTTGTTTGGTCCCATTGAGATTAAGAAGGCTTTGAAGATTTTTTGAATATAAAAAGACTTTAATAATGTCAATTTTTTTTTATAAGTTCTTATTTTTGGTTTGTTTAAATTCGAACAATATCTCACAGACGTCTAAAAGGTTCTTGTGATCCTTGTGATATTGTAGTGCTTCTCATTGAAGCACTACAATTGACTTGTCTTTGAACATTTCTAATTTTGTCAATCAAAAAATTAGGAATGATAAACATTACTTTCCAGTTGGGCCACGTATACTCGTACAACTACGTACTTTCTCTGAACTTAACCATAACAATAGTTTTTAATATTTACTAAACGTAACTTTTACTAGAAACATAGTATTATATGAATCATTCCCCCTGCGTCGAATCCCTTTATGTCAACTTGTGATTTTTCTTGGTTTTGATGCACTGTCTTTTGTTTCGCCTCGACATAGCTGTCACAGAGTACAGTCACATTTAAAACGAAATACGGCTTTTTAATTAATAAAGTTATTTTGCTCATCCGGTTATCCGTATTTTAAATAATACATTGATAACCCACCAAAAAGTACTAGGCTAGCATAAGTTCAAGGAGTTGTGTATTTTTACGTTCCTGGTATCTAAGTAGGTGTAGGTAACTACTTACTGTTTAATATTGTTACAGTTAACTTGTGATTCAAATACCATCTTCAATTCCTGCTAGCCTAGTACTGAATATACCGGTATATATCATAATACCGGTTGGGTCTAGTTTTTCAGAGTACTAAAATTTTGTTTGCTTCTGAGTTCTGAGCTAGTTTGCGGTACCTATTTCCGTACAATGGGAGAATTTAAATTCATTGTTTCCAACATAAATTTTGTTTGGGTCGTATTTCTATACAAAAAAGTTTATGCAAAACAGAATGCCGAAAGACAATACCATAATACTATTTAACTATTTTATTTACATGGAAGTCCATTATTTGTTCTTTAGGTACTCCATTTAGTTAGTTAGTCGGAAAGCAAACACCCAAAGGTTTAGTAACAAGATTCTATCTATATATATTCAGTTGTATTCAGTTAGACTGTAAGACAATCCCAACGTTGCTGGGAAATAGCAAGGCAAATAGATGATGATTCCATTTAGTTATTGTATACCTAAAAGTCACGTACGTTTATAGTGTTGTTGTTTTGAGTGTTATTAATTTGTAGATATTTTAATTCCCTGTCAAAACTTAATTATCATGCTTACAGATTCTTAACGATTCAAATAGAAATAATTGTCTTAAAATGTAGCTCGATTTCATTCAAGTTTCACTAAAAAAACATTTTCTTTAACCTTATTACGAGTACGCCCATCTTATCTTAACATAAAAATAAAGCGTACCTATGCCATTATTACCAAGAAAAATTATAAGCTTTATTCATAATTTTCAATGGAACTGTGTCTCTTTCCTAGTTCGCAAAATAAAATACACACTCGATGACTTATAAAACCGTGAACCATAAAGTTTCCAGTCTAAGACTGCGGTAGTATTCAACTCAGTACCTAACTTAGCGTACAAAATTAGCAGTATCTTGTAAAAGTTAGAGGCACTCATGATTTTAACTAACACTTTGCATGCGTCATCTCGTTTCCAAGTCGCTATCTCTTTTGAGACGAAGTTTCTTTGAAAATTTCCTTATAATTAATTTGTAGCAAGAAAATTCTGGGTTGGTTGAGCTAATATGACGTAGATTTATGTCAAAGGAAAGCAACCTACCTTTATGCTCTCTTGGATTCCATACTTTGTTTTCACGGGTGCATACTGAAAATCAGCGTTGTGCTGTTTGCTCCCATAAGTAACCTTTTTGTTGCAGTCATGGCGTGAGACCCGTCAACTTTTTTTGTTCCGTCCTGTTGTATTTATGAATATTTGTTATGCGTTATTTGTTTATTGTTTACTAGCTGACCCACGCAACTTCGTCTGCGTCACATAAGAGAGAAAAAGCTCACATCTATACATATAATAAATCTGTAGAAAAGTCATTTTTGTACATTGAAGAAATTGAAACAAAAAATAGCCAGCGTGTGAAAAGATAAGTAACAGAACCCATTTCCATCATTTTTGAAATTTTTGTCTGTTTGTCTGTTTGTTTGTGCGCACATCACGTAAAATCTACGAATTCAATGCTGACAATGTTTATACATAAAAATTGTGTGTAACTTGGGGTATGATTTAGTGTTTGTTTCATTGAAATCGGTTAATTCTATCAAAAGATATATGAACTTAAAGTTTTCAAGAAGAACTAATCATCAAATGTAAGATACATACATGCAGCGACATCTGTTGAACTAAAATGATACCAATGACTAAAATGTGCTCACCACAGTCATAACTTTTAAATAGACTGACCAGCTTTAAAAAAAATTATAGCATAGGTAATATACTTTAGCAGTTTAACATTTTGGTCGATAGACGGCGTTGTTTATTTCACTCCATTTTCTGAATTGAATGACCCTCGCCCGTGTCAGTTGCCTATTTTTTGTTTTTTTTTTTTCGGATGGGAAATCATCAAATGACTCCTCCTGCTCTGGGCGGAGCAGGAGGGAGTGTCAGACTTTTACTGACTAAAACCCAGCCATGTTCCTTCATCGCCCTTTTGTTCCGGGGCCACGGTATCTCTTTCGAACAGTCCCGCAACCCCGGCAGACATCGGTCCTTGCGGATCGGCCCTTCCTTTTTGCTGACTCTCTTTTAGGCGCGCGTGGAACACGAACGCGCCGTCGACACGGCCTGTCGTCATGAGACGGACGGACGGCGAGCTAGCCCATAGCCCTACGTCCACAGGCCCGCGCCTACGGTGGCCGGGGGCCACGGGGTGCCCCGGAAGCCCGGGGCGTCTGCCGCGGCGGCCGGGACGTTGAGAGGTTCTCTCCCTCTCACGATCCGCCACCTCCTTCTCTAGCATTACTGCTTCGCAGAAGGAGGTGACGGCGTCCCATTCCGTCTCGCTCCGGACCATGGCTTGCACCAGGGCCGGACGCGAGAGGTCGCCGCCGCAAACGTGTAAGTTGCCTCAAGATTGGTTTTTTAACCGACGAAACAAAAAGAAGGCAGTTCTCAATTCGACGCGTATTTTTTTTATATATGACCACGGATAACTTTTACAGAGAAGTCCGTACATGGTCATTTTGTTTGTAAAAAGCGTAGGTACATCTCAAAGTTGGTCCCATTTATAATTGAAAAATCGTGTTTGGGCTAATTTCTTGCACCTTTGATGAGAACTTTCGACCTAGCTGGAGTATGACTGTCATCGAGTGTCTAAGGATGAAGGAGGTGGCGGAACGTGAGAGGGAGAGAACCTCTAAGCGTCCCGGCCGCCGCGGGAGACGCCCCGGGCGTCCGGGGCCACCACGTGGCCCCCGGCCACCGTACGCGCGGGCCTGTGGACGGTGGGCTATGGGCTAGCTCGCCGTCCGTCTGTCTCATGACGACAGGCCGTGTCGACGGCACGTTCGTGTTCGACGCGCGCCTCAAAGAGAGTCAGCAGTAGGAAGGGCCGATGCCTGCCGGGGTTGCGGGACTGTTCTAAAGAGATACCGTGGCCCCGGAACACAAAGGGCGATGAAGGAACATGGACGGGTTTAGTCAGTAAAAGTATGACACTGCCTCCTGGTCCGCCCAGAGCGGGAGGAGTCATTTGATGATTTCCCATCCGAAAAAAAAAGGCTGTCGAGGTAAGCCCTTTTTTGGAAAAACATAAGTAGATTATTTTAGCGATTAATGCAAATAATTATATCGAAGAAATTAAATTGTTACCCACTTTGATCTACGTAGGTATATATCTACTAATATTATAAAGCTAAAGAGATTTTGGTTGGTTGAACGCGCTAATTACAGGAAAACTTTTAGTGTTGAATAGTTATCGAGGATGGCTATAGGTTATCTAACATCACGCTATAATTAAAAGGAGCGGAGCATCAATGATAAATGTTGCAAAAATAAGGAAAATTTATTTCTTTCGAGAGCTTCCTTTGCGGGCGCTGCATAAACGGTTAAAGTTGCGCAACAATCATGTATTAAGGAATTGTTCGTTTTAAAGCGTTCTAAAAAAAACCGCGATAGCATTATGTCTATCTTTCAAGGTTGACTCCACTCTCTCTAACCCTCTCTCTCTCATGTGACGCAGACGAAGTTGCGCGGGTCAGCTAGTAAGGAATAAATTTTCCCCGATTTTGCAACATTATTCATTAATGCTCCGCTCTTATTGGTCGCAGCATGATGTTATATAACCTATTACCTTCCTTGATGAATAGACTACTCAAAACAAATATATATATATATATATATGTCGGGGTTTGTCAGGAATTTATTTCGCTAAGTTCGAGCTTATGTGGGCAGAACACGGGTTTCGTGCTATGAAAACACACTGGATGCGATACACTATTTTATTTCGCATTGCACGGTTCGGTATGGTAGTTTCCATGGAGAAGAACCGGCAAGAAACTCCATGGTTACTCTTTTCAAACAGATACACTGAGTCTAACAAATAACTTGACACTACACTTTCACACATTAACACTAGGCACAATGAATCGTGTCAAGTCAAGTTTCAAGACGTCTTCACTCCGCTGCGGTCAGACACAGACTGTCCGCCTCGCCGCGAGGTGTCAACATCAGGACTCTGTAAAAGCCGCCATGGTGGGGAGTAGCTCGCGTGATGTCACCACTGGCGCGCTTTCGATTCATTCACCCGTCCGTACTCATGACCGGATCCGACACGGCCATCCTGCTTGCACACGTCCTCGTGTGATGTTTACCCTGCAAGCAAAAAGTCCACGACAGAAATTTGTTCCACTCGGTCACTCCTGACCAAACTCATAACATCACATCTGTAATCCCCAAAGGGTTTAACAGAGGTGTACTTAATAGTACACTTACAGTTCGCTAGTTATCTCCAAGTCCCATGTAATAGGGGCGAGCCTATTGACATCAACCGGCGCAAATCCAGACACCGTGGCCGTTACTGAGAAATTTCGGATGGAAAAACTCAATAACACTTTGCCCGACCTGGGAATCGAACCCAGGACCTCATGCTCAGCAATCACGCTTGCCATCACTACCAACGAGGCAGTTGATTAAATCAAACACGGTTAATTTGGAATAATCTAAAATGGGTCAACCCTTGGGCCATGTAACAGTCATTCGAATCAACTTTTAGAACTCTACAGCATTAAAAACTACCAAGCTTACAGAAACCCTCGAGTAAAATCTCTAACGCTACGGCTCTCCAGCCGACCAGCAATCGCATTGCTTTCACATCCATTAAATGGATCTGCCATGTGCATCACCCAGTGACTACACAAATTAAATAAAACACAAAAAATACGTAAAATAATATGAACGCGCCGTCACGGCCGTCCTGCGCCTTCACACGTCCTCGTGTGTCTCGTCATCGGAACTATCTGTAAAGAGCAAAATTACGGTAAGTAGTACACTCAAGCTCGGCCATTCTGGCCCTATTCTTTCTTTAATCAACATCACCCAAAATGGTTGTCATTCAGACATATCTAATTATCTCATAGAGGGATAGTAATATCAATGGGTTAACACAAACATTTTGTTACACATACGGTTCGTCACACAGACTGATTGTCACACAGACAAACTGATTGTCACAAAGACTGATTGTCACACAGACAAACTGATTGTCACACAGACTGATTGTCACACAGACTGATTGTCACACAGACTGATTGTCACACAGACTGATTGTCACACAGACTGATTGTCACACAGACAATTTGTCACATGATAGGTTAACACTGCTATATCTACTTACTTTTGCCGTCATCGGCACTTCCAGGTACTTCCAAATCAGCATTCAATTCCAACGGAACATAGCAATCTGGCATAGCACGTACACGGTCGTGAGCATATTCACACTGGCAGTTACAATTTAATAATTGCAAAGTGTATCTGATGTCAGAATAATAAACTCGTCGGAAAATTAGACTCTACACGTCACTCTACATGTCACTCTACATGTCACTCTACATGTCACTCTACATGTCACTCTACATGTCACTCTACATGTCACTCTACATGTCACTCTACATGTCACTCTACATGTCACTCTACATGTCACTCTACATGTCACTCTACATGTCACTCTACATGTCACTCTACATGTCACTCTACATGTCACTCTACATGTCACTCTACATGTCACTCTACATGTCACTCTACATGTCACTCTACATGTCACTCTACATGTCACTCTACATGTCACTCTACATGTCACTCTACATGTCACTCTACATGTCACTCTACATGTCACTCTACATGTCACTCTACATGTCACTCTACATGTCACTCTACATGTCACTCTACATGTCACTCTACATGTCACTCTACATGTCACTCTACATGTCACTCTACATGTCACTCTACATGTCACTCTACATGTCACTCTACATGTCACTCTACATGTCACTCTACATGTCACTCTACATGTCACTCTACATGTCACTCTACATGTCACTCTACATGTCACTCTACATGTCACTCTACATGTCACTCTACATGTCACTCTACATGTCACTCTACATGTCACTCTACATGTCACTCTACATGTCACTCTACATGTCACTCTACATGTCACTCTACATGTCACTCTACATGTCACTCTACATGTCACTCTACATGTCACTCTACATGTCACTCTACATGTCACTCTACATGTCACTCTACATGTCACTCTACATGTCACTCTACATGTCACTCTACATGTCACTCTACATGTCACTCTACATGTCACTCTACATGTCACTCTACATGTCACTCTACATGTCACTCTACATGTCACTCTACATGTCACTCTACATGTCACTCTACATGTCACTCTACATGTCACTCTACATGTCACTCTACATGTCACTCTACATGTCACTCTACATGTCACTCTACATGTCACTCTACATGTCACTCTACATGTCACTCTACATGTCACTCTACATGTCACTCTACATGTCACTCTACATGTCACTCTACATGTCACTCTACATGTCACTCTACATGTCACTCTACATGTCACTCTACATGTCACTCTACATGTCACTCTACATGTCACTCTACATGTCACTCTACATGTCACTCTACATGTCACTCTACATGTCACTCTACATGTCACTCTACATGTCACTCTACATGTCACTCTACATGTCACTCTACATGTCACTCTACATGTCACTCTACATGTCACTACGCGTCACTACGCGTCACTACGCGTCACTACGCGTCACTACGCGTCACTACGCGTCACTACGCGTCACTACGCGTCACTACGCGTCACTACGCGTCACTACGCGTCACTACGCGTCACTACGCGTCACTACGCGTCACTACGCGTCACTACGCGTCACTACGCGTGTCTCTACGCGTGTCTCTACGCGTGTCTCTGCGCGTGTCTCTACGCGTGTCTCTACGCGTGTCTCTACACGTGACTCTACACGTGACTCTACACTCAATTGCCAGTCCATCGGCAAGTTACAACGTAAAATGTGAACCCATCGTCAGAAGCTAACCATCTCAGCCGCGTAAGTGCTACTCCTCGCAAAGAGTATACTGCACAGAAAAAGCAGTCAACGTGCACCTCTTACATGCTCCGGCGCTTCTGATGCGGCCACAACAATACCCAGTCCATCGGGTATGCTTTCAGTCCATCGAAAGCATTGTTGTTGTAAACAGTGGATCCATTAAAATCAAAACAATTAAAATCATCATAGTTAGTTTAGTTTAGAAAATGAGATTATAAGAAAACTCTTACTATGCTGGGTACTCAAAATGTTAAGTGGACTACTTGATATTTAACTAGTCTCGTCAGCGTTATCATTTTCGTCATGGCTAGTCTCGTCATTGTCACCTACGAGCATGTCAACGTCAGTTATTTTTCGCAGTCTGTCATAATTGGAACTTTCAACTATATTGCGCGATGCCTGCTCTCTCATTGCAAAAGGTCCGATCAAAATTGGAAAAAGTCCGATCAACATTGGAAAAGGTCCGATCAAAAAAAAGTTACAACACAGGAATTCTAACAATTCTGTTACTTTTACCATAATTCTTAGGCAATGCAAACTCAACTCATAAAACTGTCATAAGCGCTCTGTGCACCAACACAGACAGTAATCGCACCAACGATTTCCTACAGACCCATCGCCACATGTTACTCATGAGGTACGGTCCAACAGACCCATCACCACGTGTTACTCACGAGGTGCGGTCTAACTCATAACAGACCCATCACCATCATGTTACTCATGAGGTGCGGTCCAACAGATAACAGACCCATCGCCATCATGTTACTCATGAGGTACGGTCTACCTGACCCATCGCCACATGTCACTCATGTGGTGCGGTCTAAAGTTTCGAGTATGAGTGTACAAGCCTTTCTTAATCAGATTTGGTCTCACTACCACTGTCATCAACTATGACATCTAATTCTCGAGGAACTTTGTGATCGGGGATCTTTCTAACACAGGCTAAAATCTTCGAATTACCATTTACCGAACCTTGAACTACACCAGTTATAGCAACGACAGGATAAATATGCTCACTCTTAGACAGATTAAACAGAATTGGCACTCTGCTCCAGAGTCATAACAAAATGAAAACGACTCACCAAAGTACTTTCATGTTCCGGCTCGATGATGCAAAGGTCGACTCACTTCTCGACCAGTACAGCAGCACTGGACCAGCGCTGGCCTGCTGCGCAGCGACTGGCGATGTGGCCCGGCGTGCCACACTTGAAGCACATCAGTGAGCTGCTGCTGGCCTACGGTCGCCGCCCAACGCCTGTAGCAGTCGGCACAGGCAACGGCTTCTTGACGGCGGTCGTCTTCGTCCGAAAATCCGCTTGTTTGTCCTTGTTTGCCGCATGCGCGACACATGATTGGTAGTTACGATGAAAATTTCTAACGTATCTTGTAACCGGCGTCAGTGCGCATATTTTTCTTTTGTTTGTTACTACTCACGTAAATGACGTACAACGTACACGAATTTGGCACTGAACAATTCTTTACACTGGTTTCACGACATACCACAACACTATCTTGCTATTCACTGGTTAGGTTTTAAGAATTTGTAAACGATACAAAGTCTTTGTTTTGCGTTTCAAAAAGTAACCGTCACTGATTGTCATTGTTTTTCACATGGTAAATATCACTTGTTTACAGTCTGTTTTATTTCGGCGCTGTTGCAAGCACCATGATTACGAATAAACTAAAGTTATTGCGGGTGGGTGTTTATTAGCACACTAATCGGTCTACCTTCTTTCTGGTCCGTTTTTTTTTTCGCGAACTTTTTCGGCACTTTTTCGGTTTTTACACAGTTGACACTGATTGTTATCGACACTGTCCCCGTTTATGATTTCATTAGCACGATTTAATCCCAATTCTGATGTCGGGGTTTGTCAGGAATTTATTTCGCTAAGTTCGAGCTTATGTGGGCAGAACACGGGTTTCTTGCTATGAAAACACACTGGATGCGATACACTATTTTATTTCGCATTGCACGGTTCGGTATGGTAGTTTCCATAGAGAAGAACCGGCAAGAAACTCCATGGTTACTCTTTTCAAACAGATACACTGAGTCTAACAAATAACTTGACACTACACTTTCACACATTAACACTAGGCACAATGAATCGTGTACAGTTTCAAGACGTCTTCACTCCGCTGCGGTCAGACACAGACTGTCCGCCTCGCCGCGAGGTGTCAACATCAGGACTCTGTAAAAGCCGCCATGGTGGGGAGTAGCTCGCGTGATGTCACCACTGGCGCGCTTTCGATTCATTCACCCGTCCGTACTCATGACCGGATCCGACATATATATATAATATTTTTTTAATTCCAAGAAGAAGAAGAGGCGCAACACCGAGAAAAGTGGAGGGAATGGGGGGAGGCCTTTGCCCAGGAGGGGGACAGCTCAGGTTAACTAAAAAAAAAAAAAAATTCCAATCAGCAGTACCTTAAATTAACGCGTTCAACCAAACAAAAAAACTCTTTAGCTTTATAATATTAATATAGATTTTTTGTCATTTTTATACACGTCATGTTCCTGCTTCAAATTAATATTTTTCTTCTTATTTACCCACTATTTATGAGGATTCTGTCTGCATAGTTGGTACAATGGTCGAAAGCGCTATATGGCTGAAAATGAGGTGCTAAGTTTGATTCGAGATACAGAACGAGCAAAGTGAAACCTTTGAATTGAATTTTAAAATTTAGTTTGCTATTTTACGAACTAAAACTAACGTTTTCCGACAGCTTTTTGGCTAAGCTATCTCAATAAAATATTTTTAGATGTTTTCTCTTAAAGAGTAAAATACCCTATTCTAGAATAATGCTTTTTAATATACAAACCGTGTCTCTGAGCAAAAAAACCCTGAAGATGTACCAGAAAACGAAAACGCAAAACTTTATGAATGCTATTAACCTTTACCAAAGACCTTTGTAGGAATTCAAAACATTACAAAGCCAGCCTTTTACAATAGGAAAGAGGAAGAAAAAACAAGAAAACCCCGACTAAATTTAAGAACTTATATTTTATTTACAACAGCAATAAGGGCTAGTGATTGGACGTACGGAACACCTGTCGGTAAATGCGACGCCTATGGATATTGACATACCTTGCTGCGATGCCATCCTTGTCAACAGTCCCCTAAAAAAAAACAGTAATTTTATTGCAACCATCGGAATCTTTTATTGCTTATATCCGAGCGTACGAACAATATTTAGTAGCCTTAATTTTATTTTTACGTTTATTTGAGGCTGAAATAAAAAGACTTTTAATAGCATTAGTGTTTTGGTTATGTATATATAGCTGTTCAATGTGAGTTTTGCATTTCTATTTATACGTAGAAATATAATTGAATTCAAATCCTTATGAATTAAATTTTATAGAATAATTGTTAAACAAATTGTTGCAAAACAATTTTTTTTCTTCTATGGTCTTGAGTACGTACGTTGTAGTATGCGTTATATTCTTGGATAAAAGCCAATAGTTAACATTGGTCCCCATTAAACAAATAAAGAGCGTATTTCAACAATATGTGTACATTTCCGGTTGTCATAACAACAAACAAAACAAAAAGTATCATACTTGGCTTCGATCGACGTAAACATTAACATAGACCAGTGTTTTTCAACCTGTGGGTCGCGACCCCCTGGGGGTCGCGAAGCCTCTATAGGAGGGTCGCAACAGGTTGCAAGAACTACCACAATAAAGCCTAAAAAGATAGATTTATTATGAAAATGTTAACTCAAGGATATCCACATTTATGGTATGTTCATTGAATACAAATTAATAAAATATAAAACTATTAGTACTCATCCATCATAGTGAGGTTTTGCTTGTTTGTCATTAACTAATTTCTGCCATCGTGGATCCGTTTTTGCTACATTGAGAATTAAATCGAATTCCAAATTTTAAAAAAAAGAGTTAAATACCGAGTTAGAGTTATATATGAATATTTGTCCGAATAATTGAATTTATTTTTTGTAATATAATAAAATAAATGAAAAAAAAAAACCAAGGGTCGGAGGCTCGGGGTTGCCAAATATTTTTTCATATTAAGGGGGTCGTGTCATGAAAAAGGTTGAAAAACACCGACATAGACAAATCGTCCATTAATGGGGAAAAGAAAAGATCGTTATGATACAACCATTAAAGCTAAACGATAATGGTTTCGTTCATAATGACAAGTTACAATCGATAGCTAGCTAATTGCACAGAATTCAGGGTCCAATGAAATTACTTGACCTGACTGCAACTGAAATTAAATTATAACTCTCAGATGTAAATATACATCGAGAGTTCTGTGAAGGAAAATTTTGGTTTTGAAATTAGATAGCTTGAACAAATTAATACTGGTGTCGATTCTGTTGTGCACAAACCTACCTTAATTTAGACTATTGCTATCTTTTACGTGTAGCCGGGTAGCCGTGTGGTATCCGGCAGAGTAGAATAGAACCAACCCATTACACTCACGGGTGTCGTATAAGGCGACTAATGTCCGAGGCAGAACACCTTGCGCCTCCGTAGACCGGTGAATGGGCAGCAGCGTTTTCTGTTAGTATTTCATCACTGCGATCTCCAATCCGCCTACCAAGCGTGGAGATTACGGCAAATTCCTTCCATCATGGGAGAGGCTTATGTCCAGCAGTGGACGTTATGGGCTGTTGTTGTTGTTGTTGTTGCTATCTTTTACTAAAAGGCAGTGCGGGAAAAGAACGGCTACAGCTATGAACTAAGTTAGAGATGTCAAACTAGTTTATGCCTTGCATTTCACCGTGTTTTTAGTCGATATGTTTTTACGTGCACCCTTCATTTGTATAGAAATATTAGTTCCAACTAAATTTGACAGCTTCAAATTACGTCCGTCTCTTTCTCGTTTTATTAGAGAAAAAAAGATAGCCTAAATTAAGTTTAGTTTGTGCACAACAGAATCGACACTACTAGCCTGATAATGTCCCAAAAAGAGTACTTCGAAAGCTAAAGTCTTTGTTAAGCAGTGAGACTAAGAGCGGATTGGTGACTTCAGACTTATGTTTTACAAGTCCAGGTTTCATCACTATGATTTCTTTCGCCAATGTGAGTGATGTCCAAGATAAAGTTTGAAGCACGAATAAGTCATAATGGAACTTGCTCGAATTTAAACCTCGTGTTTTGGGGGGCAAGGTCTTATCTACGCAAGGCCATCACGTCACGATATAACGTAATAGGCTAGTTTCCACCATCAATAAATTGCAAATCTATTTAGTCCGTCAGTTAGAGTATTGGAAAATAATGGACATGTATTTTATGTTTTTGTAAACCAATGAATATTGACAAAATAAAACGCATCACAACTCGGGAGTGGGGGCTCATGACGTAACAACGCACTAAAAATTATAGCACGGCGTGACGTATTGAGAATTTTAAATGCGTCGTATTTTCGTAAATTTTGGTTTACGCAATAAAAGAAAAAATACGTGTCAAATATTTTTTGATAATCTAACTGACGGACTTTTCAGGACACAAGCCTATTCCACTAAAACTTATTTTATTAACAAAATAAAGTTTTTTTATATAACATGTGTGATGAAACAAAAGCCTGGGAACATGCAAGCCGACATGTAGGCACATTAATCCTGGGAAAGTCATAAAGAGAGAGTGGTGTTGAATACAGTTGTTCGTACTAAAAACTGGAGTCACTACTTATCCAGTTGATAAAAGCGTCCGAGTTACAGTCGAAATAAAATTACGACATTTTTGGGTTGAATGACGCGAAAATTTTACGTTTCGGTTGCCCAAAGTGATCTGTTTAATGAGGTGCACGCGTGTCCAGTTTAATAGCGAGAGTGGTGTTTTATATAAATCAACCTTTTTAACGAGTATTAATACTTGTCTGATGACGATGATGATCTTGATTTTTTTCGAGTGAATCAAATGACTACTCCTGCTCTGGGTGGAGCAAGGGGGAGTGTCAGACTTTTACTGACTAAAACCCATCCATGTTCCTTCATCGCCCTTTGTGTTCCGGGGCCACAGCATCTCTTTCGAATAGTTCCGCAACCCGGCAGGCATCGGCCCTTGCGGACCCCTTCCTTTTTGCTGACTCACTTTGAGGCTCGCGTAGAACCTGGGTTCGATACCCGTGTCAGGCAAAGTGTTATTGGGTTTTTCCATTAGGAATTTCTCAGTAGCGGCCACGGAACCTGGATTTGTGCCCGGTTGGTGGCAATAGGCTCTCCCCCTATTACATGGGCTTTTAAACATAACTGGCGAAATTTGGGTCAATTAAGTTATTAGTCACACATCTGCCTAACCCTTCGGATATTAGAGGCGTGATATTATGTTATAAAATACTTGCCTGTCTCATACTGCTTGACCAAAATCAATTCAAATCAAGTGAGCTACCGTTCCACGCTTCCGTATCGGAAATTGAAACAAATCCTAATTCTAATATAAACAATGTTGATAATTGACTAACAATTTCGAACTCAAAATGTTCCTAAATCCTTCATCGCCCCAACACGATACTGTTTATCTTTGTTAATAATTTCGACAACGACGAACTAATTCCGTATGCTAGAAGAGGAGTAACTTAATAAAACTTTGTCTTTTCTTTAATTAACATCGAAAAACTAATCCAATTTGCAATTCTCACTAGGGTAACAACTTTCGCCATGACAAAAGATAATGCTCGTTGAGATTAGGAAAGTAGGGTCTTTTTTCGGCAAACAAGTACTTAGGATCGTTTGTTCTATTGAATAAACATAAGCGATGATACAAGCAGTGATAGTCTAATGGTGTGACCGTCTACTATCAGATCGTAGGTCTAGAATTCGAACCCAAGATACTCACCTCTGATTTCTCGGATTCATATGCGTGTATGTCTGATCGCAGTGGAGTTGAGTCGTCCCGGAACTGTATACCCGATTCATTGTGCCCCGTTCAACTAACTTACTTGAAACAATTAACACAATAAGTGTAATGTGTGGTGTGTGTGTGTGTAGTGTGTGTGTGTGTGTGTGTGTATGTGGGGGTGTGTGTGTGTAGTAAGAGTTTAATAAAAACGAAACCAATCTGCCCGCATGTTTTACGAGCCTAACAGAATAAATCTTGACAATCCGACATTATGATTATCAGTTGCATCGGTGAAGGAAAACATCGTGAGGAAACAAGCAGACTTGAGAGATATTTCTCGACCGCATGTTCAATCAAATCAGAGAACCATGGGGGCATAAAAACTGACACCAGGTTAGGTACTAATCGTGGGCCTGTGGACGGTGGGCTATGGGCTAGCTCGCCGTCCGTCCGTCTCATGACAACAGGCCGTGTCGACGACGCGTTCGTATTCCACACGCGCCTCAAAGAGAGTCAGTAAAAGGAAGAGGTCCGCAAGGACCGATGCCTGCCGGAGTTGCGGGTCTGTTCGAAAGAGATACCGTGGCCCCGGAACACAAAGGGCGATAAAGGAACATGGATGGGTTTTAGTCAGTAAAAGTCTGAAACTCCCTTCTGCTCCACCCAAAGCGGGAGGAGTCATTCGATGATTTCCCATCCGAAAAACCACTCGATAAAGAAAGAAGAACATAGGTACGTGATAGAACAATATAGGCCCATATTGCATTGTCCTCTACTCGATAGGCAGCGAAAGCAAAAACAAAGTCCAATGATAAAATAGCAGTCAATCTGTTTTATTCAAAAGTTTTGATATACAACAACACGTAGAATACAATGGGGCATTGTTTACCCTAATGTTCCCATATATCGTGGCTTGCTTTTAACCCACACACAAAAGGGACGCTAAATGAAAAAGCATTTATTTGGTATTTCCTTCTCTGTTACGTTTTCGTATCCCTGTTTGAGATGCGGTACGTTAATAAATACGTTTTCGTTTGAATTTGCCTTCATCATCATAAATCTGTCCTTACCAAAAACGTGGAGTTGTTGCAATAGAATTTGGATGACGTACTTGAGTAATAAAAGTGAAAGTTACAGTTTTTATACTTGGTTGATTATAATTACACTCTTCAGTCAGAATACATTACAACTTCATAGTTTTGCTACTACATCTTTATAATCTGCCTAGCCTTTTCCCAACTATGTTGGGTTTGGCTTCCAGTCTAACCGGATGCAGTTGAATACCATTTTACGTGAAGGGACTCGTTATCTGACCACTGACTACTTAATGACTGTCACAAATCTAAAATTCGTTGGGACCAACGACTCATCGTGGTTTCCGCGGCAAAGAGGAAGCTTGGTATGTAATGGGTGGTCTACCCACGGACCAACCTAAGCACGTGCGGCTTAAACTGAAGATCCACCCGAGCGGCTGTCATTGGAGCTCCTCGAGTTTTGCTACAACATCACAATAAAATAATAACTACGAAGTAAGTACTATTACATTAAACATGTTTGTATTCTTGACGAAATGGAGCCTGTGGTGACGCGCTATAAGTCTTTCTCCTTAGGCTTATCCGGGCTTAGTATCCAGTCTTCTCCACTCGAAGCGATCATTTATATCCTGAATAGAGATTATTGGCTTCTTATACCGACCTTCGCGACATTGAGCCGCCTTTGCTCAGGCGGCATCTAGACTTTCAGCGTTTTTATTTACCGAGTTTTCGATCTATTTGACTGGTTTTTCCTTTACGAAAAACATTTGGGAATACTTTATGGGCTGACGTTATTTTTTAGTATTTTGATCTGCGTGGATTTTGTATTCGCGTTTGTTTAAAAATGTATCTGTATCATTAAATATAGCATCTTTCTATTTTTTATTTATTCTTTGGATTTTACTTTAGTTTACAAGTGTACCTTACCCAAGAATCATCTTGTACCTACGTAATTAGAAAATACATGAAAATTCCAATAACTTTGCACTGTACTGTGACTGCAACTATTATAGTCTAGAGTCTAGAGCCACACAATGCATCGCAAATTCTTTTCTGTTTTAAATTTCCAGTATTTTCATTTCAGAGAATCACAATTATACTAATGTTTGAGCTACATTCGTGAGAACAGAGTATTCGTACCTATTCGTGTTTCTAGACACATAACCAAGTTTTACTGTCACTGTGTGTTATGTGACGTAAGTAATTTTGAGTAACTTTGAAGCCACTAGAATATATCAAATCTTCATAATATTTCTTACATACGCTGCTGTGATTTCATTTCATCATCATCATGATCAGCCTATATTGTTCCCACTGCTGGGGCACTCAATGAGAGGGAATGCGCTATAATCCACCACGCGGGCCTAGTGCGGATTGGTAGATGTCACAATGTCTTCGAATTTTTGGTTCTGGGACATGCCGGTTTCCTCACGATTCATTCCGATTTCATTTCAGCATAATACAATTCAATGTAATAATTTTCCACTGATAATTTCATTAATACGATATTTTTCGATAGTGTGTCAAATAATAATTTGTATTATGAATTAATTTTACACTGCAAATGAAGTGTTTTCGCTAGCTAAAAATTGCTGATATTAATATTCAATAGAAATAAGTAAATAAATTCATAATGCACGTTTTAATAGGTTCAGTGGGCATGAGCTAGTATAAAATAAAAGCAACAAAATTGAAAACTTCCAATAAACATTCACAGTTCAGTTCAACTTTGTTCACCCACAGCAAAATATCTCCATTTAATCCTAAATTCGTTCATTCGCTCCAAGTCCCATCAATCTTGTTGATTTGGTGTGAAACATAGACAGCGAAGCCGAAGTTATCTGTGATATATTTGATACTAAACACGACGGTTTATTTACAAAGGGAAAACATACCTACAAACGGCCGCAAAAAGGTAGATGAGTCTCCACATTTTACACGTGAAGAACTACTTCGTAGTAGAATGTGGTGTTGAAATAGGAACCGCGACTATACATATATTTCATTATGTACGTACGTGGAAAGTTTAACATTGAATTTTAGAAGACAGCAATGTTAACCTAATTACATATGTATATCATTTAATAGTCGTTATGAATAGCGTAGAAATTATATTTTTGAAGTTTTTTTTTTAAGTTTGGAGTTTGTTTGATTTGTGGCCGTAAGTTCACGCACTTCTTCATTTGTCAAATTATTATTTTATTTTATTTATTGAAAAAAGAAAACACAATTAAATAATAAAAATAATACTTTATTTTTTATTATTTATTAAAAATATTGTAATGTCGGGAATTATCTTATAGAAACAAAGATCTGCTACCAATTCAAAAACTGAAACTTGGCCTAGAGGAAGTCCATATCATGACTTTTCATTCATAAGATACACAGGTAGGTTTATAGGTGTTCGTAGATACGCATAACACACATTTTATCGACCTTGATATTTTTGCGCTCACACACTTTAAGTTCAAAAGAATGCCTATTGAATCCTTAAAGTAGCCATCTGATACTTACTATTATACTATCCCTAAATTACATATGAGTTCGTACTTAATTTTCTGTATTAATAATGCACGCATCTAACAATTTCCTTAATATTATTTCGCGGATATTGGTGTGGGTTACACGTTTATTTAGTTTTAAACTTATTTTGTCATACTTTCATTGTAATGTGTAACTGTAAAATGTCACAATAAAGTAAAATAAAATAAGATACTATTTGCCAATTTTATAATTTTAAGTAGGTATAAGATAATTATAGACTAATCTGTCAAATTAATATGTCAAACATGTTATTTAAAGACGCGTAGAGTTTCTAGAAAGAGTTCTCAAATTATATCGGGGTAGAAATGATTCAATACGCCCCAATCGCCTACACCAATACATAAGTAGGTAGGAATGGAAGGTCGTTCATATATTGAGGCATAAAAGGTTTTACTCAATAGCCGATCAAGTAATCATGATCTCTATTAAAGCATTACAATTATTTTCCCAGTATTCAATCAAATGTTTTTCTACGTGCTCCTGCCTTTTACTGAGTGTGGTAGGAAATTCGGTCGGGTTGGATACTACTAGGATAATACATAACGTGACGCAGGTCATGGTCTACCTTCCTATTACCATCACTACATATTATAAAACAAAGTCCCCCGCGGTTGTCTGTCCCTATGTATCTTTAAAACTACGCAACGGATTTTGATGCAGGTTTTTTTAACAGATAGAATGATTCAAGAGGAAGGTTTTAGTATATAATTTGTGGGCTGACAAAGCCCCGGGTATCAGCTAGTTGTTAATAATTTCGTCAAAATTTGGTAACAGGTAAAGTTATTTTCGCATTTTGTTGGCATCCCCAACATTTTATTAAATATATTTGTTGTCTTGCAACACTTCATCTGTCACGTTGTGTCAACGTCATTATTCTATGTCACGTCAACTGTCAGTCAGTTCCAGAAAAATAGCATCTCGATTGTCTCCATGAACAAGGCACGTTTTTTATTCCGCTAACCTCTCTCTCAATTCTACCAGCCAAAACCCTAGAATTACAATCCTTAAAATTGGTCCTTCGAGCCGGATCAATGTTAAGGATTGTAATTCTAGGGTTGCGGAATAAAAAACGTGACTTGTTCATGGAGACGCTATATCGAGATGCTATATTTTCTTGAACTTACTGACAGTGGATGTGACATAAAATACATATGACGTTGACGCAACATGACAGATGAAGGGTTGCAAGACAACAAATATATTTAATAAAATGTTGGGGATGCCAACACATTTAAAACAGGTAGTACTCGTAGGTATTAGTATGGATTTGTAGACTAACTGCACGGGGTGAGTGTCAGAAAGTTTTTCTTCTTCTAGAAAATGTTCGCTTTAAAATGTAGAACGTCGTCTGTTTGACTCTTACATAGTTACCTGTATGAAGGTCCCTTTCAAAACTTCGATGTGTTATATTTGCGAATGGGAACCAATTGTACTCGGTTTCGTTTCTAACGATCTATTGTTTCATCATTTGCCGACCAATTTCACAACTATGTTGAGGCTGGCTTCCAATATAACTGGATGCAGCTGAATAACAGTATTTTAAATGGGATTGAGCGTAATAAAAACTCCTTTGTAATACTGGTTGTCAATTTTCGCAGATCTAGCCAGCCAGAACCAATGGACTAACTAACATGCTTACGGATCCTGATATGTAATAGATAGTCACCCATCCACGGACCAACCTCAGCAAGCGTAGCTTAACTTTTTAACATCCACGAGCACCAAGCTTCTCATATCGATCGATAATTGTTTCTCAAACTGAATTCAAGAATTTAACTTAAAAACGTAGTTTAAAGATAGTTCTTGCTCTGTAAACAGTCGGATTTTAAAATAACAGAAGCAAGGGTGAAATAACTAGTGCTATAATACGGGTATTGGTTATGCCGTATTTATTTAAGGCTTTCCACACACCGTTGTCTGAAATATACTAAGCTATGAACGTGCGCAGTAACAATGCAAAGAGGTTTTTTGATAACTTGACACTAGGATGTCGTTACGATTTTTATAGATGTTCGTTGCAGAATGTTGTAGAGAAAAAAATACCGAACGGCTACGGTTAAGGCGATGCTTCTTTCTTTATCAACAACAACAACAACAACAGCTCATAACGTCCACTGCTGGACATAAGCCTCTCCCATGATGGGAGGAATTTGCCGTAATCTTCACGCTTGGCAGGCGGATTGAAGATCGCAGTAATGAAAGACTAACAGAAAACGCTGCTGCCCATTATCTGGTCTACGGAGGCGCAAGGTGTTCTGCCTCAGACATTAGTCGCCTTATACGACACCCGTGAGTGTAATGGGTTGGTTCTATTTTACTCTGCCGGATACCACATGGCACTTTCTTTATCGTTTGGTTAGAACCTTATCTGATGTCAGAGTTTTCATCCGCCCATGGGCTTCTGATTATGGCTTTACATACCGTCGAGAAATATCTCTCAGGCATGCTGGTTTCCTCACGATGTTTCACTTCACCGAAGCAAGTGTCAATTAAACAATACGCACATGAATCCTAAAAATTAGAGGTGCGTGTCTTGGGTTCGAATTTAAGACTTATGACTTGGCAGTCCGACAGTGTTAACACTAGGCTATTTTGTCAGACTCATCAGTGGCAGAAATTCAACAGCTGTATAAAAACAAGGATACACATAACGGTGATTTAAACAGAGGTGTTTGTTGGCGACTAGCTGGTATGCCTTTTCTTTAAGAAATATATTTTTTTATAATGACTTTTGGTCAGAAGAATGTTTTAGTTGTCAAGTGTCAGTCCTTTGCCTTGTACATAATTTTGTCGCTTTTTGTTATTAAATATCAATTACTAATATTTTACAGTGTTTCCATCACCTACACACAAACACAAATATTCAGTCCATTACAGTCCATTTGCTCACCAACAGTGTTAAATCGGAGGCAAAGTAACTCTAGTAAAGAAAAAAACCGGCCAAGTGCGAGTCGGACTCGCGCACGAAGGGTTCCGTACCATTATTATCAAAAAACCAGCCAAGTGCAAGTCGAACTCGCGCACGAAGGGTTCCGTACCATTATTATCAAAAAAAGGGCAAAAAAAATCACGTTTGTTGTATGGGAGCCCCCCTTAAATATTAATTTTATTCTGTTTTTAGTATTTGTTGTTATAGCGGCAACAGAAATACATCATCTGTGAAAAGTTCAACTGTCTAGCTGTCACGGTTCATGAGATACAGCCTGGTGACAGACAGACGGACAGACGGACAGACAGATGGACAGACAGCGAAGTCTTAGTAATAGGGTTCCGTTTTTACCCTTTGGGTACGGAACCTATAGTATTATGCTATACTTACGCCTCATATTCACCATTCATAATACTATTTATCATCATTTTTATTTGTTTATATATCTACACTCAGCAAATCGATCTAAATACGATTCATTTATTTAAAAATAGCTGAAAAATAATATTAACTTATGATTTTCATGTTGTGACACTTACGTCAAGCGTCAAATTGTCAAACTCTCAGTTTCTGCTAAGTCTATGATATTTACTTTTTGGTTTGTAAAATTTAAATTATTTTTATCAATATGTGTTTAGCCATTATATTTTGTAGATTATTACGATTGTTTACTAAATAACTTAATATTAAATTATATTATAAAATTCTTTACGCACTCATGGATATGTCCTGGCCGACTACACTTGTCAGTTGAGATGATGGCCACACTAAAAAAACTAAGATTTGAAAAGGAACGAGACTACTTTTGGAGAAACGAGCTGACGGACGACTCTTGGATCTGATTAGATCAGCATCAGATAACCGCTTGGTTTTCGCTGAGATACTTAAACTACCCAGGGGATCCAGCTAAAGATCCACCTGGGATTGTTACTCCGACGCTGAGCTATTCTGGCCCTGAAATCTACGCTGCCCTACTGCAGAGCTGACCTGTTGGTCTCTGAGATTTGCACGACGCCCTTCCAGCTGAGGTTTCCTGAAGGTGATCCTCGACGTCTCACTGGTATTGCCTACCTGCCACCCCTGCAACCTGCTACCCTGACGCCTGTTCCCGTTCCTTCACAGGTGAACTCATTCTTGTCATCTAAGTGCGTGAACTTTAAAACTATAGAGAGTGCGTGCTAGGTAGGTGTTTTTTTTATAACTAGCTGTATTTTTTTATCTTTTTCCTAAATTAAAATTTAATTGAACAAGTCTGCTTATTCCTTTATTTTAATAGGATCAAGTAGATTTGTTACAAACCCTAAAAATCACGTTTGTTGTATGGGAGCCCCCCTTAAATATTAATTTTATTCTGTTTTTAGGGTTCCGTACCCAAAGGGTAAAAACGGAACCCTATTACTAAGACTTCGCTGTCTGTCCGTCTGTCCGTCTGTCCGTCTGTCTGTCACCAGGCTGTATCTCATGAACCGTGACAGCTAGACAGTTGAAATTTTCACAGATGATGTATTTCTGTTGCCGCTATAACAACAAATACTAAAAACAGAATAAAATTAATATTGATGAGGGCTCCCATACAACAAACGTGATTTTTTTATAATAATTGGTACGGAACCCTTCGTGCGCGAGTCCGACTCGCACTTGGCCGGTTTTTTGTATTTGTTGTTATAGCGGCAACAGAAATACATCATCTGTGAAAATTTCAACTATCTAGCTGTCACGGTTCATGAGATACAGCCTGGTGACAGACAGACGGACAGACGGACAGACAGCGAAGTCTTAGTAATAGGGTTCCGTTTTTACCCTTTGGGTACGGAACCCTAAAAAAGAAATAGTTCTAGTGAAAGGTCACTAAAGCATAAAAACATCAATCTCTGACCTAGGTAATAACCTTAGAAAACCCACTAACATTCATTATTATCGAGCACTCAAACCAAATTGTACGCGATTACGTACAATTGCTGAGAATCATTCAACGTGGATCGATCTTATGCCAATCAAAACGCAATTATATCCACTACTGGTACGTTAATAGGAGTGATAGCTGAATATCAGTAGTTTTCCGTTCGTTTGACGATAATATGTAGGTCAAGGTTGTGATAATATGTTTGATTTGTGTGACATTGTTTTCTGGAAGCTACCTTACTCTGATAACAATGGTTATTGATATAATTAAGGCACAAAAGTAATGTTGGATAATTATTTTATTCACAAAATTGACTTTAAATAGCTGTGGAAAAAATATAGAGTTTCAATGTTATTAAAAAAAAACATTTTGTTAAATACATGATTACGCTTGATCTACAGTGATTTCGATACACTTACGTTCTGCAAGTTTCCAATGAGTTTTCAAATCTCTAGCGTAGGTAGACACATGTCTGGTATGTACATACCAGACATGTGTCTTGTTTCTTGACTGTTCCTTACTGATTGCTAAGTGAGCATACAGAATTTCCGAATGTCACATGTCTTTTTTAATTAGAAGGGAGTTCGAAGTTAAATCAATGTTTGATTGAGTATTTCTAGAACTAATTTGAGTTAACCTCTGGTTTAAGCTTTATTGTTGGTGACAGTGTTGCATACTCATACACCTGTACATTAACTATCCTTCCGATGAGGGTGATGGTACGAAATAAAAACCAGGTGATACCTTAACATAATTATTATAGGTTTAAAACGTAGGTCCAACTTCAGCAATTGAAGAGAACAAGAAGAGTCTAGAGAAACTCGAATCGATGACTTAGATTTTGTCCAACCATTATGTGGCGTCCTAAGCAGCCCCATCGTTATGTTCCCCATCGTGTGTTTACTTACATGGCATGTTCAAGTAACTGCGTTGTTGTTATCCTTTTTTTTTCGGATGTGAAATCATCAAATGACTCCTCCCGCTCTGGGCGGAGCGGGAGATATTGTCAGACTTTTACTGAATAAAACCCATCCATGTTCCTTCTTCGCCCTTTGTATTCCGGAGCCACGGTATCTCTTTCGAACAGTCCCGCAGTCTCGGCAGGCATCGGCCCTTGCGGACCCCTTCCTTTCTGCAGTCATCTTTTTGAGGCGTGCGTGGAACACGAACGCGCCGTCGACGCGGCATGTCGTCTTAAGAGGGATGGACGGTGAGCTAGCCCATAGCTCACCGTCCACAGGCCCGCGCCTACGAAGGTGTGACATAATTATCCTGTCTGCATTATTTTGTAATGTAGAATATGGGACAGTGCGAGATATTTATTCTATAATATCGCAGTTACTGTGACCTTATCCTTAAGCCACCCGCGTCCGGGTATCGTACAATGCTTGCAGCGGCCCTGCTGTATTATTTTTCATTCGATATCGCACGCGCTAACGACCCCGTTTCGGTTTCAATATTAAAAATAGTTGACAAGTTTTGCTTTTAGCGGTTCTTGTCGACTTTTATGCTAAAGTCGGAAAGAATTACATTGGATATTGATAAGATTTTATAAGGTTCGTGTAGGTGTTAAGAGATATTGATAAGGTTCTGTATGGTGTCGGACGTAAAGATTAGCACCATCCCATATCTTCTCATGGGTGTCGTAAGAGGCGACTAAGGGACTTACCAGAGCATGGGCAGCAGCGTTCTCTGTGCTTTTGTAACAACCGTACTGCGATCGCCAACCCGCCTGCCAAGCGTGGCGATTATGGCAAAATCCCCCTTTGGGGGAGGCCCATGTCCAGCAGTGGACGTCTTTCGGCTGAAATGATGATGATGATGATATATAAGATGGATTTATGGTTTTATTCTTGTTTGAAGTTTTATTATTACATAAACATGCTCATAATTCCAGAAGAATTAGATAGTGGTTTACCTCTTTATATAATGCACCCACATTATGGCCAGGGTGTGGGCCTATTGCCATCAATTGGGAACAAATCCTTATCTCAGGCTGCAATGTAAAGTTGCAGAAACTGTTATTACAAGGTTATGATAACTATAGGTACATTATTATGTGCTAACTGTTTTAGCATATCAATGTCAATAATGAATACATAGTAATGATACATAATTAATGCTTTCGTTTTTCAATAATGTTATAAAATTACCAGTTGGTTGCATTTTCATGCAATTATACTACTATGCCTTTAGGGTATTATTATACGTATATTTGTATATGTCGAGTTGTCGGGATTTTATTGCACTAGGCTCGAGCTTATGTGGGCAGAAGACGGGTTTCGTGCTAATGAAAACACACTGGATGCGATACACTATTTTATTTCACATTGCACGGTTCGGGTTGGTAGTTTCCATGGAGAAGAACCGGCAGGAAACTCCATGGTTACTCTTTTCAAACAGATACACTGGGTCTAACAATTTACTTGACATTACACTTTCACACATTAACACTTGGCACAATGAATCGGGTAGGTACAGTTTCAAGACTTCTCAACTCCGCTGCGATCAGACCTAGAATGTCCGCCTCGCCGCGTGATGTTAACATCAGGACTCTGTAGAAGCCGCCATGGTGGGGTAGACTGGTAAGTTGGTCGCGTGATGTCACCACTGGCGCGCTTTCGATACATTCGCCCGTCCGTACTCATGACCTGTATAACCATTACCTATATAATTACATATATGTAATTATATAGGTAAACATAGCTGAATAGAATAATTCAACAAGTTTAAATTGGATCATTATTACGAGATGTATTCATAATAATGATGTATTTTGATATTAATTTCAATAAGTCCTGATTGATCAAATGTTTATTGAAGCCTTTTAATATTATTACTGTTCAGTTATTTACTTATTAATGCTTATTATTTTAGAGATTTTCATGGAACGTTGTGCACAGCACATATTTGTCAATATGGGATTGCGAATCAATTTGTGAATTGAGAATTAGGCGTTACCTTTAATGTAGCCTGCGGGCTATATTAAAGGTATATTCTAAATGTAACAAGGGTTGGCCAAAACATTTAGAATTTTAAAGGAATCGGCCTAAGTAATTATAGAGTTTGACAAGTTCTTAACTTTAAATTCTCAATCCAGAATGGGCGTGTAACGTCTCACCAAAACAATAACTATAGAAACAATTTAAATACTAATCGCTAGATTCCCTAAGCCTATAATTCATTTTAATACCCTAGGAACAATGAACCTACAACATACCGTCTTAGCCACACTTTTTAATTTGACCACCGTTATTTGTGTCTCCCACCACCTACTACAACAACAATAAATGGATATTCCAGAATTTTCTATTATAAGTACCCAAACAATGAGTAACCTTTGTAGTGATTAACCTTTTTACTTCTCAGAAACAGAAATAGGTGTGGCACACTATTATACTGATTAGATAGGATATACTAAAATAAAACAGGCATAATAACGATGACTACCATTATATGTGAAATTCGTCTTTTATCCACCACTAAGGTAATTTTTGCTTGCACTTGCATGCTCTTAGCCAATAAAAAAACAATACCGATAGGCCGAGCGCACTGACGACGCACGTCAAACGAGAGTTATTGTTATTTTGCGCGCCGAATTGACGCTTTCCTAATAGGCCTAAACTTTAAGGGGGCGTGGCTCGACGCCTCCGCATACAACAAACAACAACAACAGCCCATAACGTCCACTGCTGGACATACGCCTCTCCCATGATGGGAGGAATTTGCCGTAATCTCCACGCTTGGCAGGCGGATTGGAGATCGCAGTGATGAAAGACTAACAGAAAACGCTGCTGCCCATTCTCAGGTCTACGGAGGCGCAAGGTGTTCTGCCTCAGACATTAGTCGCCTCATACGACACCCGTGAGTGTAATGGGTTGGTTCTATTCTACTCTGCCGGATACCACACGGCTTACTACCACACGGCGCCTCTGCATGATTTAAGCGAAAAATAATTTAACTGATTAGGCAGAAGAGACCACGATTATACCTACATATTTTTACCCGACTACGGCAAGCTAAAAAGAAGGGTTATGATTTTAGCAGTCTATGTATGTAATATCTTCTATACATATAATAAATCTGTAGAAAAATCGTTTTTGTACATCGAAAATATTTTCAAAAAAAATTGCCAGGGTTTTAAAGGATAACCAACAGAACCCATTTCTAGCATTTTTGGAATTTTTGTCTGTTTGTCTGTTTATCTGTTTGTCTGTTTCGATGATCAAGCATCACGTAAAATATACGACTCCAATATAGATAACTTTTATACTTACAAATTGTGCATGTCTTGAGGTATGATTTAGTCTTTGTTTCATCGTATTCGGTTAATTCTATCAAAAGATATATGAATGTAATATGTTATTTATTGAAACAACTGCATTAGGTTATTGCTCTGTAAGGAGAAATTTAATTTAAAGAAAACATTTTACAAAATGTGTACTGTTTTCTAAACACAACTTAATTCTACATTAAAGTATAAATCACTGCTATTAATTACTAACCTGTAAGGAGAAACAACGTCACATTTTTGTAATAGTATTTTTTTCCTGTTTTTATCAAATTGTTGTTTATTGTAATTGTGTGATATTGTACTTCTTTCTAAAGCTATCTTTCTATCTTGTATTAAATCATTTTGTGTTTTTTGTTTTTTTAATTCATCTGGTAAGATATTAATTATTTTTCCTTGCAATAAATATATTGGGGAGAATCCTGTCACAGTGTGTTCTGTTTCATTATATTTCTGAGTACATTCATGAGTGATAGTGGTCCAGGCCATTTTATCTTTTTTTTCATTAATTTTGCATCTTATCTTATTGACTAGTGTTTGATTTAATCGTTCATTTAAACCATTTGAAAAAGGTGCATTTACTGCAGTGTAGATAACAGGTATGTTCTCTTTTTTTAAAAAACTTTTGAATTCTTTTGAATTTATGCCGGGGTATTGGTCTGATAGAATCATTCCAATTTTATTTTCGGTTTTAACGTTTTTTACAAGTTTTATAAAATCATTTGCGTTTTGGGTTTTTGATGTTAAAATGTAGGCATATCTAGTGAAATGGTCAACTAAAAGATGTAAGTAGGTTTTTGTAGAGCGGGAGCCACCGAATCCACCAATAGTATCTATAGAGACTATTTCAAAAGGGTAAGTAGCGGGACCTAGAGAAGAGAGACCTGAGAGAAGAGAGCGAAATTTCACGAAATCAATTCGGTTTTATGCCTGGTCGGGGAACGACGGACGCCATTTTTGCCATCCGCCAGCTGTGCGAGAAATACAGAAGTATGCACAAAAACTTGCACATGGTGTTCATCGACCTCGAAAAGGCATACGACCGGGTCCCTCGTGAGGTTTTGTGGTGGGCCCTGAAAGAGAAAGGTATGCCTGGGAAGTATGTGCAGTTGATTCGAGCGATGTACAGTCGATGTAGTACCCAAGTCCGGTCTACAGTGGGCACTACCGGCAGCTTCAATGTGGCTGTTGGCTTGCACCAAGGGTCGGCTCTAAGCCCGTACCTCTTCCTGGTGATAATGGACGCACTTACGTCGGACATCCAGGAAGAGGCTCCCTGGTGTATGCTGTTTGCCGACGACATTGTGTTGGTTGCCGAGAGTGGCCAAGAGGTCCAGAGCAGATTGGAGGTGTGGTGGCAAAGACTGGAGAATGTTGGCCTGAAATTAAGTAGGTTCAAAACAGAATACTTATTTTGTGATTTCGGCGGTCTCTCCAGTCCTACGCCTATAACTCTTGCCGAAACGCCCATACCGATCTGTTCCGATTTCCGGTACCTCGGGTCGCTTGTCCAAGGGGATGGTGAAGTAGACCGTGACGTAACGCATCGGATCAACTCAGGATGGATGAAATGGCGACAGGTCACTGGAACAACTTGCGACCCACGGATGCCCCTCAAGTTAAAGGGGAAAATATACAAGTCCGTGATTAGACCTGTCGTACTGTATGGATCGGAATGCTGGGCTGTGAAGAAGATGGATGAAAAAAGATTGCATGTAGCGGAGATGAGAATGTTGAGGTGGATGTGTGGTGTGACAAGAATAGATAAAATAAGGAATGAGTATAATAGAGGAAGTTTGAAAGTTGCGCCAGTTACAGAAAAGTTGAAAGGGAATCGACTATCTTGGTATGGGCATGTGATGAGGAGGGAAGAATCGCATGTGACTAAAAGAGTGATGAATATAAATGTTGATGGATGGAGGGGGAGAGGAAGACCAAAGAAACGATGGATGGATTGTGTAAGGAATGATATGAATGAAAAAGGTGTAAATGACTGTGTGACGGTTGACAGGGGAGAATGGAAGAAAAAAACATGTTGCGCCGACCCCAAGTAACATGGGATAAGGGCAGGAAGATGATGAAGTAGCGGGACCTAGATGCGACATCAATCCGTATTTAAATTTAGTTCTAGTTTTATTTTTTATGCATATTTCACACTTATTGCAAATGTTTTTTATATTTTGTATTATATTTTTTGCTGAATAGAATGGTTTGATTTTATTTTCCATTTGTTTTACTCCTATATGACAGTATGTATAATGTATGTTTTTTATAATTTTTTTACTAAATTCTTCTGTGAGTATAATTTTATCTTTTTTCCTTATTCTTTTGTAGTATATTTTATCTTTTAGTATTAGTTTATTTTTATGTAGTTCTATATCTTTATTTTTCTCTTGATCATTTTGGATGTCTTCTAGTCTAATAAAATTTACTACTTTTAACACTTCTTCCTGATTTACATGTGATTCTAATACTGGGTTTCTACTTAAACTGTCTGCTTCTAAATTGTATTTTCCCGGTGAATATATTACTTCAAAATTATATTGCGATAAGTAATATGTGAGATCTCCTAATTCTTCGTCTGTTCTTGCCTTAATATTAAGTTTTTCTAGAGGTTTATGGTCGGAGAAAACTTTAATTTTTTTTCCTATGAGCCAATGTTGCCAGTATTTTAACGCTTCTTTTATAGCTAAACATTCCAGATAAATGGCTTTTTTCCGTTTTTGGCTGTCATTTAGTTTTCTCGAAAAGTATGCGCACGGCTTCTCCTCTCCATTTCTTTGTGGTTGTTTCAATATAGCCCCTATGCCCTGTATACTAGCGTCTGTGTAAATATGTATTGGTAAATCCGGATCAAAGATCTCTAAAATAGGTTTTGCACAAAGCATTTCCTTTATTTTATCAAAAGTTTCTTGACATTTTTCTGACCAAGTAAATTTTTGATCTTTTCTTAATAAATTGTGCAAAGGATCTAATATGATTGATATATTTGGTATATATTTGCCATAGAAGTTAATTTTACCTAGAAACTGTCTAATGTTTTTTTTTGTTTTTGGTATTGGAAAATCTTTTATAGCTAATAAATTATCCTTAAGTGGAGTAACTGTATTATTTTTTATTATGTGGCCTAAGTATTTCACAGAATCCTGAGCAAAAGTGCATTTAGAGAATTTTAATCTAAAGCCCTCCTTTGTGATTGCTTCCAGTAACTGCGTTAAGTGGTTAATGTGTTCATCAAATGTCTGAGAAAATAATAGAATGTCATCGATGAAATTTACTGTAAAATTAGATAAGTTATGTTTCCTAATAATGCTACTTAATATTCTTTGAAAAATTGCAGGGGAAGTTTTTAAGCCAAAGGGCAAACAGGTCCATTGAAAATGATTTTCTTGAGTAACAAATGCTGTTTTCTTTCTATCTTCTATTTTTAAAGGAATTGCCCAAAACGCAGAATTTATATCTAATGTTGAGAAATATTTGCAATTCCTTGTTTTTATCATTAAATCCTCTATAAATGGAAATGGTTGTGATTGAGGAACCACTATTTTATTTAAATCGCGGAAATCTATGCAAAGTCTAGATTTTCTCCCTTCTTCTTTTTTATAGGCTAATGTTACAGGAGCCGCAAAGGGACTATAAGATTCTTCAATTAATTTTTTTTCTAATAATTTTGAAACTTGTTGCTCTATTTCTTTTTTATCTTCAAAATTGCATCTATATGGTCTTTTGCTACAATATGTATCTACTAGTAAATCTATATGTGCTTCGTAGCCCCTCACTGAACCTACATCATATCTATCTTTCGCAAATAGAGATTTATATTTTTTTATTAATTCATCTATTTTTGACTGTTGTTGAATGTCTAAGTGATCAACTGAAATGTTGAAGTTAGTAATTTTTATGTGTTCATTAAAGTTGACCTTATATTTATCATTCATAACTAAATTATTTTGCTCTGTTTCTTTTTTATCGTCAATTGAATATTGTATGTTTTGAATTTTGTCACCTGTAAAGCCAGGAATATTTTCATTATTTTGTTTTATCTCGTTGTTTAAGTTTTGAATTTTGTCACCTGTGAAGCCAGGAATATTTTTATTATTTTGTTCTTTCTCGTTGTTTAAGTTTTGTTTTATTTCTAGGTTTTCATTTTGAATTAGTTGAAAAGATTTTATGCAATCTAATCCTATCAAAAAATCATAATTAAAATTTTGTTCTTCTACGACAAAAACATTTACCTTTCTCTCTACTTGAAAAATCTTAATCTTTAGTGTTACTATTCCTATAGATTTTTTTACACCATTAATCGTTTTTAATTTTGCCTGATTGTTATTATTATTATGGGGTTGGTAATTTTTTAGGGATAATAATCTTGAATTAATTAAACTTACATTTGAACCTGAATCATAGATCCCCAAAGTTTCTATGGAATCATTTATTATTATTTTTATTTTGATTAATGGTGGAATTATTAGTTTTTTGGTTCTACTTCATTTAAACTCATTTCTAATTCTGAATTATTAACACTCTTAATCGGATCTTTCTTAGAGCGAAAACTGTCTTTATTCCTGAACCAGCAAACGGATTCTGAGTGATACCGATTTCCTTTCTTTTCTTTTTCACAGATTTTGCATGGTTGGTCTTTCAAATTACTTTGTTTATTTTTATTATCTGAAAATACTTCCTTTTTTCCTGCTATCTTTTTAATTAAATGTTCTTTGCCCCGAATGTTATTAAATAAATCTTCAGTTTCTTTTAAGTCATTTCTATTAATTTCATCTGCTATAAAGTTTGGTAACCCAGTTACAATTAAATCAATTAAAGTAGGTTTATCTATAAATTTGTTAATCTCTAATAGAAGCCTCTCTTTCTTTAAAGCATATTCTAGTAATGAGCCCTGCCTATATTTATATTGAATTGCATACCTTATTGGTGTCCAGCCTCTGTTCACATATGTCTCACAAAAGTTCTTTTTCCAAATATACCATTCAGAATTAATAGTGTGTTTAATAAGCATCGAACAATACCAGTCTTGACATGATTCGTCCAAAAATAACCGTAACACTTGTATTTTCTGAATATCTTCTGTTATACCGGCACGAGTACATTCGGTTTCAAAGATAACCATCCATTGTGTGACACTAGACGTCTTTTGTGTGAATTTATCTATAACAAGCTTTTCGGATAACTGTTTTAAATTAAACTGTTTAGGTTCTTGCTTCGTTTCAGCAAAATTTTCCAAAATTCTTGAAAGTGCTTCTGTTGAAGTTTCACTCGTCGTAATCTGTGCTTTTGGTGTAATATCTTCCAGTATAATATAACCGTTGATTTGCATATTTCCATCCTCATCCATAAAGTTATCACGTAACTCTGGTGTCACTGAAATCCATACTTGTCGTTTTTCGTGTCTTTTTTGCAGTGTTTTTTTTACGTTTTGAAAAGTTTGCGTTTTCATTAATACATCATGTAATTTCACCGGTTGGAACTTCTCCGGAATTATGTAAGTGTTTTTATCGGCATCCATTATTGAGGTTATGCATATGACATTTGTCTTCGGATCTTCGCCCGATTTCACAACAAACTCAAATTTTAATTTTTCCATTGTTTGCAACGTCTATCAATAATGTTGTTTTGTAATATGTTATTTATTGAAACAACTGCATTAGGTTATTGCTCTGTAAGGAGAAATTTAATTTAAAGAAAACATTTTACAAAATGTGTACTGTTTTCTAAACACAACTTAATTCTACATAAAAGTATAAATCACTGCTATTAATTACTAACCTGTAAGGAGAAACAACATTAAAAGCTATTGCTTCAATAGTCTTAATATAATTTGAAAAATATTTCCAAAACGTGTTCACATATTTTTATATCAATCCAAAGAGTTTTTTCCAATCGTAGAACAAACATAGTGCAAGCCTGCCGTCACCACAGATAACGTATGCAGTCCAAGTTAATGCGCGGGAAATTCAAATTAAATGAAGAATAAGAGTGCTTCATTTACATGAATTTAAAGTGTTCAAGAAGAACTAATCATCAAATGTAAGATGCAACGACATCTATTGCACTAAAATCGTACTAATGACTAAAAATGTGCTCACCAGATAACTTTTAAATCGACTTACCGGCTTCCAAAAAAGTTATTACAGCATAAGGTACTCCAGATTTGTCTACATGACGCTGGTTTGACGATTTACATAGCATTTCCGTGCATTATATTTTAGCAGCTTAATATTTTGGCCGATAGATAGCGTTGGCGTTGGCGTTGGCGTGGCGATTTCACTCCATTTTCTGAATCGCGGTGTTTAGATTTTCCTTGAATAATGACCCACGCACGGCATGTGTCAGTTGCCCCAACTCCTCAAGTTTGGTTTTTTAATCTACGAAACAACAGGAGGAAGTTCTCAATTCGACCCGTATATTTTTTATGTACCTACGACCACGAGAGAAATCCGTTAAGCATGATCGTTTTTTTTTTGAAAAGCGTCGGTAATAGGTATAGCTCAAAGTTGGTCCCATTTAAAATTGAATAGTCGTGTTTGGGCTCATTTCCTGCACCTTTGAATGAGATTTTTAAACCTAGCTATAGTATGACTGTCATCGAAGGTCTAACGGTGGAGACAAAAGGTAGTTGGAAGAGTTCCGCAACAGTTTACAGCAAATTTACCGTGACCCTGCTTATTTCATGCACCTTTCGGAGAACTTTCTGCTTAGCTGGAGTATGACTGTCATCGAGTGTCTAAGGATGAAGACATAAGGCTGCCGAGGCAAGCCCTTATTTGGAAAAACATAAGTAGATTATTTTAGCACTTAATGCAAATATATCGGAGAAATTAAATTGTTACAGACTTGAATCTATACTAATATAATGAAGCTCAAGAGTTTGTTTGTTTGGTTGGTTGAATGCGCTAATTTCAGAAACTACAGGTCCTCACCGGACACGGTGTCTTCGGGAGGTTCCTGCACCGAATCGGGCGGGAGGAAACGCCCGGGTGTTTCCACTGCGAGGATCGACCGTAGGACACGGTGGAGCACACGGTGGAGGTGTGCCCCGCGTGGGCGGAGCACCGCCGTGTCCTCGAAGCGGCGATTGGCGGCGGCGAACTCTCGCGTCCAGCCCTGGTGCAAGCCATGTTCCGGAGCGAGACGGAATGGGACGCCGTCACTTCCTTCTGCGAAGCAGTAATGCTAGAGAAGGAGGTGGCGGAACGGGAGAGGGAGAGAACCTCTCAGCGTCCCGGCCGCCGCAGGAGACGCCCCGGGTGTCGGGCCGACGGTGGCCGGGGGCCACGTGGTGGCCACCACGTCGCCCCCGGCTACCGTAGGCGCGGGCCTGTGGACGGTGGGCTATGGGCTAGCTTGCCGTCCGTCCGTCTCATGACGACAGGCCTTGTCGACGGCGCGTTCGTGTTCCACGCGCGCCTCAAGGAGAGTCAGCAAAAAGGAAGGGGTCCGTAAGGACCGATGCTTGCCGGGGTTGCGGGACAGTTCGAAAGAGATACCGCGGCCCCGGAACACAAAGGGCGATGAAGGAACATGGATGGGTTTTAGTCAGTAAAAGTCTGACCCTCACTCCTGCTCCGCCCAGAGCGGGAGGAGTCATTTGATGATTTCCCATCCGAAAAAAAAGGGGCTCAAATTACCCATTATATACGAGGTAGTTTTACTACCGAGCTTTAGCGACAACTCACGCAGTAGCGTGATGATGTAAATTTAGTAACTAATAGGAGCGAAGCATCAATGATAAATGTTGCAAAAACGGGGAAAATTTATTTCATTTGAAAACTTCCGTTGTGAGCGCTGCATAAACGGTTAAAGTTCAAAAATCACTTATTAGGGAATTGTTCCTCATAAAAAGTTCAACATAAAATCCGCAATAGCATAATAATGTCTATCTTTTAAGGTTGGCTCACACTCTCTCTGACCTCTCTCTCATGTGGCGCAGACGAAGTTGCGTGGGTCAGCTAGTAATATAATATAATATGATAAATAATAACATCCACTGGGGTCGATATTTAGCCGAACTTGCCTGGGTTGATCCGTGAATGGGTGACCACCCATTACATACCGCGTTTCCTCCATGCCTCGGAATGCACCATAAGCCGTTAGTCCCGTCTGTCAATTGTAGATATTTGACAGTCGATACAGTGGTAGTCAGTGGCCTGAAAGTTTGACAACCAGTCTTGCCAAGGGCTATCGTATTACGAGTACTCAGTACTAACTGGGTTGTGGAGGTCAGATAAGCAGTCGATCCATCTAAAATACTGGTATTCCGGTTAGACTGGAAACCAGCCCCAAGATAGTAGGGAAAAAGCAAGTCAATTATGATCCCTGACATTTTATATTCTCACGTAAGAAAACACGCACAAAAATTTTCAATAAAAATCATTCCTGTTTTTATTTTCCACATTCCCGTCAATTCCCTATCACATCCATTACTTTCAGTTTTGCTTACTTGTACCTTGGAGTTTTTATCCGGGCGACATGAAAAACGTCTATCGCTCGAATGAATCTGAGTCGTAAAACAAATCCGTGCCATTTTTCGGAGTACATTACACGCAAACCCACTTCCTTTGGTATAAACATAGTACCTACCTACTATTGTTTAAAAAGCGTTTATCTCTTTGTATTTAAAGGGCTTTACACAGACAGAATTTTACGAAAACCTTAAAGAATCCGACGGATTACGTAGGTACTGAAAAAAAATCCGTCTCGTTATTAGTAAGCTAAATTCGACTTTATCGCTCTTACTTTTAACGTCTGCCGGAACTAATTTTACCTTCCTGGAACTGTAATTACCTGCCAAGTATCCTTTTCCCACTAGCGGGTCACGTTTCAGGGTTTTTTATGTCATCCCATGAGACCAAACCTACTCGATCCCATTACGCTAATGTCAGGAACAGAATGACTCGTCAAAAATAAACTGTGTCACGTGATTTAAAGTTCAGTCGATTTTGAAAAGTTTTCTACGTTCGTGGTTGCGTAGATGTTTCGTTGTTGGAAGTAACGATGTAAATAAACATGGAATTGTTTTATGATTCTTAATTCTTCGATGGGTTGGACGTATAATAAAAAATATCGTTATATTGTAGTCTTTTATTATAGCGCTACTATTCGTATTGTACACAAATTGCCCCCAAATTGAGTAGTGCCAGTAGGCAATGCTCCCATCAAACCAGCAATAAACATTGATGGTTTCTAAATACAGTTTATTCATCAATCGACATAACAATCCACTAAATTTACGACAATGTATCTAGGTTAACCACTTACCCAAATTGCTGGAAAATACACCGTACTTACCTATACCACAGATAATATAATACTTCGTACAGATACCCAATCCCATACAAAGAAATGACACCTCCCTAAGTCGGGTAATTGAACTGGTTATTTTTTATTTTCTATTGCTTAGACAGATGGCAGCACCAGCGTCTCACTAATTGGCACAAACTGGAGTTTTACAACGCCATCTACCATCACATGACATAAATAGATACAAAGTGGCATCGATTTTACTAGATGGCGCTGTTTTTATATAGATTCTCACCAACGCACCATGATCCGTGCCTTCAAGGACGAGTAGGTAATAATAATACAAAAAACCGGCCAAGTGCGAGTCGGACTCACGGACAAAGGGTTCCGTACCATTATGTGTACAACATTAGACAAAACGGCAGTAAAACACGTTTGTTGTGTGAGAGCCTCCCATAAATATTTATTTTATTTTGATTTGACTATTTATTTTTAAATTGAATACACAATTAAATATTGTATGAATATCTGAAGCGTCTATCTGTTGCCGTTATTACTAATGAGCAAAAACACGTTCGTTCTATGTGAGCCCCTCTGAAATATTAATTTTATTCTGTTTTTTTTTTGTTTTAACGTCAACAGAAGTACATCACTTGTGAAAATTTCAACTGTCTAGCTATCACGGTTCATGACATTCAGCCTGGTGATAAACAGACGGACGGACGAACAGTGGAGTCTTAGTAATAGGGTCCCGTTTTTACCCTTTGGATACGGAACCCTAAAAATGTCTTGAGTGGGCGAAACAGTTTCATTTGTGCGAGTGAGCTAGAAATATACACGTTTCGGCGAATGAATCTTCATATGTTTTTGAGTATTTCAATGCATACGGAGCCCTTTTACATTTCGACGTTACGCAAATTTAGGTATTTTACGCATCGAGCGGGCGGCGACCAACTCAGCGATACATTCATTCATAATATCTATTCACTCGCTCGCACTAAGATATTGCGAATATGGCGACGAAACGATCTTGATCCACTGTAATACAAGTTTTCGGTGAACGGAAAAACTTTTGATGTGATATTTTTATGTTATTTAATATTAGTATAATTCGTATTATTATATTTTTCATTACTTATTAAAGTGTTGATACATAAAAATTCTAATTGTGACGCAGTAACCGAGCGTTGATAACCAACATCTGTAACATAGTACGTGATTTTTTTTAATGGAGAATAAAGTCCGCGATATTTTTAACGTTTCAATTATTACTTCATTTTAAATACGCGGTTAGAAACGAACGCGTTGAAAACGAACGTGTTTTCCAAGCAATCAGGTTTTAAATAGGTAAAAGGATAATTAAGCTTCAGAAATTTCTGCTCCCTAGGCAGACAAATATCTTTGTCCAACTTTTATGTGTACCTACGTAAATAAATAATTATTTTATTTGGTGCTGTCAATTACCATATTTTTCAACGATCAAAACTGCAGTCGTAGTTTACGATGTTCTAGGACGCACACAAAAGCAGCGACTATACGGCAAGACGCACACCACGATAATTCCGACACAAAGAAACGCCAGGGTAGCCCGCGAAATTTTATTTTGCAATGCAATGCACATGTCAGTGTCAGCCTGTTTGTTGAACAAAATATGTATGATTCGCGACCGTATGTATTTACAGAATTATCATCATCATCATCATCAGCCTATTAATGTTCCCACTGCTGGGACACAGCCTCCTCTCTATGAGAGGGAATGGGCTATAATCCATCACGCGGGCCCAGTGCAGATTGGTAGATGTCAAATGTCTTCGAATTTTTTGGTTCTAGGACATGCCGGTTTCCTCACGATGTTTTCCTTCACCGTTTTGGGAGCACAGGCAGGGTCTAAAATGGCCGCTTTAGCAGAATCGTACTAAGAAACACGTTAAAATTTTAAAATTCTTAAAATATACTTTATGAAAATAAATTCCATTTTAAGAATTTAATTTTTTCATAATAATAAGGATCACGTTAAAAAAATTAATGTGGTGATGAAATAAATTACAAAAAGTATTTCGCCTGTCTGGGTTCGAACCCATGACTTACTGTTAGTAAGTCGAAGCCGCCACCACTGGACCACCGCTGCTTGCAGAATTCTATTATAATACCGTGGTACTAGGTAGCTACATACATTGTTTTTGTTTACTTGCTATAATAATTGTTTTTGGCGCCAAATAGAATAGTACCTATTCTATTATGCATTTTGCAGGGCACTGCTCGGTCTATTTCTAGCTTGTTATTAACACGACGACTATCGAACTTCTACATTTTTTTTATAATTTAGGATTACTTTGGACAAAATTAGCTAAGTAGGTACCTACTTCATATTTAAATAAAGAAGGCCAACTTAAAACATTATGCTCAATATAATATTGTTTGAGCTATCGATAACCTTTGACAAAACAGCCCTATGACCCTAATGCACCTTTTTTGGGACGTAAATAACATTTGCTTATTGATAGTTTCCTCAGAATATAACGCCAATCCTTAAACAGACAATAAAACTGCATTCAGTAGGTAGGTAGGTATAATGGGTGCAAGTTTGTAGAGCGCGTAAGCAAGCCTAGGAATTGTTTTTTTGCCTACCTATGGGGGTTTGGTGATGTTAAACGTTGAATGAAAAATAACTTTTGTTTTATTTAGGTTAGTTTTAGATGACGCTAAAAACCGATCCTTGATAATTAATGTTAGGCTTTGGTGATGTTAAACGTTGAATGAAAAACGGTCCGCGATTCGACCTTTGTGAAATAATTACAAAAACAGTAAGTACCCTACCTTTATTTAAACAGCGAACTATTTAAATCGAACCTATTTTGTTAAAAATGACAAAGGTTTTAATTTTTTTGCACGAAGACTTAAGTAATTATTATTCTAAAATAAAAGTAGTCTTCATTGATCTATTAAAAGGCGGCCTCCGAACAGCTATCTGCCAGTTGCCCCGTCAAACGCCGAAACACAGGCAGACAGACAGACAGACAAAGACTAAAAACAATGTAGGTATTCATTCAGTAAAAAGACACACTTTAATATTATTTATTTGTTTAGTTTTGTCTCTTAATCGCACATTGAATATGACATCGCACCTTGCGTTCAAGGACAAGACGTATTATCAATGGGTACATAAAACCACAAAAAATATCTCGCTCAAGCTCGAGTTTTTACTGTGCGTAAGTTGACATAACAGTTTCATTTGTGTGAGTGATAGCTCACTAACACAAACAAACCTGTTCCGTTCCGCGTGTGAGGTAAATTGAGTAAAACGCCATCTATAGCAAATAGGTCTAAACAGAATGATTTACAGATGGCCGACTTTTGACAACTTTACCAATCTAAGGGTTCGAATTGAAGTAAAAGGTCTCCTTTATCTTTTTTGTTAAAATAACGTGATTTATGAGTGTAAATAGATAAATTAGCATTAAACAGGGAACATTTGATTTTTGCTAATCTTATTTCGGCCGAAATCTACCGTTTAACGCATTTTAGTGATTGTCAATTTCATTACTGTTACCTATGCTGCCATCTATTGATTTTTTTCAAGACTAATTATAATTTGTTCGGGTTGAGACCCCATGCCTATACGTCTTGTTTCATTTTTTATTCGCGCACTTCGGGCTTCGTCTGTACCGGGTACGTGCATGTGTGTGTGTTTGTCTCGGTATATCGTACCGTAAAGTGTATCTGTGTGTAGTACGGAGGTATGCATGACATTTTCCCTTGAGACGGCGGTTGTCCGTGATTTGATGTTCTCGCTTAGATTCGGCGGGCTCTGCGTCATTAAACGGACACCGACTTTCTCTTCACTCCAAATTTTATGACTCAAGTTCTCACTTTGATTAATGAAATTAAAGCTAACGAATTGCAGTCTTGTTTAGGCGGGTCATGACCATCAGGAGTTTCATTGTCTTTTGAATTAAGGTGGTTTGCGTAAACTGTTTGTGTTAACTTGTGCTTCAGATACTTATACTTGTTTTGTATATCTATTTTGATAAGATTTTGTCGTCCAAAAAAACATTTTCTCAATAAAAGGACTTAGAATGTGATTACACGACAATCCTTCAAACTCGACAAGATTGATCAGTAACTCACTTCACCACATTCTCGCTTCATAAATTTCTCCGTTATCCGTTTACTAATAAAAGAGGTCTCAGCAAAATAATTGCCCAAAAACAAAATAACGTAATACGACAGGCGAGAAAATCTGTTACTGGCAATACTAGACGGGCCTGCTACCCTGCCAATAGTTGTTAACTGGAACATTTCTTGTCGCTGGTTTCCTCCAGCTGACAAGTATCAGAGTAGTTTGTTAAACAAGAGGGGATAGAGAGTGGAGAGGTGTTCTGTGTTCATTAGTTGTTCGGACATTGTATGCGGATCGAACTAATGGCGAGACTTGCTTGATTTCGAACGTGTATTTGTTTGTGTCGCTTTTATTGTTTACACGTCTGTCTGCGATGGGCGTTTTTGTTTGTACTGTTTGGTGTAGGTTAGTCTTTAGGTTGACACTTTAGATTAAGTTGGTTTTGTAAACAATTGTGTTGTGTTAGTAGGCTAGACTTACAATTTCCAATGAGTCATTGATATTGACGTGTTTTTATAAAGTTTTATGTATTTTTTTGTCGTGCCTTCATCGAACCAGTAACAAACTTCTCTAGATAAGTATCTATCATATTTTATGCATTATGTGTCGTGAAAATATCGCGAGGAAAGTTTTGAGTATGAATGTGGATAGGTATAAGAGTAGAGGAAGACCAAAGAAACGATGGATGGACTGTGTAAAGGATGATATGGCAAGTATTGAGGTATCTGTGAGATGAGGAGTAAAAGAGAAGTATGGATGAAGAAGCTTGCGCTGACCCCAAATGAATTGGGATATGAGCAAGAGTATTATGAATATGATGATATATCTGTTCTCTGTTGTGATTTTCCAAAAAAATAAAGACATGTAATAATTCCGTATATTTCAGATAGAAATAGAAGCGCTGACTGATTTGCCAAAGGTTTGAATCTAGAGCGCCAAATACTGGCCTGCGACTCACTACATGCGATTCGCTTCGGGCATTCCCAGGTGGACCATACCAAGAACAGATCCAAGCTGCCTTTTTGAAAAAGGAACTGATTTAAATCTCGTACTGAATGCATTACTCTATACTGACATCGATGACATTGGAATCCTTTTGACTTACGCAATGGTTTCCCTATAAAATAAATATTCAGGTAGGTGATTTACCAAAAAAGTTAAAGACATATTATACCAAGATCCTAGTACCAAGAACAGATCCATGCTGCCTTTTCGAAAAAGGAACTGATTTATTCTTCGCACTGAATGCATTACCCCATAGTGACATCGATGACATTGGAATCCTTTTGACTTACGCAATGGTTCCCCTATGAAATAAATAATCAGATAATAGCATGAAAAACAATCTGTTATATATAACATCGTTATTTATCAGGGTCGTTCCAGTCGAATAAAACTAAAAGGTCGCCATGATTTATTTCATTCCCATTTCTAGACAGTCAATAACAGATTTCAGTTAGTAAATAATAAGCTCCCTGAGTAGGGATACCTACTTGGAAAATGGTAAGTTTTAGGAATGATAAAAATAAAATGTAGGGCCAGGGCTGCGGGACTGTTTGGAAGAGATACCGTGGCCCCGGAACACAAAGGGCGATGAAAGAACACGGATGGGTTTTAGTCAGTAAAAGTCTGACACTCCCTCCTGCTCCGCCCAGAGCGGGAGGAGTCATTTAATGATTTCCCAACCAAAAAAAAAAATGGTGTCTGGCTAGGCGAAGGGATCCCAAAGGGACGAAGGGTATTTCATATCAGTTTATTTTGAATGGTGAAAACTATCTAACCTACAATGATTATTAACTTAGTTTGATTTTTTTTTCCACTGCTGGTCTTTCCATATCCTTCCAGGTAATTTTCTTCTACTCCACCTGGAACCAGCCTTCGTGATGGGCGTTCGTCTTTCGTCAAGATCATGTTAACTGAGTCTTCTCAGAAACACCCAAGGTCCAACTCCATTCCCAAGGTACGGAGTTCTGGCTCATTCATCGTCTGCTCAGCTTTTTTTCATGTTGGGGTTGGTTTTCAGACCCAGCGGATACAAGTGAATACCAGTATTTTACACGGACCGACTGCTTATTGACAAATCTTAATCTCATAAAGAAGACGAAGAAGTAAAAACACGTAGCCAGAAAGAAAAATTATAATGTTCCACATAAAAGAGAAACAACGGAGAATTTACGTATTACGGAAACAGTACAACCGAGAACAAAATACTGAGAATCTCAATTTTAAGTGCATTGACAATGGAACTAATAATAAATGGCAATCGCTATCCTGAAACTGCGACCTCGGTAAATATTTTAGTCAACATCGGTCCTTGTTGTCCCTACTAAAAATATTTAACGGACATTAAAACTCTGTTCTCGATTGTACGTTGCCATGTTAGGAACAGTGTACACTGCCATGCACTTTACGTTCTAACGGTACTTTTATATATACGTAAATAATGCACGGCTTTTTTGTTCCCAATTATAGTATCGCAAACATTTAATTATTATTGAGTGTAAAACAACAATGAACATGGTAATTTATTAAATTGAAATGAATATGCAGGTTGCTTTTTAGGGTTCCGTACCCAAGGGTAAAAACGGAACCCTATTACTAAGACTTCGCTGTCTGTCCGTCTGTCTGTCCGTCTGTCCGTCTGTCTGTCACCAGGCTGTATCTCATGAACCGTGACAGCTAGACAGTTGAAATTTTCACAGATGATGTATTTCTGTTGCCGCTATAACAACAAATACTAAATATAGTCAATGGTACGGAACCCTTCGTGTGCGAGTCCGACTCGCACTTGGCCGGTTTTTTCAAGAATCATTGTGTTCAGTAAATTTACGAAATATGATCTGATTGCACGCATTATTGTGATCGGCAGAGTACGCAGGACGAGATTTTCAGAATTTGTATAAAACTAGCTGATGCCCGCGGCTTCGCCCGCTTGACAAATTATATACTAAAACCTTCCTCTTGAATCACTCTCCCTAAAAAAACCCCGCATCAAAATCAGTTGCGCAGTTTTAAAGATCTAAGCATACATAGGGACAGACAGACGCGGCGGGGGACTTTGTTTTATAATATGACGTAGTGATGCTAAAGTACGTGGATACTTGCAAATTAAAAAGACTCAGCTCAGAACTTAAATTCGAATTTCAAATTTAAGTATCGTTTTCAAGTTATCAGTAGCATCAATAAGTTCCTGTTACGAATTGAATGCATCCATCGGTACACTCAATTTAGGCCTTTAATTCTTAATTACAAAGCTTGTAAACAAAACATAATAGCATGTTCGAATTAGTCTGCGGTACACCCTCCTTTAGCGTTACGGTTTGGTCGAAATCCCGCTTTGAAACCGCAAGCAAGACGTGTGATAGTACCTAAATAGGTAGGTACAGGTATATAGCACAAGGTGCTAAGATGTTACATGTACTGTGTATGACAATGTTGGATAATTGCAAATATAGATCGACAAGGTACCTACATAATTAGTGCGATTGTGCAAACAGTTGTGAGATATTAACCTAATTAATGTAATTGAGTGCATAGATCGTTGCAAATAGACTAGATTCATGATGAAGTTATTTTAATCGGTTGAAAATTTTGTTTGTTTTGCTACTACTCTTATGAAATGAAGCAAAAGTAGCAAATATTTTTAATTTAGAAATAGAGAGAGAGAGACTTCATTGCATTAGAAACCAAGTTCTTAATTATTTGTATGAAATACGTTATGAGGCAATAATGCAGTATTGCTATATTTTGATACCCTATTTCACTGTCCTAAACAAAAGATAAATAGTATGTACGTAACATTCCGAATTGCACGAACACCTAACAGTAACTCCTAATAATTTGGCTGTATTTTGTAAATCAGGAAATTGTTTGAAGTATACCTCTTCATTAGTCCAAATAATAGATCGGATAGGCTCTATGTAATAATTTAAGCCGTATATAGTGTTATGGCGGCCACAAAATAGATAGTTATAGAAGGGTAACTCCATCCGCGGGCGAAAATAAGCGCATGCACACATAAACGTGGTGATCTTTGTGTTGTGACTGCGACTGAGAAGAAAACAAAAGAAAAGAACACGCTTTCTCACACCGACTTCCCTCTATATGTTTTTTCTGAGACGCCTCACAAAAAACACGACATGGGACGGAGAGCAAGCGAGGCACAGCGAGGCTAGACGAGCGCTGCTACGTACGTAGGTACGTACAGCGAATGCAAGCGCACTGTCTGTACGCGACGTAGAGACGCGGCGTGTTCGTAGACGCGTGATGCGTAAAAGTATGCGTGGGTTTTCCTGCGTTGTATGAATCTGACGTTCATTACTGAACGACCACGTTTCAATAATTTGATGTTACTCTAATAATTATCACGAGTTCTGATGGCATAGTGAAGTTTATTGCTTTCAACATTTAAATGAATCGGGAATTTCATCTTTTGTCTTCGTGTTTTCATGAATTAGCTATTCATAAGTCGGTTTTAACTGCAGCACAAGAGTGAATAATAAATTCACACATTGATAAAGACACGATGTTAAAGTAAATGTTCATTATATGACCTAAATAATAACAGTTGTACAGGGTCGATATTTAAGGTTAAGCAGCGCTTGCCAAGGTCAGTCCGTGGATGGGTGACCATCATTCCTACACACCAAGTGTCCTCCGTGCCTCGGAAGGGCTTCAAGTCGTTGGTCCCGCCTTTAATATGTATATCTTTGACTGTCGTTATAGGTAGTTCGTGGTCCGAATTTCCGAAAGTCTGACAACAACTCTTACCAATGAGTATCGTATTACCATGTACTAACTCGCTTGTGTCACTATGTTTCATATCAGCCGAAATACGTCCACTGCTGGAGATATGCCTTCCCCAAGGGGGGGTTTTGCCATAATCGCCACGCTTGGCAGGCGGGTTTGCGATCGCAGAGCGGTTGTTACAAAAGCACAGAGAACGCTGCTGTCCATTCTCTGGTAAGTCCCTTAGTCGCCTCTTACGACACCCACGGGAAGATATGGGATGGTGCTATTCTTTACGTCCGACACCATACAGTCGACACGTAACTATGTAAAATATTGGTATTCAGCTGCATCCGGTAAGAAGGAGTTGGCTTCCAACAACTCCAATATAATTGGGATCAGGCTTGGTAGATAATATTGTTTATTATATGGGACACTAACCAACCATATAAGTAGGTGAAACAACATGTTTAAAAAAAAATAACTTCCGCTTTCATTTCGCTATCAGTTTTAAAGTACAAAACCCCAGCCAATAGCGAAACGGCTAGCATTCCCGTTATTATTCCGTTCCATGCCGGGAAAGATCCATCTGAAAAGTTAATTGCTCAGCTCGCAATACCTGTCTGCGGCTTTTCAGGGTTACCACTCGAATAATCTGTGCATTGTTTTGGTATTTATTCCCTGTTTCTGATTGGACTATTTATTGCAAATTGACGTTTAACGTAGTAAATCGGGTGGAAAAATAATTAAAAGTATTGCTTATTTAATCAACAATATCTTTTCTGATCTACTCCACACTCTGTCGATGACAAATAGTACCCAGATGACGTAAGGTTGAAGCACGTTTCAGTTGTTCGTTATTCAAAGTGTAGATGTTGAGTATGGATTATGTGGCTTTCGAGAAAGTCATTATCGCGCATTTATTAATATTTAGGTTGTAAGTGCTAAAAAATAAAAACTGTAGAGTGTTTTTCATTCTGGGGTAGAACATTAAATATTGCGTTAGAAAAAGGAGGGGACCGAAGTTAGTACCTTGGCCTATGCTAGAAGTGACTGGCATTTTGATACGTATTGCTTGTGATCGTATTCGTAGTTTCCGAAAAAAATTAGCCACTTCGGTAGGGAATTGCCTTTGGCAGGTAATTTACTTAAAAATATATAATTACATTATCAACCCGGTCAAAAGCCTTCCAAAAATCGAATTATGCTACATCTATCTGCTTTCTGTCATCGATATTTTTGGCCAAGATTGTAGTAATATTGAGTAAATCAGGCGTAGTTGAGCAATTTGAAAGAAATTCGTGTAACTCCCGTTGCATTTGGGAATATTTATTTTAAAAGAACCGCTTTAATCACTTTTCCAAATATGGATAAAACAGCTACACAATGGCCAATACGTATTATATGGAGAAAACGAAACGAAATAAAAGGAAAACTATAAGATTACATAAACATGACAATATTCGCGGTTATAGAAAGACTACATAAAAACCAATAAACCAATAAAAACCACATTTTTTGCTTGACTCGCTGACATGTCAAACACCCGTCTTGATATCTTTAAACATAACCAACTGTCTTTATGACAAATAAACGAGTGAATCGACTGTTGTCTTTCCTTATTTTTCGTACAAATGTAAATATTATTCAGTATTGATATTCCTCAAAGATCTGTTTGATGAACTGTGTCAATACTTGGATTTGTTTGTGTTTATTTTGTACGTTATTAAAGAGTTACTGTTCGGAAAATACCTCAAAAAGTGGACAATTGGAATAGATGAACGATGACGACGACTATCGTTCGTCAAATATTTTCAATAGAAAAATATTTAGATGACAGCCCTAACACTCTAAGCTCAGAACAATTCAACGCATGAAAATGTCGATATTGAGAATTTTTTGCTTTCAATACTTCGTTTTGAGAGAGAACTGAATTGTTAAGATTGGTATACAACGGGAAACCGTCGACAAAACACACAGAACTCACGTGAATTGAGTGGCTTTAGAGCCTTCCTGTATTCATAAAGTTTGTCGATTATTATACTGTTAATACTGATAAGTTTAATAACTATGTTAACACGCAATACCGGAAGTTTTTTTTATTAACAATAAATATCATTGATCTTTCTTATAAGAATGAAACAAAAAGAAAAAAGGAAGAAGACTCATGTTGATGAAAACTAACTCAAAATTTTCATAAAATCATCGTCATCATATCATCATTGGCCAAAAGCTGCTCGACCCGTGAGTCGCGTATGTGTCAAAAAGTATAAACTTTATTTGTATATGTTTACCTTCAGGAAATAATAAATTACCAACACGTGAAATTATTCGTGTAATAAATTACTGTTAAGACCAGTGTAAAAATAAGAGTGATTGAGTAGGTAATTAAGAAATACTTAGCAATTAAACAATCCTCATTGTGAGAGAATCAACACAAATGAAGATAATATTTTAAATTAATTCGCGCTCATTTCTCTGGTAAGATAATGTTTTGTACTTCAATACTCGGACTAAATTTATTGTACTACTGCAAACTATGGCAGCTTGCTTAGGGACAAACTACTACAAACTAACTAATACTTACAATATTTTTTTAGTTATCCTGTTTGGAAAATAAATTAAAATAATGAAGTGTTGAACTCGAGTTAAATTGAACTAAACATAATTATTAAGCTACATAATTATTATGTAGGTTAATTAAAAAAAAAAAGCTTTTAAGGGCTTATAATATGTTGAAATTAAATTGTTACAAAAAAACCGGCCAAGAGCGTGTCGGGCCACGCTCAGTGTAGGGTTCCGTAGTTTCCCGTCCGTCACAATAAGTGTTCCCACTTATGAGTTTAACGGTGGGTATCCATTATGTAAAAATGCTTGCATATACGAATAAACTACAAACTTAGTCCAGAAATTATTTTGTACAACTTTTTGTCTTTTTTGTACAAAAACTGTTGTTTCCATCAAGTTTAAAATGATTTTCCTAGAAAGTACTTATAAAGTTCTACTTTTCAGATTTTTTTCATATTTTCTAAACTTATGGTTCAAAAGTTAGAGGGGGGGACACATTGTTTTTTACTTTTGGAGCGATTATTTCCGAAATTATTGACATTATCAAAAAATGATTTTAGGAAACCCCTATTCATCTTTAAATACCTTTCAAACAATATATCACACGTTAGGGTTGAAATTAAAAAAAAAAACACTTCCCACTTTACATATAGGGGGGCTACCCTAATAAAACATTTTTTTCCAATTTTTATTTTACCACTTTGTCGGCGTGATTGATATACATATTGGTACCAAATTTCAGCTTTCTAGTGCTAACGGTCACAGAGATTAAGCGAGGACGGACAGACGGACGGACAGACATGGCGAAACTATAAGGGTTCCTAGTTGACTACGGAACCCTAAAAATGATATTATATTGATTAAAAATAAGAATTAATCTATGTATGTATCTAGAATTAATTATGACTTCCCGGGCGATGATATGACATATTGAGCTTTAGAATGAGACTGTCACACGCCTGTGAGAATCAACGTATAACAAACCCTATATTTTGAAACGGATGATTCGTCATTCTGTCTAACACATAGGGACTAAATCATACCACCTGCCTTTGCTTTTTTTTTTAGGTGCTCTCTCGTGCTACGTTTAGAGCTACGCCGTAGTATGCTACGCCGTAGCACAGGTTAGCCCCGTCCTACGACCATTGCGTAGTCTCTACGCTCGGCGACTCGACCTGAAAATCAGGGTCAGAACATAAGAAGGAGTAGGCTTGCAAACTATACAATACTGTCTCCCCAGTACACATGATACCTCTAATTAGTATGACATCGCATTTCTAAGGCATTTTCACGCGAGAGCTAACTAATGAATGCATCTGTCTGTACATAGATGGTATACTCGCAAGCTACCAGCACTAAACAGTACGAAGTGACATAAACTGCAGTGCGGCTTGCGAGTGCATATTTGTGTGCAGAAAACGCCGACACGACCATTAGTGCATGCGTCATTCGCTGCCAGTGTTTGTACTCTCATTGAATTACCGTTTACATACCGTTTAGCGAAATGTAGGTAAGGGTTGGTTTTGTAATGTCGTGTTTGGTGTTTGCTAAGTTTGTGCAGCTGAAGAATGTGAAGCTGTATTTCTGTTACGTTGTTTAAAGGGGAAACTCTATTGTGTTTGAACGAACTAAAAGAACATTTACGAGAATTTCAGAGGTAAAAAATTAAAAATAAGTTGTGTTGGATAAACCAACCATTGAATGGCAGAACAGGTAAAAAATGCAGAGAAATAGTAACGTACACACTGCAAATTAGATCGGTTTGCAGGGCACAGTAACATAGTTATTGGTGTGCGTAAACTCAACGGCTGTCTGGCTTCGCCTATTTATTAGTGTTTGCGCTTCACAATAACCCGTTGTCCACCCACACACTTGCAATTTCTTGTCACTTGATGTTGCATGAATATGAAGCATAAATTTAGCCAACTTAACAATTGTCACCGTGGCGCAATGGTCGGACGTGCGGTTAACGATATCTTACGCCGCCAACGCGTAGCGCCGTACGTTCGAATCCGACTGCCAACATTTCAATGTTTTTGTATGTTTAATAAAATATTTTACATATTTTGTTTGTTCAATTCATTGCTTCAATATTGGCAAGTTTCCTTTATTTTGAGTTAGAATATATTATTATAGATCTACCCTCTAAAAATGACAAATCATGTGTAAGTTAGTAATTTTAAGTTAATCGTCATAATGCTATTGACTATCGGGCTTTCGTTACGTTTTTAGACATTATACCCTGCGTGTTTTGAGCAGTGCTTTTATTTGTTAACCATTATGAATCACCTAACTACACTTTTAAGAGCTGAGATTATTATTTTGCGTGAGCAAAACGTTTCAATTAGTGAAATTGCGAGGTGTTTAAAGATATCGGTAAGTAACAAAATGTTATTAATATGTTAAGGAGATTAATGTGTTTTTAATTTAATCCACATGTTACCTATTGATTGTTGTTTTTTGTAACAATATTTTATTATAGTTCACAGAGAAGGACTGTGCAATTGTGGGTCCATCGTTATGCAGATTCGGGAAGCATTGATCCTTGCCGACCGGGACCAAAGGCTGGATTAGCATACACAGACGCCAATGAGCGGCACCGTGATATAGTTGCGACGCACATCGCTGAGCCCTTCCTCACTACTCGTTCAACGGCGACTAAACATGACGTGACATTACAAACTGTACGGAACCACTTGCGTGCAGCTGGTGTGAAATGTCGTAGGCCGGCCAAGAAAATATTACTGTCAGATATTCACAGACAAAACCGGGTACGCTTCGCAAGAGAATATTTGGATTTCGATTGGTGCAATAATGTTGTTATATTTAGCGATGAAAAATGTTTTAAGTCAGACAGAGATGGTCGCAAAATATTGTGGCGAAAAGATGGTGAACGCTATAATAAAAAAAATATTCTTCCATGCAGGTCTAGTGGCCGCATTACTTTGGGATATTGGGGATGGATGTCATCAATGGGTCCTGGTGAATTAGTGCAGGTAGAGGGTCGCAATACCAGTGAAGGTTACTTGGACGTTTTACATAACCTGATGCTACCAAGTGTGCGCGTTGCATACCCGCAAGAACACATTTACTTCGTGCATGATAACTGCACAGTGCATCGCGCGCGACTTGTGCAAAGTTGGTTAAACGTTCAAGGAATTTTACTGTCATTGAATGGCCATCAAAAAGTTCTGACCTGAACCCCATTGAAAACCTATGGGGTCATATGGTGCTAAATTGGGACTCGTCTGAAGTCAGGTCCAAATCCAATTTAGATGATGTCGTTATGTCGTCATGGGAATCGTTTCGTGGATCTGACTTGTGCAAAAATATGGTTGCTAGCATGAGGACACGATTGCAACAAGTAATAGATAGTAAAGGCGCACCAATCGGCTATTAATAAAAATATCAGGGGGTAATTTGTTTTAAGTGAGTGATGTTATTGTTGGTGAGATAACAATTTAGGATACCTGTATCTTAATATCTTTCTTACTAACATGTTTATTCATGTCACTAATAAATAAATTACCCACTTGAATATGAAAAATAACGTTATTTCCTGTCCGACTTAGAATATTTGTCATGCACAAAACTTTTTTATTTGTAATACTTATAAAAAAAAAACCTAGTCAATAAATATTGTTTATTTCTTATTACAAATTGTTTAATTTCCACTTCCATATTTTTTTCTTATTATCAGATAAAATACTAAAAAAACAATCAACAAAATGACAACAAATGTTTTTAATAATGCAAAAAGTTAGTGTCAGCGGCGGGATTCGATCCTACGAACGTTGTTTTGTCAGTCGATTGCTTTTACAGCTACGCCACCAGATTAGTTAATAACAATGTGAAATTTATGCTTCATATTCTTTGCCTACAAAATAGTCCTAACCGTTTTCAATCACGGCGGCCAATCTTAGCAAAGATTAGCCACACACACACACACGTACTGCTGACATATTGTGAGACGTGAGGCGAAGTAATACACCAGTTGATTTTACGCACACCAACATTATGTTGGTGTGCTCTGCAAACCGAACTAATTTGCTGTGTGTACGTGCTAAAGTAGGTAACTCCATTTAGTATTCTATTTTCACTACGTTATCTATAAGAAAGGTAAGTTAGTCCTCAACAGAACTAAGCTACGGAGACAATTCAAGAAGTTTAAATACAGAAGATAACTTAATAGGCTTGTGTCCTGAAAAAATCTAATTAGTCCGTAAGTAAGATTATCAAAAAATATTTCACACGTATTTTTCTTTTCTTACGTAAACCAAAATTGACGAAGATACGACGCTTTTAAAATTCTCAATACGTCACGCCGTGCTTATTAGTGCGTTGTGACGTCACGAGCCCCCACTCTCGAGTTTTGATGGGTTTTAATCGTTTTCAATATTCATTGATTTACAAAAACAAAAAATACGTGTCTATTATTTTCCAATACTCTAACTCAGTGTTCCGCAAACTTTTTGAGTTCAAGGTACATCTAGGAAATCAGAAAATTTAGGAGGTACACCATAAATAAAAAATCTATTTTTACATAATATTAATCAGCATTTATTATTAAAGTTTTGCGGCTGTTTAAGTAGGTATTTTTCTTCCGTCTGTCTATTTAGCTTTAAGAAGATAACCTTATTTTTCCGAGGCACACCAAATAACGACCACGGTACACCAGTGTGCCGCGGCACATCCTTTGCGGAACACTGCTAACTGACGGACTAAATAGATTTGAAATTTATTGATGGTGGAAACTAGCCTATTATCTAATTCTGGTATTTTCATCCTAACGATGCTCAAAAGGTCATGCACCATAAATAATTAAACGACGGAGACTGGTACCATGCAGGGGGTGCCCTTGGCGCGCTGTCACTTACTTTATAAGTTTTTTGTCCCTGGCTGGAGGTGGAGGCCTTACACTAAAGGCACCACAGGATAGTCTGGTTAAAAAAAATATAAATTAAATCATTTATTGTTTGCAAACATGGGTATAGGTAAACAAAAGCCAGCCTCATACGTTAACCTGCGAGACGACATTAAAAAAAAGAAAAGTGAACTGAAACTCTATTTTTCGTCAAAACAAAAATTATTATTATCAGGAAAAACAATTTGTCTCAAATACCGTTACTATTTATCCCGATAATGCCTAATAACTATCAAACAGCAACCCAGAAAAGATGTTCAGCGTCGTATAATAAAATAATTAGCAGAAGGATATAAATCATTTTATCTCCATGTAGGCTACGACAGCCAATAAGCGTTTTACGCGAATTATCCCAAGATAAATTGCTTGGCCTGACATTAATGCGAAGTTTCTGAATTTGCATCTACACGGGCAATTTTTCTAAAATGTTGCCCGGCAACAATTGCTGTCGCCGCATACTGGACCCAAACACTACGACATACCATAATAAACGCAATACCTCCCTGTGGTCTCTCGGACCATGAAACTGAACCACTTTATTTCAACGACTGCCTATCTGACCTCCGTAACCCATGTATGGTAAATCTAAAAAATAAATAATTCATAGAAAGGTCATTGGACAAAAGTTGTTCAGTTTCATGGTCTGAGAAACCACGTGAGAGGTTTTGCGTTTGTTATGTTACACCCTGTATAATATTGTGGATGTAACGTCGAAACTAAAAGAAGGAGAAGAAGCGCAAAAGTTATCCTATTCTTGAAAGTTGCTTCATCATCATCATCAGCCTATTAATGTTCTCACTGCTGGGACATAGGCCTCCTCTCTATGAGAGTGAATGGCCTATAAATCCACCACGCGGGCCCAGTGTGGATTGATAGATGTCACATGTCTTCGATTTTTTTAGTTCTAGGACATGCCGGTTTCCTCACAATGTTTTCCTTCACCGATTTGAGAGCAGTGGTGATGAAATAAATTACACAAAGTAATGGGCCTGCCTGGGTTCGAACCCACAAACTTTACTGTTCGTATGTCGGGGCCGCCACTACTGGGCCACCGCTGCTTGCGAAAGTTGCTTACTTACTTAAATCTTTGTAAGCTGAAGTGGTAATCAGCGGAACATACGCAATACAACGATGGTCAGTTAAAGGATGATAATGATGAGGAGGATCTATCGTAGTAGGTTTGACAATGACGATCGTCGTGGCAGGTAGATTTGTTCAAATATATCGTCAGATTTGACTTACTTATGGATTGTACCAATGTTATGTAATAATTATACATTTCAATGAGTAATTACTGGATGTCCTCATGACTTACAACCACTGGAAATATATTATTTGGAACTCCATGGTTCAGCAACTTAAGTTGCCCGTGTACCCGCGCAGCTTTACGAAAATAAATTACCTACGTACCTACCTGTATCAGACCGTCGATGAGACGTCGTTGTCCGCAATAGGTTTTTTAGGCGCTACAAGACAACTTTGTCACTGTCCAACCCACGTGACACTTGGAAACAAGGTAAAATATGGGTTCTACAAACGCAAAATAAATTGCTAAACTGGAAACTCCGACGGTTTGACGGCTTTTACTAGAATTGGAAGAGGGACTTGTGTTTTTGAAATTGGAATGATTTAGCTTTAGTTGTGTTTAGTTTGTAATCTTTGAAATGAGTTTGAATGTCTGTAGTTCTGTAGGTATCATTAAAACTGTTCTTTACTATAGTTAGTGCCAGTTAAGATGAGAATAGCTTTCATTGACCTAAGAAAATTTATTAAACTTCTTAACTTTGAAAACTAAAAATAAGCCTGTTCAAGTCTGGAATCGTCATCTATCGTGATCAACATTTTTTGTAATGAAAAACGATATAAGTTTTATTTGTTTTGGTTCGTACTGTTACGATTTCCCAATGCTAAAGGAAACTCTTAGTAATCAATAATAATTGATTACTAGGGTTTTCTCTTAATTATCATGTCATCATTTTAAAGGCGGTATTGCCTCCCGCACCCGCGGGGCACTAGTCTCTTCCCGATCGCCGTACCGTGACCATCTCGTTTCCGTGTCTGCCAGTTCTTTAAATTATTATTGTACAAGGTCAAACCCCAAATTAAACTTTTACTATTTCCGATAAACAAGTGTTTTTTTTAAAACGGTATTTTCGGGGTCCCATATAACATTGGTGGCAGCTTAAGGGATTTTAAAAAATTAAATCCTCGGAACGCCTCAAATCGTATCGTGATCGTGTCAGTGAAAAGTGCTATCCAATCTCACCTCCGTGTTGCTGTATCCTGCTGGTCTCATTAGACCCTCACGCTGTATCCTGCTGGTCTCATCAGACCCTCACGCCGTATCCTGCTGGTCTCATCAGTCAGACCCTCACGTGCCCTGGTGGGCATACTCCGAACATCCATCACTCACTTTGGGTGATCTCGCCTGGCTACGAAATGATTCGTGGTGCCGTCATAGTCGCAGTGTTCCTGTAAGTACTTACCGTTTCCGTGTTGTGAAAATAGTGCAAGTGTTTTAAACTGCAAGTTTCACCATAATTCCAAACTATTTCAAATTCTAAAGTGCTATATAACATTCAGTTAATTATTAAATTGTCCATTTGTACTATTCCTAATCATAAAGTTCCGAAGCTCCGAGACTAGTGCAACATTCCTTTCTTATCGCGAATTCTCCGTACCTTGCGCGCTATCTTTTGTTTTGTCTACCATGCCTAAAGAAGAGTCTAGTGACATGTCCACAAAGGAAATAGACATGAACTTTATTAGCAAATTTATAAATAAATTCGACGGAAACCGCGAAAAGCTCAATGCATTTTTAAATAATAGCAGAAATGCAATAAGCCTTGCATCATCGCATCAGCAAAATATAGTATTAAAATACATTTTAAGTCAACTCGAAGGCCGCGCCGAAAGTGCGTGCTCAATCAAAGAGTTTGAAACCTGGCAACAGCTAGAGGAATTCCTAAAAAATCAATTTGGCGAGAAAAAACATTACGCTGCACTACTCTCGGACCTCCAAGATTGCTGTCAATCTAACAGCGAAAATGTTAACCAGTTCGCACTACGCGTAGAAACATGCCTAGCCAAACTGTTAACTGAAATTAATATCTCAATCCCTACAAAAAAGAAAGGCGAACTGGCTGGCCGTGTCGCTGCAATGCAAGACCTGGCATTGCATACATTTATCAGTGGCTTAAACTCTCGATTGTCGACTGTAGTAAGATGCCGTGACCCTGAAACATTAAACGAAGCCATTGGCTTCGCTATGTCCGAAGAAAAGATTATTCAGACCATTTCTAAACGTTCAGCGTCAGCAACCAATACCAACTCACCCAATCAAGGACGTTGGCCTCAACACCGATTCCAACAAAACCGAAACCAACAGCAAGGTTATCCAAATGATTCCAATAATCAGAGACCATCTACTTCAGGTCCTCCGGTGTGCCGGTATTGTAAAAATGTGGGCCACACCATTGAAGAATGCAGAAAACGAGAGTTCAATAATAATCGTTTCAGAGACCAAAATAATCAAAGACAATTTCCAAGGCGTTACCAAAATAACCAAGGTCAAATTCACATGGTAAATAATGACGAAGGCTATGACTATATGGAAAATACTCAGGTTAAATCAAACGACGATTTAAACGAATAAAGGGCTCACGGCGGTGTCTCGTGAGACCCACACTTCAAATTACCAAACAATGCCATATCAAAGACACCAATACTATATCCGCTGTATCCTCTGTATCCCCTAAGAATAGGGACTCGCGAACAAATCGCAACACTGTATCCTCTGTATCCCCTATAAATAGGGACTCGCGAATAAATCGCAACACTGTATCCTCTGTATCCTCTGTATCCCCTAAAAATAGGGACTCGCGAACAAATCGCAACACTGTATCCTCTGTATCTCCTATAAATAGGGACTCGCGAATAAATCGCAACACTGTATCCTCTGAATCCTCTGTATCCCCTAAAAATAGGGACTCGCGAATAAATCGCAACACTGTATCCTCTGTATCCTCTGTATCTCCTACATCCACTGTATCCCCTACATCCTCTGCATCCTCTGTATCTCCTACATCCACTGTATCCCCTACATCCTCTGCATCCGCTGTATCCTCTGCTCCCGCTGTATCCTCTGCCTCCGCTGTATCCTCTGCTCCCGCCGAACATAAATCAGATCCTCCAATACCTGAAACAAAAATCTATGAAATTAATATTGGTCCATTTAAGAAACGCTTACCTCACATCCTTGTCTATTCCTCAGTGTCAGATACTACCTTATCTCTTCTCGTAGATTCTGGCGCAACTGTAAGCCTACTGAAACGATCTTCTATACAAATACCAGTTGATATCTCAACAGAAATAATCTTTTTGAAAGGCATTGATCCCATTGATCAAGCTTCACCAACCATGGGTCATTTTCAGCTGAAATTAAAAGTAGATGATAAAAATAGTATCACGCATAGATTCCACATAATACCCCGAATCCACTTACCTTATGATGGTATAATTGGCACTGATATGCTAATCGCCTTTGGCTGCACAATTGACTACACTCGCGAAACCTTGAAAATAGGTAAATACGAAATAAAATTACATTTCAATGAACCAACTTATATAATTCCTCCCAGGTCTGAAACTGTCATAGAATGCTCCGTCTCCAACCCTGAGGTGAAAGAAGGGCTCGTACTAGATCAATGCTATCACGAAGATTTACTAATTGCTAATTGCTTAGTTTCAGTCAAAGAAAACAAAAGAATTAATTTATCAGTAATAAATACTTCTGAAACTCCTATAACCTTAAAGTCAAATCTAGATATCACACTAATTCCCATAAGTTCTTTAATCAATCCTATTGATACAGTAGACGCTCATACAGTTTGCCATCTCAAAAATACCAACTCTTACATCCGAACACAAGAAGTATTAAACCTCCTTAGAATCTCTCACCTCAATCCTGAAGAAGCAAATGCTCTTCACGATGTTTGTTCTGAATACTCAGATATATTCTTTATCCCCGGTGATAAACTGTCTCACACGAATGCACTTAAGCATAACATAAAGACGAGCGATCAAAATCCAATTAATGTAAAATCATATCGGTTCCCAGAGGTACACAAACAAGAAGTCAATAAACAAATTGACCAAATGCTCGACCAAGGAATCATAAAACATTCAGAGTCTCCATGGTCTTCTCCAATTTGGATTGTCCCAAAAAAGATTGATGCATCCGGACAACAAAAATGGCGTATAGTTATCGACTACCGAAAACTTAATGATGTCACCATTGGTGATAGCTACCCCATACCGCAGATATCCGAAATTTTAGATCAGTTGGGTCAGAGTAAATACTTCTCGACCCTTGACCTCGCATCTGGATTCCATCAGATCTTAATTAATGAAGAAGACGCTCCTAAAACAGCGTTTAGTGTACCTCAAGGACATTACCAATTTACAAGAATGCCATTTGGCTTAAAAAATGCACCCGCTACTTTCCAACGATTAATGAATACAGCCCTCACAGGCCTCCAAGGTATACGGTGTTTTGTATATCTTGATGACATAGTAATATATTCTCATGATTTGAATTCTCACATCGATAATCTTTCATCAGTATTCCAAAGGCTTAGAGATTACAATCTAAAACTTCAACCCGACAAGTGCGAGTTTCTCCGACGTGAAGTCGCATATCTTGGCCATCAAATAACTAAAGATGGTGTAAAACCTAACCCTGAAAAGATAAGAGCAGTAACCCAATTTCCTACTCCCAAATCTCCGAAGGACATTAAGTCCTTCCTCGGACTTGTATCTTACTATCGCCGTTTCATTGCTAACTTCTCGAAAATTGCAAAACCTCTAACTCAACTTTTAAAAAAGGATGTTCCCTTCCTTTGGGAAAATCAACAACAAGTCGCCTTTGACGAACTTAAGCACAAACTTACCTCTGCTCCCATCCTCATTTATCCAGATTTCTCTGCCCCTTTTATTTTAACGTGTGATGCTTCTAATTATGCCATCGGTGCCGTACTTAGTCAAGGTCCAGTTGGTAAAGATAGGCCAATAGCCTATGCCTCTCGGACCCTCAACAAGAGTGAATCTAACTACAATACCACTGAAAAAGAACTCCTTGCTATTTTGTTCGGTTGTAAAACCTTTCGCCCATATCTCTATGGACGAAAATTCCTGATCATTACTGATCATAGGCCATTAAAGTGGTTGTTTAATCATAAAGATCCTAGTAGTAAATTACAAAGGTGGCGCCTGAAACTAATGGAGTACGAGTACGAAATCGATTATCAGAAAGGAAAACTGAATGCCGCTGCTGACGCCTTATCCAGATATCCTGTAAATCCAATTCAACCATCAGACTGTGATCCTATTCCGTCTACTTCTAACGAAAACGCAGATGTTTCATCACCTCCATTCAGCCCTCTAACTCTCGAAGATCTTGATATCCAACTACCTCCTGGTTCGCTAGACCTTGACGATAAACTACCTTCTGTAGACCTTTTAGAAAACAATGATTCACCACCAGATATGGATGACCCTTCTACATCATCTAACAAATCCCCGAATCTCACAACAAATCCCCTTCGCGACGATAATTATAGCAAATTCCTGAAAACAATGAGCAACAAAGACTTTAATAGTAATGCTAAAATCATAGAACACAACGAAAGCATCCTGAAAACTAACTGCAAAATCATTGTCATACCTACTTCCATCGATCTTGATGAATCCAATCCTCACGTAGAAGAAATCTTGAGCAACCTTGAAAACTCCAAGGAACTATTAGATAGGGAAAGAACTCTCTACTCTTCTATCTCTTTCGATCATAAAGGAAAATTAATATATTTCCTATTCACTAAAGTATACCACTTTCATAACAGTTCTTATGAAGACATTTATAAAAGTATACTAAATCTTCGATCCGACTTATTACATAATCCTACTGACCCCAACCTAAACTTAGCCATTACTGATTTCCAAAATCCTTTCGACAAACACATCTGGGCAAAAATATACAACATGTTCTGCTATATCTTTAACAATACTCAAGTATCAATTTATATTTATCATAATACTATTATTTACCCTACACCCTCAGAGATACCTAAAATACTACGCGAAAACCATGACATTCCTATTGCCGGACATTTAGGATCTACGCGAATGTTTCACAGAATAAAAGAAAGGTATTTCTGGAAAAACATGCGGTCAGATATCGAAACATAATGTAAAAAATTGCTCCCAATGCCAAAGTAATAAAGCCCTAAGACAAATTAATAAATCACCGATGCAAATAACTACCACTTCCACTAAGCCATTTGAACGACTCAGCCTCGACCTTGTGGGTCCTCTTCCGGAAGCTGGCCTTACTAAGCTCAAGTTCATTGTTACATTACAGGATGACCTCACCAAATATTCCCTTGCTTACCCTATCACTAATGCGACTGCAGAAGAAACATGTGAGTGTCTGGTGCACTTTATTTCTGTTTTCGGCATCCCGAAGTCACTGACCAAGGCACAAACTTCCACCGCAGATTTATTTAAAGAACCTGCAACTTCCTGAAAATTAAACAAATCTGGTCTTCCCCATACCATCCTCAAACTCAAGGTGCGCTTGAACGCAGTCACTCCACACTCAAGGAATACCTTAAATCTTATGTCAATGAAAATCATTCTGATTGGCATAAATATGTCTATACTGCTATGTTGGCATACAACACTTCTACTCATTCCACTACTAACTTTACACCATACGAGCTTCTCTTCGGTCAAAAGCCTTTTATCCCGGACTCCGTCTATGAATTACAATCAGACCTTACATATCCAGAATATCTGAAGTCCCTGCATCATCGCCTAAAACTCTAAAACTCTCACGCGAAAAAGCCATCGAAAACAATCAACGATCTAAAGAAAGATCTAAACAGTATTATGACAACCATTCGCGACCTGTTCAGTATAAAGTCGGAGATTACGTGTATCTCAAAAATCATGTACGTCTGCGTAAGGCCCTTTCGCCAATTTGGAAAGGCCCGTATAAAGTAATAAAGATCAATGGCAGAAGTACTTTAACTTTACTCATAAATAGACGTCATGTGACACATCACTATGACGAAGTCAAACTAGCTCCTAGATCTATAACGTAGTCCTAGTTATATACTTAATACTAATTTTAATTATATTCTATTACAGTAATTCTGCGCTGGGTCAGGAGTTCATTACGTCCTTGACGAACAGTCCTGGCATCTACTTCGACCCTTTAGGTTCCTTAAGTTTATTTGATAGTCACCTTAGTATAGTTATTCCTTATGATGTTTCCTTTATTAATCCACATATTCTAAACCTTCGTCTTATTCTCGATAAATCCAAGCAAGTATGTGACAATGGTAAAATCTTTGATTATTTGGAATGTACAAATCTCTTTGAACCATTGAACACTCGTTATAATGACATAGCCCATGATAACGAGGCTATCTTTCACCTAACATCTCGTCAGTCGAGAAGGTCTGCACTTCTAGGATTCGTAGGCACTTTATCAAAGAAACTATTTGGCACAATGGATGAAGACGATGCCATCCGATACGACAATGCCATTAGAGAAGTAGAAACAGACCAAAAGAAACTAGCTCTTCTAATGAAAGAAAATATATTAGTCACAACTTCTTCCCTTAGATCTTTCAATGAAACTCTGTCCATAATTGAACTAAATGAAAAGCATCTTAAAAATGCAATTGATGGATTGTCCCAAGATATTCCAATTCTGACTCATGCTTCAAGAGAATTAGGTATTAGGTCTCGCATGCTGGAAATAACTTCCATGATAGAAAATAGTCTCCTAGCCTTGTCCTTCAAACTCGAAGACCTCATTAACTCTATCATGTTTAGCAAATCTAATGTCTTATACCCCACTATCCTAACACCTAAGGAACTTTACACCGAATTAATCGATAATTACAGATTCTTACCCGAATCTAAACAATTTCCAGTTCCTTTAAAACTCGACAATATGCATACTATTTTAAATATATCGGAAATATCTAGTTACTTTAGTAAAGAAAAAGTGGTATTTACTGTTAAAATTCCTCTCATTAACCCTATACAATTAAATATATATCATAACTTACCTTCACCGGTTCCTCATGATAAAAATAATCCAGAGTCATACTCGACCATCATTCCATCATCCAAATATATTGGTATAAGCAGAGATAGGTCAATGTACTGTAAATTAGATAACCTCGACTATTGTAAAATAATTAATAATTACCATTACCTTTGTGAAACATCAATATTGTACTCCTCTTCTGCGATGCCTTCCTGTGAAACGGAAATTATTACAAAGGTACTTACCTCAATTCCTTCGATTTGTGAAACCAAATTTATTCATGGTCACATTAGCATCTGGCAGCCACTACGCCATAATAGGTGGTTATATGTAATGACAGAAAAAACTAAAATAAGTATTGAATGTAATAACTCCCAATCTACTGAAATAGAATTTAGTGGAAATGGTATATTGTACTTACCTTCTGAATGTGTTGCCTATTGCAAGGACACTCGTTTAACTCCGCATGAAAATCGTAAGGTTCAGTTGAAAACTATTGTTTCTAATTTTAATATTTTAAATGATTCATGTTGTAATATTGTAGCGTATAATAATATTGTATCAAACTTACCTGTAGTTAATCTTAAGAATGTTAACTTAGATTCCTTAGCTTATGATAATCCTGAAATCCTGAAAAGCCTTAACAATATAATTGAAAAACCACATATTGTTTTATATCAAAAATATTATTCAGGTATTACCATTGTAATTATAATTTCTATTGTGTTCTTTATTATATATAAGGTGTATAAAACTGGCATACACAAGAGACTAATGAAATCTAAAGAAACTAGAAGTCCTGAAAATAATGACATTGAATTAGATGACATTCAACCCTCAAACATAAACACGGGGCCCTCTCTTCGAATCGGCTGACTCACGTTTATTTAACTTAAACTTCACTTTAAAAGGTGTAGTTTACTCTAAATCGGGGGGCTGTTACGATTTCCCAATGCTAAAGGAAACTCTTAGTAATCAATAATAATTGATTACTAGGGTTTTCTCTTAATTATCATGTCATCATTTTAAAGGCGGTATTGCCTCCCGCACCCGCGGGGCACTAGTCTCTTCCCGATCGCCGTACCGTGACCATCTCGTTTCCGTGTCTGCCAGTTCTTTAAATTATTATTGTACAAGGTCAAACCCCAAATTAAACTTTTACTATTTCCGATAAACAAGTGTTTTTTTTAAAACGGTATTTTCGGGGTCCCATATAACAGTACGAAGAGATATTAGGGAAAGGGCAAGGCCGCTATTCTCATCTTAACTGGCACCAAAGTACTTAACTATCTAAATATATAAAAGAAGAAACTGACTGACTGACTGACTGACTGACTCATCTATCAACACACAGCCCAAACCACTGGGTCTACAGATTCCAAATTTGGCAAGTAGGGTCCTTATGTGGTCTAGAGGTGCACTAAGAAAGGATTTTTCAAAATTCACCCCCTAAGGGGGTTAAACGGGGCTCCAAAGTTTGTATGGGGAACCAAGATTAGTTAGTCTATTTTATTCGAAACTTTACAGGAGTGCTCCTATTGATAAATGAGTAGAAATGGGTTTCAGGATTTTTCAGAATTCAACCCCTAAGAGGGGGGAAAAGGGGTGACAAAGTCTAAAAATCAATGCACAGCCCAAACCGCTGAGTCTAGAGATTCCAAATTTGGCACATAGGTTCTTTATGGGGTTCAGGGGTGCATTAAGAAAGGATTTTTCAAAATTAACCCCCTCAGGGGTTGAAACGGGGGTCCAAAGATTACATGGGGAAATAAGATTAGTTAGACTACTTTATTCGAAACTTAACAGGAGTACTCCTATCGATAAATGAGTTAACATTTGTGTTTCAGGTTTTTTTAAGAATTCAACCCCTAAAGGGGGAAATGGGGTAACAAAGTCTGAAATTCAACATAGGTATTGTTTGTATGGTGAATTGAGTCGGGTGTATTACAAAAACATCGATTTTAAGAATTAATGTGGCGGACCTGAATTACCATCATTCCCTGGTTGGGGTGCGATGGGGTTGAAATGTCTAAAAATCAATATGGGTGTCGAAACCGAGATTATCAGGGGTGCTGATGTCGAAAAAGGCATTTATTTTGAGATCCAGAAGATATTTATATTTATTGATATTTATTGTGATGATTGTGTGTTTCATCCACCAAGTTCAGAACGCACCTTTTTGACGTTTGACAGATTACGTTTCGTTGTCTGTGCGAATCTGTGCGATGACGTTTGCTTGTCAGTGCAATTTTGGTTGAATAATGGTCGCTCCGTGCTTGTAATTTTGATGCACGCGGCTGTCGCGTATTATTGTTTGAAAACTTTGAGTTATTGTTAATCCGATGCAATCCTGTTCGGTGTTTGATATTTTGTTGATAATTGAGTGAAAATTGAGAAATCTCGCCATTTTGGGTCTTGACCGCGAGTAATTTGTTGGTTATGTAGACGGCCTTTTGTGTCTTTGAACGCCGTAAATTCCTAAATTCAGTGCTGGACTAATTTACATCCCCGATTGGGTTAGCAACCGGGATAAAATTCAGTTGAACATTGGGGAAAGGTGCCACGTGTGGGATCTTGGAAGGTTTGTCCGGGAGTCGACGGTACGAGCCGCGCGCGTCCCTTGGTTGCTGTCGAATCTGCATGACTACACATACACCACACAAACCACAGTTATACTTACACCCCACTCAGATACGACGTTACCAGGGACTACGTCACATCACCGGTACCAACGTGATGGTAAGTGTATTGAATAGTTGTTTTTCCTTTGTCAATTGGACAAATATATTTTGATTAGGGCTCCGCGTAATCGCGGACATCGTGAGTCTGTTCGTGCAGTCTCACACATCTGGTAGCAGAGCGTGGTTGAATTGTTAAATTCACCACTTATTGTCGAGTTAAAAGTATTGAGAAGTCTGATTTGTTGCCGTCGGCCTGACTCAAATTAAACATAGATTGTTTGACATAATATATTATGATATGTAGTGTCCCTTGTGGTTTGTACTTTAATTTGTTATTGTATAAACAAGGTATTGCTTGTACAGGGTCGGATTTGAACTTGTAATAATTCAAACTAAGTTTTATTATTTGGTTTAAATTGTAGTTGGGTCCGAAAAAATTATTCCCGTTGATTATTTAATTGAATTTAATTTGTTTATTTGATACTAGCTGTTGCCCGCGGCTTCGCCCGCGTGCAGTTCGGTAACTGTCCCACTGAATCTTACTAAAGGGATAAATAGTGTCCTACATGTTAATCCAGGTTATAAACTATCTATGTGTCAAATTTCCTAATCATCACAATTTTTAATATCATTACAATCACCATCACTATCACAACCACCATCATTATCACAATCACCATCATTATCACAATCACCATCACTATCACAACCACCATCATTATCACAATCATTATCAGAATCACCATCACCATCACAATCACAATCACCATCACAATCCTCTTCACCATCGCTATCACCATCACAATCACCGTCACTATAACAATCACCATCACCATCACAATTACTATCAAAGTGACTATCATAATCACCATCATCGTTATCACAATCATTATCATCGTAATCTGGTGATAACGATGATTGTGATAGTGATGGTGATTGTTCACTATCACTATCACAATCACCATCACTAATACAATCACCATTACAATCACCATCACAATCACCATCACAATCACCATCACAATCACCATCACAATCACCATCACAATCACCATCACAATCACCATCACAATCACCATCACAATCACCATCACAATCACCATCACAATCACCATCACAATCACCATCACAATCATGATCACAATCACTATCATCATTTTAACAATCATTATCATCGTAATCACAACCATTATCATTGTATTCACAATCATCATCATCACAATCTCCATCCTCGTCATCACAATCATGATCATCGTAATCACAATCATTATCATCGTAAACTCAATCATTTTCAACTTAATCACAATCATCATGATCACAAATTCACAATCACCATCACTATCACAACCAAAATCATTATCACAATCACCATCACTATCAAAATCAGCATCACTATCAGTATCACCATCACTATCACAACCACCATCATTATCACAATCAACATCACTATCACACACCATCACAATCGCAATAACTATTACAATCACCATCACAATCACCATCACAATCACCATCACAATCACCATCACAATCACAATCACAATCACCATCACAATCACCGTCGCAATCACCATCACAATCACCATCACAATCACCATCACAATCACCATCACAATCACCATCACAATCACCATCACAATCACCATCACCATCACAATCACCATCACAATCACCATCACAATCACCATCACAATCACCATCACAATCACCATCACAATCACCATCACAATCACCATCACAATCACCATCACAATCACCATCACAATCAACATCACAATCACCATCACAATCACCATCACAATCACCATCACCATCACCATCACAATCACCATCACCATCACAATCATGATCACAATCACTATCATAATTTTAACAATCATGATCATCGTAATCACAATCATTATCATCGTAATCTCAATTATTTTTATCTTAATCACAATCACCATCACTATCAAAATCAGCATCACTATCAGTATCACCATCACTATCACAACCACCATCGTTATCACAATCACCATCACTATCACACACCATCACAATCGCAATCACTATTACAATCACCATCACAATCACCGTCACCATCACAATCATGATCACAATCACTATCATCATTTTAACAATCATTATCATCGTAATCACAACCATTATCATTGTAATCACAATCATCATCATCACAATCTCCATCCTCGTCATCACAATCATGATCATCGTAATCACAATCATTATCATCTTAATCACAATCATCATTATCACAATCATCATCGTAATCACAATCATTATCATCGTAATCACAATCATCATTATCATAATCATCAGCATCATCATCACAATCATCTTCATCGTTATCACAATCATCACAATAAATCAACAATAACCCTGTTTAAAAGTCGAACCCGCCATCTTCTAGATCTCAAAATAAATGCCATTTTCGTAATTAGCGCCCCTGATAATCTTGGTATCGACACCCATATTGATTTTTAGACATTTCAACCCCATCGCACCCCAACAGGGAATGATTGTATTTCAGGTCCACCACATTAAATATTAAAATCGTTGTTTTTGTAATACACCCGACCCAATTTACTATAAAAACAATACCAGTGTTGAATTTCAGGCTTTGTTAACCCATTACCCATTTTGATAACCCATTTCCCCCTTTTGGGGTTAAATTCTGAAAAAACCTGAAACAAAATGTTAACTAATTTATCGATAGGAGTACTCCTGTTAAGTTTCGAATAAAGTAGTCTAACTAATCTTATTTCCCCATGTAATCTTTGGACTCCCGTTTCAACCACTTAGGGGGTGAATTTTGAAAAATCCCTTCTTTGTGCAACTCTAAACCTCATAAAGAACCTATGTGCCAAATTTGGAATCTCCTAGACTCAGCAGTTTGGGCTGTGCATTGATTTTTATACTTTGCCACCCCATTTCCCCCTCTTAGGGGTTGAATTCTGAAAAACCCTGAAACCCATTTCTACTCATTTATCAATAGGAGCACTCCTGTGAAGTTTCGAATAAAATAGTCTAACTAATCTTGTTTCCCCATACAAACTTTGGAGCCCCGTTTAACCCCCTTAGGGGATGAATTTTGAAAAATCCTTTCTTAGTGCACCCCTAGACCACATAAGGAACCTACTTGCCAAATTTGGAATCTGTAGACCCAGAGGTTTGGGCTGTGCGTTGATAGATGAGTCAGTCAGTCAGTCAGTCAGTCAGTCAGTCAGTCAGTCAGTTTCTTCTTTTATATATTTAGATTTGTCCCAATGGCTTCATTGAAAGCTGTAAACCAAGCCATTGGTGGATTGACCTCACAGCTAAGATGGTTTGCCTCTGCCGCTGCGACCGCTGAGCGTCGAGACCTGGAAGAGGCCACGCTTGCCCGGTATGAGCAGTTGAACGCGAGATTGAGTGCGGTTGACACTTTGTTTGCTCGCTTCAGTGAATTGAGTTTGGACTTGGACCTGGAAACATTGGGTCAAGCAGCCCGTGATAAGGTTGTTGCGGATTATGACCAGATGTTGAACCTGGGTGACATAATAAGTATGCGCGCCAGGGAAATTTTGAAGAGTCGGGACCCTGCCCAGGTCAAAACAGAGACCTCTGTTGTTGCAGGCCCTGGACTTTTGGGTAGACTGCCTACCCTGGAGCTGCCACATTTTGACGGTCACTTGGACCACTGGTTAAGCTTCAGGAATCTGTTTGACAGTTTGGTTGATGCGCGCTCTGACCTCCGACCGGCCCAGAAGTTGGCTTATTTGTTGTCAGCCCTAGGAGGTGAGGCTCGAGCCTTGGTGCAGCACTTGCCGGTGACCGACTCGGCCTATCCCACTGCTCTGGAACTTCTATCCCGACGGTACCATAACAAACGTTGCCTGGCTGATGTCCATATTGACCAGATCTTGGGGTTGCCGGCCATCACCAGAATGTCAGCGTTGCGTGCTGACCTTTTGAATCCGTTGCTTGCAGCAACCAACGCCTTGAAACGATTGGAGTTGCCGGTGGACTATTGGTCCTATCTTTTGGTGCACTTGGCGTTGCAGCGGCTTCCGTCAGACTTGAGGTCCCGTTTTGAGCAGAAGTATGGTCGGGATAGTGCCACCCATCTTCCCCCCTTTGAGGACCTCGTCAAATTTTTGGAGGATGAGTGTCGTTTCCTCGACAACGCCCGTGGTGCCACGGGGTCAAGCCAACCGCCCTCTCTGCCGAGGGCCCAGGGACGGACTAGGACTGTCGGGCCTGGTGATAGCCGCCCTGCCCCCCGTTTTGGTGGCACCCAGAGTAATCTTGTTTGCGGCTATTGTAAGGCCACGGGACATGGCGTACCAACTTGCGCGGCCTTCTTGGAGTTGCACGTGAGTGCCCGCCGCCGAGTTGCCAATGCACGCCGTCTGTGCTTTTCGTGTTTGGGGAATCATTTTCATCGGGATTGCCCCAACCCCCGCCCTTGTTCAATTTGTAGGGGCTCACATCTGGAAGTTTTGTGCGCCAACGCGAACCGCTCTGACAGACCAGCCTCTGATGGGGGTTCGCGCAGGGGGGGGTATGATGGAGATGAGCACCGGGCTTCTCGCTCGCCGGATCAGAGTCGAGGAGGGGCCTGCAACTTTAACCGCCGCACTCCACCCCCCGCGCCAGTTGATCGGGAGCCGCGCGACCGCCAATTGACCTCCCCTCGTGAAGGCGACTATGCAGCTGCTGGTAGGCGACGTTGGCCAGACCAGCACCGCCTTCCCTCCCCTCCGTTGGCGGAACGTCCCCGTTTGGAGACGCGCCCCCCGCCACTCAGGCGTCAAGTGAGATATGCCCCTCCAGCGATGGCGCGCGGCTCGGGACATCGCGCGGATTCGGAGTTTGACTACTATCCTCATCGGGATAGACCCCAGCCTGGATGCGGCGATCGGTCGCCGCCCAGGCATTACTAGGAATTTGGCGCCTGTCCCGCTAACGTACCTCCCCAGATCGACACGGTTTTGTTGCCAACGGCATCGGTCAGGGTCTGGGGACCCACGGGGGACTCTGTTGTGGTCCGTGCCATTTTGGACACGGGAGCCCAGGGTTGCCTTTTGTCGTCTTGGTTAGCGGGTCGGGTGAGCCTGGAAGTCCGTGCCTTTTCAGGCACGATTAATGGAATAGGCGAAACACCTATCCCGACTGTTGAGGGACAAACCTTATTTGGGCTCACTCCTGTGAGTTGTTTGGACCCTAAGTTTTTTCCTTCGGCCATTGTTCTGACGAGTATTTTGGGCTGTCATCCCCAACGTCAGCTGTCGCCTGATATTGTCCGGTTGACGTCAGGCCTGGATTTGGCTGACCGCCGGTTTGATTCCCATATTACAACTCATTTGATATTGGGTTCCGATGTACTAGGGAGAATATTGTTGGGTAATATGAAAGTCTTGCAGCCGAACGGTTTGGTGGCTGTCTCGACCATTTTTGGCTTTGCGGTGATGGGCCCAGTGTTGAAGGCTCCCCCTCCACCTGAGCCTGATTTTGCGTTGGCGTGTGGCTCCGCTCTCTCTGACGCTGTTCAGAGGTTTTGGGAGGTTGAGGAGCCACCGCAAGTGGCTCGCTTGAACCCGGAACATGAGGAGTGCGAGTTGTTTTTTTTTTTTTTTTTTTTTTTTTTTTTTTTGTTTTGGCAGGAGTGGGAAATCCCCGCGGACACCTCGACTATCCCACAGGAATTTCTCCTGTGAGACAGTCGAGGTAGTGCCGGACTCGAACCGGCTAAAACCACACTCCTGCCCCGCCAGTGTCCCCCTGACATAGTCAGAGACCTTAGTTATACCTTATTATTTTTGATAATGCGGTCAGCTTTACTTTACTTTGTAATATCTAAATTTAACGCAATTTTTATATTTAACTTTTAATTTTTGAAGACTCTATTTTACTAAACTTTAATCTTTATATCCTTTCTGCTAAGAAATATCCATATACGATAAAGCATAGTGTTTAGGTGTCTTTATTTCTTTCGATGACTCTACTTATAATTTCCGTGCAATATTCCAAGAAGGTTTTACGAGTGGCGCTTGATTCTATTAATTTAGATAGATTGGTGACAGTTATTGTTGTCTCTAATTTGCATTCTGCTCTATACCTCTCTGCACCAAAGACGGGGCATTCTGTCAGAATATGGGCGACCGACTCCACCGCATCCGGTTCACAGATGCACGATGGGTTCTCCTTACACTTGAAACGGTGCAGGTATTCGGAGAACCCACCGTGCCCCGTTAAGATCTGTGTTACTATGCCAGCTGGTTTCAGTTTTAGCACAGTGCGGTGGGCGTCGATCGCATTTGGGAGGAACATTTTTGTGACACCCGCTGTTTCTCCCCGCTGGTATCTGCCGTTCCATTCGTCAAGCGACTCCATACGGATCTGCCGCTTGACGAATGAAACGGGACACAGGTCGTAGTCCGGCCTCCTCTTCGACCCCAAAGCAGCTTCCTTTGCGAGCTGATCGGCCCGCTCGTTTCCCTCCAATCCCGCGTGGGCCTTAATCCAGAACAATGAGACCTTCTTATTCTGGAGGTTACATTGTCGTAAGATGTCCCTTGTTTCCACGGCTAGGGGATGGGGGGAGCTTGCATTTGCGATCGACTGAAGGGCCGCTCTGGAGTCGCTGAAGATGCCGAACGTACATTCCTTGCGCTTGAGCACCTCTCCTGCCGCTCTTTGTAGGGCTAGGAGCTCAGCCTGGTAGACGGTGCAATAAGACGGCAAGGCAAGTTTGAGAGCCCGAGTTTCGGTGGCGCCATTCCACAAGGATAGCGCCGCTCCGACTCTGCCCTCAATCTTGCTGCCGTCTGTGAAGATCCTCACAGCAAAGTCGCTGTGGTTTCTGTAGTGTTCCTCGTCTACCAGGCATCCGAACTCCAGGTTAAGGTGGTCCGCGGGGTGTGGAGCCTCCACTGCTGGAGCCATCCGCTCAACCTCCCTGCCTCCCAGCGCGGGCCGGGGTACCCCCCTCCTGGCCTCGTACAACGCAGCCGCTTCCCGTATACGAAGGTCAAGTGGGAGGATCCCAGCCAGCACCAGTGCCGAGTTCAGGGAGACCGTGCGGTAGGCTCTGCATAGCTTCTGTGCGAAACCCCTCTGGACCACGTTAAGCTGTTTTACTACTCCCACTTTTTTGGCGGCAGGTGCCCATGCGCTTGCAGCGTAGAGAATAATTGGTTCGACTACTGCCGTGTAGATGGCGCGGATGATCTCCGGGTTTAGGCCCCAGCTCACTTTTGCCGCCCGTGCCAGCTGTTTGTAGATGTTAACAGCTTTTCTGCATACGTTGGCGACGTGGGTGTTAAAAGTGAGCTGGTGGTCGACGGTGAGCCCCAGCATTTTGATTTCTTTGGACATGCCAATGTCTACCCCGCCCATGTGCAGGAGTGGGACATCGTACTTAAGTTTCCTCGTAATGACCATTGCACAGGTTTTGTGAGTGCGAGTTGTTCTATCAGAACAACACAGGTCGACTCCGTTCCGGTCGGCTCGTAACACGGTTGCCTTTTGTTGCAGTTCGACCACCTCTCGGCGAGTCCAGACCTAAGGCCGAGAAGAGATTGTTGGCGATGGAGCGCCGTATGGCCAGGGATCCGGTGCTGCGGCAGAAATATTTAGATTTCATGCGTGAGTACGCAGACTTGGGACACATGTCGGTGTCAAATTTGGATTGGCGCTCAGTTGAGCATTACTTTCTGCCGCATCACGCGGTCCTCAAGGCATCCACCGGTAAGCTGCGCACAGTGTTTGATGGGTCTGCGCGGACTTCCTCTGGTGTCTCTTTGAATGATTGCTTGCACTCCGGCCCCAAATTGTTGAGGAACCTTTGTGATGTCATCACGTCTTTTCGTCGTCATCAAGTAGTCTTTGTGGCTGACATCAAAATGATGTTCCGGCAAACGGTTATTCACCGGGATGACAGACGTTATCAGTTGATCCTGTGGCGAGAGAATCCCCGGGACCCCATGGTTGTTTATGAGCTCAACACGAATACGTACGGCCTTCGATCGAGCCCTTTTGTTGCTATTCGTTCGCTTTGGGAGCTCGCGGACCGAGAACGCTTGAGGTTCCCTCGGGCGTCCGCCATCTTGAAAACGGACTTGTATGTTGATGACGTCTGCACTGGGGCTTCCACGGTTGAGGAAGCTATCCTGTTGCGTGACGAGTTGGTTCAAATTTTGGATTCCGCTGGCTATGAGTTGCGTAAGTGGGTGTCCAACTCGCCAGCACTGTTGGAATATGTGGAAGAGGATCATAAGCAGGATCCTCATTTGTTTGAAAATGCTGACAACCCTGCTATGTTAGCCGTTCTCGGCGTTCAGTACCGATCAGTCCAAGACACCTTTACGTATGATGTCGATTTGGAGTCACCACACACTTGGACTAAACGACTGGTATTGTCTACTGTCGCGAGAACCTTTGACCCGAATGGTTGGATATGCCCGGTATTATTTGGGCGAAATGTTTTCTCCAGCGCCTTTGGACCGCGGAACTTGGTTGGGATGAGCCACTTCGGGAAACCCTTTTGGAAGATTGGCTCCAATTTGTATCCGCACTTCCTGCGGTCAACGAGGTCGCGTTACCACGCGCTATCCTCCCCCCCGGGAACTATACTGCTACCCTTCATGGGTTTTGTGACGCATCTTCGCACGGGTATGCAGCTGTTGTTTATCTGCGCACCGTCAGCGCGACAGGCCAGGTGAAGTTGTCACTGATCATGGCCAAGAGCAAGGTGGCCCCCCTCCGGACGGCATTGACCATCCCTAAGCTAGAGTTGTCAGGGGCGGCGCTTCTTGTGCGTCTCTTGAATCACGTTGCTCAAACTTTAGGTGGATCTGTGAACATTCGGAATTCTTACGCCTGGACGGACAGTCAAATTGTTTTGTGTTGGTTGAAGACGTCCGTCCACTCCTTGGAGGTCTTTGTGGCGAACCGAGTGTCACAGATACAAAATTCCGAAACGCCTTTGATTTGGAGGCACGTGCCTGGAGACTTGAACCCCGGTGACGTAGCCTCACGTGGGTGCATGGCCCCCCGCCTGATTGTGCACCCCCTTTGGTGGGGACCGGATTGGCTGACTCGCCCCGAGGATGATTGGCCTCGAACGCCAATTTTGATGTCGGATCCTTTGCCCGGGCTTAAGGTGCTCGCTGTTGGGACGAAGGACCCTCCGTTTGATCCGGATATTTTGTTGAATCGATACAGCTCCCTCGACAAATTGTTGAACGTTACCTCGTGGATCAGGCGTTTTGGTCACAATGCTAGGAATCCAGGGGACAAGCGCCTGTCACCGGTTCTCTCTCCTCAAGAGCGACAGGAGTCACTCCTCCTGTGGGTTCGCTCTGTGCAGGCCGTACACTTTGAGAAGGAGATCGAGACCTTGAAGTCCGGTAGAGTTAAGTTGTCGGGAGCCGTTAGTAAGTTGAACCCCTTTTTGGATGAAACGGGTCTTTTGCGTGTTGGTGGACGGTTGAGGCACTCTAGCCTTCCTTATGGGGTCCGTCACCCCCTTTTGTTGCCCAAGGCGGGCCATTTGATTAAATTGTTGGTGACTGATCGTCACATTAAGAACTCGCACGCCGGTTGCAATGCGCTGTTGGCCATTCTGCAGCGAGAGTTTTGGATTTTGTCGGCTCGTCGTACCATTCGTAGCATCGTCTTCCGTTGCATACCATGCTATCGGACTAAGGCCCCAACGATGCAGCCCCAGATGGGAGACTTGCCTGCTGATCGTGTCAATGAGGCGAGGCCCTTTGCAGGCGTAGGAACGGACTTTGCTGGTCCCTTTTCGATAAAGACGTCTACCCTTCGCAATAGTAAAATTGTCAAGGCTTATTTGTGCGTATTTGTCTGCCTGTCAACTAAGGCAGTGCACTTGGAGCTGGTATCCTCCCTCTCGACGGAGGCCTTTGTGGCAACTTTGGATAGATTTATGTCTCGCCGTGGGTTACCTTCTCTGATCAGGTCTGATTGCGGTACCAACTACAAGGGTACAAGTAACTATTTGAAGGAAGTGTATGACTTTCTTAATGAGAGCCAGGTTGACATTGGTAACAAATTGGCCCGTCGAGGGGTCACTTGGTTGTTTGACCCGCCAGCCTGCCCCCATTGGGGGGGTATTTTTGAGGCCGCGGTGAAAGCGGCAAAGGGACTCTGGCGGAGATTGTTGGGAGACACCGTTCTCACCTTTGAGGAATTAGCTACGGTATTTTGTCGCATTGAAGCGGTACTAAATTCGCGTCCATTGTGCCCGCTCTCTTCGGACCCGAACGATTTGGAGGCTCTAACCCCGGGCCATTTCTTGATTGGACAGCCACTTGTCGCTCTGCCTGAGTACCCTTTTGTTGATGTGAGCCAAAATCGGCTATCGCGGTTTCAGTTGGTGCAACAGCTCACTCAGAGCTTTTGGAAGCGTTGGAGCTTAGAGTATCTGCACATCCTCCAGCAGCGCGTCAAGTGGACTGATAAAACTCATCCGCCCAAGATAGGAGACCTCGTCCTTATTAAGGATGCCAACCTTAAGCCTCTGTATTGGCGCCGGGGGCGCATTCTCAATTTGGTGGCTGGCACCGACGGGGTACCTCGTTTTGCTGAGGTTTTAGTGGATGGATCGGTTATGAAGAGAGCGGTCGCAACTTTGTCAAGACTGCCAATTGATTAGCGGACGGGACGGCCCGTCCGGGGGGGTTAGATGTTTCATCCAAGTTCTGAACGCACCTTTTTGACGTTTGACAGATTACGTTTCGTTGTCTGTGCGAATCTGTGCGATGACGTTTGCTTGTCAGTGCAATTTTGGTTGAATAATGGTCGCTCCGTGCTTGTAATTTTGATGCACGCGGCTGTCGCGTATTATTGTTTGAAAACTTTGAGTTATTGTTAATCCGATGCAATCCTGTTCGGTGTTTGATATTTTGTTGATAATTGAGTGAAAATTGAGAAATCTCGCCATTTTGGGTCTTGACCGCGAGTAATTTGTTGGTTATGTAGACGGCCTTTTCTGTCTTTGAACGCCGTAAATTCCTAAATTCAGTGCTGGACTAATTTACATCCCCGATTGGGTTAGCAACCGGGATAAAATTCAGTTGGACATTGGGGAAAGGTGCCACGTGTGGGATCTTGGAAGGTTTGTCCGGGAGTCGACGGTACGAGCCGCGCGCGTCCCTTGGTTGCTGTCGAATCTGCATGACTACACATACACCACACAAACCACAGTTATACTTACACCCCACTCAGATACGACGTTACCAGGGACTACGTCACATCACCGGTACCAACGTGATGGTAAGTGTATTGAATAGTTGTTTTTCCTTTGTCAATTGGACAAATATATTTTGATTAGGGCTCCGCGTAATCGCGGACATCGTGTGTCTGTTCGTGCAGTCTCACACATTGTGATAACGATCATCATGATTGTGCATTATAAAATGATGATGTTGATTGTGATGATGATGACTGTGATGATGATGATTGTGATTACGATGATAATGATTGTGATTACGATGATGATTGTGATAATGATCATGATGATTGTGATGATGATTTTGATTACGATGATAATGAGTTTGATAACGATGATGGTGATTGTGATAGTGATTGTGATAGTGATGGCGATTGTAATAGTGACGGTGATTGTGAAGGTGATTGTGATGGTGATAGCGATGATTGTGATAACGAGGATGGAGATTGTGATGTTGATGATTATGATTAAGATGATAATGATTGTGATTACGATGATAATGATTGTGATAACGATGAGGGTGATTGTGATAGTGTTGGTGATTGTGATAGTGATAGTAATGGTGATTGTGATAATGATTGTGGTTGTGATAGTGATGGCGATTGTGATCATGATGGTTATGTATAAGATGATAATGATTGAGATTACGATGATAATGATTGTGATTACAATGATAATGATTGTGATGACGAGGATGGATATTGTGATGATGATGATTGTGATTACGATGATAGTGGTTGTGATTACGATGATAATGATTGTTAAAATGATGATAGTGATTGTGATTGTGATGATGATTTTGATGGTGATTGTGATGGTGATTGTGATGGTGATTGTGATGGTGATAGTGATTGTGATTGTGATATTGATGGAGATTGTGATTGTAATAACGATGATAATGATCGTGATTACGATGATAATGATTGTGATTACGAGGGTGATGATTGTAATTACGATATGATGATTGTGATAACGATGATGGTGATTGTAATAGTGATTTTGATGGTGACGGTGATTGTGATAGTGACGGTGATTGTGATGGTAATAGCGATGGTGATGGTGATTGTGATGGTGATTGTAATGGTGATGTGACGGTGATAGTGATGGTGATTGTGATTGTGATAGTGATAGTGATAGTGATAGTGATGGTGATTGTGATAATGATTGTGGTTGTGATAGTAATGGCGATTGTGATCATGATGATTGTGATTAAGATGAAAATGATTGAGATTACGATGATAATGATTGTGATGACGAGGATGGGGATTGTGATGATAATGATTGTGATTACGATGATAATGATCGTTAAAATGATGATAGTGATTGTTATAGTGATTGTGATCGAGATTGTGATGGTGATTTTGATGGTGATTGTGATGGTGATTGTGATGGTGATGGTGATGGTGATTGTGATTGTGATAGTGATGTTGATTGTGATTACGATGATAATGATTGTGATAACGATGATGGTGATTTTGATAGTGATTTTAATGGTTATTGTGATGGTGATGGTGATTGTGATAGTGACGGTGATTGTGATGGTGATAGCGATGGTGATGGGGATTGTGATGGTGATTGTGATTGTGATGATGATTGTGATGGTGATTGCGATGATGATTGTGATAATGATTGTGATCTTGATGGTGGTTTTGATAGTGATGGTGATTGTGATAATGATGGTGGTTGTGATAGTGATGGTGATTGTGATGATAATAATAAATTGTGATGATTATGAAATTTGGCACATAGATAGTTTATAACCTGGATTAACATGTAGGGCACTATTTATCCATTTAGTATGATTCAGTTAGACAGTTACCGAACTGCACGCGGGCGAAGCCGCGGGCAACAGCTAGTTGTAATATAAAAATCATCTGATGGTTTTTAGGGCTCCGTACCCAAAGGGTAAAAACGGAACCCTATTACTAAGACTTGGCTGTCTGTCCGTCTGTCCGTCTGTCCGTCTGTCCGTCTGTCCGTCAGTCCGTCTGTCCGTCTGTCCGTCTGTCCGTCTGTCTGTCACCAGGCTGTATCTCATGAACCGTGACAGCTAGACAGCTGAAATTTTCACAGATGATGTATTTCTATTGCCGCTATAACAACACATACTAAAAACAGAATAAAATTAATATTTAAGGGGGGCTCCCATACAACAAACGTGATTTTTTTATAATAATTGGTACGGAACCCTTCGTCCGCGAGTCCGACTCGCACTTGGCCGGTTTTTGCAGTACGCGTCCAGATAGTCTTGCCACCTTTTTCTGTCACAGGATGGTTGCCGTGTTTCAGCAACCAACGTGTGGATGTGTACCGAGAGGGTTGGTTCGAGGAGGCACGAGAAAAGAGCACAAACATGAAAAGAATTGGGGGAGGCGTTTGCCCAGCAGTGAGTGCAGTACAGATTTCAAAATAACTAGTATTTGCTTATTCCTAGTTCGACAAAATTTATGATAACATTTATTAAATCGCTATTTTATTATACCTCTAATAATGTTTTTCTATTTATATCTTATGTAATAATTCCTCATGTTTCCTCATTTTTTTATTCAACTAAGAAGTCTTATAAGGACTGGAATTTTTCTATTGGAAGCGACAAGGTAGGCTTAAGGACATTATTGTCCAAAAGTTTCCTTATTGTAAAGCGCATTGTACTGGAAAAAAAACCCAAATACGGATGGATAAGTCTGATGCGTCGTCAAAATCATTTTGAGATGTTTTTTTTTTTGTAAGTACTTAAATAAATAAATAAATAAATAAAAAAGCTTTATTAATTCCACACAATCGAACAATAATCAAATTACAATCCAATAACAACAATAAATATTAATAATAATAATCAGTTAATAGTTCAAAAAATAACCTTAATTATAAAATTAACAAACAAATTACAATAAATTAAAAAAAAAACATTACTTAATTATTATTTTGATTAAAAAAATACTTCACATTATTGAATTTCATAAATGATAAAATATTATAAAATGTGATCACGATAAACAATCAAATAATAACAATAAATATTTACAATAATCAAATAAAATTACAATTAAAAACAACCTTAAATTATAAAATCAACAATATAAATAACATTTAATTAAAACATTCATTAAACTAAATCGATTTAAAATTTCTTATTATTGAATTTCTCATAATAAAATTGTAAGTTAGAATAATAATGTAATTATGATAATAACATGTAAGTAATCATGATTAACAAGTATAAAATAAAATTAATGTGTGGACCCCCTTCGGGTAAAAGCCTCCTCCAAAGAATTCCACTTTTCTCTATCCGAAGCGGTGGCTATCCAGTCTCGTCCAGCATTCGCTATTATCTCGTCCTGCCAACGGGCGCAGGGTCGGCCTCTATTTCTGGTGCCCTGTGGACTTTTCCATTTAGTTGCCCTGATTGTCCAACGATCATCGGAATACCTTGCAACGTGCCCGGCCCACCTCCATTTTTGGCTTTGCGAAAATTTTAGAGCGTCTGTCACTTTAGTTTTATTTCGAATGACTGTGTTTCGTATTTTATCGCTTAGTTTGATACTTAAGCAGCTTCTCTCCATAGATCTCTGTGTGGTTTGGATCTTGGTTCTCGCCTTGTTGTCATATATCCAAGTCTGGCAGCCATAAGTGAGACAAGGTAAAATTGTAGAGTCTAATATGGTCTTTTTTACTCTGATCGGGAGGGTTGATTTGAATATCTCTTTGTGAGCCCAATATTTTTTCCATGTAATAGCTACCCTTCGATCTATTTCTTCAATATTCCTATTTTTCTTGAAAGAGATTTGCTTGCCCAGGTATATGTACTCCTGGACGTAATCGAGCGGCATGTCGTTGACAAAGATAGGAGTCATCTCGCTGTTGGTCATGACTTTCGTTTTGCTAAGGTTCATCTCTAAACCCACATATTCACTCGCTGCTTGTAATTCTTTGACCATAGTGTTGAGTTCCAAAGGATTTTCCGACAGCAGAACAATGTCGTCAGCAAAACGCAAGTGGCTCAGATGTTTTCCATTTATATTAATGCCCTTCTCCGACCATGGGAGGTCTGCCATTATATTCTGTAAGACAGCTATGAACAATTTCGGTGAGATAGGATCACCTTGCCTGACTCCTCTGTTGATATTGATTACAGGCCCGGCTCTATCCAGCTTAACTCTACTTGAGCTTTGAGAGTAAATATTTTTTATAATATTTATATATTTATAATTGACCGATTGGTTATTTAGTGCTTCCCATATGCTAGGATGCGAGATAGAGTCAAAGGCTTTTTTATAATCAACAAAAGCTATGTAGAGCGGCTTTCGATATTCCCGGTATTTCTCGATTACTTGATCTAATACGTGTATATGATCTGAGGTGCTGAAGCCTTTTCTGAAACCTGCCTGTTCAATAGGTTGGAATGTGTCTAGTTCCGAAGATATTCTGTCGAGTAGGCATGATGAGAATAACTTGTAAAAGCTAGACATTAAACTTATCGGACGGTAATTACCTATGTCTGCTGGGTCGCCTTTTTTGTACAATAAAATAATGTCAGATTCAGTCCACTGCTCAGGCACCACCTGTTCCTCTAGGATCTTGTTGAATAATATTGTAAGAGGTGCTACTAGACGAGCTCTGGCGTGTTTAATGCATTCGTTGGTAATCCCGTCTGGTCCCGGGCTTTTTTCTGATTTTAATTTCAGTATGTGTCTAAAGATTTCAGGTTCACAAAACATTTCTACAGTCGACGTATTCTTTGGTTGGTTTGACGTCTCTATGTTTTGTGTCGGGTTTGGCTCACTATACAAGCTTGCGTAGAAATCTGTAGCTATTTTTATAATTTCAATACGTGATTTACTATTTTTTGAACCATGTTGAAGAGATGAAATCCATGTTTTTGTTCTGTCTAGTTCTTTGAATGCTTTTTTAGCCGATCTTGTGTTTTCTATATGTTTTCTTATAGTGTCCATTCTGTGTGTTTCGTAACATTGTTTTATTTCTCTGTTTGTTTGTTTATATAGGTTTTTCAGATCTTCTCTGTCTTTTTTGTTCAGATGGGGTTTGTTTTGCAAGGCGCTTCTTTTCTTCATTAATTCTATTGCCTTATTTGTTAAAATAGTTGGCCTCTTGGATCTTGATTTGACATTCAGGCTGGTTTTTAATGCAGATTCTATCATCTGGTAGTAGTCTTTGGCTGTATGATTTTCATGTGTCTCTAGCAAATTTGGAATGTGTTCGCTTAGACTTTTTATGTATAATTCGCGGCTTTCCGAACTTTTAAGTGTGTTTGTGTTACCGGTGAAGTTGGGTCTACTCTTTTTTGTTGGTGTTAAAATAAGAGTCGCTCTGAGGAGTCTGTGATCTGTTCCAAAGGATAAGGAATTTAACACCTCGAATTTAGAAAATAAATGCGGCTTGGTAGTTGTTATATAATCGATTTCGTTTCTTGTCTTCTTATCTGGGGAAATCCATGTCCATCTGTTCTTTTCTTTTGATTTAAACATAGTATTTATTATTTTCAGATTATGTTGATGTACATATTGGATGAATTTTTCTCCTCTCTGGCTTCTATTACCATAACCGTATTTACCCATTACGTTGTGCTCGTAAGTTTTAGGTTTCCCAATTTGTGCATTGAAGTCACCCATAGTTATAACGTACTGTGTAGAGATCATTTCATGGGCCACTTCAAGGTTTTCATAGAAAAGCTCTATGTCGACTTGTGGAGAGCACTCGGTTGGCGCGTATGCTTGAATAATTGCGAAATGTAAGTTTTCTAGTTTTATTTCCAAGAAACAGACTCTCTCCGATATTCCAGTAAAGTTAATTATATTTTCTTTATATCCTTTTTTAATCAGAAAGCCGACGCCATATTGACCTTTAGTTTGTCCTTTATGGTACATAATATAGTCTTCGTCTTCTATTATATTTTCTCCTTGGCGCCGGACTTCACACAGTCCAACTATATCGTGATTTATGTTACGTAGAGCAGTCTTCAATTCAAGTAGTTTATAAGGTGAGCTCAATGATTTAACATTCAAAGTGCATATATTTATTTTATTTTTCTTTAGTATTATTTCTTTCTTTGGAGGGTTTTGGTCTGACTCTCCCGCGGTGACCAGCCGTATTGGGAGTGTAGAGGGGTGGAGAGGGGGACCACTTTTTAGTTGCTATTCTTCATTATTAGAGTCATTTGTTGCTTGTATTGGTGCTGGTGAATGTTTTACATAAGATAGTATTGACTGTGTTTTGTTCTTCTTGTAGTTTTGGTGCTTTTTATCGTCTCTCGTAGGTGAGTATGTATGTGACCTCTTTTCTCCACGTGTGTTGACTTTCTCTGAGGTACCAGTTTTGCTTATAGGTTTAATTTTGTCGTTTTTATTTTCCAAAATAATTAATTTATCATACTTAAGGATAACTTTATTTCCCTTTTCTTTTTCAGATATTGCCTGGTCCATCAGAGCGGCTCTCTTTTCAAGTATATGTTTAGGATAATCTTGTTTTATATAATAAGCACAGTTTTCTAGCTTTTTCTTGTTTTCTAAGGCCATAATTTTCATACCCAGCGTAGTGAAAGTTAACACTACGGGACGTATTTTTCCTTCTGCTTTTTTTCCTCTTCTTTGGACTGCCTCTATGTCATTTGGTGTACAGCTGATTTCCAGGTTATTAGACATTATTCCCAGAATTTTTTCCTGAAGATCAAAATAGCTTCTCTCAGTTTCTTCAACTCCGAACACAATTATATTTTTCTTCCTCATTTCTTTTTCTATGAAATCCAAACGAGAGTTTTGGCTTTCTAGTTTAGATTTCATTTCTTCATTTTCCAGATAAAGTTGCTGAAATTTATAATTCATGTTTTCGTTTATTTCGTTAATAATATTTTTGCTATTCGATTTTATTTCTTGTTTTTGTTCGGCGATTTCGTTCTTTAAGTCTTGTAGAATTTTCATTACTTCATCCATAGTGATCAGTGAGCAGGTGCGTTATTGGGATTATTATTGATTTATTGATTTATAAATGGTACAGCTATTCAACGCTAGATGGCGCTTTACACGTAGTACAGCTGCTTGCTGCTAGATGGCGCTTCTCAGCTGGTACAACAGCAAGTTGATAGATGGCGTTGTTTAGTAACGCTACTCGGCAATAGATGGCGTTTTTGTCTCTCAACGACTGTTCATTTTGTGTTTACAATGATGTTTGAACAATTTTTTAGGTTATGTGACTTTTATAAAGTTTATTCTGTACCTTTATGATGTCTTCTGGTATGTCTGTACACGGCTAAACCACTTTTAGCTGTAACACTGCACTCGTATTCGCACTGATCACAAGTATTTTAAAAATAATTATACTTTTACTGGTGACTGATGTTCGTCGTTTTTTTTCCACTGTTTGGAGATTTCCCCGGAATATTTTCTTCTCAACCGCTGAATTACTTCTGAAGGATGCTAGTTTGCATGGATTTCGATTAAAATACTTAGTAAATTTAAATAACAATTGGTATAAACACGGAGCCGATATTGACATAAGCGCTGTGGCGCCCTCTCTCCCCTCTCTCTCTTTGTAAGTACTTAGGTACTTAATATTATAAAAGTAGGCACACATGGTTGTCAACATTGACTTTATTTGTCTGCAACTTCAATTCCCAAAAGGGATAAATATTTGGATGAAGTTTGACTTGTCTTGTAGTACCTAACAAGTAAAATAGAAATAAAAAAAAAAAAAAAAAAAAAACAACTAATGTTACTTTTAGTTTGAAAGCATATCAATGAATATAGCTCAGCAGGAATCTTTGCGCATGCCTAAAATAGGTAAAAATACCAGTACAAAATACAATTGTTTTTCTAATACTTTTCACACTTCATTAACAGCGTAGACTGTCTTATGTTATTTGAGGAATAAAAGATCGTCGGTCGTTCTGGAACCGAAAGCCATAAATTCATCATCGAACTCGGAATGATTGGGACGGTTTAAAAAAAAAAAAACAAACGGAAAAAAATAAAATATTAAAAAAAAATTCGTGATGTGAATACATTACTACACGGTTATTTTTAGGTCATTCTAGAACCGAAAGCCGTTAACTCGATCATCGAACTCAAAACGATTGGGAATAGTAAAAAAAATAACATAAAAAATACAAAATAAAATACTGTTTTTTTTTTGTTATTTTTTGAAAAAAAAAACACGAAAAAATAAATTTACCTGATTTTTTACGATTATTTTTTTAACTATTCCCAATCGTTTTGAGTTCGATGATCGAGTTTACGGCTTTCGGTTCCAGTAGGCTAATTCACGTAACTAAAGAAGTGCTGTTGCAGTGCAGTTGCAGTTAAGTTTCGATCAAAACAGCGCTTTTCGTATTCTCTACCGCTGTCAAACACGCTCGCGTCAAGTTCGCGTCACGCGAGCGCAATATCGACATTCTACTGTTGCGCGTCTTTGGTGCGTGCTTCGGAACGCAATATGATCGGTATTCTACTAAGTAAGAAAAAACACTAAAATCTGTGCTGGGGTATTATTTTAATATTTAAAAAACGTCGTATTCATTGAAATGTAATGGATTCTATTCAATTATTTAGTGAGTAATATTGTTTCTGTCATATAGCCACACCATAAGTAAGTTTGGTTGACGTACAGTTGACGTGCAGTTCACGCGCAGCTTACGCGCAGTTCAAATATTACAAGAATACCGTTTATCACTCGAACTTGAACTTAATTGCAACTGCACTACAACTTCATCGGTGCGTCATAAAATTACGTGAATTAGCCCTCTGAACGACCTATTAACCGTATAGTAATGTACTATAGAGGACACTCCCGCCTGACCACCACTAAGCTAATTTTTGCTTGTACTCGCAACATAGAAACGCTCTCTAGCCCCGCCCCGTTAACTTTGTATAGTAATAATGAATGAAAAGATACCGAATCGGCCGAGCGCACTGACGACGCACGCCAAACGAGAGTTATTGTTATATTTGACACGTTATACAACAACACTTGACGATCGCAAATTACAAGAGATATAGCTCTATAAACTTTACAGTGAATAGCAGAATAGATAAGGAAACTTTTAAATCAAAAATCAACATAGTCAATTATAATTTGATACTCAAATAATGGTTAAAGAGGGGGGGTCCCCCTTGCCCCCTGGTATCACTTCCATGAAAAGGAAATGCACCATTCCTGAGAAAAACTACCTAACCTCAAAACACTTTGAAGCCGCTCAAAAGGCATAGTAGGGTTAAATTTGGGTTGGTTTTAGTATTGTTTGGCAGCAGGAGGGACGGGGCAGGTGCCCCCTCTACCCTGACACCACTGCAACACACCGTTCTTGAGAAAACTCCATTTTTGTAACCGAACCTCAAAACACTTTATATTCGCCTAAAAAGCGAAATCGACGGAGCCCCGCTGCGCGAGGCTCCTATTTCTGTCTACAGGGTTTGAAGGAACCTAACTAACCTAACGTCGGGGTGTCCCAAGTCCTAGTAATATCCTATACCACTTACCGTGGCGCAGTTGAGGGAGGGTCGGTCGACGGAGCCCCGCTTGGCGGGGCTCCTACTTCTAACTTAATCTATTCATGTCGGGGTGGCCCGTCCAGCTTACTTCTAAAGTCATCGAATACAGCCACAAGAAAAACACCACGAAACACCGGGAACACACACATTCACGCAACTGGAGAAGAAACGGAATGAACATACGAATGCCAGTGACACATAACATTTTGTTATATTGTTACGTTCTGTTTTGCCAATTTTTCACGTCATTTTGCACAATACACAATTATGTGGAACAGATTTGGTTGTGAATCGCCCATTTTAACGTTCCGTTTTTGCTATAAAACTGATTTGAGGTTAGAAAAAATTTCTCGAAAAATATGCATTACCTAGTAATAAGAGTGATAGCATTATAATCGGGGACCCCATCCCTACCAGCTTTCACCCCATTTACGCCCCTCCGCGTGCCGCACGATTCTAAAGCCAACCCCAAAAAATAATGTAGAACTTGAAAAACGGTGATAAAAACGGATATGTTGCTCATAGTCTGCGCGCGCGCTCCCACAGTGCGAACGTGAGTGAGTGTTTACGAGTAACGAATAAAATACTAGCACTATTATTACGTATCTCGAGGCGTCGTAATGGTTCAGTGTAAATTGTGTAAGCTGTCACTGGCCCGAGTTAAAGGGGACAGTACCATTAAGTGTAACGGGGAGTGTGAGGGTGTCTTCCACAAAAAATGTACGATTAAAATCAAGGGATTCAGTGACGCCGGTCTTTGTGATGAATGCCAAGTCTCGCAAACCCACCGGCCGTCGCCCATAGAAGTCGATATGTCGAAGACCACGCCGGAGAAATTGTTAGCTGAAGTTAACGAAAAGCTAGCAATAGTCTTTAACATGAAAAAGACTCTGGAGGCAATGTCTGATGACATAAGTTTCTACGCTGACAAATACCAAGAGTTAATAGAAGAAAAGGAAAAAACCGATAAGAAGATTAAAGCGCTGGAACATAAGAACGTGCATTTGGAGACCAGTAACAAAGCTCTGGAAGACAGGATAGCTTATCTAGAAGTACGTGAGAAAGAAAAAAATGTAGAAAAATGTGGCTTAGAGGAACAGCAAAACGAGAATCTAGAAAATACGATTAAAACAATAGCAAGTAAGCTAGGTGTGGCTGATGGCATGATATGTGAGGCAAGGAGGGTGGGTGAAGAAGTTAAAGCCGAGAACAACCAGCGCGAGAAAAAACCACGGCCAATTGTTATTACATTGGCTACGCGAACTGCCCGCGACAAATGGCTAGCTACACGAAAAACCCACCAGCTAACCAATAATGATATATCTGCCAGCGGAAATAACCAACGTATTTATGTGAATGAGGATCTTACGAAACACACGCGCAATTTATTATGGACTGCAAAAAATGAGCTGAAACCAACATTTAAATACATTTGGGTGCAAAATGGGAGGGTGCTGATAAAAAAAGATGACCCGAATGATTCAAAAATAAGATCAATTCGCACGTTAAGCGATATAAACGTACACGTAGCAAATAAGTGACGTGTTTAATGTACAATGTTATTATAACTGGATACTCATTTTATTCGATTTCGACGAGCAGGCATCATACGTCAACTCTAATGTTAAATACAGTAAGTACACATGTGTAGATAGCTGGCAAAAAGAATTACTAAAATCGGATAATAATCTGAATATTATTCATGTAAACATAAGATCGCTCAGAAAGAATTTTAATGAATTACTTGTCTTAATAAATAATAGCCAGGAGAAACTGGATATAATAGCACTAACAGAGATTAATATAAGGCAACAGGAATTATCTTTATACAATATAGAAGGATATGACACATATATAAGTACAAGAGAAACTAGAAGAGGAGGAGGGATATTGTTATATGTAAACAACAAACTAAACTTTACTGCAAGCATAATTAAATCTAATTATTACGAGATGATACATGGGCAGCTTTTTCAAGAGGGAATGAGAGTTATTCATATTGTGGTTATCTACAGGCCACCAATGACAAACAAACATGGATTTATTGATGAAGTACACAAGTTACTGTCCGAGATTCCGGCGGGCTGTGAGGTGATATTGATCGGCGATACGAACATAGATCTATTGCGCAAAACCGGTTCCAGTGCGATTAGTAAATACACAAACAATATGAGCGAAATTGGGATGGAATGTGCCATAAGTGATGTAACGCGGGAGGAGGTGTACGGAGAAAAAGTGACACGGTCGTGCATCGATCATGTGTGGGTTCGAACTCAACGTGCAATATCTTCGTATGTGTTAACGTGTAAGTTGTCGGATCACTATGTTATCGGTGTGTGCGTGGCTAGTAACTCGGAATCGAGCTGTTATCCATCAAGTTGTGTGCATTCTCATAGGACTGTTATATGTGATAATAAGGTATTAGAAAGACTTGAAAATGTATCATGGTCAGAGCTTTTGAATTGTAAATGCCCATTAGACTTGTACAACAGACTTTGTTCAATATTCTCTAATGTTTATGATGAGGCTAAAATCCAAGTATCTGTCTGTAATAAGCGAAAAAGTAAACCCTGGATTACAAAACAACTTAAAAACATGATTAGTACCAGGGACAAGCTATTTAGATATTGGAAAAGTAAACCGAAAGATATGAACTTGCGGATTCAGTATACTAGGTACAGAAATAGGGTAAATAAATGTATTAATAAAGCGAAAAATAAATACCGTCAGGAAGAAATAAAAAAGTGTAACAAAAATATTAGGAAAATTTGGGCTAAAATCAACTCGTGGATAGGAAGAGAGAAAAAGAGTGTAGATTCTGTTGTTTTAAAATATCTAGGAAAGACGGAAAGTACAATTAATATCTGTAATAATTTTTCTAAAACATTTACCAAAGAAATTCTAGATTTAAAACATATCTGTAGTCATAAGTTTTTAGACAGGTCTAGCTATATCAATAACAGTGATATGTCATTACGGTTTCAAAAAGCGTGCCCAAAGGATGTAGATAAAATTATAAATATGCTAAGTAGTGATAAGTCTGAAGGTATAGATAAAATTAGAGTAAGGGAAATAAAATTTTTGAAATCAAAGCTGAGCCCCGTTATAGCTTTATTCATTAACTTATGTGTTGAAAATGGTTTATATCCCGATCAGTTAAAAGCAGCATTAATTAAACCTATATTTAAACAAGGTGTGCACAGTGATTACTCAAACTATAGGCCCATAGCCATACTGTCTGTAATAAATAAAATTGTGGAAAAGTTCATTGTGAACCAGGTTAGTGCTTTCCTGGAGAAGAACAATATATTGTCAAATGCGCAACACGGTTTCCGACGTGGACGGAGCACGGCAACGGCTTTGGCACAGTTTGCGGATAACGTCAATGAATGTTTAGATCAAAGGAAGCAGGTGGTGGTGGTCTACATTGATTTCAAAAAAGCATTTGATACCCTGGAACATCACCAGCTGCTTCAAGCCATGGAGGAATGTGGCGTCGCGGGGCCACTTAATAGGTGGTTCCGTGCCTACCTTACAGGTCGGGCGCTGCGAACTGTCATTGACGGCGTCGTTGGAGAGCCCAGATACGTCACATGCGGTGTGCCAACCGGTTCCGTGTTTGGTCCCGTCGGATACATCATGCATGTCAACAGCATGTGCAATGTGGTACGAAACTCACGCATATATTATATGTATGCTGATGATACTTGTTTAGTGTATGCGGATAAAGAATTGGATGTAATTGAAAGGAATATCCAGGAGGATTTCACTAATATAATTAAATGGGCTCATGATAATGGGATCATAATAAATATAAATAAAACAAAGTGTATGCGTATACGGTCACCTTATCTTAAGAACTGTGGACGTCCGCCGCGCGTGGTGGGGCATAGTTATGAGTGCCTGCACAATGACGGCGCGACGAATTGTGTGTGTGCATATATTGAGGTGGTGGAGGATTACAAGTACTTGGGTTTAGTTATAGATAACAGCTTCTCGTGGAAAACACACATAACACACCTCTGTGACAAACTCAGATTAGTGCTTGTAAAGTTCCACCACCTTAGTTTTGTACTGGATAGGGCCATTTTGTTCACGGTCTACTATGCGCTGGTGGACTCGCTACTTTCGTATGGATTGGCATGCTATGGAAATACATTTAAAACTTATTTAGATAAAATAAAATTATTACAAATAAGATTTATGAAATTATTAGTTAATGAAAACACAAAAAAACGCTGTAAAATAGTGATTACGAAGAATTATTCTTAGAATGTAAGATGTTGCCGGTCCATCGTAAGGTGGTTGTTCGCGACGAACGTCACCAATCCAACACATAGAGTGTTGATTAATAGTTAAAAAATAGTGTAGAGTCAGTGTATGGGCAATATAGTGAAATAACAAAGTGCCATCAGTGAATCTAGAATAGTTAGATAGTAATTTTCAGTCGCGCTAGACACATATGGGCTCGCAAGTGGAGTTTTATAGTACCTATAATTTAACGCTTTGGCGAGGTCCAGGGAGCCTAGGTTGCGACCTAGGCCTGGATATAGTAATTTTTTATAACTTAGATTGTAGTTGAACCACTTAGACGAGAGTATGACGGTCTAGCGCGGCCATATTGGGAAAAAAACGGGAAAAAATTGTCTTACAGATTTTCAGTTGAAGGATCGTTACAGGCTGAAAGATACAGACACGAAAAAATAAGTAACAGTTTCAGATGGACCATATACTCGTCTAGTATATGGCGATTATATACTTACAGTCACAGCAACAGTTTTCGTGTAATTCAGCCTGTAAGACCTTTCATCCAGACACTTTTGGAAAAGCTGTCCGGTTTTATGGAAATAATTTCCCCATTTTAATAAAGATTTTCGTTGTTTTTATGTCTGTACATAAATAACGTTATGTAGAATTGTGGCGATGTATATAATGTGTTAAAACATAAGCTCAAAATTGTAATTTGCAGAAAGATTGTACATTTCCATAATCAAATTTTCATTAAAGTTTTCCGAAATCAGAAAGCGAAATCAGGGTTCTCGTTACAGTAAAGTTCTGGAGTACCTTAGTAAACTCGACTTTTCTTAAAATCGTAGTCATCAGTACGGCAATTAAATATGTATAAGTAAACAGTGAAAAAGTAGTGCGCGAATTAATCCTGAAATCGCTTCCTGTACAGTCATGAAAGTTAAATAAGTGTCTTATTTTCCCAGTAACCCCTATCCTCCCTCGTTAGGTCAACGCCCTGAGATAGCGAAGAATGATCAGCCACAGCTATAGTTAATTAGGTGTAGGACGTCAGCGCCGTCTGGCGGCGAAGTATAGTACAAGCGTGCGCCCGGTAGTAATAGGGTATAGGCAGAGCACCAGGTACACGTATCCACGCCATCAGCGGATACCGCCCGTCCGGCACATTCTTTGGTCCTTGCGAGCCGGATAGTTCCAAATTCTTTGGTCCTTCAGAACCGGATTATTCTCGCGAATCTCAGTGCGTCGAAGTGTCGATACCTATGTGAAAGTGAATCGAAGTTATATACATTCCAAAATTAAGTAATAGCAGTGCGACGAAGTTATAAACTTACGAGAACAGTGTATCAAAGTTAAATACTCAAAGCTTGTGTCAACAGTGCGTCAACGTTATATACCAAGCTTATGTGAACAGTACCTCAACGTTATACACAAAAAGGCTTATGTACACAGTCAAGTACATAGGTTACAGTTAATAGTCACGTGTATAACGGTTTAACCACATAAGTTTTAGTAAACAGTGAAGTATATAACGACAGTACACAAGTGATAGTAAATAGTGAAGTGTTTAACAACAGTACATATGTGACAGTATACAGTGAACAGTACGTATGTAATAGTAAACAGTGCATATGTGACAGTCAACAGTAAAGTTTATAACAGCATATAAGAACAGTGAACAGTTTATGTGACAGTGAATAGTGGAAGTATATAACGACGATAATACGAGGGACAGAAAATAGTGAGGTAAGCAGATATATTTGACAGCCAGTGTATAACAGCAAGTACATAACAGCAAGTATATGTATAACAGCAAGTACATAACCAAGTATATAAGCCAAGTATATAACAAAGTATATAAGGCAAGTATATAAGCCAAGTATATAAGCCAAGTATATAAGGCGAGTATAGAACCAAGTATATAAGGCGAGTATATAACCAAGTATATAAGCCAAGTATATAAGCAGGTACATAACTTAAGTACATAAGAAAGTATATAACACAAGTACATAAGTTAAGTTTATAAGAAGCTAACAGAGTTAAGATTGTTTATTTACACAGAAGGATTATACAGAGAAATTTACAGAGAAGCTTATATTACGTTGATAGTTATACAGTGAAGATATAGAGTAAAGATTGTTTATTTACACAGGAAGGTTATACAATAGAGTTTACAGAGAGTTTACAGAGAGGCTTATATACATATATTATACTTATATACTGAAGCGAATAGTTAACATTAAGAGTTAATTCCGAAACCAAGATGCCGGTAACAAGATCGCAAGGCAAATCGTACGCTGAGCCACGCCAAGAGACACCGTCGGCATCAGCTATTCATCATCAGTTGCCGCCACGATCACCGTCATCTATAGAACAGCTGGCAATTCGCCCTACTGTTACACAGGGGGCTCAAAGCGTACCTGGTTCATCAGCTGCTACCAGGAGAACCAGGTCCAAGGAAAATTTGGAAAGAACAGTCAAGCCTTCAGATAGCGCACGAAAAATACAGGATGAGGAATCATCACGAGCCGTACCGATGACTACCCGGGGTGACGCCCGTAACGAACAGATTCGGTCGCCGTCAAACAGGACGACGCGACCAAACAGAAAAATTTCACGAGCCCGCGAGGCTTTACTAAAGATTAAGTTGGAGCTTGCACAAATAGCACTTCAGAGGGCCGAAGAAGAGGACTCCGAAGCTGAATATATGGATGACAGAAACTCTAACGATGAGTACGTGCGTTCCTGGTTGGAAGAAGCGCCCGACGCAGCGCGGATTCCGCAAGATGACGTCGCCGAGGGGAACCCTACAGATAAACAGAACCCCCCCCCCTGCGGTCATCAACAGTACAGATATAGATAACCAGAGACAGGCACCATCGTTACATCCTACAGTTCCTACAGATAGAAACGTGCAAAGCAATATAGAACCAACTCAGAAGATCAAAGACAACAGGGGGGGAGATTTACGTCCATTTATTACGGAACTTACGTCCGCCATAGCGTCGCTAGCCGACAAAAAAACAGATACAGGGACATCGAATCAACCCTCGGCGTCGAAGATCATCATGACCCTGCCGAATTTCAGTGGGTCACATACAGAATGGCTTTCATTCCGCGCCATATATGATACGACTCGGGCGTATTTCAACGATGTCGAGAATACAGCAAGACTCAGGAGGTGCTTACATGGAAGAGCACTGGAAACAGTGAGTTCAGAGCTCATAGGACACGCAAAGCCAGATGACATTATGAGGGAACTCGAGCTGCAGTTCGGCCGTCCAGATTCAATAGCACAGGCCGAAACAGAAAGGCTGAAAGGATTGCCACGCTGCAGCGAAGCACCTAAAGACATCTGCACATTTGCCAGCCGGGTGAGAAGCGGCATAGTGACTCTACGAGCACTAAAAAAGGATAACTACCTCGTCAACGCTGAGCTAATGAGAATCCTAACAGAAAAGCTGCCGAACTCCCTGCGTGTACGGTGGTACAGAACATTCACAGATAAGTACCAGTCAGTGCCAGATCTGTCACTTTTCAGCGAGTTCATTACAGAACAAGCTCGCTACTGCAGTGCCTTCGCTCCACCTGAGAACATACACTCGACAGAGAATCCGGGAAAGCGGGTTGTGCAAAGAGCACATACGACCACAGACAAACCGACTTCAAAATGTCGAATCTGTGATAAAGAAGGTCATCAAGAGTCTGATTGCAAGAAGTTCAGAGAGGCATCCAACAACAGCAAATGGGAATTAGCGAAGAAGCACGGCCTCTGCTTCCGCTGTCTGCAACGTCGTCGCAGCGACCACAAGTGCAAGCCGAAGAAATGCGATATACAGGGGTGCAAAGCCACGCATCATAGACTGCTGCACTTCGTCAGGAAGACAACGGAAGAGGAGCCGAGACAGGAAGCTTCAAACGAAATAGTCGCCAGTTCACGAGCAACAGCCAGTCAAGCGTACCTCAAGATGGTACCAGTACGAGTCGTCGGACCGGCGGGAGAAGCATCCACGTTCGCTTTCCTCGACGATGGATCAACAGTTTCGCTCATCGACGAGGAAATCGCGGAGCGAGTTGGAGCAAGGGGCCGCATCGAACCCCTGAAGATAGGCGCCATCGGAGACACCGTGATCGACACACCCATGTCGAGAAGGGTGACAGTTACGCTCTCCAGCCAGGTGAAGGACAAGATGCCCTTCAGAGCGCGCACCATACCGAAGCTCAACCTCGCGACGCAGACGGTCAGTGAGGAAGACATCGCTCACTGCAAACATCTGGATGACCTCAGGCAACAGTTGACGTACAACAGCGGCGCGCCAAAGATACTGATAGGCCAAGATAATTGGCACCTTTTGCTGGCCACCGAGGTCCGCAGAGGGCCCAAGAACCAGCCGGTCGCCTCACTTACGGCACTGGGCTGGACTCTACACGGCGCGCAAACCAGAACACTTGGTCACCAAGTGAATTTCGTCAACAGACTCACAGCAAAAGAAGAAGATCTCGACGAACAGTTGCGTGAATTTTTCGCGCTTGAATCGCTGGTCATTAACCCCCGCAGACCAGACTCCGACCCGGAACAGAAAGCGGAAGCCATATTGGACCGTCATACCAGACAGACAGAAGACGGCCATATAGAAACAGCGCTGCTCTGGAAAAACGAAAATATCGAAATGCCAGACAGCTACGGGACAGCACTCAACAGGCTCGTCTCAACAGAAAAGAAGCTCGATAGCAAGCCTGCTCTTCGAGATAGATATACAGAACAAATGAACGCGTACATCAGCAAGGGTTACGCCGAAAAGGCACCCGAAACAAGTACAGTTGGTAGGACTTGGTACCTACCCCATTTCGACGTGTTCAATCCGATGAAACCGGAGAAACTCCGCATAGTTCACGACGCCGCAGCCAAATCTAGAGGGATGTCATTGAACGACTTCCTACTCACGGGTCCAGACCTACTACAGTCGCTGCCCGGCGTCATGATGAGATTCCGCCAACATCCGATAGCAGTCGCCGGCGACATAGCAGAGATGTTCATGCAGGTGAAGGTGCGTAAACAGGACAGAGACGCCCTTCGTTATCTTTGGAGAGGCGACAGACGAGAAGGCGCCCCTGAAGAATACCGCATGACGTCAATAATTTTCGGCGCTGCAAGCTCACCATGCACAGCTATATACGCGAAGAATTGGAACGCGAAAAAGCACAGTGAGACTCAACCAGAAGCGGTGGAAGCCATCATACAGAGTCACTATATGGATGACTACCTAGACAGTTACAGAACCGTCGAAGAAGCGACGAAAACAGCAACAGCGGTGAAGAACATTCACCTACAGGCGAAATTTGAACTCAAAAAATGGGTATCAAACAGCGCGAAATTGATAGAAAATATAGACCCGACACAGAACAGGACTGAAGAAGTCAACATCGGGAAGACAGACACAGAAAAAATACTCGGACTAATATGGAAACCGAGTGAAGACAGGCTAGGCTTCAACCTTACGCTCGCACGATTACCGAGCGGAATCCTGGATAAAGAAGCGCCAACGAAGAGAGAAGCACTCAAGATCGTCATGTCGTTGTACGATCCACTAGGCCTCGTCTCCCCAGTAACCATTCGAGCCAAACAGATACTTCAGGAGGCATGGAGGCGAGGAACCAGCTGGGACCAGGTACTCGAACCCGACCTGTCCGCCCAGTGGAAGAACTGGGTACAACACCTACGACAGCTGAAAAACGTCAGCCTACCGAGGTGCTATCCAGGATACAGCGAAGCCCTAGAAACAGAAGTCCACGTATTCACCGACGCGAGCGAAATGGCATATGCGACAGCGGTCTATTGGAGATCAACAACAGCAGATGGCAAGCAGCATGTCACCCTCGTCATGGCAAAGGCGAAGGTGGCACCGATTAAGCTACAATCAATACCGCGCCTCGAATTACAGGCCGCGGTGTTAGGAACCCGCGTAGCAGCAGCCGTCATAAAAGAGCACAGCATCAAACCCGCATCAGTGACATACTGGACAGACAGCAAGACCGCCCTCACGTGGATACGAAGAGGATCGCGGGTATACAAACCGTTCGTAGCCCATCGCATAGCATCCATTGAGGAAAACAGTAAAGTCGAAGACTGGCGATGGGTGCCCACGAAAATGAACATAGCAGACAGCGCTACTCGCGACGTACCGCACCACTTTGACTCGAGTCACGAGTGGTTTAGTGGACCAGGTTTCCTGTATAACGAACCATCCACATGGCCAACAGAAAAACCTCCAATAAACACAGAAACAGGGGAGGAAAAAACACACACAGTCACCGAAAGAAAGGGCAACAATACCCCATCGCTAACAGAAGTGATTCCGGATCCGATACGATTCTCGAAGTGGGAGAGACTACTTCGTACTACAGCTTGCGTTCTACGCTTTATAGATCTCTGCCAAAAAAAGAAAGAGAAAACGTTCTACAAACGAACGCAGAAGAACGCCGAAAAGGATCCGGATTGGAAGAAACAGAAGAAGGCGAACACCCTTCCCAAAAAGACGGCGAGAACAACCGGCACTCAAGTCGAGGGATATCCCCTAGAAGCGGAACTTCTCCGAAGAGCCGAGACAATACTCATACAGGTCTCACAACAACAGTCGTTCGCTAAGGAAATAGCGAATCTACAGCAAGGGAAGTCCGTGGAAAAAGACAGTCGACTGAAGCCACTCCGCATAGAACTTACAGATAAAGTTATACGACTGAAAAGTCGTATCGCCGCCGTCACAGAAATAGCCGATGATGCGAAGCGACCACCCATATTGGACGGTGATCACCGCATCACCCAGTTATATATAGACTGGACTCACAGGAGCCTACAGCACAGCGGCACAGAGCTCACCATCAACGAGGTGCGACAACATTATTGGGTCATCAGAATGCGACCCACGACAAAGAAAATACTGACACAATGTCTACAGTGTCGTATTCGCAAGGCACAACCATCCGTGCCTGCGACCGGCGACCATCCGAGAACGCGCCTAGCACATCATCAGAGGCCGTTCACCTACACAGGCCTTGATTATTTCGGGCCATTGTCAGTTACAGTTGGTCGACAACACCAAAAAAGGTACGTAGCCCTATTTACATGTCTGACCACCAGAGCCGTCCACCTCGAGATAGCCGCCAGCCTCAGCGCAGACTCCGCAGTACTGGCATTGCGCCGGTTCGCTGCGCGCCGAGGCTGCCCAGCCGAGATCCACTCCGACAACGGCACCATCATGCACGGTGCCGACAGGGAGCTCCGAGACGCCTTCCGATGGGAGGCCAGTCGCCGTGGCATCGTGTGGCGCTTTATAACGCCCTCAGCGCCCTTCATGGGGGGCGCCTGGGAGCGCCTCGTCCGCTGCGTGAAGACCGCATTGTATGCTGTCCTCCACGAGAGACACCCGCACGAAGAGGTTTTGTCTACCCTATTGTGTGAAGCGGAATATACAGTAAACAGCCGACCGCTCACACACGTATCAGTGGACAGCAACGACGACGAAGCCATCACGCCCAACCATTTTCTTCTCGGCGGGTCAGCAAGGTTGCCAACCCCTGGCACCTTCACCGAACAAGACATCGACAGCAAAAAGATGTGGCGGCGCTCACAGATTCTCGCCGACATGTTCTGGCGTCGCTGGGTACGAGAGTACCTGCCAGAGCTACAGTACCGGCGGGAGCCGCACAGCCGCGGGCCGGGTCTACAGGTCAATGACCCCGTCCTCATAGCCGACGGCCAGCTGCCACGAAACACGTGGCCGCGAGGCCGCATAGTAGCTGTCTTCCCCGGGGGCGACGGCGAAGTCCGGACTGCTGAGGTGCGCACTTCCGGCGGCACCTTGAAGCGTCCGGTGAAGAAACTCGTCCCACTACCGAAGTGATCCAGACAGCGGGGCGTCCAGGCGGTGAGCATCGTGACGGCGGGAGTCACGACTATGGTCGTCGCTCGCCGGCATGATGTAGCGCCGCGCCGACATGACAGCGAGTCGTCACTGCACTACACGGCGGGAGAAATGTTCGCGACGAACGTCACCAATCCAACACATAGAGTGTTGATTAATAGTTAAAAAATAGTGTAGAGTCAGTGTATGGGCAATATAGTGAAATAACAAAGTGCCATCAGTGAATCTAGAATAGTTAGATAGTAATTTTCAGTCGCGCTAGACACATATGGGCTCGCAAGTGGAGTTTTATAGTATAATTTAACGCTTTGGCGAGGTCCAGGGAGCCTAGGTTGCGACCTAGGCCTGGATATAGTAATTTTTTATAACTTAGATTGTAGTTGAACCACTTAGACGAGAGTATGACGGTCTAGCGCGGCCATATTGGGAAAAAAACGGGAAAAAATTGTCTTACAGATTTTCAGTTGAAGGATCGTTACAGGCTGAAAGATACAGACACGAAAAAATAAGTAACAGTTTCAGATGGACCATATACTCGTCTAGTATATGGCGATTATATACTTACAGTCACAGCAACAGTTTTCGTGTAATTCAGCCTGTAAGACCTTTCATCCAGACACTTTTGGAAAAGCTGTCCGGTTTTATGGAAATAATTTCCCCATTTTAATAAAGATTTTCGTTGTTTTTATGTCTGTACATAAATAACGTTATGTAGAATTGTGGCGATGTATATAATGTGTTAAAACATAAGCTCAAAATTGTAATTTGCAGAAAGATTGTACATTTCCATAATCAAATTTTCATTAAAGTTTTCCGAAATCAGAAAGCGAAATCAGGGTTCTCGTTACAGTAAAGTTCTGGAGTACCTTAGTAAACTCGACTTTTCTTAAAATCGTAGTCATCAGTACGGCAATTAAATATGTATAAGTAAACAGTGAAAAAGTAGTGCGCGAATTAATCCTGAAATCGCTTCCTGTACAGTCATGAAAGTTAAATAAGTGTCTTATTTTCCCAGTAACCCCTATCCTCCCTCGTTAGGTCAACGCCCTGAGATAGCGAAGAATGATCAGCCACAGCTATAGTTAATTAGGTGTAGGACGTCAGCGCCGTCTGGCGGCGAAGTATAGTACAAGCGTGCGCCCGGTAGTAATAGGGTATAGGCAGAGCACCAGGTACACGTATCCACGCCATCAGCGGATACCGCCCGTCCGGCACAGTGGTGTTGTTATTGACCATAGAAAATTATTGCAAGGATGAGTTTAAAATCAAGATAGTAAACATAAGACCTCAAAGGAATAAATGCATTAGAAGATTTGTAGTACCCACTTGTACTAACTATTACGGACAAAGATGTAGGAAATGCTTAGTCCCAACCATTTTTAATGACATACCAGTCGATTTAGAAAGTAGCTGTACCACAAAAATGTCCTTCAAGAATAAAGTGGAGAAGTTTCTTTTTAACACTTTTTGTCAAAGCTTCATAAATGGAGATGCATAAATTGTCATACTAGCTTTTGATCGTGGCTCGCCAGTGTGAACTGAGATGCCATTGCGCGGTTGAGGATGTTATTTGTTTGTTTAGAGTAAATATTACTAACATAGTTTATAAGTTTTCATTGTTACTAACAAATATAGCCTTTAAGTATACCTATCTATGTTAAAATGTTTATTATTAAGATACTAACAATACTAACCTAATACCTAAGCATCATTGTTACTAAACTACTAACAAAGCTATGGACTGTAATCTAAAATAAAGTTTAACTTATTTTATTTATTTAGCATTTTGAATTTTGTACTGGCGTTTCAATTCACTGCTGGTCAGCCTTTTGTGCTATTGTAAAATATTAGTGTTTAGTTTTAATTTAGTTTAGTTTTTGTTATTGATGGAAAAGTACCTAAAGTAGTAACATAGAAGCAGAATGTTTTATATGGGAGCTACATCTGCCAACAAACTGTTTTACAGTTTGGCAGAAGTAACATTTTTTGTAATACGAAGTCACCTCGAATAAACGCTTTTTCATTTTTCATTTTTTCATTTCATTTTTCATTAAAATATTAATTTGATCAAAAACTATTAACTTTTTCAATATTTTTTTATTATTTCAAAATAAACTAGACTATATTTCCTTTCCAACAAGACCAAAATCTCATTAATACCTCAATAGCATTATATCTAAATATTCCTATGAAACTAGATACTCACTGTTTGTTTACATCTGGGGACTAACTATGGCCAGCCGCTGTTGGGCGAAATGATCCCCATAAAAAAACACAAAACACTTTTTTTTTGGTTTAGATAGTTGAACAATCTAATCACCTCACTAATTAAGCACTATTTTTCCCATTTCACACACGTTTTAATCACTAAATCACTTATTTAATCACAGTTCACAATCACTTTAGGTATAAACCTACGGTATTTTCACAGTCGGAACACTGCAACTTTGCGATTTGAAACCTAATTTGTGTTATCATAATACGATAGCACAACTTCTCACGAACATTTAAAGGTATTACTACACAACAATAACAAATACGTAGCTCGTAACCACTTGAAATGTGACACTAACGCTAACACGATGACGCAAGAAATGGCGAGGTGTGTTGACGTAATTTTGTTTATTTGACAACTTGTCAAAGGAGTAGAGCTGTGATTTTTGGTACGGTGTTTGGAAATGTTATACAGATTATAAATAAAGCATTGAATACATGGACAGAGCACGTTTAGTCGATATTTTATTAAAAGTTTTGGACAATTTATCTCAACAGCGTGCGGTGGTCATTACAGCCGTGCGCGGTTTGTTGATGTAAACTAGTGGTGGTCGTTTAATTCAAGCGCAGTTCAGAGGTTGGCCCAAACTGTAAGGGGGCGTGGCTCGGCGCCTCCGCATGATTTAAGAGGAAAAAAATTAAACTGGTCAAGCGGAAAAGAGCACGATAGTACTTCCCAAGCTCTCCATTATTGTAGTAGTTTTAGTATTGTTCTCATCATCTGCCTAGCTTTTCCCAACCATGTTGGTGTCGGCTTCCAGACTAACCGGATGCAGCTAAATACCAGTATTTTACATGGAACGACTGCCTATTAACCTCCACAACCCAGTTAGTATTGGGTAATACGATACACTTTGGTAAGACTGGTTATCAGAATTACGGGCCAATGACTACCTCTAACGACTATCAAAGATTAAAAAAACCGGCCAAGAGCGTGTCGGGCCACGCTCAGTGTAGGGTTTCGTAGTTTCCCGTCCGTCACAATAAGTGTTCCCACTTATGAGTTTAAAGGTTACCCACCTTTAAACTCATAAGTAAAAATGCTTGCATATACGAATATACTACAAACTTAGTCCAGAAATTATTTTGTACAACTTTTTGTCTTTTTTGTACAAAAACTGTTGTTTCCATCAAGTTCAAAATGATTTTCCTAGAAAGTCCTTATAAAGTTCTACTTTTCTGATTTTTTTCATATTTTCTAAACTTATGGTTCAAAAGTTAGAGGGGGGGGACACATTGTTTTTTTACTTTTGGAGCGATTATTTCCGAAATTATTGACATTATCAAAAACTGATTTTAGAAAACCCTTATTCATTTTTAAATACCTTTCCAACAATATATCATACGTTGGGTTGAAATTAAAAAAAAATCACTTCCCACTTTACATATAGGGGGGTTACCCTAATAAAACATTTTATTCCAATTTTTATTTTACCACTTTGTCGGCGTGATTGATATACATATTGGTACCAAATTTCAGCTTTCTAGTGCTAACGGTCACAGAGAATAAGCGAGGACGGACAGACGGACGGACAGACATGGCGAAACTATAAGGGTTCCTAGTTGACTACGGAACCCTAAAAATGGTGTAGTATTGTCCCAAACTTAAAAAAATAAGGATACACAAGACCAAAAACAAAACCAGCGGATGATAATAAAACATTTCACTATGACGTGTTTTCTTAACAGAAGAATATTATACTACTCAAATACTGTATTTACAATAAGAAAATTATAACACAGATGTGTATACACATCTGTCAGTAAATTCATGTATACTCAAGAACTTCAGAATTGAATACGGGTGTACTGGAAGTGGTTAAAAGGCCCAAGCCACTGTCAATCGATGATCATAATGGAGTCGTTAGGTACATTGCCCAAGTACCAGACAATCTTGTGAGTAACCATGTTTGCTGACTCGACGGTTTTGGTGAATTAGCAGGTTTTTAAACTCACTTGTCAATAATATCAATAAGTACTGTAGGTAGCCATCTGCCAATTATAATGATAGTCATTGGGAGATTAGATGAAACCGCAGTCTCTAATTACGGTCTCATTCGAAAGTACAAGATTTGGGGTGACTCCATAGATTACTGGAATCTAAAATATGTTTCGATCAGTTTAAAATATCGAAGATCGTTGGTAACTCGGAAGCTCTTACTCGTAATTATACCAATTTCAGATCAAAAGGGAAAAGCCGTGCAATTTCTTTCGAATTCCCAGCAACGAGTATTTGAACTAAGAAGAAACGATTATAATAATCGAGGTCCCCAAATCTTAAGGCTCGGTCACACTAAAGTCTTTCAAGACTTCTTATCGCTCGTGAACTCGTTAAGAAAATGTGAGTTTTCCTGGTACCGATGTGAAACTCGTTTAAAAGCGAGAATAGCGTATATCAGCCCGATATCGCTGTTTCCTTTCCTCTATTGGATATAAACAGGAATTATCATCAATACCCTTTGAGACAATACTGAACGACTCTTTATGGGTGGCTCAAATGCTGCGTTCAGAATCCAATTTCTTAGAAAAGGGCGATGTCTTATTTTGTTTATATGGACTTGATAATACGGTGTAATATTTCGTGCTGTCACTTATTTTTATATTGTTTTATACAATGGTAGCAATTTTATTGAATTTGCAGACATTTCTCTGCAAATAAGAATGAAGAAGTGTTTTTTGATATATTATGTTCTGTGAAATAAACTTGAAACAGCGAGTCAATAGTCTTGCGAAAGAAAGATCGTGTGGAATTTTGATAAATATATTTTTTTAACTGAATTTAAAACTTAAAATTGGGTATTACAAATGTTCTGATAAGTTATGTAATGTAGGTACATTACATAACTTATCAGAACATTTGTAATACCCAAAGGCGTGTGGTGCAGACGTTTACCTATAGGTACACGCACATATGTCCAATGTAAAAGGGACCAAGCCATATTTTAATTTAAATGTTAACATAGAAGGCACATCGTGATTCATTGTATACCCACGTCCCACATACATAGAAACCTTGAAACGAGCCAAAATACAGTGAATACGAGCTTTGCGTTAGAACCACCTGTCACGTTTGGCTCGAACAGCGCAAACTGGATATATCGCGAAGCCTTGTTCCACCGCAGCCTCTGATAATATTTATTTTAGGTAACACAACTGGTCTTTGCTAACTTTTCAATTTAACGCAGTTTATATTTTGATAAAAACCTACTACAAAAATGAATTTGTGATACATAATTTACTGGGTCAGTGTCGAAATCAATTGCTTTTCGTCATTAAACTTTCAAATTAATAGTAACTGTGATATTTATGTTTGTTATTGAAGCTAAACGCTGTTTGTTGACTAGATGCGGATCAAAGCTTTGCCGATTCGAGTGCAATTCAATCATTAAATCGGAGCTCTGTTCTACTGCAAACAGGTACCTACACAAGATGGAAATCAACTTCCGAAATCTTGACTACACCGTATAGATTAAGTTCCTCTTTAAACCCATTGCTGCTATGAGATTTAAAACAACACAAACACTAAGTATGAGTTTGTAGACATCTTAAACTTAGCATTAATCTCTTGGCCATAAACAAAAGTAAGTTCGGCATAACTTGTGCTGTTCCGTCACCTTAATAATAGGCTATTATTTAGACAAGGAGATGGAGAGGAAGACCAACAAAAAGATGGATGGATTGTGTGAGGAATGTTATGAAGTAAAAAGGAGTAAAACATAGCGTTACAATAGGGTAGATGACAAAAAAAAAAACTAATCCGTCACATAGATTTCAAAAAAAAATTGGACACATTTTTTCTTTTTTCTCGTAAACAAAAAATGAAGGCGATTCAATGCGTCGAAAACTGGCGTGACGTCACATTTGAGTACAGTTTTTACTCAAATGTGACGTCACAAGCCCCCACTCATGATCTTCGACACGTTTTATCTTGGTAATTTTTTATTAATTAATTAATTATTTTTTTCTCATAGCCTGTTTAAAGAACTTTCAAAACACCTAGTTGACGCTTCCCGTGACCCAAGAGCTGGCTTTTACCTTGGTCAGAGGCTAAGTGTTGCCATACAACGTGGCAACGCCGCCAGTCTCTTGGGCACATTACCAGCCGACAGCGTTGAGGAGTTTTTCGATGCCCTTTTATAGTTTGTTGTTAGTTTATTTATTTTAGTTTATTTAATACTTAGTTTTTAATTAATTATGTAAATATTAACCCAGTCCAGACCTAATAAAGTAAAAATTTGATAAAACAAAAAACACGTATCCAATATTTTTCGATAATCTAACTGACGGACTAAACAGAATCATATTTTTTTAAGTCAGTCATCATCCCTATCGACAGAGGGGAATGGAAAAAAAAGTGTTGCGCTGACCTCAAACAACATGGGACAATGGGGGCTATCGCGTGTGAATTTGCCGCTAGAGGCGCTTGTGTAGACTAAGGTCCTCCAAAATGTCAGATGTCATACAGTGTTGGCACGTTGCGTGATTTTTATCACGTATTTATACTAATACTCATGATTGTGTTCTAGATTGAGCCATTCCTGATTAATTATGACTTGAAGATTTTAAGTAGCAACTTAGGACCATAATATTGTTAGTACTTGGAGGTAGAATGATTTTTAAATGTTTCATGCTTACTAATTTTAGGAAGAATATTGTAAATATATATCTAAAGCTTACACTGTGTCGTTATACGTCATAAAATAAACTTTTCTATGAAGTTATTGGTGCTTTAAAATATAAAATAGAATTATTGACAGGACCTTACTCGACAGTGCGCCATCTGGTGAGCTCAAAAACGATAGCCCCCATTGCAGGGAGATGATTTAAAGAACGTCGATAAAGGATAAGAAAAAAATATACAACGGTATTCAAGACCTAAGACCCAAGGCAAATAATATGAAATGCTTAACACATGGGAGCACATTTTCCCGCTGTCTTATTAAATTTTGGTCCAAGGTATCTAATTCTTATAGGTACTGGCAATATTGATTTGTCTGTTTGGGAAAGATATGGGTCAACGGAAAATGCGGAGTTGCGTTTGTCAGAACCGATATATTGAGAGTCGGTGTACGGTTCTGAAAACTGGGAGGCGCATTCGTGCGTCGGAAAATGTATTTTGAAAATATCTCACGTCATATTTCTAAGAAATCTTTTATTATTGGATTTGATAAAGTAGGTCTCACTAGGATCAGATTTTGTATCTAGCTTTTGAAGAGAATGGCCTCGTTGTTATGAATACATTACGTTGTTAAAAAACCGGCCAAATGCGAGTCGGACTCGCGCATGAAGGGTTCCGTACCATGGTAGTAGGGGAACCCCACTTAATTTTTAGTTTACTTTTATTTTTATTGAATCTTAAAAATGATGGGATGAATGGTCCTGCTCCACATGGACAGGGGCGCATAAATTGATAGCATTAAATTGTATTGTTGGAGCTGCTGAAGATTGTACAACTATCTTTGCATTGTATAGAATCAATTTCTTTAGTATTATATAAATGCATAGCCCATAGAGTACTATGTACTAGAAAGCTATCATTCACTGGAAACCTACGTCTTTTCTTGACTTGAATGTGCCCTGGCGGTTTGGAGTATGTCATGCTCACTCTATTGTCTCGCTGATGGTGGCGCATGTGTCGGATCATTTAGTTCCCTTCAAAATGGTTGAGTTCAATGGTGCTGATCCATGCGTCATGTCCGTGAACGGGCGCTGTCAGTTGTGACTGGTCATCTCTTGGTTGCCATGGCTTATTTGAATGAATTATTTTTGAATTGTATTTTTTTTTGTTTGTGTGTTTTTGCTGTGGACACTTTTACCACGACTTTTACCGTGCACATCTTGCTACATTGTTCTCACATAATATACCATCTCAACGTGAATGATGTAACCAAGATTTTGTAACAATATTCTGATTTAAAAGAGTGTCCATGGAGTTTCTTGCCCGTTCTTCTCCATAGAGATCTACGCTAGGGAATGGGCAACTACAGTACTTTCACAGTTTTTATGTCTTGTGACTGGGACTGAAGCTACATTTAATTTTCATCTTTGTTTCGACAATTCAAAAGTGCCTGTAACTGGCTTACTTGAAATAAATGCTTTGATTTTGATTTTGATAATTTAAACTGTCTATTTAATACGGATCATGAGAAACAGCCCGTTGACAGACACACGGGGTTATTCCCAAAGTACTCCATTTTCTTTAAACTACAAATATAAGAATCTCATACATTAATGGAAGGTTGCGAGAATCCGGTGGATGCGAGTCGCACGGGACCGGTCAATGTGGCGACACTTGGGTGAGGCCTTTGTCCTGCAGTGGACGTCTCTCGGCTGAAATGATGATGATGATACATTAATTCCCAGACGGACAGCGGAGGCTTGGGAAGGTCCTAAAGGTTACCTTTCTAGTATGAAACCCTACTAAGACAGTTATTTTATGTCACACAAATTATAAATGTTTTGAAAAGATGTTCAAGTGCCTTAACGTAAAGCCTCATTTCTAAAAATAAAAAATAAATTACTTTTTCAACTAGACTTTTGCTTAATTTAAATTCAAATTCACCATAAGGTTACATAATTTATATCTCCTCATGCAAATTACTTGGTTCTATATGCATGACTGTTGCACGTGTAACATGTAGTTTCCCCTTATGACCACGGCACGTGTAAGAAGTAAATGGTAAATGTGTGTGCTGTGTTTAGTTTAACTTGCAAACAACTGTTGTAGCGTTTGAGTTAACCTTTGGCCAGAATTATGTAACCGTAACACAACTGTTTTTGTGATGAAAAATTGCGTTTTTTATTAATTATTATAAAAAAACGCAGAGCAAAGTTATGTCACACTTCTGTCAAAGGTATGTCAAACTTGGAATTCTCGGTAGGTACGTAATTCAATTTTATTCCATTTTTTTAAGTTTTTATAACAACATACTCATAGTGAATCCCCTACATTAAATGTTGAGTCTTTATCCATTTATTTCTTCGTCTCCGTCATTTTTAAATGGCTGAATAAATATGTGGGAAAGGCTCATAATTTAGTAGTGTAAGCTCACATGTTTATACTTTCATATAACATTTTCAGATTTATGTTTACACTTTGACTAGCACAAAGAGATTTCACAATAAATCGAGCTTTTAGTTCTGATTGCTAGGAATGCTTAATGGTGTGAAAATTCCTCTTAACAATGCCTAAGTGGGCAGAATAACCATTAGTATTGCTATTCTGTGGTAAAGCTGTAATATTTTACTTTATTATGATAACTGTGTCTAGGTAATACAGGAATATTATAACGCCTAATTTCATCCTCCACTTTTAAGTATCCCTTAAACATGAATAACGGTTATTACACTTTAAGATTTAAAGTGTACGTGTTATTCATTTTAATAAGCACTATTTTATAGGAGTTTATCTTAATGACTGTTTGTGAGCTTATCAGTGAATTCGAATCACGCGCAGGTTTGGGTGAATAAACGCATTATTTAGTCTGGCTCGGATGATTGTGTAGACAATCTGATGGCTAACGTAGTGTACGTTAGCCAATTAGACGATCCTCTTGCATACCAGATTGGCTGTTGCAGCCAGTTAGCCTCGCATGTTTCCTCTCTTGAGAATTAATTGGGGATAACGGTTTAATGCAGTGCTTCCAGCTTCCAGGCAAAGAGATAGTGTCTACCTGCTCTTAGAAATTCAGGAACCAAAAACTATAGTAACAGCAAGTTATTTAGATACGGAATTAGTTCTTAGTTTTAGTTTAAAATAAATTATTACTTTGATTTGAAAGAAAGATAGAAAAAATATTTATTTGTCGCAGGGACATGACGTGCATACAAAATTAGGAAAAATAAACAATGAACATACAACGCAAAACAAACATTAAACTCAAATTCAGTCCACGACTAAAAATACCGGTGTCACAATAGAAACACAATTGCTAAACATAATACACTGACTTCACAGATATTACTGACTGATCTTCAATCAGTGTTCTAATAAACCGGCCAAGTGCGAGTCGGACTCGCACACGAAGGGTTCCGTACCATTGACTATATTTAGTATTTGTTGTTATAGCGGCAACAGAAATACATCATCTGTGAAAATTTCAACTGTCTAGCTGTCACGGTTCATGAGATACAGCCTGGTGACAGACAGACGGACAGACAGACGGACAGACAACGAAGTCTTAGTAATAGGGTTCCGTTTTTACCCTTTGGGTACGGAACCCTAAAAACTACGTTGCTTAAGTTTTGGTGGAATCATTAATACCTATAATATATATATATATATATATATACAGATGTTGCCATCAAATAATAAAATTGATATTAATAAAAATATATATTATATAAATTATTAAATATTTAATAATTTATTTATTACAATATTTTTTTTTTATTTTTTTTTTTATTAAATATTTATTATATTTTTTATTTATATTTATTATATTTATGACTTCAAGAATGAACTGTTAATACAATGTAAAGCCAAGGCAATCTTTTCATACGAATGAAAATAAATACCTACTCCCTACCAACATAAATAAATAAGGAGGCGAAAGCGTCGCTGAAAAAGGTGTGATGCAAAATGGCATTGATAAACAAACAATAAAGTCAGAGAGACAACGTGTTGAGGAAAAACTGACGTAATAAGTTCTAATTAGTATTCTATGCCCGTATATAACCTTTTTTCCATAGCTAAGAAAGTAGGATCTTAGCTTACTGAGCTGTTACTTTCAAGCTCTTGCGGTCGAGTAGATGTAGGAAAGTTCTAAGAATGGAAGTTATGAAAAGTTACTTAAGGATAGTGGCATGGCGTAGTACTTTGTGGCCGCATGTACGTTCATGTATTTATAACACATTTGCTCGTAAAGGGTCTCTTATTTCACCCATTTCAATATCGTAATGTATCTCATTACGTACTTGTGCAGTAATGTAATGTACAACCACAGAGTATCTATATAGACGCACGGTTTATCAAGATACTCCGTCAAAAGGGAACGGTACTTTTTTAAAGCTACTTAGCAAAGAGTTTTTATGTCAAAAAAGTGGTTAACATTTTATGAATAAAATTAACTGTGGGAGATGAAATATAATAAATAAACATTTAATTCTTTAATTTAATTAATTTTGACAATAAATTACAAATTAATTTACTTTATTAGTAATACTGGCTGTTTTTTGTGTCTTTGCCATAAAAAATAGCGCTGATGCGCGCGCGTCGCTAATTTGTGAACAAGTAAAAGATTTATTCGTTTAAGAAAGTCCAAGTTTTATTTATTTCCTCGCAAATATGTTATAAAACGTCGTATGACATACGTGCGCTTTGATAATTACAGCCTCTGCTTTATTATAGCCCTCGCCTACGGCTCGAGCTAGCAATATCGCCTCGGCTGTAATTTTCAACTTACCGCACTTATATCATAATGTACTACTGTATGTACTGTATGTATGTACTGTGTGTATACTTAGTATTTTTTTATTATATCTTTCTGAACATTATGTTATTAAATTAAGTAACAATTTAGAGATTTAGAGAAGTGGTCACATGACAACACCACTTCTTCTTCGTGTCTCTGGCACGACAATTTTTATATTTTGTTAGCCCAGAACTTCGCCACTTCCGCGGTGACGTCGGTCGCAGCGCAAAAGTCACTACGGCTGCATTTTTTTGGGGTCTACACTTCCGTGGTCCACCTGGAAGTCCTTGAACCGTCTCCAAACTCAAGTGGAAAGATGTAACTCCATGCTCGTTAAGTGGGGCTATACTTAATGAAACAGTAGCAGGGTATAGTTGTGGAGTTGTGTCACAAACCATGCTCCACCTCACATCAGCACGGTATGTCCCTGAGGGGTTAGGCAGAGGAGCATCAATTAGTACACTCACATTTCGCCAGTTATGTTTAAGTCTAATGTAACAGGAAGGAGACCAGATAGTGTTATAATTAAATCAGTTGTTATAGACATGAGAGAGACTCAATAATTTTTAAGCATCTCCTTTGTAGTTCAATTCTATGTAACGTCAAAGAGGGACTACTACAACTACTACAACAGCCCGTAACGTCCACTGCTGGACATAAGCCTATCCCATGATGGGAGGATTTGCCGTAATCTCCACGCTTGGCAGGCGGATTGGAGATTGCAGTAATGAAAGACTAACAGAAAACGCTGCTGCCCATTCTCTGGTCTACGGAGGCGCAAGGTGTTTTGCCTCAGACATTAGTCGCCTTATACGACACCCGTCAGTGTAATGGGTTGGTTCTATTTAACTCTGCCGGATACCACACGGCTAAAGAGGGACTAAATTGGAACAAATAATTCACTCGAACATTTTCTTTCCTCGAAAATATAAATTAAAAGAAAGCTGTGAACATTTCCAAGGCACTTAACTCCTAACTTATTCTGTAGCAATCCTTGTTAGCCTTATGGTTCTTACAATTTTATGAGTTTTCAAGTGCCATAACTCAACAAGTTAACTTTACAAACTTGAAACTATTGGTAATCGGAAAGCGATTAATATTCCACGGATGAGTCTTCTGTCGTTCGAAACTAATTTTGGAACGGATTTATTGCAGTTTTCAACTGTTTCCTAGAACATTCGGCATGTTGTTCAATTGTAACTTTTCACTATTACACTTTTCTGATTTATACACTTTCAGTTTTCTGTATAAAAATATTTTGGACAGATTTCATTGCAGGTTGGTTTTTGTAACAATCACATATTTTTGGTTTAAAATTGAACGCTTTAAACTGGGATGTATCAGATTTACTTACGTATAAGAATTCATTGTGAATTGATGTTTATTTAAAACCGTACAGAATTTTTATCGCAATTTGCGCAGGTACCCTGAAACTATCGTATCGTAAAAACAAAATGGTTTTAAAGATTTTTTGTAGTGATTTTATTTTATTTTATTTTAGTTTTTATTTAAAAAAAAACATTTATTTTAAATAAATGTTTTTTTTTGTTGTAATTAAAGATACAGCCATCACTGTATTTCCGATCTCAACCGTTTTTTCATAAAAAATATCTTTTTTTTTTTAAAAGACCAGTTGTAGAAACAATTAACAGATGAATCAAAAGCGACAAAAATTGTAAATTCACGTAATCAAGTGTAACACAAATATACGTCGGACATCCCTTTCATTTACCTACTAGACAATTTTAATTAAACGGATCACAACGGAAAATTGATGAACGACAAACCGACAAACTTTGCTTAATAGCAACACAATGAGATTCAATTTACTCACAATTACTGGTCGATGTGTGCTGTAGTTATTTCATTACTGGTCATTAACTTGCATGCAAATTGCGATAATGTGTTTAAGGTAAAGTCTCATTGTTTCAGAATGTCGGACTAATTCAATCTTGTAACAAAAGCGCGCTTAATGTAGGACAGAGTTGTATTGTCTATTTGTTATATAAATTTGTATTGGTGGAACTAACTATGGATGTTTTGTACAGAGATTTAAGTTGTTCAGCACTTTGCTGAAAGATCTGTGAATTTGTTTAGATGATTCTCTTTTCCTACTAGGTCTAGTGGTCGGAAACGCGACTGCTGAGCACGAGTTCCTATCTACTCTCTTATCTCCTACTATGTTAAATAAGTAAGATCTATCGAACTAAGACGGACAGTGGGACCGGCTGCGGATACCGTACACAGCCAGACAATCCAATAAACAGTATGGTAGTATGAAGGTTTTTGAACCCGCGCTCGCAATTAGTTAGCACCGGTCTGATTAAACCTTATCGATGCGATGCTAAAAGGGAAAGGTAAGAGTTCAAAGGGGTTTTCACAAAACATAATCTGCCTAGCCTTTTCCAACTAAGTTGGGGTCGGCTTCCAGTCTAACCGGATCCAGCTGAATACCAGTATTTTACATGGACGACTGCCTATCTGACCTCCACAACCCAGTTAGTACTGGGCAGTACGAAACCCCTTAAGTAAGACTGGTTGTCAGACTTTTTGGGCGACTGACTACCTGTAACGACTGTCAAAAATCTAAAAATGACAGCTGGAACCTGTAAAAGTGGAGCGCTTATTGAAACCACCATAGCTGAGTAATCACTGATATTTATTCTTTTTGTTGGTACATGCATATATATCATTTTATTGCTACCCTCACATCTCCCTTCTTAACAATTTAAAAATATAAACTAATCACAAATTATAAGTTAATTCAAAATCATATTTTTTATAAATTCCATGCAATGTATTTTTACGAGTACATTATTATTAAGAACTTACACCTAATTAAATTATAAGACTATATATCGTTTCATCCTTTCTTCACAAAGAAAGATAAAAGATAAAAATGTAATTGATTATGTATGTACCTAATGAGATACTTAGTATTTAGAATACTAATTTATAATTTACAAGAAATATGGATTAGCACATACTTTGTATAATAACATTTTTATTGTTATTGTATTCAGATTTTATTCAATTTTTATTACATTATTATCCATTAATAAATGTTATTTATATTTTATTCAATTTTTATTACATTGTTATCCTTATTCAATAAACGTTATTTATTTATTTATTATTACATTATTTTCCTAATTGAAACTAAACTAAATTGGTCTTAGTGAATATACTAAAATATTATATTAAATTATAAAATAAAAACCATTCATGCACATTGATACTTAGGTAAACAGGTAAGAGGCAGCAGGGCTGGTAGGTATTTATGCAGACTCAGCTGGACTGCGGAATGCCCCATCTAATCGGCGGCCTCACTATCCTGCCGGAACGAGTTACATAGTTATTATTATTATTGTTTACATTTTCGTTAATATTTACATTATTTTGAGTGCATTCTGTTGGTAGCTGTATGTCATCATAATAAAAATTGTATGTAGGCGTATCATGTCGGTTTTGTGAATCTTTAATTTTGTGCCGACGGTTTCTTATCAGTTTTCTACCCGATAGTAATTGTATTTCATACGACCGGCTAGTTACTACTCGCGTTATTGTTCCAGGTTTCCAGCGCCTTTTATTTAATAATGTCTTGTCTAGTATTTTAACCTTTTGTCCGACTTTCAATGTTTGAAGATTTCTTGCATTTTTGTCATAATAATATTTTTGTTTATTTTGTCTGTTTACCAATTTACTACGAACATTTTCTTGTAATTTTGGCTTTAGTCTTTCATTGAAAATCGGGACAACACTACGTAATTTCCTACTTTGTAGCAGTTCAGCAGGAGACGGCAAGTCATTATCTAAGGGCGTATTTAAACACTCCAATAAGGCTAGGCGGTAATCCGAACTATCTTCGCTACTCTTCGAAATAATATTTTTTACAGTTTGTACTGTTCGCTCAATCATCCCATTCGATTGTGGGTAATGCGGTGATGACGTAACATGGATAAAATTCCATTCATTGGCAAAGTCCTTGAAGCCAGCCGATATAAACTGTGGACCACAATCACTATTCACTATATTAGGTATCCCTTGACGACTAAATATATTTTTCAGGCAATTTATTACATATTGTGAATCAGTTTGTTTTAGTTCACATAATTCAAAAAATTTACTGAAGTAGTCCACCAACAGCAAGTAATTTAACCCTTTTAGCTGAAATAAGTCAACACCTACTTTCGACCAAGGTCGCTCCGGAACTTCATGTGGTTGCAGTTTTTCTTTTTGATTATTTTTTCTGTAGGTTAAACAAATATCACAGTTTGTAATTAAATTTTTTAATTCATTATTTATTGTGGGCCAAAAAACAGTTTCCCTTGCCCTTAACTTGCATTTTTCTAATCCTACGTGCCCTATATGTATTTTTTTTAATAAGTCTGATCTTAATTTTTTAGGAAAAACCACTCTTTCTCCCTTCCAAATCAAACCATATGCCACAGACAACTCCTCCTTATAATTCCAATAGGGTAAAGCCACCTCCGGTATTTTATTTTTATCACTAGGCCATCCTTTCAAAATATATTGTTTTACTTTAATGAGTTCTTCGTCATTTTCCGTATGTTTTTGTAATTTAATGAAATATCTGTCATTTATGTACTGATACTGAGAAGCGAGCTGTAATGTGTAGTTTTCGCTCTCGCGCGTAATCGCACAGACCTCGCCGTCGAACAATGCCGCGGTCTCGTGCAGCGCGCTGGCCGGCTCATAAGCACGTGACAACGCGTCAGCAATAAATAGGTGTTTACCTGGCTTGTAAACCAATTTAAAATAATATTTTTGCAATCTCATTAACATTCGTTGCAACCGAGCAGGAGAATCTACTATTGGTTTTTTAATTATACTAATCAGTGGCTTATGGTCGGTTTCTATTGTAACATCGGGCCTCCCGTAAATATAGGCATGAAACCTCTCGCAAGCAAACACACACGCGTACAATTCTTTTTCTATCTGCGCGTAGCGCTGTTCAGTGTGAGTTAGTGATTTAGACGCGTAACAAACGGGTAACCCATTCTGCATGAGACAAGCACCTAACCCACTTTTACTTGCGTCTACTGATATGATTATAGGATCGGTCATGTTGTAGTACTGCAACACTGGTGCGGCTATTAAACATTTCTTTATTTCCTGAAAACAATTATCGTGTCTTTCATTCCAATGCCATTCTATTTCTTTCTTTAGTAACTCTCTAAGCGGTAAGGTTTTATCAGATAGATTTGGTATGAACGTTCCCACATAAGTAATTAACCCTAATAATCGTTCTATGTCTTTTTTATTCTGTGGTTTTGGCATGTTAATTATTGCTGATAAATGACTTTCATCGGGGCACAGACCATTTTTAGTAATTTTATGACCTAAGTACTTTATTTCTTGCAGACCAAACTTACATTTGCTTTTGTTTAATTTTAAATTTATTTTCCTACACCTATCCAGTACTTTCTTCAATCTGCTGTCATGTTGTTCTTTTGTATCTCCGTATATTAATAAATCATCTATATACATGCAAACACCCTCAATATCATCAAAATTTTCGTATATTTTCTTATGAAATACCTCAGATGCTGAGCATATTCCATAAGGCATTCTCAGGAATTTGTATCTGCCAAAAGGCGTAAGGCCAAAAGACGTGCAATAATCAGATGAGCTATCTAACTTTATATTCCAAAAACCAGATGAAGCGTCTAAAGTGCTAAAATATTTCGCCCCAGACAACTTTGACACTATTTCATCAAGTGTTGGTAAACGAAAATGTTCCCTTTTAATAGCTTGATTAAGCTCCTTTGGGTCCAAGCATATGCGTAAGTCACCATTTGATTTTTTAACCACTGTTATACTGCTCACCCAGTCTGACGGCCCTTCTACTTTTGAAATAATACCCTGCGATTCCATCTCATCTAATTTTTTCTTTACATCATCTTTTATAGCAAAAGGCAATTTTCGTGGGGCGTGGACAACTGGAACAACATTATCTTTTAGCTGAATTTTGTATTCTCCTGGCAAACAACCGACTCCTTCAAATACGTCTTGTTATCGATTAATTAATACCGGATATTCTTTCTGATCACTATTTTCTTGCACCGACATAACACGTCTCACTACGTCCAGCTCCATACAAGCGTAACGACCTAAGATTGGTACTGACTGTACATCTGCTACTTTAAATTCTAGTAAATACATTTTATTTTTGTAATATGCTTGTAAATTAATTTTTCCTAAAACTTTTATCGTTGCCCCTGAATAACCATTTAATTTGGTATTTGTTTCTAACAAATCACTGGTATCTATCCCTAATTGTGACAAATAACAAGCTGGCAAAACATTTACATCTGCACCTGTGTCTAATTTGAAGTGCACTGTATTTTCATTTATTTCTAAATCTAAGTTCCAATCATTTTTACCATTAATTGAATGTATTACCTGGTCCTCTGATTCTTCAACGTAGAATACACCACAAACGCGTGCAAAATGGTTCATTTTCGAGCATCGCAAACACACTTTTCCGTAAGCCGGACATTCAAATTTTTTATGCACACTTCCACAGTGACCGCACTGTCCACCACTTTTACTATGCCGTTGCGTTGATCCGCGCGCTCCATAGGTACGCGCGCCAGCTGTTGACTCTGACCTCACGCCAGGTGGCGCTGGCGGCGGCGCGCGCGCGCCTTTCCAGTTCGTTCCGCCTGCATGTCCTGCACCACGGCCTCTGCCTCGTATTCCACCACGACCTCGCCATGACGTCACACCACGTCGCAGAGAAAACACTCCACTATTTTCTTCTTCACGCCCCTCAATTTCATACAAGTGCTCATTTTCTCGTCTTATGTTTTCTGAATACACTCTTGAAACAACAGCTACTCGACATATCTCCAGCGCTTTTTTAAGATCCAAATCCTCTTCACGTAATAATCTTTCTCGTATCGCCGAACTTTTTACACCACACACCAACCTGTCTTTTATTAATTGTTCGTTCAATGTTTGAAAATCACAGGTTGAAGATAAGCGCCGCAATTCAAAAACATATTGCTCAATAGTTTCATTTTCTTTCTGATCCCTTGTGAAAAATCTATGCCGCTCCACAGTCACATTCTTCTTTGTCTTAAAATGCTCGTCCAATCCTTCTAATATCTCTTTTGCCGTCTTAAATTTTACGTTTAATTGCTCCAAAAGTTCTCGACATTGGTCTCCAATGACATGTAAGAGGATATTTATCTGTATTTCCTCCGATTTCTTGTCTATTTCACAAGCTTTGATGTATATTTCGTAACCTTTCCTCCATTTTGACCATCTTTGACTCAGCGCCCCAGACGCTAAGTCAAGTGAATTCCCATCGAATTGAAACGGAGACGGCGGCGATAAAACGCTATCCATATTTGTTTAATGGTTCATTAACAAACAATTCGCGACAAAAGACACTTTTTAAACGAATTAATTAACCGGCTGCGCCATGTAAAAGTGGAGCGCTTATTGAAACCACCATAGCTGAGTAATCACTGATATTTATTCTTTTTGTTGGTACATGCATATATATTATTTTATTGCTACCCTCACAGAACCCACGGCTTAATGTGCTTTCCGAGGCGTGGAAGAAACTCGGTATGTACTGGGTGGTCACCCATCCGCACACCAACCTAGGCAAGCACGGCTTAACTTAAAGATCGACCTGAGCGGCTGTTACTATTTGGCCACGAGCTCCTCGGGTTTTCACTTAGCACTAAGTGAAAATTATTCTAATAGATTTAATCCTTTCGGATTGATAGAAAGCCAAGTTCTAGACTTTTCCATTGATTCTATTAAGACCGAAAAGCTGTCTACGTCCTAGTTAATCCGAGGAAATCCGTAATCCCTCGACATTTTCCTAGTCCTGAGCATTCAGTTGAGATAATGACAGTTTCAGTACTACGACACTCATTAATTCGACTGTTCTAGAAAATTACTTTCACAAAGTATCTAAGTGTCGTCATCATTATTTTCGATTTTAGTTCTAGACTGATGTAGGTTCCTTATTAGATTAGGAGCTGTCCTTTTAGTCCAATTAATGTCACTCACCTTACGTAAGGTTCTAGTTCTGTTCACATCCTTAGTTTAATTTGGAGATCCTTGCTCAAATCTTTACAATTTGCTTCGGTACCTAGGAAGTTAATTAATATCCCACCAAAAACCTTTTCATGTAAAATGTTGCCAAGATAAGACCATATGAATCGCACTGTCAAAAAGTTATCAGATCTCATGTAGAGACAAGCCAGGTCTAACTTCACAAACTGTACACCTTATGGTCAAATTATATGGCTTGGCCATTTCGGTAGGTACATTTACATGGGCGTGAGGTGAAAAATGTATTCACTTTTCTGTTACACAATTTCTTATACAAGTTCTTAGTAACGAAACGGGCAAGCCACATGTTTAAAAAAACTCTAGTGTATTTATTTTTACATTCTCTTGTAGTTTGTCCGCTTGTTTTTTTTAATAAAAATTAAAAGTGTTGACTAATAGTTATTTATGCAACTGTTGTATAATGAGGGGTATTAAAACACGAATGTGGGTTTATCACACGAGGCGAAGCCGAGTGTGATAATAGTATCACATGAGTGTTTTAATACCTAATTATGTACAGTTGCATACAATACTTTATCTACATCCATGATATGAATCCTCCATAAAAGGTTCTGAAACCATAGGGTGTTGCAGTGTTCTAAGAAGTCTATGTAAATTCATGGAAAGTTTAATTGCTTGTATTTAATACAAACAAACCGTGTATAGGTAGTAATATAATTATTTACATTTTGGATTGTTCAATTATCAAAATTCACAAAGCTTGTGTCACTCATTTTTGTAAACAACAAAGTACGTAATACAATACTAATATCCAAATGTCGAACAAAAATGGCGGGATACGACGTGAATTCGAATTAACCTATAAGTTTTTTTTTTAATTACGGCGCTGTGGTAGTGGATCGCACGTGCTAGACGTTCGATTCACTACCACATTCGATGTTCTTTTTTTAAAACGAGTTGCATAATGAAATTCAGTACAACATTATAACACCCGTTTGGGTGTTATAATGGTTATTATGACACTGGCTGTTTTAATGTTGGCCATAAGCTAACTGTTTCAGATACCTTTATAGAGGATTTATAGCATGGGTGTAGATAAAGTAGTTTATTTAGTAGGTATATGATCTTCAATGGCAAGGGAAAGTGATTATACACTGTTTTAAGCTTTCACGGTTTATAACTAAACTTAAAATGTCACTTACCGGATATTTTCCGTGATTAGTATTATTTTTAAAATCCCGATATTTCGACGCTGTTGCAAGCGCTATGATCGCGGGTTGACAGACCCAAAAAAGTGACATTTTAAGGAAAGTGATTGTTTATAATTCGAGGTAAATCATCACATCTTTCCATCGGATGGCATGGCAGACTCGGCTGAGTAAATAGATAAGCCTCTTATTAATATTAATTAGGGTACTTCTTTATTTCCTCTCATTAGGGTCGCATTTTTCACCTTCACGTTCTTGTTACCCAAGTTCCTAAGATCTCGCTATATGCTCGTTAGACACGCGAAATCTTACTCCATCTACAACTTTGCAAACTTCCCGAATTTTCACTGACACCTCGTGAGAAAACTAAATGAGTTGTCGTATATTTGTAAAATATAAAATTAACTGAACAATAACAATCAAAACAATCATTGTTTGGCATAAAATATAAATGTTATCACTTGTAAAATTAGTGGTTGAGGCACAAACCATATTTTGCTATTAGGTACACCTCTGCTTAACTCCTTAGGGATTACAGGCGAAATGTTATTTAACCAGAAAATAAATTGGGTTATGAATTTAGCAGGAAATCAGGAATGCAAAAATGACGATAATGATGACGTTAAATTTGTAAAATATAAAGTTAACTGAACAGTAACAATAAAAACAATCATTGATTGGCATAAAATATAAATGTTATCAGTTGTAAAATTGGTGGTTGAGGCACAAACCATGTTTTGCTATTAGGTAACTCTTTGGGGATTACAGGCGAAATGTTATATTACCAGAAAATAAATTGGGATATGAGCAGGAATGCAAAAATGCCGATTATGATGACGTTAAATTTTTAAAATATAAAATTAACTGAACACTAACATAAAAATGTTACCAGTTGTAAAATTGGTGGTTGAGGCACAAACAATATTTTGCTATTAGGTACACCTCTGCTTGCCTCTTTGGGGATTATAGGTGAAATTTTATATTACCAGAAAATAAATTGTGAAATGACGATGATGATGACGTAACTAGGTACTCTGGTCCTGTTAATATAAAACAAAATTACGACCTTATTACCTGTGAGTTTACGGACTTAAATCCCTTAAACATAAAAACCTCATCAAAACTAGTTAGAAATGGTCAGAAGTTTTTACGTGCTACTAAAAAGTCGGTAAATTAGTACAACGAAAAGACAGATTGCAGAAATAAAGTACCTAGTTGTACCTTATCTTCTGACGAGTTTTACTAATTATTATTGTTTTTTTATTATGTAGACAAAACTTTTCTTAGTTCAGATGTTTTTCCAGCTTATAGCCGATAGGTTCATTCAATTTTCAAATAAAAAAAACAAAGGTTACAAAGGTTAAATGGAAAAAAATCTACATATTTTTTTTACACTTCTACCATAATATAAGTACTCGTGGTATAAAAATAGAAAGGAGCTTTCTACTCTTCATAGACGTACTTCGATGTCTATTCCCAGCACAACATTTTTCAACAAAGATTTTTCTTTCAGTCTGAATATTCTAAGTGCCAAACTCCTAATAACATCACCAAAAACCTGTTGAATTTATCTTTCAAACTCATCTAGGTAAAATGGTACGCCCATATACGTAGCTTTAATGTAATTATCAAGAACCGTGGAGTTATTATTAAGTTTCGTTTATTACTACACCTTTAATGGATGAGATGAGAATACTTAAGCATCTTAAACATGTAGGGGTGATGTGTGGTACGTCTCTTTACGATTTTATAGGCGTTCGCCTGACGATAGTGATTAATTCTAGTTCTTATCGAGTGTATACCTAGGACAAAACTTAGGATTAAGTTTACTGAAATTAAGCTTTCTATCATAAATTCCCATTAAAATAGATGGACAAATTTTAACACAGCGTTCAGTACGCCTAACCAAAGATATGCAAGCAAAAAAACACGGATTAAAGTGATTTTATTTTGCGCGAAATTAAACCCACTATCTTACATTATCAATATTTACCTTAATCCTAACAAAACTATCCTATAAAGGTGACGTGTAGTCAACTGAAAGTTACTATGGTTAAAAAAGAATTATATTAACAGAACTGACTACCTACTCACGAGGTCTCAGGCGTAGAACGCTCCCAATAATGGAAGTGTTTATTCTAGAGTGCCGGCAATTTATTATTTTAGGTCAAAATAAAATCACTCTAATCAGTGTTTTTTTTTGCTTGGATATTTTTAGTTAGACGTATCGAACGGTCTGTTAAAATTTGTTGCATCTATTTTAACGGGACCTTATATTTTCATGAGAACTGGGACATGGGATTAATTAAGGATAAACGTGAAAAAATAAATTTCGGATTTTTATGAATTTTAAATTAATTAAAAAATAAATTGTTTATTTCTGTCCCAGCAGTGGGAACATTAATAGGCTGATGATGATGATGATGATGATTTCAAAGGCTTCACAAGTTTTTGGCTTCAGTTACTAGATCACTATTACATTAGCGTTTTCTAAAAAAAAAAACATGGGGTAAAAAAGGCACAACACACTCACATTTGACATTTTTGTCTTGTTTATTTAATGTTTAATTTTTTAGGTATTTCTGTTTTTTTATAATGCCAATAAACACAGTTTCTATCTTTTTTTTCACAAGCCTTTTTCGACGCTCGCTGTCTAGCTATAAATCCCAAACAAGCAGACAAGCAGACGTCAAGCCAATTCACACAAACCGTTCAAATTGTGATGACAACATTATCCACCTGTTCAATAATAAATTGGCAATGGTGGTAATATTTCCATCATCACATTCATCACGTAGTAATTTGGTAATTGACGGAGATTAATATTGTATTGTTTAATTTGTGAAAACACTGTCAATGTCAAATGTTATCCGCTTTAAGCTTTTTCATTTTGGATTAATTACGGATTGGAATGATTACTGATTAATAAGGTTTTATTTAATAACCAATTTAAATAATACGTTGTGACGGAAAGGGTGTCCGTGGGGGTAAATAGAAGAAAACCACGGACCCAGGTCAACATAAAAAATATATTTAATAAAATAAACGGGTGTGGGTAGGTCTATGGTCACAAGTTTCTCCAAGCCCGCCTGGGGGTTTGCACGGTACTCTCCTGGCTCAGCCCGGCGTGACGATGACCGTAGCGGTGTGCCACGCTGCAGACGCCAGGTAGGGTGACGGACGGCAGATGATCGCGCCAACCCGTAGAATTTCGACGCGGCCACGCAGGTAAAGGGTACCCGCTGCGGAGCCCGCGGCAAATTGGATGCCGGTAAAACGGTTGTCAGCCGAAATCCTGACTGTCAGCCGGAATCTTGAACCCTGGAAAATAACGTCCAGCGTGTCACGGAATGGCTAGCAGTCATCCCCGCTGATTGTGACACCAAGGCAAAAGCAAAGCGAGAAATACCCGTGCGCCAATGAAGGTGATGTGTGGTAGTCACAATCAGTACGGAGTTTACATGATGGTGGTGGTAAGCACGACATGATTTGCACATTATGAGTGTCATGGAAAATGTCAAACACATTCGGCTGAAGGCTACAAGATTATGCATATACATATTAAGCATTTGAATGTGCATAGCAAAAACGGTGATAGAAAGTGGCTCACATGTTGAGACCACGTAGCTAGTGATACACAAAATATGAGAACGTGAATTGCTGTTCAACACTTACCCAGTATGGGGTTTACGTAGACACAAAACGAAAAGAGTTAGGTTACTAACAAAAATTAAAGCTGCCTGCTTTAAGCCCGAATATTCTAGATCACGAATACTTCTAGAAATTTAATTTCCGATAAAAAAAACGCGTCTAGTCACTGGGAGCAGAATATTTCCAAAAAGGACTCGTCATGGCGAGTCCGTGACATTTATACTGGCGTGTTTACGCATAGACAAGTCTTCACTCATTCGATCCGATACACGTAACGCGCGCACAGCACTGGTAAAAACAGCTAATTTTAGTCGTATAGTAACTGGACGGCCCAATGAGTATGTATACTCTGTGGCGTTTGTTTTGACATTTAACTTAATTAAAGTGTTGAATAGGTTATGTTTACAAAGTAACGGTAGAAACTATTCTGAGTTTCTACAACGTTACAACGTACAAGAGGTAATAAAGGTAATACTGGACTGTTATTTAATATAAATGACATAATTATTATAAATCAATCAATTATTACTGTTTCGACGACATATCAAACCTTTTTTTGACACACATAATTGTTTTTTTTTGACATTTTTGTTCGTTATTATTTTTATTACCAAGTAGTCAACCAGATGATTGCCTATTTTAAATGCAGAACGCTTTGCTTTTCATTCACGTATCCAATTTTTATTTCTGTTGCAACGGCAATTGTTTTTTTTTGTTTTTTTAGTTGATTGGTGGGTGGATATACAGCCCGACATTTTGAGTTTGGCGTCAAGAGATGGTAGAATGATTGTGATAAAAGTGTTACTTTTTTATATCGAGACATGTATTGTAAAAAAATCACATTTTAGATTATGACTGCAAGATCTGTGCTAATTCCATTTGGTTTAGTTGAACTTTGCGCACAAGCGTTTGAATACGTTGGCTTATGTCCAGCAGTGGACGTTATGGGCTGTTATTGTTGTTGTTTGTTTGAATACAAATACACATACATACAAATAAGTAAATAACAAAAAAATACAAAACTAATTATCACCACGTTCACAAACTCCCAACAATTCTTACAGTAATTGTAAAGACACGTGTAAAACGCTGCCTAGTGTTTTACACGTGTCTGTAACAAAAAACTATTTCACTGTTTTAATTAACATCCATACAATACCTACCAACAATTTAAAAAAAATACAAAAGTAATAATCACCACGTTCACAAACTCCCACAATTCTTACCGTAATTGTAAAGACACGTGTAAAACGGTGCCTAGTGTTTTACACGTGTCAGTATCAAAAAACAATTTCATTGTGTTTTATTATCATCCACACAATACCTACCAACAATTTAAAATCCATAAATAAAATTACAATATTCATTTATTTTCGGATTGAAAAGCGAACCCACGGATGTGTGTACAGATAAAACAAATTCTGTCGATGAAACCCGCAATTTCATTAAAACAATATGTAAAAATAAACAGTATTAACGTTTCACAATGAGTGTAAACGCGCACAATTCTCTACGGGCAACTAATAAAAGCAGAACACGTTTTCGTACTAATTTAACTTGGTCTGACGTAGCTCAACGAAGATGTATTACACGATGAGCCGATGACTAGATGTGGTTGCGTCTTACTAACGAAGCTGTTGGCTTTACACACATATATTTAGATAGCTGCGTAGCTAGTAGCTACGATGTTCGTTTCGTGTACCTTAAATACTAATATTGAGAATTAGATTAAAATGTTTGCTGCGTTAAGATACTAGAATAGAATAGAATATAGTATACTTTATCTTTATTGTACACCAAAATTGAAACACAACTATTTTACAATATTGCTGAGAACACAAACACAATACAACGACTTTGACAACACGACGACGTTGTGGTAAAATGTTGTGTTATAAAATGTTCTCATTTGGATAGACAGCATTCAAGTTTATTATAGGTTCATGCCCAATAAAGTTAAAATAGACGTAATCGACAGGTAATATAAAACACAAATTGAAACACAACTATTTTACAATATTGCTGAGAACACAAACACAATACAACGACTTTGACAACACGACGACGTTGTGGTAAAATGTTGTGTTGTAAAATGTTCTCATTTGGATAGACAGCATTCAAGTTTAGGTTCATGCCCAAAAAAGTTGAAATAGACGTAATCGACAGGTAATATAAACAGAAATAGATTTTCTGAAGTCAGCTTCCTCAATATCCGAAAAAAAAAAACACATATTTCAAGATTTCGTTTTATAAACCATGCATCTATAAAAGTTACTTACGAGGGTTTACTTTGACTATAATAATAAAACATATAGGGTTATATTTACAGACTACTCTTCATTACATTTAACCCCTCCGACCGCATATTTAGATGAAATATGACGTCATAAAACACCTCGTAAATAAATAGTGTTGAGCTCATCAATTGTGTTAAACGTCAAATACCTTAAAGGCATAAACATCGGGCCTCTGGCCTACCATAGTTCAGAACTATGTACAATAAAGCGACCAACAAAGTGTGTACCAATTTGTCTAGAGCACGTCAAACCCAAATGGTTATACTGCAGATTTTCAAGTCCATACATCTTCTATGATCTATTGTTGTTTTCAATTGTTTGTTTGTATGGCTGGCGTGTATATGGTGTACCGCGCATTTACATAATTAATTGAAATAAAGCAAGATCCAAAACTACATAGATTATTCAGAAAATCAGACTCGAGATTACGATGATTATTTTTAGAGTGTGTGTGATCGAAACTTTGTTAAGAATGAGCTTGAGCTATAAATTCAACAAAAAAAATGTTTCCAAAATAAAACAAATTACTTAAATAGCAGCGAGCAGCGGTGCCCAGTGGTGGCGGCCCCAACTTACGAATAGTAAGTCGTGGGTTTGAACCCAGACAGGCGCATTACTTTGTGTAATTTATTTCATCACCAATACTCTCAAAACGGTGAAGGAAAACATCGTGAGGAAACCGGCATGTCCTAGGACCAAAAATTCGAAGACCTGTGACAACTACCAATCCGCACTGGGCGCACGTGGTGGATTATAGCCCATTCCCTCTCATAGAGAGGAGGCCTGTGTCCCAGCAGTGGAAACATTCATAGGCTGATGATGATGATGACTTAAAATAAATTCTGTTGGACTGACTAAGATTTTGAGTAATTTTAACTGGTAACCTAAATAACAAATTATAACTCTCCACAAGATAAGCGTTTGTCATTACATGAAGTCGTTATTGGAAATGTGATAGAGCGAATAGACATCGTGAGTTGTCAGAGCAGACACGTAGCGTAGGTGTCTTCTGACAATATGAAAACTATTTAAGGAAAACGCTAAAAGGGATCGATACCCAAGATGGAAGACCCCAACAGTGATAGAAAAAGGAGGCATTAAGTTTGACTGATATACTCGATAGTTAATACTACCAATCTAAAGTCAAACAAGTTAATTGTGTAACAAATTATTGACCTGATAAAAATCAACACAACTGTCAAAGAACGACAATTATTATTGTTGGTTGAATTTACGGAAAATTAAACATGTCCAAATAGCCACTACTTACCGAATAAATTCTAAAATGGAACAGAATTTGTATGAAATTATCTGCCAGTAAGTTAACGGGATCTTAATCGAAGTTGGTGAAACAGGCCCGCAAGGGCCTGTTTCATTATCATGACTACAATAATTATTAATACTAGGTAGTATTAATAATTAGTGTGGTCATGATAATGTCGGAAATTGAGAAGATAATCGACGTTATGGGACGTACTTGTGTCAACACCCTTGCGCCATCTCACGTTGCTAGCACGGCGGGCTGTCAAGGCGCTGCTGATACGGCTGCTGAGATCCTCAAACGGCGCAAATACTGTAACCTTATTGGTAACTACAGCTTTGAGCCGTTTGGGGTCGAAACACTCGGGTCGTGGGGTCCGAGTGCGCGTCTCCTTTCAAAGAAATCTCTCGCCGGCTGGTCGACACTTCGCGTGACTGGCTTTTTCTTTGTCCAAAGAATTAATACTGCCATTCAACGTGGCAATGCTGCCAGTCTTCTGGGCACGTTTTCGGATGACAGCGATGCGGAGGAGTACTTTGACGCCTAAGTGTCCTATTGACATCGTTGTATAAATGTAGGTAACGTTTAGTTTTATTTTTGTAATAGAACTTCTAGTTGTAGTACATAAGCATGATAATTTTACTAGAATATAAACAAAATAACATTCCCAATTCTCATTTTTGAAATGTATTGTAAAAGTAGTATTACAATTGAGAATCAAGACTACTAATTGTATTTTTTAAGCAATCCAATAGTGATTCCGATTTTTTTTTTGGTAAACAACTTTGCCCCCACGCTAAAAATTTCTCATGTATCGTGGGCGTTTAGAAACATTTGAACTCACATAAACAGCCAGTTAGCCGTGTGGTATCCGGCAGAGTAGAATAGAACCAACCCATTACACTCACGGGTGTCGTATAAGGCGACTAATGTCTGAGGCAGAACACCTTGCACCTCCGTAGACCAGAGAATGGGCAGCAGCGTTTTCTGTTAGTCTTTCATCACTGCGATCTCCAATCCGCCTGCCAAGCGTGGAGATTACGGCAAATTCCTCCCTTCATGGGAGAGGCTTACGTCCAGCAGTAGACTTTATGGGCTGATGTAGTAAACAGCCAGATACCTTTTTCATTTTGATAATAACGTGGGACGAGTTACAGAATGAAAATATTATTTATTTTTATTTTCATCAACTCGTCCCAAATGGGACGTAGGCATGTGGGACCAGTTGATGAATTACTCCAACCATCTGTAGGCCATACAAACATTTGTGTCATACGGGGATCGAACCCGTGACCCACAGCGCAGCAATCAATCGCTCAGCCACTGCGCCAACCGTTCGTGAAATAAAAATAATATATTTTTTTAATAATTGTTTCTCATTACTTGTAACCTTCCTTTTGTGTCCTCACCTACTGAATTAAACCTCGAACACTAACTATTACTACCCCTAAAGTGATCACAGCCACGATCTGATAGTCACGTAAATGTAATTTAACGCACCATAGCTTTTGAGCTATGCCATTTATGTAGTAACGATGTTCCGCAGGATTTAATAATTATACATAAGAGCACTTTGCATGATTATACACGCAACTATAAGATATATGCTAATGCCACAACGTAGGCGCGTATATAATGATTAATATGTGTTAATACGATTATTCTCAGTAATTATTGTCACTATGTTTACATAATAACAATTTTGGTAATGTTATCTGCGACGCCTTTCATAAATATTTATGATAGTTTATTTGTAGCAGCTGTGTTTTGAATTAATTTTCGATTTTGTGTAAGTCTTGATAAATGAATCAGCTTTGAGTATAATTAGAGTAAACAAAGTTAGGCTTTATTAAGTTAATAACAATAATGGAACTATTTCTTTTTGAAAATTAAGAAGCAGTACCGATTGGAATTTAAATTGAAAGTTCTGATTTGTATTCTTGCCGACGTAGCCAGTGTGCCAGATAATCTACACAATGTATCCTAATTCTATGTTCGGACTATTTTACATTGTAAGCGCAAACAATGTGTTTATTTACGACATCACATTAGAAACCTCTAAAATTATCAGTGTTTATCTACTATATTATGCATGTTATACATACAAACCTTCCTCGTGAATCACTCTATCTATTAAAAAAACCCGCATCAAAATCCGTTGCGTAGTTTTAAAGATCTAAGCATACATAGGGACAGACAGACAGCGGGAAGCGACTTTGTTTTATACTATGTTGATAGTGATAATTTATTTTTGACTGCCTGTTTGGTCCAGTGGTCCCATGAGGTCCAGGGTACGATTCTTAGGTCGGGCAGAGTGTTATTGGGTTTTTCCATATGTAATTTCTCAGTAGCAGCAACGGAGTCTGTATTTGCGCCCAGTTGATGGTAATAGGCTCACCCCGTGTTACATGGGACTTAAACATAACCGGCGAAATGTGGGCGTACTATGTAAATCTTTGCCTAATCCTTTGAGAATTACAGGCGTGATGTTATGATTATCTGTATTTTTGTAATACTACAGCAGCCCATAACGTCCACTGCTGGACATAAGCCTCTCCCATGATGGGAGGAATTTGCCGTAATATCCACGCTTGGCAGGCGGATTGGAGATCGCAGTCATGAAAGACTAACAGAAAACGCTGCTGCCCATTCTTTGGTCTACGGAAGCGCAAGGTGTTCTGCCTCAGACATTAGTCGCCTTATACGACACCCGTGAGTGTAATGGGTTGGTTCTATTCTACTCTGCCGGATACCACACGGCTATTTTTGTAATAATACTCACAGAAAAACTTTTAATAATACTAATTAAATCAAACAACTAGCAAACGCCAAAAAAATCCAACATCAGCACTTTAGCAAAAAAGAGCTTCCTGAAAATTTATAACAAGTGAATGTCGGTAAATCAGAGATATATGATAGATTTTTTGCCAGCACCGGCCATCGACGTTTATCCTGGGAAAAGTTGGAATCGTTCCAGAGTAGAGTGTGGTTTGGGAGTCACCGCTGATTTCATGTTTGAATTGTCGCCACAATTTATATAACGGGCTTCGGGCTTTATGTACATACCGTTTAATGGAGAATTGAGAATATAAGAATATATATGTCGTGGATAACGATATCGTTTTAATAAAAGTTGCTCAATTGATTAATGTAGTAGTGGGGCAAACGCCGTGACGTTATTTTGTAATGGCGGCACGTGGGCAGAGTCGTTTTGGAAGGTGGGGATTGTCGAACGGACACTTCGCATCGAGACGCGGACCAAGTCACTTCTCCAAAACGAAACTGTCGGTTTGCCTAGTTAAATTATAATCACCTGTTATTGTTTATTTAGTTTATCTGATTAAAAGTGAGGTTATATTGACACTGTGTGTTATAATTCAACGACACCTACGAAATGGACCCTTTACTACCGAATCAAGATGGTGACAACCCTTTTGCTCCGCCGTCGCTGACGTCGTCATATATTTTGATAGACAAAGCATTTATGGGATTTAATACTGGTTAGTGGGTATTTCGGTGGGGTAATTCATCTCTTTTCTTTATGTAATAATTATGATCTGTTTTTACTACAAAACAGATTTTGTTTTTGTGTTGTGATTTTGTTGTTTTGATTATTTTCAAAATGTTATTATTTTGTCAGAACAAAATAATAACATTTTGAAAATAATTTCCATATTTTAAAATTTTGATACCTAGAGGAAGGTTTTCATCGCTGATTCAGTATTCAAATTGAAATATCCATTCATCCTACCCATACATTTTTTTTTTCATAAAATTAATTAAAAAGTTACGGCTCACAATGAACTACCAGTATTTTCCATCATCATTTCAGCCGTAAGACGTCCACTGCTGGACATAGGCCTCCCCAAGTGTTGTATTGACCGGTCCTGTGCGACTCGCATCCAGCGGATTCCCGCAACCTTCAACAGGTCATCGGTCCACCTATTGGGAAGCCTTCCAACGCAACATCTTCCGGTTCGCGGTCGCCACTCCAGAACTTTTCGGCCCCATCGGCCATCCGTTTTGCGAGCAATGTACCCTGCCCACTGCCACTTAAGTTTGGCAATTCTTCGGGCTACGTCGGTCCTTGGTTTGGTTGTTGAAGACATCCGTCTTCATTTCTGATTCGATCACTCCGAGCATAGCCCTTTCCATTGCCTTTTGGGTGACTTTAAGCGTTCTAATGAGGCCCATTGTGAGCGACCACGTTTCGGTCCAGTATGAGACACTGCGGTAAATTGGACGAGGCCAGTATATTAATGTAATATTTTATTTTAAAAGTAGCAAAGAATAGCTTGATGGAGCGTCTGTCGTGTCGGTCGATGTTTGGCGATGTGTACAATACCCCGTACTTCCCCAAGATGGATGGGTTGCCGCTTTCCAAGAATTAAACACTTAATTTATTACTAAAATCAACATACTTCAACATTTTCAACGGTATTTTATAAAATGCCATGAATATTATTAACTAGTTCCTTTATTAAGAAACTAGCTGTTGCCCGCGGCTTCGCCCGCGTGAAGTTCGGTAACTGTCCCACTGGATCATACTAAAGGGATAATAGTGTCCTCCATGTTAATCCAGGTTATAAACTATCTATGTGCCGCATTTCATAATCATCACAATTATTATTATTACAATCACCATCACTATCACAACCGCCATCATTATCACAATCACCATCACTATCACTGTCACAATCACAATCACCATCACAATCCCCATCACCATCACTATCACAGTCACCATCATTATCACCAATTATCATCATTAACACAACCACCATAATTACCACAATCATTATCACAATCACCGTCACAATCACCATAACAATCACTAACACAATCACAATCACCATCACTATCCCCATCACTATCGCTATCACAATTACTATCACAATCACCATCACCATCACAATCACCATCACCATCACAATCACCATCAAAATAACTATCACAATCACCACACCATCATCGTTATCACAATAATTATCATCGTAATCACAGTCATTATCACACTCACCATCACCATCACTATCACAATCACTATCACAATCACCATCACAATCATCATCAAAATAACTATCGCAATCACCATCATCGTTATCTCAATAATTATCATCGTAATCACAGTCATTATCACACTCACCATCACTATCTCAATCACCATCACAATCACCATCACAATCACAATCACAATCACCATCACAATCACCATCACAATCACCATCACAATCACCATCACTATCACCATCACAATCACCATCACAATCACCATCACAATCACCATCACAATCACCATCACAATCACCATCACAATCACCATCACAATCACCATCACAATCACCATCACAATCATCAACACAATCACCATCACAATCACCATCACAATCACCATCACCATTACAATCACAATCACCATTACAATCAAAATCACCATCACAATCACCATCACAATCACCATCACAATCACCATCACCATCACAATCACCATCACAATCACCATCACAATCACCATCACAATCATCATCACCATCACAATCACCATCACAATCACCAGTTATCACACTTATTATCATTGTAATCACAATCATTATCATTGTTATCACAATCATCATTATCACAATCATCATCATCGTAATCACAATCATTATAATCGTAATCAAAATCATCATCATCACAATCATCGTCATCATCATCACAATCATCATCATCGTAATCACAATCATTGGATAAAAAGTAAAGATGTCCTTTCCCAAGGTTCCATCTATCTCTATACCAAAATTCATTTAGTAGGGATATACGATACACAACTGCACTCTGCGTTTCCACCCGTATAATTCCGGGATCGGGATCGGGATCTGGATAAAAAGTACCCTATGTCCTTTCCCAAGGTTCCATCTATCTCTATACCAAAATTCATCAAAATCGGTTCAGCGGTTTAGGCGTGAAAAGGTAACAGACAGACAGACAGACAGACAGAGTTACTTTCGCATTTATAATATTAGTAGGGATATATAAATATATAATATATAATATAATATTATATATATAATATATATATAGTAGGGATTTATAAAAATGATGGATGGAAATGATTAATTATTAAAACAGTTTTGCATTGAATAGTGTGTAAGGAAAAACAACATTTATTAACTTCTTTTGTTTCGCAACCAACTTTAGGAAACGAATGAAAACATAATAAATAGTACAGGCTGTATGTGTACTTTAAAATACTACCGTATTCACATCGATATAAATTACGTATTTAGAGATAAAAACTTTGATCATATATCGATGTGAATACGTATTTTAATTTAATTATAAATTACGTATTTAGAGATAAAAACTTTGATCATATATCGATGTGAATACGGTAGTATTTTAAAGTACACATACAGCCTGTACTATTTATTATGTTTTCATTAGTTTCCTAAAGTTGGTTGCGAAACAAAAGAAGTTAATAAATGTTGTTTTTCCTCACACACTATTCAATGCAAAACTGTTTTAATAATTAATGATTTCCATCCATCATTTTTATAAATTTCTTAATAAAGGAACTAGTTAATAATATTCATGGCATTTTATAAAATACCGTTGAAAATGTTGAAGTATGTTGATTTTAGTAATAAATTACCCGTTTAGGAGGCTTATTTAAAAAAATATTTACTTCTGTTTTACTATTTTATGTGCATAATCAAAAGCTTCTAGGTTATTAAGTGAATTTGAGATTTGTGAATTTCAGACTAGATCAAACTTCAAATCAGACCAGGTGTTTCTATTTATAATTTGGTTTGACGTAAGTATCAAGTAAGTTTTGCAGCTCAATTCGTGTCTTCTCTTCCATATTTTTATTTCCACATGTGCTGAAATAAAATCTCAGCTGTTTATTTAAAATTTTCAAATCGGAAGCGTCAAGTGTTGGTTATTTATTATTAAGTTATTCAAGGCGGATGGTTGGCAACTTATCACTGCATGAACCTTTCAATATAGAACTCCTATTTGGAGCACAGCTTTAAAATATGCTTCGATACGGCTTGATATTTATATCAGCACAGGGAAATGTGAACGAAAACATATTTTTAACGTAATTTTAGATACACTTTTATTCTCCTGAGAGGTAGGCAGAGCTAGTAGCTACATAGGTAACTTTTGTAAACCAAAAGCAGCAGTATATGAATTTTTAAATATGCATGACACAATCGAGCTATTTATGCCTAGGTATGGTGCTGAAAATCTTAAGCCTCGATCTGAATTAAAACATTGTAACTGTAGCAATAGCAAGACTTGGCAAATCAAATTCGAACCATAATCCAAATTTTACCCAATAGCAGTTAGTCATTAGTTCATTACTTAACCATCATCTGCCTAGCCTTTTCCCAACTATGTTGGGGTTGGCTTCCAGTCTAACCGGATTCAGCTAAATACCAGCATTTTACATGGAGCGACTGCCTATCTAACCTCCACAACTCAGTACCGAGTAATACGATACCCCTTGGTAAGACTGGTTGTTAAGTTAAGTTCATTACTTAACCAATGAGTATTATTCATACTGAAAGAAAGAAAGAAAGAAAAGTATTTATTGACTCACACAGGATAAACAGAAACAAAAAGATACAATAGAAATTACAAAATTATATAAAAAAGTAAACAAGAGAAAAAATAAAAAAAAACAATCAAAATGGTCCTGTGCAAGGCCAAAAGGCTCCTATCTCAGCAAAGTGCTGTGACATTTAAAAAAAATAAAAATGTCACAGCGCTGGTATTCTGATAGGGCCCAGGTATTCTGATAGGGCCCAAGTATTCTGATAGGGCCCAGAGTTACTGCTACTGCTGTTAAATCCATTAATACATGTGTGTGTTGAACTGTGCAAGGTTGTTATTTTGATTTGATTTAGCAAATAAAGCGTTTTTTTTGTTTTTTTTTTACATAACGTAATTTCACGAGCTAACCTTTCGTAGAGGTGTACCTAATAGTAGGTACACCCACATTTCACCACTTATGTTCAAGTCCCATGAAATAGGGGGCGAGCCTATTGGCAGCACCCGGGCACAAATGCAGCCTCCGTGGGTGCTACTGAGAAATTCAAAAACCCAATAACACTTTCCGCACGAAAAATACGTGCTTTTGACGTGGAGTTGCGAACACCAACCCTTTATACAATACAATACAAACACTTTGCCGATCTACGCTAGGGAATGGGCAACTACAGTACTTTCACAGTTTTATGTCTTGTGACTGGGGCTGTAGCTTCATTTAATTTTCATCTTTGTTTCGACAATTCAAAAGCGCCTGTAACTGGCCTACTTGAAATTAATGCTTTGATTTTGATTCTTCCCAACCCGGGAATGGAATCCTCATGCTCAGCAATTGCACTTGTGACCACTAGATCAACGAGGCAGTCTAAATACCAGATACAAAACTGTTTTAATACAATAGACAGGAAGATACCAACTACATTCTGAATTATAACCCGACAATTTATATTCCTCATTGTGCCTTATCTCCGGACCAAATTCACGAAATTACATTTCAAAGCCATAGTTTCTTTAGGATCCCTGAATAGGTGCGAAAAGGTTTATCCTGTCAGTTGACGCAAAAAATACTTCACTTGAAGAGACGTCACCTGATTAATGGTTCACGTTTGTAACAAAAGGTTGACCGACTGACCGGCGAAAGGCTGACTTGAGGGGTTCTAAGCCTATGAAACGGTAGAGAAAATTCTAATTTATCTCACGTATTATCACTATAATTTATTACTGTCCACGCCTCAAATAATGCTTTTGTGCTCTTTGGAAGCCTCATAATTGAGTCGGGACCTTTCTGTTTAGCGCTATTTTTTTACTGACGACTGTCTTTATCGACGGATTTGGTCCTTCTTTTCTTGGAAAAATATTCAACACTAGACAAAATCTATTTCGGAATTTTCATGGTAGCTATGTTTTTTCACAAGACGTTATGTTTATATGTGGCTTTAGTGTACGAAGTTATCCAAACTTCATCTAGCGGGATACGAAATCAATTTTCTACGTATCGAACATGTAATCTTGAGTCAACAGAATCTTTAACATTATACACGTGTTTTCCGTTAACTAAACAAAGCATGAAGCCAAAAAACCTCAGCTAATATAAAATATTATATCGAAACAAATATTGTAAACGAATTTTCTTGTAGAGACTTTGGAAACAAACACTCTTTTTCTTATATAGCAGTTTCTGATTCCATAGCCCAAAAGAAGCTTATGAACAAATTGAAAATCAGTAAACGAAAATAAGTTTTCTAAACACGTCTGCTTTATTCACAACCACTGAATTGAATCTGAAGTTAAGGAGTTGTTACCTTATTGCTTTCCTCTAAATTATGGCAGTGGTCAGAGCTGTGATAAGGGCAGTAAAAACAGCCACAACTTATGCGTTTTGGGGCGTTATGTCCGTGGCCAAGGAAGCACTTTACTTTGTGCAAATCATTTCATCAGAACTGTTCTCAAAACAGAGAAGGAAAACATCCTGAGAAACCTGGCATGACCTAGAACCAAACAATCGCAAAAATGTGACCATTAATTCATCGGACCGCTCCCTTTCACGGAGGCTCATAATTATGATGACAGTTGTCAATTCTATTGGCCTCTATCAAAATGAATACAGGCAAAATATACTATAACAATCGCTCAAGTAGGTTTGTTATTTTACCTAGATATTTGAGCTACTCATGATTTTGTTTTATTTCTTTTTTATTGTTTATTAATATTAAAAAACAAAACAAAATAGAAACATCACAAAAACCTCAATAGGTAATTGAGAGTAGGTAGGTTGATTGATGTGGGTAGTTAAGTAGAATTAAACCTTTTGGGACTGAAAATATATACTAAAAGGCACTTCAAGCTCATTTCAAACTTGTTTTTCAACTCCTACGTAAAAAGTATCGCCTATACCAAATAATTTTCTAACCAATATTGTGCTAGGCATCGAGTTCCACTTCACACCAATAACATTAAGGCCTGAACACAGAGCACAGAATTGTCTAGTAACGCCAGTAAGTGGCGTTACGTCGAATTTAGTTGCGCGCACAAATACTGCGACAAACTGCCTTTAAAGCTGTCAGTTTCTATTCGTCATTTTTATCGTAAAACGTACAGACAGTTACACGCTTTTCTTGTATACAAAATGTTCACAAGCCGCTTCTAATAATGAAGAGTCCTCCTGATCGTTTTCGGTCACGGCGGTCACTCTCAGATGAGATGACATGTAGATAAGTAGAAGCAATTTGTAGTGGAAATATCCAATAACACTTTTCTCTACCCGCAAATCTAACCCCGTACTAAGTAGTCGCATTTGCGAGTACGAGACTGATGGGGACTCTATGCCACAGAACCGTATCCGAGCTCTGTGGGCCTAGAGATAGTAATACTCAGTAAACGTAGACAGGTACTCTCTAGCTGCTGGAAACCAGGGATGTTACGGAGGTGGTTCTATCGGAACCGAAGTCGGAGTCGGAGTTTTTAAATTTGGTTTTTCGGAGTCGGAGTCGGAGTTGGAACCGGAACCGGGACCGGAGTCGGAGGCAGAGTCGGAGATGGTGGCAGAAGAAAGATGTGTTCAGGCAATAAAAGACAGAACGCGTGCTATTCCCCGGGCGACATGCATAAACCTGTTCGTACACGTTAGCCGCAGCCGCCGCCCGCCGCTACCTGCTATGCTTCGACCTCCGATTAAAACCTCCGATTTAAAAGTATTGGAACCGGAGGTGTAAGATCAATCGGAAGTTCCGACATATCGGAGTCGCAGTCGAAGCTTCGTAACATCCCTGCTGGAAACTAGAAGGACCAATAAGTTATCCGAGACTTCCAATTAACTCCTACAGCTTGCGTGGGACGTTGCCGATATGGGTCCCTTTCGCGTCTGGATTGCTGTTGAAATATCTAAAAATATAGACGGTTCTAGTTTTTATCGGGATACAGATTGGACCAAGTGTTAATAGGTTTTACAAATTCGTAATAATTGATGGATACTTGATTGAATATATCAAAACAGGGTGATGAAGACTGCCTACATAACATAATAGTTTTTGCCCGTGGTTTCGCTTGCGTTACTAAAATTTATAATTTGACAAACAATTTGGGTTGTACTCAATAATATAATAGGGATGATGACTAACTAAAATAATACCAAATTAATAAAAATTTACGAAGATAAAACGTGTCAAAGATCATGAGTGATCATGAGCTTGTGACGTCACATTTGAGTAAAAAAATGTACTCGAGTTTTCGACGCACTGTATCGTCTTAATTTTTAGGGTTCCGTACCCAAAGGGTAAACACGGAACCCTATTACTAAGACTTCGCTGTCTGTCCGTCTGTCCGTCCGTCTGTCCGTTTGTCCGTCTGTCTGTCACCAGGCTGTATCTCATGAACCGTTACAGCTAGACAGTTGAAATTTTCACAGATGATGTCTTTCTGTTGCCGCTATAACAACAAATCTATACTAATAATAATAATATAATAATATTATAAAGAGGAAAACTTTGTTTGTTTGTTTGTTTGTTTGTTTGTAATGAATAGGCTCAAAAACTACTGAACCGATTTAAAAAATTCTTTCACCATTCGAAAGCTACATTATCCACGAGTAACATAGGCTATATTTTATTCCCGTACTCCTACGGGAACAGGAACTACGCGGGTGAAACCGCGGGAAGTCCGCTAGTACTAAATATGGTCAATGGTACGGAACCCTTCGTGTGCGAGTCCGACTCGCACTTGGCCGGTTTTTTGTTTACATGAAAAAAGATAAATATGTTTCTAATATTTTTTGGAAATCTGACGGATTAATTAGATTTCTTTGTTGTACCCTATTCAATTATGATTCGAAATATACGTGGCGCCATCTAATATTATCATATGAACGTTATTGTTGTTTTCCTCGGAAAAATTACTATTTTCGGGATGAAAAGTACCTTATGTCCATTTTGGTACACCTGACAACGTATAATCAAAGATAATAATATAGTAGTTCGAACTAATATTGATAATATTTTATTGACATTAGATAATATATTTAAAAATCACGAATCGACGTAAAGGAACTCGACGCAGGGGGAATGATTCATTCTATCATGACATTACATCTTAATGAATTTTATATTGATATATTACTTTTAATTTATATTGACATTTTTATATTGACAATATTTTTTATTTATTTTTTAATTTACGACTAATAATGTTACGGCCAATGTGGAATGTATTATTATTAAATTAAAATTTTTATCCTGACTTACGATGATTAGTTAATTAATTTTGTGTTACATTTATTATTGTTTTAGCCCACTGTTCGACACAAAAGTAAATTTTTTGATGAATAATAAATAAAAAAAAATATAATTATGCAAAATTTCAGGATGATTGGTTCTGTTGTTTAGGCGTGAAAAGGTAACAAACTTACTTTCGAATTTATAATGTTAGTTAGGATGGCAGGATAACTTTAAATTATAGTACCTAAACGATCTTTGAAAATAAAATGTGAGATAAGGTCCGTTATTTCACATTTTATTTTGTATCTATCATTCCGTAGAATGTCCTACATCAATTTCACTGTAAACAACTTGATCCAACCAAAAATCCCTTTGTAAAACGTATCAGAGATTTAACATCCAATTTTTACAAAAGCCGCAGGATTATGCAGGAAATAGATTATAAGGGTGCCGACCCACTTTGCCCGAACTGTTGATCAAGTATCAAATGTTGCCCGCTCCGACCCTAACAATAGACTTAGTTCCAAAGCTTTATTGGTCTAGCCGCCAACAAATTCGCTGACCCTCCCATTTATTGGGGATTTTTTTGGACTGAGATGGATAGTGTAAGCTCCTAAAAGTAGCTACGCGTGAAGGAAGGAAATTCGCTAACGAAAGTCAGTGCCATAAAGAATCAATTTCTGTGTACGAGTAAGTTAAGTAGATAATATTTATTTGTAAATAGTTCCTCAATATAAGTCAGTATCTTAAGCAGTGATATCATAATGGTGTGGCCGTCGAACTGCCAAGTCATTGGTCTTATGGACGCGTTTGCATATCTGACTAAAACTTTGAAAAATAAAGCAGTTTTTCGGAAGCTTTTGCGGAAAAATGCAACTAAACCAAATGTAACTAATAATTACAACAGATAGAATACTCCTTAATTTTCAAATAATAGTAGCTTTTTATTCGAAAACATTGGTTTTTAATATCGTAAAAAATAAAATTTTCGGTGCCTCTCCACACAAAATTAACGATGTCGTGTTGAGTTTAGGATCAGTTTTCTTCTATTTAATAACATAAATTTAAATATTTAAAAAAATATTTCACGTAAGCACTTAGGTTCGACTCAAAATGGTATTAAAAAAAACCGGCCAAGTGCGAGTCGGACTCGCGCACGAAGGGTTCCGTACCATTATATATAACATTAGACGGCAAAAAAAAAGGGCAAAAGAATCACGTTTGTTGTATGGGAGCCCCCCTTATATTAATTTTATTCTGTTTTTAGTATTTGTTGTTATAGCGGCAACAGAAATACATCATCTGTGAAAATTTCAACTGTCTAGCTGTCACGGTTCATGAGATACAGCCTGGTGACAGATAGACGAACAGACAGCGAAGTCTTAGTAATAGGGTTCCGTTTTTACCCTTTGGGTACGGAACCCTAAAAACTATCAAAATGTTACAAACGCACTCCGAAAAAAATAATCGCATCTATATTTTCAACAATTTTGCTTAATCTGATGAATCTTATGGGTTATTTTGCTTGTCACTGTCTTGGATTTGAAGCTCAAAAATGTTAACAATATGTCTGTTATGTCTAAACAATAGAAGCGCGGTAATTCGTAAACGCGTCCTTAAGTTTGATGCCAAGACTCTCTGATTTTTCGGATTCATATGCTTTATATCATTATTACTTGCTTCGGTGAAGGAAAAATCGTGAGCGAACCAGCAAGCCTGGGACGGCAGTGATAGGACTCGACATGGATAGCGACAAAATTGCTAACTTTCGGTCGTTAATAACTCACGAAAAAATTCGGCTGCAACAACGATGCTTACGAGAAATGCAAGTCTCTATATCCAAGATGTGATTCTCGCAAGCATCGTTATTGGTGTCGATTCTATTGTGCACGAACTAAACTTAATTTAGGCCATTGCTATCTTTTTCTCTCTAATAAAACGAGAAAGAGACGGACGTAATTTCGAGCTGTCAAATTTAGTTGAAACTAATATTTCTATACAAATGAAGGGTGCACGTCGACTAAAAACACGGTGAAGCGCAAGGCATAAACTAGTTTGACATTTCTAACTTAGTTTATAGCTATAGCCGTCCTTTTCTCGCACTGCCTTTTAGTAAAAGATACCAATAGCCTAAATTAAGTTTGGTTTGTGCACAACAGAATTGACACCATTGTAACCGATTTTTTTCGTGAGTAAGTTATATCTGTCGAGATTGCCGGCCCTGGAAGATATTTTTTGACGGAATGTAAAGTTCAGTCAGAGGGTCTTCAGCAGCATAAAAACTAACACCAAGTTAGGCGCTAACCACACAGTAAAAAAGAAGTATAATCTATATATTGTGTATATCTTGTGGAGCATCAGTTAGCAGCACTTTGTTCTTATTACCACCATGACACAATAAACTTAATAATAACCTAAAATATAATGATCTTTATCAGTTCTCCTAAAGATAGTAACACCAAAAGCGAAGCCTCATCATCACCCATCTTAACATCATGACCGTTATCACGCATGAAATACTCACGAGCTCCCATAATTACTTGGAAACCCCAAGCTAATGCGTATAAGTTCCCCCAATTACTCCCCCCACGCATCATAATACTTACACCATTAAATTTGTTTGATCACATAAAGACAACGGTATTATCAGTGATAATAAGACGCTCGCAGTTACTCGGATTATTTCACGGGTGCTTCCGGTGTCTATAACAATTGAAGCCGTTTCTGTGGATGTTGGAGGGGTGAAGACGGGGGGCGATGTACCCGGTTTAAGGGAAAGAGCATTCAAGCCAGCGCCTTGGAATTTGAAGCAGGCTGAACACCACGTCAGCTTCTGTACCGGTATCCATTCAGTACGTTCCACTTAGGATCGGATTTGTTTGAAGTCGTTCGCATGGAGGATTATTACGAGCTAAGTTAAATTTGACGGATGAGCTACTACGTATTTATAGAGACAAATTATAATTTAGGAACAAATGCTTACGTGAAGTTGTAACAGAGTTAAATTTTGATACTGAAAATATAGAGTTGATTAAATTGTAGGCTTTGTAATACAGTTGTTTGTTTTGTAAATGAAATGTACAAACAAAATTAAATCATACCTAAAACAAGTTGTAAAAAATATTTCAAACATATTTTTCGTTGAACAAAAATACGCACTGTAATATGTTAAAACACGCCCAACATTCCATTAGTATAAGCTAAAATAAGCTCCAACTGAAATTCGTTTCAACGCTCTAACTAAAGTCTAAAGTCAACATCGAAATTGAATTCACAAAATGTCATTGAATGTTGAATTCAATTTTCATAACCAAGTATTAATGACGTTTGTAAGTGGAACACAGCATTCAGTTGAGCGTCTTATTAAACTTAGGTACTTATTGTATTGATAATGAAGAAGCTAGCGTCTAGCCTAGCGCAGATTGAGAAAGGTCACCATAGACTGTTTGTCTTCTTTCAAACCACTGACGATTTGAAAAGATTTGAGGTTAAAGGCCATTCTGAAAACGGTTCGAATTTTTTATTAGACTTCTAAATTGTGGGACGACTATTTAACTTAAAATATTGTGCTCAAGGGACGTATTTGGGGTTTTTAAGGAGGCAAATGAAATGAATAAAAAAAATACTTTTTAACTTTTATTGTGGTACCTTTTTGGCTATTGTGGCTATTACGATTCCTCATGGGTTCAATTCTTAAACAAAGTCTACCTACGTCAAGTTTTTTAACCAGCTTCTGAAAACTCAGAGTTTCTCATAAAACATGTACTTTTTTTGTCAACTTTGGATTGTAAAGTGAACGGTAAACTGTTGTAAAATCTCCAACATTTTACTGCTACTCGCAGTGTGATCTCATTATCAAAAGGAATACAAATAGTTCACAAGAACAAAACAAATGATTCCTAGCGGAAAATTACGTGAAAAGATTCTTTTTTCTTACAAAATAAACTTCATAGTGACTGATTGCTCTTCCTACAAAACAAGAACATGACTTTATTCTACCAAAATTTCAGAGGTAAGTATTTGAAAGGTAATTTATATTGCTTTAGGCCAGCTTCTCCCGCGAGGGTAATAGATTATACTTATGGTGCTACTCTTATTATAACGTTACGTGAGTATAAAGTATCTGTTGTACGGAAAAATAAATATTGTTTGCGCAAAATGAAATAATAACTCCTCCTAACTACTAACCCACTTACGGGTACTGTTTCTTCGTTAGTAAGGGCAAGGACGTTGGTATTCCCCAAGGGTTCTACAGATGAGTATTGTACGGGTGTACTGTAATTCTAAGTAGGCCCACGCACAGGGCACAGAGGTCCCGTGTAAATAACAGTAATAATTTACTAATTATATGAAACCAAATGATGGTGATGGTTCAAAAACGAGTCAGTCTGGTCCTAAACGAAGTTAATCAATAAGAAATTTTCGACAGTTGTACTTGCGAAACCTAGGCTACTTATCTAATACTAGCTGACCCACGCAACTTCGTCTGCGTCACATAAGAGAGAAAAAGCTTTCAAAAGGAACAAATTTTCCCCGTTTTTGCAACATCTTTCATTTATGCTCCGCTCCTTTTGGTCGTAGCGTGATGTTATATAGCCTATAACCTTCCTCAATAAATGGGCTATCCAACACAAAAATCATTTTTCAATTCCAACCAGTAGTTCCTGAGATTAGCGCGTTCAAACAAACAAACAAACTCTTTAGCTTTATAATATTAGTATAGATAATAAATAATAATAGTATAGTATAGATGTTTAGATTTATCCAACTTAGAATTTTGCAACGGTTATGTGAATTGAACAGCTCTTTAAATTATGAAAACCTGTTAGAGATATCAAATTTCCACAATTTTAACAACTACATCATAGGTCTGCCAGTGACGAATTCCAACCTATAACTACATAGCACAACCTTACAATAATAGTTCCGAAGTAATCCCAGACAGATAAATTCAGCAAGTTCCGTACTTCTGTTACTATATTGTCAACTTCAAACATTTAGGAACATAACCGCACCGAGGTATCCAAGTTTCTATTCGAAGTCATAAGGTAAGTCGTCCAATAACTACAGAACTGGGAATTTTATGCGTCGTTTTACGTTAACGGTCTGTTTTATAACATAACAGGTCGTAATGTTCACTGAATGCAGGTATAAAAGTCTCCACACAACACTACAATCAATTTCGAAGTAAGTTTGGGAAGACGACATCGTCACTATCCCAGTAATTTGGGGAGCGCAGTTTTCAGTGCATACAAGTAAATGAAAGACAGAAGAGGACTCCCTAAAAGGAAATGCACTGATTTAACTTATATTGTCACGGGATATCTTCCGTGATTACCTACTTTTGTTTTGACCTCCCGATATTTCGACGCTGTTGCAAGCGCCATGATCGCGGTTGACTGGAGAATTTGGAACCGTGAAAGCTTAAAACAGTGTAACACTGACTTTATTGGTGATATCCTTTTTCAGTAGTCAGTTGTTTAGTATTTGCAACCGACGCACGTGTAAAGGAGTTTAAAGGGTGTAAAACACCTCTTAACGAGGCCGAAAGGCAGTTGTTCTCCCCGTCATTGCGATCATTTTTTTGTTCTACACCATACCTGGAAACCTTCTAGTTACGGAGATATTGGGAGTCAAAGTTCCAACTTTTTGACAAGTTTTTTTTAAATACAAGATTTTAATGTAAGTTTTTTACTTAAAACACCTCCACGACCCCCGTACTATTCAATCCATCCATCAGCACAATGTTTTGAGTGCGTTACATTGAGTTCTACCACAAAAAATGATTTTTCACCCCATAAAAAAAGTCGTTTCCCAGCAATAATTTTTGTGTAAAGTTACTTAATTTGATGTACAGAATGCTTGGTTGACGGCTTCGTGATGAGGTCTTTTACACCCTGTCTGAGGATCGTAGCTGGTAGCGTTCTGTAGTTTCTGTCTGGCCCCATGGGCAGCATTAATTTTGAAATAAATATATGGTAAAGTTGAGGATTAATGCTAAGTACTGTGTGTGACGAAAACACGATTCCATAACCTTTTCTCGACCGAAAAAAAATTCAAAGTTTCCTAATCGAACAATAAACCGTTGGTATTCAAAAAGAGTTCTTCAAATTAGATCATGAAACTTTGCATACTAACTGAACTAACTTTAAAGCAGGTCTTGTGTTTTATATTTTTAGTCCAATCAATAGATTTTTTGTAAATCGCAAAAATCACTCATATCGCACTATTCGGCCGCAGAGACTGACGTAACAACCGCTTTGTAGTGCAAGCTGATTAGAACTTTATTCTAACAGTATTTCAAACGAAGTTTGAACCACCACAAATAGAGTTGCTAATTTTAGCGTTAGAAGGGCCTTGAACATAACTGGTGAAATGAAAGTGTACCTACTATAAGCTTCACCTCTGCCTAACCCGTCAGGGAATATAGGAATAGTATTTTAGTAAAACACTTTTCTTGCCCCAATTTTCATTACAAAAACAAAATGAAACGAAACACCAAGTGCGTAGCTTTACCTTTACGATTACCCTGGCTTATTTTCGTTATCATTGAGCAAATGTTGGCTCCACATCCCTTGTAATTTCGTTAAGGGCTGCTAGCTCACGTGCACAGATGTACTTAAGTTGGTACTTTGTGACGGCCGTGCCGGTCACCAGATGCGTAAATGGATGTATACCCTTATTATTATTGGCGTTGCGTATTGTTACTGCTTTGTTTGTATAATTGGTTTATTCTAATTGGAGTTTCGGTTGATTGATTCAGAGCGTAGGTCGAAACTGTAATGTCAAGAGTTCGGTTTGTTGGAGTTGGGTAAATACTTATTGGAGACTAGCTGACCTGCGCAACTTCGTCTGCGTCACATAATATAGTTTATAATATATCATTTTGTGCATTCAATTACGAAAAAAAACCTTTTAAAATCAATATTGCTTACCTCCCATAACATATGGCGTGATAATATGTAGCCTAAAGCCTTCCTTGGTTTACAAAAAACATTTTTGCTGAATTTCAATTCAATCTATCCAGTAGTTTTGGCGTGAAGCCGTACCATACACACAGACAAACAGACAAACATTCTAAAAAGCCAGTTTTTGTCATCAGTTACGTTTTTCTAACAAAAGCCACTTATTTTTTCTTGAAAATTCTCAATGTATAGTTTTTCTTTCGTCACTGTTTTATTATATGTATAGATTATGTGTAGGGTAAGTACATACATTTATTTAGCAGCTGCTTTATGCGTGAATAAATAAATAATAATAGGTGCCGTGCAGCCGGAAGTACAAAGCATAGCATTTGACGACCCGTTACGTCCCTTACGTTCTTAGGGTCCCGGGTTCGAATCCCAGTCGGAGCAAATGTTTGTGTGATGAGCATGGATATTTGTTTCCGAGTCATGGATAAGTATGTATTTACAAACAAAAAGTATCTATGTAGTATATCAACTATCTGGTGTCCACGACACAAGCCTCGTTGCTTACTGTGGCACTGGATGGCGCTGTGTGTAATGTCCAGCAATATTTATTTATTTATTATAGCCGTTGGGCAACTGATGTAATATCTCGCTTTTCTTTAAAAAAAACCTTACCTCACACTAGGATTTTTTCCTTATCTTGGGTTTATTTAAAAACCTTTCAACTTACAAACACAAACAAGCATGTAAACAAAATAGCAATCCTGAATGAAATAGCTCAAAAACATCCTTTACTTTAGTGCCGGATTTTCCTTCTTAATGATCATGATGTGACATAGGTGTCTCTAAATAGGTATGTATTGCAAAGATATAAAGGTAGAAGTTTGAATAAAATCTGTGCCTGGTTGATGGCTATAGGGTCGCCCCCTACATGGGACTTAAACATAACTGGCGAAACGTGGATGTATTATTAGATACACCTCTGCCTAACCCTTGGGTATAACAGGCGTGATATTATGTTATACAGGGTTAGTTTTCAATGACCGGCCAAATTTTCAAAAATGGTTTAGATTCGATAATATTTTCGGTATAATAAAAAAAAATAAAAAAACATTTTTTTAAATAAAATCATTCCTGTCCACCACTAAAAAACTAAAGTTTGGATATTACAACAGCACAATTCAGTTCAACAGCCTAGATAGGTAGCACACATCCATTTGGCGGTGCATGCACGCACACAAGTGCATTGATTCCCACTAGGTTTATGATTACGGAAATTTTTAGGACACTTTCAAATGAATGCTATTATTTTATATTTTTCGACAATAATATTTAAAATGCACTTTGATATCTAGATCTTAATTTTAAATTTTGGCTGGTCACTGAAAACTAACCCTGTGTATGGGTAGGTTAATTCAAGTCAAGTTTTGACGTAGGCGAATATTGTGGGCGATATCGAACTTATGAATTAAGGCAATCGAGAAACATTACCCGTCTCACGGCCATTTTGAATAACTTACTAACGGGTAACGGATGGTTGCTATCTCTTTCTGTTTGACATTTAGCTTACGGAGCGTTAGAAATAAAACGTCACAGACAAGCTTTCTTTGTTTTTTCTATGAATCACAGTACTCCGAATGACAGGTAGGTGACGCGGATAGGATATTCCAACCTAACTTTATTATAGAAACACCGATAGCTACGAGACGTAGGCATAAATATTAACTAACAGTTATACGTAAGTAAGTTACAGAAAACGGCCGTAAATCTGCCCTTCAAGACTAGAACTAGGTTTGTGGAAAACAACATTAATTTGATAGCCTCCTATAAATCTTCCTAAATCGAAACATGAAAGAACTTCTTTGTATGTATCGTGAGAAAGGTACTCATTATACGTTTCACACTTATTTCACGCCTCGCCGAGAACACGTCGAAAATTGATTGTCGTCTGCCAAGACATATTTTACATCACTGAATAGAGAACTCTAGAATAGGGGTAGATTTCTTTTAAGCTGGAAATTTTGTGCGTGTCTTTAGATATTTTGTGTTGTTGCTTGGATTTGCAAAATGGTCTGTGGTTTTATTTAAATATACAAAAAACTATTCATTCGTACTTAAATCAAAGTACCTACCTATGTATTGTGTTGAAGATTTGCTATTGTCAGCTGGTATAAAGGGTGTAAAACACCTCTTAACGAAGCCGAAAGGCACTTGTTTTCCTCATCATTGCGATATTTTTTTTGTTCTACACCATACCTCCGTACCTCTACCATACCCATATTTCCGTAACAAGAAGGTTCCCCTTCTAGTTACAGTTCCAACTTTTTGACAAGTTTTTTTTTTAAATACAATTTTTTAATGTAAGATTTTTGCTTTTAACACCTCCATGACCCGTACTATTCAATCCATCAGCACAATGTTTTGAGTGCGTTACATTGAGTTCTACCACAAAACAAGATTTTTCACCCCAAACAGAAAAGTCGTTTCCCAGCAATAATTTTTGCGTAAAGTTACTTGTTTGATGTACAGAATGCTTGGTTGACTTGGTTGGCTTCGTGGTGATGATATATGGTATTTACACGGGCAAGATAGATGATCCCTCAATCTGCGCAGGTAGGTAATTAGTATAGCTTCGTTTAAGGCCAGGGAACTCCATGTGCACAGCACAATTGATTTGGCGTTTCCTTCTTAAGACAACAGTCTGCCCACCAGAGACTAAAGAGCAGTAACAGCCCTTTTGTGATTTTTCGTTTTATTAGTGATTCTGAAAGCGGGTTTCTTAAGCTTTCTATTGAATTAACTTACTTATTTCTAAGACTATTAGAATGGTTTTTATTTAACAGTTTTCACTTACTGCAAACGAAAAAAATTAACAATTTGGCGTGATTTCCCAACTAAAATACAGTATAAATTATACTGCAGATTAAATTTTAAGGTTTCATAACTAAAATGCAGTAAGCAATATAATTTTACAGTTCTTTAGATAGTTTTATATTTCTGGAAAAAAATTAAAAAAAAAATTAATACGCAGTAAAATTTACCGCCATACAAGCTATTTTTACTGCAAATTAAGAAAATACAATTTATTGTCACGAACTCCCAACTAAAATGCAGTAAAATCAAAGCTTGTCGCATTTTAGTTGTGAATACTTAACATTCTTTTATCATTATAAACTGACTAACACGCAGTAAAATACAGCATTACTGCAGATTAGTTTGGATAGCATAATGACACAGATATGATTATTCCTAGCTAAAGTGCAGTTAATGTTTTAAACATAAAGATACATTATGTTATATATGTTAATATTAAGAGAAAACTGTTAAAGGAGGTTGTGCATTCTGCGCAGGGTCCTTTATTAATTAGATGTTTTTTTTTTTATTTTTGATATGTAAATTTTACATAAGTGAGTTGAATTATTGTGATTAAATAATAAGAAATAAACGGTCTTTAAAATGTGAACTAGCTATTTTTCTTACTGCACTAGTAAATTGAACACTTTTTTCTTAAAAAACTAACTAAAATGCAGTATTTTTTTGACCTTACTGCATGTTAGTTGGGTTTCTTGACAAAATAACTGATCCAAACGCAGTAATAGGGCTTTTTGCTGCATTTTACTAAGTTTAAAATGGTATTTTTTACAAAAAAGGCTATGCAGTAATAGGCACCAAAAAGAATAAATGGCCATAATAAATTCAGTTATTAAGATATATTTTTTTTTATTGCTTTAACGTGTGAACCTATGCCTTTACAACCTTTCTGCATTCAAATTTTTTTGCTTATACATTCTGTTGATTTTTTAAAATCAATTCTTAACTTTAAATGCGTTTTACTCGAAATCGTGATTTTGCTGTTACTGCACTTTAGTGTATGGTGGGCAGATTACTACAGGAGCTAAATTAGCAACTCTATTTGTGGTGGTCCAAACTTCGTTTGAAATACTGTTAGAATAAAGTTCTAATCAGCTTGCACTACAAAGTGGTTGTTACGTCAGTCACTACCGAATAATGCGAAATTAGTGTTTTTTTTTGCGATTTACAAAAAAGTCTACTGATTGGACTAAAAAAATTAAACACTATATTATGATGCTAATATGTTGCTTGTAGAATTATTTGCCAAACAATCAGAATGATCGCATGTATTTTCGTATGGTTTTCACTCGTTAAAAGAAATGACGTGATTTCTTTTTCGAGTAAAATTTGTTGTATTATGTTTTTAAAACACTATCGTACTAGCATATATCCTGAAGAATATCATATATTTTTCTGGTTTTGTTTATTGCAGTGAATCATGTGCTTTTTTGCAAGATAAAACTCGCGTTTAGCTCATCAAAAAAAAGAATCATAATTATGTGTCATAAGTCATAACAACGTCACTCAAGTTCTTCTGATAAAACGCAGATGTGTTGTATGAAGTGGTCAAGGCGTTTTAGGATACTGCCTTGTATAATTTGTGTAGTTTTAACATTTGTCAAATCATTTTTGATTATTATGTAGCTTTTGGCCGCGATTTAAGGTCGGAAATTATCCCGTGAAACAACCTACTGGGATATGAACAAATTATGAAATAAGTATTTTATATCCGTAATTTTATCGAAATCTGTTCAGCCATAACAACGACAACGGCACGAACGAACGACACACAGAACTTTCACATTTATAATCCCTTCGTCTATGAAGCCCGGTCGTATGGGTCTGACGCCATTGTTTAACTATTGTGTCTACTTCGCTAACAGATGAAGGTTTCATGGATCATTCAGTGGATGTTAGAGAGAGACAGAAACACATCAGATTCGCGTTTACAACCGCTCTGACAGTCTTATTCCATTAGCCAAGTTTTACAGCTCGTTCGGAAGGAGCTAACACGCTATTCCATTCTGATTCTCACTGGCTCACTCACATCAGCGTTAACGGACAATTACAGTTCTCTAGCTGTCGTAAAATGACGTCTTTGGTGAACCCAGTTTTAGTGGTCGTTAAAGTTAGAACAGCAAATCATGAAAATGGTGCTAACTTAACTAAAAAGCACAATCAGTCTGTAATGTCTTTAAAACTGAGAATAAGTCTTCTATTTGTTATAGAGCCAAAACAGCAGTAGGTATTATTCATACGATGTCACATGTCTTTCTACCGTATCTAGAAACAAGTCAACAAGTACAAGTTAGATTATTTGAGTAAAAGTCATTATTTAAGGTGAATGCTCAAGGGTAGCCCGCGAAATTAAAATTTTCTTACGTTTTTTGCAATTTGCAGGCCAGTGTTAAGTTGTATGATGATTAAAATATTATTCGAGGCTGTAAGACGTACGTAGTTACAGAATTACTTATATTCATCAAAATCATCAATACAACCCTCAAGTCCATAAAGGTGGAAAAATGACTTTTTCATCCCATCTATTCGAAAAGGACGACTTGGTTCGCCTTTAAGTGCACCCAAAGGTGGTGTTTTCTATATTAAACTTTTAGCGGGCAGTAATGAGTTTTTAATCATCTTTATAAGTGCAAATATCTTTGCGGCGCACTTTTTGAATTTGCAACATCTTAGTGTTCAGCGCCGAAAGAAATCGAACGCAAATATTGTTTGAATAAAGACTGGCTGGTACGACGCGACGGCCCATAGTCGCGCCGCCCGCGCCGGCTGAATAAAAAAAAGAAATCAAATTAAAAACGCGCGAACTACAGACCGCGTTTTCATCAATTTTCATGAATTGTTAGAAATTCATGGTTTTGTTTTGAAAAATGAGTTCTTCAAGTGACAGTGAATAAAAAACACAATAAAGTGAAAAATAACTTTAGATCTTCAGATGTCGGTGACCTTTGTTTGATTCATTTAGTTTTTTTTTGTCACCGAATTCTGAAGCTAAAGTTATTTTTAACGTTTTTGTGTTTTGTGAAGTCGGTTTTATTTTTTCAAAAAAGTTTTTTTTATTTTTCTATTTTTAGTTGTAATATCCTATCCAAATATTAGGTATGCGTTTATTTTACTTGTTGAAATTAGACATCACGACTGAAGTAAAAATGTTCATAAAATAAAAACTACTGGGCCAAACTATGTTACATTTTTATAGGACGAAATGGCAACTATTCCGCATCAAACTAAAGAATAATCACGTCAATCGGCTCATAAATATTAGCGTAATCGTTGTAAATACATAAAAAAACCAGTCGAATTGAGAACCTCCTCATTTTTTAAATCGGTTAAAATTATGAGGCGCCTTTTATTTTCTCATAGTGGGTGATGAAAAGTAGAGTGTATCACTCGGGCGCAAAATATATTTTTGGCTCGGGCGACGTACTTTGAATCCCTCGCTACGTTCAGGATTCTATTAAAGAATCCCTCGCTACGCTCGGGATTCTACTCTAGAATCCCTCATTTCGCTCTGGATTCAAAAAAGCGCCCTCGCCGTAAAAATATTACTTTGCTCCCTTAAGATACAATCTACTATTTCAAGGTCAAAGTCATTCCTGCACCTTTATGAACTTGGAAGGTTGTATTGAATATGTTGATGATTATAATTCTGTAACTACATACATCTTAGCATTCACCTTAAGTTAAAATTTTTATTCTGTTTAGTAATTGCTTTAAGTTAGATCAGTCAAAAGTTAGAATTATTATTAGCTTTGCTTTCGAGTCCATCGGCGCGATCATTACGCAACGGGAACCCGATGCATTAAGCACCCGGATCCGAGTTCCCTTTATGACATGCCAGTCGGGTTCAGGGTTGTCCAAAATAATTTACAAAACTTATATTCTGTTCCTGTCAAAAAAGACTGACTATATACGTAACTTAGTCTCGACATCCGTTAAAGCATACTTAGATTTGGACTCGCTTGTTGGGTCCTGGGCATGAGCACAAGTCATCTATAGCTAAGATAAAGACAATAGGCTTGTGTCCTGAAAAAATCTAATTAGTTCGTCACATTATCAAAAAATATTTGACACGTTTTTTTTCTTTTGTTACGTAAACCAAAATTGAGGAAGATACCTTATGATCTGTCCAGTGGCCACTATGGCCCCCGACCCGCGTCTGTCCAAAGGGCACTTTGGCCACTGAATCCATGGTTTGGTTTTTGACGTTATTCTGTGATGCAACTTGTTCTTATCTCGCTCAAACTTACACAGCGGCTAGGTAAATAAACAAGAACGACATTTTGCCTCAGTTCAACAACGCACGACGCTTCAAACTGATAGAATCAACCGCCCCCCGCAGTCGAGATTTAGAAAGCGCACGCGACGTTGCTGCTCGTGATTTTAATTAGTTTTTTGAGGAAATACTGGTGTTGTTCAAGTGAATTGTGGTGATTTGTGTTGTGAAACATGCCTGGGTAAGTAATAAACATTGTTATTTTGTTATTTGTAGAAACAGGAGAATTCGGCCAGAAATAGTAATTTCAATAAACATGGAAAACCGTTGAAGAAACGGTTATACATTTGGAGGTATTTTGGCACTAATTACTGATAGAAATGCAAACTATTGCTATTACGTGTGTTTATTACGCTATTACGCTTTTAAAATTCCCAATACGTCACGCGGTGCTATAATTTTTAGTGCGTTGTGACGTCACGACCACTCTCGAGTTTGGATGCGTTTTATCTTTGTCAATATTCATTGATTTAAAAAACAAAAAATACGTGTCCATTATTTTCCAATACTCTCAACTGACGCACTAAATAGATTTGCAATTTATTGATGGTGGAAACTAGCCTATTCAGAGGCACACGGACGAATTATTTCTCGACCCAATAATTATGTTCGGCACCTAATGTGTTCATTTAACTACTTTCTAAACTTATACTGTGACTTACAGGATATTTACCGTGATTATTAATTATTTTGAGCTCCCGATATTTCGATGCTGAAGCAAGTTCCATTATCGCGGGGTGAAAGCTTAGAGCAATGTTTAATTACTTTCTATTATATAGTTTCCTAGTTCAGCTTTTAGTTAACACGTATGTGTATTATGTTGGTACTACATACACATTTGACATAATAAAATAGCTCCTCTATGTATGAAATATTTTGTCTGTATAGTTTATTCCGTTACTTCAAATTATGTACATCAGTGTGAGAGACAGCACTGTCTGTTTGTGTACCAATAAGATCAGTGTCAATACCAATATTTGCTTTTATAGTCAACGGTGGCAATAATACTGTGTTCATTATAGCACAGTTTCATGAATTGTATGCCAATACTGTATGCAGTGTAGACAAACCTATAATCAGGCATAATTTTAAAACCTTTTATAGCTGTGACCTACATTTTCAGAATGAATCAAGACAGATGGATTAGAAATATGAGACAGTGGTTGCTTGAAGACGATCGTCGTCACGAGGCAGGCCCGAGAAACGCTGGCGTGACGGTTTGGATTGCTTCCTGGCCAGAGAAGTCAAAACACGATGAGAATTGGAAAGGAATAGCGGAGATCTATTCTTCGCCTAGTACGCACTGGGATAGGACTGAGTAAAACAACAAAAGTTTCAAGTTGAGCTAATTTCCGAAACCTCGTCTCCTCTCAATCGATTTCAATGAAATCGTGTACAAAAACCAGATACAATATCCCTGTTAGTTAAAGTTTCTATTGCATATATTTTTCTAGAACTTTGATTTATGTAACCTTACCATAAATTCCACCGCTTTCGTTCCATGGAATTTAAAGCTACTTCTACTGAATAAACTACCTTTAACTCTTCAATCACTTTGGTGTTCGGGAAATATGCGATTGAAACATGAACTATCAATCAACGGCCTAATCATGACTGTAATTTCAACGTTATCTAGAAACAGTTTCGTTTGACATTTGAACTCTAAATATCAGATTTAACCGATTCACTTGAATTATTGATATTCTTAGAATGGTCGCAATTTAATTTAAATTCTTATCAGGTATCAAGCTGCTCAGAAAAATATTAATAAAAGTTTCCGAGAAATATTGCGCCATTAAGCCAATTTATTCTATTCCTTACGGTAGCACACGGGCCCTAAATGTGTCTAAGCCATTTGTTTTTGTAGTTCTAAAAAATAGGCATGACGACAGTATAAAAAAATTGCAAATTTATTTATCTAGAAATTAATGGACATTATTATTATTATTGAATTTTTTGTTTTTGTAAATCAATGAATATTGACAAAGATAAAACGCATCAAAACTCGGGAGGCTCATAACGTCAGAACTAGCTAAAAATTGTACCAAGGCGTGACGTATTGAGAATTTTTAAAGCGTCATATTTTCGTCAATTTTGGTGAACGTAACAAAAAAATAAACGGGTCAAATATTTTTTGATAATCTAACTGACGACGGATGAATTAGATTTTTTGTCGTCTACTTTATTAAATGCATAATTTCATGTCCAATAGATCGCCTAGATCAGAAAATGTGTTTCAAGACCAACCTTCTTCGTTCTTCTTCGTAATGACAGATCGACTTACTAAGGATATAATTATAGAGATTAAAAAAATCTACCATTCATAATTATTTTCCTCCCTTAGAATGAATCTTTCGGTCAAGATTCCCTTGTTCAAAAGGTTGAGTTTACTTCAGTAACAATATCGCAATATTAAAAAATCTCTCACAAAGACGCTAAGCGGCCCCTTATTTAATAAAGTACCCTTCTCTTAAGAGGTTATTAAAACTCAATTGTATGACTTGTTTACTTTCTGATCGTTGAGGACCCAAAATTAAGAGCGTGGATCCTTAATAATGGTCATAAATATTCGTGACTTTTTGTGGGAACTACAAATTTGGCTGTAGCGATGGAAAGATGACGTAAAATGGTACTTATTTTATAAGGAATAGGGTTAAATTTTACATGTTATTCTAGTTGAACCTCGCATACGAGCTAAATTGCACTCTTAATGAAATTAAGTAAGTAAACGCTTCAACCTCTGCATTCGGTTCATAAAATGTTATAAAAACCACATAATGAATGACCCACTGCTATTACTGTAAGCATTCACAGTAGGATTAGAGTCAGCCTGGACTAGATGGTGAAAAGTTACACTATTGTCTTACTTTGACTAAATCCACTGGTACTGTTTCTTCAGAATATTGGTATGTTTTCAGCACAAAAACGCTTAAATAATCCTACTAATCCTACTTCCTAATAATACCAGATTAATTTTTTATCACTTTCCATAAAAAAATGGGTATCTTAGGTGAACGGAGTAGAAGCTTACCTAGTTTTTTTTCTTTTTTCCACAGCTTAGAAAAAAATTGATTCATCATCAAAAACGCTACAAATTTCAAGTAAACTTTTAATGTTAAAACAAAGAAAGAGAATTTTGAAAAAATAAATGAAAAATATCGAAATTCAAATCATACGCAATAAGCGTATGATTTGAAAGTGAGAGGGTTGTTTGGAAAGTGATAAAAAAGTCATTCTGTATATAATGCGAAAGTTTTTGATTATATATTTGTTACTCAAAAACTGGCAAACAGATAGTATATAACCTGGATCAACTCATAAAATACTTTTTATCCCGGTACTACGATCCCGTGGGACAATTACCGAGCTCCACGCAGGTGAAACCGTGGGCTAGTACACACAAAAATAATGAACGCTTCTGAAACTAACGGATGCTAATTATTTTTGTATGTTTTACTATAGCTTTGATAGTTTCGTGAGATATTGGCCAAAATTGTACTACACTATCAAGCTGTTTAATGTTACAAAAATTCGTAAAATGATTTCAGAAATTTTGCACATAGTGGTAATAGGCATGACGACAGTATCAAAAAATTGCAAATATATATAATCCGTCAGTTAGAGTATTGAAAAATAATGGACACATATTTTTTGTTTTTGTAAATCAATGAATATTGACAAAGATAAAACGCATCAAAACTCGGGAGTGGGGGCTTGTGACGTCAGAACTAGCTAAAAATTATACCTAGGCGTGACGTATTGAGATTTTTAAAAGCGTCATATTTTCGTCAATTTTGGTTTACGTAACAAAAGAAAAAATAGGTGTCCAAAATTTTTTGGAAATCTATCTGACGGACTAATTAGATTTTTTGTCGACTCGCCTAATAACCTTATGATCAAGACCAAATAACATTTAGTTAATATTGTACTCATGTACGTACCCAAGTACCTAATATATTATGTAAGTAAGTACCTACGTACAAACGTACCTATGTAAGTAGGTACACACCCGTTGTTTGGCCATTGTTGTGTTTGCGGACAAACACAGCCGGGCTTGCTTGTTTAGACCTTCCCTTGGAATCGAAGCTACAGATATATTCGGATAGGATTCGAAAGGGGGTAGCTCTCGGCTCTACGTGTAGTCGATTATGCGCGTTCGGATATTAGGTACCTGATTGAAGTGCTTGACTTTGATGCGGGGAATTATGGGAGTGTTGGCTTATAGATGATTTTGTGAGCTGCTGTAGTAATCATTGCATGCTTTGATGTGCCTGTTTACACTGGTAGGTAAAATGTATCGAGGTAGAAGGTATCCATCTTTATTTTTGGTGTGGTCAATACCCTCGGCTTTGGAATATTTGTACTATGAGAACCGATCTTCTGCTACGGCATTAAGGCAAACTATCAATGTAAAATTATTATTCTTAACTTACTAGTTTATTTTAGGATTTATTGTAAACTAGCTTATCCCACGGCTTTTTTCACGTCGAGTTCGAGTAATAGTCCAATGAGATTATATTACCAGGATAAAACGTATCCTATGTATCTAGGTTATAAACTACCTATTCAACCTGTTTTTTTTTATATCCCTCAACTCTAGGGTATGATTGAGACCATATCAAAGAATCACTGGCATATGAATTATGTTTCACTCATACTTTTTTTTTCATACAAAATAATTCGGCAAAGTCACGATTATTAACGTAAAACACCCTTACGTGAAATATGACAAGGTCGCATTTTATTAGTTTTAAATATGAATGATTGGTTTGAATTAAAATTAATTACTCGTATTTATCAATGAAACTTAGATACATATTTTATTTTACTGCGAAGTTTGGCAACCTCGAAAAGATTCGTCATACTGGTCACTATTTTTGCCCTAATTTAATTATAATTGATGATATCTCCGAAACTATGCATTTTGAATCACCTATTCTAGGAGTTTTAGTATTATTTTTACCTACAGAATATAACCCTAGAGTCAGGATATCAAAACAAACAGATTGTATTGTGCTAAATTTCATCCAAATTCATTCAGCAGTTTTTGTGTGAAAGAGTAACAAACATCCATACATCCGACAAACTTATATATTGATGACTTATGATATTCTTAGAATACTTTAACCAAGTACCTATTATATTAAAGAGGGATTCGAAGTTAAACCAATGAATATAATTACTGTCATAACAACAAAATAAATTACCTGTAATAAATTTTCCATTGCTCAAGAAACCTTTAAGTGATAATTTCGCGGTCTTTACCTCCATTTTGTTTGGGAAACTCTAACAAAACTTAGACATTTACGAAAACATTCAGAAGGGTAAACATGTTTCGCGTAAATGAGTACTGTTCTTTTATTCATGAATACAGATAAAAAACATTGGTTGAGCAAATTTGATCCTACTTCCATAATACATCACGCGGTCTGCAAATACGGACGGTCAATTCCTTTAGACGGGTGGTAATGATAGCAAGATAAATAACAGCAATACCTACTTCTATTTAGGTGGTGTTTCTGTTTTCGTTTTCAATGAACTTGTATAGAAGTTGAAACGTAAATAGCACATTGGCTCATATCATCTGCCTAGCCTTTTCCCAACTTTGTTGGTGTTGGCTTCCAGTTTTACCGGATGCAGCTGAATACCAGTATTTTACATGGAGCTACTGCCTATCTGACCTCCACAACCCAGTTAGTACCAGATATACGATACCCCTTGGTAAGACTGGTTGTCAGACTTTTTGGGCCTCTGACTACCTAACGACTGTCAAAGATCTACAAATGACATTCGGGACCAACGGCTTAACGTGCTTTCCGAGGCACGGAGGAAACTCGGTACGTAATGGGCGGTCACCCATCCACAGACCAACCTAGGCAAGCACGGCTTAACCTAAAGATCGACCCGAGCGGTTGTTATTATTTAGCCACGAGCTCCTCCTAAATAGCACATTGTCGTACAGGCTTTTTAATTATATTGCCCAGGAGTTTACTAATTGGAAATTAAAATCTTTTTACTGCCTCGTGTGCCTAAAGGTCTCAAGCACGACCGCTGAGCATACATGGTCGTGGGTTCGATTGCCAGGTCGGGTATAGTGAAATTGGGTTTTTCATTACTTTATTTTTAAATTATTGATTTAATCTTTTACTCTGGACCCACTTAATGTGCACGTTTTCTACATCGTTCTCACATATATGTAAAATCTCAACATGAATGATGTAACCAAGATTTTGTAACAATATTCTGATTTAAAAAAGTATCTAAGGAGTTTCTTGCACGTTCGTCTCCATAGAGATCTACGCTAGAGAATGGGCAACTACATCATCATTTATTTTGGTAACTAGATCATTTTGTGAAACGCAGTAGTCATTATGAAAAAGTGGTAATTTTGGTAAAGTGGTATTTTTGGTAAAGTAGACTTTATGTGCCTAAAGGCAACTGATACCATTAACGCTACTTGATTTCCCTTCAAACAAGTTAACATGTTCGCTCATAAACGTTCTAATTCAAATTCACAAAACCCGAACTCAACCGTCAAACTTGAACACACTCTCAAACAAGAGTTGCTCAATTTCGGCGCACAAAAGTATACAACGACAAATGGTCGTCAAGTGTCCTTTTACGTTGTGTTACGGGACACCAATGTAGTGGCACTCAATCAAGCCGTTCCTCATTTGTCTGCCCAATATTCGATCCTGCTGGAATGTGTTTCAGTCTCAATTCCTTCAGCCCTTGTTGATTGAGCATTTTTGCTTTTGATGTATTACTTCGAGTGGCTTTTGTGTGAGTACTTTGAGTACTTATTAGCTTTCTAGTTCTTAAAAATATATTAATATGTAAGCTTATGATTTATTCTTGTTATGATATCCATCAATGTTGGAATTAAGTGCACAATAAAACAATTGTATATTAGTTAATTAACATTATAAGCATTTTTTTTGGCAATGGATCTTAAACATAATTTGTAAAATGTGGGTGTGGGTGTGTATATGGGTGTAGTGTGTGGGTGTGTCCTCTGCCTAACCCTTCGGTGATTGCAAGTGTTATGTAAAAGCATTTAATGTTAAACTATATTTTTTAATTAAGCATTGTTGCTGGCTACTCTTTGTTGCAGACTGAATTTATTCTAGTACATTGTTTTGCCATATTTTTTACAAGTTCGTCAAAATCAAATATTATTTCAAATATGTATATCACGGCAGGGAAAGCCTAGAGGAACACTGTCCCAATATTGGCGCCATCCGCCACCGTATTGTCTTTCAGTCATCTATCACATCGACTTGCGATACGATTCTTCATTGTTGGTAGATAGGTAGGTGGGTACTGGGTAGTTGAAATCACACAGCACTTGACTCGAACTCCAAACGTTTATTTCTATTAAACCATTTAGGTACACTCTCATTTTCACAATAATCATTCACTTCACTAAACAGTAAACACTTATAATTCCTTAGCATTTCAATTGTTTTGCTAATCTTAGGATAACGTGACTGCTCAGTGCTCGACGCTCACGCGTCCATTCTGAGTGGGCGGAAGTACTACAATATCGGTTCAGCAACTTATTACAATAGTAAATTCAATCAGCCTCACAAATAATAATGAAACACTTTACAATAATTGTGTTACTATTAAATAATGACAGAATTCACCAATTTGAACACGTTTTCAATCATTAATAATAAACTAGTTGTCTCATTACTTTTTAGTCTTTAATCTGTGCTATCATGGAACATTTCCGGTGATATAAACAGTTATGTTAAACAAAAGCTTTTTACTAGTAAATCACTGTGTAAAATAGTCTTATTAATTTAAAGTTGGGATCTATTTATTGAGACTTACTTAGTTCTCGTACTAAATTTAAACATTCAGGTATTGACGGTAAAATCACATTCGGCGCCATTTTCCCTGACAGGTGACGCCGAATCATAATGTCAAGTGATTAACTATTAATTGCTAATATGAATGAAACCCTAAAGTTGTTAAACAAATATTCTTATGTTAATTATAACGATAGTTTTAGCTAGAACATCGAGTTTAGTTTGATAATTGTTTTTCAAGTGATACTGATTAAGACAAGCCAACAGATGGCGCTGTTGAGCTTGATACTCCAACGAAATTAGTCAATGGCACTCACAGGTGTTATAATAGTTGCCAGAGTATCTCACAGATGGCAGTATTATCGTCTAAGGAATAAGAAATTATAATTCAACTAGTTACAATCAATAACATTATGTAATAAGCTTAGCTTATAGGTGTCCTCGCGGCGACATGTATGTATGTACATTATATTATTATTTGCTGTATTTAAAGCAAAATTATTATTTGAATACGCAAGAACATAATCCAATTAGTATTAATTACAAGTCTTATCTACTACATCTATTAGTAGAATCTGTAATCTTAAGCATTTTGGACAAGGCTCTCGCAATTATCGCAATATTTAGAATATTTGAGAAGCCTTTATGATGATAGAGATTTTAATTAATGAAAGATAAAACGGATTAAATGTTCACGACTATTTTGTTGTTTTAATAGCTCGAGTGTTAAATGTTTGTTTTAAGAAAAGACGCAGTAAATGACAACGTCAGATTGCAATTAAAAGTTTTACAACCTAAATTACTTATATTCAGATTTTAAATTCTAAAGCGTTAAAAGTAATTTTAAATTAGGAGCTTGTTTGTCAAACAAATAAGTTGCTTAAATTGTGTTTAAAGTTTATGTTTTAAAGATTTGAAGTCTGTCATTGAACAATTAAAACAACAAAATGTTTTTTAATGTATGCAAGATAAAAAAATAGTGAGATGGTTCGTTTCAAGAGCAGACTTTTTTTAAATAGTGGGTACTTATTCAATAAAACTTATTCAACATCTCGAATGATGAAAATTAAAGAACAAGAATTTCATTGTCTGTAGCACAAAATAAATAGCAGACTGAAGATAAGTACGCTCAAAATAATTTTACAAACTCCACGAAGAAAAATATTAACGCCAAACTTTATAAGTGGTACACTACATATTCTAACAAAGTTACCCATAATACCCCACTGTCGAGAGGGAGATAGTTTTGGGGTAATTCAATTAGCCATTATGTGGCCCTCTGAGGGAATCGAACAAGTTTGTTGTGGCCTCTGTTCATGTGAAGAATAATTAGTTCGTATCACGCAAACAACTTGCTAGGCTGCTCTTCGAAAAATGTAGGCCATTTAGAAGATGGAGGAGGAATTCGTGGCTTTTAACGTTTAAAGAAAATGGTTGTGTTAGCTGTGTTGGTAGGTAAATAATAGGAAACTGGAATAAATATGGTCAATAAAGAAGTGACCAAACTAAACTTATAAATGCGGAATCAGCTTGAGAAGATTAAAGAATCGTGTTACATTTGAATTTTTGTCCCTCTAGTGGTAATGGAACCAAAGCCCAGATGCAAGTTGGGTTGGTAATAAAAGGCAAAGAAACAACATACTATAATAATAATAATAAATGTTTTTTTTGCAACCCTTTTTACAATTGGTCTTATTCTAAGGTGTACATCATAGTGACTTAAAATAGGAGAATGGACATTGGATTACAATTTCATTGGATACTGTAGCTAGGGCTTATATTAGGCAAATTAAGTAATAAGTATCCCTGACTCCGAAACTAGGCATAACCTGTATCTTCAGAGTCAGAAACTACTACACAAACACACTACTATATACAACTATATACACACACACTATAACTATATACTATATATATACTATCTCAAACAACAAAAGTATAAATAACTATATAAACTTAAATATAAAAAAAACCGGCCAAGAGCGTGTCAGGCCACGCTCAGTGTAGGGTTCCGTAGTTTCCCGTCCGTCACAATAAGTGTTCCCACTTATGAGTTTAAAGGTGGGTATCCATTATGTAAAAATGCTTGCATATACGAATATACTACAAACTTAGTCCAGAAATTATTTTGTACAACTTTTTGTCTTTTTTGTACAAAAACTGTTGTTTCCATCAAGTTCAAAATGATTTTCCTAGAAAGTCCTTATAAAGTTCTACTTTTCAGATTTTTTTCATATTTTCTAAACTTATGGTTCAAAAGTTAGAGGGGGGGGGGACATTGTTTTTTACTTTTGGAGTGATTATTTCCGAAATTATTGATATTATCAAAAAATGATTGTAGGAAACCCCTATTCATTTTTAAATACCTATCCAACAATATATCACACGTTAGGGTTGAAATAAAAAAAAATCACTTCCCACTTTACTTATAAAACTACCCTAATAAAACATTTTTTTCCAATTTTTATTTTACCACTTTGTCGGTGTGATTGATATACATATTGGAACCAAATTTCAGATTTCTAGTACTAACGGTCACAGAGATTAAGCGAGGACGGACAGACGGACGGACGAACAGACATGGCGAAACTCGCCGGGTTCCTAGTTGACTACGGAACCCTAAAAAGATAATTCCAGCCAGCGTTAAATTCAGTCGGTTTTGAACTATGGTTGTGGGGGGTTGGAGATAAACCCAGTACTGTTCCTTTTTCAATTTATAGTTGAAATTAAATTGGTTCTTACAAAAATATATAGGTACAACCTTCCAGTTTTGTGAACGTGAATAGAAAAAAGGTGGAAAAACGTGTATTAAATGGGCGCCAGGGACTTGAAGAGTCCCGGATCTCTGAGCCGACGAAGATGTCCAATATACTTCCAGTTAAGCGTAGGTGTCGAACCCGGGGTCCTTTAATTAAATTTAGTTGAAGACCGGCTTCTAATGTTGAAGACCGGGCAGGTGATACACTGGTTTGAATACGAACCGGTTGAAAATAAATTAAAAGGTTGTAAGTTTATATAAAAAAAAAACCGTCCCGCCTGCGTTAAATCGCTAGGCGGACTCTGCTACCGCACGGTCGTCTCCACAGGAGGCTTTGAGTGGACTTGAGGACCGGGTCTCGCGTCCAGGTCCCAGAGGCTCCTCTAGATCCTGGCGGCGAGTGAATCTCTCGAGTTTCCTCACCTGGAATTGACAATACGGGGACCCTATTATATAAGGGAAAACTAAGGTGCTTTCCTTGAGTATGAATAGAGGTGAGGAGCTAGGAAATCTAAAGGCTAAAACATTAGCCGGTCACGTGGCCTACGTGGCCTTTGGAAAACACAATTGAATGAGCTACGACTTCTGTTTGCCTAACCCTGCGTGGTGGGACAACAATGGTAATACTCACGGATGTGTTATGATGAAAACACTTGACTGCAAGATTCGACCGGCTGGAGAACGGGGTCCGCCTATTTCATTTGCGAATCCTTTGAACACATGGAGTCCTGTAATAAATATCCAGGGATCACGTCAATATCCTTTTAACGACTTGGGAAGGACTCAGAGATCACTTCCAAACACTAACGGACCAAAATCCTTACCCTTTAAAACATGGGATAAAGTTTTTATCTTATCTCAAGCGGGATCAATTGCAAATTGACGCCTGTGACCTTCCTTTGTCCTGTCACGCCTCCAAACTGGAATTAGGTGGAGCATCTAAAATCTCCCCTGTTTCAGGTAAAACTTATAAGAGCACTGATGACAGAATCACTACCCCAAGATATTTAATTCTTGAAAATCCCTAACAACTGTCCAACATGACGTTTATACTCTGAAACAATAACAATTTTCAGGATCCAAGCTGACAAACTAATTATTTCTTATTTCTAACACCAAAGTTTGTCTTGAGTGGGGTAACTTTTCCCCTTACTCCTTCGGCGAATTGAGAATGTTTAACCTGGTCACACTACGTCATAGACAAACCACAGATTAAATATGGATTGTCCACTCCAGGATGTTTCTAGAATAAAGTCTATAATAAAAAATAATTTCACTTCCGTTTACTGTAAAAAGACAATGAAGTATTTAAACAAAAAACTGAAAATAATTAAGGATTGGCCCATACGATATTAGTTCGATGGTTTCCTATGAAAATGTTAAAATGTATCGATTAAAACTACAACTGCATATCGCAGCCGCTAGATGTCGCCTCTAACTGTCAGAAACTGACTTTTAATTGAATGACATTTGGAATGTAAACAATCGCAGCTTAATGAGAGGTTTTCCTTTTGAGGTTTTAAAAAAAAACTTAGTTTCCAAGAACTCTAGAGATGGCGTTGAACTTACTATGATAGTTGGTGCCAAAGCCAAAACGCTTAAAAAAAAACATTGTGACACGTCACATACTCTCGTTGACTGACACTTTCATTTGCTTAACCTTCCGAATATAACCAACATTTCTCACGCTTTGTTAAAATCAGTTTTTTTAGGTTCCATTCCTTGCATTAGCATACTTACTCCTAGCGCCATCTATCCAGCGACTAGGGAATAGTTAAAAAGAAAATCCCTCATTACGATATGATGGATCTAATTTATTGTGAAAACTTGTTTAATAGGGTTTTGAAAAGTGATGTATCGTCAGAAAGTGTTACTAAAGAGTCCAAGTACGAAGTAAAGATGAAAGGATGACTCCTTCTTTAAATCGCAACCCAAAGTCATTTGCACAAACTACAATGCACATTTCACTTGGAAACCTTTGATATCAATATTGGAAACCTCACAATTTACAACGTATGCTCACAGGTAAATGTCAGGTACAAAAAAAACAACGTAACGTAATCGAATAGTCCGAATCGATTTGAAGTGAATGACATCTTTTTCGCCAATGGACTTAAAGCTCTTTCGAATCAGCTAATGCCAATTCCACGTCAATGGATTCGGTCTCTCTCATAAAAATATAGTAGAAAAAAGACAATAAGAAAGGAGGGTGATGACCCTCAAGTGGCTAAATATAAATAGGTAAGAATAACAAATGATAATAGAACGTATGTCATCGACACGTAGAAAAAAGAAAAGTTTTGATGAAAAGGATATTTTATTCATAGTTTCATCAAACAATCCACACGTTTCAACTGTAAAAGAAAAACTTACGCTACAAACTACTAAAGTAGGTCCTAAAACTGATTTGTACTACTCTTTGTGGCATAGAAAAGTAACTAAAACACTTATTGTTTTCTTTAACACAAGCGTCGTCAACCTGTAATATACTTACTGCTGGGATAGTCCTTCCCTTCGTGCCACAATACACCACGCGGGACTCAGTGCGGGTTATTAGAAGTTACATGTTGTTAGTTGTCTTCTCTCATTTAAATGTAATATGAGCAATTAGATCTTGATTATCAGCCATCATCAACCTGCCTAGCAATTTCCCAATTGTGTTGTTTCTAGAATAACGGCATGCGAGACAAGTTGACCTCTAAAACCCAGTTTCTAGAATCACATTAGCCCTAGGCAACTATCAAAGTTCTACGAATGACAGTCGAGAACATTCTGAGGCACGGAATGTAAATGAAACAATTGAGTACGGTTCAAAATAATATTTATCTCTTCTGCTCATTTACATAACTGCTTTAACGTTAGGAACTATCCCAAAAATAAAATCTACGCAAAATAATAATCTCTCAAACTTCCCCGTGATTACAATAAAATTGTTCCTTTATAAGTTGTTGTTGTAAACGTAACAATGTTAAACATGATTTATTTATTTTCATTATAAAAAAATCAGTACCTTACCTCCTTAAAATGTATGATGGTGTGGTACCCCGAAAAAATCCTTCCCACTTACGTATCTGTAAAAGAATTTCACAAATTCTGCTTTGCCAAGGGACTGTAATTTGCCAAATTGAGACGAGTCTCCTCAGGATTCCGGGAATCACAACCTGTTTCTGTGATATGAAAGCGTATGAAAATTGGCCACATTACAGGGCTAAGGTCCATTTCGAGATTTTTTGTTAAAAAGAAAAACGTGAGAGATTCCGCATTTCGCTGTTGACCTTCGTGCGTAGAACCTTTTTTTATAATAACGAATAATATAAATTATCATTTTTTTTTACATTTTGTTTTTAATTCACACAATTGTAATTAAGCTCCTCTTTTAAGGTTTGGTCAAACCAGTGCGCATAGGTTGTGAACCGGTTGCGGATATGCAATGGTGTGACCGACCTGACCACATTTCATGAGAAATGTAGCAGCTAATGAACTTAACTTTTTCTTTTATAACCTCATCATTTAACTTCCATTTGTTCCATTTCATCAATATAGGAACTACATTTTATTTTTACATGTTGAATATTAAAAAAAAAAATTAACCCCGTATTATAGAACTGGAACTATTGCGAGGAATAGTATTTTATTTAAATGTAACTGTCGGATGCGTCGCTCCTTTTATTGTTTCCTGTCCGTAACTGTCGTCTGGTGTGAAATTTTCATTTTACGTATTCTTTTATTACGTTTCCCAAATGCTTTATATCATGAAATTGCAAGTCATACTAAAGTATATACTTACAATATTAGGATGACCTGAAAAATTGAAAATTTAGTTCAGAATGAAGAAGTTGTTGTTGTGACCAAAATTTCTTCTAATATTTTTTTTATTTACCAAACCGTAATTTTAATATTTCAAATTGTGATAATTGCACAGTAAGTAAATCAGTTTCAGGAGATATTCCTTACTTACTTGCTTAAAACAAAACACCAAAACACTGAGCTAAAAGTCCCGTAGGTTACAACAACGAACAAAAACCCGACGCGTTCTGTTACCACGTGCTTTTAATTCCGTGAACAAACGAAGCGTAAAATTGTTAGTTTGCATCCGTGTCACGTGAAAAAATTCAGCAAGTTCCGTCAACAGACAATGCTTTGAGAGTTACGGTTACATCAGATTAGTGGCCGCCATTCAGGTTTCACAATAGGCGTACGATGTCAAGACGATAATTGGTTGTCAAATCCATACATTTGTGTAGCGTACAAAGTTGAAAATTACAGGGCATTTGAATTTTTACGAACGCTGCGAGAATATTGTCGTCGGAGGAAAATTGAAAGAGGTTTTTCTGAAAGTCTTAGGCAGCTGGCGAACTGTGTTTACTTCCGCAAATGCGTCGTCTTGTTTGTAGTTAGTTTCTTTTCTAAGGGTATTCAAGAACAGGGTGTAAAGTTCTTCATCCCCTATTGTTGTTTTGTCCTAAGCGAGACTTATAAATACTTTTTCTTTCTTTCTTTCCCTATGGAAAAGGGAGGATCCTCCTACCAGACGGGTGTTGTATTCGGTGGGCTACTACCCGACAGCTTTTGTCGGGTTTTTCCATTTACTCTAAGCGTCTTAAGTCGTGGATAACGTCTGTAAAAGCGCGATTTAGAGTTTTGATGTTAGTGATTCATAAGTGTCATAGACAGCGTTGTGATTTTTTTTACTATGTTGCTGTAGTACTTTTTGTAGTACAGCTACACTTCCACATTCTTCAATTATTATGTAATATTCCTTTACGGAATATCTTGCTAGTGAGAAAAGTCAAAAACTTTTACAAAAATGCATCCAATCAGGCAGATTTTGGTATTTAACATCCTCGAGGCACATTTTATAATTTCTGGCCAGTTACACTTTCTAAATATTGTAATATAAACATTTTATCAAAATTAATAATATAAGTGGCTATAAAAATGCACTCCTGCTATTTTAACACTGAAATCATTTAATTTATCTACAATTATTCCCAACTTTCCGTTTATCGCTGGAGTTGGTCTGCGATCTCAATAGATGTGATGTTAATTGCCTGTCAAAAGCAATGCCCCTAGAGACATTTGAAGGTGCGTGCTTGACGGCTGATACTAATAGAATCAAAACTTTTCTGTGAAAAAATATTATTTTCAATTGGAATTCTGACATTGTTTGTAATATTTTTCTATGCGATTCTCATATTTAATTTAAAAAAATAAGGTTTGAGTTTAATTCTTAAAAATAAATAGTTGGTTAAATATTTGAGGATTCTAAATTATTCTATTCAGAAAAACTTACTTTTAACCCATAATTATTTACTTACAAGTTACACTTACTAACTAATCCAATACATTCAACTGTTAGTCACTGACTTGTGACTGTATAAGTCCAAGACTGTAAAACTTATGTCTACTTAAAAGATATTTTGTACACAGAAGCTGTTGGTGAACCTATATTAATAAATAAATAAATTCAAGTCAAGTGTTGGCGCTTACAATAACGCGCATAGCAACAAATGTTGCACTATCATAAGAAGATCAAATGTCTAGGAGTTTTATTTTTTTTCTTCAGTTTTCTAAAGTACCCCACATCATTTTTTATTATATTCAATTTGCAAGCATCTGTCGCTCCGTGAAAAATATTTTAAGAAACCAAAATTAATATTGAAATACAAGATAAAACGTATCCGAGGGTTTCATTTATGTAAAATTCGAGACATCAAGTAAATACAAATAAGGCGGAAACACAACATAAAATTAGAACATACGACGTATAAATCTCTGTAAACACATTTAGGACATCCACCTCTATCCATCCTTGCGTCAGGGTTTTTTCAGTCCACCCAGAAAATATCGAAGGGATAAGAAAAAATGGGAAGCGCAAAAAGAATCAAATTGATAGTCTAAAGTATAGCTATGTTTTCTTAGCTACCAATTGAAAAGAAATTTGTATTACATATTAATAATTATGTTATTGGAAATCTATTAATTTGATTGGAATTTTTCCGAAGAAAATTAAAATTATTTAACTGATTGCGTCCAATTTGGTTTTAATTTCAATTTTAATTCATCATTGGTACCACATGTCAAAACATTATGTACACACAAAACAAGCAAGCAAGAAAATGCTCGTAAAATACATTTTCATCTTGTACAATTTAAATATTAATAAGCTAATTCAAGCAATCACAAAAAATGTTTGTGACACATGCGACCTTGCTCACAATGAGAGTCACCAGATCGCTCAACTCAGATTGGGTGAGGTCCCATTTTTGCGTCTTTCATACTCCAAATCTGTCTAGCTCAGTCTTTTCTGAGATAGCCCTTTTTGTAATCTGGTTATAGAGATAAATCTCATTACTCTATCCTGAAGTAAGGTCTAATACGGACAACACTACTACTACTATAGGTGTTTGTGGTAGTTTCGAAAAAGTTTAGAGTTCAATATACGGTGTGATCACAGCATTTGCATAGCAATCTACTCTGGGGACTAGCTCTCTTTGATTGCGATTCTTTTGCAAACTACAATCACTCGTGAGCATTCTGCCGTGAAATGCAGTGCCAATTACGCAGATGCACTTATTTTAATGAGGACGCACTTGCAGAACATTTTTAGCAAAGGAACGGATGTTGCAGATTTGAAAAGCACTCTAATTTCTGTGTAATTTTAGAGAGTATCTTTGTAAACAATTTTATGTATGGCTTGGTAGAGATCTGTACGGACAAAATGACAATTCGATAAAAATATAAAATTTAATTTTTAAGCTAAGTTTTATTTTATTTTTACTAATTGACTATTTAACTAAGTTATTATAAAATATTGCTCGCCTTTGTTCGCGTGCATTATTATAAAAATATTACTTCCTTAATTTAATTCGGATTTGTTAGTAATTTCATGAGTTTTAATTTTTTTTTTTCACGGAACCCTAATACTTTTTCTAATTTATTTCAGGTCCGAGACCCATATAAAACAAAAGTAGCAACCAAATACAAACACATAAATTACACTTTCTACTTTACCCCAAGAAAAGAAAAAAAAGAGAAAAAAAAAGTAAAGGTAAAGGGGGCCCCTTTACCTTTACTTTTTTTTTTTCTCTTGCTTTTTATTAATTTTTTTTTTATTCTGACATTCCAAACATACACTTCAATTTCATCATTTTTTATAGATTTATGTCAAAGTCGCTTTCTTCGAAGAAACCCGTTGTCATGATACTACAATGATTTAGAATTATTGACATTACATCGTACCTAGGCGCAATAAAATTAATCAAAGTGAATGAATGCATGATTACATTTTAGTTTCAAGTGCAGTTGCTCAAGAATGAACAAATTGCTAAAAGGCTGAAATCAAGTCTGTCGCCCAAAGGACGTAGGAATGACTTAGTTGCTTGAATATTCAAACCATCGCGCGTCGGTGAGCCTTCAAAGACGTCTGGCAAAATTAAATTCTACCTCTAACTAGCATGTTACGGGGCTCAATAAATCGTTTTTAATCTCTGATGCCTTAATCTTGATTTTCAATACTAGAAAAGACTCCTATGCTTTACACATGTTAAGTAAAACGGCCAATCGAGCAACAGTCTTAACAGCTTATCATGGTCTAGTAGCTTCAACATTGAGATACGGAATTATATTCTGGGGCAATGCCACGGGTAAAGATATGGTATTTAAGTGCCAAAAAAGGTGCATAAGAGCTATTTATAATTTGCAGACAACAGACAGCTGCAAACCGTTTTTTAAAAACACAAAAATATTAACTATCGTTGTACATCTATGAAACGTCTATGTTCGTAAAAAAAAATTTACATAAATTTGCTCAAGTAACTAGTCAGCGCCGTTGTGATCGGTTACAAACAGTCGGATCTAGTACTGCACTATACAGAAACAGTATTTTTGTAATGGCTCCAAAGGTCTATAATAAATTACCAAAATGTATAAGGAGTGAAGCTAATGTCCGCAAATTCAAAAGTAAATTGCATTCATTTCTAATAGAAAAGACGTATTACTCTATCGAAGAATTTTTAAATGATAAAATATGACATTATTAGCCATTATCATAATTTATTTTTAATTTATCCATTAGTAACACAATTGTATTATATTATTATTTTGTGTTTATTGTATTGTTGTGTGTATTGTGTTTATTGTTAATTGACTTTATTTTCAATTTAAAAAAAAATGACATTAATAGCTTTATACATAATATACCCTTGACATGCATGATAAATAAATTATAATTGATTCATTAATGAATAATAATACATTGAATTCTCATTATTTACTCGAACTTGACTTTGTATTGTATAAATCCAGACTTATTACTAAAAAAAAAAAACAATATTTGTACACCAATGTCATTGGTAGGGCATAGAGTTCAACTAAAATGTATGAATAAGACCTTTATTTCAATACCTGTGTTCACAAATAAAGATGATTTGATTTGATTCGATTTGAAAATAAACAGTCGTAAAAATGAACTACCTTCATTTAGGAACTTTAAGACCGTTAAACGGTAAAATAAAAACTGTCATTACCCCTGTAACGGTTCTGTTAAATGAGGGTTCCAATTGAATTTTCTTTTTTTTATTTATTTGCCAACATTACTTTTGTAAATTATCTAAAGGTCATTTTCTATACCAAACGAATGTGTCCAAGGCAAATTTCAAAATTAAATTTTACACGTAATCAGGCAAAAAAAAGTAAAAAATGTTAAATACGTAGGTATTTCGAATAAATACTTTAATAAATTATTTCAAATAAATGGGACTACGCTTAGCTGTCCAGTATGTGATCTTTCCATTCAAGTTTAGCTAAATTGATTCCACGTTAATCTAATAAGCAATAAATAATGAACAGTTGGTATGACCAGAACAGTAATTAGCTTTGTATTTATAGAGGCATTTAAATGTTTTTAGGAATTATACCAACGTAAATGACTAAATATCATCAAAACTTTTTACAAAACCAATAAAACCGACTTCAAAAAACACAAAACACACAAAAGTGAAAAATAACTTTAGCTTCAGAAGTCGGTGACCTTTGTTTGATTAATTTAGTTTTTTTTTTGTCGGTCGTAGTCGGTTTTATTTTTTTTGTAAAAAGTTTCTTTATTTTTCCATTTTTGGTTTTAATTTCCTATGTACGAATATTTGCTATGCATTTATTTTACATTGTCAACAACACATGTCATGGTAATAGGCTTATCACCAATAAATGTAACTTATCATACCTTAACAGTCGAAATTTGGGTGTATTGTACACATCTTCGTACCCCTCAGAGCATACAGGTGTGAATTTACGTTATGATGTTGTATAAACAATAAACATCCAAGCGATTCCAGCAATCACTGCAGATTTGCCGTCTAGTTTTGAAGAGTTCCATTGTATATCTCCGAAGATCAGCATCAGATCTTCACCAAATTTAAATGCGACCATCTCAGGAGTATACTCTTTCAAATAAAAATTTTCAAATGAAGAATTTTGAGAATTGCTCCACAAATGCAGGAGAAATCGGTGAACATACATGAAATTATACCACATGACTGAAGTAAAAATGTTCATAAAATGAAAACTGCTGGGCCAAACTATGTTAAATTTTTATGGGACCAAATGGCAACTATTCCGCATCAAACTAAAGAAGAATCACGTAAATCGGATCATAAATCTCAGCGTAATCGATGTACATACAAACCAATCGAATTGAGACCCTCCAAAGAGGAGGTTCTCAATTCGTTTAGTTTTTTTTTTTTGAAGTCAGTTATAAAGATATCAAGCTTTTTAGTTGATTTCTGCATAATAATGAAATTCAAATAATTAATTAAATGCTTTATTGCTTTAAATCAGGACAGGGTTTGTACAAGTCGTCTTTTTACACAGGGCAATATTTATCATCATCTATTCGTATTAAAATATGTACGTGTATATGTATCTACAAACACGTGTGTAAAAAGGAAACTTAAGGGCCGTTTTACCATACAATTACGTAGTCCGCTGTTTCCTCCGGATAATGCCAGTAGAGCAAGTTTTTTTTTCCAAAAAATCTAATGTCGCTATTGGCATATTTAAATGTCCCTATGTTTTCCTTTTTTTCACTACTCTGCTGGGCAAATGCCTCATGACTTTAGTTCTTTCGCCAAGGCTGATGTGGATCACTCGTCCACTGTTTTCGCCAGGCTATAAATGTGGACCACTGGCCATTGGTTTGGTTCAGCTTATCCCGCCATCTTCTACGAGGTCTGCCGCGACGCCCGTCTGTGTCAGGGCACATACATAGTGGCAATGTTGAGTTGTAGGTGATTGTCGTAAAAACACACACAACATAACACCTGTAATTCCTGAAGGGTAAGGCAGAGGTGTACGTACCAAATAGTACACCCACATTTCGATTTCAATGTTTTACAAAATTCTCATCACGACTGACCCCCCTTTCAGTCGGTTGAACATGTACTTTTTACCGCCATTCTTGTTGAATTATGAACCCTAGAGCTAAGTTAGATCGCCTCAACTTAGTTCTCTATTACAGTTGGGTGTTCGTTCCAGCCTATAAACTTCTTATTCTTCAAGCATGACTTTGAGCTGTAGCGCTTAAGTTATTGTTTTCAATTAATAGGGAGAATATAAAACTTTATATACTTTCAAGATCTTGGCGTATTCATGACGATATAAACACCAACAGACTTACATTAAAGTAAAAGTTACACTGGTTATTAGTAGTTCTAGCTACAAAGAGCTTCAGTTATTTGAGTTTTAGAGATCTCAAATCCTGTGATTATTAATTATTTATATTTACGTCCTGTATTTTAAGTTATAATAGTAGTTAAGTTAAGCACCGTGAATGCTCTGTTTGTTTGTTTATCACCTTTTCACTTGATTGATTTGATGAAATTTTCACACGGATAGATCATGACTTGGGTACGTTGTCGTGGGATAATCCGAATCATTACGTGGCCGTAGATCTCAGATTTAAAAGGCAGAGCACCAGACAAATGATCAAACCCGATCAAGATGGCTGTTGGAGGCAGCCTGTACCTAGCGGTTCACACTGCAGGAGACCACATGGCTTGGAGACGTATCATATGTGGCCGCGATCCTCAGCAATAAGGGAACGACGAAGAAGAAGAAAAGACTTGGGAAATAGATAGTCTTAAGAAAATTATGAATGCGAAAATTTGTGAGGATGTATGAATATCTGGATGTAAGGATATTTGTTTATCTTTCACGCAAAAACAACAATAACACAACAACAACAACAACAAACAATTAACACAATAACAAAAACAATTATCGAACTCCACGCGGGTGAAGCCGCGGGCATAAGCTAGTAAATTATAAACACAATCCACTTCTCAACGCCAAAAGATAATAAATAGCCTTTATTTGCCATAACAGTTACATCTCTTACAATACAATAAATTCATTTAACTTCATTTAATAATCTTCTTCTTCATTCTTCTTTATTTTATAACTAACAATACCTTTAGCATTTATTTCATTAAACATTTCATTTCACGTTTGATCTCATAAAGTTTTAAACATTATTTAACATTAGTATATCATCTGCCTAGCCTTTTCCCAACTATTTTTTGGGGTCGACTTCCAGTCTAACCGGATGCAGCTGAGTACCAGTATTTTACATGGAGCGACTGCATATCTGACATCCACAACCCAGTTCATACTGGGTAATACGATAACACTTTGATAAGACTGGTTGTCAGACTTTTTGGGCCACTTACTACCTGTAACGACTCTCAAAGATGGACAAATGGCAGCCGGGACCAACAGCTTACCGTGTTTTCCGAGGCTCAGAGGAAACTCGGTATGTGGTCACACATCCACAGACCAACCTAGGTAAGCACGGCTTAACCTAAAGATTTACCCGAGCGGCTGTTATTATTTAGCCACGAGCAGCTCCTCTATTAATTTAACACTTACATTTCCTAAAAATAACCTTTTTAATATTTCAACATTTCATTTAATATACATAGTTTTTAATTAGGTAAATCATTTTAACATTTCATCGAACATTATTACATTTAATTGTTACATTGTTTTTTTTTGTAGTTAAGGCCCCGTTTGGGCATAGGCCTCATCCAAATTTTTCCACGAGTTTCTCTCCTTTTTTTTTTTTTTTTTTTTTTCGGATGGGAAATCATCAAATAACCCCTCCCGCTCTGGGCGGAGCAGGAAGGAGTGTCAGACTTTTACTGACTAAAACCCATCCATGTTCCTTCATCGCCCTTTGTGTTCCGGGGCCACGGTATCTCTTTCGAATAGTCCCGCAACCCCGGCAGGCATCGGTCCTTTCGGACCCCTTCCTTTTTGCTGACTCTCTTTGAGGCGCGCGTGGAACACGAACGCGCCGTCGACACGGCCTGTCGTCATGTCATGAGACGGACGGACGGCGAGCTAGCCCATAGCTCACCGTCCACAGGCCGCGCCTACGGTGGCCGGGGGCTACGTGGTGGTGGCCCCCGACGCCCGGGGCGTCTCCCGCGGCGGCCGGGACGTTGAGAGTTTCTCTCCCTCTCACGTTCCGCCACCTCCTTCTCTAGCATTACTGCTTCGCAGAAGGAGGTGACGGCGTCCCAACGAGTTTCTCTCCTTCGCTTTCTTTGTCCAGCCCTGTCCAGCAATTTGTTTTATTTCATCTGCCCAGCGTTTTTTCGGGCGGCCTCTGGCCCTCTTGACGCCAAAAGACACATCATGAAAATTTTATCAAATGACGCGAAAATGGCTCTACTTTAAATAATTATTGTAGACTCTAAAGAGATTTTCCTTGTTACCTACTTTAATTGACATTTCCAGTGTCACGGTTTTTTTTGGCAATTGCGTATTCAAATACTCCACAGTAAAGGGAACCCGGGATCGAGATAAAAAGCCTGTAAAAAACAAGTTTAAATCGTTTTTGAATCGAATTTTCATCAATACAACGTTAGGCACAAAATGGACACAACTGTATACAGGCTTACTGATATTGAGGGCCATTTTAAATGTTTTTGGGCTTCCGTTCTCAAAAGGCCAGTATATACTTTTCATTTGCGGAAAAATTACGGTTAGATTAAATTCAATTGGAATGGGATGGTCATCAATGATGATTTAGGTTCTTTTATTTTTGTGAAAAGACTTTAATTTAATTAGGACGGAGATTGCCTGCTTTAATGGTCTAGTAGTCACTATCGCGACTGCTGAGCTTGTCCTGGGTTCAACTCCCGGGTCGGACAAATTGTTATTGGATTTTTCCATCAGGGAATCCCAGTAGCAGCAACGGAGTCTGGATTTGTGCCCGGTTGATGGCAATAGGCTGGCCCCCTATTACATGGACCTTAAACATAACAGGGGCCCAATTCTGTAACTTTGTGTTAAAGCAATACGCCATTGACACTCTATCGACACACTACAGACATTATGTTGCCACTGTTGCAAATTTGGTATTCTGCAAAAACTTCAATGGCGTTTCAGTGGTGTCTCAGTAGTGTGTCGATAGTGTGGCGGTACAATATTTTTCAGTGTTTTCGTTGTTCGATGGCTTCACAACGGCGTCGGCGGCGGCGGTTCGATGGCCAAAACACTTTTCAAACACGATAGACACAAAATTCAAATACACTTAAAATATTTACAGACTACCGTAACTTTGGCTATCATGATGACATTGACACATTATAGTGGAGCAGAATACCAATTATTACAATAGTCTTCTATGGCGTTTCAATGGCACTATTGGTAAGTCAATGACCATAGATAATTTGTAGAATACCAAATGTCAATGATTAGCCTATTGAGACACTACTTACACACTACCGACACACTATTGACAAGTTGGTAATTTTACAGAATTGGGCCCCAGGCGAAATGTGGGTGTATTATTAGCTGTATGTACACCTCTGCCTAACCCTTCTGGGATTACGGGCGTGATGTTATGTTATGTGTTTAGACTTATGGTATTCCAGGCTTCAGTATATATTTCTTAATTCCATTATTATATTTATTTTCTAAATAAGATAAACAGCCAACGTTTGCTATTTTTCAATAGTTATACCGCAAATATGTTTCTCAAATATTTGATATACAAACAATCTATGCAAACACGATTTTGATAAAACTTTTACTCAACTATTTACTTAGAATTGTAAACACGTATTTTGATCTATGTATTTTAGGTCCAAACTAATACCAGATTAAGGTATTAAAGCTGGGTTGAGCTAAAATATTAATAATGCCGATATATTATGTATCTGTCACGAATTAATCCTTATACGGGACTATCACAGAGTTGGGTATTGGCTACGAGTAAGTCGGGTTTAAGATAGCACCCTTATCGCCTATATAGAAGGGTTTTTAGATCCCCTTAGGTCTTATAATATTTCGTCTCCTTTAATCGTGTTTTCGCAGTGAGGTTTTGCAATGTCGTAGAATTTGCATGTTTATCTACAACACCTGAGAGTTTAGACAGTGACATTCTATTTGCAAAAACTATGATAGATAAGTCAAAGATATGTAGAACCAGCTTAAGCCCTCGGCTTCGCATGCTTGGAGTTTGGGAATTGCCTACGGGATCGTACTTTTGGGATAAAAAGTAGCTGAGCTTTTCTGGACTATAATCTATCTCTGTGCCAATTTCATCCAGATGCATCGAAACTTTCGCCTTTATAATAGTAGTAAGATTGACATTGGTGTCGATTCTGTTGTGCACAAACTAAACTTAATTTAAGCTATTGCTATACCTTTTTCTCTCTAATAAAACGAGAAAGAGACGGATGTAATTTAGAGCTGTCAAATTTAATTGGAACTAATATTTCCATACCAATAAAGGGTGCACCTAGAAACATGACGACTAAAAACACGGTGAAGCGCAAGACATAAACTAGTTTGACATCTCTAACTTAGTTCATAGCTATAGCCGTCCTTTTCCCGCACTGCCTTTTAGTAAAAGATAGCAATAGCCTAAATTAAGTTTAGTTTGTGCACAACAGAATCGACACCATTAACTTGCGAAAAGCTAACGCCAATCCCTTTAAAAGTCGCTGTAGAAATACAAAACGCTTTGAAAACGATTTCCTTTTCTTTAGAGGAAAATATGGTCTAAAAAATCACAAAACGTGATATAGGGTCTCGACGTTGTGAAGAGCAAATCCGTGCACTGATTTTAAAACTGTTGTAGTACATAAACCTTTTTATCTGATGTTAAGCCAAGAGTTTTAGCTTCGCCTGTACCAATAACTTACCAGATTTATCGAGCAGAACTTCACACGTGAAAATTGGTTTTACACGCGCAGCCAAACAACTGTGTACGTTTTTCTAAACGACATTTCAACGACATTGCTGAAAGCAAATCGTATTTTAAGTTTATCAAGCAATAAACTTTTACTAAAATGTGTACCTTAACAGTTCTGGTCAATTAAATCTTCAGTTGCTCGAAATATTTTGTAAAATCCAGCTTTTAAGCGCAGGCCAAACACACAGAGTGAGCGAGCAGGCTGGAGGGCAAAGCGAGGTGAGGGAAACTATATAAACTAAGCGAAACTTTGACAAGCTAAACTATGTGAGTTCGCACTGAAAACTACAGACGGATGGGCGACCGAGGGGGTGGGAGAGCGAGCGCGCGGGTACACTGGTCGAGTCGGGCGAGGTGACCGAATAGCATCGCTGGCTTAAGTGGCTGTTACGGATATTTCGGTCGCATTGTTTGTATCGCTGACGAGCATAGCTCTGTAGTTCGCGGTGTGAACCAAATTATGAAAAGAGGTGAAACGGTGCTCGCTCGCTTGCTAGCTGTGTGATCTGTGCTTTATTATTGTGCAGACACATTCGCAAATGGATTTCTAACATTGTTTTGTATCAATCATACATTTTATAGGCCTATATCCACATTAAGTACCCTGTGCACGAGTTAACGATTATTTGTTCGGAAACCACGGCGCCTGTTCCGGTTTTTATTCACGGGCTTGCCTATAAAGTGGACATGCGGAAATCCGGTCAGTCATTTAGGATCGGCGGTGCTCAGCTTGGAATATGCAAATGGCTGCTATTCTCGCTTTGGTGTGTCATAATCTGGGGTAATCTCTTTATTCATTTGTTTGTATTATTGGAACCTGAGAACCTGAACTGTGTAAAATATGTACAGTACCTATTTTCGTCGGCATTTATATTCTACTTGGTAGATACCTTCTTAGGTCCTACAGTAGTACTTCAGTAATTTTTTAGATGTTTTTTATTTCCTTTGTAATTTGAACAGGCTACAGTTTCTACTAAGTTGCTAATCTAAGGGCCATAAAAAAACGAGTTAAAGCTGCTGAAAAAATCAGTCCAGTGTTTAAAATGATAGATGTCCGTTTTATTTTAGTAGTCTTTTGGATGTTTCTTGCTAACAGTCTAAAGAACAACGACAACTGGTTATGGCTAGCTTCATTATTATTTGTGAAATGGCAGCATAAAGGCCAGGGGAGTAAGTTGACACGACATACAATAGTACATTACTGCAGCGGCCAGCAACAGAGGCATTGATGGACGAACGTAAAAATGTGGGCCGAGGCGAAGCCGAGGCACACATACATAAGTCCATCAATGCCTAGTTGTGGCCAAGGCTTGTATAGCACTTTTCTCAAATAATGCGAGAAAATAATTAATACAACTACTTTTCAAAATCAATGATGTTACACAAACAACAATATTTTTTCTCGTGTTGAAGAGTTAATTTGTTTTTTTTTTTAATAAACCGCTTTCTATTTACAAGCCAATTCGAAATTTAAATAAAACCTTTGATAAGTTACCTTCTTGGTTGCCATATTTCAGAGTAAAAGATCGTTCCATTTTTAACCGACTTCAAACAGGAGGCGGTTCTCAATTCGATCGGTTTTTTTTTTATGTATGTACACCGATTACGCTGAGATTTATGATCCGATTTACGTAATTCTTTAGTTTGATGCGGAATAGTTGCCATTTGGTCCCATAAAAATTTAACATAGTTTGGCCCAGTAATTTTCATTTTATGAACATTTTTGGAGCGATTCTTAAAATTCTTTTTTTATTTGAAAGAATATATGTCTGAGATGGTCGCATTTAAATTTGGTGAAGATCTGATGCTGATCTCCGGAGATATACACACATCAAAAGTATCTAGGGATCAACATATATTTTTGCAATAACTTTTCTCCTGATTGATATTAATTAAAATTTTCTTTAAGGATTCATCAAATAAAGTGTTTTCGTTTGTCACAGTAACGATAAACCAAGTCACCTTTGCATTAATAAAGAAATTTGCCATTTTCCTAATAAAGGGATTTTTGACATTTGAACCACTAACATTAAAGTTCGAAAAAATGACTACCAAACACAGTTTTCTTTAAAATTTTATTGGGTAACTTAAACAATTAATAATCCGTGTTTCTACCGCGAACACTAACAACACAAGAACATCGGTTTGGCATACTCAAAATGAGTTCATCCAAATCACGCTGTGGAATGGCCGCCCATGTTCGTTGCAACAACAAAAAAAGGTCTTCTTGCGACTGGATACCCTCCATATTCGGCAGAGCTCTTCTCTGTAGCATATCCCATGCATGCTCAATCGGGTTCAAGTCTGGCGACTGAGCAGGCCAGGGCAGGACATTGATGTTAGCTGCGGCGAGAGTCTGTCTTACAACTCTTGCGGTGTGCGGTCGTGCATTATCATGCATTAACTGAAATAAGGGACCGATTTGCACTTGTAGAGGAACGATGACGTCTGATACAATCGTCTCAGCATAAATTTGAGCGTTGAGGTTGCCTCTGATCCAAATCAACTCAGTTCTTCCGCCGATCCAAATACCCGCCCATACCATGATGGTTCCACCACTATAAGGATGGACTTCCTGGCAGGATTTTAATCGCTGTTGGCGTCCAGGGGTTCTCCAGTGTCGTATACGTCTTGTATCCGGTCTCATACCAAAACGAGACTCATCAGAAAAGCACACGAAACGCCATTGTTCTTCTGCCCAATTTCTGTGTTCAAGAGCCCATTGATATCGAATCCTACGATTGTGCATTGCTATAGGTGGTACCCGTAGCGGTCTTCGGGAATGAAGGTTCACTTCATGCAAGCGGTTTCTGACTGTTTGGTCGCTAATTAAGTTCCCTGAAGAGTGATGAAGCCTCACGGCTAACATCATGGCGGTTATTGTTGGAGCTCTTCGAGTTAAGATTTGAATGTATCGGTCTTGTCTCCGTGTGGTGCAGCGATACCGTCCTCCATGGCGCTCAGCCACGGTACCAGTGCTTCGGTAACGTGTCCAAAGTCGACTGATAACACTCTGACTTGTATTCAGAGCTAAAGCTACAGTACGTTGCCGGGAACCAGCTTCTATCATTCCCACGGCTCTGAGCATTTCTTCCCTGCTTAAATGACGTCGCCGCTCCATAATAACGTTGGTTTTAATCAGTAGTAGGGAAACAGTAGCACTAATAATGTCTTCAATGCGTTGTATGTTTTTATAGGGAAAATATTGACAGCTTATTTTCATCTTTTACTCGAATTTGATTGAGAGTTCCTGATTCAAATTATGAAATGCACCAAAAAGGATCCATATAAATTTATAAAATCATAAATTTATTACAAAGCCACATCTCAATCTCAAGAAATCCGCATAAAAATGCTTGATCCCTAGACACTTTTGATGTGTGTACAATGGAACTCTTCAAAACTAGACAGTACATTGGTCGTGATTGCTGCAATCGATTGGATGTTTATTGTTTATGCAACATCATGACGTAACTTTACGCCTGTATGCTCTGAGGGGTAGGCAGATGTGTACAATACACCTAAATTTCGACGGTTTAGATATGTTAAGTTCCATTTATTGGGGATAAGCCTATTACCATGACATGTATTGTTAACAATGTAAAATAAATGCATAGCATATATTTGTATAGGATATAACAACTAAAAATGGAAAAATAAAAAACTTTTACAAAAAAAAATTAAACCGACTTCAAAAAACACAAAACACAAAAAAGTGAAAAATAACTTTAGCTTCAGAAGTCGGTGACCTTTGTTTGATTCATTTAGTTTTTTTTTTGTCACCGACTTCTGAAGCTAAAGTTATTTTTCACTTTTTTGTGTTTTGTGTTTTTTGATGTCGGTTTATTTTTTTTTGTAAAAAGTTTTTTTTATTACATCAGTTCTCTCGGCGGCGCGATCGACGCATGACGTACTTATGCGTCAACAAACAAATTAAGTAGTTACAAGTGTTACGACGCGAGTGCCTGTGAAAATGGCTTTAAATACTGTTAAATGTAGCAATTGCAACATAGTTATATCGGAGTTGCTCGCCTTTGTGCAAAATAAGGCAGATGTGATGGACGAAGACAGTATAATACGTTTGTGTAACACGGCGTTCAAAAGTGAGGAAATTGTAACGGCTAAAAAGTTACTTTTTGAATCCGTGCAAACCAGTAGTCGCAACATAAACCGTAAAGGAGATGGTAAAGAAAAACGTGACATGGAGGATATCCTATGTATTATCAAGGAAACCGACCCTGAGTGCTTGCCAGTCCTCGTTGCAAGAGACCTTCATCGTCTACCACCGGTAACCTTCGACCATTTGGATGCTTTGAGGCTGCTAAAAGATATCATACTGTTGCAGAATGATATCGCTGTTATAAAAGACAGTTATGTGACCAAGGATATGTTGAAGATCTCATCTCCGGAGGTGAAAGATTTTGTGAATAATCGGCGAAGAGGAGCGGGACTTATGGAAAGTTTTGATTGCGAAAGTGGACCTATTGGACTGCCGCATATTTCACCAGATGAGTTGGTTGAAGTATTGGACTCAACAAACAATAACTCGCAGGTACCTCAGTACACAAATAAATCTGTTTCGCACAGACCTGCACCAAAGCAGCGTAGTACCGTCTCACTCGCGCAATCCTTATCGGTGACGCGGGCGCCCGGCGAAACTGGCTTAGCGGAGGCGAGGAACACGCGAGGGGAGGCCGGTAATGTGGTTTCTACGGGAGTAACGATACAAAATGACACAAATTCGTATGCTGAGGCTGCGGCTGTCGGTCTAAGAGTGACACACGATACAATGCAGGTTAATAACAACGAATGGACTTTGGTACAAAGAAAGCGGAATAAAAATAAATTCATTGGCAAGAAAGGGACTGCTGATGTTACAACCGAATGTAAGTTCAAAGCCGCTAATATAAACATACCGTTTTACATATATAATATAAGCAAGGACTGCTCCTCGACTGATATAACCGAATATATTAAATGTAAAACGGGGGTAGAAGTAAAATTAGATAAAATAAATATGAAACTAAAAAAGGATTATGAGGCGTATAAATTCATGATTCCTAAAGATAAATTATCAATATTTATGGATGAAAATCTGTGGCCGAGTGGAATTTCTTTCCGCAGATATGTTACGTTCAACAAAAAGTGGAATACGGGTGATAATCAACAATCGAGTGCTATTAATTCTGAACAAAAATAATGGATGTGCACACTAAGGACAAGAACACTTCAACTAAACTAATTAGTTTCAATTGTAAATCTTTTAAAAGATCCTTTGAGTGTATTAAGATGTTAAGTAGTGATGCTGATGTGATAGGACTTCAAGAGACGTGGTTACAATCTAGTGAAATACCGTACTTAGGGGAAGTAAATAAGGACTTTTGTTTCTTTGGCAAGTCTGCAATGGACACAGGTGTCATGTTACAAGGTCGTCCGTTCGGAGGCGTAGCCCTTCTATGGCGCAATACATTATTTGATTCAGTGACTATGATTCCATGCAATAGTAATCGCGTTGTTGCTATCAAAGTTAATGTGTTGGACCGATCTAGCTTAATTTTTAATGTGTACATGCCTACTGATTCACCTGATAACTTAATAGAATTTGTGGATTGTTTAAGTGAGATTGTGGCCATAATAGACAGTAGCGATACTGAAAATGTATATATATTAGGGGATTTTAATGCACATCCCGGGGAACTATTTGGAAAGGAAATGTTAAATTTTTGTTCAGAACAAAATTGGTTTTGTGCCGATTTAATTAAGCTGGGGGTTGATTCTTATACCTTTGTAAGTGATGTGCATGGTAGCCGTCGATGGCTTGACCATTGTTTGGTAACCGAGGCTGCGTGGAAGTCTGTAACATCTGTTAGGGTACATTATGATAGCTACTGGTCAGATCACTTCCCGTTAGAGCTGCAATGTAATATGATGGGGGCCAGGCCAAAGTCGACTCCATTACATGAGTTTCAAATCAATAAAGTAACGTGGGGTGAACGTAATATAGATCAGATCGAATTGTACACCAAAGAATGTAACTCTAAATTAAGGCAAATTGATTTTCCTAGTGAGCTGGGTCAATGTTGTGATACTATGTGTAATGAGCTAGAACATAGGGAGGTAATTGATAATTTATATCATAACATTGTTTTATCATTACGGGAGGCTGCTGAGGCCACTTATGTCAGTCACTGTAGAGGGGGGGTTGTAAAGGGTCGACCTATCCTGGGGTGGAATAAGCATGTTAGGGACGCTCACCGGAATTCCAGGCAAAATTTTACAAATTGGGTTTGGCATGGTAAACCAAGCACTGGATATATTTATGATGCTATGGTTGAGTCCCGCAAGATTTTTAAACAAAAACTTAAGTTTTGTCAGAATAAACAAGACCAAATTAAAATGGATATACTGGCTTCAAGACACAAAAAGAAAGACTTTCGCGGGTTTTGGAAACACACCAAAAAGTTAAACCCCAAGCCGGGCATTCCGGTGAGTGTCGACGGTGTAAGTACGCCCAGGGAGATCGCAAACCTGTTTAAGGAACATTTTAAAATACTACCTTCGAAGTCGGATGTTAGTGGTGTCGTTGCTGAGGCTGTTGTGTTAGATGTGCCTGCTCGCATTATGGCTAAGCAGATAAAAGTAATAATTAAAAATATGAGACGGGGCAAATCGCCAGGACATGACAGCCTTAGCATAGAACATTTTGAACATGCTGGACCGCATCTCCCTCGTCTGCTAGCGTTATTGTTTACGTTCTGTATCCGACACTCGTACCTACCCGCTGCGTTGATGAGAACGGTGGTTGTACCAATATTGAAAAATAAAACCGGTGACGCCAGTGACAAGGGTAATTACAGACCAATCTCATTGGCGACTATTACGGCTAAAGTACTTGACGGTGTGTTTGAGAGTCAAATTAGTAAACATCTTAAAATACACGATGCTCAGTTCGGCTTTAGGCCACAGTTATCAACTGAATGTGCTATTTTAGCCCTCAAGCATACTGCCAGGTACTATGCGGAGAGAAGTACGCCTGTATATGCGGCATTTCTAGACCTTTCCAGGGCATTTGACCTCGTAAGGTATGACGTCTTGTGGTGTAAGATGCGCGAAGCGGGAGTGCCTGACGCCATAACAAATATGTTTCAGTATTGGTATGGCCACCAAACCAATCAAGTTAGATGGGTCAACGAGTTATCTGAAGAGTACAGGTTGGAATGCGGGGTGAGACAGGGTGGATTGACCTCACCGGCGCTTTTCAACCTGTATGTTAACCAGCTGATTGTCGAGCTCAGTAGCACTCTTGTTGGTTGTTCTATTGACGGAATGTGTGTCAATAGTATTAGTTACGCGGACGACATGGTGCTGCTGAGTCCGTCAATTAGCGCACTCAGGAAGTTGTTGGCGGTTTGTGAGGCCTATGCAGAAGCGCACGGGCTTGTTTACAACGTGCAAAAAAGCAAATTGCTTGTGTTCAGGGCGAAGCATAAAAAACCAGCACATAATATACCACCAGTTATGTTAAGGGGTGTGGCCCTTGAAAGAGTGCTAGATTTTAAGTACTTGGGGCACATAGTTACGGAGGACTTAAAGGATGATGCTGATATGGAAAGGGAACGGAGGGCGTTGGCTGTCCGATGTAATATGTTGGCCCGCAGGTTCGCACGTTGTACACCAGAAGTAAAAATAACTCTTTTTAAGGCTTTCTGTCAATCATTGTACACGTGCACTCTGTGGGTTCGATATACGCAGAGGGCATACAACGCCCTCAGAGTTCAGTATAATAATACCTTCAGGATGTTGTTGGGGCTCCCACGTTACTGTAGCGCGTCAGGAATGTTTGCGGAAGCACGTACTGACGGTTTCAGTACCATTCTACGTAAGAAGACTGCTTCTATGATGCGCAGAGTGCGTGGGAGCGGCAATGACATTCTGAAGGTCATTAGTGATAAGCCGTGCTGCACCATCATGGCTCATTGGGTACGTGAACATGTACATATCGTCCCCGTAGTTGGAAAATTAAATAAGTCCGATTTTGGCGATATTGACTTTTCCCTATTTTCAAAACACCTAAAACATGCCGCATATTTGAGCCTTACAGGCGTTTTCGTATCTTATTCCGTTCCAAAAATATAGCCATTTTTGTCGGACAGATGGAATAATAAATTTCAAAAAATCAAAAATCAAAATCAAAGCATTTATTTCAAGTAGGCCAGTTACAGGCACTTTTGAATTGTCGAAACAAAGATGAAAATTAAATGTAGCTACAGTCCCAGTCACAAGACATAAAAACTGTGAAAGTACTGTAGTTGCCCATTCCCTAGCGTAGATCTCTATGGAGAAAAACGGGTAAGAAACTCCATGGACACTCTTTTAAATCAAAATGTTGTTACAAAATCTTGGGTTACATCATTCATGTTAAGATGGTATAATTAACACTTCAATACCCGCAATTACAGACACAATTAAAATAACAATGCACTGTGCCTCACGAGGCACGGCCGGGAGCATACGGGTATTATTATGTGAGAACAATGTAGCAAGATGTGCACGTTAAAAGTGTCCATAATAAAAACAAAAAAAAAATACAATTAAAAAATAAACATTCAAATAAGCCATGGCAACTAAGAGATGACCAGTCACAACTGACAGCGCCAGTTCACGAACATGACGCATGGATCAGCACCATTCAGCTCAACCATTTCGAAGGGAACTAAATGATCCGACACACGCGCCACCATCAGCGAGACATTAGAGTGAGCATGACATACTCTCAACCGCCAGGGCGCATTCAAGTCAAGAAAAAAAATCGTAGGATTTCAGTGAATGATAGCTTTCTAGTACATAGTACTCACACAATATGGGCTATGCGATTATATAATACTAGAGATTGAATCTATACAATGCAAAGATAGTTGTACAATCTTCAGCAGCTCCAACAATTCTATTTAATGCTATCAATTTATGCGCCCCTGTCCATGTGGAGCAGGACCAGCATTGAGCCACGCATTTTTATCAGCGATATAATCGCCCATCTTGTAATAAGCTTGCTTACATAGTGTGCGTTTGATACATGTTTTAAATTTCGTCTCATTCAGTTCAAGAATACTTTGTGGAATTTTATTATAGCATCTCAAACAGTACCCCATGAAAGATGAGTCTACTTTAGCGAGTCTGAAGCCTGGCTGAACGAGTTGGTCCCTATTTCTAGTACTGTAATTATGTCTATCACCTCTTTTACCAAAAAGGTGCAGATTTTTTCTGACGTACATTATGTTTTCGTAGATGTACTGACAATGCACCGTCATGATGCCAATATCCTTAAACAGTTCCCTTAGAGAATCGCGCCTACGAAGATTATATATGGCTCTGATGGCTCTTTTTTGCAGAATAAATATAGACTCAATATCTGCAGCCCGTCCCCATAGCAAAATGCCATAAGACATTATACTATGAAAGTAACTAAAATAGACCAGTCTAGCGGTATCTACATCAGTAAATTGACGATTTTTTCTAATAGCATATGCCGCTGAACTTAGCCGCGCCGCAAGGGATGTTAAATGAGAACTCCATTGTAGCCTTGAATCAAGCGTAATCACCAGGAAAACCGTTTTATCTACGAATTCAAGTTTCTCTTTATTCAATATTATTTCACAATCACTACTTCTAACATTGGGTAAAGCAAATCTTATGCATTTAGTTTTTTTTTCATTTAATACTAAATTGTTTGCTGTGAACCAATTATGGACCTGAAGTAGGGCATTATTCACGTCATCTAGATTTTGGGCCCGTCTATTTATCTTAAAAATTAGGGAAGTGTCATCAGCAAACAACACCATATTTTGAGGTTGGTTTTTCAATAAATAGGGTAGATCATTTATATACACGAGAAAGAGGAAAGGACCCAATATTGAGCCTTGCGGAACCCCCATTATCTTCAGACAAACACTATTTTTTTATAGGAAAAATAAATAACTCAGTAAATAAATCAATAACTGTGGTCAATGATAAGTTGAATATCAAATAAATTAAATAACATGAGTTGTTGAATTTTTCCTCAACTTGAAAATTGTTTCACAAAACTAACTAAGTTCTAGGAAAACTAAATAACTCTATTTATTTAATTCTGCTATTCAGAATTCTGATATAACGTACTTAATTTAATAACTACTTGATGTTATCTATTTCTTCTACAACTAGACAATGATTAATTTATAAGAAAGATGCTAGGCAAATAAAATTAAATAAATTAAGTTGTATATAATTGCCATAAAACAAAATGCATCTGAGGAAAGAAACAGCCCTGCTCTGGAAAAGCGAAAACATTGAAATGCCAGACAGTTATACGGGACAGCACTCAAGATGCTCGTCTCAACAGAGAAAAAACTTGATAGCAACCCTGCTCTTCGAGACAGATATACAGAACAGATGAACTCGTACATAAGCAAGGGATACGCCGAAAAAGCGCCCAAGACAAGCACGTTGGTAGGACATGGTACCTACCCCATTTTGACGTGTTCAACCCCATGAAACCGGAAAAACTCCGAATAGTCCATGACGCCGCAGCCAAATCAGGAGAGATGTCACTGAAGACTTCCTACTCACGTGTACAAACCTACTACTGTCGCTGCCCTGCGTCATGATGAGATTCCGCCGACACCCAATAGCAGTTGCCGGCGACATAGCATAAATGTTCATGCAAGTGAAGGTGCGTAGACAGGACAGAGACGGGCGTCTCTGTCCGTTCGTTATATTTGGAGAGATGATAGAAGAGAAGGCGCCCTTGAAGAATACCGCATGACGTCTATAATATTCGGCGCAGCAAGCTCACCATGCACAGCCATCTACGCAAAAAATTGGAACGCCAAACGGCACGGCGAAAGTCAACCAGAAGCGGTGGAAGCCATCATACAGAGTCATTACATGGATGACTACCTCGACAGCTACAGAAGCGACACGCATAGCAACGGCGGTGAAGAACATACACCTACAGGCGAAGTTTGAACTCAAAAACTTAGTTTCAAACAGCACAGAAGTTCTAGAAAACACACCCGACACAGAACTGATATGGAATCCGAATGAGGACACGCTAGGCTTCAACCTTACGCTCACACGTCTACCGAGCAGCATCTTGGACAAGGAGGCGCCGACGAAGAGAGAAGCACAGAATACGTCATGTCACTATATGACTCGCCTCTCCAGTAACTATTCGAGCCAAACAGATTCTCCAGGAGGCTTGGACCCGAGGAACCAACTGGGACCAAGCGCTCGAACCAGACCTGTCCGCCTACTGGAGAAGTTGGGTGCAACATCTGCGACAGCTCAAGAACGTCGAATTACCAAGATGCTAACCGGGATACATTGAAGCAGAAGAAGAAACAGAAGTCCACGTCTTCACCGACGCAAGCGAGATGGCGTACGCAGCAGCTGTCACTGGCGATCGACAACAACAGACGGTAAACAGCACGTCACACTCGTCATGGCAAAGGCAAAAGTGGCACCAATCAAACTACAGTCAATACCGCGCATCGAGCTACAGGCCGCGGTATTGGGAACCCGCATAGCAGCAGCCGTCATAGAAGAACATGGCATCAAACCCGCATCAGTGACGTACTGGACAGACAGCAAGACCTCACGTGAATTCAAAGAGGATCGCGAGTATAAAACCCTTTGCCGCCCATCGCACAGCATCTATACACGAAAACAACAAGTCGAAGACTGGCGATGGGTAACTACTAAAATAAACATAGCTGACAGCGCCACTCGCGACGTACCATACCACTTTGACTCGCATCATGAGTGGTTCCGTGGACCTAGTTTTCTGTACGACGAACCGTTGACCGTCCATAAATCAGGTAGTGCTGCGGAGCCCAAAAATTATAGACCAATCACTTGTTTACCAACGGTCTATAAAGTTCTTACATCCATTTTGAGAGCTAAAATCAACCAACATATTGATAGTAATTCTATTATGTCTGCCTCTCAGAATGGATGTAGGAACGGGTCCCGCGGCACTAAGGAGCTGCTCCTCATTGATATGGCCATTAGCCAACAGGTTCGCCGTTCCCGAAAGAATCTGTCTACATGTTGGATAGATTATAAGAAGGCCTATGACTCAGTGCCTCATACATGGCTCATGAGGGTGCTGGAGTTGTATAAAATAGATGCAACTCTACGTACCTTCCTGATGTCATGTATGGGACACTGGAGAACGGTTCTTCGCTATCCAGGATGTCGACAGATCCAGGGGAACAGCGAACCAATAAGGATCGAGCGTGGTATTTTCCAGGGTGATAGTCTGAGTCCATTGTGGTTTTGTCTAGCCTTGAACCCTCTCAGCACACTGCTGGAGCGTTCAGGTCTAGGCTATCTGTTGAGGAGAGATGGTCAGGTCATATCTCACCTTCTTTACATGGATGATCTGAAACTCTTTGCCCCCAACAATTTGCAACTGATGAAGCTACTGAAGGTAACAGAAACTTTCAGTAGCGCCATCAGGATGGAATTTGGTGTGGACAAATGTGCAGTCATGCATGTGAAGCGAGGGGAGATTATGGAATCCGAGGGAACTCAACTCTCGGATTCCATACACCTTAGATCCCTCTCCTCAACAGAAACTTACAAGTATTTGGGTATGTCGGAGGCATTAGGTATCAATACTGCCGACATGAAACAATCGTTGAGGGAGCGCTTCTTTGGTCGCCTGAATAAGGTACTAGGCAGTCTTTTGTCAGGCGGAAATAAGGTGCGCGCCTTCAACGGTTGGGTCATGCCGGTTTTGATGTATTCCTTCGGCATACTCAAATGGACTCAGACGGAACTTGATGCCCTGGATAGGAGGGTCCGCACACTGCTGACCGCAAATCGAATGCATCACCCACGGTCGTCGGTGATGAGACTGTATATCCCACGGAAGTGCGGGGGTCGTGGCTTCTTAAGTGCTAAGACCCTACACAACCGTGAGGTGTACAGTCTCAGGGAATACTTCCTAGAAGCCGAAGGGGAGATGCACCGAGATGTGGTCTCAGTGGACAAGGGCCTCACCCCGCTCTCCCTGGCTAACGAGAACTGGCGCAAACCTAAAGTATTAGACACTAATGACCGCAAGGTGGAATGGCAGGGCAAGGAGCTTCACGGACGCTTTTACCGGGCCCTACATGGCCCCGATGTAGACTTCTTAGCGTCCGTATCCTGGCTGCGCTTTGGTGACCTGTTCGAGGAAACCGAAGGTTTTATCTGTGCAATAATGGACGAAGTTATGATGACGAATAACTACCGGAAATACATTGTGAAAGATGGCACGGTTGACATATGTCGGGCATGCCACCGTCCGGGAGAATCGATCCGACACATTATTTCTGGGTGTTCTAGTCTGGCTAACGGAGAGTATTTGCATAGACACAACCTTGTTGCCAGGATTATCCACCAGCAACTTGCTTTGAAATACAACCTTGTGGAATCAGAAGTGCCATACTATAAGTATGCGCCCGACCCAGTTCTCGACAATGGTCATATCACGTTGTATTGGGATCGACCTATCACCACTGACAGGACTGTTGTTGCCAATAGGCCTGACATTGTGGTGATAGATCGATTGGAGCGTCGCACAATGATTGTTGATATAACGATCCCGCATGACGAGAACCTCGTGAAAGCAGAGAAAGATAAACAATTCAAATATCTAGATCTGGCTCGCGAGGTTGTCGACATGTGGGACGTGGGTACAGCAGTCATTGTGCCGATAGTCGTGTCGGCCAATGGCTTAATAGCCAAGAGCCTCGACCAACATCTTAGGAGGCTCTCGCTTGGCAGCTGGATCAAGGGCTTGATTCAGAAAGCAGTACTTCTGGACACGGCACGTATCGTTAGGAGGTTCCTCTCTCAGGAGCCCTGACCGCCGGCAGCTCGGATCCTGTTCCCAGCGCTGGTGGGCTACTGTTTTTTATATTTTTTAATGTTTTTTTATGTTGTTTTATTAAGAAATATTTAAAATATGTATAAAGATGAATAAATGGAATAATAATAATAATAATAAAGCTTATTTATTCCATTACAAAGTAGTATTTGAATACATAGTTATGTAAGTAAGTATTTCTGCCCTTGCAATGGATCCCTTTTGGGTGCAAGCCTCCTCCATCCACTTCCACTTCCGCAATATCATAATACAGCTTTTATTTTATACGAGACCAATAATAGTAATTAAAAAAATATCAAAGTAATAATAACGTACAAAGCCACTAAATTTTAATATTTCGAGTTGGATAAATTCAATAACTGCATTTATTTCACTAAATCTTACTCTAGCAAATGTATTTAGCTTATAGGAAAACTAAATAACTAGCCGAAATAAGTAGCTAATTGTAGTTACGTTGTAGATAATAGTTGTGGCAAAATTAAACAACTTGATTTTTTATGTGTTATTTACCTATAGTTAAAGATAGAGTTCAGTTTGTTAAAGCATAATGTAAAAGGTAATCAGGTCCACAAAATATCAAATTAGCGACGGTAAAATTGTCTCAAATTTTTTAACAAATGTACATTAACTGTAAAAAAAACACTAAATCGCGTTTATTTCAGAACTACAAAATCAGAGTTATTTAATTTTCCAACTACGGGGACGATATACCCGGTGCGTCTGGTGAGTGCAGCAGATATATGAATTAAATCTTGTTTTTCGTTTTGTTACTAACATAGCTTATAAGTAGTGTGTAATACTAACATCATATGGATCAAGGTCTGAAATAAAGTATTTTATTTATTTATTTATTTATTAAATAACACGACAGAGTTTACTATGTAATTTATTTGGCCGCTAAACACGACAGATATGAATTTTCATACAACTTTTTCCGGTCACTGGTCGTATGTATCTGGCCAGTACAGCAATACAGAATATCTTTATACATGTACACACAGAATTAATTAAGATTGATTCATATGAAATTTCTTCCACCAGACAGATCATTGAACGCGTCGTAAACATTTTCAACGATGCACACGATCGCACAGAATAGGTGTGTCGTATCTCTGCCTGATTATGACTTAACATAAATTAGTTCAGCTACCTACCTACCCATACCTATAGTGCAACTATAGCCTCTCTTAGAAGTACCAAAGTGACCTATTTCTCTCGGATGACCCCTATAAATTGTTCGGCCGATAGGGCACAGATAATATCTAACGTGAACTAATGAGTTTGGCATCTTGAGTCACGTCGCAGCGTCTATTCAAATTACTCATTCGGCGAATAATTAAAGGAGGTTTTATCAGTTTTAATTTGATTTTTAATCTATCAATTCAACATAATTTAAATGAATGGTTTTATAAACTTTGCTTGCCATGAGTTTTTGAAAGAGAAAAATATATTTTTTGATTAATTTGAATAAGAATGATATTTTATTAATTGAATGATATAATTGTAACAAAAATGATAATTTTGTAATTTAATGATAATTGTAATAAAATTATAATTTATTACTTGAATGATAATTGTAATGAAAATGATAATAATGTATTATAGTATTATGCTATACTTACGCTTCATATTCACCATTCATAATACTATTTATCATGCATTTTATTTGTTTATACATATATCAACACTCAGCAAATCGATTTAAATACGATTCTTTAACTTGGAAATAGCTGAAATAAAATATTATTATAATTTTCATGTTGTGATATTTACGTCAAGCGTCAAATTGTCAAACTGTCAGTTAGTTTTTTAATTCTCTTTCTGCTCAGTCTATGGTCTAGCTCTATGATTTCTCTGTTTGGTTGGTATAATTTAAATTATTTTTATCAATATGCTTAGCCAATGTATTTTATAAATTATTACGATTGTTTAATAACTTAATATTAAATGATTATATTTATAAAATTCTTAACGCACTCATCTGACAAGTGTAGTCGGCCAGGACATATATCCTGGCCGACTACACTTGTCAGATGAGATGATAGCGACACTAAGAAAACTAAGATTTGAAAAAGGAAGACTACTTTGGAGAAACGAGCAGACGGACGGCTAAAAAAAAAGTGGACTATTGGATCTGATTTGATGAGTATCAGAGAGCAGCTTGGTTTTCGCTGTGAGATTCTAAAACTGCCCAGGGGATCCAGCTAAAGATTCCCCTGGGACTTCTACTCCCGATGTTCGGAGGCTTACTACGTGCCTGTCTGTCTACTGGTCTCACAGGGCTGTCCTACGTCTGGCCCTAAGTTCTACACTGCCTTGCTGCTGAGCTGTCCTGGTGAACTCTGAGATCTGCGCTGCCGCCGTTTCTACTGCTTCAGAGCTGAACTTCAAGGTTGCTCCGGTATCGACCTGCTACTCTGACGCCTGCTCCCGTGATTTCTAACTGTGAACTATAAAACTATAGAGTGCGTGGTAGGTAGTTTTTTATATAACTAGCTGTATTTTTTTTCCCTAAATTAAATTTAATTGAACAAGTCTGCTTATCCTTTTAGACTATAGGAGCAAGTAGATTTGTTACAGTATTAGCTGATCTATTGAATGATAATTGTAATAATAATAATATGGAAGGGCAAGGAGCTTCACGGACGCATTTACCGGGCCCTACATGACCCCGATGTAGATTTCTTAGCGTCCGTATCCTGGCTGCGCTTTGGTGACCTCTTCGGGGAAACCGAAGGTTTTGTCTGTGCAATAATGGACGAAGTTATGATGACAAATAACTACCGGAAATACATTGTGAAAGATGGCACGGTTGACATATGTCGGGCATGCCACCGTCCGGGAGAATCGATCCGACACATTATCTCTGGGTGTTCTAGTCTGGCTAACGGAGAGTACTTGCATAGTCACAACTTCGTTGCCAGGATTATCCACCAGCAACTTGCTTTGAAGTACAATCTTGTGGAATCAGAAGTGCCATACTATAGGTATGCGCCCGACCCAGTTCTCGATAATTGTAATATCACGTTGTATTGGGATCGACCTATCACCACTGACATGGACTGTTGTTGCCAATAGGCCTGACATTGTGGTGATAGATTGATTGGAGCGTCGCACAATGATTGTTGATATAACGGTCCCTCATGACGAGAACCTCGTGAAAGCAGAGAAAGATAAACAATTCAAATATCTAGATCTGGCTCGTGAGGTTGTCGACATGTGGGACGTGAATACAGCAGTCATTTTGCCGATAGACGTGTCGGCCAATGGCTTAATAGCCAAGAGCCTCGACCAACATCTTAGGAGGCTCTCGCTTGGCAGCTGGATCAAGAGCTTGATTCAGAAAGCAGTACTTCTGGACACGGCACGCATTGTTAGGAGGTTCGGACCCTGTTCCCAGCGCTGGTGGGCTGCTGTTTTTTTTTATATTTTTAATGTTTTTTTTATGTAGTTTTATTATGAGATATTTAAAAATCACAAAAACATGTGTGCGTAAATGAATAAACGAAATAATATAATCGATCTGTTCTTTAAAATGTAAGTAAATGTTTCATAAATAATGTAAATGTTTGCATGCCGAATGGTAAATTATGGCTGAACATTGAAATGTCATAACAACTATATTGTACTACCCATATTTGCAAAATTCTATTCTATTCTATTCTTAAAAAAACGGGCTGATCATTTCTTCAGAGGTATACTCTCCGTCTCGTTTTTTTTTTCAAAAAATGATATAAGATGAATTTTATTATGCTTATTCGAGCGGAAAAATATTAAACAAAACATTAAAATTGCTGTTCTCTCGGTTGAATAAACAAGAAATTGCTTTGACGAGTACAGAAAGATTTCGGTAATAAGACAACGATATTATTGAAGAAAAAGCTTGAAAATTAAGCGAAACTTGAGCTCAGCAATTATGTCAATGGCTATTAGATTTAATGATTTTCATTGGATAAGAATAAAAGTTGAAATTGTAATTTAATTAACGTACACCAAAATTGAGTTTAAGAGGGGTTGGTACAGGGTTGGAAAACCGCACCAATGAGAAAAGAGTTCAAAAGATGGAGGTTTTATATACAGAATCTGTTTATGATTAATTGAGCGTGTTTCTAAGTGTAGGACCGGACCATATACAGGATTTAGACGACAATAAATAAAACTGCGTATACCTCATGAGGTTCCCAGTCTGTCTACAAAAATCCAGTAGTTTAATAATGATATATAATAATAATAATAAATTTTATTTTCAGACAACTTTACAAACTTCTACAATATATAATCTTGCATAGAGGCCTCCTTTTAAGTATGATAAATACCTGTGCTAGGAGACCCCGCTCTTCTAAAACTAGTAACAATAATAATGTAGGAAACATACAAAGAAAAGAAATTAAACTTAAATCTAGGAGTATGTGTATGTATGTGATTGTGTGTGTGTGTGTGTGTCGCTTTCCATCTAATTATTACATGATGCTTTGTAAAAGAGTTTCAATGTCGTCATAACTTTTGCATTTTAGCCAGTCTATTAAAGATTTCTTACATTCACGATAACACATAGGGTAAATATTTAAAAGTTTATTTAATTTGTTGTAGTTTAGTCACAGGACATTATTTTTCATTTTCAGCGTTTTCTGCGTGATGTAGATTAATAGGCTAGCACCGATAGGTTAGTGACCCCCGCAACTGTATAAAGACTAAACGCCAAATTCGTTCTTTAAATTTTATTTCCAGATGCGAATTAGTGCAAATTACATATATATAAACCAATATTTATAAATGATGTTCTATTTCGTTAACAGTTTTATGCTATTGAGTTTGTTTGAAAAAATGCATTTTTTTTTTTTTAGATGTTAGGATTTGTTTGATAATTTAATAATATTCTTTTGAACAAGCATTGCCAGTGTTTTCATTTCTTGTCATATTGTTGTCGCTACCTTGTATATGAACGTGGACGAGGCAAAAGGAGTATGTGAGGATCGTAACAGGTGGCGTTCTGTGGTTTCTGCCTACCCCCATTGGGAAAAAGCGTGAGTTTATGTATGTGTGTGTGTTTACAGAATACCAAGTACATGGAATGAGATAGGAAAGTATTTAGAGACTTGTTCCAATAAAATGACTCAGTGGGCCAAAGATGTGTGTTTCCATTCGAAAAGAGAGTCCAATGACATACAGATTCAGCATTTATCTTAATTTACCTATCGTTTGTTTTTCTATTTCCTTTGTAATTAAGTAGTTCAGTTAAAGCTAACATGTTACCTTTACTTGGGAAGAGACTGGACCCCACGACACAGGGTATCCTAGTGTGGAGTCCAGGGAATTCGTAAAAATGTAGTGCTTAAGGATCATTGTTTTTTTTTGTTCTTAGCTTTTTACCTTGTTAAGCGAACTGAATAAAAATTGTATTTATTATTTATAGTAGATTTGTGAAAATATACATTTCCGTTTGCAAATTCTTTTATTGACGAACAATAACTGAAATAATTTCATTCAATACTTCGTCAAACAACTCAAACATGCTGTCACATGCCAATTCAAGTCATCATAGCATCACTTAAACCATGAAAAAATAACCTGTCTACATATTACCTATTTTTCATTTCCGAAAAGCAATATCCGGTACCACCGGATGTTTGGCTTAGCTTTTCCAATTTCCTTTGCAATAGGCGTTGGAAGTTTCAAATTTTTCGCGGCACACTGCTTAAGTCCTATATCCGAAAATTGGACGCTGCGTTGAATCGGATTGAGCTGTATTCAAAATAAATCTACTGTGAAACAAGCCGTGAAAAATATTGTTCTCCAAGTAGTGAAAAGTTTTGAAGGAATTCCGAAATGAACCAACAAGTTGTCAGTTTCTATTGCCTACGTTAAGATATAAAGAACAAAACACATCTGAGTAGTCATGTGATGAATAAGATGTGTGTGAGAAGCACTTTCTCACTAACGAATAAGACATGTGTGTGAGTTTGTGTAAGCCTAGAATATTTCTAAGTTTTACTGACAAATCTATTACACTGTTAAAAAAAGAACTCCAAAACAAACTTTGCAAAATGTTTTGCCAATGTTGGTATCTCAAGTTAAATAAAACATCATCATCTGCTTCGTATTTTCAACTACATAAATGTTGGGGTCGGCTTCCAGCCTAACCATATGCAGCCGAGAAACAGTCGTTAAATAAAAAGGTTAAACGTCAAAATTCACCAACGACACTATTCATGCAAAATTAATATTATTTTTGCTGTGGCAAAATTCATTTATCATTTTGACGCTCAAATCCCTATTTAATATCAATTTCAGACATAATAAATGATAAACACAGGCTGCAAATCCAAAAGGTTGTAAATAAACACTATAAAAGGAGTATAGTAATACCTTTTATAACTGTCTTACAAACGGTGCAATATATTAGAATGGAAAGAAATAACCCGCCGTGGATTCACGTAATGCTCTATAAAATCTAACGATTCTCTGATAATATAGAAACAGTAAGTTTAATATAACCTGATAGCTTTCCACTGAGAAGTATGAATACTGTTTTATGAAGCTGTAATGGACGATAAAGCTCTTTTTTATAGACACCCATATTGTTTCAGCTTATTGGAGTTATTTATGAACAAAATCCAGATCAATGCAACCTTTTTATGGATTTAATATTTTTTATAGATGTAAAAACATGGCATCAAAATAATGAAGGATTTTCTTTTTAGCTCTTCCCTAGTCGCTGGATAGATGGCGCTAGGAGTTAGTATGATAATGCAAGGAACGGAACCTAAAAAAACTGATTTTAACAAAGCGCGAGAAAACTAGGTTATATTCGGAAGGTTAAGCAAAATAAAGTGTCAGTCAACGAGAGTATGTGACGTGACACAATGTTTTTTTTCCAAGCGTTTTAGCTTTGGCACCAACTATCATAGTAAGTTCAACGCCATCTATAGAGTTCTTGGAAACTAAGTTTTTTTTTTAATACCTCCAAAAGAAAACCTCTCATTGGCGAAGAAAAGAGTATGAATGTGGATGGGTATAAGAGTAGAAGAAGACCAAAGAAACGTATGGCAAGAAGAAGCTGACTGCTGAGAGAAGAAGACATGCTGTGCCGACCCCAAATGACTTGCATAAAGACAAGAAAATGATGATGATCAGTGGCAAAGAAGCAATCTGGCTGTTCAGGGCCCTGTTTTATGAAGCTGACAATCCGACATATATGTCAAAAAATGTCAAAATTGTAGAATTGTCGCTCTTAGGTGTAGTGTCCATAGATAATAATTAGTCAAGCACTATGATGTTGATTGGTACACCCCTTTGTAATGTAGAGTTAAATTTTATGGTCAGGACATTATAGAACATGGCGAAGACACAATAAGGTTGTTTTAATGAGTCGGATAAAATCCAATAAATCCTGGAGCATCACACATAATAAGATTCCTGGCCGAAGCACGAACACAACATTAGGCTGTTTTATGAACGTGGCATATATGTCAAAAAGCGACGGGTGAAATCTTGACATAATTGTCATCTAAGCATGCGTTTTATGAAACTCGACACACGTCAAAAAACCCACTGTCAATTTATTTCGCGACAGAGGGCAACGCTCCTGTCAGAGTTGTAGGACAATTCTACATAATTATATGTCATGACGTCATGACAATTGTGTGTTTCATAAAATAGAGATATGTCTGATTGTCGCGACAATTTGACATATTTGTGAATTTTCCACCATGACAATTATGTCAGCTTCATAAAACAGAAAAAAATTACAATTGTCACTTTTTGACATATGTCGACTTCTCGGATTGTCAGCTTCATAAAACAGGGCCCTGATAGTAATTTGTTCTGTCTTACTATACAGGAAAATTCCGACCAAAGTGGTAATACTACCTTTACTTTGATCAAAGTTAGGAAGTTATCCGAAGCAGATTATGACAAATTACTTTCCGAATCGGCAGTCAAAGCAAGCGTCTGCAAATAAGCGTAGAAAACATAAACGGAATTAACAGCCTACGCAGTAGGCATATCTATTGAAAGTTTATCCATTAAAATCCCATTAAACTAAGTTTATCCAATTTCATCAAGGGATTAAGGAACTATAAAGCACTTTATTTATTCGATAATGGATAATTATTAACTAAGCAAAAATAATTATTTAAAAGCTGAGTTTTCTGGCGAATTGCTGACCTAGGTTTCAAAATAATATGTAAAACAGTTCTTTCATTTCAGGAAATATTATTACTGTAATTTGAAAATGAAATAGATTGACTAGAACAAGACATACACACAAATATGTAAATATTAGCTGATTTAGGAGCCAAATCTATCTACAAAATACAATTTATCTAAATCTTGACCCGTTAATGCGATAGTTTCAATAAAATGGCTCAAAAAGGTCCAAACAAACCAATAAAAAGGATGCAGGGATGATCACTCCACAAAGGAACTTTCATAAAAAAAATTAAACGTAACGTCAATAAGTAGATAATTATTTTAAAGATTACACATATTTTAGACAAGCCTACCGTATTATTGATAGCGAACTAGTAGGTCAGTGTGTAATTGTGTATACTGAAACACTAAATCGTAAATTGGCACTTAGACTGCATTATCAAGGATTAAGTGAGTGAGACATTAGGTAATTGATGAATCTTAGGACATCTTCAGACGAACGGAACGTGCCGTGTCGACGCTGTATGCAATGTCGTTACAGGACAGGTACATGAATACATCGTAATGACGCATCTTGCTCACAGTAAAGACGTAGATGAATACGACGGATTTCACTGATAAAAATGAAAACGATCTGTCAAATTCAATTTTCTTAAATAATCTTGACACTGACAGTCCTTCAACGTGGTTAGATGTCCTGATAGCGTTCAGTTTATTTAGTGAAATCCGCTCTAAAGAATTCGAATTAATTAGTCTAAAGAAGCCAACCACAAAAAAGTTGGGAAACGCATCTGTCTAGATGATGAGGAATACAAAATTGCGACGTGTGTAAACTTTGTTTTATTTTTTACTGTTTATTAGAAATAAAACACAATTACCTATACAGCTAGAAATTGATATGCGTAACCGTTCTATCCACAGTTGAATTCACACACCTGTGCCCCATCAACTCACATTCTTGCCAAAATCGGCAAACGAATTTTCAACCGATTTCCAACCACGAGTAAAAGTCCAATATGCCGTGGAAAGTCATACGATGCTCGTCGCATTTGGGAAGGATTTCCTTTGAGTATGCTCGAGTTACCCGCATGTTCGAAACTCGTAGTTCCTTTTGCTCGGTCAAAGTGAGTACTGCCATTGTTGTCAATTACATCGGTTAGTTCACACGTCTGGTACAGACATTTTTGTTAAGAAAAGTACCGCCAAATGGCAAACGTGAAAAAAAAAACCTTCAGGTGGAGTATAAATGTGGTGCTGCCTACAAACGATGGGACACTTGATATGGTGCCCTGCTTGTCCTGTTTGTCCTGTTGTTTGCAGTACAAAAAACATTGACATTTGAGATGAACAGCAATACTAAAACATTTGTTCGTTTGAAATACGAATAGGTACAACAATATTGTGGAACAGAGCCTTTTCCACAAAAAAAAAAAAATGCAATGTTAAAATCACTTCACAATTTAAATTTGAAAATTTGGTCGAACTATTGTTTAAATAATTCAATTGTTTGACGGAAATACGTGGTCTGCATAATGGACAATATCATATCATAGAGGAGCTCGTGGCTAAATAATAACAGCCGCTCGGGTCGATCGTTAGGTTAAGCCGTGCTTGCCTAGGTTGGTCTGTGGATGGGTGACCGCCCATTACATACCGAGTTTTCTCCGTGTCTCGGAAAGCACGTTAAGCCGTTGGTCCCGGCTGTCATTTGTAGATCTTTGACAGTCGTTAGGTAGTCAGAGGCCCAAAAAGTCTGACAACCAGTCTTACCAAGGGGTATCGTATTACCCGGTACTAACTGGGTTGTGGAGGTCAGATAGGCAGTCGCTCCATGTAAAATACTGGTATTCAGCTGCATCCGGTAAAAATAGAAGCCAACACCAACAAAAGTTGGGAAAAGGCTAGGCAGATGATGATATCATAGGAAGATTTAGCAGAAAAAATGTGCTATTTAAATTGAATAAGTATAAATTTTAGTGGTCCGTGTAAACGGTCCATTGTCCCAGGAACTCCGATTGTCTACGTTCTTGAGTTCAAATAATTAATTACGAACATAATTGATGTGTCACGTTCTATATAAATTCATGTTTATAGTTCAAAAGGCATTTTTCATGAGATTTTCATTACTTATAGTTAGCTGATTCCCGATATTTGCTATTGAATTCGCCTTACGAAGGAATTGGTTTACTCGGGATTTTTAAAATAGCTGTGACATGTAGGAGTTTATTATACCTAAAGGTTGCTTGGAAGACGGATCGCTAAAATTTCTTTGGGATAATATAGGTACAGTTTTCAACTAAACTTTGTTTCTTAGGGCCCCGTTTCCTGAATTCGCCTTATGAAGAAATTGGTTTACTCGGGATTTTTAAAATAGCTGTGACATGTAGGAGTATAGTATACCTAAAGGTTGCTTGGAAGACGGATCGCTAAAATTTCTTTAGGGATTATATAGGTACCTAGTTTTCAACTAAACTTTGGTTTTTAGGGCTCCGTTTCCAGTCAGCAATGAGGGAACCATTATAGGATCACTTTAAGACGCTAAGACGTTAAGACCCTTTTTCTTAAACGCGTGAAGGTATAAGCTTAAATTAATACTTAACACTCAAGTACGCTACTCCTTGGAGCAGTGAAAATATCAAACTTGTAAGTTAACGTGATTGAAAGATACGACCGTTTATGCCACATATTGGTGCCGATTCCCTTGTTTACAAACTAAACCAAATTTAAGTTCAGTGCATCTTTTTCTTTCTATTTCATTAAGAAAAGGACAGAAGATAAATTTTAGTTATGTTCTGTCAAATTAATCAGCGCCATACAAGTTTTAGACGCGACTAAAAAGTTGACTACTAAAATTACATCAAATTACGTCTGACTAATTTGACAGGATTAAACTAATATTTATCTTCTGTCCTTTTCTTATGAAAAGGACAGAAGATAAATATTAGTTTCTTTTTCTATTTCATTATTGAAATAGAAAGAGAAAGATGCATTCAACTTAAATTTAGTTTAGTTTGTGAACAAGGGAATCGGCACCTGCGATTTTACAAGGGAATCAAAAACTGAAGTTTGGGAATAAGCACGTCTAACAGCACATGTAAAGTAAAAAATCTGAAAACCATAAATATGTAGTTTAATAACAAAATACCTACAGGTAAACCTAAAAAAAAACGGAATCCTCACTCCGCGAGTCCAGCTCGCACTTGGCCGGTTGTTTGTTTTAAAATACTGATTGAGTAGCCCCAATCCCTCAAAAAAATGGGTCGATCCTTCTACGAAACAGCTTGTATACAGTTTTAAATCTAGGCCCGACATGGTTACAGTGTGACGACCCATTTTAACATCGATAAGCAACCCCGCAAATTGGAATCCATTCATGATTCCCGGCAGTAAAAAAAAATGTATCACGCGTATTTGCGTATGAAAATGAAATCACACAGATTGATTATCATGACTGAAATAACACAGTGTACGAAGGCTCATCAAAAACTGTTTGAATAATGTACATGTACCTATGTGTGTCAAAGCTGAACCATCAGGCGTAAAATGTATTAAAATATATGCAGTGACAACGTCCAGATTATACGCTTTTGAATATTTAAAACACAAGTGCAGGAAAGATCTCATTTCTAAACGTCCAAATTATTTCTTAGTTAAATAAAACGAACGGACTCGCAATTATTACTTGACAAAGTTTCGAAGAGATTTGGAAAGTTTGGTGTAAAATTCAAATCTTTGCTTTGAGAGTATTGCTATTAGTTTAATGGCTAACGGTCTATTAAAATGGAAATAACTTAATTACTGTACAAAACTTTATAAAGACGATCGTTTGTTTTTGCTGTGTTGCTTGTCACATTATGTAATCAAATTCTAGTAAAAGGACACGTGGACGTTCCAAAATAGAAAAGGAAAAAATAACGACGCATTCATATTCTAAACAATTCAATTCATTTATTCTCTCTTCAGAATCTTGGTCCATAAAAATTAACAATGTTTTTGACAAAGTTATATTGCACCATCAGAAAAGAAATTTTCGAAGAAGCCTGTGTTACAGGTCACCAGGGCCCCCTCACAGCAAAACAATATCGTTAAAGGTTTCACACCACAGGACAAGACAACACACAGGGCAATACGACGACGACGTTGAATATGATTAGCTGTGCTTGCTCGCGGGGAGACCGTTAGACCTTCCAAGCATAAAGTGCGTCACTTACCTACTAGCCTCCTGTGGCTTTTCGAGGGAATCTTGTCCTGATGTGGGGCACAGAGTTCTCATAGTAAGTGGAATAGGCCAAAACCTTTAGAAGAAAGAGAAATAAAACACTACTCATATACACACATCAACAGAATCTAGGGATATTTTATATTTCATCAAATATCTAAAAATCTATGAAGAATTTTCTGATATAGTAAATGGAAGAATGATAGGTTATTTTAAGGTCTATAGTAAAAAATAAAAAACGTTTCGTGATTTTTTTGTTTTAAATAAAAATGTTTACTTTTTTAATCGCCGTAGCAAATCAATATGGTAAAAAATCTTCATTTCTTCTTAAAAAGTTATTAATTTTAATGAAAATTTAAAAAATCTTATAAAATCTAATTATTAATAATCAGTGTTGCCACCTCTTACATTAATTACACATCAACATCGATAGTTCATGCTTAAAATTAGATTGTCAATGTCTTGCTGCGGTATGAGGTCCCATGTTCTTTGCAAGTGTTCGTAAAGTTGTTGTTCTGTCGTCAAATTTGGCGGGAAATCTCTCAAAGCTTTTCGTTGTAACATGTCCCAGGCATGCTCGATAGGATTTAAGTCGGGCGACTGTGCAGGCCAATCCAAAACTTGAATATCATGGTCTCGGAGAAGGGCCGACACCAGCCGCGCCGTATGGGAAGGAGCATTATCGTGCATGAGTAGAAATTCCTGGCCCATTTGGATTCTGTGTGGAACAATAACAGGCTCTACTACCTCCTCGAGGTATTTTTGTGCAGTCATGCTACCTTGGATCCAAATGAGCTGGGTTCGTCCGCCAAGACGAATTCCTGCCCACACCATGATTGTCCCGCCTTGGTATGAGTGGAACTCCTGAGGGTGACGTAGACGGCTAACTCTCCCTGGAGTTCTCCAAACGCGTGTTCTTCGTGAATCCGGATGAAACCCAAACCGGGACTCGTCGGTGAACAGCACCAAAGACCATTGTTCGTCACTACATGGTAAATGCTCCCGAGCCCACGAAAGTCGCCGACCGCGATTGCCACGTCGCAATGCTGGAACACGTAGCGGTCTTCGAGCATGAAGACCAACTTCATGCAACCTCCTTCGTACGGTTTGGTCGCTTACCAGCAGCTGGTGGTCCTCCTGGAGCCTTTGTACTAGTGGCATCGCTGTGATATTGGGTTGACTTCTAGCGGTAATTTGGAGAAATCGATCCTGTCTCTGCGTAGTAACGCGATATCTACCTGTGTGCCGTTCAGCTACATCCCCAATACTGCGATAACGTGACCACAACCTTGATATCATGTTTTGGCTTGTGTGTAGGGCCTCAGCAACGACGCGTTGAATAGCACCATTTTCTAGCATGCCCACGGCTCGTAACATTTCATCTCGACTCAAATGACGACGTGACATGACTCCTAAAGCTCACACGGCACGTTAAATTAAAAAAGAATAACAATCAATACAATCTAATCCCTTTTCATGAATTAATATTAATAAAACAATTTTTTTTTTAACGTAACGAATTACTAACAATTTTGCCGCCGTATTTTGTTTTTTCTTTTTTTTTTAATATTTATTATTTAAATTTTGAAAATAGAATAAATGAGGTTTCAATCTGTATACAAACTTTTTATGAAAACTAAAAAGATTTTAAACTTAAAATTCGTAAATAATTTAGGATTAAGGTATCCCTAGATTCTGTTGATTTCTAAATGCGAAAGTAACTCTGTCTGTCTTGACTACCTCGCTTACTTCGCTGGTCAAGTGGTCGCAAGCTCGACTGCTGAACAGGAAATTCTGGGTTCGATTCCCAGGTCGGGAAAAGTGCTATTGGGTATTCCATCAGGAATTTCTCAGTAGCAGCCACAGAGCCTGGATTTGTGCCCGGTTGATGGCAATAGGCTCGCCTTCCAATACATGGAACTTAAAACATCATCATCTGCCAAATTATGTTGGGGTCGGCTTCCAGTCTAACCGGATGCAGCTGAATACCTGTATTTTACATGGAGCGACTGCCTATCACACCCCAGTAAGTACTGGGTAATACGGTTCCCCTTGGTAAGACTGGTTGTCAGACTATCTAGTCACTGACTACCTGTAACGAAGATCAAAGATCTACAAATGACAGTCGGGACCAACGGAATTAGCATTTGTGTTAGACTCAGGAGCGACCTACCACATGATTAACGAAAAATATGAGAAGCATGTACAACACATAAGTGAAATACCTACCTGAAATAAAATTTCAAGTAGCGAATGAAAATATCCTATCAGCAACAAGGAAAGCAAAAATAATTGGAATAAGTAAAGAAAATCTAAAAATAGACATAGAATGCTTGTAATGTAATTTCTGACCAAGACGCGGACGAGACCACTGACAAAACCTAGCTTTTTTTTTTTGCTTAGCCTATATTGTCCCACTGCTGGGCAAAGGCCTCCCCCATAGCCTTCCACTCCTCCCTACTTTAACTAACTCCCTACGTTAACTATAGACATAGTTAAATTTTAACGACATACGTGTATAGGGCCCTTGTGCCCGAAGGTCTGACAACCAGCCTTGCCAAGGGGTATCGTATTAACCGGTACTAATTGGGTTGTGGAGGTCAGATAGCTCCATGTAAAATAACTTGTATTTAGCTGCATCTGGCTAACCTGGCAGCCGACCGCAACATAGTGGGGTTGGCTTCCAGTCGATGACTTCTTATTCACTAAGATAAGGAAGACTAGGTATTCTGAAAGGATCGGATGTGTGTTGAGTGAATGTAGTGTTTTAGTGTGATAAATAAAAGGCGTTTAGACGATTAAACTTGAATAATTATTAAAAAAAACCGGCCAAGAGCGTGTCGGGCCACGCTCAGTGTAGGGTTCCGTAGTTTCCCGTCCGTCACAATAAGTGTTCCCACTTATGAGTTTAAAGGTGGGTATCCATTATGTAAAAATGCTTGCATATACGAATATACTACAAACTTAGTCCAGAAATTATTTTATACAACTTTTTGTCTTTTTTGTACAAAAACTGTTGTTTCCATCAAGTTCAAAATGATTTTCCTAGAAAATCCTTATAAAGTTCTACTTTTCAGATTTTTTTCATATTTTCTAAACTTATGGTTCAAAAGTTAGACGGGGGGGGGGGGACACATTGTTTTTTACTTTTGGAGCGATTATTTCCGAAATTATTGACATTATCAAAAAATGATTTTAGAAAACCCTTATTCTTTCCTTACTTTTAAATACCTTTCCAACAATATATCACACGTTAGGGTTGAAAAAAAAAAAAAAACACTTCCCACTTTACATATAGGGGGGCTACCCTAATAAAACATTTTTTTCCAATTTTTTATTTTACCACTTTGTCGGCGTGATTGATATACATATTGATACCAAATTTCAGCTTTCTAGTGCTAACGGTCACAGAGATTAAGCAAGGACGGACAGACGGACGGACGGACGGACAGACATGGCAAAACTATAAGGGTTCCTAGTTGACTACGAAACCCTAAAAAGAATCCAATTTTTTACATCATCCACTTTTTACGCTCGCCTTAGCTGTCTAAACTTTTCTTGTTCTAATTTCAAAATTATGGTTTATTTCCATTTTCTTTATAACGTGCCAGAGTAAATTCCTAAATAACCTCAAAGGTTAAGGTCTCTATCTATAAATCCATGAACATAGTCCTTTCCCAACGGGGTTAGGGTCGCGTTTCAATCTAACCACACATGCGTGTGACTAAATACCTAATTATGAAAGGCTAAACCAGCATAACTTTATGCCTAGATATGATATTTACCTAGGAACGGATCCCACTCTTCAAATAACCATCTGTTAATCCTTCAGAGGACTTCTACTACAGTCCGTCCATACTTAGCTTCTGGCAACAGTAACCCAACGAGAACCTTATTTAAATGAGAATAAACATCACTGTTGTTTGACAGACTTGTCAGTGGCAGCAATCGAAAAGCAACTTTATGGTAACGAAAATAAAGTTTATTGTAATTTGGACATAAATGCCAAAGCAGAAGCAAACTAGCTGTAACAGAACAGTAACATCCTGGAATTTTCCTTATCTTGACCTTGACTTAAATAGCTGAATGAGACGCCCACACTTCTTCAAACATTTACTCTAAACGAAAATACTTTCGTAATTACATCAAATCTTAACAAGTTTTTGTCATTAAAGTTAAACATTATGTTGTAACGTGTGTCATGGAGTTCGTTGAAAGCAACAGAATATTTATAGAAAATCTTTTGATGATGGCGTTGGAATGGGGTTTCAAGATACTTGAATGAAGGCTTTTGAAAAAGATAAACAATTACACATTTACAGTATAATAATATTATCATGTAGTTTATAGGTATTGTTACTTTTATTCATAACCATTTTAAATCATTTTTTTATACATCACGCTCGTAATCCATGAAGGGATAGGCAAAGGTGTAGGTACCTAATACTACACCCACAATTCATCAGTTATGTTTTTAAGTCACATGTAATAGGGAGCGAGCCTATTGCCATCAAACAGGCACAAATCTAGACTCCGTGACTGCTACTGAGAAATTTTTGATGGAAAAACCCAAAAACGTTTTACCCAACCTGGGAATCGAACCCAAAACCTCATGCTCAGTAGCTGCGCTTGCGACCGCTAGACCAACGAGGCATTGGACAAAGTATTTGTTTATTAGAAAACTTATAAACGTCACAAAAATTTCCAACACCTAATAATTTACCCTTTAAGTTTTACAAACTTCCAAATAAGAACAACTGCTAGTAATATATTTTCGAGGGTGAAATTCAATTTGTTGATAGGCGTAACATTCATTGGAATTGAAACTTGAACCGTGAAGATTGAACTTTATTAATTACATTACGGAGGGAGGACTTAGTTTGAAAGTGGGGCCTAGTACTAGACGGGATACGTTGAGAAGAGAGGAAATAAACGTCACCACGAACGTGCTTAATTTAGACGATAGATATAAATGAAGGGAACTTTAGCCTAGCGTGGAGTCAATTGAATTTGTAGCATGGGAACTAGAAACAGACTAATCGGACGGTGTCAATGATATTGATGACTTATATCTTTAAGGTAATTAATGCGGATATATTGCGAAGTGTGGAGCTAGCCGTGCCAGACAGGTATGTGGGTCGTCGTCGTCAGCCACAGTTGCTGGTAGAACCATGCGCGCAAACTAACTTGCTCTCTCAACCTCATTGCTGAGGACTTGGACATATTCTGTTGCTCTTTGGGTGAATTTACAAAAACTTATAGAATTTGCTATGTTAAAAACAGTCTAATTGTTAAAATTTTAAGTGTACTACAATATCGCATTAAGTCTAGCCTGTGAGGATATTTGTATGTTTAGAGTAAATAAATAAATAAACAAATATTGTACATTCACTATCTTCATGTCCTGGTCCATTTAATAAACTCATAGATTTTAGATAATTCTACCCAAAACAACTTCTCATCATGCTGCTTCTGGATAATTTTCACGACTGACAATTTCCGTCAATAAAATCACTGTTTCCATTAAAATTCAAATTTTAAAATTGACATTATTAAAAAAAAGAAGTAATAAGCATACAGGCTTAAATGCAAGGAAACACTGCACTACCCATTCAATGCTAAATAACAATTTACGCAATGCTTGTGGAACACACTTAAACCGTCAGATGGATTTTAAAGTAAATATCATTATTTTTTAAGCAGTTTACTAAAAAAAATACGTTATGTTAACAGATTTTACAAACAGTGTTTTACCGATCCTTAACGTACTTCCTCCTGCCTACCGGAAATTTACCTGCTAACCCCAAGTAATCTCTAAGGTATTAAAACGAAGTTAAGGTGTTCAAAACGCCTTGACATAAATTCATGGGAGCGAATCTCGAAAACGTGCTACTGTTTCAAATGTATGTAATATCTGCCACGTAAGCCACGTGGTCACAAGCGTGACTGCTGAGCATTAGGTCCTGGGTTAGATTCTCAGGTGGGGCTCAGTAGCAGCCACAGAGTCAAAGGTCAGAATTTGTGCTCGGTTGATGGCTATAACTTCGATGTATTTGCCGTAATCTCCACGCTTGGCAGGCGGATTGGAGATCGCAGTGATGAAAGACTAACAGAAAACGCTGCTGCCCATTCTCTGGTCTACGGAGGCGCTAGGTGTTCTGCCTCAGACATTAGTCGCCTTATACGACACCCGTGAGTGTAATGGGTTGGTTCTATTCTACTCTGCCGGATACCAGCACGGCTTTACATGCACACACGGGGATTATATGCGACTTAAACATAACTGACGAAATTAATTAATTATGAACACCCAGTTCATAATATATACATATTATGTACACCTCTGCCTAACTCTTTGGGGACCACAGACACGACCTTGTGTTATGTGAGATCTATTTTAACAAACCATAAAAAAATATTAACGTAGAGTAACAACGTTCGTTTACGTTTTGTATCTCCTTTATGAATTCCTGGTGTTTCATTTGAAACGTATGAAGCGGACCCTTGACCTTTCTTTGTTTCGCATTCCGTGTTCCCTTTGAAAAACTGCTTTTCAGTTTTTAAACATCTGCTCTGGCGTTAATTTTCACTCTTGCCTTTCACTCGAAAATACCTTTGAACTAGACGATGCACCTTGTTATTTTAGTTTTCTTTTTTAATAGAGGCATGGAAACCCAAACGGGTGGAATCTGGTAAGGGCTTAGTAATAATGTTTGAAGTACATTGTTAAACTGAATATAGGTTTCTTTGGAAATAATCTCTAGAATGTTTTTGTGTCAAACTTTGTGAACACAATTGCTGAAAATATAGAAATAGATTCCCAAATTAGAAAGTGGGATTATAGAACCACTTGTTCGTGAAATTCAGACAAGTTATTCTAGTTAGGCGTAGGCGAAACGATTGAGAAAGATAAACAACAACTTATTTTGTTAATATAAATAATTTTACACATTTTGCGCAAATTTTGAACATTCTTGTAGCATCTCAAGTTGTATTATACTGTCTCTTGATTTGACCAGCTCAATTTCGATTGTTTATCTCTACCAAGGAATTCAACTTAATCATACAGTTAATAAAAATATATAAGTTCTCTATAAGCCAGAATTTCTTTGGTGACTTGGCCGCGTCTTTTATCAAACATTTGTTTAGGACAAAACGAGAAAATCTTGTAAGAGGATTCAAGCTTTTACCGTTTTGAATGAATATTTTACGGACACGTCAATACAGCGGCTTTCAGGCTAAAAATAGACCAACCCTTTATCTTTGAACGAATGTATTATATCTACCTTTGTCATAAAAATACTCATAATATGAACAATACTATACTTTGGTCGCTGAGAGAATGCGTTCCTGACGTCCGTCAGTTTGTACAAAAATTTAGCGCAAAATTATAACATTTATTGATAATTCCTTTAATGATATCGTTTTTAATAATACTATTTGTTAAAAGGGTAAAAAGGGTAATAAAAGGTAAGTTATATAAGCAATAAGTTATCTACCATCACCAATAATACTAAAACTCGCGACCAGTCAGGATCGCATTCTCTCAGCGGCCGAACTTTAGACCAAACACAACCATAAGCACAACCATATTTTAGTTTTTACATAATAACATGACGCTTGGCATCCCCGGAGGGTAAACTGAGGTATACCTACACAGTACGCCCACACTTCACCACTTATATTTAAGTCCCATGTAAAAGAGTGCGAAAAAAACGAGTTGCACCGACCCCAACTAACATGGGATTAGGTCAGGAAGATGATGATGATAATGTATAGTAGGGTGCGAAACTATTGCCATTAATTGGGCACAAATCGAGACTTCAAGGGTCATCATCATCATCAGCCTATTAATGTTCCCACTGTTGGGACACAGGCCTCCTCTCTATGAGAGGGAATGGGCTATAAACCACCACGCGTGCCCAGTGCGGATTGGTAGATGTCACATGTCTTCGAATTTTTTGGTTCTTGGACATGCCGGTTTCCTCACGATGTTTTCCTTCACCGTTTTGAGAGCAGTGGTGATGAAATAAATTACACAAAGTAATGCGCCTGTCTGGGTTCAAACCCAAGACTTACTGTTCGTAAGTCAGGGCCACCACCACTGGGCCAACGCTGCTCTCTATCAAGGGCTACTTCAAGGGTAGTACTGTAAAATTCCTGATGGAAAACTCTGCCCGGCCCGGGAGTCAAACCCAAGACCTCAATATTGTTTGTGGCCACTACACGCAGACAGTTTAGTTTTTAGCGAGCTATAAGCAAATTGTTTCTGTTACACATGATAGAGTCCGTCAACAATATAATATCTAAACCCCTTCTGCTAAATGAGCCCAATGCAAGCTAACCATTACCTATTATACTTCAGGTTTCTGAAAAATTATAAGATTAGTGAATACACTTCCAATCAAGTTAAAAGTACTTGAAATGAGATTTGAAAACACATAAAATCAACATTCAGATAACATGGTGTGTTTTCTTTTATTTGCAGGGCTGTTACTCATTGAAGTTAAGTTTTATTATGAACTTCTTGATTACAAAATGATCTTTCACTTCAAGTTTCAGACTGTCTTTCAAGTTCGAGAAGTTTAGACTTAATGTAAGTTGGTAATAAGTCACACTTATATTAGACAAAGCAGTCCTGGTATTTCATTTCGAACTTCAAATGTAGCTTACCAAGATGTAATGAAGTAGGCAACTAAGTTTAACAATTGTGACTAAAATAGAAATAGGATTATATATACGTAAATTGAAGTTGGATTGACAGTTGGAAAAGCTATCTACAATAATTTCGACACACGATATTTTTTTTTTCCTACCTACAAAAAGATAGCGTTTTTTTTTGCTTTGTAATCTCCTATAATAACTTTCCCAGTACAATTTTTCTATGTAAAAATAAAAAACACGATAAAACAAGAATCAAGAAAATCTAAACGACCTATAAACAGTTGACGGTAAGCACTAGGGTTTGTTAAATTTCTAATACGAAGAAAACGAGGCACTAAAAGAAAATCTAGACGGAATTACGGCAGTGCAATCGAGGCTTTTTGCCCCTATTTTTATCTTACTTGATGTTGAAGAAAAGCCGGCAATTTGTGTCGGTGCCCGGTGCGGGCGTCGTAAATATATAGCCTTCATAGATGAATCTTAACGCCTCGTTCAAGACGAAGAAGATGCGACTTACGACTGAAGTGACACGTGCAAGCGTCAACTATATGCTTCGCGTGAGTACTCGCGTACCTACTATGCAAAAGTCGCACCATGCTCAGTCATGATCAAAGTTGTCTGTGGGACAGAAAATGATTTTGTTGCAAGCTTGTAGCTTATTTTTCCTTCAACCTCATTTTTCACAGCATCTTTCATACTTTCTTCTGACCAATGCCCTCTACTTGTTTTTTTGTTTTAATTTCCCAATATTTTAGAACAAAGACATTTGCATGCCACTTGCAAAAGCTAAGGGGCAAGATGGGGTAGGTATCCCATCTTGCCCCCGCATGCCGAATCAAATTTTAAAAAATACTCTTGATGTTGAAGAAAAGCTAGCAGTTTGTGTCGGTGCCCGGTGCGGGTGTCTTACATATATAGCCTTCATAGATGAATTAAGAATTAAAATTAATCTATTTACGCCTCGTTCAAGACGAAGAAGATGAGACTTGCGACTTGCGACTCAAGTGACACGTGCAAGCGTCAACTATATCCTTCTCGTGAGTACTCGCGTATTATGCAAAAGTCGCATCACGCTCATCATCATCATCATCATCCACAGCCCAAATTCACCCACTGCTGGGTATAGACCTCTATTTTCTTGCGCCAATCTCCACGGTCCTGTGCCAGCCTCATTCAGGTCTTTCCCCCGACGGCAACTCTGTCATCTGCCCATCTCGCCGCCGCTGCCAGACGACTCACGTTCCTTTTGCCAGTTCTTGGACGCCATTCGGTGACAGCCTTGGTGTACGCACCAAGGCTGTCACCGAATGGCGTCCAAGAACTGCAACCAAGGTACGCAATTTTTTTATTTATTACTAGCTGACGTCCCGCGGTTTCACCCGCGTTGTTCCCGTTCCCGTGGGAGTACGGGAATAAAATATAGCCTATAGCACTCACAAATAATGTAACTTTCTACCAGTGAAACAATTTTTAAAATTGGTTCATTACTTCCGGAGATTACCCCCTACATACAAACTTACAAACAAATGTTACCTCTTTATAATATTATATACTAGCTGACGTCCCGCGGTTTCACCCGCGTAGTTCCTGTTTCCGTGGGAGTACGGGGATAAAATATAGCCTATGTTACTCAAGGTGAATGTAGCTTTCTAATGGTGAAAGAATTTTTGAAATCGGTACATTACTTCCGGAGATTACCCCCTACATATAAACTTACAAACATACATACTTACAAACTTACAAACAAAAAACAAATGTTACCTCTTTATAATATTAGTATAGATTATTATATATATATTATATAATATTACATATTATATAGTAATTATAGTATATAGTATAGATAAGCTTTATTTAACTTGCTTTGTTTGTTAGTACGTATTGGTCAAATCTTGCAACTTTATTTCAAACCAAGTTACCCCCACCGATTGAGGTGAAATTTTTGCACCGACCTTTGGATCTGGTGACAATACATTTTCATGACAGATATCTACACTAATATTATAAAGAGAAAAGATTTGTATTTTTGTGTGTATGTTTGTCTATACTATAATATATAATATTATAAAGAGGAAAACTTTGTTTGTTTGGTTGTTTGTTTGGTTGTAATGAATAGGCTCAAAAACTACAAGACCGATTTAAAAAATTCTTTCACCATTTGAAAGCTACATTATCCACGAGTAACATAGGCTATATTTTATCCCCGTACTCCCACTGGAACGGGAACTACGCGGGTGAAACCGCGGGACATCCGCTAGTAATGAATAAACTCAAAAACTCCTTCGCCGATTTCAAAAATTCTTTTACCATTAGAAAGCTACATTCACCTTGAGTAACATAGGCTATATTTTATCCCCGTACTCCCACTGGAACGGGAACTACGCGGGTGAAACCGCGTGACGTCCGCTAGTTATGAATAATATGATCCTGCGCCCAGTATCAGTTCTTCACCGGTGTGAACTCACGGATACGAAATGTTGTATACGCGTTCAATATTGATAAATTAACCTATTTTTCGTATAATTTATCTCAGTTGCAGTAACAACAAGCGTGTCATTTGAGCGTGATGGCTCGCGGCTAAGCGTAAGTAATAATGCGCGAGAAAATTAAGCTGTAAGGCCAAAAAAAAACCAAAAACATATTATAAGAGGTAGATAATAATTAATACGAACTCAATCCACAAATCCAATGAGGGATTTTCTTTTTAGCTCTTCCCTAGTCGCTGGATAGATGGCGCTAGGAGTTAGTATGATAATGCAAGGAACAGAACCTAAAAAAACTGATTTTAACAAAGCGCAAGAAAACTAGTTTATATTCGGAAGGTTAAGCAAATGAAAGTGTCAGTCAACGAGAGTATGTGACGTGACACAATGTTTTTTTTTTCCAAGCGTTTTGGCTTTGGCACCAACTATCAAGTAAGTTCAACGCCATCTATAGAGTTCTTGGAAACTAAGTATTTTTTTAATACCTCAAAAATAAAACCTCTCATTACATTATAAACTGAGACATAGCTTATGATTTAATTGGATTACAGACGATGGATTAATAATATAGTAATACGATATACGATGTGTGGATCTAAACGCCCTAAGCACAGATTGATGATTCGAAATACAGATATAGATAGTTGAAAGTTAAAAGAAAAATGGTGTAGTTCATTTTCGTTGACAGAACTTTGATCAATGCGTTTTGTGCATTGATGCTCATTGATGCTTCAGCCGCTTTTAGCTGCGCGATGAGGTTATCCGTCTCATTGCACTTGCAGCGTCAATAAACTATAGTCACAGTTTTCTACATACTCTACTCGTATTTCTAAATACCTCAATAAAAAAAAATAAAAATAAAAATGGTCAGGTTACAATTAAAGAATGTGATTAAAATGAAATTGAAAATGTCCAAAATACACATTGCTTAAAAATGTTTTCTGAACAATCTTTAGGATCAGATTATTAATATTATTTTATAGTTCATTAAAACGGTATAACACCAAATTAACATAAAATTATTGTATAATTAACATATAAACAGAAAGCAAAACAAAACGAAAGTAAACCCCAGTTTTCAGTGGTTTAAATGAAATTAAAACTAACACGGAACAGTGGACACTCTTGCATAGGTACTATCTCTGAATGAACACCAGACATATACGCATTTACTTTACTCCATTCACCCGCAAACACATCACATCTAAGATTGGCATTCAGATGGGCGTTAAGCATCATAAGACTACGACACACAGGAGATTCAACTCTGGCTACAGTTTTATAATTATAAACCTGTCAAGGAGCATTGGTTACTACGTGTGCCCACTAATTGTAAATTGAAATTGGAACGTGCGCCATAGATGAAACATTCAACTTAGATATTTGTGTTATCTAAGTTTGTAAGTGGCCATTAACTGCATAGATAATCTGGTCACCCTTAATATAATGCTCCATTAATTTTAATTGACATTTGCTTCGGGCGTTAGTCCATTTCCCGACTATGAACAGGCTAAGTATAGTCTGTCCCGTGGGTGTCGTAAGTTATCACTTAGGGAGTCAATTAAGTGATTGGATAACAACGTTCCCTTATATCGTTCCTTCAGATCACTGGGTCAAACGATTTCTGATTAACCTTAAAAGTTTTTATATAAAGTGAAATCAGGGCAAAATCATAATACAGCATCATCATCTGCCTAGCCTTTTCCCAACTGTGTTGGGGTCGGCTTCCAGTTTTACCGGATGCAGCTGAATACCAGTATTTTACATGGAGCGACTGCCTATCTGACCTCCACAACCCAGTTAGTACCGGGTAATACGATACCCCTTGGTAAGACTGGTTGTCAGACTTTTCGGGCCTCTGACTACCTAACGACTGTCAAAGATCTACAAATGACAGCCAAATGCAAGATCATAATGCAGATTTTATATTTTAAGCAAAAAACTTAGTCAACATTTTTCTGCCTGTATCCGGATTTTTATTCCAATTTAGTATATTTTTTATTCAAAGGCCGAGTTGTTGAACATGAACCAATGTTTACAATTGGTTAAACATCGATTGAGTTCCACAATCGAATAGGCACGAAAAATAGAGATACTTTTTTAAGTTCTTTAACAGTCCGTTGGCTGCTCTAACTACTAAAGTTGGGAGGCTTTGATTAATTGCTCGCTCACAAAGATACGATTCTGTGTTAAAAGTTCCTTCGTGATTTAAATTGTAATTATCTTTGATTGGTTCCAGCTACCAGCTTCGAACCGATTGTGATTCACAGACAACTTTTTGTTCGTTACAATGACCCAATTTTAAAATAAAATCGTTAACCCTTTTTGGTGTCAAACCTGTGAAGATTTTTCGTGGCATGTGGCAGTGATATAATATGAGACACAATGGTATAAGGAAATGACTTGCTTCGAAACCAAACCCAAAAAAGGAGAATTATGCATCATCATCATCATTAGCCTATTAGTGTTCCCACTGCTGGGACACAGGTCTCCTCTCTATGAGAGGCAATAGGCTATAATAACCCACCACGCGGGCTCAGTGCGGATTGGTAGATGTCACATGTCTTCGAATTTTTTGGTTCTAGGACATGCCGGTTTCCTCACGATGTTTTCCTTCACCGTTTTGAGAGCAGTGATGATGAAATAAATTAAACAAAGTAATGCCCCTGTCTGGGTTCGAACCCACGACTTACTGTTTGTAAGTCGGGGCCGCCACCACTGCTCTCCGAATTATTAAAATGGTTCTCTATTGTATGACCTAACTTTTTTATTCATAATTTAAAGTGCCATAACTTTTTTTGTCCAAATCATCATTTGTCCGAATGATAACTTACCCGAACTTAATATTATTATCACATAATATCACATGCCATAAAATTGAAATCCCTAAATACAATATGCCCTAAACCCGTTTGTCATAAATATTACAATCAATAATATACAAAAGACTAAAAACCGTTTTCAATAATAGTTATAAAACCTAAATTATTTTCTATAATATTTACATTATTTACATACTAACTCTATAAAGAAATAAAAAAATTACAAGTTTAAAAAAGGGTTAAAGGGCGTCGAAAAATTCGTCCACATTGCTGTCAACAGGAAAAGTGGAAAAGAAGGCTGGCAGCATTGCCACGTTGGATGGCAATGCTGATTCTTTGGCCAAAAAATAGGCCCGCCTTCTGGTCACGTGAAGAGTCGACCAACCGTTTGGCGATTTCTCGAAAAACTAGGTGGGCACTCGGAGCCCATGGCCCTAGTGTTTCAACCCCAAACAGCTCAAACACATAATTACCAATAAAGTTATTGTATTTGCGCCGTTTGAGGGTTTCAGCACCTGCAGCAGCCACCCCAGCGCAGCACACTGTGCTAGGAAGATGGGATGGCGCAAGGGTGTCGACGCAAATTGCGTCCCACACTAAAGGCCTACCCAACATCCATGGCATTATAGTCATACCATCTGGTCTCTTGCCATCGACGCGTGCCAAGCCAGTGGGTTCTAAAACAGCTGGCACCCCGGCGGTGGCAAGAGCACGACGGATGAGATAATTAATTCTAGCGTGCCGTGCTATCCGACCTGCACTCTTACTGCAAGAAAGGCCATGGTGTCCGAGGCAGTTGACATCTAAATTCAAAAAAATATTCAATGCTTTGATCTTAATAATATTTTTAAAACAAACCGGTATGTTCCCAGACGTTCCCAAAAGGGAAACAGAACATTGTTATTTTAATTGTGTCTGTAATTACGGGTAACTACAGGCTAAGTATTACTTAGCTTTTGCTATGCAAAAACACATTTTTATACAATACTAGCTGTTGCCCGCGGCTTCGCCCCCTTGAAGTTCGGTAACTGTCCCACTGGATCATACTAAAGGGATAATAGTGTCTTACATGTTAATCCAGGTAATAAACTATCTATGTGCCAAATTTCATAATCATCTCAATTATTATCATCACAATCACCATCACTATCACAGTCACCATCGTTATCACCAATCACCATCACTATCACAACCACCATAATTACCACAATCATTATCACAATCACCATCACAATCACAACCACCATCACTATCACAATCACAATCACTATCACAAACCCCATCACTATCGCTATCACAATCACCATCACCTTCACAATTACCATCAAAATAACTATCACAATCACCATCATCGTTATCACAATCATTATCATCGTAATCACAATCATTATCATCTTAATCACAATCATCATCATGACAATATCCATCCTCGTTATCACAACCATCGCTGTCACCATCACAATCACCTTCACTATCACAGTCACCATCACTCACAATCACCATTACAATCACAATCACCATCATCGTTATTACACTTATTATCATCGTAATCACAATCATTATCATCGTTATCACAATCATCATTATCATAATCATCATCATCGTAATCACAATCATTGTCATTGTAATCAAAATCATCATCACCACAATCATCATCACAATTATCGTCATCATTATCACAATTATCATCATCGTAATCATAATCATTATCATCCGGATCTCAAAATGAATGCCATTTTCGTAATCAGCACCCCTGATAATCTCGGTATCGACACCCATATTGTTTTTCAGACATTTCAACCCCATCGCTCCCCAACAGGGAATGGTAGTATTTCAGGTCTGCCACATTAAATCTTAAAATCGTTGTTTTTGTAATACACCTGACCCAATTCACCATAAAAATAATATCTTTGTTGAATTTCAGGTTTTGTCACCCCATTTCCCCCTTTAGGGGTTGAATTCTGAAAAAAACCTGAAACAAATGTTAACTCATTTATCGATAGGAGTACTCCCTATAGTTTCGAATAAAGTAGTCTAACTAATCCTATTTCCCCATGTAATCTTTGGACCCCCGTTTCAACCCCTTAGGGGGTGAATTTTAAATAATCCTTTCTAAATGAACCCCTAAACCTCATAAAGTATCTATATGCCAAATTTAGAATCTCTAGTCTCAGCGGTTTGGGCTGTGCATTGATTTTTATACATTTCCACCTCATTTCCCCCTCTTAGTTGTTGAATTTTGAAAAAAACTGAAACACGTTTCTACTCATTTATCCATATTAGCACTCCTGTGAAGTTTCGAGTAAAATAGTCTAACTAATCTTGTTTCCCCATACAAACTTTGGATCCCCGTTTGACCCCCTTAAGGGGTGAATTTTGGAAAATCCTTTCTTAGTGCATCCTTAGAGCACATGAAGAACCAATGTGCTAAATTTGGAATCTCTAGACTCAGCGGTTTGGGCTGTGCATTGATTTTTGGACTTTTTCACCCCATTTCTCCCTCTTAGGGGTTGAATTCTGAAAAATCCTGAAACCTGTTTTTACTCATTTATTAATAGGAGCACTCTTGTGAAGTTTCGAATAAAATAGTCTAACTAATCTTGTTTCCCCATACAAACTTTGGAGCCCCGTTTAACCCCCTTAGGGGGTGAATTTTGAAAAATCCTTTCTTAATGCACCCCTAGACCACATAAGGAACCTACTTGCCAAATTTGGAATCTGTAGACCCAGCGGTTTGGGCTGTGCGTTGATAGATGAGTCAGTCAGTCAGTCAGTCAGTCAGTTTCTCCTTTTATATATTTAGATTGCTCTTATGAAATTTGTAAGAATTAAAAAGTAGAACCATTATAATATCGCAGAAAGTTCACAGTTAGAATCTTCTTTTGGCATACATTTCATATCGGTAGTCACTAAAAGGCAGAAAATCAATCAATCAAACAAACATACACCAAAAAAACATACACCATGCATGCAGCAAGCATGCAGCAAGCATTCAGCAAGCATGCAGCAAGCATGCAATAAGCTTGCAGCAACCATGAAGCATACATCACGCATATAGTATGCAGGCAAGCATGCAGCATGCAAGCGAGCAAGCAACACGCAGCAGGCATGGTTTCTGTCACGGCTCCGGCGCTGCGGGGCTCCGGCGGTCCCACGCGAGCTGCCTCACCCCTACGCGCCTACGCGATTTTAAATTACACTCTCGGGGTAGGGCAGACAAGACTGCGTGGGGTCGGATTTACAGCGATTCGTTTTTGTCATTAAAACCTAATTTTTAGCAAATGTTTTAGGACCAAAAATTTCATTATACTTATATGAACATTCGGAATAATACACATTATTAAAATACTTAGGACATTTGACTTTATGGCATGTAAAATTAGAAGATTCAATTATTATAGTATTCGCTAATATGACATAACAGTTTTAGAAATAAAGATAATTATGTAAAACAAAATTTCGGGATTTTGAACATTATGGTTACTAAAGTTTATAGCTACCTAAATAGTATATACTAAAGTTGATAGATAATGATTTTCGGACAAAAATTTTTAGGATAATTAAGGGAGTACCTGATATATATATAATTATAATAAGAATTAATCATGTTGTCTCAACTCGAAATGACGTAATTGGATACATTACTCATCATAAAACACGATTGTCAAAAAAACAGAATCTTAGCTGATGCAGTACCAATCCTTCGAATAATTTAATTAATGCCATACAATCTGTTAACCCGTTAAAGAAAACAAAAAAGTATTGAATGAAATATCAAGTAACCAACCACTTATTCTTGGTTTAAGTTGTTAATTATGATACCTCGTTCAGTTAATAAAGCTAGGCGTTTAATAATGAGATAATTGTATGAAGTAAATAATAGCTTAACACATTCTTCAAACACAAGTTTATTAGAATAAGCAATCCTTTTTCGCGAAAGGTACAATTATTGAAGATACTTTTTAGGAGCAATCTGATCGACTGCCTACATGATACTAAAATATAGCAGTAGATGCAGTAACTGTGTACTAGATCCATACAAAGGACAGAAGTACCAGATCTCTATACAACGATGAAACGACGAACAATAAGAGAATCGTACAAGCGTACACCACTACAGTAGGTACCCTACTAGATACCATGACTATGACCGAACACCGCATGGGAGTTCTATTGAACTCGGTTCCTATTATCGATTCCGTATCTAGGTCTCAGCAGATTTATTCAATTATTACTGCTGCAACGAACGAGAACATCATAGTTTCAAGAGAATGCATACAGAAAATTTAAAGGCCTTTTAAGTTTTAGTAAGCTGGGCGTATTGCCAAATTGATGTGCAGTACTTGTGTACTGGGTGGGATGTTAGTTAAGAATTGTGAGTAATTTAGTTAAGCCTTCGTACAAGAGGCTTTTAAATATGTGTACTACTGCTTGGATTCGTAAATACTGTTACGAGCTGGGTATGGGATAAATTAATTACTTTTGATTAAACAATTAAATAACTTTATTAATTATAAAACACTTTAAACTTAATCACAAATACACTACTGATTACAATTCGCTTAGATATCGCACTTCTCGTTCACTACGATTCCGCAAACACGTCGGCTATTTATATGGCGACTGATCCTTCGAGAAAGATCCACGACTTTCTCGAACATACTTCACAGTTCCATAGTAAACAGCATCTTTCGAGAAGGTTCCAGAACTTACTCGAATGTTCTAGACAATTCCATAGTGGGTCATTGTCCTTCGAGAAACTTCCACAACCTTCTGGACTCTTCTAGACATTTCTATAGTAGAACATTCTAGACTCGAATCGTCTAAACATTCGAGGCTCGCTCGTAATCTAGAATGTTCTTGTACGACGTAACAATACAGACCTACAAAAGGACTTGAAGTAAGAATCTGAGGTTTGCGAGTTTGTGTCAAAATGGTTTCACTTGATAAGAAAAAATAATTTGCAGTGCAGCAGGACAAAGCACTCTCTATTACATAACATGTTGTCTCTCTCTTCTTAGCGTGTCTTCTAAAGTGTCGGCCGAGAACTGAGCAAACTTGTAGTTTCGCGCTTTCGGTAGCATCCTCATGTTGCCTGTAATCCCCAAAGGGCATGGAACCAAAGGGTAAGGTGAACCGAATAGTAAACCTACATTTCATCAGTTATGTTTGAGTATGTTCCAGCGAAAGAGGTGTGCAGGTGGTTATACAGGATTAGTTTTTAATTCAGAGATGGTTTAGAATCGATAATATTTTCAATATAATGACAAAAAAAACACATTTTTTTAAATAAAATTTAATTCCTGTCCACCACTAAAAAGCGAACGTGTGGATTAACAGCACAATGCAATTCAACAACCTAGATAGATAGCTGATAGCACCACAGAACAGAAAAAACAGTAGAAGTCGTATGTGGGCGGGGCGCGCGTACCCCGAGCTTTGCGCTGTTCCGCAAAGTGTTTCCCCCACGCACACGCCACGCACATCAGTCTAGATAGAGGCGTCACAGTGACAATAACTTCTACAAAACTTAACTTAACTTAAAAAAAGAATACTAAAATGCCTTATTGTGCTGATCTAGAATGTAAAGACGATAGCAGAACCAAAAATGTATCAAATGGTGGTATATCATACCATCGGTAAGTCTTAATTTACTTTATTTCGATTAAAATTTGAAAAACATTATTTTATTAGACAAGACAAGTACAAATAGACTTTATTGTTTACACCATAGGGTCTACTTTCTTTTAACTCAAACATATACTCAATTAGAGATTGACGTTATCGATAATGAGTTATCGATATTTTAAACTTCAATGTTCTGTGATGTATTGGCGAAAAATTAACCCTGTGTGCGTTTTTTTTATGATTCTGAATTACATATTTCCATAACAGGTTTGAAATAAGTTTAAAACATGGATATGGGGAATCTATTCGTAATATTCAAACGAGAAAAGATTTATCTACCTTAGGTCATTCACAAAGTCTCGAATTGGTCAAGTCAAGTCGGGAGTCGCAGGGCGATTTCCGGCCACCGCACCGTAGGCGCGGGCCTGCGGACGGCGAGCGAAGATGGGTGGCTCGCCGTCAGATAGGGACCAGGCCCATGTTAGTTTAATAAATGGCCTATGTGTTAGTCCGAAATTTCATGAAAGTTCGCTAAGGAGCTCGTCGAGCTAAAACATACTTAAAACGAGTGTAGCTGCCGGCGAAATCGCAGGGTTCCATGTCAATAGAAGGTAGGTACTAGGTACCAGTAGTAACAAATCGTGTAGTTTAATCTGTTACCTTTCTATCAAATAGTATAATTATCGAAATCAATCAGTTGTTTAACATGACAATATTATTATTATTATAAATTTATAACACTTGATTTCAAACATATGTAAGTACTTCATTCATTTTGAAATTTAAAAATATTTATCGACTCTTGTATTATATTTGAAAATAAAACGCAATGTCGATAAAAAGGCAACGACAGTGGTACAACCCTAGGAAAAGATGAATATCACAAAAATAGTAATAAGCTCGTTACGGAAATATCAATCTTATTGCAGAAGTAATAAAGGTTTATTAAATGCATTTATTGTAGTGACATCTAGCAGCGAGTAGCAGAACTTGCTCGTGAAACTGTTCTCTAAGAGCTAATACGTAAACAGAGTAGACAATAAACCATTCTATTAGCATGTTATTATGGTTTATTTTCAAATAAACGAAGACTAATGTATTACTTACTTTCATTTAATATTAAATTACCAATCACACCACGCTTTTCTTAGTGTTACGAAATACAATTAACCTGTTTATGTGTTAGTTTGGGGTACGCTGGTTCCGATACTAATAAAGCGCTATGCTGATTCTACTGTTTTTTCTGTTCTGAGGTTAGCACACAGGCGGTGCATGCACGCACACAAGTACATTTACAAATTCACAAATTTTTAGGACATTTTCAAATGAATGCTTTTATATTTTTCGAGAATAATATTAAAAATGCACTTTTGGTTTGATATCTAGATCTTAATTTAAAATTTTGGCTGGTTATTGAAAACTAACCCTGTATACTGGTCGGATATTATTTGAGTCCATCGACACGCAAAGAAGGAGAAAATCAGTAATTATGTTTAGTCTCATGAGGTATAAGCGATAAGCCTATTGACATTAAACTGGCTGAAATTCAGACTCCATGACTGCTACTGTATTCCTGATGGAACAACCCAGAAACTCTTTGATCGTGGGAACGATACTATGACCTCAACTTGCGCGCTATCTATTAATTTTACTCCAATATTTCAATAGCCGTTATTTGCTAATAACACGGCGAGGTTTTTGTCAGCAAGGCAGCTATAAAAGATGTTTTGACCAACATTATACCAGTACCAATCTTTGAATACCACTTTCAGACCAAAAACAAGTTTTACAACAGTCAATACAGGTCTATATCCTGTTTTCACGTACGTTTGAACCAATCCTAAAGCGTGACCAGAATTCCAATGGGTTCAGTGTAAAATCTATCAACGGAATTACTCTTTAGGGAGCCGATATATTTCATCTGTTCGCGTGAGAGTATGAACACGGGAAAAGTCTGCTGAAGAGAAATATTACACAGCTTTAATTGGTGTTTATGTTAGAATCTCTAAAGATGTGAAAATGACTTGAAGAAAATAAATTCGATACATAGATAGACCAGCAAGTAAATGCGAAACACACAATCTCAATGTTATATTCAATTTGAATTCACGAACATGAACGAGGACAAGGTGAAATAAGTACTAAAAACCCGCCAAGTGCGAGTTGAACTAGCGTGGAGAGGGTTCCGTAAGATGCCAAAGTGTTTTGTTGAATTTACCACTTTATTTTCAATTGATATTATAGGTTTTCCTGTAATCTACAAGCAAAGAACTTTATTTTGTATTTTTTTCAAAATTTTAGGCTTAGTAGTTTTGGAGATCAGGGGGAATGGTCAATTTTCATCTTCTTTCATGAATAAAATCAAAACTATTTATTTTACAATAATAAAAAAAATATGCCCTTTCAATTGATAAATGACACAGTAAGATTTGCAAAACTTTTTTTTAAATTTCCTAATTTGTCCCCCGAAAACGACCCACACAAATAAAAAATAAAAAAAAATTACCCAACTGTGTTTGGGTCATAAGATTACACCATCCTACAAATTACACTTGATTTGGTCCAGTAGATTCGGAGCAAGTTGGCTGTGGCAGACGGATGGACAGACGCACGAGTGATCCTATAAGAGTTCCGTTTTTTTTTTTTAATTTTTTGTACGGAACCCTAATAAAAAGGATCGTAATAAGTGTCGTTCTGTAGTTTCTGCCGACCCCCGTGGGAAGAGGTGTGAGTTTATGTTTGCATGTTGGTATGTCACTATTATAATTTTTGAGTTTATTTAAAAACGTGTTGTACCGACCCCAAGTTATACAGCACTATTATAATTAGGTCGTTTTTGAATCGAAGGCCATAAACTTGATCATCGAACTCGGAACGATTGGGACTGTTTTTTTTTTAATAACAATAAAAAAATTACATTTAAAACATTTTTTTTTATTGTAATTAAAAAAAAAATATTCCCTATCGTTTTGAGTTCGATGATCGATTTTATGGCTACGGTTCCAGAACAAACTAAAATTAACCGTGTAACAAGGGCAGGAAGATCATGATTATTTTTATTATTTACGTTGCAATTTGTTTACGGATTTCCATTTATCCATCCATTTCGTTTGGATTACCAAACAAGTATTAAAAGGGTTTGAAATTACCATGGTAATTATTTTCTGATTCACAACTTGGTGACATAAATTTAAGACATAAGTACAATTTATAATTACACATCGCGTTCAGATACACGAGAAATGTATGGTTGGATACGAACATTTCGATAACGTTAGCTATTGTTTACTGATTTTTAATATATCAAGGTATCACCACGATTTATAAGAACATAAATATGAAGATAATATCAATGATAAAAATCACTTGGAACCCTGCAAAGTTACTATAGGAATTGAAGTAAGCTACTCGTTGCTGGTTCTGGATTGAACCCTTACTATATTGAAATACTAGCGGACGCCACGCGGTTTCACCCGCGTAGTTCCCGTTTCCGTGAGAATACAGAGATAAAAATTAGCCTATGTCTCCCGGGGATAGTGTAGCTTCCCAACGGTAAAAGAATTGTTCAAATCGGTTCATTACTTCCGGAGATTACCCACTACATACAAACTTACAAACAAATGTTACCTCTTTATTAATATTAGTATTAGTATAGACTAGCGGACGTCACGCGGTTTCACCCGCGTAGTTCCCGTTCCCGTAAGAGTACGGGAATAAAATATAGCCTATGTTACTCAGGGTGAATGTAGCTTTCTAATGGTGAAATATTTTTTTTTATTTTCGCGCAGTAGTTTTTGAGTTTATTCATTACAAACATACACACACACAAAAATAAAAAAATACAAATCTTTCATCTTTATAATAATTATTAGTGTAGCTAAGTACTCAAAATATTTCCCTTGGATAGGAAAATACCTTTTGATTTAATACAAGAACTCTTGACAATCTTGTTATTACAAAACTTTTCCCTTAACCAAAGCCGCGGGCAAAACTAGTTTACCAACGAAAACAACCGACAATTTTAATCAAGAGTAGTTACTAATTGCTTTATTGATTTATATGTAAAAGCCTTGAGAATATTCACACTTGCTTCTTAATTACCTTTTCCTAAACAAATTATGTTGAAACATCTCAACATGAAGCTGTAGTGAGCTGAGTCATAATAATGTAGAAACAGCCAGAATTTAAACAGCAGGATGGTTGAATATGCGTTTTATTTAGGACTGACAATAACTTATTTTACAGTATAAACTTAATGGTTAGTAAAATGTTCATTTCTAGGAAAGGTTAGTCTGGTCTTCTAGCAATGATTACGTCAGCTTATTTAGAAGTGACTGCTCGCCATGAGCTCAAGAACCAGAATGAATTTTAGAAAGGAATAGTTTCTGCCTGAACGTAACTGTTCCCCACTACCAGTGCACAACCCCACTAAACCACCGGAGTTTCCGACTCAGTGTTGCCAGTAAAATAATTAAATGTGTATCAAGTCTGTTACACATTCAAAAGTTTTACAATAATATTATGAATTTATCACCTATTGCTTTGTTTTATTCTTATAAAAATAATAACATTTAATTTTGTCCCTTGAAAAGGGTCAAACCGAGGTTTACAGTTTATAACTTGTTATACAATGATTTGTATAATAGGTCATTTTTGGTTGTTGATCTAACAAGTCATATTTCAAAAGATTATCTGGTTTTTGGCCAAGGTAGTCTTTACACCAAATCATAAAATATTTCTTTATTTCGAGAGTATATTTATTTGTCTATTTAGTTTATGAAAACTACCTCTACCGGATTTTATAATAACCTAGTGACATACGTAGTTAAGTTACTAAGGTTACCGTCGACAGAAGTTACTGTTTGAAAATCTTTCACAATACGTTTGTTGAACGCTTCTGCCACCTTTGAATAGATGGCACCACACTGCGGTATGAACGAGGCAGCCATAGCGCCATCTAGCTTAAATCACTAGCACTCATTAAGGAGAGTGGAAAGCCATTCGGTGAAAATGAAAACCTACTCCATAACTAGATGAAAAGTGTATTTTGATACAGCTGTGGTTTAAAAGATGTCGTTGGTACAAGATAATAATATCCGTTTTTAACCGACTTCCGAAAGAGGAAGTTATCAATTCGTCTGAATGATTTTTTGTATGTTCAGCGGTATCTTCACCAATTGTGAACTGACTTCGATGATTCTAAGTGAAGATCTGATGCTGATATGCGAAAATAGCCAATGGGGCAGCAAATCCGTCGTGATTGCTGCAATCGCTTCAATGTGTATTGCTTACACAATTCAATAACATACTCGTAAAATTACATCTGTGTGCTTTGAAGGGGAATGATACCCCTAAACGCCAGATATGTTTAAATCGCATTTTATTGGGAACTAGCGGACGTCACGCGGTTTCACCCGCGTAGTTCCCGTTCCCGTGGGAATACGGGGATAAAATATATTGTGTTACTATAATATTACATACTTATGTCTCTCAGGGTGATTGTAGCTTTCTAATCGTGAAAGAATTTTTGAAATCGGTGCAGCTGTTGTTGAGTTTATTCATTACAAACACACACACACACACACACACAAAAATACGAATCATTCCTCTTTATTATCTATATTTAGTGCAGATAAGCCTGTTAATACCATAACATGATTGTATTGTTAACAATGTAAAGTGAGAAAAAACACTGCCACAGAAATGAAAATTTGACAAGAATTACTAAAAGCGCTAGATATTTTCTATCAACTTGTTAACTTGATTGTGTGTCAATAGCGCCTTTACCAATACCTACATTTACGGACGTCTGCCTTTACTTTCTGAACTAAATCTGACACAACAATTTCAGCTGAAGAGATATAGAGCGATAGAGATATTGGTGCTGCTTTCTCAGAAAAAGAAAATACCTTACGAGAAATAATAAAAGATAATAATATGTCATATTTCATCGATTCTGACGTGTTTCTGATATATGAACTGATCATTATAACTCCATATACGAAATAATAGCTTTTTGGAATTGGGTTTATGTACTAACACTAGCTGACCCACGCAACTTCGTCTGCGTCACATAAAAGAGAAACAGCTCACAAAAGGAATACATTTTTCCCCGTTTTTGCAATATTTTTCATTTATGCTCCGCTCCTTTTGGTCGCAGCGTGATGTTATATAGCCTATAGCCTTCCTCGATAAATGGACTACCCAATACTGAAAGAATCATTCAAATCGGACCAGTAGTTCCAGAGATTAGCGCGTTCAAACAAACAAACAAACTCTTCAGCTTTATAATATTAGTATAGATTATCAACGATAATATAACATCACGCCTGTGTCCCCGGACAATTAGGCAGATACGTATTTAATAGCACACTCACATTTCGCCAGCTGTTTAAGTCCCATGTAATAGGGGGGGGAGCCTATCGCATCAACAGGGTGCAAATTGAGAGTCCGTGGTTGCTAATGCTAACTCAAAAACCTTTTTTTTTCGGATGGGAAATCATCAAATGACTCCTCCCGGTCTGGGCTGAGCAGGAGGGAGTGTCAGACTTTTACTGACTAAAACCCATCCATGTTCTTTCATCGCTCTTTGTGTTCCGGTGCCACGGTATCTCTTACGAACAGTCCCGCAGCCCCGGCACGCATCGGTCCTTGTGGACCCCTTCCTTTTACTGACTAAAACCCATCCATGTTCCTTCATCGCTCTTTGTGTTCCGGTGCAACGGTATCTCTTTCGAACAGTCCCGCAGCCTAACTCAGAAACCTGAGTTAGGCTGCTAGAAACCTGACCTGAGAAAATAGACTAGGACCTCACGCTTAGCAGTAGCTCTGATCACTAGAGCAACGAGCCAGTCAGCAGTCAGAGATGCATCAATAAAAACATTTGAAGGGATTTTTCATAATAAACATGAACAAAAGTATGTTGCGCAACAATAAACGTAACTAAGTATAAGTTGGCCTAAAGGATTATTGGATAAGGAAAAGGAAAGGCATGTTCTGCCTTGGGCAGAGCCAGTCTTTGTTACGAGAAAGACTTTCATATCGTGTAAAACAAAACTTACAAACCAAGTTCTGTTGCTATTTTAATAATTCAAGAATATTTATTGCCTTATTTTCGTTGCCGTGCAGATGATTTTCTCTACATTACGTTTAAGAAGCAATGGGATTTATAATTGATTGCGAAACTCCTTTGCTTTTTCTTCAAATTGATATAAAACAAGTGATTGTGAGCCGACCCCAAATAAATTAAAATAAGGGCAGGAAAATGCTGTTACATAAAAAAATATTACTCAATTAGAGTGCAGATAAAATCAGGACGGATTTTATTGTAACTATACTATTATACTCTTTACGAAGCCGTCAACCAAGCGTTCTGTAGATCAAGCAATACGCCGACATCTCGTTTGGTCTAGGCACAACGCGACTTAGGCACACTGTGTTATAGGTACACAGCGAGCAAAGGAAACTAAGTAACTCTATGCAAAAATGTTTGTTGCGAAATGATTTTTTTTGGGGTAAAAAAACACGTTTTTCGGCAGGACGTAACGCACTTAAAACATTGTGCTGATGATTGTATTGAATAGTACGGGGGTCGTGAAGGTGTTTAAAGTTAAAGTAAAAATCATTCATTAAAAACAAGTATTAAAAAAAAACTTGTGAAAAAGTTGGAACTTTGACCCCTAATTATCTCTGTAACTAGAAGTTTCCAGGTATGGTATAGAACAAAAAAAATGATCCTAATGGCGTGGAAAATAAGTGCCTTTCGGCTTCGTTAAGTCTTTTACACCCTTTATAATGTTTGAGGCTATTTTCGAACATTACTAAAATGAACAATTTCCTTTGTCCGCAAATCGTTTTGTTTAGCCTGTAGGTAACTATGTTGAACCACAGCTGCTTTCAATGACGTATTCACCCTGACAATCAATCACTTTACTGTGAACAATAGAAGAAAGAAAGAAAAGAATAAAAGGTAACTCAAACAAAACTTTCTTTTTCAGATTATAAACCTTGACCAAACGTCGGACAGCTCTTTTCAATTTACTTTCAGAATAAGGAATCATAACTCTTCAAAGAAATTAATCAGTTGGTACATCATTGAATTTATCAAGCAATCGGTTCTTGTTATTATTTGAAGTCTGTTTGTAGTTAGTAAATAATATGAAACTGTCATGTTTTAAAAAACATTTCCTTGTACAGCATTGATTGTCATTTTTCATGTTGTTACGAACATAGTATTTTGATTCTTAAAATAGATATTTTTTTCAAAAACAAATTTGGGATTATAATAACAGGTTTAGAATAAGAATTCTGAGATCTTCCTGCTTTGTGGCAACACCATTTTACATCATACTTGAAATACTTAGTTCAGAAAGAGGTCGACTTTTCCAATTGATTTCTCCTTGCTATGCTTCAGAGAAAATAATGGGGTTGGGAATAAAATAAGAATTCTATTCTTAGCCGCGAACCTTTCATTATTTAGATTTGTTTGCATTCGTCATCGATTTCAATGTGCGACCACCTAGAAATTAATTTAAAGAACACGCGACGCCTTCAGTCAAATATCTATAAAGGTACGATTCCGAAGACGACAATGACTGTTAATCACAAAGACAGGCCCAGCGACAAGAGTGATCACTATGTTACTCTATGAAATAGTGAAATTAGGCGGCCATGTAGCGTTGCCATCCAGTAATATATTTATTTATTTATTAAAATCTCTTACAACTATCATTACAGGTATGTCCCTAATGCGATAGCTTGCTCTCAAAACTAACCTAGGTATAAAACTAAAATAACTAAAATATAAAACTAAAATAACTAAAATATAAAACTAAAATAACTAAAATATAAAACTAAAATAACTAAAATATAAAACTATGAACAACGTAAAAAATAAACTAGTACTACTTAACATAGCTTTTGTAAGTACTAAGTTTCAACTATAAAAACACAATATTTAAATTTAAAACAACAACGTTTAGCCTACTCTAATCTACACTATAACATAAAATAAACAACAGTATTTTTGCGAATTCACTCATATAGCATGTAAATACATCGATCTTCACGTGAAGATCGTTAATAACGCGAATTGCGCGGGTCAATGGTGTTTTAGCGAGGAGGTTGGTCCTGGCAACCGGCACGGCCAGTAGCGGTGGGCGACGCCGCCTCCACACATAGCGGTCCGGTACACATAAACTCAGGCGCTGCAGCACTCCTGGGTTATGCTCAATGCCACGAAGTAACCTAACTAAATACGAAACAAGCGTGAATTCCCGTCGCACTCTCAGTTGGTTGTACCCAACCATACCGAGCACAAACAGAGTGGGGTACATCAACGGGTAAAACGGATATACCCCATAAATCTTCCTGTATAAGTGGCGTGTGAATTTGTTCTGTACTCGTTCCAGCATTACCACGTACTTGGCCTCATGCGGAGCCCATATGACAGCACTATGTTCTAAATGACTCCCTTACCAGTGCGTCATATAGGACTCTTACTGACGCGATGTTAGTGAAGTGCCTTGTCTGCCTCAGAACAAATCCAAGGTTCCTGAACGCTCTTTTGCAGATCTTCGTAATATGATCGTGAAACGATAGTTCCGGAGTGACAGTAACTCCCAAATCCCGCACCTCAGAGACACGTTGCATAGGCGCGGCACCCACTACGTACTCGTGTACTAGGGGGCGGGGTATACACGCGCGCGCGTAAAACTCATCACCGAGCACTTTGGCACGTTGAAGAAAAGCTTGTTGTCCTGACTCCATTCGACTACCCTATCTATATCTTCCTGCAATCGTTCGCAATCAGATTTATTATTAACCTCGAGCAGCAACTTAAGGTCATCCGCAAATAATAAACAAGAGCCATTCTTGACGACTTTCGGCAAATCGTTTATCATTATGATGAATTCGAGTGGCCCCAAATTGCTGCCTTGGCTCACACCGGACCATGTGTAATATGGGTCAGATTCAGACCCATTATAATCTACGTACTGCTGTCTATCCTGCATATAACTGGCGAAGAAGTGAAGAAGATGTGGCGTGCAGCCGACTTCTGCGAGCTTCGTTAATATAATGTCATTGTCGACGGTGTCGAAAGCTTTTTTAAAATCAAAATAAGCAGCATCAAACTGCCCACCCGCATCTACCGCCGGCACCACCTGCGCCATGAAGTTCAACAGATTGGTTGCCGTGCTGCGCGCCGGACGGAACCCATGCTGTGCGTCAGCCAGTTGTCCGCGCACCTGCTCCTGCATGCATCGCTGTATAGCAGACTCGAATACCTTGGCCGGCGTCGACAGCACGGCCACCGGCCGATAACCAGTTATGTCCAACCCCGCCTTACCTTTGGGTACAGGAATGACCCGCGTGATCTTCCATTGAGCGGGGAACGTCATCAACTGAAGACACATATTAAAAATAAAAAGTAATGGTTCTGCGAGCACCCTACCACAATCTCTAAAAAGAAATGCCGGTATACCGTCCGGGCCCGCTGAACGCTTCGGTTTCAGACGCTCGAGTGCACATCTGACGTCCTCCAGACTAAGTGCATCAAGTTGTACCCGCGCACTGCTCGCCGCTCCCGCCGCCGCCGCCGCTTGAGCGTCTAACCGCGGCGGCTGATCGCTGTAAACCGATTCGAAAAAAATCGCGAACTGCTTAGCACACTCGTCATCCGATAAAAGCTCACCATCTTTTTTAATTGTTTTCTTGCTTACCGCACTTTTCTTTGATCGTATGTATTGCCAGAACGACTTAGGATCTTTAGACTGCCCGAGTGACATGTAAAATTTTTGTTCCGTATTTAGAATTAAATAAAATTAGTAAATAATATAGATTAAGGTGAAATTGTTTGTGTAAACGTATCATAAATGCATAAATACTCAGGAAAATTGTTATCCTGATAATTAATTAAGTTTTCGGCACTACAACGGTACCGGTAACCTAAAAAAAAAACAGCTGACGCCCTAACTACGGAGATAAACGGATATTTCGGGGAAGTATTGTTTACTTTTTATTTAATAACAGCACAAACGTCTCGTTAGCTCTATAACACATCCATGCCCATTTCTAGTATAATTATTCGCTGATTTATTACCCTGTACTGGTTCTAAATCTCTTTGTTGACAACCGGTCTTGAACAACAAAACTGAGTAATTCCATAACTCTGTTTATTCGAATCAATCTTTTCAATACAAATGATTAGATATATATCGTTTAAGATAATTTATTGTGCATTATTGTCTTGCATTAATATCTTATAATTATTTTTTTTTTTCCTAAACATACCCACATAGGAAAAAGTAAATCCCTAAGACAATAGAACCATTGAAACTGAATATTTATTCAATTAGTTACATTGAATTGGATAATCTTTTAAAACTAATATAGCAGCCTACCTCATTTCATTTCATAACTTAAACTTTTTGCTTTCCCTTTCAGCGCTAACTTCCCTTTATTTGTCTATTCTATTAGTTCACACCGTTTCTTTACTTCTAATTTTCAGTAACCAATCCTGATACCATGCCTGTGATGACCCGTAAGGCTACTGCACAGGATATGGAGCTAAAATTGAGAACGGCCCTCCAAGAACTCAAAGAATCCAACCTCCAAGTCCAAGAACTGTTACATGAGAGAGAAGAGAGCGAGGTGGAAGTCGATAAGGTTAATGGCAAAAACTCCAGCTTAAAACGGGAGCTAGTAGACCTACATCAGCAATACTTGGACGTTGTTGATGAACGGGATCAACTGAAGGTGGTGACGGATGGTTTCCATAATTGTAGTAACTTATATGAGGAGGCTTTATATAAAATTAGGGACCTAGAAGATGAGTTAATTCATGCCAATAGTTGTATAATAAAGTTACAGAAAGAAAAAGCATGTAATCAGGTTTCAGAAACAAACCTTTTATATAATGAATTATTAAATAGTAATTGTAACCCCCCTTCCTTAATAACCATTGATCTGACTGAAGATTCCTTACTAAAACAGAACTATACAGTTAGCAATAAGAAAATTAAAAAATATGCAAAACTGAATAGAATAATTAAAAAATGTTATCAATATAGGAAACAACACAAACTCTTTTCCAAACATATTCCACTGAGGAAAGAGCGTGTTGATTTAGTTAATAAGTTAAATAATTACCAAATTAAATTAGAGGACAGTATAAAAATTTATGAAATTGATACTCAGCATTTGCAGTCTGAAATACAGGTACTTCAGGACTCACTAAGTTCCCTTTCTAGTAGGTATAAGATTTCACAGAACCAAATTAGGGAACATATTTCTGCAGCAAATGAGTTGGTATTGGGTCAATGTAGTTGCCAGACAGTTACCAACCATGATACTATCCAGCCTAAGGTAATGGAGGACCCATACCAGGTTGAGAATTTGTCTCAGGACAGCATATTGAACCAACAATCAACTAATTTAACACTAGATTATTCACACGTGGTACAGCCTGAGTTGTTTGATAGTCTGTCTGAGACTGGTAATTTTGTTTCTCCTAGTAGTCAGGATTGTGTTCATTCAGTTATGTTCTCTGACAGTATAGGTAGGGGGCTACGTAAATTAATTAGTAATAACCTGAATTACTGTACCCAAAACAATTGTATGCCAGGGTCAACCTACAAACAGATTATGGCATCGGTAACAAAGACTGTTTGTAATCATAATACCACCATTAGTATATGTGTTGGTAATAGTTCAAAGATTAAAAAGGAAGACATTACTGACTGTGTTTCAGAGTTGTTGAAGTTAAAGTGTAGTAAAATAATATTGTGTTCTTTTCCATTTTTTGAAAGTTTATGTACCAGGAAAAACAATTATATTCACATGTTAAATAAACATTTATATTTTTTAGCAGGTCATTATAGTGACAAACTTGTATATCTTGATACCAACACTTTTGTTGATAAACTTAGATCGACTCGGGGTAAAGTGTATCTACCTATTAGTTGTAGACACAAAATAGCTCGGCTATTAGCTTATAATATTCACACAGACATAATTAGTATGTCTAAGTTTAGTTATATTATTAACACTGCGACTATTAGTAATAATACTAATATACAGGTGACTTTAAATGAAGATAGCATTAGTGCTATAGATGTTTACAAACATTCTGAGGAGGATCCATGCGTCACCGTGGAAAATCCTCAATTAGGCTCTATTAGTGATAGGGTCTTGTTGTCTGAGGATGGCACGGGAGTCTCCTGCCTCACTCCAAATATTAATATTAATTTAAACTAGGAAGCGAGACAACAGAAGGTACCATTAACAATATTGTTAATCCTTCCAACAGCAAGGTACCTTCTTGCACTCAGTTAGTTAGTAAAAAAGGGCCTCAGCAGAACACCTTAAAATTATTCCACCAAAATATCCAAGGCATTTCTTCCAAATTATTAGAAATTGAATTGTTTTTAGAAAATAGTAAGTTTGACATTATTTGTTTTACTGAACATTGGCTAAAGGATTACCAAATGCTTATTAATTATGAAAACTATATGGTACCCACCATATAGTTTTCTGCTTTAACCGTAAAACTATGCTTCGTGGAGGTTCCCTAATATTAATAAAAAATTGTTTTAAATATAAGCAACGTAATGACATAGTAGGTCTCTCGGTTGAACATTGCGTCGAACTGTCCTGTGTTGAGCTAGATAAGCATGTAATTGTATGTGTGTACAGACCCCCAAACTATCAAAACTTTTCCTTATTTGAATCAATAATGGAAGATGTCCTGGCAAAACTTACAGCCAGTAATAAATCTACAATTATTTGTGGTGATTTCAATATCAATATTTTAGAAGAAAGTTCAAATAGCAGTCGGTTATTAAATCTTTTTAAGTCATTTGACTTGACCAACACTTTTATAGAACCTACTAGAGTCACTCCATCTTCTGCTACTTGTATAGATAATGTTTTCTGCGATTGTGATTACTTAGATAAAGCCATATTAAATTGTCTGCCGTCTGACCATAGCGGACAAACTGTAACTTTTAGGTGTAATACACCATTGCAAAAAGTCCAGATTAAATTTAGACCTATAACTTCTAGCAAATTAAATAGATATAATATTTCCCTACAGAACAAGTTAGATGTTATGAGCCATGACGATATTAATGTAAATCAATTGTATGATCGTTTCTTTTCAATAGTTCACACGGAATTCAACAAAACTTTTGAACAGAAGACAAAAAGTATTTGCCCCAAATTTATATTTAGTGATTGGGCAACTAGAGGTATCAGAAAAAGTAGGGAAAGACTATTTGAGCTATATGGCCTTAAGCCTTTTATAAACACTGAAACTTTTAACAAGTATGTTGCTAAGTATTCAAAAATCTTTAGAAATACATGCAAGGTTGCTAAAGCCCTGCACATTAGCAACAAGATCAAAACAGCAGAAAACAAAATAAAGACAGTTTGGAAAGTCATAAATAATGAAACTAACAGGAAGTAAATACGTAACACTAGATACACGTTAGATTCAGCATGTGGTCCTAAAAGCTCTAATCTGGAAGTAGCTCAAGAATTTGTAAATTTCTTTACCGATATACCATTAAAAACTACGGAGGCTCTTAATTCCTCACCTGAAGTCTCAATTGGATTATTAAAGGCGAATGTATCTGGCTGCACGGCTGAATTTAAATTTAAACACATAAACCCAATGATAGTTATTAAAGCTTTCCGGCAAATAAAAATCAAACTAACCGAAGATCTATGGGGAATGTCTATCAAAGTGTGTACATCCATACTGGAGACTATAGCCCCATACTTAGCTTTAATTTTTAATTTGTGTGTAGACCAAGGAGTTTTCCCTGATCTAATGAAATACAGTAAAGTGATACCTCTTTTCAAATCCGGGGACAGTAAAGATACTAATAATTATAGACCTGTATCCGTGTTGCCAGTTTTTAGCAAGGTGTTTGAAAAAGTAATGCTTAATCAAATGCTCAATCATTTTAACACCAACAAAATTTTACACGATCAACAGTATGGTTTCACCAAGGGACGTTGTACGACTGACGCCGGTGTTACCTTATTAAAGCACATATTTACTGCGTGGGAAGAGTCTCAAGACGCCATAGGAATATTTTGTGACCTTTCCAAAGCATTTGATTGCGTAAATCACGACACATTACTTTTGAAACTTGAGCATTACGGACTAGGTCAACTTGCACTTAGTTTGGTGAAATCATATTTGAGTGATAGACAACAACTTGTTCAAATAAATGGTGTTAATTCAAAGGGTTTAAAAGTAAAAATGGGGGTTCCGCAAGGCTCAATATTGGGTCCTTTCCTCTTTCTCGTGTATATAAATGATCTACCCTATTTATTGAAAAACCAACCTCAAAATATGGTGTTGTTTGCTGATGACACTTCCCTAATTTTTAAGATAAATAGACGGGCCCAAAATCTAGATGACCTGAATAATGCCCTACTTCAGGTCCATAATTGGTTCACAGCAAACAATTTGGTATTAAATGAAAAAAAGACTAAATGCATAAGATTTGCTTTACCCAATGTTAAGAGTAGTGATTGTGAAATAATATTGAATAAAGAGAAACTTGAATTCGTAGATAAAACGGTTTTCCTGGGGATTACGCTTGATTCAAGGCTACAATGGGGTTCACATTTAACATCCCTAGCGGGGCGGCTAAGTTCAGCAGCATACGCTATTAGAAAAATCCGTCAATTTACTGATGTAGATACCGCTAGACTGGTGTATTTTAGTTACTTTCATAGTATAATGTCTTATGGCATTTTGCTATGGGGACGGGCTGCAGATATTGAGTCTATATTTATTCTGCAAAAAAGAGCCATCAGAGCCATATATAATCTTCGTAGGCGCGATCCTCTTCTTTCTCGAAGGGAACTGTTTAAAGATATTGGCATCATGACGGTACATTGTCAGTATATCTACGAAAACATAATGTACATCAGAAAAAATCTGCATCTTTTTGGTAAAAGAGGTGACAGACATAATTACAGTACTAGAAATAGGGACCAACTAGTTCAGCCAGGCTTCAGACTCGCTAAAGTAGACTCATCTTTCATGGGGTACTGTTTGAGATGCTATAATAAAATTCCACGAAGTATTCTTGAACTGAATGAGACGAAATTTAAAACATGCATCAAACGCACACTATGTAAGCAAGCTTATTACAAGTTGGGCGATTATATCGCTGATAAAAATGCGTGGCTCAATGCTGGTCCTGCTCCACATGGACAGGGGCGCATAAATTAGATAGCATTACATATAATTGTTGGAGCTGCTGAAGATTGTACAACTATCTTTGCATTGTATAGATTCAATCTCTAGTATTATATAATCGCATAGCCCATATTGTGTGAGTACTATGTAAAGCTATCATTCACTGGAATCCTACGTCTTTTCTTAACTTGAATGTGCCCAGGCAGTTGAGAGTATGTCATGCTCACTCTAATGTCTCGCTGATGGTGGCGCGTGTGTCCGATCATTTGGTTCCCTACAAAATGGTTGAGTGAAATGGTGCTGATCCATGCGTCATGTTCGTGAACGGGCGCTGTCAGTTGTGACTGGTCATCTCTTAGTTGCCATGGCTTATTTTAATGTTATTTTTTAATTGTATTTTTGTTTTTACTATGGACACTTTTAACGTGCACATCTTGCTACATTGTTCTCACATAATATACCATCTCAACACGAATGATGTAACCAAGATTTTGTAACAATTTTATGATTTAAAAGAGTGTCCATGGAGTTTCTTGCCCGTTCTTCTCCATAGAGATCTACGGTAGGGAACGGGCAACTACAGTACTTTCACAGTTTTTATGTCTTGTGACTGGGACTGTAGCTACATTTAATTTTCATCTTTGTTTCGACAATTCAAAAGTGCCTGCAACTGGCCTACTTGAAATAAATGATTTGATTTTGATTTTTGATTTTAGCAAACTGACACTGGATTTTATGTTGATGGACTTTGTGAACAGTTTCTATAGATTTTTTAATAAGCGCTCTGTATTTTGAATATTCTACATAATCACTACTAAGTTTAGTTGATTTAAATATCTTGTGAAGTCTAGCTTTAGTTCTTAGGTCCCTTATTATTATTATATAGATACCATGAGCCATGCTACTGTGGTCTGCCATAGCCATTGGCTTTGCTACTGCGGTTACTGGTTTCGGTAGCCTCCAGTATGGGACTTCAGTAGGAAAATAGTAGATTGTATGACAAGGGAACAAAATAGTATTTTTACGGCGAGGGCGCTATTTTGAATCCTGAGCATAGCGAGGGATTCAAAGTACATCGCCTGAGGGAAAAATATTTTTGCTCTCGAGTCATATACTCTACTTTTCATCTAGTTCTATGAGAAAATAAATAAGAAACACTTTTAAGTAATTAATTAATAAGTTTAATTAAAAAAATGTGTAAAAAGGTCAATTACAAATTTATAATATCTAATACACTGGCAAAATTTTGAAAATTTATTGTCACTGTGTGTGTGTTTTATTTGGGATTGATATAATTGTGGATTTATTTATACAGGTGACCTTTTTATCACTTTCCAAAAAATGGGTATAATAGGTGAACGTAGTAGAAGCAAATGACATACTTAGTTTTTTTTTTTTAATTCGAAATAAAAAAAACAATCGTATGATTTGAAATTCGATATTTTACATTTTTTGTATTTTAATTTCTCTTTCTTTGTTCTAATAAGAAAAGTTTACTTGAAATGTGTTGGGTTTTTTGATGATGGATAAATTATTTTCTAAGCTGTGGAAAAAAGAAAAACAAAACTAGGTATGCCATAAGCTTCTACTCCGTTCACCTAATATATCCATTTTTTTTTGGAAAGTGATAAAAAAGTCATCCGGTATTTTGAGTGTTTGTAATCTCAGTATCTTGCTGGTGCTCAGGAAAAGGCATTGATTCCTTTGATGTAGAAGGGAGTGGCGACAATGGTGTGTACAATGCGGGTGCTGACCCCCGCACCGTACAGCAAACACTTACAGCCAGTCATTTATACAATTTTCGTTTGATTTCAATGAAAGATTCATGTTCCAAATTCAAATCTCATTACTGCCCGCTAAAAAGTCTAGTGGAGAAAAGAGCTACTTTTCTCCCGCTTAAAGGGGAACAAAACGACACTTTTCGAATAGAAGGGATGAAATAGTAGATTGTATGACAAGGAAGCAAAATAGTATTTTTACGGCGAGGGCGATATTTTGATTCCAGAGCGAAGCGAAGGATTCTAGAATAGAATCCCGAGCATAGCGAGGGATTCTAAAATAGAATCCTGAGCGTAGCGAGGGATTCAAAGTACATCACCTGAGGGAAAAATATGTTTGCTCTTGAGTCATATACTCTACTTTTCATCTCGTTCTATGAGAAAATAAATAAGAGACACTTTTAAGTAATTAATGAATAAGTTTAATTAAAAAAATGACATGAATGTAAAAAAGGTCAATTACAAATTTATATTTATATCTAATACACTGGCGAAATTTTGAAAATTTATTGTCACTGTGTTTTGTTTGGGATTGATATAGTTGTGGATTTATTTATACAGAATGACATTTTTATCACTTTTAAAATAAAATGGGTATAATAGGTGATCGGAGTAGAAGCAAATGCCACACTTAGTTTTTTTTTAATTTGAAATTTAAAAAAAAATATTTTTTCGTTTGATGTAAAATATATTATATATATGTATAGATGTTCTTTCTTTGTTATAATAGGAAAAGTTTACTTGAAATTTGTAGCGTTTTTTGATGATGGATCAATTCTTTTCTAAACTGTGGAAAAAAGAAAAACAAAACTAGGTATGCCTTAAGCTTCTACTCCATTCACCGAATACCCATTTTTTTTGGAAAGTGATAAAAAAGTCATCCAGTATTTTGAGTGTTTGTAATCTCTCAGATATGCTCAGGAAAAGGTTCCTTTGATGTAGAAGAGCGCGGTGACAACGGTATGGGCGAACTATCTGCAACTCTTAATTTGATATTTTCTACAATGCGGGTGCTGACCTCCGCACCGTACAAACACTAATTTATACAATTTTCGTTCGATTTCAATGAATGATTCATGTTCCAAATTCAAATCTCATTACTGCCCGCTAAAAAGTCTAGTGGAGAAAAGAGCTAATTTGCTCCAGCTAAAAGGGGAACAAAACGACGCTTTTCGAATAGAAGGGATAAAATAGTACATTGTTCACCGAGAGGAGACAGTGACCGATGACCGTCGAGAGTGTCGTTTGAAGCCCGAGCCGTAGGCGAGGGCTTTAAAACACCCGAAATCGGTAATCGCACTTTCCCTCGAGTGATACATAGTGCTTTATACTACACCTACGAGGACTTTCAACGAAAACTGAATCCTGTAAAGCCGCAGCCGTGCCCGATCGGGCACGGCTGCGGCGATCATTGTTCATTGCGATCATTGTTATTTTAATTGTGTCTGTAATTGCGCGTACCGAAGAGCTATGAACTGTATTTCTGTACCTGTGTTAACAAATAAAAAGTGATTTGATTTGATTTGGATATTAGTGTCGAATGTCAAGTACCTTTGATTATATCTAACAGACTTGCTGAACAAATACAAATAATATGAAAATTGTAACCTTTAAAAAACGTAATCATATTGAGACGACACCATTCCACCCATATTAATGTACATATTATATGTACCTACATTACGTATTTTTATACTATTCAATATTTTTATCTAGCAATTCCATCAAGTTTCTCCTTTACGACAGACGCTCGTCTAGGAACATTTTACCGTTTGTAAAATGAGATTCCCAAAGATTACGATCTTCCAGATCGTAAAGATAATTTAATATCACTACGCAAAAATAAAATCTGATCATTAATTTAACTTATTTTTTATTAGCATTGTCAGAATTAATATTCTAAGAGCAACATAAAATTTATCTAGCAAATATTTACCAAATGTCAACTGAAATAACAGCCTCCTGCCAACGTAAACATTTTTTTATGTTTTAGTTGTACATTAAAAATATCAGCATCATAACATCACGCCTATAAGCACTGAAGGGTTTGGTAGTGAAGTACAATACTTCATCAACGGTTAACAACAACAACAGCATATAACGTCCACTGCTGGACGTAAGCCTCTCCTATGATGGGAAGAATTTGCCGTAATCTCCACGCTTGGCAGGCGGTCAACGGTTAAAAATCGGTTAAACTGTAAATAGACTGAGGAAGCAGAATCAATTTAGAATTCAATTCTTTATTTTACAAACCCGGAAATGTTGCAATGGAACTCCCTTTCATCACAAACAGATATTAATCATAGTAAATTTCAATGAAATCGTCGCAAGCACGTTCTACGTTTAAGACTCACAGCTGCGGAGCAAAGAGTAATTGGAAAACAAAAATGTAACTGGAAAATTGCAGCGCGACGGAAAGAAGTGACTACCTACGAACTTATGTAACACGAGTCATTCCTTGTAGAAAAGAATGCAAAACGATTTTCTTCTGTTTTCTTTCTTTCTTTCTATTATTAAGTTTTATTGTATGTTTTTATGAAAGTTCGTCGAGTTAATTAATGCAAATTGGAATTTGTAGGTTAATTGCCTGTCACCGCTTGTCAAGCAATATGCAAGTCATATTTTATATAAGTGGTTTCTTTGGTGCTAGTTGCACGGTATGTTATATTTATTTATAGACTAGCTTTGCCCCGCGTCCTTCGTCCGCGTGAAATTATTCTAAAAATATGACTACCCTATTTGACTCTGATTTTGTTAACAATTTCTTGGGTTTTTTTTTTTTGCACGGAACCCTAATGCATTTTCTAAAATAAAGTAGTGTTCTTTTAGCATCAGCTGTCTGCCAGTAAAAGTTCCGTCAAAATCGGTCCAGTTGTTTTGGATATCAGCTGGAACAAACAGACAGACAAAAAATATTTTTCTTGTTTTAAGCATTGTAAAAATTTTCATATGCAGCAGCATAAACAGACACCTCAATTTTTTTTTGTGTACATGTCAAAAATGTAAGAGTTTCTCGTACGGGGTGCATTCTAATTAGAATTCACGTTTTTGGCCGTGGGAGTTTCTTTGGGGCCCCTTCCACGAGCGAGAGAATGGCGGCGATTCATCGTATTTCTATATGAAAACTAGCTGTTGCCCGTGGCTTCGCCCGCATGAAGTTCGGTAACTGTCCTACGAGATCATATTAAAGGGATAAATAGTTATCCTACATGTTAATCCAGGTTATAAACAATCTAAGTGCTAAATTTCATAATCATCACAATTATAATCATCACAATCACTATCACTATCACAATCACCATCACTATCACCATCATAATCACTGTCATAATCACTATCACAATCACCATCACAATCACCATCACCATCATCGTTATCACAATCACCATCACAATCACCATAACCATCATTATCCCAATCACTGTCACAATCACCATCATCGTTATCACAATCATTATCATAGTAATCACAATCATCACAATAAATCAACAATAACCCTGTATAGAAGTTGAATCCGCCATCTTTTGGATCTAAAAATGAATGCCATATTCGTAATCAGCATCCCTGATAATTTCGGAATCGACACCCATATTGATTTTTAGACATTTCAACCCCATCCCACCCCAACAGGGGATGATGGTATTTCAGGTCCGCCACATTAAATCTTCAAATCGTTTTTTTGTAATACACTCGACCCGATACACCATACTAACAATACCATGTTGATTTTCAGACTTTGTTACCCCATTTCTCCCTTTAGGAGTTGAATTCTGAAAAAACCTGAAACCCATTTCTACTCATTTATCGATAGGAGTACTCCTGTGAAGTGTCGAATAAAACAGTCTAACTAATCTTGTTTCCCCATACAAACTTTCGACTCCCGTTTCACCCCCTTAGGGGGGTACCTACGTGTGCTAAATTTTGAATCTCTAGACCCAGTGGTTTGGGCTGTGCATTGATTTTTAGAGTCACCCCATTTCTCCCTCTTAGGGGTTTAATTCTGAAAAAACCAGAAACACAAATGTTTACTCATTTTTCGATAGGAGTACTCCTGTTAAGTTTCGAATAAAACAGTTTATCTAATCTTGTTTCCCCATACAAACTTTGGAGCCCCGTTTCACCCCCTCAGGGGGTGAATTTTGAAAAATCCTTTCTTAGTGCACCTTTAGACCACATAAGGAACCTACTTGCCAAATTTGGAATCTGAAGACCCAGCGGTTTGGGCTGTGCGTTGGTATTTCAGTTACTCAGTCAGTCAGTTTCTTCTTCTTTTAAATATTTTTACCCGACTGCGCCAGAAGGAGGATTATTGTATAGATTTTTTATATAATATAAATAACCTAAGTTACTCCTTATTACATCAGCTATGTGTCAGTAAAAGTCCCGTCTAAATCGGTCCAGCCGTTCCAGAGATTAGCCGGACCAAACAGACAGACAGACAAAAATTTTAAAAAAAATGGTATATGTACCCCATATATATTCATAATTATGCATGTAGTAAAAAGTGGTTGTCTTAATATTACAAACAGACACTTAAATTTTATTTATTTGTATAGATAAAGCCTCCTTTTCATCTTTCACCCCCTTAAGGGTTGAAATTTTTAAAAACACCGTTGCGTTAGTTTCCAATCATAAGCCTAGATAATAAATTTAGTGAGTTTTACTTCGAAAATTAAGGACTTTCCATAAACAACTTCATTCTCCTTTTTAACCCTTCGGGGTGGTATTCTGAAAAACTCTGAGACACGTATAAATTAATTTTTGATCATCAGCCTAAGCACAAAATTTGAAGATCATAACTTTAAAATTGACGATATTCCATACTCAAATTTCATCCCCCTTTTTAACCCTTCGGGGTGGAATTGTGAAAAACTCTGAGACACGTATAAATTAATTTTTGATCATCAGCCTAAACACAAAATTTGAAGATCGTAACTTTCAAACTGTCGATTTTCCATACAAACTTTCATCCCCTATTTAACTCCTTTACGGGTTGAATATCTAAAAATCCTCCCTTATTGCTTGTCTACATTATAAAGGGAATCTCTGTGCAAAATTTCAGTTTTCTAGGTCCAAGGATATGGGCTGGGCGTTGATGAGTCAGTCAGTCAGTCAGGCCTTTTCGATTCTCGCTCGTGGAGGCGGACCCTTTGTGGCCATCTAGTTTTAGCCCCTAGGGGTCAAAACAAATAAAAGTTACAACGCCGGAAGGGTAGTTAAAGTAATTAGCGTACTTGTGGAGCTTTGACCCGCTTTAAACGGTATTTTCTGAGCTGCGGTGTAAACCAGTTTCTAAGTAAAAAGTTTTTATTTTAACCTAATTCAAATGCTTTATTTTAATTTTTTGTCGCCACTTTTTAATTTACCTGAAGAAACTCGTAGCGTTGTGGTTTATTAAAACTAATGGCTTGACAATTGGATGGTATTGTTGATGCAAATTTGAATAGAAAACTACTGATAACATAAATATCTCACATTTCACCACTTATGTTTAAGTCCCAAGTAAAAGGGGGCGAGCCTATTGCCATCAACCGGGCACGAATCCAGACCCTGTGGCTGCTACTGAGAAATTCCTGATGGCAAAACCTAATAACTCTTGGAAATGGAACCCGTATTATATTGTCTATACCTACTAATATTATAAAGAGGTAACATTTGTTTGTAAGTTTGTATGTAGGGGGTAATCTCCGGAAGTAATGAACCAATTTTAAAATTTGTTTCACTGGTAGAAAGCTATATTATTCGTGAGTGCTATAGGCTATATTTTATCCCCGTACTCCCGCGGGAACGGAAACTACGTGGGTGAAACCGCGTGACGTCCGCTAGTCTATCTATACTAATATTATAAAGAGGTAACATTTGTTTGTAAGTTTGTATGTTTGTAAGTTTGTATGTAGGGGTAATCTCCGGAAGTAATGAACCAATTTTCTAAATTGTTTGTTTGTAAGTTTGTATGTTTGTAAGTTTGTATGTAGGGGTAATCTCCGGAAGTAATGAACCAATTTTCAAAATTGTTTCACTGGTAGAAAGCTACATTATTCGTGAGTGCTATAGGCTATAATTTATTCCCGTACTCCCACGGGAACGGGCACTACGCGGGTGAAACCGCAGGACGTCAGCTAGTAACATATAAAGTTAGTCCTATTTTACAGTTTTCAAAATTGAATAAACCAACTCGAACAAATGTTGAGATTAAAACTTTTACTACTATATGCAGACTTAATACAAAATTCTCGTATGGAAATATTTTGTATCTGCGGGAATTCAAATTACTTAACGTCCCACGAATGTCTACTTCAAGAAAAATGCTCTCCTCGTTTTCACACGAGCGATTTTAACGGCAACAGTAAAATTAATATTGCAGAGTAATATTTATAAGACTTAATGTGGTGCACAATGTTTTTATTTGGTCTAGACATCGAAATGGCTGGATATTGGCAAGTATCCGGTATTTTTTGGCGCCTATGTGACATCACTGTAGCAAGAGCTCTAAGCGAATTGGCAGCTGGAATGGATCAGGAACAAATAGAAAACAAAAGAGTGTGCTCCAGTGTGTCCAACGTCATGACATCAAGTTAGTATTCGATTTCACAACTACCCAAATATCAATATTTCAATTCAGTTTGTCTTTTCTGGCAGATCTCAACGACTGATTATATGCTAAATAATTAATGACTTCTTAAACAGTCTTTTTAGAATAGGAATAGAGTTAGTGTGTCGGCCCCAATGACTGACAGTCTACTTTTCTTTTTTAGACACCATTTTTAAAAACCCTTGATCATTTTAGGGTCTATTAGACAGTTGAAATTTTCACATATGATATTGTATTTCTGTTACCGCCTTATCAACAAATAATTAAATATATATATAGCCTATGCCACTCAAGGTGAATGTAGCTTTTTAATGGTGAAAGATTTTTTTAAATCGGTGCAGTAGTTCTTGAGTTTATTCATTACAAACATACACACACAAATACAAAAATACAAATCATTCCTCTTTATAATATTAGTGTAGATGTAGATTGAAACATGTTATTGTAAAATGGCTATGGTTTTGAAATACCCAGACCACTGAAAGTTGTCCTTTGTTGCCGGGTGTTGCCTATATTCAGCCAAATTATCGCTCGTGTAGAAGGAACATGAACAGGTAAGTACAGTTCATATTTCATATTGATGTTCTTTGTCTTACCAAGTAATCTTACGTGTTTGAGGCGGTCTTAAGAATGAGATTAATCCCTTCTTTTGTCTAAGAATAATGGAAACCATTCGTCTCTTTGTCTCCCTATGTTAGGTTTTACCTCTTTTTGTAGATTTATCAAAGGAATGGTGTCATATTTATTGTGGTTAGTGACACAGATAACCGAAACTGCAGTGCAAGTACGTAGCACTCGATTCGATACGATTCGATAAATCTGACAGTTATTCTCGATAAAAATGAGTTTTTAACCAATCGAAAATTCGGATTTATCGAATCGTATCGATTCAATCGTTATCGATTGCTACGTACTTGCACTGCTGGACTGTTAAGGTTCGTTATGGTCTATAAAGTAAAAAGAAAATAATTAATACGGTACACAATTAGCCAATTATCTCATTGATTGAGTAGATAATTACTATTATTACAAACGGCCCCAAACAACATGTCCCTAATTATTCTTTAAAAAAAGATATTGGTCAGTGAAGGTGACCTAAAATTGGATAAATATCGCTATTTTGCTGACCGCCCCGGTAAGAAGTATATTGAATTTGTTTGCTCGTACCTAACGGAAAAGCGTTACTATGATAAAAAAACCGGCCAAGTGCGAGTCAGACTCGTGCACGAAAGTTTCCGTACCATTATCTATACAACATTAGACAAAACAGCAAAAACACGTTTGTTGTATGGGAGCCTCCCTTAATTATTTATTATTAAAGTGAACATACAAGCTAATATTCTGTGAATATTTCAAGCTTCTACCTGTTACCGTTTTTAATATCGAACAAAAAACGGCAAACAAATCACGTTTTTTGGATGTCCCCTTAAATATTGAGCAAATGTTTGTGTGTTGAGCATGGACATTTGTTTCCGAGTCATGGATGTTTATGTATAATAAGTATGTATTTACAAACAAAAAAGTATCTATGTAGTATATCAACTATCTGGTGTCCACAACACAAGCGTCGTTGCTTAGTGTGGCATTAGATGGCGCTGTGTGTAATGTCCAGCAATATATATATAATGTCCAGCAATATATATATATATTAATTTTACTCCTTTTAGTATTTATTGTTAAAGCGGCAACAGAAATACACATTTTGGGAAAATCTCAACCGTCTACCTATTTTCGACGTTCTGCTTGTGGAGGCTATGGAATTGAGTCCCGTTGGTTTTAACCTTCATATACGCAACTCTAAAACGTGATTCCATCAATCAAATCATGAAAGAACCCGAAGGAAATTGCTAACGCGGGCTTTATTGAAATATACCCACGCTCTAGTAAATTTCAAAAGTTCAAAACTGGGCATTAGTGACTACACAATTTTATCTAAACCATGTTACGGCTTGTTGGATAACATTTTAATCTATTAGGAAGTTAGAGCTTTCAGTCATAAATCTTGCTTTTTAACAAGGTTGAAAAATTGGTTAGTAAGTAAACCTTTTTAATATTTTTACTAAAATGATCTAAGAAATATTGGCCCAGTGGGAGTAATTTGTTACATGATTTTGAGGGAAGTGAAAATCTTTTTTTTTACTACCGTGCAAAGAAATAAGTCTTCATTTAATGTCAATATGTCTTCTTGTCATGTCAGAGTTTTGATGCCGCCCGTGGGCCTCTGACTTGGCTTTGCACGCCGTCAAGAAATATCTCTCAGGCATGCTGGTTTCCTCACGAAGTTTTCTTTCACCGAAGCAAGTGATAATAATTAAGTATACAATACGCAAATGAATCCGTAAAATCGGAGGTGCGGTGCGTGCCTTGGGTTTGAACTCGACTTGGCGACCTTGGACTTTTTTTTAATTATATCTCTCACACAAAAACAAGTCATTTTTTTACAGTTTTTTATACGCCAAATTTTACGGTTTTTTGGCGAGAAGCGCTGTTAGACAAAATCAAAAATGAGTACATCAGAGGGAGTTTCAAAGTTGCCCCAATCGTTAATAAGGTCAAAGAGAGACGCTTACGGTGGTACGGTCACATTCAAAGACGCCGTCCTCTCAACGACTACGACAACGAGACACGACACGACAACGAGTGCGTCTCATTGATGGCAATCAATGAGACGCACTCGTGGAAGACCACCTGCCACGTGGTTGACGACGATCTAAAAAGATCTGAAAGAAGCTCATACGCACACAAAACACAAAACGCACACACAACACAAAACGCACACAAAATCGTGTTAAATGGAAAATGCGGACAAGGAAGGCCAAAACCAAGTAAATGGGATAAGGTCTAGGAAGAAGAAGAAGAATGTTGGCGAGAAGCGCTCGTTTATCATACATAACTTAAAATTATAAACAACTTAAAATCGAGTATATATAAAACTTACTGCTACAGCCTGCTGTCTCGTGAATTTATTTTTCGACAACGACAGACCGACACTATCATACAACACACAGTGACTGGTCTAGAACTCACCGCGTATCACAGTCCGACGACGTGTTCGCGTCCTCCAGAAATAAATTCTTTAGTTTTGATTTTAACACACCTTTTACACTTGTTAAGATGGAAGCGCTAGAGTTGCCCACAGATTTAAATTTGTATTTGATGGAATTAAATGAACGTGAAGGGGTTGTATTGATGATTTTAATTCTGTAAACACGTCATGCTTGTTATTGTCGCTATTCAAATTTTATTCAATATACAGCCTGACAGCACTGACCTGCAAATTGAAAAAACCTGGCGCTTCCATGATGTTTAAAACGAACATCATCAATGAATGTCAATAAATTGACGAAATATCAGTATTTTATTTTACTTACATTTAAAGCTCTGTAAGAATTGTTCTTCATTTAAGGGCCTTACATGCCTCAAATGGCTTAGCATGATTCTCCGTTACGTCTAAAATACTGCAGCATTAATTTTGAAATAAATATGTGGTAAAGTTGAGGATGAATGCTAGATACGAAATCTGACGAAAACACGATTCCATAAACTTTTCTCGATACAAAAAAATCCAAAGTTACCTCCAAATGGAACAATAAACCGCTGGTATTCAAAAAGTACTTCAAATTAGGTCATGAAACTTTGCATACTAACTGAACTAACTATGAAGCAGGTCTTGTGTGTTTTATTTTTTTAGTCCAATCAAAATATTTTTTGTAAATCGCAAAAACCACTCATTTCGCACTATTCGGCCGCAGTGACTGATGTAACAACCGCTTTGTAGTGCAAACTGATTAGAACTTTATTCTAACAGTATTTCAAATGAAGTTTGAACCGCCGCAAATAGAGTTGCTAATTTTAGGGTTAGAAGGGCCTTAATAAAGAGACCTATCCATCGGTATTTGTTTTAGCACTATTGGACGCTGGGGCAATTCTGTCCATTCTCCTTTACTTTATTATCATTCTTGTTCCCTTGTAGTTAAATAAAAATTGATTGATTAATATTTTACTTAGTTGTGCTATAACACGTCTACCTAACCTACCTATCCCTTCTAGGATAACAGGCACCGTGGCACCCTGTCAAAACCAAATTGCTTCACAATTGGCCATTATATCGCACTTGAGACTGAAACATGTCATTAACATCGGTCTAATTTATAGCCTAGAACTCGACACATATTATAATTATAAGCTCGGCTATTAATATTCTATTTTAGAGCCTCTGCCTTTGACTTGTCGTATGAGGAAAGTTTATTTATGTATGGTGCTGACGGCATAGACTATGAATGAATACGCCATCAATTTCCGTGCTTGTGGTGGAACGTGCCAATATCATAATAAAGGTATAAAGTTTTACGAAGCTTGTGCTGACAGAAATCGTGATTGTAAAGAATATAGAAAGAACATCAATACACACCTGTCACACTTTCTGTCGTACAAAAGCTCTCCGATATTCATTTATTTACAAGCAGTGTTTTATGTTCCGGTGTGAAGGGTTAGAGCTCCTGGTATTGCAAATTGTAAGGATTCAATGACAGCTAACTTACTATCGAGTCTCTTCCCAACGTCCAAATCGTTAACAGTTATAATACATTATAAAACACTTCGACTACTACTACAATTCGCGATAAATACGTTTATATAACGGGTATTTAAGGCGAATTTTACTTAAATTTGCGATAAATACCCGTTTACATGTGTTTTATAATGTGTTCTGATCGTGAAAGTTTAAAAAAGAGAGTTAATAATGCAGTTGGTGTAGTAATATGTAAGTGCGGGAAAAAAATACGAGGAAAACATTTGTTGAAAACAATCTTTAAAAACGCTAATCACACGCGTTGCTTCTTTTTAGACACCTCGTATAATATTCACAAATTGTTAAGCTTTTAAGAAACAGCGGTAACAGATCATTAGATAAATTGATATTTATTTATATATGTCAGGGGTTTGTCAGGAATTTATTTCGCTAAGTTCGAGCTTATGTGGGCAGAACACGGGTTTCGTGCTATGAAAACACACTGGATGCGATACACTATTTTATTTCGCATTGCACGGTTCGGTATGGTAGTTTCCATGGAGAAGAACCGGCAAGAAACTCCATGGTTACTCTTTTCAAACAGATACACTGAGTCTAACAAATAACTTGACACTACACTTTCACACATTAACACTAGGCACAATGAATCGTGTACAGTTTCAAGACGTCTTCACTCCGCTGCGGTCAGACACAGACTGTCCGCCCCGCCGCGAGGTGTCAACATCAGGACTCTGTAAAAGCCGCCATGGTGGGGAGTAGCTCGCGTGATGTCACCACTGGCGCGCTTTCGATTCATTCACCCGTCCGTACTCATGACCGGATCCGACACGGCCATCCTGCTTGCACACGTCCTCGTGTGATGTTTACCCTGCAAGCAAAAAGTCCACGACAGAAATTTGTTCCACTCGGTCACTCCTGACCAAACTCATAACATCACATCTGTAATCCCCAAAGGGTTTAACAGAGGTGTACTTAATAGTACACTTACAGTTCGCTAGTTATCTCCAAGTCCCATGTAATAGGGGCGAGCCTATTGACATCAACCGGCGCAAATCCAGACACCGTGGCCGTTACTGAGAAATTTCGGATGGAAAAACTCAATAACAATTTGCCCGACCTGGGAATCGAACCCAGGACCTCGTGCTCAGCAGTCACGCTTGCCATCACTATACCAACGAGGCAGTTGATTAAATCAAACACAGTTAATTTAGAATAATCGAAAATGGGTCAACCCTTGGGCCATGTAACAGTCATTCGAATCAACTTTTAGAACTCTACAGCATTAAAAACTACCAAGCTTACAGAAACCCTCGAGTAAAACCTCTAACGCTACGGCTCTCCAGCCGACCAGCAATCGCATTGCTTTCACATCCATTAAATGGATCTGCCATGTGCATCACCCAGTGACTACACAAATTAAATAAAACACAAAAAATACGTAAAATAATATGAACGCGCCGTCACGGCCGTCCTGCATTATCACGCGTCCTCGTGTGTGTGAGTCTCATCTGTAAACCAAAGACATAGCGCCTTATAGTATACTCCGTTCGGTCTCCCTGACTCATCAAATGACTCTTAAAAGACACACATAACATAGGGTCCTACACACATAATATATCACATACGTCAGTCAATGCCACACAGGCTATTTGCTGCCACACAGGCTAGTCGTTGCCACACAGGCTAGTCATTGCCACACAGGCTAGTCATTGCCACACAGGCTAGTCATTGCCACACAGGCTAGTCATTGCCACACAGGCTAGTCATTGCCACACAGGCTAGTCATTGCCACACAGGCTAGTCATTGCCACACAGGCTAGTCATTGCCACACAGGCTAGTCATTGCCACACAGGCTAGTCATTGCCACACAGGCTCGTCATTGCCACACAGGCTCGTCATTGCCACACAGGCTCGTCATTGCCACACAGGCTAGTCTTTGTCACATAGATCAAAGAGTACAATTGAACGGAAATGTAGTTACTTACCATGGCCGTCATCGGCACTATTTTTGCCGTCATCGGCACTTCCAGGTACTTCCAAATTAGCATTCAATTCCAACGGAACATAGCAATCTGGCATAGCACGTACACGGTCGTGAGCATATTCACACTGGCAATTACAATTTAATAATTGCAAAGTGTATCTGATGTCAGAATAATAAACTCTTCGGAAAATTAGACTCTACACGTCACTCTATATGTCACTCTACATGTCACTCTACATGTCACTCTACATGTCACTCTACATGTCACTCTACATGTCACTCTACATGTCACTCTACATGTCACTCTACATGTCACTCTACATGTCACTCTACATGTCACTCTACATGTCACTCTACATGTCACTCTACATGTCACTCTACATGTCACTCTACATGTCACTCTACATGTCACTCTACATGTCACTCTACATGTCACTCTACATGTCACTCTACATGTCACTACGCGTCACTACGCGTCACTACGCGTCACTACGCGTCACTACGCGTCACTACGCGTCACTACGCGTCACTACGCGTCACTACGCGTCACTACGCGTCACTACGCGTCACTACGCGTCACTACGCGTCACTACGCGTCACTACGCGTCACTACGCGTCACTACGCGTCACTACGCGTCACTACGCGTCACTACGCGTCACTACGCGTGTCTCTACGCGTGTCTCTGCGCGTGTCTCTGCGCGTGTCTCTGCGCGTGTCTCTGCGCGTGTCTCTGCGCGTGTCTCTGCGCGTGTCTCTGCGCGTGTCTCTGCGCGTGTCTCTGCGCGTGTCTCTGCGCGTGTCTCTGCGCGTGTCTCTGCGCGTGTCTCTGCGCGTGTCTCTGCGCGTGTCTCTGCGCGTGTCTCTACACTCAATTGCCAGTCCATCGGCAAGTCACAACGTAAAATGTGAACCCATCATCAGAAGCTAACCATCTCAGCCGCGTAAGTGCTACTCCTCGCAAAGAGTATACTGCACAGAAAAAGCAGTCAACGTGCACCTCTTACATGCTCCGGCGCTTCTGATGCGGCCACAACAATACCCAGTCCATCGGGTATGCTTTCAGTCCATCGAAAGCATTGTAGTTGTAAACAGTGGATCCATTAAAATCAAAACAATTAAAATCATCATAGTTAGTTTAGTTTAGAAAATGAGATTATAAGAAAACTCTTACTATGCTGGGTACTCAAAATGTTAAGTGGACTACTTGATATTTAACTAGTCTCGTCAGCGTTATCATTTTCGTCATGGCTAGTCTCGTCATTGTCACCTACGAGCATGTCAACGTCAGTTATTTTTCGCAGTCTGTCATAATTGGAACTTTCAACTATATTGCGCGATGCCTGCTCTCTCATTGCAGAAGGTCCGATCAACATTGGAAAAAGTCCGATCAACATTGGAAAAGGTCCGATCAAAAAGTTACAACACAGGAATTCTAACAATTCTGTTACTTTTACCATAATTCTTAGGCAATGCAAACTCAACTCATAAAACTGTCATAAGCGCTCTGTGCACCAACACAGACAGAAATCGTACCAACGATTTCCTACAGACCCATCGCCACATGTTACTCATGAGGTGCGGTCCAACAGACCCATCACCACGTATTACTCACGAGGTGCGGTCTAACTTATAACAGACCCATCACCATCATGTTACTCATGAGGTGCGGTCCAACAGATAACAGACCCATCGCCATCATGTCACTCATGAGGTGCGGTCTACCTGACCCATCGCCACATGTCACTCATGTGGTGCGGTCTAAACTTTCGAGTATGAGTGTACAAGCCTTTCTTAATCAGATTTGGTCTCACTACCACTGTCATCAACTATGACATCTAATTCTCGAGGAACTTTGTGATCGGGGATCTTTCTAACACAGGCTAAAATCTTCGAATTACCATTTACCGAACCTTGAACTACACCAGTTATAGCAACGACAGGATAAATATGCTCACTCTTAGATAGATTAAACAGAATTGGCACTCTGCTCCAGAGTCATAACAAAATGAAAACGACTCACCAAAGTACTTTCATGTTCCGGCTCGATGATGCAAAGGTCGACTCACTTCTCGACCAGTACAGCAGCACTGGACCAGCGCTGGCCTGCTGCGCAGCGACTGGCGATGTGGCCCGGCGTGCCACACTTGAAGCACATCAGTGAGCTGCTGCTGGCCTACGGTCGCCGCCCAACGCCTGTAGCAGTCGGCACAGGCAACGGCTTCTTGACGGCGGTCGTCTTCGTCCGAAAATCCGCTTGTTTGTCCTTGTTTGCCGCATGCGCGACACTTGATTGGTAGTTACGATGAAAATTTCTAACGTATCTTGTAACCGGCGTCAGTGCGCATATTTTTCTTTTGTTTGTTACTACTCACGTAAATGACGTACAACGTACACGAATTTGGCACTGAACAATTCTTTACACTGGTTTCACGACATACCACAACACTATCTTGCTATTCACTGGTTAGGTTTTAAGAATTTGTAAACGATACAAAGTCTAAACGATACAAAGTCTTTGTTTTGCGTTTCAAAAAGTAACCGTCACTGATTGTCATTGTTTTTCACATGGTAAATATCACTTGTTTACAGTCTGTTTTATTTCGGCGCTGTTGCAAGCACCATGATTACGGATAAACTAAAGTTATTGCGGGTGGGTGTTTATTAGCACACTAATCGGTCTACCTTCTTTCTTGTCCGTTTTTTTTTTTTTTTCGCGAACTTTTTCGGCACTTTTTCGGTTTTTACACAGTTGACACTGATTGTTATCGACACTGTCCCCGTTTATGATTTCATTAGCACGATTTAATCCCACTTCTGATGTCGGGGGTTTGTCAGGAATTTATTTCGCTAAGTTCGAGCTTATGTGGGCAGAACACGGGTTTCGTGCTATGAAAACACACTGGATGCGATACACTATTTTATTTCGCATTGCACGGTTCGGTATGGTAGTTTCCATGGAGAAGAACCGGCAAGAAACTCCATGGTTACTCTTTTCAAACAGATACACTGAGTCTAACAAATAACTTGACACTACACTTTCACACATTAACACTAGGCACAATGAATCGTGTACAGTTTCAAGACGTCTTCACTCCGCTGCGGTCAGACACAGACTGTCCGCCCCGCCGCGAGGTGTCAACATCAGGACTCTGTAAAAGCCGCCATGGTGGGGAGTAGCTCGCGTGATGTCACCACTGGCGCGCTTTCGATTCATTCACCCGTCCGTACTCATGACCGGATCCGACACGGCCATCCTGCTTGCACACGTCCTCGTGTGATGTTTACCCTGCAAGCAAAAAGTCCACGACAGAAATTTGTTCCACTCGGTCACTCCTGACCAAACTCATAACATCACATCTGTAATCCCCAAAGGGTTTAACAGAGGTGTACTTAATAGTACACTTACAGTTCGCTAGTTATCTCCAAGTCCCATGTAATAGGGGCGAGCCTATTGACATCAACCGGCGCAAATCCAGACACCGTGGCCGTTACTGAGAAATTTCGGATGGAAAAACTCAATAACAATTTGCCCGACCTGGGAATCGAACCCAGGACCTCGTGCTCAGCAGTCACGCTTGCCATCACTATACCAACGAGGCAGTTGATTAAATCAAACACAGTTAATTTAGAATAATCGAAAATGGGTCAACCCTTGGGCCATGTAACAGTCATTCGAATCAACTTTTAGAACTCTACAGCATTAAAAACTACCAAGCTTACAGAAACCCTCGAGTAAAACCTCTAACGCTACGGCTCTCCAGCCGACCAGCAATCGCATTGCTTTCACATCCATTAAATGGATCTGCCATGTGCATCACCCAGTGACTACACAAATTAAATAAAACACAAAAAATACGTAAAATAATATGAACGCGCCGTCATAAATTATTTACCCGGATGTGCGCTTAGAGCAAGAACAAGAAATATGAAACAAAAATGATTGAGTTTATCAATTTTTTATTTATTTTCACTGAATTAGGTATTCCAGAAATAATATTCTATAACCTACCGGGTTATGAGGTATTAAATTATCTGAAATCTGCAGTAGACTCATCGGTATCAAGAATAGCATTACCTAGAAGTAATATTTTTAAACATAAATTATTGACAGTCGATTTAACCACCTGACAAACTTATAAACAAAACCCGTCAATACTACCAATCGAACATTAACTTGTTACACAAACAACCAGTCAGGTTAATGTCATATTATCGCATATTTTGTTTATCGACCTAATGTCGTATACTCCCATACAAATAGTCAGGTGCAAGAGATCTCTAAAATGGTATTGTAAGCTTGTCTATATTCCAAGTAAACTGAAATCACGCATGCTGGTTGGACAATGATTTCAGAAAAAAAAAAAATTAAATACTTTTTTTTTTTTTAATAGTGCGACTGAATGTGACTATTTGAATTTTCAAATGGTTTAAAAGAACGACACGTTGATTTTATTTTGTGCCAGGTTTGTTTATACTGATGACAGTAACGTCAAACCTGCCACAAAAGAAAAATCAACGTGTCTTTTCAAGAAAAAATAAATAAATAAATAGTTAAAAAATTGTGAACCCATTGCCTCAGCTTTAGCGAGTGTTTACAGCACAAGTCATTGCACAAGCAGGCTAGCTCCTATTAACGCTGACCTTTTAACTTTAGTCGAACAGCGTTAATACGCCATTAGCTGATCAGCACTCGAGCACTTTCGAGCTTATGCTCGAAAGTGCTTTGTAGGCACTGATCCAATTTGCTTAGGCTGCATCAATGATACGACATGTATTGAGCTAAATCATGTAACAATGCTAGTAATAGTGCAATACTGTTTCTCTTAATAGTTATTGTGTTATGAGGCAGCATTTTAATAGGGAATATGCTTGAAATACAAAACTCTAAAAACGTTGTGGTACACTTGTTTATTTTTCTAATACATCACTTATTTTACAATTTACTGTTTTATGTAGCATGTTTTTGGTGAAACGGAACGCACTCTCAAAACGCGTCGTCCTCGATAACGTCGGTATTGACGTCAAAGTTTATCGTGTTAAAAAAACACTTATATTTGAAAAGTGTTTATAGTTTCACTTAAATTTTATTTGTAATTGCAATTTTTACTTGAATAAAGCACATACAATTATTAAAATTATTTCATTAAAGCAAAAAAAAATTGATGTAAACAAGGCAGATTGTGGATAATGACGTCACATCATGGCCGCGACAGCTACGGACATTTGAACTGTCGTAGAAAATTGGAGGAGTTTAATATTATTTTTATGCGACAAGCCGTAGTAGATCTTAACCTTTAATACTTTTCTTGGGTTGATAGTACTGTATTTTATTGATTTAAGTGAAGAAAATATTACTTGCATATTCCCTATTCTGTAATCTCTCTCTCTATCTCTGCCTTGTTTGTCTAATGATCATAAGCATTACTGATGAGCAATCAGTACCCGAGTTCGATTCTTAGGTCATGCAAAGTGTTGTGTGCTTAGATAGTCGTTTTATTGATGGCTTTAGGCTTGCTCCCCAGTCTTAAGGGTCTTAAAACATAACAGATGAAATGTAGGTATATTAAAGGTCCTCATATATTAAAGGTCAATACTTGTATTGCTCTTAAGAAGCAAAGTAATATTTTTCAAACGCCTACACCGTTCAAAAACACTTTTGTATTAGAAAATTCTCAGAAGAAATCTTAAGTCTGAATTATGAGGAAATATGGGTGTAAGTTTCTATCAGGGTTGTGGCTGATGCAGGTTTTTACTGTATCCGCGGATGCTGATACTGATTTTATTTAATTTTCATTAGAACAATGTATTGTTTACCCAACATTGTGTTATTTCAGAATGAAGTTATGTCCTGACGAAGGAGCTATTTTTAAAGAATTTTCTGATTCAAGAGTTTATGCTTTACAATATTTTAGCCGGCGGCAGAACCCATCACGATCACAAACCATTTACGTATCTCGATCGGCTAGGGCTATTCTATTTTTGGTTCTAGGACATGCCGGTTTCCTCACGATGTTTTCCTTCACCGTTTTGAGAGCAGCAGTGTTGAAATATATTACACAAAGTAGCGTGCATTGGGTTGGAAACTTGGAACTCAAGACATATGACTTAGCAGTCCCACGGTCGCAGCACTGTATAGGTTATCACTGCTATCTTGGTACTATGTTAGATTTGAATTGAATTGTTTAATGTAGTGGTAACATAAAGTGGCTTACTAGTCTCAGATGTCTCTTAGGACACCGACATAGTCTTGGTTATTTCCATGTCTAAGGGAATGCTAATCCTTCTAGATGTTACTCAAGTCATTGATGTAAGTAATTGGTTCATAAGGGTTATTGTTGCTCCCAATTCTCCCTACAATGCACCTTTAAAGCAGTTTTCTTTATAAGGTTTTCAGCAAGAAAATATAGCTGTTTACACCTTCTAAGATAACTACGAAGAATTTAAATGAACTAATTTACATGGCATATAAAAACTAAACGTGGCTGATTCGACGAAGTTTCTGGTTGGCATTTAGTAACCCACGCAATAACAAATTGTGTGAATAAAGCACCCTGTTTTTCTAACAAACACCCGAAGTTCAGGTAAATATCGGTAGAAGGCGTGAACGCGGTCTGAATACCAACTTAACTTATTTACGGCTAAGCGAGTGCGGAAAGGTGACGCGTGCAAGTGGTGATGTAGGGTAAGTAGTATCCGTAGTGTTTTTTATAGGCCTCTAAAGTACGGAAAAGTTCAAGTTCTTAGTAAAGGTACTGAAAATTATTGGGGCGCTTTTTATGGCAAATAGCAATCATGGAAAGGGGATGACGGACCAAAAACATCCTTGAAGGTATGGTTGATTGCGAGGAAAGCAATGAAATCAAAGTCATAAAAATTATTACATGCGTTGGTGGTTAATGACTGTTCTATTTCCGACTGTAATAATAATAAAAGCGTTTTAGAACTAACTTGTGTTTTTATCATCTTAATTGCAACTTAAATACGGATCTACTTTGCTTTAATTTAAATTTTACCTTCGACTAGCTTTTTGCACGCGGCTTCGCCCTCGCAAGTTATCACACGAGACTTCTTAGGAGATAGCTCATGTTACGTTCTGGTCTATACTTGTCGACAGCATCTACCTACATTTTCCCAACTATGTTGGGGTCGGCTTCCCGTCTAAACAGATGCAGCTGAATACCAGTATTTTATATGCAGCGACTGCATATGACGTCCACAACCCAGTTGGTACCTACTGGGTAATACGATACACCTGGTAAGACTATTTATCAGACTTGCAGACCACTGACTATCTTTAACGACTGTCAAAGATCTACAAAATGGGATGCGGGACCAATAGCTTAAAGTATTTTCCGAGATGGAGGTGGTTCTGTATGGTGTCAGACGTAAGCCGCGGGGGCGACTGGGAATATACGAAGAAAAGCACCATCCATATCGTGTCGTAAGAGGCGACTAAGGGAACCAGAGAGTGGGCAGCAGCGTTCTTTGTGCTTTTGTAACAACCGTGCTGCGATCGCCAACCCGCCTGCCAAGCGTGGCGATTATGGAATATCAAAAACCCCCCTTTGGGAGAGGTCTATGTCCAGCAATGGACGTCTTTCGGCTGAAATGATGATGACTTTCCGAGGCACGTAGAAAACTCGTTTTATTATGGGTGGTCACCCATCCACGGAGGTTAGGAAGTGAGGTTATTACGCGAGCGCGGATTAACCTGAAGATCGGCTACTTGAGTGGTCTCCAAATTTCACCGAAATCAGCTAATGGTGAGAAAGCCTGAAAAGGGCAGAGATAGTTACTTTCGCAAATATACGTATGTGTCCGGATTCTTTTTTAAAAGGTGTTCCATTAATGTGTCTAGACGGCATGTTAGAACAAGTCAGACCGTATGTTAGACAGTCCATTGTGGCCAGGAAATAGCTGTCATCCCGTTCCCTGGGCATCCGTGTGTGCTTGGCCTGATGTTAACTTTTGTGATGTAACAGATAGTAAACTTTAATGCTGGTCGGTCATAAAGTTATTAACGTCTTGTCTATCCACTTCCCTCCGCGCACTCGAGCGGTTTGGATGCGATCTATTTCGCTGTCGATTTTAATTACGATTTTCGTGTTCCGTGATCGATTCCCGACTCGTGAGTTGTTCCTAGTTGTGTACTATTGTGCTAAGTGCTGGTATCGTAAGTTTTTTAGTGTTTTTATGTCGGGTTTACTGGTATTTTAGTTAATTTCGTTTACTTTCGGTGAGTACATTTACTTTTTTTTGGTGTGTGGGTACCTCGAAATAATTTTATCGTCCGTTAATTCTGTTACCTTTCTTACGTTCTAATAGTTTGTTTGAATTTCATAATTTATAATATGTTATCCATTAATGATGACCCGCCTGACCGTGGCAGAGATGCATTCCATACACCCGGGTCGCCGACGACCTCCGCTAGTTCAACAAAACGTTTGTTTCGCGAAATGTCACCTTCGTACATATCGCCCGAGGAAAGGTCAAAACGGCTTCACACATCCGACTCAATTGAGAAACCTTCGCCAATATTAAACGTCAGTACTGCGAGCAATGACAATTACTGCGATTTAGTCTCACAGGCGTCTGCATTTCTTTCTAAAATTAACGACCTTGTTAATGATCAAGGGTCCCGCATTAATGTCGCAAATAAATCCGCTATCATGGACATGACTCAGCGCGTAACGGCCATCGTTTCTTTGTTAGCCATAAAATCATCCTCCAATGAAACTAAATTAGCCAATACGAAACGCGAATTGGATATAATGAAATTAAATCGTAATACTAATAATGTCAATACTAGTGATTGTAACAAATCTTCGTATGCGGATTCTTTGAAACTTCGTCTACCTAAAGTTGCGCCAGCCGTGGAGTCCCGCGTTCCCCTTCCGTGCGTCGTCGCGTACCCTACAGCTGACCGGTTAGCCGATTACTCGTCATCGTCCGCGACTAAACAAGCGCTTATGAAAGCGATTAAGCCTAGTGACGACGGATTTCAAATTGTAGGCGTTAAGAAAACCGCGAAATCTGGCGTTGTATTACGTGTCGCTAATGACAACCAAATAAAAAAATTGCAATCGGTCGATGCTATTAGGTCCGCCGGCTTAAGACTTGAAAAACCAAAAGGCCGAAGGCCTCGTATATTAGTTAAGGACGTCCCATCCTCAATGGAAGACAATGCTTTTCTGCACGCGTTATACCGTCAAAACATTAAAGACGAGCTGCCAATAAATGAGGATGATTTTATTAAGTCAACTAAAATTATTCGTAGGCGTTCCTTAGATAACGGTCGCAAGTGGATAGGCGTTGAAATCGAGTCCACAGTTCGAAAACATTTAGTGTCCACCAAAGATAAATTATTTATTGATTGGGCGACTTGCCGTTTCATCGATGATGTCGAAGTAGTTCGTTGTTTACATTGCCAGCAGTTCGGTCACGTTAAGAAACACTGCGTTAATAAATCACCTACCTGTGCTAACTGCTCGGAAGCACATGAAACAAATAACTGCCCGCACAAGGATAATTTAAATTACATACCGACTTGCGTGGCGTGTAAACGTTTTAAAAAACCGTTTGACCATCGTTGCGGGTCCCCAGAGTGTACCACTTACAAACTTAAGCTCGAACAGTTAATCCTCAATACCAACTACTAAAATAATGGATAGTTTAACTATGAACCTCTGAATTAGACAAATTAATTATCGATTATAACTTAGACATAGTACTTGTTCAAGAACAATACCAGAACGCTCACTTACGTCACAAAGTAGTTCAGCTGGACAACAAAGCACGAGCCGGAATTTACGTGGCGCGTTCTTCTAACTTTACAGTAACGTCTTTGCGTAACCTCATGACGCCCCACTGTGCCGTTGCGGAAGTCTCATCAGCTTCTTTTAAAGTTTACGTTGTGAGCTGTTACTTTCAATACTCAGACCCTGTTGCACCTCATATACATAACCTCCGTCACGTCTTACAGTCACTCGCGGGCAGTAAAGTTATCGTTGGCGCTGATGTTAACGCGTCATCGTCTCTGTGGTATGGCAAGGTTAGGTCAACGGATTTCGACCGACGTTGTGCTGTTGAAGATTTTATAGCAGAAATGAACCTATCAATTCATAATACCCCTGATGCACCACCTACTTTTTGCAGCCCAATGGGCGAATCTTGTATTGACGTCACACTTTCTAGTGCAGACGTACGATTGGATAGGTGGCGTGTCCTACCAGATGCGTCTTGTAGTGATCATCGCCTGATCGTGTACGAATTTGTTCCGAGGTCTACTCAAGGTCCATCTCATATCACTGGTAATTTTAGATATAAAAGTAAAGGCGCGAATTGGGAATTCTTTGGCTTGCTTTTTGCGTGTCACGCCAAAGACTTCACTCGTGATGGACTGTCAGCTGAAGAAAGTGCTGAAATTATGTCAGACACCTTCACTTTTTGTGCTGACATCGCCATTGGTCGCGCATCTATGACCAACATCCATAGATGTGATTGGTGGTGTGACTACTTAATTGAGCAGCGTAAAAGCTATCGCCGAGCGCGCAGACATTTAAACAAGCTTAGAAAACAAAAGGTCACCGGAGACCCACTTAACTTTGCTTTAAATGCATTTAGAGTTGCCAAGTCCCGCTACAGAGCATCAGTGGAAAAGTCTAAGGGTAATTTACTGCGAAAAATAGTAGAAAAACTAGATAAAGAAGGTCCGTGGTCTCCTTTGTATCACGAGTTCAAAGCTAATCGATCAGTCGACCTGGCGTTTGTCCAGAACATTAAAGTAAATAATAGACACACGACCGGTATTGAGGAAACAACCGAAGTTCTATTAAATAGTCTGATACCTGATGATTCGCCAGTAAATGACAATGACTACCATCAGCAGATCAGAGCGTGGGCATCTGTGCCACCTGAATCACCAACGTCAGACCTTCCATCCATTGACGAATTCATTAATCTTGTCAGGAAACTGCCTCTTAACAAATCATCAGGTGAAGATAAAATATCTAATCGGATGATAATAGAAGCTTGTAAAACAGCGGGTGACGCCATTTTATCTGTTTTCAACCGATGTATTGCGGACGGCGTTTTTCCTCGTGTATGGCGACGTGGCTTTATACGAATAATTCCAAAAAGTGGTGATAAGCCACCAGACGACCCTAAGTCGTACAGGCCCTTAACCCTACTGCCATCTTTGGGAAAACTCCTGGAGCGCCTTATCGTTCCACGTTTGCTGCCAGACGGGCCAAAGTTTCATAACAACCAATTCGGTTTCACCGTGGGAAAATCTACCGTAGACGCGGCACTTTCTGTTAGAAAAATTGTTAATAACTCGGAACACAAGTACGTGGTTGGAATCTTTTTTAGATATTTCCGGGGCTTTTGATAACGCATGGTGGCCGATGCTACTACTTAAAATGAAGAATCGCGGCTGCTATAAAAACATATATAATCTTGTTTATTCATATTTTTTAAATGGTTCCGCGAAACTCAAACTCGGACATCATTCTATGTCAAAGTCCCTTACCATGGGATGTCCTCAGGGCTCGGTAATCGCTCCGTATCTGTGGAATTTAGGTTTTGATGATTTTCTCGCGACTCCTCTCCCACCCGGCTGTTCATTAACCGGTTACGCGGACGACGGCCTGCTGCTCATTCAGTCGAGTACTCGGGCTGGACTCGAGAATTTAGCTGACACTTGCCTACGATTAATATCTCAGTGGGGCGATCGAAACCGTCTGACCTTTGCACCGCAAAAAACTTATCAACTAATTTTAAAAGGTAATCTTAAATCGTGGCCTAGTATTAAATTTAATAACGTTCCCGTGAAAAGAAAGCAGTCCGTGTGCTACCTTGGTTTGGTCTTAGAGAAGAATTTTTCATTCATAGATCATATAACAACTGTCGGTGAAAAAGCTAAAAAGAACTTTTATGCCTTAACTAGAATATCCAAATCTACGTGGGGTCTGTCATTTCTAACTTTAAAGACCATTTATGGGGCTACCTATTTGGGGTGTATGTGCTACGGGGCACCTGTTTGGGCCGATAGGGCCACCATAGGAGCGGTACGACGTAAATTGCTTCAAAGCCAGCGTTTGGCTTTGATATTCTTATGCAAAGCGTATAGGACGGTTAGTACTGAAGCCTTACCGGTACTTGCAGGTGTACTTCCAGTCGATCTTGAAGTGCAGCGACGGGCTGCAATGTACTATAACGCGCGTGAGACCACGGACGCAGACTTTTTAACCCTACGTGACCGTGATAAGATTTCTAGATTATTCAAACCACAGACCGACGTCTGGGAGGAACTTTTGTCTGAATGGCAATGTAGGTGGGATAATTCCATCAAGGGCCGACACCTCCACCAGTTCTTTCCATCCGTTCGTGAACGGCTGGCCAGGACATGGCTGGAGGTTGATCACTGTGTTGCGCAATTTCTCACCGGTCATGGTAACTTTAAGAGTAAATTATTTTCCTTCAAGCTTGTTGACTCGCCTCTTTGTCAATGTTCCACATCTGACTGCGAATATGAACAATCAGCACATCATATTTTATGGGAGTGCAGTCTTTGGCAGAATGAACGCAATATTATGTTGGATAGTGTACAGGTTACATCCGGAGTTATTTACTACACAGACCTTGTAGAAACTAGAACAAATTTCCGTGCGTTCAAGCGTTTTTGCCATACCTATTATTGGAATCAAATATAACTGCTCACAACTTAGGACCCATTAATGTTAATATTTTATCCGTGGTGCTAGGCAACTGGGCCTATCCCAGTTTTGAACGTCCCTTTGTGCCTATTGGCCTTGTTTCTTTGTGTCTCCTGCTGATATGGAGGGAAGTGGAAATTACAGATTTTCCTACTCCTCCGCTATACTTTTCTGATTAATTTCGTTGCGGGATCCAACACAGTTAAATTCATTCTCTGGGGCTTCGTCGAGCTTCATTGTCTCGGCGCTTTTCTGGTGGTCGCCACTGTTGATTCTGGCTTTCAGGAGTTACAGTGGTTGGGAACAGTGTGGCGGGCTTGTCTTGTCTATCAGCCGATAACAGTTTTTACTGTAGATTCGGAAGTAATAACTGAATCTCTTAATTCGGTAGAAATAAGTTACGGGCTTAACAAAATTTAGTACGTACCATTAATTTTGTTTTGACAGAATCGATTCTCACAGAAATAAAACCAGAAACAAACTGTACATGGAAAAGTAGATATAGAAAAATATATATTCGTCGTCAGCTCGAGAATTGAACCTGAGGAATACATAGATGTTTTTTGTAGACTATTTAATGTATAATCAAGTTCGTAATTCCTTTGCCATCTTGCACTTCATGAAACTTCAAAGTCTACTATTTCCCAATGAGATGGTTTCAACATAAATGAAGTTCCAATCTTCTGTAAATCGTTTTTCAAGAGGTGTCGTAATTATTTTATGAGTTCGATTTTACTTATTTCCACATAACAAAGTATCCAACAAACTTCAAATCTCCTTTTAGAAAAATACCTTAGCATATAAGTAATGTATATCACCGACAAAATTAACAAGAGTGATGTTTCATGTACGTCAAATAAACTTACTAATAGGGCCTAATTATAGAACATGAGGAAGGTGTCGGTAAAAGCTAAACCATGTTCGATCATTATCAACCTTTGCGGATGTAGAAAATTGTTGGCTACTTATCTATTCTGGCTCAATCGAAGCTAAGTAAGAAGAAGCCTTTGATCACTGATTTCTGTGCTGAGTCGAAACTGTCTTCGAAAACAATATTATTTATGTCAATTTATATAAATAAGCCTTTAGGTTAAGTCGTGCTTGCCTAGGTTGGTCTGTGGATGGGTGACCACCTTTACATACCGAGTTTTCTCCGTGCCTTGGAAAGAACGTCATGCTGTTGGTCCCGGCTGTCATTTGTAGATCTGGCCCAAAAAGTCTGATAACCAGTCTTACCAAGGGGTATCGTACATTACCCAGCAGTGGCGAAGAGTGAAGATTGAGTCAGGGGAAGCCGAGGAAAAAAATGAGAATAGGTACATTTCTAATAATATTATAAAAATATATAATACCAGTCCTACTATGGGCGGGCTGGCTAGTGACGTCATGACGTTTATTTTGCAAAGAAATGTAGCTGCCAAAAAGCCGATAGCGCCTACGGGTTATTTTATAGCAATGTTGTTGAACAGCAAATTTTTGTTGATTGAGTACGATTAGGCGTTTCATGATGCTTGTAAAAAAGTACTAATGTGTCATTTTTCAATTATCGTAGAGAGTGGTTGTGGTTGTGTTCCAAACTTCTGAAGGGAAGTAGGTGGGAATCGAGTTATTAGGAGCCTGCGCCACTGTTACCCAGTACTAACTGGGTTTTGGAGGTCAGATAGGCAGTCGTTCTATGTACAGAACTACTGATCCGATTCCGAAAATTCTTTCAATAACGGGAAGCTACATTATTCCCGAGTGTCATAGGCTACATTTATTAAATGGGTGTATAATAATAATATAATGGGTGGTATTGGGTGGTAAATGTTGAGGAGCAGCGGTGGCCCAGTGGTGGTGGCCCCGACTTACGAACAGTAAGTCGTGGGTTCGAACCCAGACAGGCGCATTACTCTGTATAATTTATTTCATCACCACTGCTCTCGAAACGGTGAAGGAAAACATCGTGAGGAAACCGGCATGTCCTAGAACCAAAAAATTCGAAGACATGTGACATTTATCTACCAATCCGCACTGGGCCCGCATGTTGGATTATAGCCCATTCCCTCTCATAGAGAGGAGGCCTGTGTCCCAGCAGTGGGAACATTAATAGGCTGATGATGATGATGATGATGGGTGGTAATGGGTGGGTTAATTTTCGTTCATAACGGGAGCGAAACCACGAGCAAAAGCTGTATGCGATAAAAATGAAAGAGAAGATCAATCATCGTTATCGCGTATAGAATGTCTGAGCCTTCTTGACCCTTTTTGTTTTTGCTAGCTAATCCTTTCTCGATAATAATATGACCCTCACATCACATCCATCCCAACATAATATCACGCCTGTAATCCCCAAATGTTTAGACGGTTACGTATCATAATACCCAAGTTTATTCCAACTATTTTCATTATAACTAGGGTTGATACACATAATAATATGTTCATAACGCATATTGGTCGACTCAACTACCTGTTTGTTTTGATTCGACTAAAATCAGTCGCAATAACGAACTATTAATCTAATTATTTTTTTAAGATATTGGCTATGACATTGATTGGATGCGACGCACGCTCGCTAAGCTTGCATTTTACATTACACACCCAATTTCTGTCATGCATGTCGTCGTCGCTCTGCGGGCCTTCGGACTACGCTCCTCACGCCAGCTAGCAAGACCCAATGCAGAAAAACACTAAACAATACTGAGTTTAGGTGAGTCAATCGTAGATGAATGGTCCTTAATGGATTTTGTTCATTAGTTATTACAAAAATCTGTGAAACGATCTTTAAGTATTTTAAACAGTAGGTCTCTGGACCGTAGTTATATCGAAAAAATAGGATAAACTTAGGTATTATGATACGTACCCGAACCTAAATATGTTTAAGTCCCATGCAATAGGCAAGCCTGTTGCCAACAACCATTACAGACTCCGTGGCTGCTACTGAGACGTTACTGATGGAAAACCCCAATAGCACTTTGCCCGTCCTGAGAATTGAACTTAGGACCTCTCACTCAGCAGTAGCGCTTGCGAGTACTAGACCAATGAGGCATCAGAACATGACTCATTTCATATTTGTCATCAGCGAATAATTTTTCATCATCATCAGCCTACATTATTCCACTGCTGGACATAGGCCTCTACAATCGCACGCCACATAACTCGATTCCCAGCAACTCTCATCCAGTTCCATAGTATTGTTACGTCGTACTCGTACCTACAATTAAAAGTAGGTAGGTAGATAGTAGTAGGTAGGTACGTAGGACGAGTCTCGAAGATGTAGGTATAGGAATGGTCATTGTAATTTCGACCGTACGCCGAGGGCATAAAGTTCCTACTTCTTTATTTTGTACAAAGGCCAATGACTGACTGTAATTGTCTAGAAATTCAAGTAAGTTGTGGATGTTTCTAGAAGGGTTGGTCACCATATAAATAGCAGACATGTTTGCGGGAGCGGCAGTATTATTTTGGCTACAGTACGGAGCGAATCGAAGTGATCTAGCAGTGCGATATCTAAGTGAATAGTGATCAGTACTGTATAAGTGATTGTGTTTTAAGTGTTTTGTGATTAATTAAAGTTATCCAAGTGTTCAATCGGTAGTAATTAATTTATCCCGTACCCAGCTCGTAACAATTTGGTGTCAGAAGTGAGGGATAAATTATGCCAGGACAACACGGACGGTATCCGTACCAGGAGTCAGCGACAGCTGGACATGGACCAAAGGCGGTTTGGAGACTCTCCGACACAGACACCGGGTGGAGTCCAGCCTACGTCAGTGCCAGTCGCTGGTCCTTCCGGAGGTTCTCCAGCATCAGTGGCGCCAGACTTGTCAGCTTTAATGGCGCTGCTGCAGGAGCAGGCTCGCCGTCAAGAGGAGCAGGCTCGCCGTCAAGAGGAGCAGGCTCGCCAGTTACAGGAGCAGTTGCAACGAGATAAGGAGGAGCAGTTGCAACGAGATAAGGAGGAGCAGGCTCGCCGTCACGAGGAGCAGGCTCGCCGTCAAGAGGAGCAGGCTCGCCGTCAAGAGGACCAGGCTCGCCGTCAAGAGGACCAGGCTCGCCAGTTACAAGAGCAGTTGCAACGAGATAAAGAGGAGCAGGCTCGCCGTCAAGAAGAACAGATGATCCTCATAAAGGATCTTCATGCAACTTTCGGCAAAGAGCTCAAGATTATGAAGGACCAGGTTCACCAGCACGAGAATCGCATCTCAGAGGCCGAAGTTCAGATCGCTGGAGTGAAGAAGGCTTTGGGAGAACTGAAGTCTGGAGACGTGACTGTGGCTTCAGTAGTTGCTGCACCTTCAGCGCGGGGCTTTAAAGTGCCTCCATTCGACGGAACATCTTCGTGGCCGGCTTATAAAATTCAATTTGAGGCCGTTATGAAGGCGAATGGATGGACAAAATCGCAAGCCATGACCGCGCTAACCTTGGGCCTCCGAGACCAGGCCCTAAACATTCTTGAGGCGCTCGGTAAGGATGTAACCTACGAGCAGCTGCTGGAGGCGTTAGAGTCCAGATACGGTGACGCGCACCTGGAGCACGTATTTCGTGCTAAGTTTAAGGACCGTGTTCAACAAGGTGCTGAGAGTCTACAGCAGTGGGCCCTGGAAATTGAGAAGCTGGTGCGAAAAGCATACCGGTCTGCCCCTGCACTCATCACTGGAAATATGGTACAGGCGTTTGTCGACGGGATACGCGACTTGGAAGTTAGAGCCGCCGTGAGACTTGGGCATCATGAGACACTGAAAGGGGCGTTGGCCCATGCCTTGGAAGTAGAGGCAGCGAGGCAAGACCATCGAACACACTACGTCAGGGAGGTTGTGGCATCACCTGTACGTGACCGTGCGCAAGGGTACAGCCCTAGGTGCTATACTGGTAAAGAAAGGGATCATCTTCCGTCAAGCTACCCAAAGCAAGTTGTGACATCACCTGTACGCCAGCGATCGAAAGGATACAGCCCTAAGTGTTACAATTGTGGGGAAAGGGGTCATCTTCGGTCAAGCTGTCCTAAGCGCAGCACCCTTAGAGAAGACCAATCTCTGCAGAGAAAAGCGACTGGAATGACTGCCCAGCAACAGTGGAGAAACCACAGCAAAACAGATGAATTGTCAAGAAGACCGTCGACTGAAGATCGGAAGCACAGTTCCAGACAGGAGTCTAAGGAAGTAGTGCCCGTGAGGATGCTTAGATCGGATCTCAGCGATGAATGGAAGGAAACCCTACAGCAGGCTCAGCAAAATGACTCGGACATCAAACCGATCTTCGAGTGGATCAAAGCTGGTGCTCCTAAACCCAAGTGGAGTGATGTGGCTGCGATGAGTTCCATCACGAAGAGTTATTGGGCGCAATGGAACAGCTTGGTGATCCAGGATGGATTATTGTGCCGTAAATGAGAAAACGCTCGAGGGGACAGCTGTCATCTACAAATGGTTGTCCCTAAAGCTAAGGTACCGGATGTTTTACGGCTCTACCATGATGTATGTTCGGGAGGACATATGGGGATGAAAAGGACTTTACTAAAAATCCAAGAACGCTTTTACTGGATCCACTGTCGAGATGATGTGGAGGACTGGTGTCGCAAATGTACCAGTTGTGCGGCTGTGAAAGGACCCCAAACACGCAGTAGAGGTGCATTAAAAGTGAACAACGTTGGAGCCCCTTGGGAACGGATAGCACTAGACGTTGCGGGACCATTTCCAGAAAGTGAGAGTGGAAACAAGTACTTCCTGGTGGTCATGGATTACTTCACAAAGTGGCCAGAAGTCTTCGCCATTCCTAATCAAGAAGCTTCAACTGTCGCAGATAAATTGGTTCAGGAAGTCTTCTGTCGTTTTGGAGTACCCTTAGAAATACACAGCGATCAAGGAAGGAATTTTGAATCGCAAGTATTTCAGGAGACTTGTCGATTAATGGGTACCCACAAAACCCGAACCACCTCTTACCACCCACAATCTGATGGAATGGTGGAACGAATCAACCAAACGTTGGAAAGATATCTGGCAAAAGTCGTAGAAAGCAGACAAAGGGATTGGGACAAGCACATACAGCCATTTCTTCTGTCCTACCGCAGCGCAGTCCACGAAAGTACGACTGTGACGCCCGCCTTCGCGAACTTTGGAAGGGAATTACGGTTGCCTGCAGATTTAATCACTGGAACTCCCCCTGATGCTCCACGCATTGTAACAGATTACGCAAATGACTTGCGTAACAAGTTGAATGATGTTTATGAGCATATTAGACAATCCGGCCAACAGATGTCCGAGAAGATGAAGACCCGTTATGACCGGAAGGCAAATAGTAGGGGTTTCGACGAGAGTTCACTGGTGTGGTTGCATAACCCAGTACGGAGCAAAGGGAAGTCTCCGAAATTGCAAGCAAACTGGGATGGACCATATCGAGTCGTGACTAGGATCAACGATGTCACCTACCGAATACAGAAGGGTCCAGGTGCGCCTAAGATTGTCCATGTATTTGGCGCGATACTACGGGGCTAATGATGCTCGGGACGAGCATGTCTAAGGAGGGGGCAGTGTTACGTCGTACTCGTACCTACAATTAAAAGTAGGTAGGTAGATAGTAGTAGGTAGGTACGTAGGACGAGTCTCGAAGATGTAGGTATAGGAATGGTCATTGTAATTTCGACCGTACGCCGAGGGCATAAAGTTCCTACTTCTTTATTTTGTACAAAGGCCAATGACTGACTGTAATTGTCTAGAAATTCAAGTAAGTTGTGGATGTTTCTAGAAGGGTTGGTCACCATATAAATAGCAGACATGTTTGCGGGAGCGGCAGTATTATTTTGGCTACAGTACTGAGCGAATCGAAGTGATCTAACTAGTGCGATATCTAAGTGAATAGTGATCAGTGGTGTACTTGTGATTGAGTTTGAAGTGTTTTGTGATTAATTAAAGTTAGTCAGTTGTTTCATCGGTAGTAATTAATTTATCCCGTACCCAGCTCGTAACAGTATCATTTACCTACAGTAATATTGATTCAGATGTATTGTATTTTATTGTATTGTCCTGCTGAATTTGGAAAAAGGGCGGCTACCAAGGGCCGGCCTGGTTACGTCAACGAGCTTTTCTATTGTTTTAACTGAAAGGGGGTCATACAAAGGTCCATCTAATAGCATTCTCTTCGGGGTTTTCTTTACAAACCCCTGTCTTGTAAATAGGTCTCCAAAACAAAGACATTTTCAGCAGCTACCCGAAATGTAGACTTGTGTTAGGTTGATAAGAATTCGCTCTCTTCCTACAAAGGGTGTTAAAAGAGTCTTAACGAAACCGAAAAGCACTTGTTTTCCCCATCATTGCGATCATTTTTTTTCATTTAGAACGAACCTGGGAACCTTCTAGTTACGTAGATATTCGGGGCAAAATTCCCACATTTTCACATAATTATATATTTTTAAATACAAGTTTTAATTTAAGAACATTACTTTAAGCACAATGTTTTGAGTGCGTTACATTGAGTTTTACAGTAAAACACCCTAACAAAAAAAAAGTCATTTCCCAGCAATAATTTTTGCGTAGGTTATTTTGATGTAGGTACAGAATGCTTTAACGGCTTCGTGAAGAGTTTTACACCCTGTATAACGTTACATAGGAATTAATAACTGACCAAATGTATACCATAGCTACATTTTTGTCTAATCCTTTGGATTACAGGTGTGATGTTATGCTAAGTTATTCCAGAAAGTTTTCCACAAAACACTATTGTGTAACAAACTTGGTAGTTAATTATTCAAAAAACTCCTACTCATAGTTTTATAACTTTCTTTATTGAATCTTTCTACGGAAAGAAAAGTTCAAAGTTGAGACTTCAGTAACTTAATACTGTCTTTAAAAAATAAAGTCTACTAAAGGCACTCATTTCATTCTAAAGTTTCTTATTACTTTTTTAGTTCAAAGTTATTTACAAAAGTTAACAGCACGAATGAGTCAGATATTTTAACCGACTTCCAAAAGAAGGAAGTAATCATTAATTTATTTATTTATCGACACACCAACGACTTACTCACTAAATCATTTACCTTAATTAGATTCTATTTCGATAGCTTTGCAGTGAATTCGTCACTTATAGGTGTGCACAGCACTTGTATAATCAATAAAAAAATTGAAATGGAAATATAATATGATAATAACAAAATTAAAATTTACAAAGTTAACATTGAATTTAAAATGTCAAGTAGTTACATAAAATTACAGTACATATAATTAAAAAAATATAAAAACATCAATTAAATTGGAATAGAAAAACAATTATAAATTAAAACTATATACAATATATTAATGGTAATAAAATGAAATTGCCTTGTTGGTCTCGTGGTCGAAAGAACGACTGCTGAGCACGATGTCTTGTTTTCCTGGGCCATTGTTTTTCCGTTAGGAATTTCTCAGTGGCAGACACAGAGACTGGATTTGTGCCAGCATGGGGCTTAAAAATAAAACTGGTGAAAGGTAGGTGTTTACTGTAAGGTACTCCTCTGCCTAACCCTTCTGGGATTACAAGCGTGATGTTATGTAATGAACCAGAACGAATGATTCAGATGTTTTAATGTTACTAAATGAACTGAATAACGTTTCCGACTCAATCAATTACCCCGTTTCATGGCAAAAGACGTTAACCTTCCATTTCCTGTGCAACCTTTAATAAGGGGAGCAGTTAATTAACTTTGAAGCTTTACACTGTAGTTACTGAAACAGAAACTGAAGACTGTTTGGCTTAAGGCGAAATTCACCAATGAAATTGAACGCAATCAGTATGTGATGAAATGCGTTCCAGAGACAGCTCTGGAACGCATTTCACAAATACAGATTTGTCATAATTGTTTTGACTTATAAATTGGTGGACTCTTGAACGCCGTTTATTGCTGATAGCGTTCAGATTAATTGGTTAACATAGCATCATCACACGGTCACGCCTGTACTTCTCCAATGGGCGTACGTGTCATAATACCTAAGTTTATCCTGACTATTTTCGATATAACTACGGTCCAAAGACCTACTGTTTAAAATACCTAAATATCGTTTAACAGATTTTTGTAATAACTAATGAGCGAAATACATAAAGGACCATTCATCTACTGTTGACTCACCTACGGTTGACCCACCTACGGTTTAAACATGCTCGCGTGTTAATTTAATTTCCTTTCTGATAGATAAAAACAAATAAAGTGCCAAGGAAGTAAAGTAGAACTCAGTATTATTTACTGCTTTTCTGCATTGGGTCTTGCTAGCTGGAGTGAGGAGCGTAGGCCGAAGGCCGGCGGCGACTGAGCGACGACGATATTTGTGACAGATAGTGGGTGTGTAATGTAAAATGCGAACATAGCAAGCGCGCGTCACATTCAATCAATGTCATAGCCATTATCATAAAAAAACATAAGATGAATCGTTCGTTAGTGCGATTTTAGTTGAATCAAAATTAGTTAGGTTAAAGTAGACCAATTTTGTTATCAACATATGTGCATCAACCGTAGTTATATCGAAAATAGTTAGGATAAACTTACGTATTATGATATGTAACCGTACCATTACTCATAATCTGTCTAGCCTTTTCCCAACCAAGTTGGGGTCGACTGGCAGTCTAACCGGAAGCAGGTGAATATAATCAGTATTTTTTATTTAACGACTGCCTACCTGACCTCCACAACCCAATTAGTACTGGGTAATACGATACCCATTGGCAAGACTGGTTGTTAGACTTTCGGGCCAACTGACTAACTGTAACGAATGTAGAAGCTCTACAATTGACAACCAATACCAACGGCTCAACGTGCTTTCCGAGACATGGAGTAAAAATCGGTATGTAATGGGTTTTCACTTATCCACGAACAAGCAAGCGGCTAAGTAAGTACGGTTTGACCTAATATCGACTCGAGCGGCTGTTATTATTTAGCCACGAGATTCCCCTTGTGGTACATAATATGTATATACATAAAGCACATAAATTGGTGAAATAATAGAAACTGCTTGGTAATATTTGTCGTCTGTTGAATCTCAATTATATCAAACAAACAATAGCGAATATTGTCATAGTTTCGAAGCAATGCTTGTGTATTTAGGCGTAAACACAACTGTCAATATCTCCAACCGTAGGATTCCATGGGCGTACTACTAGCTGTTTCCTGCTACTTTGTCTGCGTTTATTTTGTTAATTTTGTAATTTTATGAATCTAGGATATAAAATAGCCTATGTTCCTCCAAGTCCCAGGTTTTAAGGAGTTTGGTAATGGTCCAAAGAGCTGGTATTATCAAGATAAAAATCCCTATGTGATAATCAATCATCTGTGTGGTTCTTTCTTAAAAAAACCATCTCAGACACTAATCTGCATAGTCCTCATGTGAATTGAGCAAGATTATGTCTGGACTTCAAAAGAGACTATGACCTCTGAGTTTGTTTTGGCTATTTCTTCTCAGAGTAGTCAGGTACGAAACACCGGCCCCATCTAGTCTACTAGTACTAACTCTATAATAGAAATAAAAATATTTACAAGTATCAAAAAGGATTACAGGGCGTCGAAAAATTCGTCCACATCGCTGTCAACAGGAAAAGTGCCCAGAAGGCTGGCAGCATTGCCACGTTGGATGGCAATGCTGATCTTTGTCCAAAAAATAGGCCAGCCCTCTGATCACGTGAACAGTCGACCAACCGTTTGGCGATTTCTCGAAAAACTAGGTGGGCACTCGGACCCCATGGCCCTAGTGTTTCAACCCCAAACGGCTCAAACACATAATTACCAATTAAATTATTGTATTTGCGCCGTTTGAGGTTTTCAGCACCTGCAGCAGCCACCCCAGCGCAGCACACTGTGCTAGGAAGATGGGATGGCGCAAGGGTGTCGACGCAAGTTGCGTCCCACACCAAAGGCCTACCCAACTTCCATGGCATTATGGTCATACCATCTGGTCTCTTGCCATCATATATCATTAAGGTTATAAACTATCTGTGTTCCAAACCTCCAAATTCATTCAATAGTTTTTGTGCGAAAGGAAAAAAGAGTATTAGGACTTTGACTAGTCGTTTCACTTTCATAGTAAAGGCTTGAGAGCATATACACAAGAAGTTGGAAGATCCGTATCAAAACAGTTGTTATAGTTTTTCTTGTTTATCTCTCTTAACTTTTTTTTTATATCTAAATATATAAAAGAAGAAACTGACTGACTGACTGACTGACTGACTGACTGACTGACTGACTCATCTATCAACGCACAGCCCAAACCGCTGGGTCTACAGATTTCAAATTTGGCAAGTAGGTTCCTTATATGGTCTAGGGGTGCACTAAGAAAGGATTTTTCAAAATTCACCCCCTAAGGGGGTTAAACGGGGCTCCAAAGTTTGTATGGGGAAACAAGATTAGTTAGTCTATTTTATTCGAAACTTTACAGGAGTGCTCCTATTGATAAATGAGTAGAAACGGGTTTCAGGATTTTTCAGAATTCAACCCCTAAAAGGGGAAAAAGGGTGACAAAGTCTAAAAATCAATGCACAGCCCAAACCGCTGAGTCTAGAGATTCCAAATTAGGCACATTGGTTCCTTATGTGGTCTAGGGGTGCACTAAGAAAGGATTTTGCAAAATTCATCTCCTAGGGGGGTTAAACGGGGCTCCAAAGTTTGTATGGGGAAACAAGATTAGTTCAACTATTTTATTCGAAACTTCACAGGAGTGCTCCTATTGACAAATGAGTAGAAACGGGTTTCAAGTTTTTTCAGAATTCAACCCCTAAGAGGGGAAAATGGGGTGGCAAAGTATAAAAATCAATGCACAGCCCAAACCACTGAGTCTGGAGATTCCAAATTTGGCACATAGGTTCTTTATGGGGTTTAGGGGTGCATTAAGAAAGGATTTTTCAAAATTAACCCCTAAGGGGTTGAAACGGGGGTCCAAAGATTACATGGGGAAATAAGATTTTAGACTACTTTATTCTAAACTTAACAGGAGTACTCCTATCGATAAATGAGTTAAAATTTGTATTTCAGGTTTTTTCAGAATTCAACCCCTAAAGGGGGAAATGGGGTAACAAAGCCTGAAATTCAACATAGGTATTGTTTGTATGGTGAATTGGGTCGGGTGTATTACAAAAACAACTATTTTAGGATTTAATGTGGCAGACCTGAATTACCATCATTCCCTGTTGGGGTGCGATGGGGTTGAAATGTCTAAAAATCAATATGGGTGTCGAAACCGAGATTATCAGGGGTGCTGATGTCGAAAATGGCATTTATTTTGAGATCCAGAAGATAGCGGATTCCACTTCTATACAGGGTTAGGTTGATTTATTGTGATGATTGTGATAACGATGATGATGATTGTTATAATGATGATGTTGATTGTAATGATGATGATTGTGATTACGATGATAATGATTGTGATTACGATGATGATTGTGATAATGATCATGATGATTGTGATGATGATTTTGATTACGATGATTATGAGTTTGATAAAGATGATGGTGATTGTGATAATGATGGCAATTGTGATAGTGACGGTGATTGTGATGGTGATTGTGATGGTGATAGCGATGGTTGTGATAACGAGGATGAAGATTGTGATGTTGATGATTATGATTAAGATGATAATGATTGTGATTACGATGATAATGATTGTGATAACGATGATGGTGATTGTGATAGTGATTTGATTGTGATTGTGATTATGATGGTGATGGTGATGGTGATTGTGATAGTGACGGTGATTGTGATGGTTATAGCCATGGTGATCGTGATTGTGACAGTGATAGTAATGGTGATTGTGATAGTGATGGTGATTGTGATAGTGATAGTAATGGTGATTGTGATAATGATTGTGGTTGTGATAGTGAAGGCAATTGTGATCATGATGATTGTGATAAGGATGATAATGATTGAGATTACGATGATAATGATTGTGATTACGATGACAATGATTGTGATGACGAGGATGCAGATTGTGATGATGATGATTGTGATTACGATGATAGTGGTTGTGATTACGATGATAATGATTGTTAAAATGATGATAGTGATTGTGATTGTGATGTTGATTGTGATGGTGATTGTGATGGTGATTGTGTTGGTGATTGTGATGGTTATTGTGATGGTGATTGTGATGGTGATAGTGATTGTGATAGTGATGGAGATTGTGATTGTAATAACGATAATAATGATTGTGATTACGATGATAATTATTGTGATTACGATGATGATGATTGTGATTACGATGTTGATGATTGTGATAACGATGATGGTGATTGTGATAGTGATTTTGATGGTGATGGTGATTAAGATAGTGACGGTGATTGTGATGGTGATTGTGACAGTGATTGTGATTCTGATGGTGATTGTAATGGTGATAGTGATAGTGATTGTGATAGTGATAGTGATGGTGATTGTGATAATGATTGTGGTTGTGATAGTGATGGCGATTGTGATAATGATGATTGTGATTAATATGAAAATGATTGTGATTACGATGATAATGATTTCTAAAATGATGATAGTGATTGTGATGATGATGATTGTGATTGCGATGATAATGATTTCTAAAATGATGATAGTGATTGTGATAGGGATTGTGATCAAGATTGCGATGGTGATTTTGATGGTGACTGTGATGGCGATTGTGATGGTGATTGTGATGGTGGTTGTGAAGGTGATGGTGATTGTGATTGTGATAGTGTTGGTGATTGTGATAGTGATTTTAATGGTTATTGTGATTGTGATGGTGATTGTGTTGGTGATTGTGATGGTGATTGTGTTGGTGATTGTGATTGTGATGGTGATGGTAATTGTGATGGTGATTGTGATAATGATGATTGTGATGACGATGATAATGATTAAGATTACGATGACAATGGTTGTCATTACGATGATAATGATTGTTATAATAAATATAGTGATTGTGATCGTGATTGTGATAGTGATTGTGATGGTTATTGTGATGGTGATTGTGATGGTGACTGTGTTGGTGATTGTGATGGTGATTGTGATTGTGATGGTGATGATGATTGTGATGGTGATAGCGATGGTGATGGGGATTGTGATGGTGATTGTGAATGTGATGATGATTGTGATAATGATGGTGGTTGTGATAGTGATGGTGATTGTGATGGTGATGGTGATTGTGATAATGATGGTGACAGTGATAGTGATGGAGATTGTGATGATGATGATCGTGATTATGATGATAATGGTTGTGATTACGATGATATTTATTGTTAAAGTGATGATAGTAATTGTGATTGTGATGGTAATTGTGATGGTGATTGTGATGGCGATGGTGATGGTGATTGTGATGGTGATTGTGTTGGTGATTGTGATTGTGATGGTGATGGTAATTGTGATGGGCATTGTGATGGTGATTGTGATAGTGATTGTGATAATGATGATAATGATTGTGATAACGAGGATGGAGATTGTGATGATGATGATTGTGATTACGATGACAATGGTTGTGATTACGATGATAATGATTGTTATAATAAAGATAGTGATTGTGATCGTGATTGTGATGGTTATTGTGATGGTGATTGTGATGGTGATTGTGATGGTGATGGTGATTGTGATGGTGATTGTGATGGTGATTGTGATGGTGATTGTGATTGTGATTGTGATTGTGATGGTGATTGTGATGGTGATTGTGATGGTGATTGTGATTGTGATGGTGGTTGTGATAGTGGGACAGTTACCGAACTGCACGCGGGCGAAGCCGCGGGCAACAGCTAGTGTATGTATATATGTATTTATTATTCTATGTTTTAGCTATATATATATTTTTTAGTATTTTTTTCTGTTATTGCACCTACTGTGTATTATCTCTGCATCACCTTAAGGTAGACTGGTAGAAAATGCCCAATGCATTAAGTCCGCCTTTGTACAGTTTTTACTTGTGGATAAAGTTTTAATAAACAAATAAAACATAAACACAAACTTCCGCATTTATAGTAGTAGTATGGACGACGAAGGAAATAAAATTATACCAGTCACGAAATGTGGATTTTGCACTTTACTATATACAGGCTTAAGTCGAATTCATGTATCGTACACATATCAAAATGTCAGTGACCCATCGCGTCTGTAGACATCCCACTCCCATTTCAGGAATTACAAATAATGATTGCGTTTAAGAGGCTTGTCCAAATCACAAGTTCACCCCAAACACTCAAACCGCACTTAAAGATTTTCTTAAAAGTTATTCTGTCGCTACAATGTACTTTTAAATGGCTGAGACAGCTTGAGTCTTAATGCTTGCTACAGTCAAGTTCGGGTCGACCTGAATCCCGATAGAAAGGCGGCAAAATTTACAATTGATTTTGCCGCCTGTCTGTGCTGAATTAGTAGGTTGACTATTTGTGGGCATAACCTCAAATCATGTAGCTCGTGCATAAGTAATAACACCCGCATGGGTCGATCTTCTTGCCAAGGTTAGTCCGTGACTGGATGACCATCTATTTCACACCCAGTATCCTCCGTGCCTTGGAAAGCACGATAAGCCGTTGGTCCCGGCTGTCATTTAAAGATCTTTGACAGTAGTAACCACGTCGTAACAGAGTCCAAAAGAAAGAACTGTTTGTATGCGTGTGTAATTGTTTGTAAAGTCTTACAAGCGAGATCAGATAAGCAGTCACTCCACGAAAGATACTGGTATTGAGCTGCATCCGGTTTGGTTGCGCCAACATTCAAAAATTGACTGACATTCGCTACTTCCTATACCCATCTCCCTTCCGCACATACCTCGCGAGTGAGTGAGAAGATTTCGCTCGTCTCTTTGTCGCGAAATCACTTCCGGATTGAATCGCGCCGCGCATGCAATGGCGTCTGCCCGTTCAGCTTAAAAATATTAATAATTTTGGAATCACCGCATTTTCGCATATAATAAGACTTTCATTCAAGCGTCTGTGTTATTGTTTTAACGTGTGAGACAGTGATTTAAAGCCCAACTGCCCCTGAACCTGGAAAGTGAACCGGTGCACCGGCGACGAAGAGCACGTGGCTCCCGTAAAAGGTTTGTGCTTCCTTCCCTTGTTATTTCGGGTTGTTTTCTATAGTCCCACACCCACTGCAACTCGAATCCCCTATCACAGTGTTTGTCAGTCTTTTTAATCCGCCTCGCAAATACAGTCCACTAATTTAGCCCTTCGCGCCACCACGGTTAAACTGGAAGACGACCCCAACATAGTTGGGAAAAGGCTTGGCAGAATATGGTGACATAAAATGATGTTAAGTTTAAATATTGCGAATAAATTCTAACAATGTCGCTCTATTAGGGACCGCCTCCACGAGCAAGAGAATCACGGCGATTCAACGTATTTCTATACGAAAATCACGCTCGTGGAGGCAGCCCTTAGATAGGTACAGTACTAGCCCGTTCCTTGTAAAAGCCTTATTAAAAAGATATTCTTGTATAAAACAATGTTTGCAGAAATCACAGACAATAAAAGGCTCTTTCTTGGAACCTTTAGTGCAATTTGTTATTCACTACGTTCGCGTTCCTTGCGTTGCTGTTGGCTGCCATGACACTCTGAGGAACACAGAGAACTTCGCTGTCCATTTAAGAAATTGCTTTGAAACTATTTAATTTACTTCACAAGCGTTGTTGTGGAGGTTTTAATTTGTTGGTGTGAAGATCGAACTGCATTTTATGTTGTTTAAAATGTTTTTGTTTTATGGAAAAAAGTATACTTCATGGGTTTCTGTTAAAATTACGACCATAAACTTGTGCCTTGTGGCAGCAGCAACGAAATATGCAAATGAAAGAGGATTTTTGCATATGCTATGAGACACCGCGACATAACTTGCAATGCAACGGTACTCAATACTCATGTGAAAGAGATAAGTGACGCGTGCGAGTGTCACGAGACAGTAGTCGCAGCGCAAGTCGCATCACTCGAAGGTGTGGAGGGGATCATAAGAAACGTTCCCACCCTCCAAGAGATTTGAAACAAGTGTCATTCGAAGCATCTCGCAGGTAACATATTTTTTTACTATGGAGTCATTCTTCATACATATATGTGGGGTTTCCTGGAATACCTGAATATTTCAACCTAACCTAGCAAGGCGATGTCCTCCGACAGATTTGAAAAAAGTGTCATACGAAGCGTCTGGTGGGTAAGATATTTTTTTTACTATGGCGACATTCTATACCTATGTGGGCAATACCTGGAATATTCCTAACCTAACCTCCTAACTTAACCTAATTCAAATGCAATTTAGGTAGGCCGTACATCTTTTTCGGGATTCCTTCAAGCTTATTGTCATTGTATCCTTTGATTGTTGGAGGGTGGAGACGGGGTCCATTTAAAATCCCCCATAGTCTTTTGTTATGAAACATGAAATGTTGGGTCATATTACCTTGTACAACAAGTATCTATGTAATCCTAGTATGTAAAAACAAAGGACAACAACAACACGGAAATCGAATCAGCATAAGTTAAAGGCACTCGTGTTTCACAGACATAATTACAATAACCGAGTTAAACAATATCGTTGTGATTCTGCTTTACGACGTAATTCCACTTGACACCCTAACTTCCGTAATTGAAACCGTAGCGATTACTGGTTAGAATATGTCTATAGGAAGTGAGGATACGGAAAGATTGCTGAATCTTTCCGATGCAACCGCATCTATCGATTTCTGGTTGAAGTGAGAGTCTAAATAAAGTCGGAATCGAATTATGGTCTGATACAAGGATTGTTCAGTAAAATGACTTCCTACTTAAATAAATTTGGTATTTTTTGTTTTCCCATTTCAAACTATTGATTAATAATGACAGCTGTAATTTGAATTCAAGTTGATTGTTCATTTACTTATCAATCAAGACGTAATTCATTTTGAATGAGGGATTTTCTTTTTAGCTCTTCCCTAGTCGCTGGATAGATGGCGCTAGGAGTTAGTATGATAATGCAAGGAACGGAACCTAAAAAACTGATTTTAACAAAGCGCGAGAAAACTAGGTTATATTCGGAAGGTTAAGCAAATGAAAGTGTCAGTCAACGAGAGTATGTGACGTGACACAATGTTTTGTTTTCCAAGCGTTTTGGCTTTGGCACCAACTATCATAGTAAGCTATATAAATATAACATGGTAATTAAGTTTTTTTAATACCTCTTCTCATTCTGTGATTAACTAAAGGTGCAAACACATTCGCAATGTCGCCATATATTTTTTTGTTAATTGCATTTCTCAGGTAAACCTAGGAGATTTTCGTTTGCTTAACCGGACTATCCTGTGGATGTCTTGAGTGTAAGGCCTCCAGCCAGGGACATAAAAGCTAAGCGACTACGCACCACCCTGGGTACGAGCCCTAGTTTAGGGCGTCACTTGGAAAGGACAGCAAGGAACAGCCTGGATTGGAACAAGATAATTATTTAGGGATCAATTTAAAACTACAGGCTCAGCATCACCTCAGCTCAGCATGGTCCAGGACGTCGCGAAGGGCCTCAGCGGCGAGGACTGTATTTACAATAGTTCTATTTGCCCTACTGCTCTCCTGGAGGAGGGTGCTAACGTCTTCGGGAGTGGCGAGGATGTGCTTTAGTCAGCGAATCTTGCTGATGTGGCAGGGCTTGTATCAGGCGGTCAACATTCCCATCTACGGAAAGACATCATAAAGTTACATAGAACCAGTTATGTCACTGCGTTCTCTTACAGAAATTGGACGAGTGACGTTACCACGTCCATTATGCGATAGCATCACCTTTAGAAGAGCACTAAGAAGGATTAGTATTACCTACTATTATTATATTTATTTTACCTTTACGTTTCAATTTACCGTTACGGTTGTTCATATTACTTTATATCCCTTTTCATGTTTGCAGTAATCAGTCACTGCCGGAGTAAAGCTTATGTAAACTCTGTAGGTATGAGCAGAATAAACGTAAATTTAATTAACTAATGAGCACACTAACGACAGTATTTTCATATGGCTGGATAAAAACGAGCATTCATTAAACCATTTAAAAAATAATTCAAATAAAGCGCTTTGAAGCTTTGTATCTAAAAACAAACAACCAAAATATAAGTACCTAATTTGAAAACACGCAACCCGTAATACAATAAACAAAGGGATAAATTAAAATTAATTCAAATGAAAAATATGGTACGCACAAGGACCAATCTAGCTTTACAAAACCAATATAACCGGATCTCTGACTGTTCGGAAAATCTGAACAAAACGAGGCCATTTTATACTGGAACGTATAGCTTGATGGGTCACCGTATGTAGGTACTTGTAAATTAAACAATACTTGGAAATGAGTACAATAAACAAACGAGTTTATTTTAAAATTACTGTGGACTTTTACTTGTCTCTGGTCAATGATATTCCAGTAAACAGATATGTTGTGAGCGCGCAATCGTGAAGACTCGAAAACGGCCCAATTGGGTCGTATAGCCTTTATTCTGCTTCACTGCGTGTTTATGAGCTGCCGCTGCCGCGCCAAACACTTTTCTCCACCTACAAACACACACAAACACCACGGTTGATTTGTAGGTGTTATACACCTAAAAATCAACCGAGAAAAGTGTAAACAGATAAGCAGTAGTAAGTAAAGATATTCCAATGAGATAAGTGTAAGCAGATAATAAACAGATAAGTTTTTCTGGTTATTAGAATATCATTGTCTCTGGTAGAATTCTATAAATACGTTATTACCTTTTTGGAAGGTTCGAGCTTCGCAATGATTGCCATCACACAGACCTTTATCGAACTCCAGTACACAAAAAGTAGGAAATGCGAATTAATTTGAATCGAAAGGACTTTTCGAATTGTTTGATTAATGAAAACTTTTTGCGGGAAAGGAGAGATTCCGTGACTTAAATTACTTTGGTAACCAAGTAACATCGACTTAGACTTCAATTCTGGTTCCAAAGGGGTTTAATACCTTGGGTTTTGACTTTGAGGCAGGTTCTTATATAGGTAAAAAACTTTTAATAAAACTTTTGGAATAACGTTCAGTTTATTGCTTTAAGTTATCGTCGAGGGAGCTTTCAAGCACATTGATGGGACATGAAAAGTCTTCAGAATCAGTTGTTTTCTATCAAATGGTTTCCATTTCATTGCCTGGAGGCGTTCGCATTTATTCACGGAGAAATATTGATAAAAAGCGTATACAGTCACGTGCATTGAAAACATACACATTCCTTGACATCAGAGATGTTTTTTTAAAGAGATTGGAATATCTTTACTCAACATGACATACATACAACATTATATGTAGATTTATGATTCGTGTCACGCAATTCAATTACACTTTTATCTTCATTTCTGTAATACCTTCTTATCTTTATGCTCATGAATGTGTATTTTCCTCCATTTCCATATAAGGCAATAATTTCCGGCTTAGGTGTATGCTTACATACCATGATATATATTTGGGAGTATGAAGAATAGGGTGTAAAGCTCCTAATCCCCCATTGAAAAGGGAGGCTCCTCCGACCAGACGGGTGTTATGTCTGGTGGGCTACTGCCCGGCAGTTGTTGTCGGGTTCTTGTATAATAGTCTTATGTTGCGGATAACTCTGCTTGCGCGATATAGGAATTCTCACGTGTTTCGCCGTTAGTTCATCATTCGTGTCATAGATGGCGTTGCAGTACTTTTTGTTTCTATATTGCTTTATAGAGCCGCTACACATACTTACTTTCTACAACTGGTCAGTCATCATAATCTGCCTAAACTTTTCCCAACTATGTTGGAGTTAGCTTCTAGTCTTACCGGATTTCACATGGAGCGACTGCCTCGACAATCCAGTTAGTACTGGATAATACGATACTAATTGGTAATACTGGTCAAAGTAAAACTGAAAAATGTTCTTTGTGTGTGTATTATGTTCCCACTGCTACGACATAGGCCTCCTCTAGATGTGATAAACTAATAAACGTAGCGTGAGCTTTAAGGTTCAGTCGTTTGAGTAGTCCCCCCTTATCCCGGGCAGCGAGCACACGTTCCCTTAAAGAGTTCATCTACTTACTGATAATTTGGTGATTTATTCTAAACCCTAACTAGTGTTTCTAGTGAACACCACATTAGAGAGGGAATGTGCTGTAATCCACAACGCGAGCCCCAAGTGCGGGTTGGTTCTAGGACATGCCAATTTGGTCCTCACGATGCTTTCCTAGACATATTTTTCTGACTGGTAATGAAATAAAGAACATAAAGTAATACGCTTGCCTGGGTTCGAACTCGCGGCCTATAACTCGTAGATTGAAGCTGTTACCGCTGGACCACCACCGCTTTCTGCTCTCCCTTTTTCACTTGTAACCGTCATGATACCGGCGCGGCATGTCTTCTCCTTCCATATAACACTATCAGCTAACTAACGATGAACACGATATGACGTCGCATCGTGCTACGTCGCGGCATCGTTTCACGATGCGACATCATATCGTGGGAATCTATATCAAAACAAGTCGCAATAAATCTGCAGTGTTCGCAAAAACTAAGTTGTATTTAGGTAAATACAACCTATGCAAACACTGCAGATTTATTGCAGAACAGGGGTTCTAAAGCACAGAAAAAGATAAGCAGTAGGTTGACTACAAACGTAGATTCCCACGATACGACGTCGCATCTACAAACGATGCCGCGTCCTAGAACGATGCGACGTCGTTTCGTGTTTATGTGTTCGAGCTGTAAGGGCTAGATAGCAGTAATAGCTTAGACCTAGAGTTGAGTGACTGCCAAGTCATAGGTCTCGAGTTCGAACTCAAGTATTGTATAAATTATCACTTGCTTCGGTAAAAGAAAACATCGTGAGGAAACTAAACCAGCATGCCTGAGATATTATTTTCGATGGCATGTTAAGCCCAGTGAGTGGCCCATGGGTGGATTAAAAACTCTCACACCAGGTTAGGTTTTCATGTATGTGGCATTAAAAAGAAAAAACCGGCCAAGTGCGAGTCGAACTCGCGCACGAAGGGTTCCGTACCATTATTATCAAAAAAAGGGCAAAAAAATCACGTTTGTTGTATGGGAGCCCCCCTTAAATATTAATTTTATTTTGTTTTTAGTATTTGTTGTTATAGCGGCAACAGAAATACATCATCTGTGAAAATTTCAACTGTCTAGCTGTCACGGTTCATGAGATACAGCCTGGTGACAGACAGACGGACAGACGGACAGACAGCGAAGTCTTAGTAATAGGGTTTCGTTTTTACCCTTTGGGTACGGAACCCTAAAAAAGAAAGCTTTGAGGTTACCTGGCAATAAAATACCTACTTATTTCCTACATTTAAAACCAAATTTCCTTGTCATTGAATTTCCCTGTCACCATCTTGTAGGACATTATTTTAAATACCAAAGTCATTTCCGTGACTGGCTGTAAAGTTAGTCTTGTTTTGTGAAGTTTTAATAGAATCATCCAATTTCGATTTTCGTCATTCGATTTTTAAATTTTGTAATTGATTTTGTCCGTTTAGTAATTTAATTGAATTCCGTCAGTTCTAATTATTCATTTAAACGCGCTGTTATTTTACTTAAAGGGTTTTAGAAACTTGATTAAATACAGTTACAAATAACAATTAATTTATAATCATCATTTTGAATAATTATTTTGTATCATTTGCGAGACAGCAAATTGTAAGGGGTGTTTTTCTTGTAAGTATTTCAAGTAGCTGGTGTAAGAAATACGAAAAAATCCTAACGCATTTTCTTCTCCTTTTTATGAAATTCCTACCAACGATAACAACTCACACTTTGATCTAGTTTCCTTATTAATTTTACCAAGAAGTTGTCAAACGAGGCGAGCCTTAACCAAACATCCCAAAACTTGCGATCCAATTTAGGCTAATTGGTTGTCCCTAATATAGCTTCATTTATATTCTTTCCTTACCACATAGTTAATAAGAAAAATGGAGGTCTTTCTTCTTGTAACCAGTAGCGACCCTCTGGATTATCCCCAATATCTCATCAATGGTGAGAGGATATTCTTTCCAAAAACATATTTATGCAGAACACGCTCCTCAATAATCCGGCTTTTGTGAGTTATTTCTTCCATCTGAACGTTTTCGCTGATTACTTCTAGAGATATACTGTATTGTCATGGTTCACAATGAAGAGGATTTGTGCTATCGAGTGTGGATAGATATATTTCCGTGAAATAATAAATAACTCATGTGAGAATAGATTAGAAGCTGTGTTGGGTCTGTTTATATTCTTCTACACCAGATCCGTGCTAGCATGGTGCAAACTTTCAAACGAGCGTGGCGATCGAACCCGGCCCAAACAATCCCGAACATTACCGACTGTTGAAGGAGCATAAGATACATACATATTCGCCACAATTTGCAGCAAGCCAGCTGGTCTCGGGGCACAGAGCCCTGGGTTACAATCTCGTGACTTCGAGTTTGATTCCAGCATAAGGATTTTCTGTTTGTGAATCGAGTCATTTTGTTTTTATTTTATGTTTGTTTTTTTATATTGACTTTTTTTAAGCATATTACTTGTACAAAATAATTTCGTGTTTCACATCTCTGCCAGGCGTCCCGCAACGGCTCACTTTTTTTTGTATTTATGTACTACACTATTACGTCATTGTCACATAAACGTGACAAGCAAGCGCGTGCCCTGTACGCCAAATGACACAAATATGAGACAAAAAGGTAGGTGAAATTGTGGCTTGGTGTGGAGATCACGCGCGTGCGTTTATGCTCTGGCGTTCAAAAGATTTAACACCTTGATGATTAGTATACGTAGATTTAGAAGTTCATTCACCCAGTAAAATCTACGAATATGTCATTGTACACACATCAAAAAAAGTTTGCGATCACTTTGAAAAATCGAAATCTTTTTTGTTACGGTAGTGTATATTATTATATTTTCTTCTTTTTAGATTCTTTATTTAAAAATACAGATTTTGTTTTTTTTTTTAATTTCAAACAGGGTATTTCTTTTAAGAAAACAACAAATATTTTTTCTTAATAAAGGTCAATTTAAAAAATTATATCAGCCTATGCACACACAACTTTTTTTGATGTTTGTATGCAATGTCGGACTCACCGCTGCACTCTATTTCCTTCGTAGGTACTATAATATTTGCCTTTAGAAACCTAATTTGTTCTATTTCTCATCGTTTAGCAATTTAATACTATGAGGAGATTGTTAGTAAAGTTTCTTCATTTAGATCTAACTCCCTGACTGTAAAACGTCAGATGACTTCGCGTAGCTAAGACCACAAATTACTGTCTCGGCGAACGAGACTTGAATTTCTTAAATAATACAATACCTCCAGACAGATTTTGTAACTAGGTTTTAAGTAAGAACAATTAAATTAAAACTCAAGACTAAAGCTTCATAATAAACTTTAATAATTCTACTAATCTCAGATCACAACATCGAATGGCATTTAGGGTGTTTACACATCTTAAAACGACTGCCTTACGGGGCACGTTTGATGAAAATTGTAAAGGTATCTACAATTCTGGAGACGAATGCAACCGCAGCGGAAGAGCGCATTTAAACGGCGTTTTATATACGCGCCGTCAACGCAAGGACGAACTCAATGTATGCTAAGGTTTACTGGCTTCGATTGAATTTCACTTAAGGCGCATTCAACGCAAGTTATCTGTGCCGCAAAAATATAAGCTATAAACACGTTTAGTCAGTGACAAACCGCAACGGCAATGTGGTCGAGTACAAAAGCGTTTATATAAACCAGTCGTGTCGCTGCGGTCTATCTGTGCGATTGCTTGCTTTGCCGCTAAATTTTGCGGTCACGGTTGCCATCAAAACTGTAGCTTAATTCGATCAATCTAATCTACCTGAATATAAATGTGTACCCACCCTTACATTGTAAAAACACTACTTTCAATCTGGTTACTTAAAATATTTACAAAATTTACAAGCACTAATACATAACAAGTCTATTTACATTTAGAAATCGGTATAGTTGTACCGATTTCTCAATCTTTGTCTTTCGGTACACACAACACATGTTATTTGTCTACTTGAGTTCATATTCATTGTCTCTTCGGGTATTGTTAGTACCCGATTGTTCATAGTTTTACGCAATGGTTATAACAAACTGACGTTATGTCCGTTGGAGTATTTGGCAGACGACCTCATCGACCGATTGTTCATCGTCAGTCGAATTGAGGATGTGTTGTTGTCGCCGCGTCGTAGTAGCGAGGCGTGGTGACCTCCGGATTCCCTGTAAAGAGATGGAACATTAAATTGGTTGTACAATTTTGGACGTAAATGGACTGAAATTAAAGCTGTAAATTAGGGGTCGATACGTTGCGTCTGATGCTGGTCCCTATTTTTTTGTAGATTTACGATTTTGAATCTTTTTCTGTCTCTGTATAGGGTCCAATATTTTCACAATTAATCCAATACTACAGAAAAACAGACAAATAGGTACTCGACGTCTAACAAAAAAATGCGTGAAGAGGGTTAATAGGCCGTCGGAATTTTCTATTAAAAGTAAATCAAGCATTATTAAAAAGCAATCCGTTCCGAATATCTAGGATTCCGTTCTCTAAATAATTGGATGGGTTTGTGAAGGTCAGATTCGATGTAAGTAACAGACGGGAATGAGAACTGGTTCTCGGTATTCCATAATAGGCAGGTAACTAATAGATTTTTGGGTTCCTAGTAAATTTATGATCCTAGATTTATATATTTAGCAAAGAGATTATTTTTAGTAATCCAGCCTAGACGAATTATCAAAGTTCATACGAAATTATAAATGTAGTTTTTATAAATGAAACATAATCTTATTTTAATATATGATATATTTTTACCAACTTCTTATAAAATAACATCACGCCTGTAGTCCCCGAAGTGTTGGGCAGAGGTGTATCTAATAGTACACCCACATTTGGACAGTTATGTTTAAGTTTCATGTAATGGGAGTGGCCCTATTGCCATCAACTGGGCACAGATCCAGACTCCGTAGCTGCTACCGAGAAAATCCTGATGAAAAACCCAATAACACTGCACGGCCCGGGAATCGAACCCAGGACCTCTTGTTCAACAATCGCGCTTGCTATTACGAGACTACGAGGCATCTACCAATCCGCACTGGGCCCGCGTGGTAGATTATAGCCCATTCCCTCTCATAGAGATGAGGCCTGTGTCCCAGCAGTAGGAACATTAATAGGCTGATGATGATGATGATGATGATGAGGCAGCTACTTCTCATACCTATTAAAATAGTAAAGTTTTAACCCTTTTTCTTCACAAGATGTAACTAATCAATGCACACACGTTGAAAATAAGCTGTTATGACACAAACAAAGTTTATCATACGAGAGCCATCTTGTTTATTTTTAATTAAGTAGTACGTGATGAAAATATAACACAAAATAACTCAAAACGAATTTCTCATACAGAAACCTTCAAAGGGCAAAGCGGTATACAATTTTTTATATCGTTATTTAGGGACTTTCCACCCAGGGGACCTTGGCTCGTGTTTATAAAGCCTTCCAATATATTATTGTGACAAATCTTTTCATGAACAATACTACCGCAATTGCTTTAATAAAATATTAATATTTAAGAGTTGTTTTTTTTTTCAAAGATTTTTTTATACGAGCTCCTTCATTTTTGTATCGACCATAGTAAGGATTGTGCAGATTGGGCAGAGTTTATAAGGAAACGTTCGTATGTCGTGCGATCCATTTATTAACTGTTCCCAACATAATATACTTATTTGATATTCTACGTAAACTACTTGCAAGCTATTACTGCAAACTTGCACAGCATATTACATACTACAATACTTTGATTTATCCATACTGAGCCCCATCTGTGGCTCCGTCGATAGCAGCGTTTGACGCATTATTTATACTGTCAAACGTGCAAGCCTAACCGAACGGGCCTAGGAAATTTACTCAGATCCAGCCGTTCCCATTCCTGCCCTTTCCGGTGAAAACCTAGCTCGTACCCCATAGGGGGTGCCCTCAGGGAGTTTTTGGCCCTGTCTGGAGGCCTTACACTCAAGGCACCCACAGGATAGTCTGGTTAAGCATAAGCCAGCCGCATAAGTTTACCTGCGAGAAGACATGTCGAATAAAAAAGGGCCTATGAAACTCCAGCCAGTGGGACATGGTCTGATCAAAAGCATCGTACTAGGTGTTGGATGGGTAAATAATCCCCCACTTCAGCAAATTATGTTTACATCGGCTCAAGTAGTTTAAATGTTTAACCCATTATTCGCTTTGATTTATCGTAGCCATCAAACATCTGTAAATTAAGGGAAGACACCGAATTCTTGGAATGTTACGGCATAGTTTATGAATTCAAATTAATCCCTTCAAGTGGAATGATTGAACTTTACTTAACTGTCAACAAGCAACAAGAGTATTCCAAGAATTTACTATAGGAATTTCACGATATCAAAATTAAATACCTACTCTAGTTTAAGTAAGAGATATTTAGGGGTACTTAGGTAAATGATAACAGCCGCAGATGGGGCGATTGCTGGTCGGAGCGGTTGATTCGCATATGGGCGACCATATTATACATGCCTCCATTTCTTGCCTCGAAAATAATGTTTTGATCCCGCCTGTCACTCGTAGTCTCCCGCCTGTCACTTGTAGTGTCTCATGGGTCTGTCTCTTAGGGTCAGAAAACTTTGACAGCCTAACTTAACAAGAGGGTTCTACACAATTACTAATCAGGTAGATTGGATGCCAACCTGAACTATCGAAAAGGCCAAGAGATGACGAGATACTGGTAAGCTGATTTTACTTGTTTATTGATGGAAATTAGAACTGCCTATCTGTTCTTCACAACTCAGATAATAGGTAATACTAAACCCCATAGTAAGACCGGTTGTCACTTTATTTTATTATACAAAAATGACAGCTGGGACCAACAACTTAACGTGCTTTCCGAGAAACTCGGCATGTAATGGATGGTCATTTATCCACAGACCGATCAAGACAAGCGCTGCTTAACCATTTCAACAACATTGTCACATACATGTGACAAGCAAGCGCGTGCCCTGTACGCCAAACGACTGCACATACAACAGCAACAGCCCATAACGTCCACTGCTAAACATAAGCCTCTCCCATGATGGGAGGAATTTGCCGTAATCTCCACGCTTGGCAGGCAAATTGGAGATCGCAGTGATGAAAGACTAACAGAAAACGCTGCTGCCCATTCTCTGGTCTACGGAAGCGCAATGTGTTCTGCCTCAGACATTAGTCGCCTTATACGACACCCGTGAGTGTAATGGGTTGGTTCTATTCTACTCTGCCGGATACCACTCGGCTACGACACATATATATGACAAAATGGTAGGTGAAATTGTGGCCTTGCGTGGAGGGCACGTGCGTGCGTTGTTGCTCTGGCGTTCAAAAAGATAACCTTGAAGATCGTCCCATGCGGTTGCTGTTATTTACACACGAGTTCGTTCTAAAATTTAAATTTGTATTTACGTAAATTCGGTACCAAATTATTTATCACTGTGTTACTTTTATGTTAAGAGTCCTTTCATCAACATTCCAATATGAATTATATCACCCTACCTTGGAACAGTTGGTTTCCTAACTTCAAAGATTATAAATGCGAACACGTCTTTTGATCAATTACTGAAATTCCCTTCAGTGTTTCGAAACTCATACGGTATAACTTCTCTTATAGGTAACTGAAAGATGTAAAATGTATTGGTTATATCTACCGAATTTAGAAATAAATGGGAATAGGGAAATATTTAGATGGTAGTAACTTTATTCGACTTGTTCAATTTATTATAATTAGCTCTTTTGTTTTGAGGCTCCTTAGAGAAACTCAAACGATTAATAAAATTATTTGAAAGGTGTACGTGTACTTACGAATACTAAAACTATTCAAAAAACAAAAGGCGTTTTTTGACATTTGTTAGCGTAATAGTAATATAGTTCAATTTCCGATAGCGGTATCAATTTACTATGGATTTGTCGGCTGTCAAAACGGACTTCTTAAATTTCGTTGACTTTAATATTTCAATATTACGCAATTTCATTTTCAAACCCTTATACCTAATAGGCATTCAATGGAATAGTGATTTAATGCAGTCTTACTAATATTTTATGCATTGATCCAAAAACGGAATTATTTCTAATGATAAACATTTTTATGTTTTCAAAACCTAATTAAAAGCGAGTTTGTCTAAATCAGTGTAGTCATGCGATATTAGGGTTTTCTCATTTATTGCGTAAGTGATTCCTGTTTCTTATATCTCTAAAGCAGGAAGTATTTTACGCGTATGGCACAGGGACCACTTCTCTATCAAAAGCCATTACTCTGAGTAATGATGCGCTTTAAAGTCATTAAAAGTATACGACGTAAATAAATCTTTATAGGTTTACCTAGCAGAAATACTAAAAAGCTAGGTTGAGAGATCAGAGTAGGTGAATAGGTATTTGAAACTTTCAGACTCAGATTGAAAGTACTGTACCTACTTTTTCCCGCAAACAACTGTCAAATAAAAATTAATTTGGCATTCTATGAAATGGAATATTCTATGAAAAGTGTTTTTTTTTGCTTTCTGTACCTAAAGATTTGCCCAATTCTAACTTATTTTTAATATGGATTGTATATAGCACCCGTATCTATAGTCAAGTTAAAGTAATTATTTGAGTTGTTATTACTAAGGTAAACATATTTATGCAATAGGCAAAAAAATACAGTTTTAAGCAAAGCTAGCAATTATAACTTTTGACAGTACTGACTTCAAGCAATTACTATAACATCTACAGAATAAAAATCGTATCTAAAGTGAAGAATTTTACTTTAGTTATCACTTTGACCTGTATAAAGATACAGGTGTAAGTCTTTTCTAAATAAATATTTTAGGCTGTACTATACATTTTACCTACGCCATTTTATGGATTCCCAAGACTTCATTAAGAAACACGAACTAGGTACTCCTTGAAATAAACTATTTGTTCCCCTATGTAACATTATAAACTGTGTGTACAAAATTACACCTCGTTAACAAAGCCACAAAATCGTTGTACATACTTAATATTAAAACGATAATTAACACAACACTTTGTTGCTTCCACGTTGTGATTAATCAGCAAGTTATTAAACGAAGTGCCTGTTAATTGTGTATAACAATGAGTTTATTTTCAGCTTCATTTACTTTAGAACTCTTGGTACTTAATTAACATACAAGACTTTATAACCCGGCCTGAACATTTTTATCAAGACAAATATAATGTAAAGGTTGCCTGCTACAGACAACCTCACATTTTACAGGCTGGTAGAAACTATTCTATTGGAATCATTAAGAAAATTATCGAACGTGTAGTTTGATTGATTTGATTTGATTACAGGGTTGCTCGTTCCATATGTGATGGAACGAGCGTCACCGTAATCAAATCAAATCCAATGCTTTCTAACAGGCGTGATCGAGGTCAAGAGCAGGCTAATTTAAAAAATATATATATTACAGTGTTCTACTTTGGTAGTACCGGAGTATAATTAGATAAGTTGCCTCATCTTTTTTGTTCTCTACGATGGAGAAAGCAATGTACAGCGAAACTGAAGTGGGGGCAATGACTTCCCAGTCACCACCGGTGGCGACTGGGAATTTTCATTCCCATTTGCCTCCGGTGGCAATCCCCGCGGGGGCGACTGGGAATATACGATAATATCAGCATCTGCCTAGCCTTATGGCAACTATGTTACGGTCGGATATCAGTCTAACAGGATATACCTGAATCCTAATATTTTGAATGAAGCGCCTGTCAAAGATCTACAAAAGACAGCCGAGACCAAAGGCTTAACGTGATTTCCGAGGTACGGAGGAAACTTGGTATGTAATGGGTGGTCACCCATCCACACACCAAAATAGGCAAGCGCGGCTAAACCTGAAGATTGATCAAGCGGCTGTTATTATTTAACCACGAAGTCCTTCACCGAAGTTATAAAATGTCTCCTTGAAAATAAATAGACGAAATTCAGCAAAAAAATAAATAGTGATCTGTCTGAAATGGTCTGTCACTATTTGTCCTGGTATCGTAAGTTAATATGACAACTTACATATAGTAGTGTTAGGTTTCCGCATTTTACTGGTCAATTTCCTATGTTTTCAGAAATAATTTTGTTTTAAATGTATTAATTTAAAGCTTTGTTCATGTGAACACATCTTAAATGCTTTATATTTTATTATGTAAACTGGTAAAATTAATTCCGTAAGAATGGCAATACTTCTATCATTTGATTTGTAAAATGTTTGGTGCGAGAATGAAGCGGTTCTCTGATTGGGTCACGAGACTGACGTGGCGTGAAGTCGTGAGCCAATCAGGGCGCTGGATTTTCTCTCCAACGGCGGGATTCTTGGTCAGGAGCTGGTGCCCGAGCGGGCAGGTAGGGAGGGCATTCTGGTGCTGAACGTCGAAGACAATTGACAATTATTAAGATAGTCTGTTGCCGATTTGTTATTGCTGTGCAAGTGTGTAATGTAACAAAATTGTTAATAAACCTACTTAAAGTCGTTGGAGTTTTCCTTCAAGTGCTGCCGCCCTTTTGGTATAGTTTATAGTAGGTACTTAAATTGTTGCTACCACAAGTGACAAAATCTATAGTTAAATAAACTCAAACTCAAAGTATTTATTTCATTTATACCATTACGGCACTTTTTAATGTCAAAAATACAAAAAAAAACAAAGCTACAGTCCCAGTCACAAGGCATAATAACTTGAGAAAGTACTGTAGTTGCCCATTCCCTACCGTAGATCTCTATGGAGAAGAACGGGCAAAAAACTCCATGGACACTTTTTTAAATCAAAATGTAGTTACAAAATCTTGGTAAGTTAATAATAAAGTTCTGTAAAAAATATATTTTACTGCTCAAAATAAGGCGACTTTCAAAGAGAAAATCTGTTTATAAGCTCTTCATTTTAAGTCCAGCTCTTCAGTTAAAGACATTTAACTTTTTAGTTTTACGACAGTTCATAACCAGGACTTTGAAATACATTACAGTTTTAAACGAAGATTTTGTAAACTAGAAAGATGAGCTTAAACGGGTGTATTCAAAAACTAGCTGACGTCCCACGGTTTCACCCGCGTAGTTCCCGTTCCCGTGGGAGTACGGGAATAAAATATAACCTATAGCACTCACGAATAATGTAGCTTTTTACCAGTGAAACAATTTTTAAAATTGGTTCATTACTTCCGGAAATTACCCCCTACATACAAACTTACAAACAAATGTTACCTCTTTATAATATTAGTTTAAAAATAGAATTAAGAACGTATTAAAAAAAAGAGAATGGAAAATTTTAAAACCTTTACAATATTAAAAGGTCACCAAAATAAGTGAACAAAATGGCGAAAATCTTACATTAAAATGGAGCACATTCAAGCTGTCTTAAAATTCAATATCCTCTACGACATTCCGCTAAAAATTCTTTAGTAACGCTAGAGTTTCTACTGGTATTTCATTCCTGTCCGCCTACAGGCGTGAAACGTGACGGATGTAAAAGCTGAGAGGGGCCATATATCCCCTTCAGTTAAGTATTTTGGGCTGACTACAAATGAAGACAGTGTTGACAAAATTGTTAGTAAAAACTATACATTTGTCATACTTATGCTCGTTTTCTCTTATGCTGGGAGTAGTCGGATTTTCAACTCTCATCGCTGAGACAAGCGTTGAAAATAGAACAATGCGTTTAAATTATATCATCTATGTATTAAGATGTCATCACAGACAACAGAAAACAGCATTTTAAATGCCTATCGGCGAATAATCCTAAGTTATGTGTAGTTTTTACGGTAATTAAAACTATTTATCTGTCTTAAATAAATATACCTTTGAAATTAGAAACAAAAGTCGTTTTGCGTAATCGATATTATTAATTATTAATATTATCGATGCTAAATACAGGGGACCTAAAATGGCTGCTTTCGCAGAATCATAATAGTAAAATAATACGACAAATTGACAATTCATAATATTGTCTGTCTATGACCATTAGAATTTTAAATTTTTAATGTGATTAGTATTATTGTGATTTTGATAAAGCAGCCATTTTAGGCCCCCAGAACGTATATTATATGGTAATCATCAATATAATTACTTTCGTGTAATTATTTGATGTAAAACAAATTAAATAGCATCGGTAAATAAAAATAACGATAATAAAAAAAAGAAATTTAATCCAGTTTGAAAATATTCTTACGTTAATAAAAACGAAAAAGAATAGTTTACATAAAAGCTTGTCGTATGTATAGAAAAGGAAAAGCAAAATATACGCATGAATTACAAACTTTCCATTATGTCGGTAAAGGATACGAAAAAATAAGGTAACCGACTTAGGTATGTAAGAAACTAAATAGATTTTAGAAAAAGTCTTTCTATTTTCTTCCTTTACATAACAATAGAAAACTTAAGGAATAGCGTTTTCTTAAAAATAGGGTTTTGTTCCCTTTAGAAAAGACAAATTGAATATTTTTTTTCGGTCTCGTCATCATGCAAATTAATATTGAATGAGAATTTTCAGTCTTTTCTATTGGTTTCATTCCTTTGTAAATTAGACCTAAGTGAAAACTTTTTCTACTAACTGATCTGAATTTCGGTAGAAATGATTAAGGTTAAAAATATAACGTTGCTAAGTAGAAAAAAAAGGTCATGTTTTATTAAATTAACATTATTTAATTTGTTTTGACATTACCACAGAGAACTTTGCGTAGGTACATAAGTAGATTTTTTTATTTAATAAAAGCTCTGTTGTTGATATTCCTTATTTAATAAATGTACATACCTTTTTAAAATATATTTATTCATAGAAATTTAACAACAACCTAGATATGTGGATGGGTTATTTTTGTATTAGGTACAATTAGGTTTGTGAATTACACCGTCATCTTTCAGTATGGCTTATTGTTTTAGCACAAGTTCGGCCGCTGAGAGAATGCGTTCCTGACAGGTCGCGAGTATTAGTATCAATGGTGATGTTATATAACTTACTAGCGGACGACCCGCGGTTTCACCCGTGTAGTTCCCGTTCCCGTGGGAGTACGGGGATAAAATATAGCCTATGTTACTCGTGGATAATGTAGCTTTCGAATGGTGAAAGAATTTTTTAAATCGGTCTAGTAGTTTTTGAGCCTATTCAATACAAACAAACAAACAAAGTTTTCCTCTTTATAATATTAGTATAGATAGCTTATCTATCTTACCTATTATTACCCTTTTTGCACTGTAAACAAATAATATTATTAAAAACGATATCATTTACATCAAATAACAATAAATGTTATAATTTCGCGCCAAATTTTGTACCAACTGACAGACGTCAGGAACGCATTCTCTCAGCGGCCAAACTTGTAAGGAAAGAACAGAACACGCCTGTACACTTGAAAACTTGGTAACGGAAGTTGAATCAATCAAAGGCTAATTTCATTAATTTCATAACTCTAAAACAGGGAGTAATGTATTATCTGAGTAGGTAAAGAATTTGCAGGTATGCAATTTTATTTACAAAAATAATTTAACAAAATGAAATACCGTAGACCGTAGTACACAAAACAGCTGTAAGACATTCATGCAAAACAAAGGGATCATCCAAGAAATATTATTATGGTCACGTAAACTTTCAACAAGGTTTTTCTCTCATAATATTTTCACAGAAACCCGAAAATATTGAATTCCTCTACTAGTAGGTAAACTAAACCCAATAAACATACTCAATGAAAGAAAAACTTTCCAAGTATTGTTCCGACTTAACAATAGTTTTTTCCATCTTGAACAAAACTCTTCACTTCTGCATGAATGAAAAACTTCCAAGTAAGTTGTCTAAGATAATATGGTCTGATTTACAAAAATATTCGCCGATCCTACGCTTTTCGTGAGTCAAAAAAGACGGCTAGGTACTTACGTTATGAAAGGGGTATGTAAAGCGTTATTCCTTCCACAAACTAATATCCCCGATATTAAAACCTATTCCGCTGGAAACATGGATATTACTTGAATAATATCTTCTTACTAAAAATTCTCTAATAAAGAGAAAAAAATCAGCTGTTCTTTAGCGATCGTTTTTATGTATTATTTTATCGTGGAACTAATTTTGAATCGCTGCATTATAAAAACTGTGCTTTTGCTCAATACAGAATACAAGAATGTATCCGAATTCGTTTTTTAATCTGTTCATAGACAAGCGTGGTTGGAAACGTGTCGACTGTCGAGTTTTCGTACAATACAGTTTTGTTTTACTAAATTTTCTGGTGTTTCACTTATACAGTTACCGAGCTATCGAAGCGAAGGAAGAACAAAAACACTTTGGCACAAAATTGTTTGGTGAAACATTCACATATATAATCATTTTTAAACAAAATACTTAAAACAATAGAGTTAAATAGAGATAAAGAAGAATTTACAGAGAGAGATAAATAGAGATTTCAACACGTTTTCTGACACTGTTTTTCCAGTTCAAGCCGGGATACATGCCTATTAAAATTACAACTTAAAACAGTTAGACAATCAGAGTTTAAGCTATTCAGAAATTACCGATCACGTTCCAGCATAGTTCGATAGGAAATGAAAACATATCCATGCACACACATCTGTGCTTTAATTCCTGTGTAAGCGTCATTTATGACGTTGTTTCTAGTTTCAGTTAGCACCATGATAACTATCGGATGGATAGTTTCAAACGTATGACTATCATCAGTTCACATCAGGTACAAATATTCGGTCTATTGCTATTCGGACTCGTGAAATCAGAAGGTTTCGTGCAAGTGTTCGTAACTATTCAACCACGTTATCATCATCATCATATCAGCCCGGAATCAGCCCCTGCTGGGTATAGGCCTCCCCTTTTTTCTGCCACACTTCCCGGTTCTGTGCGTCTCTTATCCAGGTGTTTCCCGCGACTTTGAAAACCACGTAATAAATAATAATACCAGCCTATTATTGTCCCACTGCTGGACAAAGGCCTCTTCTCACACAGAGAAGGTAACACAACCACGTTAATGTAAAAATTATTTGTTTGAACATTACTTGGTTTTTGACAGTGATAAAAAACTCACACAAATGTTCTTTCACAGTTTTTTTACAGCTAGCTAATAAGTTGGTTGGTAGCCCTGTGGTATCCGGCAGAGTAGAATAGAACCAACCATTACAATGACGGGTGTCGTATTAAGGCGACTAATGTCTGATGCAGAACACCTTGCGCCTCCGTAGACCAGAGAATGGGCAGCAGCGTTTTCTGTTAGTCTTGCATCACTGCGATCACCAATCCGCCTGCCAAGCGTGGAGATTACGGCAAATCCTCCCATCATGGGAGAGGCTTATGTCCAGCAGTGGACGTTATGGGCTGTTGTAGTAGTAGTACTAATAAGTTGGGAACACTGACTTCAAATCTCAAGTTACTTAAAACAATTGCTTGTGGTAAACAAACTGTGAGGGGATTGTAGGTAGACGCGCAGCATTTCATTGGATCCTCTCAAAGCGTGGAACCCTTTTAATCGATATTCTGTTTACCTCAAGTTTGGCCGAAGTTAAGAGTAATGTAAAAAGTTTTCCATACCTGTCACTGTGGCGATGAGATCGATTCTTCCTCGGCCATAAATGGAAGGCTCCGTATATGACGGGATTGACTAGACTGTTTGACATGCCGAAGAAGAAGATCCCGTTTAGGAGCTCTTCACTTTGCTGTGGAAAAGAAATGAGAATTAATTTCATACAAATATAAAGTGACGAGAGCAACGGTGGCCCAGTGATGGTGCCGAATCCAGGTAGCCCGCATTACCTACTTTTTGTAATTTACTTCATCGCCACTTCTCTCAAAACGGTGAAGGAAAACATCGTGAGAAAACCGGCCATGTCCTAGAACCAAAAATTCAAAGACATATTGTGGCATCTACCAACCCGCGCTGGGCCCGCGTGGTGGATTATAGCCCACTCCCTCTCATAGAGAGAAGGCCTGTATCCCAGCAGTGGGAACACTATCTGACACTTTTTTCCCATGAGAGTAAGCAACAGCGCCACCTGCACATCCACGTTCGACTAAATAGTCATTTAAGTACTCACGCTGGAAAATGAAGCCTTGTACAGTCTACTGCTGGACATAAGCCTCTCTAAGCCATGCCACAATATTCTGACAAAGTCACAATTTTATTGGCATCGGTAAAATCCAGCTCTCTATTCATTGACTTAACGTATACAAAGGGTGTGATTATTATGGAACAAAATGTAATAATTGAATTGTATTCCGAGAAACAGTGGGATGACGTATTTAGTACACCCACATTTCCTGAGTTATATAATAGAGGGCAAGTTTACTCCGGGACTCCGGGCTGTTTCTGAGAATTACTTAACCGTGTATTTGTCGCCGTATTACGTAAATTGTAACTACCGGTAGATTATATCTATCTCGCGAGATTGTGAACTCTCGAAAGGTTGTGATCCTGTCCCTGATTGGTCGGTCTTACAGTTAGGCCGTTCTGTTTGTTTCTTTGGTTGATCACATATTAATTTTACTTCCACCACAATTTCACTTATCTAATTCTAAAGCTGTGAGTAATTTTCAAGACGAAATCAATTTACTATCACCAAAACACTGTTTTTCGTTTACATTCGTCAACAAACGAATTAAGAAACAAATATGGCAGCGCCTGGCACATGACGTTCAACCAATCAGCGCGCGAGGTTTGTTCCGTGTTCACAATCTTTGAGAGTTTAAAATCTCGCGAGATAGATTATAATCTAATGGTATTTACAATTTTACGGTGACATATTCAACCCAAGTACAAACAACGCTTATAAATGGTTTTTGAACCTTGTTAGGGCAGAGATTCAAAACAGAATTCTAGGAAAAGAACTTTTCATTCACTAAAGGCTTGCATTTGACTGCCTCGTTGGACGAGTGAAAGAGCGTCTGCTGAGCACTAGGTCGTGGATTTGATTCCCGGGTCGGGCAAAGTGTTATTGGGGTTTTCTATCAGGATTTTTTCAGTAGCAGCCACAGAGTCTGCTTGCCCCCTATAACATGGCACTTACTACACTACTACTACTAGAACAGCCCATAACGTCCACTGCAGGACATAAGCCTCTCCCATGATGGGAGGAATTTGCCGTAATCTCCACGCTTGGCAGGCGGATTGGAGATCGCAGTGATGAAAGACTAACAGAAAACGCTGCTGCCCATTCTCTGGTTTAAGAAGGTGCAAGGTGTTCTGCCTCAGACATTAGTCGCCTTATACGACACCCGTGAGTGTAATGGGTTGGTTCTATTCTACTCTGTCGGATACCACACGGCTTATGGCACATGGGACTTAAAACTCGCGAAATGTGGGTATACTATTACGTACACCTCTGCCTAACCCTTCGGGGATTACCAGCGTGATGTTATGTAGAGGCTTGCAAAAACAGATCACTTTCTGCTTCCATAATTAGGTAAGTCCGATATGTATTGGACAATATTACTTCATACAATGTCATAATATCGGTGTTTGATACACAATCGGATGAAGGAAAGTGAGTGAAAGTCAGGCTGAAAATGAAGAAAACATAGGTAGGTACTGTAATTTATGAAAACATTCATAAGATATGTGTCAACTCATGCTTAGCTTTTAAATCCTAAACGAGGTTGTACCCGTTATCGGAGGATCAGTTCAGATTTATACGAATATTTGTAGCTACCAACTGCTGTAGCGAGTATCGCAAAATATTTGTTTAGGACAGAGCCGTTGTTTTGTAAACCATATTAAGTATACCTACTAGAGAAAATACTCTTGGTAAGTAAGTGGGATCTTATGTTCGGATGTTTACCTTGATGATATGCGACTAACGCGTATCTAATGTTTCAAGTAAAAACCTTTTTACCTGCTTAAAAAGAAACCCTTTTCTTTTTAAGCGGGTAAAAAGGCTTTGAATAAAACAAAATTTCTTTATTTGTATCCTAATTTTAATTTGAGGTAAAAAAAAAAAAAACAAATAATTATTAAATTTACACAAGGTCTAAATCCTTTATATTAATCTACCGGGTACCAAGACTAATCTACCAATAGTCCATACACTTTGTTTGTTGGGTAAAAGATAATAACTAACACATAATACTACTGAAAAAAGAAAAAACGGGGACTGTGAGCAATAATTGTTACTTATTTTATTCAACTATATTAACGGAGATAGTGTACCGGGACAACGGGAAGTATTTTTAACTATTTAATTGAAAAACCCCGTAGGACGGGAACAAAGTGTACGGGGACAACGGGAATAAACGTTCAAAACACTAGGAAAACTGCTTTCCAAACACGCAGTTCACAAAAGTTGCACGATATTTGTTCAGCAACATTTTTTTTGTCTAGGGAACATGTTGTTGGCAACATTGCAATGCAATCATCTGCCTAGCATTTTCCCAACTATGTTGGGGTCAGCTTCCAGTCTAACCGGCTGTAACTGAATACCAATATTGTACATGGAGTAACCTGATGACCTACCCATCATCATGATCAGCCTATTAATGTTCCCACTGCTGGTACACAGGCCTCCTCTCTATGAGAGGAAATGGGCTATAATCCACCACGCGGGCCCAGCGCGGATTGGTAGATGTCACGTCTTCGAATTTTTTGGTTCCTGGACATGCCGGTTTCCTCACGATGTTTTCCTTCACCGTTTTGAGAGCAGTGGTGATGAAATAAATTACACAAAGTAATGCGCCTGCCTGGGTTCGAACCCACGACTTACTTTTTGTAAGTCGGGGCCGCCACCACTGGGCCACCGCTGCTCTCGGCTGCTGTTATTACTTTGCCATGAGCTCCTCTTCAATATTGCATTGGTGTGGAAAACAGTTTTGCAGTAACAAAATTATCATCATCATCTTCCTGCCCTTGTCACATGTTACTTGGGGTCGGCGCAACTCGTTTTTTTCTTCCATTCTCCTCTGTCAACCGTCACGCTATCATTTACTCCTTTAACTTTCATATTATTCCTCACACAACTTATCCATCGTTTCTTTGATCTTCCTCTCCCCCTCCATCCATCAACATTTATGTTCATCACTCTTTTAGTCACATGCGATTCATCCCTCCTCATCACATGTCCATACCACGACAGTCGATTCCCTTTCAACTTTTCTGTAAATGGAGCAACTTTTAAGGTTTCTCTAATATACCCGTTCCTTACCTTATCCATATTCTTGTCACACCACACATCCACCTCAACATTCTCAAATCCGCTACATGCAATCTTTTTTCAACCATCTTCTTCAAAGCCTTGCATTCTAATCTACACAGTACGGCAGGTCTAATCACGGACTTGTTGATTTTCTCCTCTTTTTTGCTATTTTTGTACGAATACCTAGTTCCCAATTAACTAATACGAACAAATGTGATTAGGGGAACACAATAAAACGTATTTTTTGCAAATATCAGAATTATTGGATTTGATTAGTACAATTTGTCGAGTCATTTATTTATTTTGTTCGCACAAAGTAGGTAAACGTGATAATAGCATATTCCTGATTAAGCTTCCACTGAAGGAATCAATTTCCGGTGTCTGTTTACTGACGGACATTTGCCAATGGAACGGAAACCAGCATTCAGTAATAAAAATTTACACCTCAAATTCCTATTCACAAATGACTTACTTAGGTATAAATAGAATTTTGTAAGATTCGTTGATACAGAACATGTTATTTTCAAATTAAAACAATCTCTTTAATGTCCCGACCGAAAACGCACAAACTAAAGCTTTGGGAATAGAACAATGTTTTTTTGGCAACGTAACATCACGCCTTTTATCCCCGGAGGGTTAGGCTAAAGTGTACTCTAACAGTACACCTATATTTCGCCAGTTATGTTTAAGTCCCATGTAATATGGGGCGAGCCTATTGCCATCAACCGGGCACAAATCCAGACTCCGTGGCAGTTACTAAGAAATTCCTGAAAAAACACTTTGCCCAACCAACAAGTATCATTTAAAAGGAAAGTCAGCGCTATGAAAGGATTTTTGAATACTTATCCCGTAAATATGATTAAAATGATAATAATTATGAGGGTGGAAAGTAGGTAAGTAGTTATCCTTTTTGTAAATTCCATTGGGAACAAGGCTTGTCTACACAATAATATTATAAAGAGGAAAGATTTGTATTTTTGTATGTTTGTAATGAATAAACTCGAAAAAGACTGCGCCGATTTCAAAAATTATATGACCATTAGAAAGCTACATTCACCCTGAGTAAGCTATAGGCTATATTTTATCCAAGTAATCCCACGGGAACGGGAACTACGCGGGTGAAACCGCGTGACGTCCGCTAGTAATTAATAAAAATAACAATCATTTTGTAGTCCTAACAGTAATAATGAAAAAGAAACACGAATAAAATATTACATATTCCATAGTGCAGTGCAAAATTGTGTAACAAATATTTGTTAAATGAACTCGTAACAACACTTAACAGTTTCCAATTAATCAGTGAGAACTCTCAAGGCACTAATTATTATGAAACTGAAAACTTTTGCTGTGTACATTTTTAGTTGGCTATTATTTTGATTACATATTATTTGTTTTGATTCAGACGTAACTATTGCTTTGGGGTGACAACCAAACTAATTTACTCTACAAGGTAGTCATCATCTGCCTAGCCTTTTCCCAACTATGCTGGGGTCGGCTTCCAGTTTTACCGGATGCAGCTAAATACCAGTATTTTACATGGAGCGACTGCCTATCTGACCTCCACAACCCAGTTAGTACCGGGTAATACGATACCCCTTGGTAAAACTGATTGTCAGACTCTTTTGGGCCTCTGACTACCTAACGACTGTCAAAGATCTACAAATGACAGCCGGGACCAACGGCTTAACGTACTTTCCGAGGCACGGAGGAAACTCGGTATGTAATGGGCGGTCACCCATCCACAGACCAACCTAGGCAAGCACGGCTTAACCTAACGATTGACCCGAGCGGCTGTTATTATTTAGCCACGAGCTCCTCCTATTCTACAAGGTACTAATTTACTAATAAAATATTATTAGCCAAACAAAGCAGTGATAGCCTAGTGGTGTGATCCTCGTACTGCCAAGTCATAGGTTTCAAGTTTGAACTCACGTACCTCTGATTTTTTTGGATGCATGTACAATTACTATTATTATCACTTGTGAAGAAAAATATCGTGATGAAACCAGCGTGCCCGAGAGATTTTTCTTGACGGCATGTAAAAACAAATCAGAGGCCCATCATGGGCGGCATACAAACTTTGACACCAGGTTAGGCACTCACTACACGATAAAGAATAAAAACCATTACATATACAAAATAATTAGTTAAATAAATATGTCTATAGAGCCTTGATAATTTTCATTTTAAATTGCAAACGCAAATTAAGTGACACATTAACGCTCAACTTTTCAAATAGAAGCATTCCATTTAATGTTTGTAATGAATTTCGAAAACTTTTTCATTTCAATTTTCCATTTGTCGAATAAAAGTTTTGAATTATGTCAGTATAATGGTGCCGAAATGAAGTAAATGATTTTATTATGACGATATTCAAACTTCACTTGGTTTTTAATTGATATTAAAATTAAACGGCTTGAAAATTAATTATATATTTGGCCTTCGAAATATCCTATTTCTGAGAGAGAGAGAGAGAGATGGCCGAAATAAACAACATGCACCCAGTGCGGGTTGGTAGATGTCCAGACACAAGTCTTCGATTTTTTTGTTGTACAGGCGACAGCACTTAATGCTACTACAATCTGTTAAATTTATTTAATAGATGTTTAGTGTCACACTGACGGTCGGTCGCGCACGGTCGGTCGCGCACGGTCGGTCTCGCATGGTCGGTCGCGTACGGTCGGTTGAATACGAATATACATTGTTTTTTTATATAGCACCATACTGCGACGCTGACGTCAGCGGGGACCGACAGCCGTATTTTGCTCTGCTGACGTCACGACGACCGTCAGTGCGACAAGAATTCAGGCCGCTAAAGCTAGGTTCAAAGCTCAGACCGAATAAAAAGATAAAAACGGAACTCTGCGAACAGCAAAGTGAGGCCTGACAAATTACGTCTCGCCGTGTACACTACTACCAAAAAAAAAGTTAAGACGGAACTCTGCAAACAGAGAAGTGAGGCTGGTTTCGTAAACATGTTGTGCATTTATTGAGGTATAGTTTAATTGTAGTTTGATGTAAATGTGTGCGTGTGAGCGTGTATGAACAGAGCGAGACGTAATTTGACGGGCCTCACTTTGCTGTTCCATCTTTAACTTTTTATTTGGTACTAGCTGACCCGCGCAACTTCATCTGCGTCACATAATATAGCTTAAAACATGTCATTTTGTGCATTCATTTACGAACAAAAACCATTTAAAATCAATATTGCTTAACTCCCATAACATACGGCGTGATAATATGTAGCCTAAAGCCTCCCTTGGTTTACAAAGAACATTTTTGCTGAATTTCAATTCAATCTATCCAGTAGTTTTGGCGTGAAGCCGTCCCATACACACAGATAAACAGACAAAAATTCTAAAAAGTCACTTTTTGTCATCAGTTACGTTTTTCTAACAAAAGCCACTTATTTTTTCTCGAAAATTCTCAATGTAGGTACAGTTTTTCTTTCGTTACTGTTTTAGTATATGAATAGATATAGGTATAGATGAGGTTCTAAGTTGATTGGGAAAATCTGGCAGTTTCGTGTAGTTTGATGTAGGTACTGGTTGTACCGGTTTTCTTCTACAAATTGTCTGCCATACTATTATGTATTCTGTGGCCATATCTTGTGGCCATGATTCGAAACCAATAACATACCATTTTGTAACAGTATTCTTTGTCCAATTTCTAAAAAGTCGTTGCAAAGGAAATTCGATTACCGCTGTTGATCTTATGTACTCGTTTAATATTACTGTTTATATCACGAACAGAAATAAACTCTGTTACTGTATTAAATAACAAAATACATCGTGTGTATCGTATGAATTAAGTTAAGCGAGGAAAGTAAATCAATATTATTTCGTTATTTTGAAGATAACAACATCTGTATATACTTAAATAATAAACAAAACCCATAAATATGAATAACACACTTTGTTTGTTTTACCCGTTACCTAAATTTTAAGTCTTTATGTTTTTAGAAGGCCCCAAATTCAGAGGGAATTTTGTCAGGTTTGTTTTGATTTCGTCCCAAATTATTCATCTCTCTTTTAAGCTATAAATTGTAAATTAATACTTGTATAGTAATGTATAGAATCGAGGCTCTTCCAACTTGATAGACAGGATTGTGTTGTTTGTTCTACTCATATTCATTTAAATATTTACGAGCGATAGACGGGAGAAAATCGTAATCCAATACTTGGTACTACTTAGTAACAAATCGGTCTGTGTAATGTCACACGCCCGCTTGTCAGGTAGAATTCTTTTGTCAAATAAAAAAATAGTGGAAGTGGACGGATTTTGGCTGAAATGATGTACAAGAATCAAAATGGGGAAAGAATTACAGGGCGTTAAAAAATTTCGTACACATCCGCAATGCTAATCAGCATGGCCAAAATCATAATCTAATACTTGTTACTACTTAGTAACAAATTGATCTGTATAATGTCACACGCCCGCTTGTCAGGTAGAATTCTTTTGTTAAATAAAAAAATAGTGGAAGTGGACGTCTTTCGGCTGAAATGATGTACAAGAATCAAAATGGAAAATGAATTACAGGGCGTTAAAAAATTCGTCCACATCGGCAATGCTAATCAGCATGGCCATCAGTTTTGGCCAAAAAAGGCCAACCCTCTGGTCACGTGAAGAAGTCAATCAATGGCTTGGCGATATCCTGAAATAGGTGGGCACTCGAAACCCATGGTCGTAGTGTTCCCGACTAGTGTTAACAACTAAGTTATTTTGCGCCGTTTGAGGATTTCAGCACCTGCACCTATTTCTTTACGTTATATGTATCTCAGCACGACACCACGACAATATTTTATCGTCTCATCACCATCATCATTTCAGCCGAAAGACGTCCACTGCTGGACATATGCCTCCCCCAAGGGGGCGTTTTGCCATAACCGCCACGCTTGGCAGGCGGGTTGGCGATCGCAGTACGGTTGTTACAAAAGCACAGAGAACGCTGCTGCCCATTCTCTGGTAAGTCCCTTAGTCGCCTCTTACGACACCCACGGGAAGACATGGGATGGTGCTATTCTTTACGTCCGACACCATACAGACATTTGTCGTCTGTTAACAAGAAAAGGCAACAGAGCAGAAATACAAGTTTCCTCAACATATATTGCAAAACCGACTTAGTCACTTCAATTACAGTCGGTACCGTAAGGTATATTTAAACCATCCTAACAGGTCCTTATTACTTCGCTCTCAATTACGGTACGTTCATAAATAACCTTTTCTTGTTGAAAATTATTTAACTGATGAGTTTTATTTTATTCATAGAAACAATTTTTTGTAACTTTATTATATAATTATCAATATTAAATACTTTTAATATTCACGAAAATGGTGGTAATAGTCCATGGAAATCGTTCTATATTTACAAGGTGTATTACCTTGCGTCAAATAAGATAGCGCTGTTTTTTTATAAGTTGTATGTGATGAAGTAGTTATGCCAAATCCAATTTTTTGACCTCTGGAACACTCAGGATCATTGTTTCATTTTGTTATCTTATTAAAAACTTTCACAGTAATTTTTACCGTAGCAAAGGTCCTTGGTGCAAAGAAATGTCAAAAACTAAAAAAAGTATGAAAAAGAAATGGACTTTCAAAAATTTTACAATGATCCGGAAGGTTTTGGAGGTCTAAAAATTGGATTTGACATAACTACTTCATCAAAAAATCAGATGGATTATAATAATTATGCATTATATATTTTTTTAAGTAACCGAAACTTTAACAACAATACGTTGTAACCTTCCACCTTCTATAGATGTTGAAAATGGTTGACGAAATGGGATTAAATGTATGGAGTTTACAAAAATGTGTCGAATTAACTTTGTGGCGAATTTACAATAACCCTATGAAAAATAAATAGTTACGAGTTCGGATATTTTTCTTCTTGTTTTGCACCGTCTTTTGTTTAGTTGTCGAAATGGGAAAGTTACCAAACGGGACGTATCCATATGACCAAAGCTACAGCTAGTTACATTAGTTTGGCAACTTTCATTTTAATCAAGTTACATTTATGTTAGTTATTTTTCTGATTTATGTACGTCCTTGAAAACACTTTGATTATATAAGCTAGACAATATTATCGTTTCCAATTTCTGGCGTAAAATATTTTTTATCATGAGCAGCTCGTGTAGAACCAATTAGTACCTACACAATGTATAATGATATCTCCTAATTATAATCAGTACACAAAGCTACCGCGTAATTTGCAACTCGGTTCCTGTTAACATAGTAAAATAATTTTGATCAACACAAATAGAATACGGAAATTATGTTCCAAGTTTCGTAATTTTAAAGGCTAAATTGCAAAATGCATTTTCAAGTCATTTTGTTTTTAATGTCAATTAGTTTGAATATTGCTGCAATAATATCAAACAGAAATAAATAATTTATAGCAAGGTTCGTAGCGTTCCGAAGTGCACATTCTACGAGGAAGATCCTGCGTGCCAGCAGTGGGAACATTAAAAGCTGTTTATGCCACATTTACTATATTTCATTTAGAGGGCAACAATTGCCATCGCCTTGCGAGACTTGCCTTGCCACCCGTAGAGTGCGATTGGCAGATTACATATCACAAAAATTTGGGTGAGTACCATTTGATATAATAATAAAAGTTTTAATGATCACATGACCTAATTTTATTTAATATACTTTTTTTTAATACAACGATGAAATGATCTTATGAATTATTTATATAATTTAAGTTTACCTAATTTTATATGGCTTAATCAACATTTTCTATAATGCACATATTTTGAAGTAACATTCAGTTACTATAATAATTCGTTAGTATAACATTAAAATCTATAGTTACGTTTAATATAAGTATAAAAAGGGAATATTTGTATGGAGAATCACAGCCTCTGTTCCCTATTAAAGTTGGCAAAAACCTGAGTCGTTATTTTGATGACAAAACAGGTAATTTCAACCGGTAATTCAAAAAGTTAGGTTGAATAAATACAAAGTTTGAAACTCGTTTCGTGCACAATTGGCCATTGGTTCGCACCATATAATATTGTGCGAAGACTCGAACAAATTGTCGTTTTCTAAAAAATATGGAAAAACGTTAATTTTCTTCCTACATTATTTTTAATAAAGGAAAATGAAGGGCTTTTATTGCTTATTTCAGCAAATATAAACATTTTATAAGGTCAAAGTATCATGAAACGATTTCAGTAAATTGAGTTTTATATTTTTATCGAACAAAAGGTTCCCCTGAAACATTATACTGTGACTGTGTTTCATGCGAACATTTTGAACGTAACGACTCATCATTTGTCCAAATCGGTTTATTTTTTGGAGTTTACTTAACACGGTATGCCGAATCTACATACGCCCAAGAGACGTCGAAACTGCGACAAGGGACAATTGCCTATTTATTTATTTTTATATAAAAATGTAAACAACTGAAGCTACAACGATCTGTTAAATAATCCGAATGAAGGTAGAAGGGGGTGCTGTTTTTTTTTGGTAAATTCAAAATATAAGGTAGCTGCGTTAGTTCCGATTTTGGCTAACCGTCAAAACTTCTCGTAGCCTACCACCACTGGTTTGCTAACCACTAACTTATAACCACTTTAAGGAAGCATTTCAAGGTGGCGTTGCTTGTCAAGAAAATTTGTATCGATATGTCAAACTTGGTACATTTATTTTAGTTCTGTGGTTTCCCGCCTCCACAAATAAGTTGATTGAAGTGTACAGCTGTAATTAAAAAGTACTTACGTCTTTGTCAGGATTGAGGAATGTGAAGATAATCATCATAACATAATATGGTGTCCACCAGATCAGGAAAGCGGCCACTATGACGACAGACATCCTCAAGGACTTCATTTTAGCTCTAACAATAAGTCTTCTTCGATTCATATCAGGAGTGAAGTACTTCTCCTGGCTCCGCACTTCTGGTTTGAATACTTTTTCGCTCTCTGAAACAAATTAAAAATATTTATGACGAAACTTTTTAATCAAAGGTAGGCACAATAACTTTGGAATTTCGAGGAAAAGAGGCAAAAAAGGGTTTTTTGCCTTTCATTTTAAAATACTTTCCGATTTTATGAAGCAAATCTAGCGAGACGTCGCGATACAGAAGGTATGATCGAAATTTTCTTAGCGAATATGATTTTTGAAAATGTGATAAATACAGGGTGACTGGATCTGAACCCGCAAATAGCAAATTCGCATATCTGAGGAGGTCATTTACTAATTACTATACCTTACTTTCCCTAGCTAAAGTGTTATAGTTTGGGAGATAAGTAAATTTTTATACTATTTCTTTTAATCGAAATTTTACCTTTAGGCATTCATCACTTTTTTTTTGCATTATTTTAGTAGTTTTTTTATTATTTGTTGGAAGGCATAAACATTGTTGATTAAAATACCTCGGAGCTTTCCTCAAACTAGGGTTAAGAAATAAGATAGAACGTGCGTATTTACATGAAAAAAAATATACTAAAAAAATCTTTGAAAGTAAGGTCTAGCAAATGACCTCCTCTATATGTGAATTTGCTATGGCGGGCCCAGAGGCAGTCATCCTGTATATTCAAACGTTGTTTTTTATTCATCTACAAACATAACAATTTAGTCTACACTTTCGGAAAAAGCTTCACAGTCACATTACTCGTACTTTTGTTATCTGTCTTGCCGAAACTAATGCCCGAAAACGTTAGATCATTACCCATCGTGATACTGATACTGTAATTCGAGATAAAAACCATTTGAAATTAAAGTTTCATCCCAAAGTAATCATATTGCACGAATAGATATTGTTCGAGACACCTTTTGTAACAACAAACAACTTTCTCGCTATTCAATTTCCCGTTTTATCAAAATAACCCAGTTATAATGCCCTTTGTAAAACATAGGTACCTAGGAGGAGGAGCTTGTGGCTAAGTAATAACAGCCGCTCGGGTCGATTGTTAGGTTAAGCCGTGCTTGCCTAGGTGGGTCTGTGGATGGGTGATCACCTATTACATTCCGAGTTTCCTCCGTGCCTCGGAAAGTACGTTAAGCCGTTGGTCCCGGCTGTCATTTGTAGATCTTTGACAGTCGTTAGGTAGTCAGGGGCCCAAAAAGTCTGACAACCAGTCTTATTAAGGGGTATCGTATTACCCAATACTAACTGGTATGTGGAGGTCTGATAGGCAATCGCTGCATGTAAAATACTGGTATTCAGCTGCATCCGGTAAAACTGGAAGCCAACCCCAACATAGTTGGGAAAAGGCTAAGCAGGTGTAAAACATAGGTACCTAATAAAAAAAAATGAATGTTTGTGGAAATAGATATAAACCTGACGAAATTGAAAGCCAAAAAGTAATCATATGAAATAACTCTGTCTTTTTATTCGCGAAGCTCATCAATTTCTATACCGCCAATATTTTTGGAACATCTTAACCTAAATCAACCAATATTATGTTGGCATTTCAATAATTTATCAACCGCTGTGTGTATTTATGGTTAACAGAACTTCATAACAATATTAAAACCTTATTCGAAATAATGTAGATGCTTTTCGAGCTTCCGCAGAAGTTCGTTATCAAATTCGTTTACAACAATAATTATTGTAATTGTTTTAAAGTCGAATTTATGATTTGTGTAAATTTTCAACTACATCAATACAGTACAGGACTTTGAGCGATGTGAAAAAATGAAAGTCGATAAAACTTTTGATGATGCTCGTGTTAGCTTTTATTAAAATACTTAGCTAAATATTACCTATACCTACCTATATTGTGTTAGCTTTTATTAATATATTTATATGAATATTATCCATACCTAAGTATATTGTAATTAAATGTATGTGTTCGCATGTCATACGGGAGGTGTATTGACTTGTTTGTCATTCGATCCAACACTTCACTTCTCCGTTCTGAATATCGACATTCACTTATAAGCGTTGACAGTGCGAACACAGGCATTAGGCTGAGGCTACAGTAGGGAGCGATTTGCGATGCGACTGGAAGAGCGAAACGAAAAAAACATGGTATGGCTACATTACAAGCGAAATTCCGGCGTATATTCGGCGATGACATGGCTACAGTACACATGCTCAACAACGAATTAGCAAGAGCGATTCATGCGGCTACACTATGAAAAGAGAAAAACAGCGATTTCGTTGAGAATTCGCTAGTTCATCGCATTTTAATGATCTTAAAACATTCGCGGCGACACCGTGTCAAGATGGCTACATAGAGGGAGCACACACAGGCGACACATGCGACGCGCGTGGGACGCGAGGGGAGGTTGTTTAGTTCGCGGCATTCACACAGTCGAAAGGTTGCTGTAGCTTTGTGTAAACGTAACGTGTATTATTTTCAATGGCTTTGTCAAAACCAAACCTTGTATTTTTGCTTGAAAGCTCTTACCTCAAGTACGAACTATTTTTGAAAAAGAGATTATGTTGGATTCACGAAATAAATAAAGAGCGCAGTAAATATGGAGAATTTCGTCATTTTCACCATTGCAGGACGTGCTTGAATTTCGGATACAAAAAACTCAATGTCCATCGTAGATTCATAGACAAACCTCTTCAGATGAGCGATCAAAACAAACTGGTTTGAACGTGTCGCACTGTCATGAGCGAGCGCCGAGTCATGTCATGTCCGTAGCGTGATTATGTAGCCACTTGACAGCGGACCCACTAAAACAGTAACTTTGAACTTCTCGCAAAATTAATCGCTAACTGACGAGCATTTGTTTTTTACGCTCTGAAGTACAGTTGTAATGTAGCCGCTATCATAACAATGACTCATTTGAATCGGTCGTTTTCTTAGAATGCGATCAAATCATCCATCGCGGTTTACTATACGCATAATGTAGCCACACGCATATTTAGCAGCACTATTGAACTAGTCGTGCAAGTGAGAAATTTTCTAATAAATTCGCTTCAATTTCGCTCATATGTTGATGTAGCCGATGCCGTGATTTCAGTAATGTTGTTCCTATCGCATAAAGAAATCAAAGATCGGTAGTAATATTTGATGTATGGTGTAGCCATATACGTGAGCATTCATTTACTTGTTTTAATCGCTCATGTGTCGCAGGTCGCGTCGCGGCCTAATGTAGCCTCAGCCTTAGAGTCCGATGTCTCGTGCAGACAAGACGTGCAGTGTAAAAGTGTGGTAGAATAAAGTGATTCTTTGAAGGACTGCATTCTTATTTCTTGACCTTTAAAACTCGTGATGTAGATTATATATTTATTGAGTTTATTTGTCAACGGGCTGCCGAAGTGTTGAAAAGAGACCGAAGACGCACACTGAAGTGTGTGTCATAAGTTTTGATACCTAACATGTATGTACTTAGTTAACATTTTCGAGTAAAGTAGTACATGTACTTTTATTCTATTCCACATATTCCTTTACCAAGAATATTACACTTCAGATTACCAAAATGTAATATTCTCGACCAAGGAATATGTAAGTCGCCCTAGCTCGCATATTGCCTGCCTTTTTTATGCCAGTATGCCTGCACAGTCGCATTTTTTACGTTAAGTATTGAAGGCTTTACGTCCTTTGCATAAGACTGCCTTTTTTATGCCAGTATGCCTCTGCACAGTCGCATTTTTTACGTTAGGTATTGAAGGCTTTAAGTCCTTTGCATAAGACCAGTAAATGGTCGCAATATCCAGCGTTATAGTTTTATGACTTTAATTAGTTTTTAGAAGTACTTAGTCACACACAAAGTTTTCTAACAAGAAAACAAAGTTTTACGCCCACCTAATTTTCCTAATCTTTATCAAAACTTAATTATAAGTTTTAGCACAGGTTCTCTGAAAAAGATCCTGTGAATAATGTAGTTCTGGAAAATTGGTCATCTACCCACACTGAATTTTAATCGAATGACTTATAATGTTACGAAATAGTTGTACGTTTTGCCTTGGGTTTGGATATCTATTCTAATTTTCCCTTTTTGTTTTGGATGGGAAATCATCAAATGGGCCTCCCGCTCTAGGCAAAGCAGGAGTGACAGACTTTTATTGACTATAACCCATCCATGTTCCTTCATCGCCCTTTGTGTTCCGGGGCCACGGTATCTCTTTCGAACAGTCCCGCAACCCCGGTATTTTAGTTTCCCTAATATCTATATTTTCCAGAAGAGATTGCTCTATTCATCTAAATTAGGTCTGAAATTATAAAGTAAACAAAATAGGCCATTCTGTGGTTGATTTTTTTTTGACAACCATGATCTTGTTAACGTAAATTGTTAGGATTTAATTTTAACTGTCTGGAGAACATTTTTAAGCGTAAGACTAAACGTCTTGTGGGTATTATTACTGACTAGAAGTTAGTCACAAAAAAAAATCCAAAAAGTTTTATCTTTGGAGCAAAGAAAAAATACAAATTTATTAACTATAAAGCAGAGATACAAAATTATTTGTAAAGGCAACAACAATTAAACGACTGTTTTGGTAGAATATACAGACTTTACAAATATCAGTTGTCATAATGAACTGTCTCCTTGGATTTGTTTGGTATTTACATTATGTAAAGTTAGTTGACAGTTTGTTTATATCTTGACAAGTGCCATCTGTTACCGTTCTCGAGGAATATTAACTTCTTTCAAACTATTAGACAGTGAAGTCGTACACATCTGTTTGCACTGTACAAAAGTTGCTTATTTACTTTTTGTATTTTATTGAATTGTGATTATTGTTTTCGAATTTTACACTATACGTTTGTATAAAATTGGCTTGGCAGCATTGCCATCTCACGTGGCAATGCTGCCAGCCTTCTGGGCACTTTTTCCTCTGACAAGCGTTGCGGATGAATTCTTTGACGCCTTGTAATTATTTTTAACTTTTTATACTTGTACCGTTGTTGTATGTATTTTAATGATACGTTTGAAATATTTTAACTTTAAGTAACATAACAGGTAGCGTATAAGTCTTAGTATTTTTTTGCTAGTCAATCAAGAGTGTTTAAGAATTATTCATTTTTGTTTATAATATTTTTTACTGTAGAGTAAAATACAATTAATAGTTATGAAAATTGTATTATTTGCAGTTTAGTTGTTTTGTTGAATGACATATTTAGATAAACATCAGATTTATTTTACAGCAACCCTTTTCTTTTTGGTCATCCAAAGTCGTCAATTTCAAGGTTATCTGGTAGTCGCCTACATCAAAGGCCGCTCAAACTGTGTTTGCTTACTTATTATCACAAGCTTAATAATGTGTTTAATTTACAAAAACATGTAGGTACTTATAAATTCTTTTTTATTCGCGTTAGTTGTAGAAAGCGTCCCTTAATTACGTACTATGATGCCCTAAGAAGTAATTACTAAAGTTGAAAAAGAACTACCGTTCAACGGTGTCACTGTTTCATTGACAAGATCTAACCTCATTAATAAGGCTGTTGGATGAAACTGCCTTGACTTAGTGTTTGTTAACGAACAAAATAGAGTAAGTGAATGTAGATACATATGTATAACATACATACAAGTTTCGTCACCTGCTACGATTCTTACATACTCCTTTTGCCTCGTTAATACAATATCTGGTCATATACGCACGCCAGTTGCATCTGATGTTATATATTTGTATGTATATCCTACAAGATTATAAGATCAGACATGATCTCGTTGATCGTCACAAAAGAGTATAATCAAGCAACAATGACAATCGTCAAAAATCGAGCAAAATATGAACAAAAACCTCTAAGAAAAACTTAATATTCACTCAGTGAGGTTTACTCAGTGATAACAACGGAGTTACACATTTTATCAAAAAAAAAAATCAAGACAACTACGACGACGCGCGGACAGAGACACGAACAGTAACGTAAACCTACTTTATTAGTTTTATTTCACGGAGCACAAGAAACGTTTTTATTTTTTTCTAAATCTGTTTTACCTCGACATTTACTACACCATCTGAATAACTTCAGAAAACACTTACTGCCACTGCCAAGACAAATGGACCATAATATTATAGTATTACCTGTTACCGGGGTGCATTGACTCAGACGAATTCCCAATTTTCCGTAGGAAATAGGTAAAAAATCAACCACTGCTATGGATGCTAATGTTTGTTCGACACGGTATATTCGATTCGACATTATATATATATCCAGTATAACCTGACCTCACTTTGTATAAGGTTCCCGTATAATGAGATATCGCCTTAATTTCTTTTTGCACAGCTTGATTGGCCGTCGTGCATACCGTTGATCCCAATTTACCAAATCCATCCCCAGAATCGTGATCAGGTGAGCTCGACACAATGCGAGCTTAGGCGATCGGGTCTTTCCAAAACAAACAGGATGTAAACCAACCTCATTACGAAGCCGTCAACCAAGCATTCTGTACATCAAACTAAGTAATTTTACGCAAAAATTATTGCTGGGAAACGACTTTTTTTTTGGGTGAAAAATCATGTTTTGTGGTAGAACTCAATGTAACGCACTCAAAACATTGTGCTGATGGATGAATGTATTTAAAAAAAAACTTGTCAAAAAGTTGAAACTTTGACCCCGAATATTCCATAACTAGAAGGTTCCCAGGTATGTGTATATAGAACAAAAAATGATCGCAATGACGGGGAGAACAAGTGCCTTTCGGCTTCGTAAAGAGGTTTTTTACACCCTTTATAGCTACTACGTGTTTAGCAAACCTCCCACGGTCACAACATTAAAAAAAGAGCCGCTATGAAAAATAAACTAATACTTACTTGCAATAGTTCTGACTGTAGACACATAAGTGGACACCAATATGACTAGAGGCAGTATGAACATGCAGATCAATGAAAGCGTAGTGTACGCTTGTTCTTGCCACCGCTCCGTGTAGAAGCCGTGGGTCACACACTGGTGGAACTCTTCGATGAACGGCCCTTTGACCACGTTGAATACCACTGCCTGAAACAAGAAAACACATGGTGTTACATGGTGTCGCACATTTACCACACACACACACACACACATCACATCACACATTCACACCCTTTTTTGTTTCTTTTTTTTTAGCGATTCCGCGGAAGGCTACGCGACACCACGCAGCGCAACATGACGCCGTCTCTTCATTTTCAATAGTTTATTTTTTTTTGTGGTTTTTAAAAATATGCATGTTATATAGTCTGTAAGGTATATATTATGTTATGGGTCTTTTGTTACCTGAATGAAATAATATATGATAATAATGATATATTACAACAATGATATATTATATTATTCCATAAGCCTTTTATTCCCAAAAATGTTCATTTTAAAATTTGTAACGAATGTTAAAATGAACATTTTTAACATTCGTTACATAATCTCATAAATAAAATATCCATATGGTTTTTAAAACTAATAAATTCATTCGTAATAATTGAACATGCATTTTAACAATAATTAAATAAACAAAAAATAATAATTTAAATAAATAGATTGATGTCATAGATTAATCTATGACATCAATCAAAAATAAAAATAAATTATATTAAATTAATTTGCTACATAATCAATTGTTAAATTATTATAATTGGGTGCCCATTTATGGGCGAAGGCCTCCTCCATCTTATGCCATTCTTCTCTACCTTGGGCTATTCTAGTCCAGGTGAGGCCGGCCACGGCCACGATATCATCGCACCACCGACGCCTGGGTCTACCTACCAATGGAGAACCCTCTCGCTCCAGCGTCCATCTGTCGCTCTGGCTACGTGTCGATGGCGATGGCGAATGGCGATGGGCACATTTCAACTTTCAAGTTAATTCTACAGCATTTATTATTTTAGTGCATTGCCGTATGTCTTTGCTTCTTTTACGATCTTGGAGTTTAATTCCCAACATACTCCTCTCCATTGCTCGTTGGAAGGCTTGAAGTTTGTGTGTGACTGCCTTTGTTATTTTGTCCAGCTTTGACAACCGTAGAGTAGGTAATATAACGGTGTCCATAGCTTTCTTTTTCATGCGAATCGGGATGCGTGATTTAAATACTTCTTTCAACGACCAATATTTTCTCCATGCACTGTTTATTCTACGATCTACTTCATTTTCTGTCGGTCTGTTAAACGAAATGCTTTGCCCAAGATAAATACAGTTGTATACGTATGCGATTGATGTGCTTTGTATCATCGTAGGTACTCTTATGCTATTGGTTAACAGCGTGTATCTAATAGTACACCCACATTTTAGGTTAGGTACTCAGGTCCGATGAAGGCTTGCCCCCAATGAGTCTATTGCTAACCGGGTGTTACTGAGAAATTTCTTATGGATAAACAAGAACAAAAAAATAATCTATAATAAAACAATTTAATGAATTCTAATTTAAACTATTCTAATGTAATTTAATCTAAGTTATTTATTTTAAATCTGCATATTTTTCCAAACTATGTATTTTTTGTTTTATTTAATGACTTAATTGTATATTTGTCTGCGCATAATGTAGTGCATGCTTTACTTTTCTGTGAGTGATGAGGCGCTTAAACTTTAGTTTGCAATGTACACATTATAATGTAATAGTGTACTCAATTGAGTACACTATTACATTATAATGGGAGGAGCTCGTGGCTAAATAATTAAGTGGTTAAGCCGTGCTTGCCTAGGTTGGTCTGTGGATGGGTGACCGCCCATTACATACCGAGTTTCCTCCGTGCCTCGGAAAGCACGTTAAGCCGTTGGTCTCGGCTGTCATTTGTAGATCTTTGACAGTCGTTAGGTAGTCAGAGGCCCAAAAAGTCTGACAACCAGTCTTACCAAGGGGTATCGTATAACCCGGTAGTAACTGGGTTGTGGAGGTCAGATAGGCAGTCGCTCCATGTAAAATACTGGTATTCAGCTGCATCCGGTAAAACTGGAAGCCGACCCCAACAAAGTTGGGAAGTTGGGAAAAGGCTAGGCAGATGATGAGTGTACTCATTGTTGAGAAGCCTTATAATAAATAAATAAAATAAGCCAATAACACTTTGCCCGATCTGGGAATCGAACTTGTTTACAACAACCATACCAACGAGATAGAAAACCATCAAAAAGCCGTCAACTACGCATTTTGTACGTACATCAAACAAGTTTCTTTGAGAAAACATAATTGCTGGGAAATGACTTGTTTTTGGCGTAAAAACTGCTATTTACGGTAGTAGGCAATTTAACAAGCAAAACGTTTTGCACAGAGGTCACGATGGGAAAGGTGGAAGGTTTTTCTGTGCCCAGCTGTTAACAAGTTGAAATACGTCCCAAAAAAAATGTAATTTTGTTCTCAAGGATATCACAAAATACAGCAGTATTTCATAATCTAAGAAGCGAGACAAATAGCATTTAAGTATTAAACAAAATAATCGATTAAATAATTAGTTATCGAGAATGTGTACATCGGTAAAATCTTGGAAAGTGTATGGTACTCGAGATCTAGTACTTATAAATTGACTAAACATTGCGAATCGAATTTCTTTAAATTATATCTTATTCTAGTACTTATTAGTTTCATGACTATTTTACAGGTTGAGAAGTCTGTTCATCGACTGAAAAATAAAATGACAGACGGGTAATAAGTAAAAAAACCGGCCAAGTGCGAGTCGGACTCGCGCACGAAGGGTTCCGTACCATTATTATCAAAAAACCGGCCAAGTGCGAGTCGGACTCGCACACGAAGGGTTCCGTACCATTGACTATATTTAGTATTTGTTGTTATAGCGGCAACAGAAATACATCATCTGTGAAAATTTCAACTGTCTAGCTGTCACGGTTCATGAGATACAGCCTGGTGACAGACAGACGGATAGACGGAAAGACGGACAGACAGCTAAGTCTTAGTAATAGGGTTCCGTTTTTACCCTTTGGGTACGGAACCCTAAAAAGGGCAAAAAAATCACGTTTGTTGTATGGGAGCCCCCCTTTTTTTTTTTTTTTTCGGATGGGAAATCATCAAATAACCCCTCCCGCTCTGGGCGGAGCAGGAGGGAGTGTCAGACTTTTACTGACTAAAACCCATCCATGTTCCTTCATCGCCCTTTGTGTTCCGGGGCCACGGTATCTCTTTCGAATAGTCCCGCAACCCCGGCAGGCATCGGTCCTTACGGACCCCTTCCTTTTTGCTGACTCTCTTTGAGGCGCGCGTGGAACACGAACGCGCCGTCGACACGGCCTGTCGTCATGAGACGGACGGACGGCGAGCTAGCCCATAGGTCACCGTCCACAGACCCGCGCCTACGATGGCCGGGGGCTACGTGGTGGTGGCCCCCGACGCCCGGGGCGTCTCCCGCGGCGGCCGGGACGTTGAGAGGTTCTCTCCCTCTCACGTTCCGCCACCTCCTTTTCTAGCATTACTGCTTCGCAGAAGGAGGTGACGGCGTCCCATTCCGTCTCGCTCCGGACCATGGCTTGCACCAGGGCTGGACGCGAGAGGTCGCCGCCGCCGATCGCCGCTTCGAGGACACGGCGGCGGTGCTCCGCCCACGCGGGGCACACCTCCACCGTGTGTTCCACCGTGTCCTCCGGTCGATCCTCACAATGGAAGCACCCGGGCGTTTCCTCCCGCCCGATTCGGTGCAGGAACCTCCCGAACACTCCGTGTCCGGTGAGGACCTGCGTCAGGCGGAAGGTGAGGAATCCGTGGCGTCTCTCAAGCCACTCCTCAAAGAGGGGACTTATCGCCACTATCGTGGCGTGCCCTGCACGGGGTTGCGACAGTCGCTCTCTCCATGTCGCCATGAGATCCCGCCGGAAGTCTGTCCGCTGAGCGACAATTTGTCGCTGCAGCGGAGTTTCCCCCGGCGTAGCGCCTCCGCGCGCCATTCATGTAGGCGCGCGAGGACTATCGCCTCCAGATCCCATGGCGGCAATCCGGCAAGGAGGCTCGCCGCCTCGCGGGAGATCGTGCGGTAGCCCCGGGCCAGCCTTACGGCTACTACCTTTTGGGGGGCGTTCAGGTAGTGGGCGGCACGCCGCCTCAAAGAACGCGCCCACACCGGGGCCCCGTAAAGGGCCATGGACCACACGACTCCCGCGTAGAGCCTCCGGCAGGAGGCGTTTGGCCCCCCCAGATTGGGCAGGAGCCGCCTGAAGGCAGCCCCAGTCCGCTCCAGTTTAGGGGCCAAACGTCGGAAATGTTCCACGAAGTTCCACCGGCTGTCAAGGACAAGTCCCAAGTACTTCAACGTCGACTCGACGCCGATGGATACCCCTCCTACCATCAGTGAGGATCCCGGAGGTGGCGCATTCCGAGGCCCATGAAAGCACATGGCCTCGGACTTGTGCAGTGCTACCTCGAGACCCAGTTGCCGGATCCTCTCAACGACTATCGCAACCCCGCGTGTCATCGCTTCGGCCGCCGCCTCGTGCGACCTCCCCTGTGCCAGCACCAGCGTGTCGTCTGCGTAGCAAACCACGCTGACACCGCTAGGGAGGTCGGCGGCACCCAGTCGTAACCGATGTTCCACAAGGACGGCCCCAGAACCGATCCCTGCGGAACACCGCACGACATCTCTCGCCGGTTCCATTCTCCGCTGCGACCGGGGTAGATAACGGCTCTATCCGTCAGGTAGTCCCCGACCACTCGACGGAGGTAGGTCGGCACCCGGTGATACCGGAGTGCCTCCCTAATGCAGCTCCAGGGCATGGAGTTGAAAGCGTTGGCGATGTCGAGAGACACCGCCAAGACAACCCCACCCCTGGACACCGCATCCCCCGTCGTGAGGGCCCTCACGCGCATGATGGCGTCCACCGTTGAGCGCCCCTTGCGGAAACCAAACTGGTGTTCCGCAAGGTCCGGCCCAGTCCCCGCAAGGTGCCCGGCGAGGCGGTTTGCAATGACTCTTTCAAAGAGCTTGCCCACCTCGTCGAGCAGCACCACGGGTTCCGTACCATTATTATCAAAAAAGGGGAAAAAATCACGTTTGTTGTATGGGAGCCCCCCTTAAATATTAATTTTATTCTGTTTTTAGTATTTGTTGTTATAGCGGCAACAGAAATACATCATCTGTAAAATTTTCAACTGTCTAGCTGTCACGGTTCATGAGATACAGCCTGGTGACAGACAGACGGACAGACGGACAGACAGCGAAGTCTTAGTAATAGGGTTCCGTTTTACCCTTTGGGTACGGAATTCTAAAAATTTGCCAAGTGCGCACCACATACTATAAAGGTTTTCGCAGTTGGGATGAATATTAACGCACCCACAGTATTTTAAATCACCGCAAAAGAAAAGTTTGTATGTTGTTTTTTTTCGAACACAGACCATTGAAACCAAGTTAAATCTGCGGTAGTCACAGAAAATATCCAATTAGTCATAGTTTATTTATTTATTTTTTATTACAATAAAATTGTTTCGTTTTTACCATTAACTACGAACCCGATAAAGGACAATCATTCCTTCTTCTTACTTTTACTATATACTCCACACAACAAATTTGGCAGAATTTGGCAATCAAAGAATCGAGTTATTCTTTGATTGCCAAATTCTGCCAAATTTTCAATGAGGACATGTTATTATGTCTTCTCTCAAAAGAGTCTCTTCGTCTCCTTTCAATTCTTGTAAAACATCTTTCAGACAAAGTGTAAGATGAAAATCGCGCTATCGATTGGCAATAGATTTTTTTTGGGGTGTAGGTTATCGTCATGTACTGAATCCATAGTAAAAATTCGTGTCACAATGACCCTAAACGCAACAAACCATGACTCATAACAGGTCACTATCACATCAATCATCGGGACATAATCGAAACACAAACTCGTAAAAACTGACGAGTTGAATTCAACCAAAGACATTCAAATATTTACGAGCGATAGAAGGCACAAGACGAAGAAAATCGTAATCCAAATACTTGTTACTACTTAGTAACAAATGGTTCTGTCTACTGTCATACGCGCGCTTGTCAGGTAGCATTCGTGTGTCAAAATCGAAAATGTAGGTACGGGATCAAAATTTTTGTATGACATTATTCCCAACGTCTGCTCTGTACCTAATTCTTTTAAATCTCTTTGAATTCAACTTTTTTCTCGCGGTGAGAAAAGTACTCGGAATGAAGAAAAACCTAAACCTATATTTCTGTCAATTTATTGAAAATTATAGATACTGAATAAAGTTTAAAAAAGGACTTGTTTTTTTTTTTGGAAAAACGAGCAGTACTTTGTTCAACTGCATTGTCACCTAACTTGGTTTTGGGTTGGCCATAGAGCCATCAAATCAGTGTTGATAGATGTTTTTTTCATAATAATTTCAGCTTAAAGACGTCCACTGCTGGACATAGGCCTCCCCCAAGGGGGGGGGGGGCGGGTTTGCCATAATCGCCATGCTTGGCGACCACTGCGATCGGCAATCCCGCCTGGGTTGGCGATCGCAGTGCGGTTGTTACAAAAGCACAGAGAACGCTGCTGCCCATTCTCTGGTAAGTCCCTTAGTCGCCTGTTACGACACCCACGGGAAGATATGGGATGGTGCTATTCTATACGTCTGGCACCATACATACAGGTGTGTCACCATACAGATGTTTACAATAGAATATTTAAAGCTGAAGGCAATTCCAACAGATTTAACTGAGATATTATTTTCATCTAAAGTTCTATTTATATCTGCTGTTTGCTTAACCGAGGATCGGTTCCACACCCACCGCCGGAAATTAACTTCTAAGTTAATATTGAGAATCAAGATACAGTTACATCTAACGTGGACTGTTTATTTTCTGAATTTCCGTTTATTTATTTGATAAGTTTCATAACAATATATTAAGTTTTTTAAAAATGATGAGTTCTCAGAAGTACCTTCGAATTTCTTTAAGATACAGGTGTTTCCTCAGAATATACACCAACAACAACAATAACAACAACAGCCCATAACGTCCACAGCTGGACATAAGCCTCTCCCATGATGGGAGGAATTTGCCGTAATCTCCACGCTTGGAGATCGCAGTGATGAAAGACTAACAGAAAACGCTGCTGCCCATTCTCTGGTCTACGGAGGCGCAAGGTGTTCTGCCTCAGACATTAGTCGCCTTATACGACACCCGTGAGTGTAGTGGGGATGGGTGAATATACACCAAATATATGAAAATATAAAATAATAAATAAATGATTATTGACATATTTACGTCAAATTATACACAACATAACATCGCTCCTGGTAATCCCCGGAGGATAAGGCAGAGGTGTACCTAACAAGTATACCCACATTTTGCCAGTTATGTTGAAGTCCCATGTAATACGGGGCGAACCTATTGCCATCACCCGGTCACGAATCCAGACTCCGTGGCTGCTACTTCTAATTTTCTGATGGAAATACTCAATAACACTATGCCACAAGGCAGTCTAATTATACCCAGCTTAAATCTCTTATTCGCGAAATTAATCATCACGGGCTTAAAATCCTTAAGATTTCGTACGCAAGACATCATGTTTCATTAATTAATTAACTCCGTTAAAATGAGTGTAGGAGGTATCAAGCTATAATTAGTGCCGCGGCTTTATTAATATAACTTTTTCTAAGTTAAAATACCAACTTGAATATAATTTAAAACGAGCGTAGTAATTTTTGGTGGGTACCCAAAAAATAAAGGTTTATTTTCTATAATATTTACATACTAACTCTATAATAAAAATAAAAATATTTACAAGTATCAAAAAGGGTTACAGGGCGTCGAAAAATTCGTCCACATCGCTGTCAACAGGAAAAGTGCCCAGAAGGCTGGCAGCATTGCCACGTTGGATGGCAATGCTGATTCTTTGGCCAAAAAATAGGCCCGCCCTCTGGTCACGTGAAGAGTCGACCTTCACCTTAAAATACAATTTTAGCGTTCTTTCTTTTAACAGGAATAGTTCGCTGGTATTGATGCCGGGCATATCATGACAACCAAAATCTGGGCGCAAGATTGAATACATTTACTTCGGGATTCGGATATGACCAAATAGTCTTCAATAGTTCATAGAACAAGATGTAAAGTTCTTCATCCCCCATACAAAAATGGAGGGACCTCAGACAAGACGGATGTTGTATCTGGTGGGCTTCTGCCCGACGGTTACTGTTGTTGTCGGGTTTTTTAGGATTCCGAAAAAAAACAAAAAAACGGAACCCTTATAAGATTACTCGTGCGTCTGTCTATCTGTCTGTCACAGCCAATTTGCTCCAAAGCTACTAGACCAAATCAGGTGAAATTTAGTAGGATGGTGTAATCCTATGACCCAAGCACAGATGTGTTTTTCGGGGGACCAAACTAAGAAATCTAAAAACATAATAATTATTTGCAAACCTCATTGTGTCATAATTATATCAAATGAAAGGGCTTGCTATGAGGATCTCATATGTATTTTTATTATTATATTAAATCAAATAGTTTTGATTTTATTCATTTCAAGAAGACGAAAATTGACCATTCCCCCCTGATCTACAAAAATAATGAGCCTAAATTTTTGAAAAAAAAAAAAATACTATATATAGTTCATTGCTTGTAAATTACAGGAATTCGACCATTCCGCGTTCGGCAGCCGTTGCGCATACACGTGTGCCCTGCCCCGTACCGCGCTCTCTCGCTCGCGCCAAGCGAGCCGCACGCGAAGCCCGACTCCGTCTAGAGCGCCGCAGTGCTACGCCGTAGCACTGCCGCTCTCGCCGCGTAGGCCACCTGGCCCCGCCCACCGCCCACTCGTAGCGCCGCTACGGTAAGTGCTCACGCACTCGCCTACGCGCAGCTACGCCGTAGCAAACCGGCTACGGTTGCTACGCATCCGTAGTCGGCCTTCTACGCTCGCGTTCTCGTTGTGTTTTTTGACTCCTTACGAGTAAAAACCATCTGTTTTTTCGGTTGGTACTTGGGGGAAACCTTACGGTGCCAACGAACCCAAGTGGGTGGTGACCCAGCACACCCGCCGACCCCCTTCAGGGGAAGGCAGTTAGTTGGAGGGGCTCCGACTGCGGCCTTGGGGGCTTCCCTAGTCGCGGTCTGGAAGCATATTAACCCCCGCTTGTCCACAGTTTGCACCCGGGACGTCTGGGTGTGTCTACCCCAGCGGCCCGGATCGGTCGCAAGACCCATAGGGCCCTGCCGCACATTGAGATTGGCGGCAGGTATACAAGCTTAGGGCTCACAATAGTACACACCCCCCTGTGACACCGACAGGGAGCGTACACACCCCCGGGCATCCCACCTGGGGGAACTAGGACTAGATAGTAGTCTCCGTTAGACCCCTCCGGTCATTCAGACAGCTGTGTAGCTGGCGAGTTTGTTTGTGTTTTTCTTCTCGCCAGTGAAGCACTAGGAAAAACATAGGGTTGGGCTCCTTTGGGGAACTGTCTGCCCGGGGTGTTCACGTCTCACGTGTCGCCTCGGGACTAGGTCTTAGGCTTAGTTAGGCTTTTAACCTCTATTAGGTCCCCCTGTACTCCGTACATTTTTCTGCCCCCTACCCCTGCTTTCTCAGCCACCATGGCTGACGAAGGCAAGAAAATACTCGACCACTTGGTCTGCAAGCTCCTCAAGACCTTGCTTGAGGAGGAAACCCCGTCATCCGGGAAATACGAGGGCATACTAGCCCAGATTCGTCTCCGATGGAGTGGCTTCGTTCCCGAGGCCCCATCATCTCTCGCAACGTTCACTGAATTCAGTGATGCGTTAGAGTCCCCCCTCTCACCCATACTCATGCCGCCTCTTACTGAGGCATCAACCCACCTCGAGGAGGAAACTCCCTCCAACCCACCCCAAGACTCTGAGATGGAAATCCACATCTCGGACGATGAATCCGTGGCGACCTCCGCCTCTGAATCTACCCCCACCTCGTCCTCTGAAGACGACTATTTGGTCGTCGGAAAGGGAAAGAGGAAGAAGGGAAAGTCCTCTTCGTCGTCGGTCGTTAAGGCCAAAAAAATCAATCCCACGCCATTGGAGGAGGATGCTGGCCCTTCTCTTAGCCGCCCCCCCACCCCCATGGCCATAACCACCCCGGCTATTGCGTCACAGACAACCTCCCAGGTTGCCCCATCGGACTCTCCCCAGAGTCGCCCTCCGAGCCCTATGGCTACAGCCACCCAGGCTGCCCCGCCCAAATACGCCCGTCCCCCCCCCGTTTTCATACATGACAAGGGGAGATGGACAGAGGTGTCGAGAGCATGTAATGAACGCTCGATTCATTACACCAGTGCCCGTGCTGTTGAGCAGGGCATTAAAGTCAGCGTACCAACGCCTAACGACTACCGAGAGCTAACAAAGCTCCTTCGCTCCAAGAGCATCTTCTACCACACCCACACCCCTCGTGAGAACATTCCAACCAGGGTTGTTATTAAAAACGTCCCGGTTGAAATCTCCCGTGAGGAGATTCTCAGTGACCTTCAGTCACAGAACATCCCCGTCTCAGAGGTGCACCGTATGCACCGCAAAGTTGGCGGCCGCACAAGTTCGGAATCATACAATATGGTTCTAGTCGTATGCGACCCCGTGGATGGGCACCACCCCATCCACCAAGTTAATAAGATATGCGGACTCTCGGGAATCCGCATTGAAAAACCCCACAAAAGTGGCGTTATGTCCCAGTGCCATAACTGCCAACTTTATGGCCACGCCCAACGCAACTGTTTCGGGAAACCGCGTTGCGTTAAGTGTCTGGGAGACCACGGCACTGCCGACTGCACCCGTCCCAAAGACCGCACACTCTGCACGGAGCCTCCCAGCTGCGTGCTGTGTGGCGAGTCTGGGCATCCCGCAAATTACCGCGGGTGCCCTAAGGCCCCCAAATCCTCAGCCCCAAAACTGACCAGTCGTGCTAGAAACACGCAAATGAGAGAGTGCCCTTCTCTAGTTGAGAAACTCCCCACCTCTCTCAGCCCTCAGCGTCCCAGCCCTTGGAACGCATTGAACCATCAAGCCCACTTCCCGGCTTTGAGGCCCACTCAATCGCCGCTCTCCCAGCCCATCCCACCTCTGATGGCTTCGGCAGTCACGCCTCCCCCTCCCCCCAGACCGATCATTAAAGCGACCGCGCCCTCAGCGCCTCGACTCCCCCTTCAACACACTGCCCCAGCGCCCCGTCCCACAGCGCCCTCAGCGCCCCGTCCTTCAGCGCCCCGTCCTCCAGCGCCCTCAGCGCCCCGTCCTCCAGCGCCCTTAGCGCCCCATCACCCAGCCAAAGTGCACCAAGCACCATACACCTTCTCGGCCCCCCCCCCTTTCCCTATGACAAACAACGCTCCAGCGCTAGACCCATTTGACCCCTTCAGGGTTATCTCTAGCACCTTTGCAGTCTTCCACTCCCCAAGAGGGCATCAAATGGCGAGAGACATAATCGCCTGCAAGGGCGACTTCTTCGCCTTGCTCCAAGTATACAACGCGTACCCGGATGTTACGCAATCCCTTCATAACCTCCCCCATAACAGGAATCCATAGAGCTCCTCCCCCCTTGTAGATTCAAACCGAAATCCCTAAAAATAGGGACCTTCAACGCCGAAGGCCTGAATGGCCAACGTGATGAGATCGCCACTTTCCTCCGCGACCATCAACTAGACATCCTCCTAGTCCAAGAGACCTTCTTCAAACCCCACCAGCGAGACCCTAAAATTGCCAACTACAGGTTAGTACGCAATGACAGGACTCGCTGTCACAAGGGAGGTACTCTCATCTACTATAAATCTAGTCTGTACTGCATCCCCTTAGACCCCCCTACCCTCTCCAACTTCGAAGTCTCTGTCTGTCGGCTGGGCATGACAGGTCATCTACCTATTACGATTATCTCGGCGTACCTTCCGCCTCCTAACTCCAACACCGATTCTGTGGCGATTAACGCCTCCATCAAGGATGACCTCACTACCCTACTCAACCTAAGTGACTCCGTCCTTCTGGCGGGGGATCTTAATGCAAAGCACCCCGCATGGAATAGCCGCTTGTCCAATACCAGAGGTAATGTCCTCTATAAACACAATTTGAATATTCAAAAATATTTATGCCGTAAAGACGCGTAGTGCTTTGCCGAAATTTAAAAAAAAAAACATTCACCTCAGACTATAGGCATTGGACCAATTTGGACTTAGTATAGGTATAGTTATCTATGGCAATTTTCATTCCCGCACACGTGCGGGAAAGTAGAGAAAATCGCACGCGTGTGAAATACATGGCATGTTGTACCTAATCGTAGTGCGTTATGGACCAGTTTTCGAGGAAGTGTATTGAAAAAGTATTTATTAGTTAGGGCAGGGAGTAATGATAATCTTTACATAATATAAAACAAAGCCACTCCCGCTGTTTGTACCTACGCTTAGATCTTTTAAACTACGTAACGGATTTCAATGCAGTTTTTAGCAACAGATGGAGTGATTCAAGAGTAAGGTTTATATCTAGGGGCGAGTCACGGGTTGTTGTGGGTTGCTGTGTTTGTCACTGTTTGCTACGAGAAAAAATCATTTACAGTAACTTAAGTATAGTATATAGTATAGTACTAGCTGGATGCGAGTCGCATGGGACCGGTCAATGGGTCAAGTTCTGGAGTGGCGACCGCGAACCGGAAGACGTTGCGTTGGAAGGCCTCCCACTAGGTGGACCGATGACCTGGTGAAGGTTGCGGGAATCCGCTGGATGCGAGTCGCACGGGACCGGTCAATGTGGCGACACTTGGGGGAGGCCTATGTCCAGCAGTGGACGTCTTTCGGCTAAAATGATGATGATGATGATGAATTTGATATCATTAGAGTTCTGCAAACGTAACGTAAGATCGGTATAGCAAAATATATTTGGAAGGTGATATCAGTGCAGAACTTTTACGCCCACACATGCTGTTGTGTGGGCGTGAAAGACTTAAAAAAAACAATAACAATCCCAGCACCATATTGCTCGTCTTTTCGATTTACACAAAGACATTACCAAGAAGTTATTGCTATGTGTACGTCAGCCTTAAGGTACTAGAGAACAATATTGAGTAGGACAAAGAACAAGCGAAAAAAGAATGCTTGATTTGTTTTTATTGACTTGAATTGAGTTTGGTTTAGTACCATCAGTGATGTTCGGTTTATTGTGTCACCAATAAAAGGCGGGGATTATGGGAGACTATGTATTTCCTGCAACAAAGAATTCGATTTCTATAGAACTTTATCTCCGGCTTTTGGAAACATGGAAACTGTTATTTGCTTTGGCAGATGGTTTTAGATGCTTTTAATTGATATCAGAATATATTTCTTTCTCAGTTATAGCCCGGGTCAGATATATGCCTGGTTTCACATCATCATCATCAGGCTCTGAATTGCCTGTATTCACCCACTACTTGGACTGGTTATGGAAGCGCGGTGATAACAGTGGAGTAAAGCTGTGACCGACTGACGGCTTACGACTGGAAAAAAAAATATTGGTCGTTCGGCCGCGAGATTAGCAGACGACATGGTTGCCATGGTGCATCAGGAGAAAATCCTGGATTAAGCTGGCACAGAAACGCCCTTTTTACCTACATGGGACTTTAACATAATTGGTGAAATGTGGGTGTACCTGAAATCTTTGATACCTTCAATAGGATACGTTTTTTTCTTCTTTCATCATCTGCCTAGCATTTTCCCAAGTTTTATTGTGGTCGGCTTCCAGTCTAACCGGATGCAGCTGAATACCAGTATTTTACATGGAGCGACTGCCTATCTGACCTCCACAACCCAGTTAGTACCGGGCAATACGACACCCCTTGGTAAGACTGGTTGACAGACTTTTTGGGCCACCGACTGCCTGTAACGACTGTCAAAGATCACAAATGACAGCCGGGATCAACTGCTTTACGTGCTTTCCGAGGCAAGGAGGAAATTCGGTATGTAATGGGTGGTCACCCATCCACAGACCAACCTAGGCAAGCACGGCTTAACCTAAAGATTGACCCGAGCGGCTGTTATTATTTAGCCACGAGCTCCTCATTTTTTTCTTCTTTATTTATTACAATATACTTCCAGCTTACGTTGCGATTGCATCAAATCTGATGACCTAAATAAATCTCAGATAAACCTCTACGGTAGATTATTGTGAGTTCCGATCCAATATTGTAGATGGAGCAGTAAAATATTACATATTACGTATAAATAACGTATAATCTTGAGGAATTCGATTTGTGTTTTTCGAATGAAATGATACATTTTTGATATGTGTTTGTCATTACGCCAGTGAGACACGAAAATACAGTTTTTCTACGACATATCTTTTATTAACCGACTTTAAAAAGGAGGAGGTTCTCAATTTTGTTTTATGTATGTACACCGATTACGCTGAGATTTATGGTCCGATTTACGTGATTCTTCTTTGGTTTGATGCGGAATAGTTGCCATTTGGTCCCATAAAAATTTAACATAGTTTGGCCCAGTAGTTTTCATTTTTTTTTTTTTCAGGCTAAAAGAGGAGCTCGTGGCTAAATAATAGCAGCCGTTTGGGTCGATCTTTAGGTTAAGCCGTGCTTGCCTAGGTTGGTCTGTGGATGGGTGACGACCCATTATATAACGAGTTTCCTCCGTGCCTCTTGGTACCGGCTGTCATTTGTGATCTTTGACAGTCGTTACAGGTAGTCAGCCCAAAAAGTCCCAAAAAGTCTGACAACCAGTCTTACCAAGGGGTATCGTATTACCCAGTACTAACTGGGTTGTGGAGGTCAGATAGGCAGTCGCTCCATGTAAAATACTGGTATTCAGCTGCATCCGGTTAGACTGGAAACCGACCCCAATAAAACTTGGGAAAAGGCTGAGCAGATGATGAACATTTTTACTTCTCTGTTTCATACATTTGAAGTTGGGGCTTACAATAGGCGAAATTCGGTGTGAACGCAGCCTTACAAATATTTTGTGAGAACAATAAATAAACACGGATTTTTTTTGTACACCAACAGGAAAAAGATAAAAAAGAAAGAAACCATAAACAAACATTGCACTGTACTTAAGGTGTTATCCCATAAAGCAATTTCTTACAGACCATTGGATGGCTTCGCTTCATCATCTGCCTAGCCTTTTCCCAACTTTGTTGGGGTCGGCTTCCAGTTTTACCGGATGCAGCTGAATACCAGTATTTTACATGGAGCGACTGCCTATCTGACCTCCACAACCCAGTTAGTACCGGGTAATACGATACCCCTTGGTAAGACTGGTTGTCAGACTTTTTGGGCCTCTGACTACCTAACGACTGTCAAAGATCTACAAATGACAGCCGGGACCAACGGCTTAACGTGCTTTCCGAGGCACGGAGAAAACTCGGTATGTAATGGGCGGTCACCCATCCACAGACCAACCTAGGCAAGCACGGCTTAACCTAACGATTGACCCGAGCGGCTGTTATTATTTAGCCACGAGCTCCTCGATTGGATGGCTTCGCTTGTTGACTGGAATTTAAGCTGTTTCCTAGTTCGCACTAACTCTTACCTTAGGGGCCGCCTCCACGAGCGAGAGAATCGTGGCGATTCATCGTATTTCTTTACGAAAATTTCGCCACGATTCTCTCGCTCGTGAGACGGCCCAAAAGAGTGTATAGAAAAACGTGGCAAGGACGATAATATCGCCGCAATTCTCTCGGTCGTGGAGGCGGCCCCTTACCTCTTTTTGTATTATACAGCTCTTGAGACAAGATGATGTCGCGGCCTAGAAGTTGTATTAGACATAACGTTTTGCAAAAGGAAACTTACTTCTGGAAAATATTTTTCCTACAACTTTTGTAAAGATTGGCATCCTACATTTTTAATTAGCTGTCAGATCATTTTCAAACAAATAATAGACTGGTATTCAATACAATGAGCCCATTGACATAATATTGTTGAGTGGTGTAAGAGAGAAACTCGTATCGCTGATACTGCTACAAAAAAAAATATACAGTTGCAAGATTTAATTAGATGTAGCGTATAGAAAATGTAAAATTTCCTCTCGATAAGTACTCTTCCCGTAATAGTATAAAAAATTGATGTATTTTTAATGTTTTTTATTCAATGGTTTTGCCCTTTGTTACATAAATGCGTGTTTTTCTTATGTTGAGCTTTATATGTGAATAGAACAAACAATACATAACAATAGGCTTGGGAAGAGGTAACAATATTTACCTGCTTTGTAGATTTCGACATATACATTCATTTATAACTTAAAAAAAAAACAAGGTACTACAAAGGCACATAAGTCAAACAACATAGCTTTCACTTTCAAACTCCGTAACCCCTAAAAATTGAAAATGTGTTATTACATAAACCGAACATGTTACATCAACAAAAGCACTGTTCACGTCAAGGCTAAAAATATTCATCCTTTCAACGCGTTTCAAAACGCTACCGGCCAAGAACGTTTAAAATGTGTGTGAAATCGTACCAAATTCTATGCAACATTGAAAACAATAGCCTTGTATTTCTACAGTAAATAATAACTTTTTCATAGTTGGAACAACTGTTTTTAATGTTACTTATGCCATTCACTACTCAGAAGTAAGTGTACCGTATGCCTCATAGCTTAGAGTTTATTTACGTTTTCATTCATGAAAAAAACAGACACAGAGTATTGCTTGTTACAAACGGTAAAGCAAACTTCTACAATATAAAATTGAGAACATTATTATTATAACATCGTGCCTGTAATCCCCGAAAGGTAAGGCAGAGGAGTACCTACTAGTACACCCACATCTAGCCAAGTCTCATGTAATAGGGGGCGTGCCTATTGCCATCAACAGGGCACAAATAAGAATAATAAATACTTACAAGACATAAAGATTTCTTTGTCATTTATATAACAGTAAAAACTAGATATGTTACTGTAATGGATTATAATATACATACACTATCTTAAATTAATCTCAATAAGTACCCAAACGACGAATATCGCGTAAAAGCCATAAAATAATTCTTGTTTTGATGCCGTCTTAATTTATTGACATATTATTAATAGCGTTTAGTATTTAGCATGAAATTGTGAGACCTACAACTTACCTTTTAGCTTTATTTTTAGTTTTTATTTTGTTACATAACATTCGATTACCTAAGCTATTTTGTATGCCTTCTGGCGGGACATAGTGTGGACCAACATTTATTTATATAACATCTGCATATTTTTACGTTATGTTCATAAAATGAATAAATTTATTTGAATCCGTTGCGCAGCTTAAATGAAAAACGCAGTTACACAGCCAGACATGAAAGGTAACTTTTGTTTTATCCTAATAATACAGATGGGCCGACTGATGTGACTATGACTTTGGCCGGCTAGTCGGTTGCATAAAGGCCGACTAGTCGGCCAAGCCCATTATTGCTTTCAGCGGAGTGCGGGGGCATTTGTAATTTCCGCGGCGTTTAATAAACAACACGCTCTATCGCAACCGCCGCGCCGCCGCGTACGGCTGCAGAGATTTTGAAATTATTTTTCTGTTAAAAGTTTAAATTGTAACTATTTTTCTCAATTTAAAATTGAATTATCAACAACCTAAAGAAAAGTAACGATTCTTAGATTATAGGATGATTATAAAATAAAAACGATTAACTATTAATGTAATTTAAATTACTCCAGCAGTCGGTAGTTTTTGCCAAGTAGTCACCGAATACAAATATGGCCGATAGTCGATTTTGCCGAATGATAGGTAGATGTCTTATGCGTGTAGATGTAACCTCAATCCCTGCCAAACACTAAAACTAAGACCTTCAATCAAATTTAGCTTAGCAATAATGAGCACACAATTTTTTTTCGGGAACCTATTAAATCACACATCAGAGTCCAGAATACTACACAAACACACATCAGTGGTTGTTTCATCCACCAAGTTTCTGAACGCACCTTTGACGTTTGACAGATGACGTTTCAGTTGTCAGTGCGATGACGTTTGCTTGTCAGTGCAATTTTGATTGGGAAGAATCACGCTTCCGTGGTCTTCGTTTTTTTGATGCACGCTGTTTTCGTGTAATTATTGTTTGAAACTTTGAGTTGATGTTAATCCGATACAATCTTGATCGGTGTTTGATATTTTGTTGATAATTGAGTGAAAATTGAGAGATCTCGCCACCTTGGGTCGTGACCGCGAGTAATTTGTTGGTTATGTAGCCGGCCTTAGTGTCATTTTGGACGCCGGTAACTTCCTAAATTCAGTGCTGGACTATTGTACATCCCCGATTGGGTTAGCAAACCGGGATAAAATTCAGTTGGACATTGATGAAAAGTGCCACGTGTGTGATCTGAAGGTTTGACAAGGGAGTCGACGGTACGCGCTGTGGGGCGTCCTTTGGTTACCGTCGAATCTACATGACTTCACATACACAACACAAAACACATTTACACTTACACCCCACCCAGATACGACGTGACCAGGGACTACGCCACATCTCCGGTTCCAACGTGATGGGTAAGTTATATCTAATAGTTGAATAGTTGTTTTCACTTGTCGATTGGACAAGTATTATTTTGATTAGGGCTCCGCGTAATCGCGGACATCGTGAGTCTGTTTGTGCAGTCTCAGACAGTGGTAAATAATAACTTGTATAATAAAAATCACCCTTACTACTGAAATAAATATAAAGGCGTCGTCAACATCAAATTGTTACCACTGATGTGCTGTTCAATTAGTTATATAACTTCAGGCTCTAGTCAATAAATCACGATACTTCGACAGTTTATTCGATACAAAATATATTTTTGGAACATTGTTGATATTATTAAAAAAAAAACCAATTCCAATTGACAGCTTTTGTATTCTACACACGTCTACAATATTTATGTGTATTGATTTACGTTTTCTGCTACGTGTTGCTTTAATCTTGTCTCCTCTGCAATAATTATGTGTCAGAACTTTTAATTGCCCCGGATATCAAAGTGTGCGCAAAGTTAAGCAGTCTCTTACTTGACATTTAAGTCAGTAACTTCACTTTTGTGTACTTTGACTCTGTTATTTATTACTGGAGAACAAAAAAGCGTCGCGAGAAACTTTGTGAAAGCTATTAATGATCACTGACCTGTGGCACGCTTAGGACGAGACTCAGCACCCACGCGATAATTACAAGTCTTCCACTCCTCGTCGCTGTCGCCATACTTCGCATCGGATACTTCACAGCGAGCCATCTGTCCACTCCAATAAGCACGAGCACAAAAGTGCTGAGGTACAAAGCGAACATCTGCAGGAACTTGAACAATTTGCATGCTATATTTCCAGCGTACCATTGCACAGTGAAGGACCAAGCCGCTTCGCCAGCTATGCAAAATACAGTCACCAACAAATCAGCTATACTCAGTTGGAATATCAAACTGTATATAGCTGTCCAAGAAGGTCTTGCTCTCCCTCGACCTCTTTTCCCTCTCTGTATACTTATAATCGTGGCCAAATTACCAAAGAATGATAACACAGCCATTGCGGAAAGCACACTTGCTCTGATAAGAGTGCTTTTAGTCAAAACTGGGGCGTGATCCATACACATGACTTGAGTGCCATTGTATTCGAAAATGTTATCCATGAATTCATCATGTGAGCCGTTAAACAAAAATGTTTCCAAACATTTTTCTGTAGGCCATAATGTGTAACTCGTAAAGACGGTATCAGCCGAGCTGAATTCTCTGTGAAGAGCCAATTCGCTCGGGTATAACGCGTCATCGTCATATAATGTGGTATTGTTGCCTGCGCTGTCCATGTTTCGTCATGCGTCTTCAACTTCTTTTATAATCTGAAACAAAGAAATGGAGCATATTATTATTTGACAACAGCCTAACAATGCTACGACAACCTTGAAAATAATCCGTATCTGTACGGCAAAAATACGTGAGACACCAATATGATTGCAACAAAGCGTAATTAGTAACACAAAAACGCTCCTATTTCTTAATTCATCCTACTCGTCGACGCCTGAAGATTGTCCTTAACAATACTTAAATAGCGTCCATTTTCCGTGTGCTTAGGACCGTGGTAAATGATAAACGGACGTCTGCCTCAATTTATTGCAAAGCTGCTGAAGTGGCCATTTAATGCCTCAGTTAACGGCAGCCGCAGGGAGAGTGTACTTGCCTTGAGGCAGCTTAAATTGGGTCTCAGCTTATAGATTAGGTCCATTGTAATTGAAAGTTGAATAGGATTTCTAGAAAGATGGGTTTAAGGTTTTACAGCTGCCTTGAATTGGATTTGAAACGGGGATTTTATACAAAAAAAAAAAAATTGTGGCCTTTCTTCGTAGCTTCGTTTAAGTTAATCTGAACATCCCTAATCATAATTGAAATATCAAAGAGGAAACGTAAACATTCATATTTACCGTTCTATCGTATTTTACAATGAACCAATCAAGCGCGAAAGCCACGTTTTCCCGTGCAAAATATGTTACAATACGAATAGTAAACAAATATACGTAGTTTGCGTGTTAGTTTTTCGTCCCTCCAGCTTCGCGGTACTCATCGCAAATATGTGGAATGTGTTATAATTGAGTACACAACCTTAGACAACAACCTCTTTGTTAAATATTCATGAATGTAGGAACTTCATGTCCATAGTATCTCGGTCCAACTTGACAATATAAATATCGTGCATATTTATTACAGAAGAATATTTTTGAATAATTTAATGTTTTGTATCGCGTTTTTCACGTATTGCTTATTTCGATTGGAAATTTCTGTATTTTTATTGGAGTTTGCGAGCTTTTTTGCTGTTTTAAAATAAAATACATGGTACACGAATGCCATCGATATTAAGCACATTGAATATACTAATTACTATGGTTCTAGCTTCAATTAGATACATAATATACTACTTATCATCCGAGTTTATGTATCAGTTAACTTTATATCTTGACTGTATCTACGTTTTTTTATCTGTACATATCTCCATTTTCAGTAACACCACTAGCAGCACGAACAAGTGGTACTTTCACGTTTTCGCCCAATCATGGGCCATGGTTCTGGGAATAAATTCATGTCATCAATCAATGTTTGACGGAATACAAAATAGCCAATAATAGTCATCACTACACATCGACTCGCCATCGCAGACATGGCTGCATCTGTTCGTTACTAAAGTTGTCGGACCAAGCAAATTATAAAAGCTTCCGGTCGCCGCCTCTTACGGCGAGGGAGGAGGGCCACTTCTCAGCCACTGCTTTAGCTTTGACAACGCCACTAGAGCGTTTATTTCAGAATGTATCAAAATGTCGACGTGAGTGCCTCATGCCTACCTCGTTGGTTTAGTGTTCGCAAACAATAATGTTGAGCATAAAGTTTTGGTTTTGGCTAAATAATAACAGCCGCTCGGGTCAATCGTTAGGTTAAGCCGTGCTTGCCTAGGTTGGTCTGTGGATGGGTGACCCCCCATTACATACCGAGTTTCTTCCGTGCCTCGGAAAGCACGTTAAACCGTTGGTCCTGGTTGTCATTTGTAGATCTTTGACAGTCGTTAGGTAGTCAGAGGCCCAAAAAGTCATACAACCAGTCTTACCAAGGGGTATCGTATTACCCGGTACTATCTGGGTTGTGGAGGTCAGAAAGGCAGTTGCTCCATGTAAAATACTCGGATTCAGCTGCATCCGGTAAAACTGGAAGCCGACCCCAAACAAAGTTGGGAAAAGGCTAGGCAGATGATGATAAGGTTATGGGGTCTAAATTCACAGGAAGGGCAGTGTCATTTAATAATAATAATTATATTTCAGGTAACTAAGGCTTTTTATTTTTTATTTATTTATTTATTTAACTAAGGCCCATAGATAAAATACACAAAATAATCTTTAACAAGAATAAAATAAACTACACAAAAACCTTATTAAACCTCTAGTATTAAACTGTATACACGTAGCGTTGTCGGCGTCGTGTTTCGATGTGTGGTGTCGCGTCCGTCCTCGGAAACGTCGATATACGACACCTTTCGGCCAAAAGTCCTCTTTCAAGCAGGTCTGTAGAGAGGGTGGGTTAGAACTCGTACCACGGATGACTGAAAGTTGATGCTGTGGTTGTTTCTCAGTCTGGCTTATACATAAGGCTAAATATCTATCAGCATCAACAACCTTCAGCCTAATCCCTTTGTAGATTACAAGCGCATGTTGACATCAGTCACCTATGTTTGTGACGGGACACAACAAAATAGAAGGTGTTTTGTAGGTCTCGCACAACGGTTCACGGTCAGCGTGACCCTTTCAAGAACATTTCCCATTTAGACCGAAAATAGAGCGAAGATCAAACAGAATGGTGATGATTCACTTCGGATGTTTGTGCACGCTATTTGTTAAGACAATATTTGGAAACGCATAAAGTTATTTCAACTTAGCTGGTATTTTTTTTTTAATAATTGTTTCATGGGATGCGAGAAACACAAAATCGATCGACATTGTATGTATGGTTGGGAAAAGTCTATGTCTAGGGCTGTAGGACTCGAAAACATGTAGTCCTTACTCTCAGGAAGAAAATTAACACTAAGATTTGTCAATTTCGACAACGAGCCTAATTTGTCAATGATTTTTATAAATGATATCGTAATCATTTATAAAAATCATTGACAAATTAGGCCATCAATAAAATGCAAATCTATTTATTCCGTCAGTTAGAGTATTGGAAAATAATGGAAACGTATTTTTTGTTTTTGTAAATCAATGGATATTGACAAAGATAAAACGCATCAAAAATCGAGAATGGGGGCTCGTGACGTCACAACGCACTAAAAATTATAGCACGGCGTGACGTAGTTCCTATTGAGAATTTTAAAAGCGTCGTATCTTCGTCAATTTTGGTTAACGTAACAAAAGAAAAAATACGTGTCAAATATGTTTTGATAATCTAACTAACGGACTAATTAGATTTTTTCAGGACACAATCCTATTGAAAACCTTTTTCTCGTCGGTTTAAAAAACAAGTTTCATTCATTTGACATTGCAACTTTTTCTCCCCACATTCGGCCGTAACTGTGACTGATAGATAAACGGATTACGTTGCGAAGCAATCTCGTAGTCTCAATGTTTACTAGTAAAACCTTTTAAAGGGTTCAATTTGATTTAGGAAATAAATGTAAGTAATAAAATTGTCTACATAGCTTTTTCTTTGAAAGGTTAAGTCAAGAGTTATTTCTTTTTCTGAAACTTTGCATCTAACCAACTTTGTTAGAAGATGTACTTTTTAATCTGATAATAAACTGCAAAAGTACTCCGAGTTTTGATTAGTCTTCGGCAAGTGACAAAATTTCAAAGCTGTAAAATTTGTCCGACGACGCCGTAGATTAGTCCCACGTAGGAAGCATAAGCATCAAAACTTAAAGCTTAAGAAAGATAAGTACCGCACAACTCACTAACAGACAACGCACATTCTAAACAGCAGAGAATAGAAAAATAAAAAAAATACAGCAATCCTCAAAGAAAACTAAACCATGGAGGAGATTACGAGTAAAATATGGCATGGAAGTTAGTACAGAAGTTCCTCATTTTGCTGAGGGAAAATCGGGAACACGGCTTTTCAAAAATGTAGCTCTAAAAATCAATTTAAACCTAGAACATCGCAAAACGGATTTCCTCGAATCCAGACTTCATACATATTGGTTAATTGCAGCCACGATTCAAACAGTACATTATTCTCCGTAACGATTTCCTGTAACTATAAACTTGAAGTCGAGACTGCAACGTATGATCTTGAGTGATGTGGTAAAGCAATTAGTAACTTGAGCGCGTCAACAGAGCTGACAGACAAGATTATTTAGGTATGTGGTCGTTTCAGATGTAGGTATGCGGATATTACAACTATTATTATTTTAATATATTACCTATTTATTTTATTTTTATTGTTGTATTATTTTCTATAATTTATTGTTAAATGTGTTAGTTTTATAATTTTAATGAACGTGATTTTTTTTTTGTATAGTTTAATGATTTCAAACACAATGTGAATTGTTCCTAAATAAATAGAATTGAATTACTTTGAGAGTCTCTTCTACAATGTATAATGAATCAATTGAATGCCTTCGCTTGAATTTTGAGGACATTATACTCGTTTAAAATGAGTAGGTAAGTAGAATGTTAAACACGAGGTTGTCGACATTTCCGCAATGTGAACTATCATTTTGTCGATTGTCGTAACGGCCAATGGTTTTATGGCCAAGAGCCTCGAGGAACATTTTTCGAGGCTCTCTTTTGGCGGTTGGATCGAGGACTTGATTCAGAAGACAGTACTCCTTGATATGGCTCACATTGTGAGGAGATTTCTGTCTCTGGTGCCCTAACCACCGGTTTTATATTTTTTTAAATGGTTAGGTATGCGTGTTTTTTAAGAAATATGTTTTTACATACAAAATGTGTCTTTAAATGAATAAAAAAAAATATTTCAAACAATGTTAATTAAAAGAAAGAAAGAAAAATAAAGTGGGGAAAGATAATTCAGCTGAATTTTATAGAAAGCAACACGAAGAACAACTTGAAATTCAGACTCAAAAGGGTATAGGAGCTGCTTTAAATGCTAGAAAAGTTTCACAAACTTTGTAGGTTCAAAGTATTGCTTTCAAGGAAGAAACCAAAATCAGACTAACAATTCCTCTCGGCTGTAAGCATACACCATTGTTTATTCAACTTATTATGCTAAATTTTGTTCCTTGAGGCTAATTACTCAGCCCCTTGAACCCTAATTTGTTGTGTAGGGTTTACAACTTGCGTGAGACATTAAGTAAAGCTGAAACTGACATGTGTAATCCTTACTAATAATATAAATGCGAACGTAAGTTCGTTTGTTAAATTTCACGCCTAAACCACTGAACCGATCATCCTGAAATTTTCCATAATATACGTTGTCAGGTACACAGAAACAGACATAGGGTACCTTTCATCCCGAAAAGAGTACTGTTCCCGAGGAAAACAACAATAATAATCATAATTATTTCTGTATTGGAATAAAAACAGGTTACAAAAAAGTGTGAGACCCTGGCTGCAGAGCTAGGTTAGAGTACCTGTATTTCAGGAGCCAGAACAAGAACGTTCTTATGAAAATAATAAATGGCGCCACGTGTAGTTCGAATCATGATTGAATCATATCTTACAAGCAGAGTACCCAAATAAGTACGATTATGTCATAAAAGAAGCAAAGGAGAGAGGTAGAAAAGGAGAAAAAAAAAGGTTTTTAAGCTAAACGGATTTATGTGTTCATGGTTCTTGAAAATGACTTCAGTTTACCGTCAGATAATGGATAGTTGCCATTTTATCACATGTCTTTAGATTGACTCTGAGCTTCCAAACCTCGAGGAAAATCGTATGTCGCACGATTAGATTGGCTTTTGTTTTTCCTGTGAAACAGTATAAAAATACGATGGGATTGCAATGTGCTGATTGGATGAGGGTTTTCAGAATCCAGGGATAGATAAGGTTAGTTTTTATCCTGTGTGTGTGAAAGTCTAGTGCAGAGGAGCTCGTTGCCAATAATTACAGCTGCTGGGGGTTAATCTTAGGTTAAGCCACGCTTGGCTAGGTTGGTCCGTGATTGATGACCACCAATTACATACCAAGTGTCCTTCGTGCCTCGGAAAAGACGTTATGCCGTTGGTGCCGGCTGTCATTAGTAGATCTTTGACAGGTAGTCAGTGGCCCGAAAGTCTGACAACCAGTCTTACCAAGGGGTATCGTATTATCGCATCCGGTTAGACTGAAAACCTACCCCAACATAGTTGGGAGAAGGCTAGGCAGATGACGTATTAACGTCTGGTGCCCTTCAATGATATTCTAATACAGATATGTTATACACCTACAAAACCACCGAAAAAAGTGTTCCGCGCAGCAGCGGCAGCACACTTATTCATTCATTCTACATTTCACTACAAGTCAAAATGACACAAAAGGGATAGCTGCATATAACCAATAAGAAAAAAAGATACAGTTTGTGTTGTTCTATGTCTGGACTCTGGAGTGCACGCGTCCTTGTCGTACTCACGACAAAAATGCATTTTCCATATCTTTCTTTTTAGGGTTCCGTACCCAAAGGGTAAAAACGGAACCCTATTACTAAGACTTCGCTGTCTTTCCGTCTGTCTGTCACCAGGCTGTATCTCATGAACCGTGACAGCTAGACAATTGAAATTTTCACAGATGATGTATTTCTGTTGCTGCTATAACAACAAATACTAAAAACAGAATAAAATCAATATTTAAGGGGGGCTCCCATACAACAAACGTGATTTTTTTGCAGTTTTGTCTAATGTTTTTAAATAATGGTACGGAATCCTTCGTGCGCCAGTCCGACTCGCACTTGGCCGGTTTTTTATCCTCCAAATATCAGAATATAGGAAAATAAATGAAAAATAGTAATAAATCGAAGTATATTGCGTAGTTACATGTGGTACGATATCCCTTGTGTTTTATTTACTTTGGTATCATAATTGGTACACTTTCTGAACACGCACGATCTCATTTTTACAATTTTTATCTAAATTCGTAGCAGCGTATCGCTCGTCGCCATGCAGACTAAAGGCAATACGGCCCAATTGGGCCATTTTCGAGTCTTCACGATTGCGCGTTAATAACATATCTGTTTACTAGAATATCATTGGGTGCCCATGTTTTTAATTAAAAGTGATTATTCTGAGTTCACGCTTTTGCGTTTTCGCTAACGAAACTTACGGGACTACATAGAACCCTAGTGCTTTAATATTATAATACCCAGCAGTATTTGGTGAAATAAGATTTAAACATATGGTGCTGAATATTCAAACGTTACCTCAGCAGGTTCAGGTGAAATAGGATTTATTTATCTTTGCACTTTGACACGTTAAGTGGCAGTCTATTCCTCCACTCTACAACGGCATCAATGTCCCGCTGAAATGCCAAACAGTTTTCCGGTCCAGTGACCGTCCGAAACAGCTTTAAATCATCTGCAAACTTTATTGAAGTGAAAACTTGCACTAGCACTTTTTGGGTGAAGGAAAAACATTGAACTCATCGTCACGTAACGTAACGTGCGGTCACGCTTCGCAGCCGTTCGAAAGACTGCTCGGATTTTTTTTATTTTTTATTTATTGGGGTCGGCTTGCAGTCTAACCGGATGCAGCTGAATACTAGTATTTTACATGGAGTGACTGCCTATCTGACCTCCACAACCCAGTTAGTACTGGGTAATACGATACCCCTTGGTAACTGGTTGTCAGACATTTTGGGCCACTGACTACCTGTAACGACTGTCAAAGATCACAAATGACAGCCGGACCAACTGCTTAACGTGCTTTCCGAGACATGGCGGAAACTCAGTATGTAATGGGTGGTCACCCATCCACAGACCAACCTAGGCAGCACGGCTTAACCTAAAGATCGGCCCGAGCGGCTGTTATTATTTAGCCACGAGCTCCTCGAAAATTTAATGTAGTATATGACATAAAATCACGCCTGTATTCCCCTATGGGTTAGGTAGATGTGTACCTAAATAGTAAACCCCTACGTCCTACTTTCGCCAGAACTTATGTTTTAAGTCCCATGTAATAGAGGCGAGCCTATTGCCATCAACCGGGTAGAAATCCAGACTCCGTGGTTGCTACCAAGAAATTCCTGATGGAAAAACCCAAAAATACTTTGCCCTACCTGAGAATCGAACCCAGGACCTCGTGCATGTAATGAGTTGTCCATTATTATTTAGAATCCAAATTGACGTCTTACTTACCAACCACATTAATCAAAACATTTCACTTGATACGTTTTGTAACCAAAAAGTTCCTTTAATGATGTTAGTTTGGGTCAGTTTACTTGTTGATTCAATCTTTATAAGACGATCTATGTTTATTCTATTTGTTTGCTACGTACGTCTCATAACTTTTCTAGTATTGGCAGAAACTGTATTTATATGACTTTTATTGACTATTACTAGACAAAGATGTACGCTTATTGGCTTTCGATATTCACATATTTTGTGTATTTGTTGTTTATATTGCTTTGATGTTGTATAGTTGTTTTTTACCTGTACCTACAGGACCTACATTTTCTATGAGGGTAATAAAAATGTACGAAAAACCAGCTGTTGTTTTACCCGTTGTAATTCTAGCTGGCCTGGCACATTAAATACAACAATTAGAACCAGTTTCTTAATTGTATTGTTCCTTAATTAAGCATAAATTTTATGGGTTTTTACCGTGTAAATGTTCCACAAACGAAATTGGAGTCTATTGTGTTGTTACTAGATCGTAATTTTTCAGTAAGGACATTTTATCAAATTAATTCAGTTTCCAGAATACTTATTCATTCGTTTTTGATTACCAACGGTCTGGTACCTAATTAAATAATTTGATTAATTTAAAACCACCCGTTTTGTTGGTAGGATTAGGTTGGGATCCATTTGCGTATCCCTAATAAATTTCCATAACTTATCAACTTAGAAAGTAATTATACGCACATTACCTACTCATCATCATCAGCCTATTATAGTTCCCACTGCTGGGACACAGGCCTCCTCTCTATGAGAGGGAATGGGCTATAATCCACCACGCGGGCCCAGTGCGGATTGGTAGATGTCACATGTCTCCGAATTTTTTGGTTCTGGGACATGCCGGTTTCCTCACGATGTTTTCCTTCACCGTTTTGAGAGCCTACTCATGATATACATTATTTGCTTACATTATACGGTATGAGATCATCATCTGCCTAGCTAGCCTCTTCCCAACTACATAATGTTGAAGTTGGCTTCAGTTTATACAGTACCAAACACTGTTTTAAGCTTTCACGGCTTAAAACTAAACTTATATTGTCACTTAGGGGATATCTTCCGTGCTCGTTATTTATTTTGAGTTCCCGATATTTCGACGCTGTTGCAAGCGCTATGATCGCGGGTTAACTGGAGAATGCGGGTGGATGGAATTTTTTTTATGTTTAAAACATAGTTATATATTTTTTTTGTTTCCAAACCCAAAAATTTCCGTCGAGAGGATGGCTTCAAATTTTCTAGTACGTGGAATCCAGTTTTGAGTTTGCTCAAAAATAGCAGCGGGCATCATAATAAGGACTCCACAAAACCTGGTGATACTGTGAGTGTGTTTTGTCGTGACTGAGAAAGAAAGAGGGTAGACATATTTGTCTGCTCTTAACAATTTATTTTCCATCCACTCGCATTCCCCAGTCAACCCGTCATCATGGCGCTTGCAACAGCGTCGACATATCGAGAACTCAAATTAAATAACAATCACGGAAGATGTCCCGTAAGTGACAATATAAGTTTGTACAGTACCAGTATTAATACATGGAGCGAATGACTATCGGTGTCGCTTAACTTCAAACTTGGATAAATCCACTCTACACTCTTACGAGATATTTAAGAAAAAGTGATATTAGTCTTAATTCCATGAATAATAAAAAGGCAGTAGTTTGTTTATTATGGCAACATTATTGAATAAAACGATCCTGTCTAACAAATTCAGTATTTAAACCATTCATTCTTTCAAAAATGTAATATTCTCAAAAAAAACTCAGAATTGGATTTATCCGAGTTTGAAGTTAAGCGACACAATCTGACCTCCACCAACCCAGTTTGTACTAGGTAACAAGATACCCATAAGTAAGACTGGTTGTCACCGATCCACGGACTAACTTAGGCAAGCTCGGCTTACTTGAAGATCGACCCGAGCAGCTGATAATACTTAGCAACGAGCTCCTCAATATTCGATATGAGAAAAGGCTCTAAAATCTAAATAATAAAATGCACGTTAGATAAAAATGTATATTTTTGTTACCGCAAAAAATAATGAAATATTTCAATCTAACACACGTTAGATAAAAATGTACATGTACATTAACAGCAAAAAATAAGATATTTCATCCTACACGACATGTAATCCAATACCTCTCAGTCTAAAATGTTGCTTGGTAAGTGCCTTAGGATGCAATAACATCCGATGTTAAGTGATCTCCAAAACCACTTAAATGGACTCTATGGGAATTCTACCATACTGCCTTATGCGAACCCAACCATAACTCAGCTTTAGTTAGGTTACCTATAATTTATGTATGTAGGTTCACGGGATTATCGATTTCTTAATCCCTTAGGGACCGCATGAATGTAAAATGAGACAGTGCCTTTATTCGGTACTAGGTGACGTCCCGCGGTTTCACCCGCGTAGTTCCGGTTCTCGTGGGAGTACGGGAATAAAATATAGCCTATAGCACTCATGAATAAAGTAGCTTTCTACCAGTGAAACAATTTTTAAAGTTGGTTCATTATTTCCGGAGATTACCCCCTACATACAAACTTACAAACATACAAACTTATAAACAAATGTTACCTCTTTATAATATTAGTATAGACTAGCTGACGTCCCGCGGTTTCACCCGCGTAGTTCCCGTTCCCGTGGGAGTACGGGAATAAAATATAGCCTATAGCACTCACGAATAATGTAGCTTTCTAATGGTGAAAGAATTTTTGAAATCGGTTCATTACTTTCGGAGATTACCTCCTACAAACAAACTTACAAACATACAAACTTACAAACAAATGTTACCTCTTTATAATATTAGTATAGATGACAGTACGGGGGTCAAGCGAACGTCAATAGTAATAACTTTGTAATTCATGAATGCTGGCTGATTACAAAGGTCATTTTAAACAACTATGTCGTGACAAACTGACTGCATTCTTAGTTTTGTTCTTTGACTTGTTGGGATAAGTTATTCACATTTTTGGATACACATACACATATACATTGGTATTAATATAATTAACCTGACGATTTTCTTTGTTTAAACGTGCTAATCTCTTAAGCTATCTAAAAGGTTTGAAAAAATATTTAAGCATTTTATAGCCCATTTCTTGAGGAAGGTCTGTTTAATATTACGCAACGACCCATAAGAGCAAAGCAATAAGAAAAAACGGCGGGTCTAATTTTGGATTATAAGGGTCTAAAAGACTCTTAACGAAGCCGAAAGGCACTAACTTATTCTCCCCGTCTTGGCGATGATTTGTTTGTTGTAGACCATACCTGGGAACTTTCTAGTTACTGAGATATTGGGGGTCAAAGTTCCAACTTTCCATAAGTTTTTTTTAATACATATTTTTAATGTATGATGTTTACTTTAAATATCTCCAGGACCCCCGTATTATTCAATCCAACCATTAGCACAATGTTTTGAGTGCGTTACTTTGAGTTCAACCGTAAAATATTATTTTTCACCCAAAAAAAACCATACATAACCGTTCAGGTTAATCATACCACTAGTTGAATAAAACTGACATTTCAGAAATATATGTTGCTATCAAATCCGTACAAATTAAATCTCTACTATTTTAACGCCATAGACATTCACGAAAAGATTCTAATCATGTACAAATTTTGCAAACAATAACATCGTAGTTTTCATCAAGATTTCTTGAAAAAGTAGACTGAAACTCTTGGATTGCATTAACGTAGTTCAAATATCTATATATATATATATTATATATACATATAATAAAACAGTAAAAAAACTGTGTCTGTACATTGAATATATAATTGAGGGGGGTTTAGAAACAGCAATAGAGCACGAATCCAAAAAAAAAAAATCTGTCTGTTTGTCTGTTTGTCTGTGTGTCTGTTTGTCTGTGGGTCTGTTTGTTTGTACACGCTAATCTTCGGAACTACTGGACGGATTTGAATGATTTTTTTGTTGTTGTATAGGTATTAAGTCTGGGCAAGATATAGGCTATAATTTATCTTGGAAACTTGAACACCTGATGCAGAACCACAATAGACCAGCTGAACTATAAGAGATACAAAAATGGTACCGTAGCAAAAATTGTTCCACGTGATGGGCATTTTCTGCTGAGAGAATAAATTTGAAGATCTGGAACACCTGATGTCGAACTCCAAGAGCCCAGCTACACTTACAATATATAGGAATGACGTTTTAGCAAAAGTTGTTCAATCTGATGAGCACTCTCTGTTGACTTATAAAAATCGAAGATCTGGAACACCTGTTGTGGAACTCCAAAAGCCCAGCTATGCCATAACACATATAGGAATGGCGTCCTAGCAAAAGTTGTTCGGTCTGATGGGCATTTCCTGTTGAGTTTTATCTTGGAAAAAACATAAACACCTGATGCAGAACCGCAACAGACCAGCTGAACTATAAGAGATACAAAAATGGTACCATAGCAAAAATTGTTCCACGTGATGAGCATTTTCTGTTGAAGATCTGGAACACCTGATGTGGAACTCCAAGAGCCCAGCTACACTATAACATATGTATAGGAATGAAGTTTTAGCAAAAGTTGTTCAATCTGATGAGCACTCTCTGTTGACTTATAAAAATCGAAGATCTGGAACACCTGTTGTGGAACTCCAAGAGCCCAGCTACACCATAACACATAGGAATGACGTCTAAGCAAGTGTTGTTTGGTCTGATAGGCATTTCCTGTTGACTTTTATCTTGGAAACAAATACCTGATGCAGAACCGCAACAGACCAGCTGAACTATAAGAGATACAAAAATGGTACCATAGCAAAAATTATTCCACGTGATGAGCATTTTTTGTTGAAGATCTGGAACACCTGATGTGGAACTCCAAGAGCCCAGCTACACTATAACATATTTAGAGGAATGAAGTTTTAGCAAAAGTTGTTCAATCTGATGAGAACTCTCTGTTGATTTATAAAAATTGAAGATCTGGAACACCTGTTGTGGAACTCCAAGAGCCCAGCTACACCATAACACATAGGAATGACGTCTCAGCAAGTGTTGTTTGGTCTGATGGGCATTTTCTGTTGACTTATACAAATGTTTAGTCTGATGGGCATTTCCTGTTGACTTACAAAAATGAAAGATCTGGAACGTCTCGAATCGTCTCGCGCATCCCGTTGTATTCCCGTCCCCGGGCTCTTAAAATTCGACATCAGACGTTTCAGATCTTCGATTTTGACGACCCCGTTGTCGCTGGCATGAGCAACAGGATCCGCGTACGAAGTCGCGGGCAGAAGCTAGTATAATATAAGTTATTGAAATGTATGCCATTTGTAACAATAAAAGGGGATATTAGAACTCCTCCACTTTTAAATTCAAATATTCCGCGTTTTGAGAGAAACAAAAGAATGACGGAAGAATCATAAATCAAGATCTTGTGGAAAGAAAAAGTTTTGCATATTATCGATGCAGCTGTTCCCACAGTAGTTTTAAAAGTGAGGGTAAAATTACTGAGAGTTTTTCAGTGCTGGAAATAAAACGATAAAATTATTAACTTAGTTTATAAACAGCAATAAATCAACGAAGTTAGGAATTTGTTTTTTTTTGTTGACTATGTAAATTTTATCGTAAATTATATGTAGGTTTACTTACAGTTTTTCAATGAAAGATAAACTAAAATGTAAAAGACATAATGCAAAAACTTTGAAGAGAAAAGCTTGCAGTTTTGGTTATCATTATGATACGAAAAATCACGAAGGCTGGTTCGAGGTTGCGCATGAGAAGAGTACTTGAAAGGAGTAATATAATATGTTTTGAAAAAGAGGCAGGAATAATGTCCATTTTATAAATCCAATTGATAAACAAATGTTTTGTTATACAAAAATAATGGAATGCCAAAAGAGATGAAAATCAGGAAATCTAATTTAGTACAATTTTCGTGACCTCAATTGCACAAAGGATATTGAAACCTGCGACGTGAATGCCATCACCGGTTTGAGGAAATCAACTTTGGTGTACATACCAAGGTACACACCCCAATGACTTTTGGGAAGAAATAAAAACTGTTTTGGAGGCAATTTTTCAAGGGAAATATACCGCAGAAAAGAATTTCTTTAATTTTTAGAATTGTTTGAAAGTAGAAAGCATTTTTGTTTTTTTTTATTTTTTTTATTAAAAGCAGCTAATATAAAAAGAAAAATATTTATTTATTAAAACACTTTAAAGAATAGCAAAGTATAGGCAAGGACAAATATATTGACATTTATTTAACGTATGATGATATTTATTGCTAACAATAGTACCTAAAACTCGGCTGTCATGCAATATTTATTTATTATGGGACTGTACAAAAAGGTACATAACAGCTGCTGCTAGTAACAAAGTGCTTAGAATATAAATCAGAACATAAATAACTTATTAAATTCAGGTGTAGCTTAGAAGCTTCATAACATAACACATTATAAAACATGGAAACAAACGGGTATTTATCGCGAATTTTACCTTTAATATAAGACCGACGTTTCGACCGGATTGCACCAGCCGTGGTCGCGGGGTCTTCTCGCGACCACGGCTGGTGCAATCCGGCTGGTATTTCCATATGTTTTATAATCTCTTCATAACATAATACGAACAAAAAACTATGTCAGCACTCAAACAAAAATGTATGCAGTGAACTTGTATCCACCTGTCAGGAAATCAGCAAGATTAACGTCTCCCGAACCTTAGGCTATCTGTACTACAAATGTCACCTACGGGATATCTTCCGTGATTATTGTTTATTTATGAGCTCCCGATATTTCGACGCTGTTGCAAGTGCCATAATCGCAACACACGGAAAAACACGGAAGATAATTATCCCGTAAGTGACATTTGTAGTACAGTTATGAACCGTGAAAGCTTAAAACAGTGTTAGACTTTATGTATCTATCAATGAGCTATTTTCGTATTGCTCGTGCCGTTATCATGATATAACAATGATCAGGAAACTGAAAATAGAACAATAGTATTTGTTTCATCCAACGTAAGATTCAAACTTTGTCAATATAAACTCAAAATAATAGAAGTGAGCCTGTCTCCATTTTTCGAGTATCCATCAAAGAATACTTTGCAAAGTATTCTTCAAAAATCGAACTCAGTTCGTTCAATTTTTTTTTTGAAAATGATTTTCTTTGCTAATTCACAGCTTGATCTCTTATTTTTTTTACTTAGCCTAAATTTTCCCACTGTTCCCCCATAGCGTTCAACTCTTCTCTTCGTGCGGTTTTCTCTGCCCAATCTCTCTCATAAATGCCTCTAAGTCGTCACGCCAGCGTTTTCTAGGGTCTGGAGGCTTTTGGGACCAGAACCGCGGTCCCAGATTCCCCCTAAATATTTTTCCTAGGTCTTCCTCGGCGACGACGCCCGTCTTCTGTCTTTTTTTTACTTACAAATCTTTAAACAAGATAATTATTAATTTTCACTTCGAACCCTGATTTGAATTCAGAACTCCAAACTCGTTTGTCTGTCTGTGTGACTACTTCGTTGGTCTAGTGGTCGAAAGCGCGACTGCTAAGCATCCTGGGTTCGATTCCCAGGTCGGGCAAGTAAAAGTATTATTGGGTTTTTCCATCGGGAATTTCTCAATAGGAGCCACGGAGTCTGGATTTGCGCCCAGTTGATGGCAAAAGGCTCGCCCCTACTACACGGGCTTATACATATTTAGCGAAATGTGGGTGTACCTACCAATAAGTAGGTACCTCTGCCTAGACCTTCGGAGATTAGAGGCGTGATGTTATGATTAACTCAAAACTCGGTTTTCGAACTTACGATCACTATGACAGTCAAAAAACTTAAGTTGAGAAAATATATTTCTTTATTTATTTAGGGAAAACAAACAATTGTACAATATATATGTTCAGTAAATATTACAATCAAAAGAAACTCATCTCTACGTAGAACTACTTTATCAGGAAACCATAATATCTGGGCACTCGCAAGGACATATATTTTCAATTATTATGTTCTTACTAGCTCTATTAATCAAGCTAGGAAAAAATATTACTGTAATAAGGAAACGGGTGCCAAATGACAGGCAATGTATCAAATACGGCCATATATGTCAAATCGAGGAAAATCCTCATCATCATCATAACTAATAATCATTGTACAAAAAGCCTGTAAGTTTAGTGAGCAAAAAAAACCTTTGAAAATATGACAGCCGTGAAAAGGGTATTAAGAAGGAACAATTTATACCACAATATTGTATGCCTCAAATTACTTTGTAAAGAAAAAAATATGGATAATTAGACGAAAATATTCAGTGTCTAATGACAACACAGCGGAGAGATAAAAACATGATAAACGACCATTAGCGCTATGTTTAGCAAAGGGTAGCTATTAGTCTCCGCCAGATAAGTAAGAATTAAAGGACATTGCTCTTTCCTTAATTTCTCTGCGTAGTTACACCGACAATACATTATGAATCATTTTTTATTACTAGAAAAAGTCAAGGATCACGATAAAGTTCGTTTCGGGACTTTATTTCTGTTTTCGGAATCATGTATTTGAATAAATGTATTCGGGTTAATGACCTTTACTTCTTACTTTTCTGGCGGAGACTAGGCGCTGAATTTCAGCTTAGTTTCATTACAGCTGAAGCAAAAAATATTAAAGAAGTCTACTTTATAATTACTTAACTACTTAGCATAAAATATATAGTCAATAACTATGTAACTTTCATGTTGGTTTTACAACACAATAGGCCTTGACGTTTTATGACACGCACGTTAACTTCAACTCCAGGGTGCTAAAGGAATTAGATACCCGAAAATCTTAGTGAAACGACTGTCCTTTGGGCGAAATGAACGAGTGGGCGTTCATTGACCTGAATGGTTCAGACGCCAGCTTCCACATCAAGCTACCCGAAACTGTCAAATTTTCTCAATGAAACATTAGTTTCAAGTAGTAGTGTTCATATTGGTTTTACAACACAATAGGCCTTGACATTTTATGACATGCACGTTAACTTCAACTCTAGGGTGCTAAAGGAATTACATACCCGAAAATCTTAATGAAACGACTGTCTTTTGGGCGAAATGAACGAGTGGGCGTTCATTGACCTGAATGGTTCAGACGCCAGCTTCCACATCAACACCGGACACGGGGTGTTCGGGAGGTTCCTGCACCGAATCGGGCGGGAGGAAACGTCCGGGTGCTTCCACTGTGAGGATCGACCGGAGGACACGGTGCAGCACACGGTGGAGGTGTGCCCCGCGTGGGCGGAGCACCGCCGTGTCCTCGAAGCGGCGATCGGCGGCGGCGACCTCTCGCGTCCGGCCCTGGTGCAAGCCATGGTCCGGAGCGAGACGGAATGGGACGCCGTCACCTCCTTCTGCGAAGCAGTAATGCTAGAGAAGGAGGTGGCGGAACGTGAGAGGGAGAGAACCTCTCAACGTCCCGGCCGCCGCGGGAGACGCCCCGGGCGCTTGGGGGCCACCACCACGTGGCCCCCGGCCACCGTAGGCGCGGGCCTGTGGACGGTGAGCTATGGGCTAGCTCGCCGTCCGTCCGTCTCATGACGACAGGCCGTGTCGACGGCGCGTTCGTGTTCCACGCGCGCCTCAAAGAGAGTCAGCAAAAAGGAAGGGGTCCGTAAGGACCGATGCCTGCCGGGGTTGCGGGACTATTCGAAAGAGATACCGTGGCCCCGGAATACAAAGGGCGATGAAGGAACATGGATGGGTTTTAGTCAGTAAAAGTCTGACACTCCCTCCTGCTCCGCCCAGAGCGGGAGGGGTTATTTGATGATTTCCCATCCGAAAAAAAAAAAAAAAAAAAAAAAAAAAAAAGCTTCCACATCAAGCTACCCGAAACTGTCAAATTTTCTCAACGAAACTAATGCTTTACCGATAAAGTCGAATATCTATTAGAGATATTTGACATATTGTAGTAGTTTGTAGTTCATCTTTAAATTGAAACGACGAACGTTAAATTTTCCGCGACATCATCTATTTAGTATCTAATCAAACTAGAAATCAAAGCCATGACCATACGAGATATTAGAAAGCACAATTAGCTAACGAGACGTTCAATCAAATAAATAGTTCGAGAAGATAAATCAGCGTTTCCTATCCATCTTGTTCTTTCATCTTGTTATTTTAGGGCAGTTCCAGATGAGCGTTTTACGGCGCGTGTAGACGCGCGTAGGCGCGCTTTTTGCCACAAACGGAACTCTAACGGGTGTTGATGCGCTTATAAGCTCGTATAAGCGCGAACCACGAGACACCTTACCCACACGCTAGTGCTACCGCCGCACCACCGCGTTCGTTTGTTTAAGTGCAAATACGGCGCGCGTGTAAGCGCCGTTAGCCGATACTCTCATATCGGCTAACGGCCTATACGTGCAAAAAAAGAAACTATTCTGAAACTAATACTTTTTCGGCTGTACGTCGATGATTGGCTGACGACTGTTATCAACTAGGCCGCATACATTGAAAACTACGAATAGGTTGCATTTGTCTTTCAAGATTGAAATAATTCGATTTAGTATAATATGGTTTAGTTTTTTACGGAGAATCACTGACTCCTAAGTCACAGACCCACCTACACCTAGTCTATAATAGGAGCCAAGGTGTTTAAATTAGAGAGTCAAATTAAAGAGAGTCAGCAAAAACGAAGGGGTCCGTAAGGACCGATGCCTGCCGGGGTTGCGGGACTGTTCGAAAGAGATACCGAGGCCCGGAACACAAAGGGCGATGAAGGAACATGGATGGGTTTTAGGCAGTAAAAGTCTGACACTCCCTCCTGCTCCGCCCAGAGTGGGAGGAGTCATTTGATGATTACCCATCCGAAAAAAATAAAATAAAAAAAGGTGTTTAAATTATTGTGACCTTGTAATAAGCCTTGTTGTTCTTAGTCTTTGGGATATTGTAAGTCTTGGCACGTTCCACGACTTGGAGACAGAATAAAAGTAACTAACAAAAAAAGAACAAATCAGATATTTTGGCAGTAAACTTAACTGCGGTTTGCTAATTGATGAACATGTCACATAAACTTAATATTTTGATTAAACGTGGCAATTTGAGTTTGAAATGTAAGTAATATTTCCAAAACCAGTCGAATATCATCTGTCCTTGGAATATTAATTTTAACTACTAAAATCCTGTGTATGAAACGAAAATAAAGACAAAATTATCTAACAAATTGTCAGGCGCGCATCAACTACTGTAATTGGTCGACAATAGTACATTTTGATACAAGTGGAGAAAGTTTGTTATTGCATTCGAGGCGGAATTATAACACACGAGCCGTAGGCGAGGGTGTTTTTGAGCCGAGAATTGCAATAACAAATGTCCACGTGTATCAAACGACGTTTTTCAATACACTTTTGAAGAAATAAAATAAAATAACGAAAAATATTTTTGGCACGAACTATGAAACTATGATTTTCATTTTCTTTTTTTTCGCGCTTTGGTTTCGCCAGGTTGAAAGAGAGGCAAAGGTATGAAGCCGTTAAACAGCCTTATATAAAAAAAATAGATTTATTTTATATTTTTGAATTAAGAACACACATAAATGTTAATTTGTGTATAAAAGTAACTATTAGTTTTTAATAATCATGTTTATCTATGATATTCTATTTATAAACACAATTTGATTATTAAAAAAATATTTATGCCGTAAGGACGCGTAGTGCTTTGCCGAAATTTAAAAAAAAAACATTCACTTCAGACTATAGACATTGAACCAATTTGGACTTAGTATAGGTATAGTTATCTGTGGCAATTTTCATTCCCGCACACGTGCGGGAAAGTGGGAAAAATCGCACGCGTGTGAAATACGTTGCATGTTGTACTTAATCGTAGTGCGTTATGGACCAGTTTTCGAGGAAGTGTATTGAAAAATTATAAACAGCTAATTGGACATTTGACTTGCGTTTAATTTTGACACACCAATATAATTTTCGTTCCAGAAACCTAGTTTAAAAGCAACACACAAATTGAAGAGACCTTTGTTAAGTGGGTTAAAGGACAACGCAGCTTTATTGAGCTCTAACTTGTACTAAATTGCCGTATACCCGAATACCGACTCCCTTGTTTTATAACTATATACAATTTGCGTACCAAACAGAACTTCTGTTCGCTTTGGTACGCGCTCCGGTACATAAAATACAGTTAATTGAAATAGGTTTTACCTAAAAGTACACATTCTGTCAGCGCTTCTGCACTAAAGTGGATTATTTCACATTCACTTGACACCGAGAGGCAGTATTTCACTGACAACTCAAAGCATCCTGTGTTACCACAAATGAAATAAACAGGAGTAAAATATGCGCGACTCTTGCGATAAAATGCGACATAATGGTCCAAAAAGTTTTTGTTACAGAGCTGAATACCATGAATTTTTTATCCCTTTAGTCTAGGTACATAAATTGGTTGACACATTTTGAACTTTGAATTAAACTTTTTTGTTGTTGAAAAGTTGAGGTAAGTAATTTATTTAAATGAGGCAAGTTCTTAACTAAGGTACGGAATTATTCATTAAATTAATTTATTAACAAAAAAACATAAACACTACACATTTCCCAAGGGAATAAACGCAAGAAAAATCTCATTTGCTAATGAAATTGATACTCGAATAAACTAGAGTAGAAAATAGTCGAAGAGTAGGGAATGAGTGGCTCTCAAGGAGGAGCTCGTGGCTAAATAATAACAGCCACTCAGGTCGACCTTTAGGTTAAGCCGTGCTTGCCTAGGTTGATCTGTGGATGGGTGACCACCCATTACATACCGAGTTTCCTCCGTGCCTCGGAAAGCACGTTAAGCAGTTGGTCCAGGCTGTCATTTGAGATCTTTGACAGTCGTTACAGGTAGTCAGTGGCCCAAAAGTCTGACAACCAGTCTTATCAAGGGGTATCGTATTACCTAGTACTAACTGGATTGCGGAGGTCAGATAGGCAGTCGCTCCATGTAAAATACTGGTATTCAGCTGCATCCGGTTAGACTAGAAGCCGACTCCAACATAGTTGGGAAAAGGCTAGGCAGATGATGAGTAAGGAGGGAACAGTTTTGACGTGACAACGTCTTATAAATTGGTTTGCCGGGTGACACTTCAAGAAACTGCGTTACGCTCCGCTCACGTTATGCGCTCACAATGAGAGCGAGTGAGAGCCCGCCTAAGAGCGAGAGAGACAGACATAAAAAGTTTATTTTACCACTCAAAGTCGTTGTCACGTAAAACTTTCGCCCGTATACCGACTTTACAGGCAACCAATTTTTTTTTTCCAGGAGTAAGATTTTTTTGTAAGTTAAAAAAATAAAAAATATTGCTGAGTTATAATCATAAAAATTGTAATCGTAAAAATGTAAACAAAAATAATAGAAGCAGCCTTCATAATAAACGGTTTTCCCTGCACTAAACCCGGAATCCGGGAAAGGATTTGCGGGGATTTTTCCGGCTCAACAAAGGTGGGATGGGAATAGATGGGAAGATTAAATGCCTTGGCACTGCGTGTCGGACCAGAGCTCTGTTAACGCCATTTTTTATCCATCGAATCTCCCTGAGTGGGCCTGTGAATGACATAAACAACGGTTTGGAAGCCAATTTTCCAATAGACATAGTGGAAAATCGTAAATCGTTTTGTGTTTGTGACCCTACTTACAATTACACCCGTAAGAGTAAAAACAGATTTTTTAGAGTCAACTAATTTTTAAAAGTACATAAGGTCTTATGTACCTTCGGAGTTCCGTAATACAGTCGTGTGTGAAGACATACCTAACCATAATATAGATTATTAACCAAGGGGATAAAGCAGTGTCTTCTGTCGCGGGTGACGATTTAAATCCCGAGCGTAGCGAGGGTGTTAAAAACTTAAATCACGAGCGAAGCGAGGGATTTAAGACGAGTCCTGAGTGTAGCGAGGGATTTAAGTTCACCCAAGACTAAGACAGCTTTATCACCGAGGAAAATACTCTACTTTTCGTACCATTTGCGAAAAAAATTAACACAATAATAATATGAGTTAAGCATTTATTAAAAATAATGACAATTAAAAGTAAAAGTTAACATTCGAAACATTGGTCCAATTATTGATAGAGAGAGTCACATTTTTGTTTGCTACATTTATTGTTGATGAGTTGATTTGAGTATTTCTCTGTTCTTGCGTCTGAGGAACTCGCGTTTCATTGTAGATAGTATACGTCGGAGATAGTGGTGGTGGTGCATCGTGAGTTACGGACGAAGATAAGAAGTTGATAGTTCTAAAAATAAATTAAAATAAACTTAACGTTTATGTATTTGAAGAAAACAAAAACGCGGCAAATTCCTAGACTAATATTTTTTTGTCGGAAAAGCAAAGGCATCAAGCTCATACGGCCTCGTCGGTTTTCGTAATTTTATTTAATAATCATAACTGCATAATAAATGCGTATTCCTTTTTCAAAAAGATGTATAATGCTTTATATACAAACTCAATGGTGTAAACACAGATGTAGTTGAGTATAAATTTCGGTAAGTATTCCAAATTTAAATCACATTCTCCCCCTAGAGGATGAATGAAATTCAGTACAATTTTCTTTCCCTGTTTTTAACAGATTAAAAATGACTATTGTTATGTTCGCTTTTTGTGGCATAGAATGTCACTTTTTTGAGCAAGTGGTACGAAAAGTCCATTTTAAGAATTTTAAATTTTTATCGTGATTAATACCTATTACGATTCTACTAAAGCGGCCATTTTAGACCCCCTGTTATCACAGAATATATAGTAGCTGTTATTAAAAAGATTATTGCAAAAACGTTAGTAGCTACATAATTATTTTGACAACTTTCAATAAGTACGGTCGAACAAGCAATTTGGTTTACAATCAAACCCACAAATTACATTGTAAAATGTAAACCAAATAGCTTGTTCTACCGTACCTAACTAGTTTAGGTCGAATTAATCGTTTGGAAGTAAACACTAATGTGCCAACTTGATTATTCAACCCTCATAATATTTTCTATCTAGTTATGGGCACATTCAATTGTTATTAAATCTAATGTAAATACTTGGGTACAATAACACGCGTAACAATAACCAGTAGCCGAAATTGTATTTTACCGCAAATCATTACGGACAATAATTTGGTTAAGTACCTGTTCTCGTATTGTTGCTGTGGTTATTCAAATTCAATTTGGAATAAAAACATGTTAAACAGTCTATTTACACAAGAGAATGGTATTAATGTGGGCTAAACAATAACCAATACTTTTAACTTACTTCTTATTAAATACTACGACAACAATGCTTAAAATGTCACTTACGGGATATCTGCCGTGATTATTGATTACTAGCTGACGTCCCGTCCTAGCGAACTTACAAACAAATGTTACCTCTTTATAATATTAGTATAGATTTTTGAGCTCCCGATATTTCGATGCTGTTGCAGGGTCAGAGCCCATTCGTCCCCTAAGATTCGCACCCTGTGCCCACTCGTACCCTGGAACTTTTGAGGGGCCCATTCGTACCCTGAAGAATATTTATTTTTATTGATTCTTCTAATATAAGTACATGTATATGTGTATACTGCAGCTTGGTAGTCCTGGTACAGTCGCGCAGAAAAGGGTAAAATAAAAAATATAGTAATTCGGTAGATATCATGTTTATTTCAAATAAGATTAAGTTTAATAAAATGCCTCTAGGCTCTAGGCATTAAGTCAGTCTTCAAAATAATTAATCAACTTTTGGTTTCTTGTACATTTGTAAATATTTAGCAAAATAATATATGATAACTATAATATCTTTATGCAGTAAAATAAAACTGTGTAACTATTTACATAAAATCCCAGTAATAACTGAATTTTAGATTAATTTACATCCAGTGTACAAACAAATAACCAAATATCAATACCAATATAACAAAAATAACAATTAATTGTTAGTACTTTGTACAGTCAAAGAGATCTACAAAATAATGCAATATCACAATAACTTTGTATAAAAGTAATATAAAAAAGTAAAATCAGTCTTTATCAACTATGTAAAACCAACATTTTTACTAACTACAAATACACATGCAAGATCACAATGTCCTAGAAACTAACAAAATACAACTCTTTTACAAAAATCAGCCTTGATTGGCCATCATATAAATCAACATTAAATATAAAATATGCAAAAAAATAGTCACAACACATATATAGTCAGTCAGAACACATATCAACAGTAAATAATCACTTCTTATTTTTTTGTATATTTACCAACTACATACATGCAAAATCATAATAACTTAAATCTAAAAAATTATAACAGTACAAAAAAAAAACTAAAATCACAGTAATTATTGAAGACTAGATAAATCAACATATTTTTTTGTATATTAACCAACTACATACAAAATCGTAATAACTTACATCTAATAAATTATAACTAGAAGAACCTACATAAAACTTGGCTATAATCACCGTATTTTTTGTATATTTACCAACAACATGCAAAATCATAATAACTTAAATCTAACAAACTATAACTACAATAACAAAAAATGACTAAAATCACAATAATTATTGAAGATTAAACAAATCAACATTATTTTAGTATAAAACTAATCTTGTATTTGTTTTTTTATTTTAAATTTTAAAACATCTATAATAAATAGTGAAGTATAAATTCTATAATTCTGTGAATTACCATCAATAATAATACTAATCATATTCCAGGATTCAAATGAGATAATTCGATTCAATTATGTTAAAAATAATATTATTATAATATTAACAGTATTGTTTATTTCGTTAGCCGAACTTCATTTAATAAAAGACCAAAGACACATTGAACAGTCTCGTATTCGCAGTCACTTTCAAGAACCAATATGTCACCGAGGCTGCCATAACATACAAACAAAACACCTTATCTATTTTATAACCCGTTTTTTTAACAAGCCATTCGTGAGACGAGAGACAATATTACATCGTAAGCCTATCGTCAGGTTATATTATTATCATGACGGATTATCATTGATCATAGCTCTTTTTTCAATGATTTTTTATGATTTATTAAATTAATTCCGTTAATAAACTGTTCACAAGTGTACTAAGTTAACCGTTTCTTATGTAAAATATAGCTAATTTTATCTCAGGGGACCAATAGGCACCTGAATAGGTGCCGAATCTTTAACTTATATTGTATATATATTAGAGGAGACGAATGGGTACCTTAAAAAGAATATTTTTTGTTAAAATATTAATTGGTCCCCTACCAGGAGACCAATGGGCACCTATATAGGGGCCGAATCCACAACTTTTATGCTGGGGGACGAATTTTAGGGTACGAATGGGCTCTGACCCCTGTTGCAAGCGCCATGATCGCGGGTTAACTGGAGAATGCGGGTGGGTGGAAAAAATTGTTAGAAGCAGACAAATCTGTTTACCCTCTTTCTTTGTCTTTTGCTACGCGCTCTACTGGAACTCGACAAGTCACGGTGTAGGTACTATACAGGTTATTAAAGACTGCCACGATGTCTTCTCTGACAAAGTTCTAAACAAGCTCTTTAGGCCCAAGGTTTCGCAACCACCAAAGTTTTACGGATTACCCAAAATTCATAATAAGGATTTCCTATTGCACTCAATAGTTAGTCAGATTGATTCTCCAACTAGTGACTTAGCGAGACACGTTTCAGACACCCTACAGAAACCAATGGATAACCAATGGATTATGCCAATTGCTGGAGCACAAATTGATGGTGTAGCCATGGGTAGTCCAGTGGCACCTGTGGTTGCTAACTTGTGGATGGAACACATCGAAGCCCTAGGCTATTTCCACATGTCCGGTGCCTATCAAGGTTTGGAAGCGGTATGTGGACGACGTATTCTGCATCCTCAGAGGTGGAATATCAGAAGTTGAGAGATGTTTGAACCATCTGAATAATATCCACTCGGCCATGCGTTTCACAGCGGCAGTGGAGAAAGATCGGACGTTAGCATTTCTTGACGTGAAAGTCTTTGCAAGGAGTGATGGGATCCTCAGCCATTTAATGTACAGGAAGTCGACTCATACAGACCGCTACTTACATGCCACCTCACATCATCACCCCTGTTACCTCAAGTCCGTAGTCACCTCATTCACAAATCGTGCATTAGATCTGTGTGACTCGGAACATCTTGCTCGTGAATTATCCCACGTTCAAAAGGTTTTGCATAAGAAATTTGGCTCCAAAGCCAACGTTGGAGAAGTAAGACCAGAAAAGATGCGAGCCGCCCGATCTACGGTGGAGCGCCAACCAACTTTTTTGTCATACCTTAGAGGAGTAACGGACAAGATAGGTCGTTTACTTAGTAAATATTCGATTAAGACCGTGTTTACTCCTCACAAGAAACTTGCACAAAGTCCTTCCCCGAAGGATAAGATCCCGTACGAACATCCTGGGTTGTATAAAGTTGCGGCAGTTCATAGATCGGACAAACGAAGCGAACTGTCTCATGCCACATCAAAGAGCACATAAAGGCTGTGAAAAACAATGATGAGCAGAAATCGGCCATAGCTGAACATCTACTGTCGTCAGAGCCCAATCACTGGATTGAATTTCTCAAGCCACGTATTTTGTCAACAGACAAACATTACTTTCCAAGGCTGACAAGAGAAGCAATTGAAATAAGACAACACAAATATTTTAATCGAGAGGATGGCTTCAAATTGTCAAGTACGTGGAATCCAGTATTGATTATGCTCAAAAGTAGCAGCCAGCAACGTAATAAGGACTCCACAAAACCTAGTGATACTGTGAGTGTGTTTTGCCGTGACTTAGTGTCTAGTTCCAGTAGTGTGCGTAGCAAAAGACAAAGAAAGAGGGTTGGCAGATTTGTCTGCTCCTATTTTTTTTTTCCATCCACCCGCATTCTCCAGTTAACCCGCAATCATGGCGCTTGCTCAAAAATAATCAATAATCACGGAAGATATCCCGTAAGTGACATTTCAAGTATAGTTATGAACCGTGAAAAACAGTGTACGACAACAATGTTTTGAAGTCAAGAACAGAAACCAACAAATTCCGAGTACCTGCAGTGTAATTAATAACCAGAATAATTATGAAATTGTAACCATATTTCACTGTCATTTCGTTATAATTATACATTAATCTTCGGGCAGATGCATCTCCGTATTATGTTTTCCTCCGTAATTATGTTTTCTTAATTATTTTTGATACCATCCATGTTATTAATCGCGTAAACACAGATTTTGTGTTATTTGGTTTAATAGAAAAAAAAATTTGACTCAAACGAAAAAAGTTTTTAGGGTATTCCTCTTTTCAAATATCCCGAACAAAAGCTGTGCCCATACCTTAGACAAAACAGTTTTCTCTGTCTCTGACAAAACACCTTTTCTATTCCCGAGACGCTTTTGTCTGAGTGAAAGAAGCCTAAGAATTTCGTGAAAACAAAAATAGGACACATTTCTTTTGCGTTTCGAAAGCAAAAGAGGCATTTACTTGATGAACCTATTAATTTAAGAAAAAGAAACGAACAAATGAAAATACTGTGTGAAGGATATGTCTAGAAAGGAGGTGACTGCTAAGATGACAAGTAATAGAAAATTATGGAAAAAGAAGAAATGCTGCCCTGACCCCATTGAGCTATTACTACTACCTATAGAGAAGACAGCTTGAACAAAATCTGTGCACAGTGCGGGGCGCGTGGGGGGCGGCTAACCCCGTATATATAATGCTGTGGCGAGCAAGCGACTGAGTGAACTTAAGCCAGCCGACAGCAGTTGAACGGAGCACAGATTTTGTTCGCGGTGTCTTCTCTATACGTAGTAGTAATAGCTCAATGGCTGACCCTAAACATTTGGGATAAGAGCAAGAGAATAATGATGTACTTATTAATTCCATCGTTATAGGTATACCAAATTTGTTTGATCTCGCGCTATTAAGAACACGTTCAGACAAAATAAGTCTTTAAGTATGGTCTCAGAGAGTGAGTATTAGATATTATTATGTTGAAGGTTATAACTTATGTTAGGAAGAACTAACTTTTCTGCTAAGTTTGTTGTGGATAAGAACACCATCTATTCTATATCTATATCTATACACTAGCTGTTGCCCGCGGCTTCGCCCGCGTAAAGTTCGGTAATTGTCCCACTGAATCATAATAAAGGGATAAATAGTATCCTTCATGTTAATCCAGGTTATAAACTATGTATGTGCCAAATTTCATATACATCACAATTTATTATTATCATCAAAATCACCATCACTATCACAACCACCATCACTATCACCATCACCATCACCATCACCATCACCATAACCATCACTATCACTATCACTATCACTATCAATATCACATCACTATCACTATCACAACCACAACCACAATCACAATCACAATAACAATCACAATAACAATCACTATCACAATCACAATCACAATCACTATCAAAATCACTATCACAATCACTATCACAGTCACTATCACAATCACTATCACAATCACTATCACAATCACAATCACAATCACTATCAAAATCACTATCACAATCACTATCACAGTCACTATCACAATCACTATCACAATCACTATCACAATCACTATCACAATCACTATCACAATCACTATCACAATCACTATAACAATCACTATCACAATCACTATCACAATCACTATCACAATCACTATCACAATCACTATCACAATCACTATCACAATCACTATCACAATCACTATCACAATCACTATAACAATCACTATCACAATCACTATCACAATCACAATCACTATCACAATCACAATCACAATCACAATCACAATCACAATCACAATCACAATCACAATCACAATCACAATCACAATCACAATCACTATCACTACCACTATCACTATCGCAATCACTATCACTATCACTATCACAATCACTATCACAATCACTATCACAATCACTATCACAATCACTATCACAATCACAATCACAATCACTATCACAATCACAATCACAATCACAATCACAATCACAATCACTGTCACTATCACTATCACTATCGCAATCACTATCACTATCACAATCACTATCACAATCACTATCACTATCACAATCACTATCACAATCACTATCACTATCACAATCACTATCACAATCACTATCACAATCACTATCACAATCACAATCACAATCACAATCACAATCACAATCACTATCACAATCACTATCACAATCACTATCACTATCACTATCACTATCACAATCACTATCACTATCACAATCACTATCACAATCACTATCACAATCACAATCACAATCACTATCACTATCACAATCACTATCACTATCACAATCACTATCACTATCACAATCACTATCACTATCACAATCACTATCACAATCACTATCACTATCACTATCACTATCACAATCACTATCACTATCACAATCACTATCACAATCACTATCACAATCACAATCACTATCACTATCACTATCACAATCACTATCACAATCACTATCACTATCACAATCACTATCACTATCACAATCACTATCACAATCACTATCACAATCACAATCACTATCACAATCACTATCACTATCACAATCACTATCACTATCACTATCACTATCACAATCACTATCACTATCACAATCACTATCACAATCACTATCACAATCACAATCACTATCACTATCACTATCACAATCACTATCACAATCACTATCACTATCACAATCACTATCACTATCACAATCACTATCACAATCACTATCACAATCACAATCACTATCACAATCACTATCACAATCACTATCACAATCACTATCACAATCACTATCACAATCACCATCATCGTTATCACAATCTTTATCATCGTAATCGCAATCATTATCATTGTAATCACAATCATCATGATTACAATCGCCATCACTATCACAACTACAATCATTATCACAATCACCATCACTATCACAATCACCATCATTAACACAATCACACCCACCATCACATTCACAATCACTATCCTCGTTATCACAATCATTATCATCTTAATCACAATCATCTTTGTCATTATCACAATCACCATCTCTGTTACAATCACAATCACAATTGCCATCACCATTACTATCACCATCACAATCACCGTCACTATCACAATCACCATCACAATCACCATCAACATCACTATCACAATCACCATCATCGTTTTCACAATAATTATCGTCGTAATTACAATCATTATCATCGTAATAACAATCATTATCATCTCAATCACAATCATCATGATCACAATCACCATCACTATAACAATCACCATCATTAACACAATCACACCCACCATCACATTCACAATCACTATCCTCGGTATCACAATCATTATCATCGTAATCACAATCATCTTCGTCATTATCACAATCACCATCTCTGTTACAATCACAATCACAATTACCATCATCATTACTATCACCATCACAATCACCGTCACTATCACAATCACCATCACAATCACCATCATAATCACTATCACAATCACCATCATCGTTTTCACAATAATTATCGTCGTAATTACAATCATTATCATCGTAATAACAATCATTATCATCTCAATCACAATCATCATGATCACAATCGCCGTCACTATCACAAAATCAAGTTAAAACAATCACCATCACCATCACAATCACTCTCACAATCACTATCCTCGTTATCACAATCATTATCATCGTGTTCACAATCATCTTCATCATTATCACCGTCACTGTCATAATCACAATCACCATCACCATCGCTATCACCATCACAATCACCATCACAATCACCATCAAAATCACTATCACAATCACCATCATCGTTACTACAATAATTATAATCGTAATCACAATAATTACCATCTTAATCACAATCTTCATCGTAATCACAATCATCATCATCATAATCATCAGCATCATTATCACAATCATCACAATAAATCAACAATAACCCTGTATAGAAGTTGAATCCGCCATCTTCTGGATCTCAAAATAAATGCCATTTTCGTAATCAGCGCCCCTGATAATCTCGGTATCGACACCCATATTGATTTTTAGACATTTCAACCCCATCGCACCCCAACAGGGAATGATTGTATTTCAGGTCCGCCACACTAAATCTTAAAATCGTTGTTTTTTTAATACACCCGACCCAGTTTACCATAAAAACAATACCTATGTTTAATTTCAGGCTTTGTTACCCCATTTCCCCCTTTAGGGGTTGAATTCTGAAAAAAACCTGAAACACAAATGTTAACTCATTTATTGATTAGAGTACTCCTGTTAAATTTCGAATAAAATAGTCTAACTAATCTTGTTTCCCCATACAAACTTTGGAGCCCCGTTTAACCCCCATAGGGGGTGAATTTTGAAAAATCCTTTCTTAGTGCACCCCTAGACCACATAAGGAACCTACTTGCCAAATTTGGAATCTCTAGACTCAGTGGTTTGGGCTGTGCATTGATTTTTATACTTTGCCACCCCATTTCCCCCTCTTAGGGGTTGAATTCTGAAAAACCCTGAAACACGTTTCTACTCATTTATTAATAGGAGCACTCCTGTGAAGTTTCGAATAAAATAGTCTAACTAATCTTGTTTCCCCATACAAACTTTGGAGCCCCGTTTAACCCCCTTAGGGGGTGAATTTTGAAAAATCCTTTCTTAGTGCACCCCTAGACCACCTAAGGAACCTACTTGCCAAATTTGGAATCTGTAGACCCAGCGCTTTGGGCTGTGCGTTGATAGATGAGTCAGTCAGTCAGTCAGTCAGTCAGTCAGTCAATCAGTCAGTCAGTCAGTCAGTCAGTCAGTCAGTTTCTTCTTTTATATATTTAGATATAATAAATCTGTAGAAAAATAGTTTTTGTACATCGAAAATATTTAAAAAAAAATTGCCAGGGTGTGAAAGGATAACCATCAGAATTCATTTCCAGCATTTTTGGAATTTTTGTCTGTTTGTCTGTTTATCTGTTTGTCTGTTTCGATGATCAAGCATCACGTAAAATATACGAAACCAATACAGATAACTTTTATACATAAAAATTGTGCGTATCTTGAGGTATTACTTAGTTTTTGTTTCATCGTAATGGGTTAATTCTATCAGAAGATATACGAATTTAAAGTGTTCAAGAAGAAATAATCATCAAATGTAAGATACAGCGACATCTATTGTGCTAGAATGGTACTAATGACTAAAAATGAGCTCACCAGATAACTTTTAAATTGACTGACCAGCTTTAAAGTTATCATCATCATCATCAGCCTATTAATGTTCCCACTGCTGGGACACAGGCCTCCTCTCTATGAGAGGGAATGGGCTATAATCCACAACGCGGGCCCAGTGCGGATTGATGTTTTCCTTCACCGTTTTAAGAGCAGAGGTGATGAAATAAATTACACAAAGTTCTTTTTTCTTTTTTCGTATGGTAAATCATCAAATGACTCCTCCCGCTCTTGGCGGAGAAGGAGGGAGTGTCAGACTTTTACTGACTAAATCTCATCCAAGTTCCTTCATCGCCGTTTGTGTTCCGGGGCCACGGTATCTCTTTCGAACAGTCCCGCAACCCCGGCAGGCATCGGCCCTTGCGCACCCTTTCCTATTGCTGACTCTCTTTGAGGCGCGCGAACACGAACGCGCCGTCGACACGGCCTGTCGTCATGAGACGGACGGATGGCGAGCTAGCCCATAGCCCACCGTCCACAGGCCCGCGCCTACGGTGGCCGGGGGCCACAAGGTGGCCCCCGACGCCCGGGTTGTCTCCCGTGGCGGCCGGGACGCTGAGAGGTTCTCTCCCTCTCCCGTTCCGCTACCTCCTTCTCTAGCACGACTGCTTCGCAGAAGGAGGTGACGGCGTCCCATTCCGTCTCGCTCCGAACCATGGCTTGAACCAGGGCCGAACGCGAGAGGTCGCCGCCGCCAATTGCTGCTTCGAGGACACGGCGGTGCTCCGCCCACGCGGGGCACACCTCCACCGTGTCCTCCGATCGATCCTCGCAGTAGAAACACCCGGGCGTTTCCTCCCGCCCGATTCGGTGCAGGAATCTCCCGAAACAACCGTGTCCGGTGAGGACCTGCGTCAGGTGGAAGGTGAGGACGCCGTGGCGTCTCTCAAGCCACTCCTCAAAGAGGGGACTTATCGCCACCATTGTGGCGTGCCCTGCACGGGTGACAGTCGCTCTCTCCATGTCTCCATGTAGCCTGCCTGGGTTCGAACCCACGACTTAGTGTTCGTAAGTCGGGGCCTAAAATGACCCATTATATACGAGGTAGTTTTACTACCAAGCTTTAGCGACGACTCACGCAGTAGCGTGATGATGTAAATTTAGTAAATATGTATTAGGGAATTGTTCCTCTTAAAAAGTCCAACATAAAATCCGCAATATCATAATAATGTATATCTTTTAAGGTCTCACATTCTCTCTGACCCTCTCTCTCTCTCATGTGACGCAGACGAAGTTGCGCGGGTCAGCTAGTTATAAAATAAATTAACCCGTATGCTCCCGGCCGTGCCTCCAGAGGCACGGTGCATTGTTATTTTAATTGTATCTGTAATTGCGGGTATTGAAGTGTTAAGCCAATTTAAGCGTTATTGGTGATATTCAAAAATGACACGTGCGTAAGTACTCGCATCCAGCGAGAGTGTATGCCCAAGGCCGGCCGGCAGTCTCGACAGAGATAGCGACAAAATCGCTAACTTTCGATTGCTAAGTAATTACAAATCGAAAGTTAGCGATTTTGTCGCAACCGAATGCTTGCGAGAAACGCATCATGGATATAAAGACTTGCGTTACTCGCAAGCATCATTATTGCCACCGAATTTATTCGATTTTCGAGATTGCCGGTCGGCCTAGATGTATGAAAGTAGACGATGCGAAAGTAGTTATTCTAAAGATCGTAGCAGGGGGCGTTCCGCAGTTTCTGCCTACCCGTAGAGAACAGTAGCGTGAATTTATGAATAATTAGGCTTATTTTAAAATAATTCCCGTAGAAAAGAGACATGAAACGTTCAATTTATTTTCATAATAATAATAATATTCAGACGACTGTTTTGAGGAATTCAGAATTGCAAAGGTATTACATACGCTTTGTGTTTTTTCAAACGACATAGTTGAGCTACAACGAGGAAAAAATATGATGGTAAGATTTTATTCTGAACATTCGTTTTCCTACACGTGTTAATTTTTACAGGGTGGAAACAGACCCTTCAAGAAGCCGACAACCAAGCATTCTGTACATCAAACTAGTACCCTAAGCAAAATTGTTTGCCGGGAAATGGACTTTTTTTTGGGATAAAAGTCACGTTTTCGGTAGGACTCAATCTGACGGATGGATTGAATAGTACGGGGGTCGTGGAGGTGTTTAAAGTAAAAATCTTACATTAAAACATGTATTTCGTAACTTGTGAAAAAGTTGGAACTTTGACCCCAATAATATGTCTTCATAACTAGAAGGATTCCAGGTACGGTGTACAACAAAAAAATGATCGCAATGACGGGGAGAACAAGTACCTTCCGGCTTCGTTAAGGGTCGTTTTAGACCCTTTATAACGTGCTCGTATTGGACATTAAGGGCTACCGCACACTATAGACAAGACTGTCTTTAGACAGACAATTATCCTACTAGTGCGAGCGAGACAGACTATACGCACAAAGACTTAGTGCAATTTAGTGATACTAACATAGTTTTAAGTTATATTTACTAATACAATTGTAATAAAACGTATGTATACTTAGGTTAAGGTATGGGTCTTTGTTACCTGAAAATAAATGGATTATTATTATTTATTATTTCCTTTATTCATCTATAAACAAATTTGTTACATTTTTAAATATTAATTAAAAAATATATAAAAAACATTTAAAAATATAAAAAATTGTAGCCCACCGGTATCGGGAACAGGGTCCAAGCTACCGGCGGTCAGGGCTCCAGAGAGAGAAACCTCCTAACAATACGAGCCGTGTCCAGGAGTACCGCTTTCTGAATCAAGCCCTTGATCCAGCTGCCTAACGAGAGCCTCCTCAGGTATTGATCGAGGCTCTTGGCAATTAAGCCATGGGCTGATACGACTATCGGCACAATGATTGCTGAGTCCACTTCCCACATGTCAACAACCTCGCGAGCCAAGTCAAGATACTTGATTTGTTTATCTTTCTCGGCTTTCACGAGGTTCTCATCATGTGGGACCGTTATGTCAACAATAATTGCGCGCCGCTCTGATCGATCCACCACCACTATATCAGGCTTATTGGCTACAATAGTCCTGTCAGTGATGATGGATTGATCCCAGTACAACGTGATACAGCCATTATCGAGAACTGGGTCGGGCACATACCTATAGTAAGGCACTTCCGATTCCACAAGGTTGTATTTTAGAGCAAGTTGCTGATGGATAATCCTGGCTACAAGGTTGTGTCTATGCAGGTACTCTCCGTTAGCTAGACGAGAACACCCGGAGATAATGTGACGGATTGATTCGCCTGGACGGTGGCATGCCCGACATATGTACCATCCTTCACAATAAATCTCCGGTAGTTATTCGTCATCATAACTTCATCCATTATTGCACAGACAAAACCTTCAGTTTCTCCGAATAGGTCCCCGGAACGTAGCCAGGCTACGGACGCTGATAGGTCTACATCGGGCCCATGGAGGGCCCGGAAAAAGCGTCCGTGAAGCTCCTTACTCTGCCATACCTCCCTGCGATCGTTAGTGTCAAGCACTGGAGGTTTGCGCCAGTTCTCTTTAGCCAAGGAGAGCGGGGTGAAACCCTTGTCCATCGTGACGACATCTCGATGCATTCCCACATCGGTTCCTAGGAAATATTCCCTGAGGCTGCATATCTCGCGATTGTGGAGAGTCTTAGCATTTAAAAAGCCTCGACCCCCGCACTTCCGCGGGATATACAGTCTCATAACCGAAGAACGTGGGTGATGCATCCGATACGCCGTCAACAATTTACGGACCTTCGTATCCAAGGCGTCTAGTTCTGTTTGTTTGAGTTTATTATTTATTATTATTATGTATTCTCGCTCGCACTAGTAGGGTAATTGGTGTCGATTCTGTTGTGCACAAATCAAACTTAATTGAGGCTATTGCTATCTTTTTCTCTCTAATAAAACGAGAAAGAGATGGACGTAATTTAGAACTGTCAAATTTAGTTGGAACTAATATTTCCATACAAATGAAGGGTGCACGTAAAAACATGTCGACTAAAACACGGTGAACCTTCACCGTGTTTTCACCGTGTGTTTTCACCGTGCTTCAACTAGTTTGACATCTCTATCTTAGTTCATAGCTATAGCCGTCCTTTTCTCGCACTGCCATTTAGTAAAAGATAGCAATAGCCTAAATTAAGTTTAGTTTGTGCACAACAGAATCGACACCATTGTCTCTCTAAATACAGTCTTGTCTATAGTGTGCGGTAGCCCTAACAGTGCATTGAACTAATTGAATAGACTCATTTAGTATCAGAAAATATTTGTCTAGGATATATGGATAGGAAAGATCGTCTCCTATCGTCAAGGACCGTTTGGCGCTTGAATAACTTAGTTAGAGGGATGCTGTTAGGGAATATTTATCAGAGAGTTATGTGTAAATGTATCGAATAAATTAATAAGGCGGTGCTTATTTCGATTTTGGCCAGTTGCCAAAAGATTATTATAGAGCCTATTTTTCTAAATCAGTCAATAAACCATGTCTACAACTATATATTTCGTTTTGTTTTTCGTCTCCAATAATATTGCTCTAAGGCTATATTATTAGTCTTGGAATGGGATGATACGATATACAAGACAAACAGTATGCAATAATGCAAATACTTTGAGCAATATCAATATCTCTATAAGAACAACACGACGATCAATTTCTTTGTACATTTTATATTTCGATCATCATTTTGCGTTGTTAGCCATATTCCAAAGGACAAATAAAGTGAAAGTGGGCCACAAAGGCCTACCGGAAAACGGTACGGAACAGTTATTTGTGACTTTTTTTATGGACAAACGGAATTTCCTTTGCAATCAGAGTCAAAGGTTTGCGCCTTCAAAACCTAAAATGAAAGGCTAAAAGCGGTTTCTGATAAACCCAATAGATAGGTTCCGGTCGTCATTTAGAATCGATTTTCATTAATCGCTTTATGTCCATACCAATACCTTTCTCGGTCAATATTCAGCCAATCAAGATTCACGCTCCAAATTGATTGAAAATCGTCGGTTTTATTTTTAACGCTTAAGTCCCCAGCCGTTCCCGAAAGGATAGAAAGGAATAGAACAATAATATTTTAATTGTGTCTGTAATTGCGGGTATCTAAATGTTAAACTTGAACTGATGTACGAACACAGTGGCCGCTCGAATCGAGCGTGCGGCGGGGCGGGGCGTGCAGCGTTCATGTCAAACACATGCATTTATACGTGAGTGGCCTCAGTAGACGCCCGCCGCGTTGGTCGGCAGCTCGACGCCCCGCAGAACGCGCCGCCCGACGCTGTTGCACTGTGTACGAACACTAAACTTGTGGTTACCGCGGTAGTTGTGCGGGCTGATAGATAACATTCAAATCTATGTCAGATATTAATATGTGGGTAAAGAGATAACGATTTTACCAATTAACGACTGGTTAAATTGTAAATAAGAAAGTAGTATTTTTTGCCTCGAATTTGCTTTGGTTGTAAATTGGTTTAACCATTCCGTTTTGACAACAGAGGGGACAGTGTATTTAGATATGATATAACATCATGCCTGTAATCCCTGAATGGTTAGGCAAAAGTGTTCCTTTTGTATTAGGTAATGAGAATATCCTATAGGACAACCCCAATAATGCCCGACCTGGAAATGCAACTTAGTACATCAAGCTGAGCAGTAGCTCATGCCCACTGGACCAGTGATTCCCAAATCAGGGAGACCCATCGGGGGTCTACGTTAGCGTGAAAAGAAAAATGGGAGTTCACAAGTTGTAAGTGGGGGTCCACGAAAATTTGTCTGGTTTCGATACTTAAGAACAAAAATGATAACTTGGCTTTATCTACGTATATAGCAATGTGGGCTACTCGAAAAAGTAAAAAAAAAGAAGGTCCGGTGATGACCGGTTGTATTTCGGTGAATATGGTCAAAATGAATTTTCAAAGCTATAAGATTCTAATTTTCAGATTTTTTGCCAAAAAAAATTTTAGGAGCTACCTACGGCAATCCATCCTAATAGATAGCGTGACAAAATAATATTCTAAATTTCTTGTCGTTTGTTTTTTGGCACACAGGCTTGAAAAAGATGCAGCAAAACCAGATGTTTTTTTAACCACCAGAAAAAAAAGTTTGGGAACCTCTGTTAACTAGACCAATGAGGCAGATATCACACAGTTTCTGCTGACCTAGGCTCTTTAAAAACACCCAATAAATTACTATACTACTAAAAGACGTGACCTAGTTACCCGAATTTAGTAGATATTCAATTATTTCGTTTAAGATTTTCAAAGGACTATCTATGATAATGATTTAATTAATGTATGAAACCGTTAAGTAACTCACTTTGACTTAGTTTACTTACCAAGTTTATCTAGACCTCGCGTGACTGTTAAACTGAATAGTTAAATAACAAGACATTTTCTAAAAACGTTAGCAAACAAACGTATCTGCACGCTACTATTCAACTAGATTAAATTACTTGCCCAGGCTTGTTTATTATATTGATTACATTTAATCAACATAACAAATAAGCTTTTGCTATCAAAGCAAACGACCAAAAATGGCGTTTAATTCGAAAAGGCTTATACACGTGGCAAACAGATTACTGTTTGCCGAATTCCTACTGATTTATCTAGTATGTTGGTTTGTTTATGGCTTTATAATAACGCGTTTAGGATGCTGGTGGGGCTGCCCCGCTTCTGTAGTGCGTCGGGGATGTTCGCAGATGCGCATGTGGATTGTTTTTACGCAACAATGCGTAAAAGGTGCGCCTCCCTGGTGCGCAGGGTGTGGGGCAGCACCAACAGTATCTTAAGCATGATTGCCAGTCGCCTGGACTGTGTTTATGTGGGTCGCTGCTGTGCAATTACTCATGGTTTGTCGCAGCAGTAATTCACCTTTATTTGTTGTATTGTGTGTTTGATGCCTTAGTGTTTACTAACATAGTCGTAAGTTTTACTAACACCTTTTTGAGTCATGGATACTTGAATAAATATACATTATTATTATTATTTTATTTGTTTTACTTATATTTATGTATACACACCAATAAAATACAAACCAATAAATACCCTTTAAGTCACTCCTCCGCCCGCGCGCACACGTAGTTGACGTGCACAAAGTTCCTCCGTATCAACTAAAATTACTTACTGAACCGTAGCAAATCTAAGCAAATTGAGTACTTCTACATGTCTTAGAATCAGTGACTACTTAGTGAAATGTGTTTGTTTTAATCACATTAAATTAATTGAGTAAAACTAAACAAATACAAATGCAACAAGTTATCGTCGTCGCAAGTAAACAACCAGTGAGTCATCAAGCTGCTTCGCTCCAATTCGTCGGCTGGCGGTGAGTCAGACAACGCACGACGACCCAAAACGCTACCTTATATGGTCACAAACTCCAACACAGCTTGACTGAAGAGACACACCTACTGGTGGAATACATAGGCAATTTTCGTCACATCGTTGTGTGGCTTCTTAGCAGGATAAAACTTCCTTCGGACTTGCGAGCGACGAGTTGTGGGTTCGATTCCGAGGACGCGCAATTTTATTGTTTTTGGTTTTCACTTTTTGTGTGATTGTATGTACTTTTCTCGCAAAAAAAAGGAGCTATTATTTTTGTTTGGTGTACTAAGTCCTACAAAAAGTTTCAACAATGCCACTTAATCGAACTCCTTTAAAGACACCCACTCTCTCTGAGTCAGAAACCGAATCGAGCACAGGCTCTCAAACTCAGACACTTATGAAAATACTTACCCCTTCTCCGGCTGTTCCTGAAAACGAACATATAACTACCCGTAAACGCAAACATGTTAATGACTATTCTACCTTCATGAAGGAGATCTATGATATGTTAAAATCTCATACAGCTCAGATGGACAGCAAGTTAGAGTCTATACAGACTACAATGAAGGAGATAATTTCACAGAAAGCTGAAATAAAAGAAAAGTTAACCACTATGGCTAAGCAATATGATGATATTGTCATTAGAACAGAGAAGTTGGAGGCTGAGAGGAGATCTGATTTTAACTATATTATTCAGCTAGAAGATCGAATCGAAAACTTGGAAAGGATGTCATGCCTGTCGAAAATGGAAATTAGAAATATTCCGAAACCACCTGGAGAGTCTGAGGAATACCGTCATAAAATTGTTACAGAAACGGCCACGGTTCTCGGTGTATCTATCCAACGGCATGATATCAAAGATTTGTTCAGGCTAAACAGGAAGGAAGGCGTATCACCAATAATAGTAGATTTTACGAGCATGCATATTAAAGGCGATTTCATCAAAAATGCACGGGACTTTAACAAGACTAATAAACTAGATAAGTTAAACACGTCTCATGTAAAATTAGAGGGCCCTCCTAAGCCGATATTCCTGTCCGAGTGCCTAACACCAAAAGCTCAACGTCTATTCTACCTTGCTAGAAAATTCGCCAAAGAAAATAGCTATATGTTTTGCTGGACTTCTCTCGGAAAAGTATTTCTAAGAAAAAGTGAGGGAGGAAAGCAAATTCTTATTAAAAACGAAGCGGACATAGATCTCCTACATCAAGCTAAATGACTAGCTGAGTATTTATGCACCTATTATCCTACAAACCCTTATAACTACCATGAGTTTTTTATTCTTAAATTTTGCATGCTTTGTATTCAATCAAAATTAACTTATATGTTCATATTGTTAGTAATTAAGTATTTCTGCCATTGTTCTTTCTACTATTCATCTAGTTACATTCACCACACATCGAAACATAACATTCACACATTATTTTTACTAAAACACAAAACACTTCCGTGCTTTTCATTGTGTGCCTTTAATATAGCATATTTTGCAGCTTTTGATGTACCGATTTGTCTCTGCTATACCATTGCTACTAGTTCTGTTTCCGTATCTATATACAAGGAATATGGTTGATATTCAAGGTATCGCAAATGACATTGACGATGTAGTCAGTGTCGGCGATGCTATAGCTATTGACATTCCGGAACATTGCAAGGCTACCTTTAACTCAGGTGCAAAATCGTTTTCAGTTCTAAATCAAAATATCAGAAGCCTAAACCGTAACTATGAAGGGCTTGCTGTTCTCCTCAAAAGATTAGACATCAATTACGATCTTATTATGCTTACAGAATCTTGGCTATCCGAAAATTCGATCATACCTGAAATGGTAAACTACACCACTCATAGTACTAAATCTTACCTTAATCAAAATGATGGTATCGTATTATACCTAAAAGATAGCATACACGCGAATGTCTATGAACCAAATTATTGTCAAGAAGTAAATTGCCTTGTGACAACAATTAATAACGATTTAGCTATTGTATCAATGTACAGATCTCCAGCATTCAAAAACCTAGAACTCTTTTTAAAGTCTTTAGATAAAATCTTGTCCAGTATTAGCCAATATATAAACATAGTTTTAATGGGCGATTTAAATATTAATATTAAACAGGAACAGCTTAACCCTAAACATACAGAGTACTTAAATCTGCTTGCGTCCCACGGCCTTCTTAACACGCACACTCTGCCTACTAGAGAATCAAACTGTCTTGACCACTGCTTCGTCAGAACCAAACTAAAACCGCTGACTATAGTTTGTAATTCAACCTTAACTGACCACTTCAGTGTTATGATATCACTACCTCTGAAAATGAAAAATAGACCCAAAAAAAACCCCATTCATACAAAAACCGACTATGATGCTGCTATTGGAGACCTACAACAGATTAACTGGGAAGAAAGGTTTCATAATGAGGACCCAAATGCAATGATGAACATCTTCTTGAAAACCATCAGAGACATCCTTTCGAATCACACACACACTGTCAAACAGCCTAGGCGACAAATAATCCTTAAGCCTTGGATTACGCCAGGCCTACGTAGATGTATGAAAAATCGCGATCAACTTCACCATAAACTGAGAAAATCCCCAGAAAACCCAACCCTTACCATAACCTACAAGCGCTACCGAAATACATGTAACAACCTATTAAAAAACCTTAAAAACAAATATTTTAAATCAGAATTAGCTAAGTCTAGTAACAATATAAAAAAACAATGGGGACTGGTAAAAGAAATGGCTAATTTAAACAGCAACCCAAAAATGCCATTGGAGCTTCTTTCCACTAATTCTACACAGCAGGACGCGTTAAATAACATAAATAGCTACTTTGTCAATGTCGGTAGTAATTTGGCAAACACCATCATGTCCAGGACCCTCACAAATGAGATAGATTTGAGCAGGCGGTGTAGACCAAAACCGAATAGCGGAACCCTTAACTCCTTTATGCTTCTCCCAACAGACCAATTTGAAATTAAAGAAATAATTGCTAACATTAAAGCTAAGAATTCCTCGGGATGGGACGGTGTCTCCACGCTTTTTATTAAAAGAGCAGTGGATTACCTTATTGCACCACTAGCACGCATATTTAATGCTTGCTTTTTAAAAGGAGTCTTTCCTGATGCCCTTAAAAAGTCCGTCACTATTCCTATATATAAAGCAGGAGACAAAACTTTGGTGTCGAATTATAGACCGATCTCTCTGCTTCCTAGTTTTTCAAAAATTCTAGAAAAGCTAATAAATAAGAGGCTAAAACACTACCTAGAGACTCATAATCTTCTCTCAGGTAATCAGTTTGGGTTCAGGGAAAAAATATCAACCGCGGACGCTCTTCACAAACTAACTTCGTATGTAGTCGAAAACATGGATAGGGGGCAGAAGTCTCTAGGCATATTCCTCGACCTTGCTAAGGCCTTCGACACCGTCTCTATACCCATCCTCCTGAACAAACTCGATACCTTAGGAATTCGAGGAATACCTCTCCAACTTTTCCAAGATTACTTGACAAACCGTAAACAGGTTATAAAAATTGATAACAGTATAAGCCAGGAGGAAAATACCACCTTCGGAGTGCCTCAAGGCAGTGTATTGGGTCCTACGCTGTTTTTAATATATATTAATGACCTCTGCAATTTGCTTTTACAAAATGGTCAAATAATAACATTTGCAGATGACACAGTATTATTGTTCAGCTCTAACACGTGGAAAGATGTAACCGAAGCAGCAAATGAAGGTTTTGCTTTAGTAACCTCATGGCTGGACAATCATCTGTTGACACTTAATCTTGACAAAACGAAATATATTACATTCTCAATTAACAGTAGAACTCAACCGTCTCCTAACTCAATAAATATTCAAACTCACCATTGCAACAGTCGAAGTACCTGTCATTGTAACCCAATCACCAGAACAAATTCCATAAGATATCTTGGTGTTATAGTAGACCAAAACTTAAACTGGAAAGAACATGTCATTAAAGTAATTAATCGCGCAAGAAAGCTAATTTATATTTTTAAAACTATTAGGAATGCATGTGACATTAAGCTACTGATAAAAATCTATTTAGCACTATGTCAATCTATATTGATATACGGCCTGAATGTATGGGGAGGAACCTCAAAAACAACCATGTTGACTGTTGAAAGAGCCCAACGCATGATACTCAAAGTAATTTCTCGCAAAAAGTACACATATCCGACACACCAACTTTACTCAGAACTAGGAGTCCTTACGGTGCGAAAATTATTCATTAAACAAGAGATCATGGCACAGCATAAAGTAAAACCGCACTTTGCTAAAAGGCGGCGAGTAGATATAGTCTATAACATACCCAAATTTAGAACATCTTTTGCACACAAATTTCACAATTATCTCGGTCCTAGCCTTTACAACAAAATAAGTAAAGATCTAAAATTGAAGAATCTTGATAGCCAAACATGCAAAATAACAATTGAAAAATATTTAAAAGCACTAGACTACAACAGCACTGAAAATCTAATATAAAACGATGTTATAAACAAGGCACATAAACAAATAAATAATAAAGCACACATAACTGTACACATAAAACATAACATACACATATACATAAATTCATTAACATAAAATATCCAAACACAGACAACTCCCCCATCATTTGTAACTTAATATAACTATCTGTACCATGATCTATTACCTATACAGTATGTAATCAAACCGCTGCTATGTGACTTGTAACTGGAACCTTGTGAAAATCTGTTGTTCTAAGGTTGAGGAAGACTATCCGCTCGTGATACAGTTTTATACTAGTACGAGGGGATAGGGTGAATCAGGCTATAGACAATCAAACCATCTTTTCATTGTACCTTTTCACATCCAACGATCTATCTATGTTGTGTTTATTATTAAGTTACTCTGTATGGTTGTCTCAAATTTGTGAATAAATATTATTATTATTATTTAAGTGCACAGTTACGAAGATCGAGTTTTCAAATACATCATTTACAGCAAAATAAATTAAGACTTTATTAGAATATGTAACTTTACATAAAAAAAAACGGCCAAGTGCGAGTTGGACTCGCACACAAAAGGTTCTGTAGAACCAAACAATCAACAATACTTTTCAATCATATTAAATCATTTACCTACAGCAAAATAAATTAAGACTTTATTAGAATATGTGACTTTCGGTAAAAAAAAACGGCCAAGTGCGAGTTGGACTCGCACACAAAGGGTTCTGTAGAACCAAACAATCAACAATACTTTTCAATCATCGGACAATTTACACTCAACAGCAAATCTAAATTTGGTTTTTCCTATAAATTATGTTAATGAAAAACAAAGTTACTGTAGTAGCAGTTTTACGAAAAAGTCCCATATCGCAAAAGCTGAATATCAAATCTTATTCAAAACAACTTTCGTTGAATTTTCTTTTTACGTTCTACTAACCTAAATTTTTTCAGATTATTTTTACGTTCCACATCATCATCATCATCATTTCAGCCGAAAGACGTCCACTGCTGGACATAGGCCTCCCCCAAGTGTCGCCACATTGAACGGTCACGTGCGACTCGCATCCGGCGGATTCCCGCAGCCTTCACCAGCTCATCGGTCCACCTAGTGGGAGGCCTTCCAACGCAACGTCTTCCGGTTCGCGGTCGCCACTCCAGAACTTTTCGGCCCCATCGGCCATCCGTTCTGCGAGCAATGTGCCCTGCCCACTGCCACTTAAGTTTGGCAATTCTTCGGGCTACGTCGGTAACCTTGGTTCTCTTGCGGATGTCTTCATTTCTGATTCGATCGCGCAAGGAAACTCCGAGCCTGCTCCGAGCTGACTTTAAGCCTTCTGATGAGGCCCATTGTAAGCGACCACGTTTCGGTCCCGTATGTAATCACTGGCAACACACACTGGTCATAGACATTGGGTTATTGTTTGGAAAATAATATTATATAGTAAGATGCGAAAAGATTTATTTAAAAGTAGACACACGTTACATAAGAAAAAGCAAAGACAAGTTCTTTTTGTCAGTCACAGTATGCTCTATGCCACATACATAGCATTGATACATGGCCTTTTAGTTTACTATCTACAACACTTGCCCTTAAACTAAAGGCGATGTTCCACACAACTGACTGGTCCTTAAATAACACGTTATACACTTTAAATATACAACTAACACGATTTGAATAAACCTAAATCCTTTAAAAACAAATCGTGTTTTTCCTTCGTTAAGGGTTTCGTTAAGATATCGGCTATCATTTCATCAGTTGACAAATACTCAATTTTAATAATGTCCTTTTTAACAATATCTCTTATGAAATGGTGCCTTACATCTATGTGTTTTGTTCTGCTATGATACACAGGATTAGTACATAATCTTTGAGCAGATTGATTATCATTATAAACCAATATTTTGCTAAACTTTCCAAGTAGTTCATGCAAGAAATTTTTAACAAACAAAGCCTCCTTACACGCATCTGATAATGACATATATTCAGCCTCCGTGCTAGAGAGAGCCACTGTTTTCTGTTTTCTACTCTCCCATGATATTGTGCTACTACCAAGTTTGAAAACAATACCGGTATAAGATCTACGATCGTTTTCGTCACCTGCCCAATCTGCATCTACATATGCAGTGACATTCAGCTCACTCTTTTGAAAAATTAAACAATAATCTTTAGTACCTTTGAGATAGCGCAACACACGCTTAGCTGCTTTCCAATGAGTTTCTGAATGAGATTCGTTGAACTGGCTCAGCACGCTCACAGCATGAGAAATATCAGGTCTGGTACAAACTGCAATATACATAAGACAGCCTATTAAATTCCTATAATCATATTTATTATTATTTTCTTGACTTGCAGTTAATAACTTTAATCCTTTTTCCATCGGAGTTTTCGCAGGTTTACAGTCTGTCATGTAAAATCTCTCTAGGACTTTCATTATATAACCTGACTGATCCAGAGTGATCTTATCTCCCTGTTTACAAATCCTCATCCCCAATATCTGATGGGCTGGTCCCAGATCATGCATGTCAAACTCCTTTTTCAAGTCATTCTTGACTTTAGACCTTAAAGATGAATTATTTGATGAGAATAAAAGGATGTCATCGACGTACAAAGCAATTATTATAATCTCGCTTTGTAATCTTTTGAAATAAACACATGGTTCTGATGATGTTCTACTAAATCCAAATTTCTTCATTAAAACATCATTAATTTTTTCATACCACATTCTAGATGCTTGTTTCAATCCGTAAATGGCTTTGTTTAATTTATAAACAAATTGTTCTTTGCCATATAACTTAAAACCTTCTGGTTGCTCCATATAAACTGTTTCTTTTAAATCGCCATTTAAGAATGCAGTCTTTACGTCCAAATGATCAATATTTAAGTTATATTGAGCAGCAATAGCAATCAGAGTCCTAATTGTAGAGTATCTTACAACTGGAGAAAATGTTTCTTCATAATCTACTCCATATTGTTGCGTGTAGCCCTTTGCCACAAGTCGTGCCTTATATTTCAACAATTCGCCATTGAGACCCCTTTTCTTCTTAAAAATCCATTTGCATTTAACTGGTTTCTGGTCACTTGGTTTTTCAGTAAGGGTCCAACAACTGTTTTTGATAAAAGACTTATACTCATCTGTTATTGCTTCTTTCCACTTAGCTGCATCTGGACCGTTCAGTGCCTCCTGCACTGTCTCCGGTTCTTCATCAATACTGCTTAATCTACATACTAGTTGTGCAGACCCATTCAACATCATTGAATCTTCATAATCTGATGATGCCAGTGCATCTTCTATTGACGATTCTCCTGGAATGTAAGTTGAATCCAAAGTATCATTTGCATCAGAACTGTTCCCGCTCTCAGAGTCACTTACTGTGATAATACTTGTCTCCCTTGCACGCCTCTTTGTTGAAGATGTCTCAGAGTGCTCAGGAGAATCATCAGTTCCTGAATTCTCATTGGAATCAGACTGTGGCTCTGCAGTTTGCCCGATACTTGAACTAGTTAGATTTAATGAGCTCATGTTTTTATAAATATCATCATGTGACCTATCTGCTAAGTCAGCAATAAATGTATTTTCCAAGAATTTGACATCTCTTGCCTTAATACACTTAAACGAATCAGGTTCTATCAACCTGTAACCTTTCGTATCTTCGCAATAACCTACAAATATGTATTGTTTGCTCTTGGAATCCAGTTTCTTTCGAGTGTGAGAAACAGCGTATGCAATACAGCCAAATATATGTAAATAATTAATATTCACCTTTTTATTGGTCCATTTCTCCTCTGGAACTAATCCAGGGACAGCTTTAGTTGGGCTTCTGTTTTTCAAGTAGACTGCAGTGTTGACCGCTTCTGCCCAGAATTTATTGTCAAGCTTAGGATCTCGCAGCATACATCTCGCTTTCTCTAGAATGGTCCTGTTTGCACGCTCAGCTACTCCATTTTGCTGTGGCGAGTGTGGGACCGTAGTTTGATGCTTGATGCCATTATTCTTCAATAAAGTCTGTAATTTTATATTAACAAACTCACCACCATTGTTACTACGGAGAATCTTAATTTTCTGGTTGGTTTCATTTTCAACCATAGCCTTAAAATGTTTGAAATTCTCAAACACTTCATCTTTTGTTCGAAGAAAATACACAAATGTTTTCCTACTATAGTCATCGATGAAACAAAGAAAATACTTGGCACCACTAAAAGACGCAACAGGTAAAGGACCACACAGGTCTGTATGTACCAAACCTAAAACTTCAGAAGCTCTTGTGTATGACTTCTTAGGAAACGGTAATTTACTTTGCTTGCCCTCAATACACGCAATACATGGCTGAAAAACTGTAGAGTCGTAATTAATACCTTTGACCATACCTTGTTTAAGAAGCGCCATACTTCTGGAGTTTAAGTGTCCGAGACGACGATGCCAGGTTTCCTGCGATGCTACCGAAATCTGTTCCTTCGATTTAGGCGAACAAGCAGCCTTAAATACTGCTTCTGGAGCTGATGTCACTGACGTTAACGATGATTTAATGGTACCCCTCTCTGAGCACTGAGTCTGACACATGTCTAACTTGTAGACCCCTGCATCTAAACTTCCTGAAGCTAAAATATCATTTCCGTCATAAACATGACATTTCTGAGCATTAAAAACTACTCTGTACCCTTTACTTACTAAGGTACTGACAGACAATAGATTGGCAGACAGCTTAGGTACATAATACACATTACTAATTATCCTAATACAGTCTTTGAGCTGAACCTTGACATTGCCACATCCTGCAGTCTCTAATTTTTCACCATTGGCTACTGTTACAATCATAGGCTTACTATGCACAAAATTAACTAGGGCATTTTTATTATTACACATGTGGGCCGTTGCTCCACTATCAATATACCACTCACTTGACTCGATGCTGACAGACAGTGCCGTCAACAGCACTTTCGAAGTTTCCTTGTTGACGTTCTTACTCTGCTTCGGGCAATCCTTAATAAAGTGTCCCGTTTTCTTACATCTATAGCATTTTGGAGGTTTTCTTGATGTGTTACGTGATGCTGATAGTGCGGTTGCACTCTCGTCTGGCTTATCACGACGTTGAGATTCTTGTAACAACTTTGCCTTTACTACATCACTGGATAGCTTGATATTAGAGTTTTCTAGAGCCATTATTAGAGGATCATAGTCAGCCGTCAGCCCGCTTAACATAATTACCGCCACAAAATCATCATCAAGAGGAGAGTTTACATCCTGTAATTGTTGTGATAATTCAACTATCTTACTGAGGTAACTGCCCATACCATCACCGCCGAGTTTTGTACTAAACAGCATTCGTAGTAATGATAATCTTCGACACAGCCCCTTATCCTCGAAAGCCTTTTCAAGGTTAGACCACGCTTCTTGCGCGTTCTTACAATAGCGAATTTGCGGAAATATATTTGAATTTACGGACAGGCATATCCTTGCCAGTGCCTTTTGTGTCTTCTTTTCATCACATTTTCTGTTGCTCTCGACGCAATCCCACAAGTCTTCATGAACCAAAGTCATTTTCATAATAAATTTCCATGTTCCATAGTTCTCTAAACCACGTAATTTATCAATTTGATTCAGTGAAGAAGACGTACCTGACGAATTAGTTGAAGACGCCATTGTGTAGGTCACAAAGCACACCGGTCACACCGGCCGACTTTTTTTCACTTTAGCGGATTGCGCAGTTTCAGAAGAAATCTTACTATTATTTTTCCTGATAGTGTCCTGGGCCCATAACCTATTGGATTATTGTTTGGAAAATAATATTATATAGTAAGATGCGAAAAGATTTATTTAAAAGTAGACACACGTTACATAAGAAAAAGCAAAGACAAGTTCTTTTTGTCAGTCACAGTATGCTCTATGCCACATACATAGCATTAATACATGGCCTTTTAGTTTACTATCTACAACACTTTCGTCTTGAGACACTGCGGTAGGTTGGACGGTTGGACAAATGAACATGGACAAAACCAAGGTCATGTTGAATGCCCATGTCACACCCACTCCTATCAAGATCGGAGACTCTACACTCGAAGTTGTAGACGATTATGTGTACCTGGGACAAACGGTCCAGTTAGGTAGGTCTAACTTCGAGAAAGAGGTCAATCGTCGAATCCGACTCGGCTGGGCAGCGTTCGGGAAGTTGCGCGGTATCTTCTCGTCCAACCTACGTTCCACAAATCATTTTTTTTTTTAATTTTCCTCTTCTTACGAGTACTTTAGAAATTATGGCTCTAGAAGCGAATGTCTGAAACACCACTGGTTTAAGAAAAAAAGTTGACACTTTTTTTCAAATTTAATTTAAATGTATGGAGGGTCACCCCTAAGTTTTTCAATGTAAGTTTTCATCACTTTGTGTAGCGGTCAAGACACCTGCTCTCTAAATTTCATTCAATCATTCATCATTTTCATTTATTACATTCCCTTTTTTGATTTTTTTTCATTTCATTTTAGTCTTGGAGCGAAATGGCTGTCACATTCGGACGCACAAACAGACGGACAGGACGAATCTATAATCATAATCATTTTTATTTGCAATAAGTATGGTACGTTATGGTCTTAAAGTCAGTTGAAGTTCCTAATACATAGTCAGATTTATATGACATGCAAAACTTTTATAAATAAGGGTTCTGTTTTTGCCATTTGGCAACTGAACGCAAAAAATAATCTGGCCGATGGACTGTGTTGAGTGATAATATATTATAATATATATAGTCTAGATAGGTGGTGACTCATTAGATAACGACTAATAGAGAAGCTAAAGGGCTATATATCCCTTAAATGGCTTAGCATGATCCTCAATTTATGGTAAAGTTGAGAATTAATGCTAAGTCCTATGTGTGACGAAAACATCATTCCATAAACTTTTCTCGATAGAAAAAAAAAACAAAATTACCTCCAAATCGAACAATAAACCGCTGGTATTCAAAAAGTACTTCAAATTAGATCATGAAACTTTGCATACTAACTGGACTAACTATAAAATAGGTCTTATGTGTTTTATTTTTTTAGTACAATCAATAGATTTTTGTAAATCGCAAAAAAACAGTAATTTCGCACTATTCGGCCGCAGTGACTGACGTAACAACCGCTTTGCAGTGCAAGCTGATTAGAAACTGTATTCTAACAGTATTTCAAACCAAGTTTAAACCACCACAAATAGAATTGCTAATTTAGCTCATGTAATTGCCTTAAAAGAAGAAGACATTCATGCTGGGCCCACAGCAAATACATAACAGTTACTTTCCTAAGCTTTTCACACTGTTTTTCCTCTCAATTATTTTATTTTCCGAACTACCCATTCTTTTCCCCAAATCTAGGGTTTAGGAACTTAAGAGGACATTTTTATTGCCTACCACTTAGTGTTGGGAGTAATAAATAAAAATAATACGACTTATGACTTACGTGTGATGAAGGTAACACGAAAACGTACTTCTTTTGTATTTTAAAATTATGATGAATTATATGAACTGGAATTTAGTGGATTTTTAGCTAACTATGAAGGATATCTTTTAGGTAAGAATTGTTTTGCAGAACTTTCCCTTAGTCTGAGTTACCTTTATAAACCTGTTGCTAAATCCTTATTGTTCATGTGGGTAGATATTGCATAGATTAAATCTATTTAATATAAATATTTATGACAGTTTGAAACAAATATACGTATAGAAGTTGCTGAATAAAAGACAGTGGGCAAAAATGTATAGGAGTTGGTCCAAGCGTTGCCAAGGATGAATCATATACCAAATAAAATGGTATACCTAAAATGTACTGTTCAAATATGCAGAAGGGCATCAAAATCTGTCCGAGGGATTTCGAGAAATTATAGCTTATTTTTGTCTTGAATAATACGGTTTTAGCAACGACATTACACTTTAGACAAAGTGACTGCTTTTATGCCGCGCCTAATCAAATAAAAAAACTTTACCTAACCGGTTAAAATTAATGATAGAGTTAGGGACTATCAAATTATTCACTAAAATCACACCTGTATCTACACCTGCCCCTGCCTACCCTTTAGGGATTACAGGCGTGATGTTCTGATGATGTTATGAAGTAATTAAGAGCTTTCTGTACGGTCCAGAATTTCTAACAATCATGTTAAGAAAGTTTGAAAATGTTTTGAAGAGTTAATCACCTCGTTACACGTTCCAACATCATTATCCTTTAATTAAAATCGACTTCGTTCATTAATCAAAATAAGTTTTTTGAAAATACATTCAAAACTTGAATCAATTAACCTTTTCAATTTTCCAAAGTGTTATGATAATCAAGATTTTCTACGAATTTAGTTTTAGATGGCTTTTGTTGAATATTGACGTTCAATTTCATTAATATAAGTTATTGAACGTATATAATAAATAGAGCTGTGGGAGAGAGAGAACCGTCGTTAATATTTGATTATACATCAACATAGACTTTATAATTTCATCTAGTTTAAGTATTAAATAAAAAAACAGCAAAATATTTGACAGCTATTTGCGACGTTGCCAACTTTCAGAATGTATAGAACTGTTTTTTTAATATAGCAGCAAGAGTACTTACATCAAAATGCTTGACATATCATTACACAGTCTATGTAAGTCTGCGTAAGTATACAGGTTGAAATTTTTGCATGCCACCTGGAGGGAAAGTACTCTAAATACCGGAGATAGCAAATTTTACTCAAAGGAAACATTCCTTTATTTTTAGAAATAAATTAATCTGCATTCAAAGATTTTGAAAATTCGCTTGCCATAGACTTGGGAATCGAACCGGCTAAATTCCAAACAAAGAACACCCTGTACTTTCATTTATGGCACCAATCGATAAATATCAAATCCCACTAACAAACATGATAAATTAAATTAAATTAAAACCGAAATCTTAACTTATAAATTCAATGGGACAACATAAAGCACTTTTACTTAAAGGTCCGATCCAATTACTTATATTAGAAAGTAATAAAAAAATATCTTTTGAAGACATTAATTGATTAAGATGACAAAGAACTATGTAGATTATAGGAAGATTACAATTTACACAAAGAAACACGTGCAAATTGCAATTTTCTTTCTTCAATTCCTTGAATAAAAGTGCTTTGGCGTATTGAATTTATCCCATTGAATTTATAAGTTAAGATTTCATGGTTTTCCTTTCATTTAATTTATAATGTTTGTTAGAGAGATTTGATCCTTATGACAGATCCTATCGATTGGAGCCATAAAAGTACATTTTTTTTTGGAATTTAGCCGGTTCGTTTCCAAAGCGTGGCAAGCGAATTTCCAAAATCTTTGAATGCAGATTAATTTATTTTTAAAAATAAAAGGAATGTTTTCTTTGAGTAAAATTTCCTATCTCCGGTATTTAAAGTAGTTTCCCTCCAGGTGGCATGCAAAAATTCCACTCTGTATATCTATATCAGACACAGTACTGAAAACTGGCTCTAAGTCAGCATCTGCCTTTACCTATGTTGAGGTCGGCTTCCAGTTTAACCGGATGCAGCAGAATAGGTACCAGTATTTTACAAGGAGCGACTGAATATCTAACCTTCATAACCCAGTTAGTACTGGGTAATAAGATACCTCTTGGTAAGACTGGTTCTAAACTGGCTCTAATTATTTATTATTATCGATATTTATTTATTTATTTTAGCCGTGTGGTATCCGGCAGAGTAGAATAGAACCAATCCAATACACTCACGGGTGTCGTATAAGGCGACTAATGTCTGAGGCAGAACACCTTGCGCCTCCGTAGACCAGAGAATGGGCAGCAGCGTTTTCTGTTAGTCTTTCATCACTGCGATCTCCAATCCGCCTGCCATGCGTGGAGATTACGGAAAATTCCTCCCATCATGGGAGAGGCTTATGTCCAGCAGTGGACGTTATGGGCTGTTGTGGTGGTGGTATCGATATTTAAATGTATGATAAGAGATGTAAAATAAAAATAAGAGTTTCGAAAAACATTTTCATATAACGTCTTTCTAATAACTCCTAATCGAAAGAGCGTTTTGTATCATAATATTCTTATTCACGAATTTACGTCGAAAAGATTGCCTGAAGAGCAATTTATGTCACGCTTCAACGGCGGATTATATAACTGTGAAAAGCGAAAATAAACTCGTACATGAAAATACAGGCACAAATACCTACTGGAATATTGAATGAGACTCCAATTTTTTTCCTAATGGAGTTTTAAATAATAAGCCTTGTAAATTGAGAAGCTTGTAAGTATTTAGGGCGAAATTAAATTTAAAAAAAACCGGCCAAGTGCGAGTCGGAGTCGCACACGAAGGGTTCCGTACCATTGACTATATTTAGTATTTGTTGTTATAGCGGCAACAGAAATACATCATCTGTGAAAATTTCAACTGTCTAGCTGTCACGGTTCATGAGATACAGCCTGGTGACAGACAGACGGACAGACGGACAGACAGCGAAGTCTTAGTAATAGGGTTCCGTTTTTACCCTTTGGGTACGGAACCCTAACAACAGTAAAATAAAAACAAATATCGCTGGACATTACACACAGCGCCATCTAGTGACACACTAAGCAACGAGGCTTGTGTCGTTAACACCAGACAGTTGCTAAACTACATAGATACTTTTCGTTTGTAAATACATACTTATTAAATTATCGTGCAAGAAATACAATACAATATCATAATCTTCCTGTCCTGATCCCATGTTTTTTAAGGGTTGGCGCAACACGTTTTTTCTTTCCTCCGTCAACAGTCACGCTATCATTTACTCCTTTTTAGGGTTCCGTAGTCAACTAGGAACCCTTATAGTTTCGCCATGTCTGTCCGTCCGTCCGTCTGTCCGTCCTCGCTTAATCTCTGTGACCGTTAGCACTAGAAAGCTGAAATTTGGTACCAATATGTATATCAATTACGCCGACAAAGTGGTAAAATAAAAATTGGAAAAAAATGTTTTATTAGGGTAGCCCCCCTATATGTAAAGTGGGAAGTGTTTTTTTTTTTAATTTCAACCCTAACGTGTGATATATTGTTGGAAAGGTATTTAAAAATGAATAGGAATAGGAAATAATCGCTCCAAAAGTAAAAAACAACGTGTCCCCCCCTCTAACTTTTGAACCATAAGTTTAGAAAATATGAATAAATCTGAAAAGTAGAACTTTATAAGGACTTTCTAGGAAAATCATTTTGAACTTGATGGAAACAACAGTTTTTGTACAAAAGAGACAAAAACTTGTACAAAATAATTTCTGGACTATGTTTGTAGTATATTCGTATGCAAGCATTTTTACATAATGGATACCCACCTTTAAACTCATAAGTGGGAACACTTATTGTGACGGACGGGAAACTACGGAACCCTACACTGAGCGTGGCCCGACACGCTCTTGGCCGGTTTTTTTCATATTATTCCTCACACAATCCATCTACTTTTCTTGGTCTTTCTCTCTCCCTCCATCTATCAACATTTATATTCATTACTATTTCGGTCACATGCGATTCAGTATCAATATCATTAACATAAAAAAAAAATTGGTTAAAACTTTCAAACAAATTGTATGGAAAAAGTTTTTTACATTTCCTGACTTTTTTAGTACTCCAACCTGGGTTACCCCTATAGACATTTTTGATCAGTATTAGAAACAGGATCGATTGGCAAAAAAAAAATGTTTTATGTAAAATGGTCATTTTCTTGCAAACTATTTTTTTTTCGAAAATCTGTAAATGGGGATCAAATATTAAGAAAAATTATGGATAGTCTCCTAAGACCGTTTGCGTGTAGCTGAAATGGTTAAGATAGCTCCCCTTACTGCCTCGTTTACAGTTTCCACCCTGTTTATATATCTGAGATTATTTTATGGTACAAGACGTTGCGCTGCACTTTGCAAAGTCGTTTCATAACAGCTAATATAATGTTTTCCCTATGTGTGGCAGGACGTCTCCTCTAAGGAGTTACACGTGCCTTAGCTCTTGAGAAATTTTACCTAGCAACTATTGAACATATACGAGTATTACATCTGATGCATCATTTTCTTGTCCTTGCGTTTGTTGGAGCAGCATATTTTCTTATTTCATACTTTTCTATAAGACAGTCTCTCAGTAGTTAACCAAATCTTTTGTATCATTGGGCGCCAGTTTAACAAGAGTTTGTATTCGGGTTCGGCGAAGGAAAGTAAAGTCAACAGTAACACACTAGCAAAACGTTTATTACTGATCACAGTAGGCACACAAAACAATTCAGTCAGTTTTATAACAATTATCAGTATAAACTATGAACGTATCACATGCAATGTTTAAATGTTACTCGCGTGTTCGAGGCGGGTAACATTCAAACACCAATCTACTAAAGAAAATGACATAAAAATATTAATTTAGTAAACTGATCTGACTGTAAACTAAGAGAAAAGGCCTTCTCCTATTCTCTTAGTTGACAGTCTTTTTCTAATTTAACACTGTAGATTTTTAAGATGGGGCAGTAGAGACAAATACCTTAATCATTGTAGTTTAAGGAAAACGTTCGTAGGAGACTGTCGCTTTTTGGGATATTACTGACTGCATTTAAAGATTTACGAAAAATAGTATGGTAAATAGGACTTTATGAGCATGAAGAATAGAGTGTATCTCCGGCCAAACATGGGTGTTATGTCTGGTAACCTACTGCCCGACCAATGTGTGGCCGGGTTTTTCTTTAACGTAGTTTTAAGTCATCGGATAACTTTAACTGGACGATTTAAGAATTTTATGGTAATTCTTCATATGTGGCTTAGATGGCACTGATAGTTCTTTTTGTGGTGCTGCTTCAGAACTGTTAAGAGCCTTTTCTGTCTGGTTTCGACGCAGTCGTATAGATTACGACAATAGAATACCCTAGACAACACCAAAGAACCAATTATAACCATGAAAAACAAAGAACAACTTTTGCTTGTTATCTAAACAATCAAAAATAAAGGAAAATAAGCTTCGCTTACTTTATCAAAGGAAAGATAGGTCAAAAGAATTCAAACAGTCTGTACAAATGCGTCTTATGTTGGTACCAATTAAATGGAACCAGTGATGGATGAGCTGAATAATTTGTTAGCTACGTCTATCGTATAATATTGATTTGTTTAAAATTGGATCAATCTGTTTCTAAATATTATGATGACTGATGATACGGTTTGCTTTGTTTAGTAATTCATTAGGCAACATTATTATATTTATTATGGCCATGAAGCGAGCCATGCGCAGCATAACCCTCTTAGTTTGAGTGCGTAACGCCGATATGTGCCGTCGGACGAAAGTCTACGACGTCGGGGACTTGTCGTTGTGCCTCTTGTCGACCTGGGTTGGACATCTGGCTAGACGCAGAGATGGCCGATGGAGCAAGGTTTTGACCAAATGTTTGGTCATGGCAGTCAATCTTTTATAATATTTTACACACAGGTATTGTATGCGGCCTTAGGTTCTCAACTGTTCTAATCGGTCAGGATACATTTTTAGTATTCTTATAAGAAACAGTGGTTCACTTCTTGATGTACACTGTTTTTTTTTCATTAAGTAATATAAGTTTGTATTATTTGAAACTAAACATTTCACACACGATACATTAGGAAGTTTTCTATCACTATTAAGTACTTAAGTACTTAAGGGCGAGTGGTGTTGAAGGCAGTGTTAAGTAATTTTGTGCGCTGATTTTCAGCCCAATTTGAATAAACGATTTTTGATTTGATTTTAATAACTCTGCTACGCGGATGTTGGCGCTAAATTTATTTGATACTTAGTACGTAAGTACCTAACATAACCTTTATGTGTGTAATAATCCACATTTTGCTGATTATGTTGAAGTCGTGGCAAGCCTGCCATCAACCGGGAACAGAATGAGAAATTGTTGATGGAAAATTTCTTAAACTTAGGAATAGAACCATAGACCTCAGCAGGCTCAGCAGTAGTTTGTGTAGTGGGCGACAAACCATTAATAAAATTTCACACGTAATTGCGTTTTATTCCGTATAAACCCACGCGATCGACTGCTACCATTCCATTCATATTTGGCAACTTTCCCTGTACGGTCACGTCACGTACTATAAAGTTTTTTTCTTTCTTGTGGCTGTAATCTATTTTGCAAAACATTATACTTATTGCTTTTTGTCTTGGCTGTCACTTGTCAGTATTACTATTTTATTTTTTGGGATAGTAAAATATGAAAATAATATTTTATACTAGCGACGGGTTCAATTTACTAATAAGTAAAATGAGGAATGGGCTTAGCAAAAAAACTAGAGAAAAGAGATGAAAAATGTTTCATACAAGTCTTAAACATGTCAAGTCTCAAATTCGAAGACAGGTGACATCTACCAACCCGCACTGGGCCCGCGTGGTGGATATAGCCCATTCCCTCTCAAAGAGAGGTGGTCTGTGTCCCAGCAGTGGGAACATTAATAGGCTGATGATGATGATGACAAGTCTTTCTCTGACAAGAATTACCAAAACCAAAAAAAATCTGCCAAGTCAGTCGAACCGTTTTCAAGTGATAATTCTTCATACATGGGGCAATTGATTTTATATAAGTATACAGAAGGTTATTTTTTAATAATACCCTGCTCACGGGTAGTGATAGATCGGACCTGTCAGATAAGAACCAAGACCAGATTTTATCTTTAAAAACATAACTTACTGACACACAAGACAAGCTCTACCCGTTCTCACTGGGTCCATCAGTGGCTGTTGAAAGCAAAGTTGTCGGAAAATAAGTCTGTTAGTTACCGCAGTTCAAAAGACTGGTGACAAATAGAATTGTGTGTAAACATCACATCTTTGTGGACTGACCCAGATCGAGAACGAACTAATGTTCTGTCTCACTATTTTGTCACCTAATTATGTGTATGTCGCAGCCAATTCGTATAACACACCGTATTACATTATGGCGCGCCGGATTGAAAAACGTCGCCGTTATGTAATGCGGCGTCCTCACGTTCAGCCGAATTGTGGTGGCGATACGTTCGACAAATCGGCGTCCAACGTTTAGCCGTATTGTCAGCAAGAAGAAACGACCGAATAAAATGCTGAAAATTCAGAAAATAAGGCGTAGTTGACGTAGCCTCGCTACGCGGGGCTCCTATTTCTGTCTGCAGGGTTCAAAGTAACCAAACCAAACCTAACGTCGGGTGCCCTAAGTACCGAGCTCGCTTCGCTCGCTTTCAAAGGGGCGTATCGGCCATGCGCCCGTTTATTTTTGGGCGGCACGTTTACGCCGCTTTGACGAACGCGAAGTGCCAAAATGTAATCCGGCTCAACGTGAAGACGCCGCAGTACATAACAGCGACGTTTTGCAATCTGGTGCGCCTTTATGTAATACGGCGTGTTCTACGATATGCCTGCGACATGTGACAATCCTCGAATGGTTAGGCAGAGGTGTACCGTGGTTGTTACTGAGAAATTCCTGATGAAAAAACCCAGTAACATTATGCCCGACCCGGGAATCGAACCGAGGACCTCATGCTCAGCAGCTGCGCGTACGACCACAAGCCCCACGAGGCAGTTACAATGATGTGTTTTGCCAATAATTATATCGTTGGTATTGCCTACGAAAACCCCAAAAAAAGGGATTTAGAAACTCTTGTTGATTTAGGGTTATAAAACTTTAAAAGTTTATTTAAAAACTAAATGTAATAATAAAAAAAAAACAACAAGACTTGTTATTCACTTAAAACATTAGGTTCTCGTCAAATGTTTTTTAGACAAAATTTGTCTAAAAACATTCGACTAATTCAATAAAACAGACATAAAAAACATAGTTTTACAGCACTCCCAAGAGAAATCAGACAGTGTAACACGAAGTAAATTTTGTGAAAGGCGTATAAAATAAATCTAATACAGACAATAATGGCCGTTTAGATTCTATCGTACCTCTTTATCAGACTTGGTGACGTGATAAAGGGAAATTTAGGTAATTTACTTAGTTTTGAACAATGAAAACAAATTGCTATTTGAATAGAAAACTATTAATTAGGTAAGGTACGGTTGGGTTACGGTATTCATAATTACTATTTGACTGTCATCTGCATTCAAATAGGTTCTGTGATAGCCGTGACAAAAGATTTTGCAACGAAAACTTTATATCCGTCTTTGTGTAGCTCTTCGATACCCGCAATTACAGACACAATTAAAATAACAATGCACCGTGCCCCATCGGGCACGGCTGCGGCCTTAGTGCTCATTTCTGGACACGCGGTGCGTCGGGCGGCGCGTTGAGCGACGCGTCAGGCGGTGCGTCGAGCGGCGCGTTGTGCGGCGCGTCACGCGGCGCGTTGCGCGTATTTCCGTTTACGGAGAGGCGGTGTGTGCAGTGGCGGTGTCATCTGTCATATGTTTGTATATGCGCGCGCACTGCCGCGTTGAACGCGAGAAACGCTGCATCTCAAGCAAACGCGCGTAAAAACGGCTCTCCGTAAACGCCATCATACATTGACATATGTTTGAATTTTAAGCGGGCCGCGCCGCACGACGCGCCGTGCATCGCGCCGCGTCTCCGCAAAGGAGCCCTTACAGGTTAAATGATACAACATATGTATTGGCAGCATTGCCATCCATCGTGGCGATGCTGTCAGCCTTCTGGGCACTTTTCTCGTTGACAGCTTCTGCTACATGTCAATTTTTTATTTTGTTTATAGTTTGAAAATTGTATAAAACCTATGTAATTACTGAAACGATCATAACATGGGTGGGACCGCTTTGACTCAATATCCGTCATCATCAAAACTGTCGACAGGGCTGAAGCTCCGGTGTGTCGTTTATTCTTACTAGCTGATGCCCGCGGCTTCGCCCGCCCGCAAATTATATACTAAAACCTTTTTCTTTAATCATTCTATCTATTAAAAAAACCTGCATCAAAGTCCGTTGCGTAGTTTTAAAGATCTAAGCGTACATAGGGATAGACGCGGTGGGTGACTTTGTTTTATAGTATGTAGGTAGTGACCACCCGCCTGAACAAGCAGTCTGAACGGCATTGAGCGTCTTCACTATCACTAGTGAAGACGCTCAATGCCGTTCAGACTGCCAACCCTGAATGTGATATGTTTGCGGATGAATGATCTAAGGTAATGCGTATAATGTATCTGTTCTGCGTTAGTTTTAATTTAATTGAAAACATTAAATGGATTTATTTTTCGTTCGTCCCACTGTGTTGTCAACTGGATGTTTTACTTTTGTTTTGTTTTGCTTTTAACTATAAATAAATACATAAATATGAACATACCCAGACACAAAGCTAACATAATGATACATTTTGTTACAGTGAATTTATATTTAGTGTGTGTTTTATATTTTTGTTTAGTGAATTTGTACAAATTCAACTCCAACGACAAGGGAATATGTCTCCTTATTAATATAAATACCAACCGACTAGCTCCAGCCTGTTGCTAGTAAAATATCTAATTTCAAATCGTAGCTATCCTTTAATGGCACTTCCAGACAGTTCCAGATGATACCCTCAAGGGGTCCGAAAGTTCTATTTTTAGCCTCCTCTGGGTGAGAGATACCGACCGCCAAATTTAGGGCCGACGCACTTATGGCGGAGTGAAGCGCAGAGTATTTTTCACTGTCAAACTATTATCGACATTGTCCTCATTGAATTAATATCTAAAATCAATTAACACGACAAACAATTAATTCCTGAAGAGCATTGAAGCAACTACAAGCAAAAGACTACTCCACGCGCATCCAATTTCGGTCGCCAGGCTCGCCGAAGTGACTTGATTTCATCAACCCAAAGTCTTTTTCTTCTTTTCTTTTTAATTCTTCTCTTTTTTAATTCCTCTTCTTCCTCTTCTACAAGTGATGTAATCAACAGCACGTCCCAGTCTATAATTTTAATCACGAATGTACACGTACTCCAAAACTGTTCACTGCTGCACTGGAGGGTGTCTTCAAGGTTCTGGACTGGAGAGGGCTAGGCATTAACGTCAATGGCGAGTACATCACTCACCATCGGTTTGCCGACGATATAGCGGTCATGGCTGAGACTATGGAGGACCTCAGTAGCTTCCGAAAGAGTGGGGCTAATAATGAACATGGACAAAACCAAGGTCATGTTGAATGCAACACCCACTCCTATCAAGATCAGATACACTACACTCGAAGCTGTGGACGATTATGTGTACCTGGGACAAACGGTCCAGTTAGGTAGGTCTAACTTCGAGAAAGAGGTCAATCGTCGAATCCGACTCGGCTGAGCAGCGTTCGGGAAGCTGCGTGGTATCTTCTCGTCCAACTTACCGCAGTGTCTCAAGACGAAAGTCTAAGACGAGTGTTTGTTGCCAGTGATTACATACGGGACCGAAACGTGGTCGCGTTTAGAAACTTCGCGGGCATACTCTGCGCTGCGCTCCGCCATATGTGAGCGCCCTTATACCAATGTAATATAGCTGAAGAGTTAGTTTGAACGCGCTAACTTCGGGAACTACCATCTGATCAGTCGAATTTATAAAAATCTTTTTCTTGTAATAGTTGTTACTGTTTTTGTTGTGTAGTAATGTGATATTCTTCTATGGGTCCCTCATTACTGAGGGTCTTGGTCAATGGACCCTTTTGGCCCAAAGTTGCCATCACAACCTGCTCAAAGGAAACCATTCATGGTTCATACAAAATTCGTTAAAAAACCAAAGTGCCTATTCGGCCGGCTAACGAAAAATAACGTGTGACTTTGGTTTTTGGGCCGAAAATGAATGATTTCCTTTGCTTGAGGACGCAGCTTCTGTTACGACCTTAAAGCCGAACAAGAAGAGAAATGGTTGTTGAAACCGCGGGGCACAGTTAGCTATGATTCATTTTACTGCCAAATTAAATTTCGATGAGGTTCAAACGAATCTAATAAAAAGGGTTTGAGAATCATTAAATGTTTACTCAAAAATATTTTTCAAATGAGTGATTTTACCAAACGTTTTTAGGTAGTTCTAAAGCTCTCGTTTCCATGTCAGTACATTATTATGTAGATGAGTTAACAATATAGAGAAGTTGAAACATTGTTATTTCCAAAGGCCTGGCTTATTTAGGCTAATACTATAGATTCTACTGTATCAGTTTAGACAGTTTCGTAATTAGTTTTCACTTTTTGAACATTTAGGCCAAAACTAATTTAAAACAATTCTATTTATGTCATTTTCAAACGGATGACTGAAACAGAACGGTGTGGTATGTGGTGTGGTATGCTGATGCTCTAGGGTGGCCCGCGAAATTCAATTTTTTTTAAGTTTTTTGCAATTTGCAGGCCAGTGCTAGGTTGTATGTTGATTTAAATATTGTTTTCGACTGTAAGGCGTATGTAGATACAGAATTATAATCACCAATACAACCCTCCAAGTTTATAAAGGTGCAAGAATGATTTTGACTTTGGAAAAGTAATTTTTCCACCTTTATGACCTTTGATGATTTTGATGAATATAATTCTGTAACTACATACGTCTTACAACCGCGAATAATATTTTAATCAACATACAACCTAGCACTGGCCTGCAAATTGCAAAATTACCGCTTAGTTGCTAACTTAAGTCTAGGTGTACAATTGATTATGAAAAGAAAATGGGAACTAAATTTCACAAAGAAATGAAAATGAAAACAGAGGAATTCATTCATTAACAGTAAAATAAATTTTGTCTAAGTTTCATTGGTAATTATGTCAAATTAACGTGTTACATTTTATTTTAGTTCTATTTTCCCACCTGCACAGATAAGTTGGTAGAAGTGTATGTAGTGCCTATGCCTATAAATTTTGATTTATCTCAGTAAGTGATGGCAAGGAATTTTTTAGCAAGAAAAGAGTCATTAATGGTAGTCTAAGATTAGAGGATTACCGTGCATCCAAATCGGCACGCATGAATGAAAATGAGTAGGCAGGATATAGGAAGCGGAGAAACTTATAAAAAATTAAATAAAATAATTTATTTCAGGTCCGAGACCCATATTAAACGAAAATACAAACACATATAATTGAAATTGCAGAATTACATTAAAATTACAGCCGAAACAATTTAAAAACAAAAATATATAGACAAAAATACAAACGCATAAATAATTGAAATGTCAGAATTACATAAGAAACATCATTAACACTACTATCATTATCACTAGATTAAATTATTAAGTCAAAAGAAAAAAAAAACAAAAGTAAAAGTTATGAGAGTAGAATTTTCTAATCGTTGTCTATATCGGAAGGATTTTTTCTAAAAGACGAGTGTATTGGATATGATTCTAGGTGATACTACGTGTAATCAACGTGGTAACAGTTTATCAGGGTTTGATATTCATCTTATTACTTCTTACTCTTACTACCTATATCTATACTAGTCTATACTAATATTATAAAGAGGAAAGATTTGTATTTTTGTATGTAACGAATAAACTTACAAAATTACAAAACCGATTTGAAAAGTTCAGCAATGTATAGCTACATTATCAGCAAGTAACATAGGCTATATTTTGCACTGTTTAAGACTTTCACGGTTTTTCACTACACTTAAAGTACTTACGGGATAATATCCGTGATTTTCTTTTTCTATGAGCTCCCGATATTTCGACGCTGTTGCAAGGAGCATGATCGAGGGAATACTGAAGAGAAATAACGGGAGCTCATGGAAAAAGAAAATCACGGATATTATCCCGTAAGTACTTTAAGTGTAGGCTATATTTTATCCCTGAACTCCCACGGGAGCGGGAATTACGCGAGTGAAACCGCATGACGTCCACTAGTCTATACTAATATTATAAAGAGGTAACATTTGTTTGTAAGTTTGTATGTAGGGGGTAATCTCCAGAAGTAATGAACCGATTTCAAAAATTCTTTCACCATTCGAAAGCTACATTCACCCTGAGTGACATAAGCATATTTTAATCCCCTACTTCCACGGGAACGGGAACTAGGCGAGTGAAACCACGTGACGTCCTCTAGTTATATAAATAAGCGAAAGTGTGTGAGGGTGGAAGTTTGATACTCTTTGTCTAAACCTGCTGAAGAGATTTGGATGATGAAGGCACACAGATAGTTCATAACTTGGATTAACACATAGAATACTTTTACCCTGGTAGTATGATCTCGTGGGGTAATTACCTAACTTATAAATTATGAAAATTTCCTTGAAAAAATAACGCAATATTTGCCTACGTAAAATGTAAACTAGCCAATATTTACCAAGGTACTAAGAACACAATCTATTTTTACTGTTACTACCCAAAATAAAGTATTGGGTAACACCCTTTCCTGAAGGAAAACAGGAAAATAAATAAATGTACAACATTTATTACGCACTAGGAATACAATATCAACAACCGAACAAACAGTGGTAGTGGGGTTCGTTGCCCAACAAACACAATACTAAAACCGAATTACACGAAACACTTGCGAAAACCCATTTACCTAGCGTCCCGAAACTTGAGACAGTTGCTACGTCAATATAAGTTGGGTTCCGTAGACCTTTATTGGTAGTAAAATAGAAACGACAATAACTCTGTTTAGCAGATTGGCACACAGATTCCGAAAATCAAAGATATAAAAACTCGTTTTTCTAATAAACTTGATGAATGAAGCATAAACACTCCGTAAATAGCAAACGTGTGTGTGTGCGTTTGCGTTTGTGGGTGTAGTACGTATTAGTTGGTATCAAGTGGGGAAACTTTGTTATTGCAGTCGAGGCGGAATTCACACCCGAGCTGCAGAAGAGGTTGTTTTGGAGCCGAGAAATTTTCAATACACTCGAAGAAATAAAATAATAATAAGCTTTTTTTCGCGCTTTGCTTATGCCAGATTGAAGATAAAGCTAAGAAAAATAGAAAATTCAAATATTTTGGAATTTAGAACACAACTAAATGTTAATTTGTATGTAAAAGTAAAAATCTATCCTCCTGTTTTAAAATAAGATCTAGTATGTACGTTGGAGAACCTACATACCAAATTAAGTTTTCTCCAAGTCTTTCAAGTAGGTAGAGAGCTTAGTTTTCTCGGAATACCAGGAAAATAACTTACTACCACGCAGCAAAGAAAATGTATTACACGTGTGTGCAGACATTTCCATAGAAAATAACTGACACTTAATTATCTTTACCTTTATTTTTGCTCAGCGGAATAAACACACGAATTCTTAGTTACAAGGCAGAAGAAAAAAATTATCACTGAATACTTCCATTTATCATTTTGCAATGTAAAACACCAAGACTTGAATAATACCGCTGGGTACTCTTGTGAAAAAGGAAATGCTGAAAGCCGGGGTCTAAATTGCATACTTGAAAGCGTTTATTCATCCATAAGGCATGTAATCAATCATTTTTGTACTCGGTTATTGATATTTTAATGTAACGAAACCATAAATAATTATGAGTTCTAGATTTGAATATAAAATATGATTATAAACTTGGGTTCGATTACGAGCTCGGGCTTAGTCACTGGGTGTTAAAATCAGGCATTTCTCAGTTCCTGCCGGGGTTGCGGGACTGTTCGAAAGAGATACTGTGGCCCCGGAACACAAAGGGCGATGAAGGAACATGGATGGGTTTGTAGTCAGTACAAGTCTGACACTCCCTCCTGCTCCACCCAGAGCTGAGGAGTCATTAATTTGATGATTTCCCGTCCAAAAAAAAGGCATTTCTCAGTTAAAACTGAGTTGTGTGTTTGTGTCCTCTTATTGGCACTAGGCTCCTCTCGTATTACATAGTACAAAAACCTAAAAAGTTTCATCTCTGTACCAGTTGGTACTGAGACGAAACTTTTAAAACTCAAGACACACACACTTTTTTAATATCAAGTTCTTTTTCCCGAACAGTTCTTCGGGAAAAAAAAAGACTTGATATTGTGTCATAATATCATAATGATGTAAGTGCTTCAATTTGTAGAACACAACACTGTTACCAAACCTGCTATAATTTGCTCACGGTCCACAAACAATGCCTGTGTTGAGACAATTGACAAACAAATAATAATTTATATTTGGTCAGTATGCAAGTCGTTCTCTTCTTCTTCAATCGTTCCCTCATTACTGAGGATCGTGGTCACTGGACCCCTTTACACGGACAATCTGCCTCCCAGTAGCGAAGGATAAATTTTTGTAACAGGTAAGCCGGTCCGGAGCATATTTTTAATAATGTTTGAAAAAACCATACATCGAACCATTTGTAGTTTTAGTCATGTTTGGGCAATCACGTCGTAACTGAATTACCTACATTGTTTTACTTTTGGCCATAGTAGACTCCAGTACAGTGGTTGTTCCGAAGCGAAGCTGGTAGGTTTTGAGTTTTTTTAAACCCTTCGCCACTGCTGCCTCCATGATTTCATCGTTCCTTTGAAACACAACAGATTACAAAAAAAAAGTATATCTCTAGAGAAAGTTTGAGTCTAGAGTACGAAAGAACCATGATACGTAAAAATACTGATGCTACCATTACCACAAAGATAAATAATCTGAAAAATATTAGTTTTTGTCAGCAAACATAAATCTCCATCATCATGATATAATTTTACGAAAAAAGCTTAGCCTCGTCATGGTTGTTAACGACTGACTATCGCTAGGGTGTGCTCCATCAAGGCACTAAAAGTACGTCACATGTGAGACGTGTGAACGTGTATGTTTAATGGATAATCTTTATTCATTTGTTTATCCTTTTTTCAAACAAGACCTATTGTGCTTTAGACCAATTTGTACTTAGACCAGCTGCTTTTTAGACCGCTTGCTAATTAGATGATTTTTGTTTTAGACCAGTTTGTACTTAGACTAGCTAATTTTTAGATCACTTGCTAATTAGACCAGCTGCTTTTTTAGACGAAATGATACTAACCCATTTGAGCTGGCTGCCAGCCTAATCAGATGTAGATCAAAACAAAAACAGTATTAAAATTTATCAAAGAGCGACTCCCTATCTGACTGTCACAACCTAGATAATATTCCTACTACTGACTACTTGTAAGGACTGTCAGGGTTCTACAATTAATGGCAGTCTGGGACCAACGGCTTAACGTGATTTTGACTAGCCACCCATGCACGAAACGACCTCGGAAAGCGTTACTTATCTATAACCGACCCGAGTGGCTGTCTCTGTTTAGCCACAAGTCTACAGAGATAAGGAGAAAGTTTTATTGTATGACGAATTAATTGTGCTGTTTTAGACTTTCATGATTTTTCACTACACTTAAAGAACACACGAATATTATCCCGTAAGTACTTAAAATTAATTGCACTTAAAAACTTGAATGCTGAAATTACATTTATTGCGTGAAGTTCGCCTATTCTTGCTAATGGTCATCGATCACTAATCAAAAAAGTTTTTTTATTAGTGATCGATGATAATGGTGTGATAAAAAGTATCCTGTATAGGTATGTTAATCCAGGTTATAAACTGTGTGCCAATTTTCGTCCAAATCTGTTTAGAAGTTTTTGCGTGAACGAGTACAAACATCCATATTTCCATACATCCTCACAAAATTCCGCATTTATAATATTAGTACGATTCAAGCTACTGCGTGCAATATTCTTCTTTCTTATTCTGTCTTTACTTACACGATTTTTCCGAAATAAGTTGATAATTCAACTGCTACTAATACTAATAATATTGAGCGGTTTGGGGTTGAAACACTAGGCCATGGGGTCCGACTGCCCCCTAGTATTTCGGGAAATCGCCAAGCGGTTGGTCGTTTCTTTACGTGACCAGAGGGTGGGCCTATTTTTTGGCAAAAGAATCAGCATTGCAATCCAACGTGGCAATTCTGCCAGCCTTCTGGACCTCAAGTCTGCTATTACAATAGTGTCAGAATAGTCGATCATTGATCTCATAATTGTTGATTTTGACAAGTTTGGTAATCTACTATATACCTAATAGGCGTCATTATGACTTTCCAATGATCAACCACTGACACTCTATTGAAAGAAATAGCATAGAATGGTAATCTCGAACACAAATTAATGACTGACTTAGTGCTCATTTCTGGACACGCGGCGCGTTGAGCGGCGCGTCAGGCGGTGCGTCGGGCGGCACGTTGTGCGGCGCGTCACGCGGCGCGTTGCGCGTTTTTCCGTTTACGGAAAGGCGGTGTGTACAGCGGCGGTGTCATCTGTCATATGTTTGTATATGCGCGCGCACTGCCGCGTTGACCGCGGCAGTGCACGCGGCGGGCAACGCTGCATCTTAAGTAAACGCGCGTAAAAACGCCTCTCCGTAAACGCTCTTGTACATTGTCATATGTTTGAATTTTAAGCGGGCCGCGCCGCACGACGCGCCGCGTCTCCGTAAATAAGCCTTTACGCGGTAATCTGCAAAAATTTTGACAGTTCAAGCCGAAATTTGCTCAATGAGAGGTTTTCTTTTTGAGGTATTAAAAAAAAACTTAGTTTCCAAGAACTCTATATATGGCGTTGAACTTACTATGATAGTTCGTGCCAAAGCCAAAACGCTTGAAAAAAAAAAACATTGTGTCAAGTCACATACTCTCGTTTACTGACACTTTCATTTGCTTAACCTTTTCTCGCGCTTTGTTAAAATCAGTTTTTTTTGGTTTTAGTTCCTTGCATTACCATACTAACTCCTAGTGCCAGCGACTAGGGAAGAGCTAAAAAGAAAATCCCTCATTAGCACCATTTTGTATAGCAATAAATATAGAACACTAAAAAATAATATGTAAAAATATTAAATGAAATCTGACATGATTTTAAACGTTCAAATTTAATTCTAGTTTTTCGAAAATCATTTCTATTGACAGGTTTTATAGTACAAACAATATTCTATTACGAGACCACTGACCGGCCAATGATTGACTATATGAAGTTAGCAGACTACGAACTTTTAACAAAATGACAATGGCATCGTTCAACAATTATGAAATCAATGATAGATCATTGTGACACTATTGTAATAGCAGACTTAGGCCCCTGGACGCTTTTCCTGTCGACAGCGATGTGGACGAATTTTCCGACTCCCTATAACCCCATAACAGGCTTATTCTTGGTTTTCAAAGTTAAGAAGTTTAATAAATGTAGGTGGGTCAATGACCGCTATTCGCATCTTAACTGGCACCAACTATAGTGCTTCAATAAAAGCGCGCTGTTCGAATTCTTTCAAGTGTTGAAAAAACAACAGCATCATAATTTAATTTGATGGCTTTGTGTTAGAGAAATAGTCAAAAGATTATTTAGATTAAAACCATTCGTCGAAAACTTGACCTTTGAAGAATTTTTGTTGTTCCAAAATAACTTTAACAAGGAGGATCCTCGTATTAACAATGTTCATTTCTCATTCATAAATCGGCTTTGGGTTGAATAAATAAACATTGTTACAAGGCACTTTCGTTTTTGTTTTCTTCTTTTTTACATAATTAGGTAGATATAACAAGGTTTACCAAGTATACCTCAAAGAGACTCATGATATTTTATTTTGGATAATACGATAATAATAATACGTATTGTAAGATGTACTGTTTTATTACTTTATATTCTGCAGTTAAAAGTGATATGTTCTTAAAGGTCGGTTTTTTTTTTAATTAAATGTTCAGGCTTATTGAATTACAGTTTAGTAAGAAACCTTAGTTATTATAGAAGTTTTTTTTTCTACTTTAGCAATTTTTTTGCTAGAGCTTTACATAATATATAAGGCCGTAAATTAATTCCGTTGGGATAAAAAAATAGGAGCAATTTATATACAAGTGTCACACATTTCTTAGAATAAAACATGATGTTCTTAATATTTTCAGCCTAGGGACAATTATTATAATTAATTGTTTGATTTTTTTTGGGAAAAACGGCAATGTCACACAATCATGTTGAAAAAAGAACACAGTCTTATTATTTAGTTCCCATATAGGTACTAATGATCTGAAATAGATAAATAAAACAAATTATTTGTGATCAAACATTTTCACCTGATTTTCTAACTGAAAATGGATTCAAGATAAGACAGTGATCTCAAATGAATTAGAGGGATAATCTTATTTGTAACAAAGAATGATAAACAATATTTTTGTTATAAATATTTAAATTATACCTATATTTATTATTTATGTTGGCAACTATTTACAATTATTTCTAGGAACTTGTAACTATGATCAAAAGTTTTTGTGTGTTTTTGACTTCAGGTGATTGGTCGAGACTGACAGTTGTCGACGACCAATCACAAGCAAGTAAAATGGCGGGAATTCAATTAATAGTCAACGGGCATTTTGAGCGATGGCCTACTATGCTCTGATGGTATTCGTGTTTCGACCTCAGTGCTAGTCACTTGCCTTGTCTAACTAAATCAAACTGTATTACTGTAACTATAATAAAGCTGTACTTTAAAGTTATTACAGAGTGTTTTTATATTCAAAGTCCCTGCTTCTGAGTATTGAACCAGTACGGTTCTCATTTTATTTCCCGTTTTCTGGATTACTTGCGTTATCTGTAGAAGTCAGGAACTAGCAATAGAGGTACCTATTAAAACATTTTAGATATCAGAAGTCTAATTTCTTGTACATGAAAATAACGTACCAAAGACCCGAATGGCGCAGCGGTAGTGAGGCTGCCTTACGTTCTTAGGGTCCCGGGTTCAAATCCCAGTAGGAGCAAATGTTTGTGTGATGAGCATAATTATGGACATTTGTTTCCGAGTCATGGATGTTTATATGTATAATAGGTATGTATTTGCAAACAAAAAGTATTTATGTAGTATATCAACTATCTGGTGTCCACGACACTAGTCTCGTTGCTTAGTGTGGCACTAGATTGCGCTGTGTGTAATTCCCAGCGATTTTATTATTGTTATTCTATTAGAGTATACTGAACAATGTAAAGAAATTGGGATAGAAACTAGAATAGTTTCAGTCTTACACGCGGACACATTATACAACAAGAAAATCAATATGCTCTTCATAAATAATGCTGACGCAAGGAATATAATAGTGGTAGTTGCCCCAAGACTAAAATCATTTATATAATCAACTCATATGCATATTTATAACACTATTGTCCTGATTTTTAGAGAAAGTACCTTCTATAGGTACTTTAATACACAATGCTTTCGTCGGACAAAAATTTCCTTTATACGTGTTCTGAATACACATGGAGACGGAGCCGTCTAGGAATGAATACCGTAGTGATTTTAATGAAATAAATGAATAATTTTCTCTTTCATAGTTTTGGTTGTATTGTATGAAGAAACGAGGGGTCAGTTGATAATTTGTAGGTGTTGCACGATTTCTCACTTCTAGACAAAATACCGCGCCATTGTGAAAACATGAAATAGGCACCGGTCTTTCTATTAAATGCTTTATGCGGCGTCCAACTTCAGCGTTTACGTTCCGATCGACGACGTCTGACTGCCAGGCACATCGTCAGCGAACGACGACGTCTCGTTCACAACAGTAGTCTACAAATAGTGCTCGCGTGTAGTCGTGTGATATAAAATGTATATAAATTCATCGCATATGAAGATGCACTATAACATTTGACTGATTCAATCAATAATTCGTCTCTTTCTTTATCAAATTTCGACATTTTGTACTGACGTCAAATACGACATTCACACTGCAATGCTTCGAAATAACTAGAGACGCGGCGCAAAGCGTTTGAATGCCGCCTACGGCATCCACACGCCTACGTCAGCGAGTGAAAAAGACCACAACAGTACATTTTCATAGTAAGCATTGTGACGCGGCGTACGGCGTGACGCTGTTCGCGGCCGACGGCGTTTTAGGAGACCATAGCCTTAGGGTAGTGACTTAGTGAAGCACAGCACAAGATATACCAGAAGTATCTAAGTGTTGAGGCACTAGTACAGCAATGCGGTGTGAACTTAACATACATACGAGCGATTTTAAAATTGAAAATAATGTAATAACAATAATAATTACCCACAAAATAAAAAAAATAAAACATATCTATGGGTGATACTTAAAGTGCTTACCGCAAAAAGATAATCAAGATCTTACAAGATAGTTGTATTTTAGATTTAAAAAATAATTATATTAACGATACGTGTACTCACTCTCATGCTTAGTACCTTTTGAAGTTTTTTAATGACGCTCTCCTTTTTGAGGTAAACATAATGGTTAATACCTTCCTACGTAATAAAAACATGAAAGCTATTGGAAAATATTTTAGAATTAGAGGCAATTTAACGGATCTGAAAACTTTCCAAGCATTCAAAGGAAGACCCTTTGATATTTTTTAGGTTACAATAATTATTTTGCCCATCATTAAAATCCTCAGATGGGTACTGTTTGTTTAGGAAATCTTTTTGGTAAAGGGTTTTATTTACAGTTTACTAAATTATGAAGAATAGCACCATCCCATATCTTCCTGCGGGTGTCGTAAGAGGCGACTAAGGGACTTACCAGAGAATGGGCAGCAGCGTTCTCTGTGCTTTTGTAACAACCGTACTGCGATCGCCAACCCGCCTGCCAAGCGTAGCGATTATGGCAAAAAAACCCCCTTGGGGAGGTTTATGTCCAGCAATGGACGTCTTTCGGCTGAAATGATGAAATTATGAAGACCGATTTGTTGCTTTACAATTATTATTACAGTCTTGTTCTGCATACCAATAATATGCAAAGTTGTACATAAAATCCATGAGTGTTATACTACACTACAACAGCCCATAACGTCCACTGCTGGACATAAGCCTCTCCTATGATGGGAGGATTCGCCGTAATCTCCACGCTTGGCAGGCGGATTGGAGATCTCAGTGATGAAAGACTAACAGAAAACGCTGCTGCCCATTCTCTTGTCTACGGAGGCGCAAGGCGTTCTGCCTCAGACATTAGTCGCCTTATACGACACCCGTCAGTGTAATGGGTTGGTTCTATTCTACTCTGCCGGATACTACACGGCTAAAAAAATATCGACATTATTAAAACTGTAAGGCCCGCTTGCGCAACTAATTACTAAAAACGTTAAGCGCTCCAATACAATGTATACCAAATTTATTTTTGTTTATACATGAACAAAAAAATGACAATCTCTGTGAAATAATAATAACGATAGACCCTTTTACGGGTACCACATTCAATTCTCATCCACGATCATTTTGATGAACCTGCCATCTGTGGGATGGCAGTCTAATAATATGTAATGACATACTAACAGTACCGATCGATAGAAGAGACTAGCGCCATCTATTGACTTGTTTGTGAACTTGAAGTGGGTGTTCCTCCTGGTTCCCAGTTTTGACTATGTATAAAGGGTGTAAATCACCTCTTAACGAAGCCGAAAGGCTCTTGTTCTCCCCGTCATTGCAATCATTTGTTTGTTCTACACCATACCTGGGAACCTTCTAATTACGGAGATATTGGGGGTCAATATTCCAACTTTTTGAAAAGTTTTTTTTTTTATGCAAGTTTCTAATATAAAATTTTTACTTTAAACACCTCCACGACCCCCGTACTATTCAATCCATCCATCAGCACAATGTTTTGAGTGCGTTACATTGAGTTCTAACACAAAACATGATTTTTCACCCCAAAAAAAAAGTCGTTTTCCAGCAATAATTTTTGCGTAAAGTTACTTAGTTTGATGTATAGAATGCTTGGTTGACGGCTTCGTGATGAGGTCTTTTACACCCTGTATTATATACAGGGTGGATTTTTAAGTTGGGGCAGCAGGCAAGAGCGGTACTTAAGTGGGTAGCCATTTGGCAAACATCTTAGGAAACCTTTAGTCTGGCGGTCTAACAAATCTATACTAATGAGTTTGCTTGTTAGTAGCCCAAACAAAATTTTTACCGTTAAAATAAAATATTATGATCCTATTAGCAAACGAGCCCGCAAACATTGTTATCACTTTTACAAACCATCGTTGCCACTTTGTTTGGATAATAAAACAATCAATTACCAAGGGATTTGGCAGCTTTTCTTAATGACGCTTATTAATCAGAAGTTTCCTAACTCTTTTGACGTTAAAATTCTTAATTACGTTATCGCTAAAGGCACCTGTGTAAAGCCTTTTGGACAAAACAGCGGATTGAAAAGATCGAAGTTGTGTGTGATATCCAATATCGGATTTTCCCCGCTATAGATGACAGTTATAGCCAGTAGGTAGGGCCCTTTTCTATCGTAAACGAGACGCTGCAATATTCTTTGACCCTTTTTAGGCCTTTTTCCTGAAAACACTTAAATCAAGAAAAGGTCAGCGCTTATAATATAATAGATAGGTATGGGATGACATGACAAGTAATCTAACTATCAAACTAGTTAGAAGAAAGATTTGTGTATTGTTTTTCATGACTTGGCAGGCCCTTACCTGCCTTTATATGATTTATATGAAAATGTATCCAGTAGATCGGAAAAATAGATTAGTAACAAATAATTCTAGACAGAGCCGACTGACAAAACTATTTGTTTGTTAGCAGGAGTATCATGATCATCATTCTGTCTAGCCTTTTCCCAAATTTATTGCGGTCGGCTTCCAGCGCCTTTATGGAGCGACTGTCAATCTGACCTGTACAACCCGGATACGACGACGGTACCTCTTGTAGGACTAGTCGTCTGCATGAGTTTAATAACAAAAATAACATAATTATTTACAAGTAAATCCCAAAGGTCACACTCAAACAAACCAATCTATACTAATATTATAAAGCTGAAGAGTTTGTTTGTTTGTTTGAACGCGCTAATCTCAGGGACTACTGGTTGGAATTGGAAAATTCTTTTAGTGTTGGATAGTCCATTTCTTGAGGAAGTCTATAGGCTATATAACATCACGCTACGACCAACACGTGCTGAGCAGCGAGGGTGAAACCGCGGGGAACAGCTATAAGCTATATTATGTGACGCAGACGAAGTTGCGCGGGTCAGCTATAATACATAAATTGAAAATACTCACAATAGTGTACCTATTAACGACAATGACTGACTGAAAGCATTTTCACTACTCGTAAGTGATAATCTCTTATTACCCTCATGCGCAGGAAATATCTACTGTTAAAATGGCTGAAACGAAAGATTTTCCATCAAAAATCTCTGTAAAGTATTGTTTCCTTATTCATTTTTCATCCAGAAAAAACATCCATCCATCTGCCTAGCCTTTTCCCAACTATGTTGGCATCCAGAAAAAACAATTCATGAAAATGTCAAAATAAATGTTTGTTTGTAACAAAAAATGTGTTACATTTTTCGCTGAAACCTGTTTTAACCAAGCCGCTGAATGTGTTTCATTTATCACAGACAGTGTGGAATTAGCAAGAGAATTTATGAAAAACCATTTCCTTACAGCATTTTATACTCACGGGTGTCGTACAAGGCGACTAATGTCTGAGGCAGAACACCTTGCGCCTCCGTAGACCAGAGAATGGGCAGCAGCGTTATCTGTTAGTCTTTCATCACTGCGATCTCCAATCCGCCTGCCAAGCGTGGAGAGTACGGCAAATTCCTCCCATCATGGGAGAGGCTTATGTCCAGCAGTGGACGTTATGGGCTGTTGTTGTTGTTGTTTTATACATCTGTACAAAAATGTAGACAACAGCTTTGCTTTGAACGATTAGGTTTATTTTATTATACACATTGAGTTATTACTACTACTTATAGAGAAGACAGCGCGAACAAAATCTGTGCTCCGTTAAACTGCTGTCAGCCGGCTGCAGTTCACTCAGTCGCTTGCTCGCCACAGCATTATATATACGGGGATAGCCGCCCCCCGCGCGACCCGCATTTCGCACAGAGCACTTTTGTTCGCACTGTCTTCTCTATACGTAGTAGTAATAGCTCAATGATTATACACTATTAAATCTGCACCTAAGTGCTTGTAGTGTGTTTTACAGAAGTGGCGTTGGTAAGGCCTAGTCCTAATCTAAACGATCGTAGCCCAACTACGCGAACGTTACGTTAATTTTGTTAGGTTATTGACAAAATCCGGATGTGGGTGGTCATGCCGACAGATCGATTATTATTTATCAAAACGTGGCAAATGAAAGCAATATTCGTATATTCCGGAAACGATTGCTTTGGTTGGGACGCCAAGTTATTTGTTCGGAAAACTGGAAGGCACTTCCTGTGAGTGCGACGATGACGGACGGTGCGTTTGGATTCGTCGAATAAAATGACGCACATATCATTACTTCCCAGAATTTAATCCTTATCAGCGACACTATCAAATGATGTAATAGTACAGCTTATACATTCTTGACTAGGAATATTGATTTTTCAAAAATTTAATCATGTAGTTTTAGTTTTCATCAAAATCGGGCTCAAGACTCCTTTGGACATTTTTCACTATAGGTGACCCCCCCATAGTTTCGAATTTGGCCATCTTCAAAACTTCAGCTGGTATATTCAGCCTGTATAGAGAAATAATTACATTATTTTCATCTGTTTCTTCGGACACAAGAGAACGCAGCAAAAAGTATACTTATATTATTTCCTCTGTATCAAACTGTTCATCCATTTTAAAAGCAAGACTGTGATCGAAAATAAATTTACGATCACAGTTTTGAACTCGGTTTAAAGTTCAATGCCCAGAATTTATAGCTGAAGGCGATCGCACGCTACAGCAGTGACACTATCTGACGTTTAAGAAAGTAGAACTTGGAACAGAAGTTTAGATTGAAAACACAAAAGTCACAAATCTCAATTCAAGTTGAAGCCAAAGTGATTTTGATATCTCCATTCTTTAATAAATAATTTAATTTCAGTGCCTACGTTTTTTAATATAAAAGAGAAGTAAGAGTGGTTTCTTGACAGCTCTTCAGTATAAAAATCGGTTATTTGGAACTAGCTTAAAAGCTAGTTCCAAATAATCGAACTACCACGTACACGCACGTATATGAGACTAAAGTTTCATATACGTGCCCATTGTGTGACAATAGGTGGGTTTATCAGTTTTTTTTTAATGGTTTTTTGAAATTTGGATAGATTGATAGGTAGAATAGCTACTCTTTACTATGTTCACCAGACAAATTACAGGTAGTACAATTTAGAACTTATAAAAAGGGTGGATGGTTGACACAGTGGTCGGTCTTAACGCTAGAAGCGATCTTTTCAAGACAGACTTTGGAGAATAAGGTAAATTCGGAAAACTACTTTCAATCTGCCTACATAGTGACAAGCAGACATACATATAATGACATACTCAAAAGCTCATACGTACTAGACTCGATATAAAAATGCAACGTCGTGCGCCGTCGTGCAAGAATTCATTCTAAAGGTAAGTCCAATGCAGCAATGTAGTTTATTCATTTTCACTTTGTATGTAACTTTCAGATATGTAATTAATATCCGTCTTTTTGTATGAAAGATGAAAATGACTGCTTAGGGTTAGATACTCTGATCGGTCGAATTGATATTGGGTTTCACTATTCAGGTGTTTCATAGTAGCAGCCTGGAGCCTAGATAGTCGATAGCAATAAGTTTGCCCTGTTACATGGAACTTACATAAAACTGCCAAAATGTGAGAATACGATATCATATGTATAGGTACACTTCTGTCTAACACCTAGGACGGATTGAAGGCGTTATCTTTATGTTATAAATATATGGTTTAAAATTTCTCATAATCAGACGGTGTATATATTAAAACATAACCTATCATACTATTCAAAAACCGGCCAAGAGCGTGTCGGGCCACGCTCAGTGTAGGGTTCCGTTGTTTCCCGTCCGTCACAATAAGTGTTCCCACTTATGAGTTTAAAGGTGGGTATCCATTATGTAAAAATGCTTGCATATACGAATATACTACAAACTTAGTCCAGAAATTATTTTGTACAAAAACTGTTGTTTCCATCAAGTTCAAAATGATTTTCCTAGAAAGTCCTTATAAAGTTCTACTTTTCAGATTTTTTTCATATTTTCTAAACTTATGGTTCAAAAGTTAGAGGGGGGGGACACATTGTTTTTTAGTTTTGCAGCGATTATTTCCGAAATTATTGACATTATCAAAAAATGACTTTAGAAAACCCCTATTCATTTTTAAATGCCTTTCCAACAATATATCACAAGTTAGGGTTGAAATTAAAAAAAAATCACTTCCCACTTTACATCTAAGGCGGCTACCCTATTAAAACTTTTTTTTTGAATTTTTATTTTACCACTTTGTTGGCGTGATTGATATACATATTGGTACCAAATTTCAGCTTTCTAGTGCTAACGGTCACAGACATTAATCGGACCGACAGACGGACGGATGGACAGATATGGCGAAACTATAAGGGTTCCTAGTTGACTACGGAACCCTAAAAATTAGTCTCGACAGATAACGACATAATCGCAACTTTCGATCGCTAATTACTTACGAAAACTCGGTTGCAAAAACGACGTTGCTAGAATCGCTTCTTGGATGTATAGACTTAATTACGTTTCCCGCAAGCATCGTTATTGCAACCAAGTTTTTTCATTGTTATTTTATTGATCGAAAGTTTACGATAATGTCGTAATGTATATCGAGACTGCCGCCGGCCCAGTTGCATTGACTCATTCTACCACAAGCAAGGGAATGAGTACTATCGATTGTTTATGCATCCGGACTCTAATCACTAAGCTCAAGCCTGACCTGTTTGATTAACGAATCCCTCCAGATAATAAACCTACATTCTAACCAATAGTATATAGAATAGTAGATAAGTAGGTACTCCATTCTCGTGTCACTAACAGATATAAACTAATAGGCAGGAACAAAAGTCTGATCGGATGTCAAACAGTGATTAAAGTTCTAAAGTCAAACTTTCGAACAGTTACAAGGTTTCGTATTATTATCTACAATCCTTGGTATAACTGAAAGTTTTGGCAAATTCTGCTCGAGATATAATTTAACTAAATTGACGAATCTTGGACAAGAAAGGAAAGTGACATACACTCAATTGCAAGAAGCTTCACATTAAATCTTCTTTAGTTAATGCCACTTTATCGCTAATGAAATCATTAAAATAATGATTTCATTAGTTTGTTGCATCAAACTACTTTACGCTAAAAACTTGATCCTTTAACTAATGAGAGCATTAAACATTGTTGCCAACAATAAATGGAAAAAATGAATGGATTGAACGAGTGGTTGCGGTTTTTTTTTTAAAGTATTCACAATTTGTGTATTAATTGGCCGATACAAAACGCGTTTGACACGTAATACGGTTTATTTGACGACTAACATTTTTCTTTCAAATTCATTGGATGTGAAAGTCGCGTGTTATTATTTAGGTTTTATTTTGTTTGTGAGTGAAAATGTCTGAAAACCAAAACAAAAAACGTGAAGGAGGAGCAAACTTCACTCCAAAAGAAAAAGCACTATTGGCTGATATCATAAAACATTACTTAATGGAAAAATATCCTTTTCTGCAGCGGAACATTTCAGTTTAAGAGCCCCCAATGCTCATGCATAGCTCGTTCCGTTCAGGCATATTGATATAGGTGGAGGTTAATGCAGCCAGCTTGCGAGACACCTTTTGTACTATTCGGCAAACTGTAGGTAGAGCTGTTTATGTTCGTCAGATCAGCTAGTACCATCTGGAAGGACCCCATCGCGAAGAACCGCAAACAGATTAGAAGCTGGGTAAGACCACAAATGGCCTTACTCCTCAGGGTCGGTGGCTCCAGATTAAGGCGGTCACGAAGCTGCAGCGCTGCCTCCTTTGAAATTCAGTAGCACAACCAGAGCTCTTCTCTCCATCATGTTTTTCGAATAAATTTATTTTGTCTAGGATTTGGCGGCGGCGAGGAACATCTTCTGGATCAGACAGCGACGATAGGCTGGTCAACGACATATTTAGCAGCGAAAATAAAAGTAAACACTACGTAAAATAGGTTTAATGGCCCGTCGTCGACCCATTAAAAATTATAACCTCTAAAATGTAATTTAATGAGCTCTGATGCGCTAAAGTCGCTTCGTGCAATACAAAATACCGTTAATGGGTGGTATGCCGGTGGTATGACACTTCATTAGATAAGTTTGACATTTCCATAATTAAAATTTAAAGGACCTTTAAAATGCATCTTATTTTCTTTCCTGCAATGCTTTAATGAAACATTAGGGTTTAAAGTGGCATTAAAAAGATAAAAATCTTTCTTGCAAGTGAGTGAGAGTGACGAATGACATTGCATAGACTGTATGTTATGTCAATAATCTAAATCAGTCATAATTAGCTAACAAATTTTCTCTTGTAAGTTTAATTTATAATATAACGATTATTAACATAATACCTATTGCTTTACTATAATTAAAGTATCAGAAATTGTACTAAGGTTATTTGAAACTACTACGTTCGTCAATTTTATCGATTTTATGTTTGACCAATTTCGTTTTTTTTTCAATAAAACTTTGATACTTCAATTTCACTCCTAATCAGATTGTTTCTTCAAAAGGGTACTTTGAAGTTTACAAAAAATTATAGCACAAAGTTTGCAACTAATACTCAAGGGAAATAAATAATATTTTACGAATAAAAAGAAAAATGTTCAAGCAAAATAATAACCAACCGTTGCATTGACTTCGTCGCGCTTCGTTAGCGAATAGTTTGCCTTTGATATTTTATTCCCTTGGCAGTGGAGAACGGAGCAGCTTGCGTGGAACCGGACGTAAGAGGGGCAATTCTCGTGTTATTGAGAACCCCGACCTTTCTCAATCTCTCAAAATAATGTCTTATGTTAAAATAATGTCTTTAAAATAATGTCTTGTTGTCTTATTGCCTTGTTGTTAAAAAGGGGCACGTCTATACTAATATTATAAAGCTGAAGAGTTTGTTTGTTTGGTTGAACGCGCTAATCTCAGGGACTACTGGTTGGAATTGAAAAAACATATTTGACACGTAGTTTTTCTTTTGTTACGAAGATACAACGCTTTTAAAATTAATACGTCACGCCGTGCTATAATTTTTAGTGCGTTGTGATGTTACGAGCCCCCACTCCCGAGTTTTGATGCGTTTTATCTTTTTCAATATTCATTGATTTACAAAAACAAAAAATACGTGTCTATTATTTTCCAATACTCCAACTGACGGACTAAATATATTAATGATGATGATAATGATTGAGCACCACACCCAGCCAGGAGCAAGCCTGACCCGGACAAGCCGGATACACCAGGGGGCACCTTTTTATGGGAGAGGAAGCCCGACCAACCGCAGCCAGTCGGGCACAATCAGCCGACTATGCAGCCTAGAGCCAATATAGGAATAGTGGTAAAGACAGGTACAATCCATAGGAATGAGCATTGGTGTGTTGACCTTCGTTTGGTTGGTCTCTTCTTGCATTGGAGAATCATGTTCGTTTCTGTGGTTGCGATTCCATTCGTTTTTGACACGTCTTATTAAAACATTATTTCCTTGAATATGTTTCATCGTCAAAAGAAATATGAAATGATATGATATGAACCAACTGACTGACTAAATATATTTGCAATTTATTGATGGTGGAAACTAGCCCATTCCATTCATTCATTTTTTTTCATTCTCGTTGCATGCTTTGTTAGTTTCATGGTCGCAAGCGCTACCTGCTGAGCAAGAGGTCCTGGGTTCGATTCCCAAGTCGGGTGTTATTGGGTTTTTCCATTATAAATTTGTCAGTGGCAACCACGGACCTTCTGTTGGATGGGAATTAAACATATCTGGCGAAATGTGAGTGTATTAGGTATGTACTACTACTACTACTACAACAGCCCATAACGTCCACTGCTGGACATAAGCCTCTCCCATGATGGGAGGAATTTGCCGTAATCTCTACGCTTGGCAGGCGGATTGGAGATCGCAGTGATGAAAGAATAACAGAAAACGCTGCTGCCCATTCTCAGGTCTACGGAGGCGCAAGGTGTTCTGCCTCAGACATTAGTCGCCTTATACGACACCCGTGAGTGTAATGGGTTGGTTCTATTCTACTCTGCCGGATACCACACGGCTAGGTATGTACATCTCTACGTAACCCTTCGGGGATTACAGGCGTGATGTTGTGTTATGTCCATTATTTTAGTGAGTCGTTGTTGTCGTTTTAGTGGGTTGTGGAGGTCAGATAAGCAGTAGCTCCATGTAAAATACTGGTATTCAGCTGCATCCGGTTAGACTGGAAGCCAACCCCAATATAGTTGGAAATAGGCTAGGCAGATGATGATCAAGTCTCAACTACAGAAGTATTTTGATAACAGATTTGATCGGTGCAAAACTTTGACTATAAACTTTTACATTTCAGAATTTTCGTTTTTTCCTGTCATAGGTACAAAGTTATTCCATTAAAACAGTTTTATTGTAACATTAAAAAATGTTGACTACATAAACCTGCTTTACTGCCAAAAGTTTATAATTAAGTTCGTTTGAGTGTAAACAATCTAAAAGTTATCTTTTAGTTCGTGGTATTAATGTTTGCAATGAGTTTATATTTAATGGTTGTCTTATAAACTTATTAGATTGGAAATGAAGGTATTTTCTTGCCGTATTCTGGTATTTGCTCTGATTGCGTTGGCCAGTTTTGATTTTGATTTTGGATTTGATTTTGATTGTACATATTGGTATGTACTGGGTTGAAGTCGGATTGGGCGGGCCATGTCTGTAGAATGCATCAGGACCGATGGGCCAGAGTCACCACACAGTGGGTGCCAGAAGACGGGCGTCGTCGCCGAGGGAGGCCTAGAAAACGCTGGCGTGACGACCTAGAGACGTTTATGAGAGATTGGCCGGAGACTGCCGCACGTAGAGAGGCTACGGGGGAGGCCTTTGCCCAGCAGTGGGACAATATAGGCTAAGCAAAAAAAGAAAAAGTATATGTATACGTAATATGTTATTTATTGAAACAACTGTATTAGGTTATTGCTCTGTAAGGAGAAATACAATTTAAAGAAAACATTTACAAAGTGTGTACCGTTCGTACCTACTTTTCTAAACACAACTTAATTCTACATTAAAGTATAAATCACTGTTAGTAATTACTAACCTCTAAGGAGAAACAACATTAAAGCTATTGCTTCAATAGTCTTCCTATAATTTGAAAAATATCTCCAAAACGTTTTCACATATTTTTCTATCAATCCAAAGAGAGTTTTTCCAATCGTAGAACGAACTTAATGCAAGCCGTCACCACAGATAACGTATGTAGCTCAAGTTAATGCGCGGGAAATTCAAATTAAATGAAGATTAAGAGACCTTCATTTACGTAATACAAACATTGGAACTTTAGGAAGAAAAACGCTCGTCTCTGGAGGAAGATTGATGATAATGATGAAGATTTAAATAGAAATATGCTGTTCGTACAGCTCGTCTTTCCTATCCTAAACATTTCGGGGTAGTGACCCCGAAATACTTAGGATTGGCACAACAACAACTACTAAATTACCATTTCTTTTGTCTCTGTTAAACATTTGTACTAAAATAGCGTTATAAATTGAGTACTAAATTCGACGATAAAATTAGTTGTAATCGACGCTAGAATAATAAACATATTCATACGATTAGTTTGTTTATATTTTATTGGTCTTGCTCATTTGTTTACATCATAAACTTTGATACATGAATAAAGTCGAGGCGACCTTTGGTTTTGGCGAGTAAATTTCTGTAAAAAAATCTAGCCAACATAGTGAATGAGAGTGAGACATTATCTCCACTAAAGACTAGAACTGATACTCAACTACATACCAGAGCCTATAATTTATCACGCTCAAGTTCAGTCGTGCTTAGCGCTAACCTCTACCTCTCATCTGACTTGTAGCATTTATAGCTTGTTCAGATATGTTCATTTTTCAAAAGAGTGTCAACTGTCTGCAAGCCCTACTGATCTTCACTAAGGCTAAGAACTCACTGAAATGTAGCTTGCTTAGCACCTACATACAAGCTACTTCAATAGGCTACTTCCCATTTGGTAAACTTCCCATTTCGTAAACCTCAAACTGTACCTACTAAAAAGTTGCGTTTGGTAAACATTTCGTTACTTCATACATTTAATCCCATTTGGTAAACTTTGTTAGTATTGTTATTTTTGTACGGTACAGTCAGTGTCAAATTAGTATTAAATTAGAGATGTATATATTTTTAAATGCTTCAGTCTTGAGATAGTATCTCGACCATCAAAAAGAATGGCTGATCAAGAAGAAGTAAAAAAAACGTATTAAAGTCTGTAAAAATACCACGATGCTACTAAAAATACCACGTGCTTTTCCCGCAACAGAAGCACCGAGCGGGTTCTCAGGTAGGGATTTATTGTCCTTACCATCGTTTTAAACAAAAGGTGTGAATGAGATAGACATAAGTAAGTATACGTAAATTATATCTATTACCGGGTTTAACTTATCAGTTCACTCGTTTTATGCATAGTGCAAGGTCGTTGCAATGTCGGGTGAGGGATCTTCTAGTGGTGCAGTGAATTTAAAAATTATTAATAGTACACGAGGCGGTGAAATTTTATTACGCGCTGGGCATCAATATTATAAACAGAAAAATAATAAGGACTCAAGTTGGTGGCGCTGTGTTAATAGAAAAGATGGATGTTCAGCAAGTGTAACTTTGAATTCAAATCGAAGCCATGTATTAAGAGAAAATGCTCACTGCAGTTCTTGTATTCCGAATTTTGAAAAAAATGAAGTGAAAGTAGCCATCGAAAAATGTAAACAAACTATATGTGAAGATCTGAAGCCGATTCCAGCTACATACAGGAAATGTACTAAAAAGCTGAAAGATAATGGTTATGAAATTATTAAAGAATTACCAAATTTTGACAAAGTTAAAAGCAGTTTGTATAGACACAGAAATAGACAACTAGGAATCACAAAATCTCAGCACTCTAACTCTACAGAAATCGTGATTCCTGACCGTTTTAAAGACAATTTATTGTTTGATGAGATTGAAGGTGAAAATAGAATGATTGTGTTTGGTTCAAAGAGTGCAATTGCACATTTAAATGACGTCCGTCACTACTTTGCGGACGGAACGTTCAAATGTTGTGCAAAGCCGTTTCTTCAACTATACGTTGTACACGGAGACATAGGAAGTACAGAAACTGGGACAAATATTGTACCATTTTTTTATGCAGTGTTGACAAACAAAGAAGAAACTACATATGAAAGACTGTTTTACAAACTAAAATTTCATTTACCAGAGTGGACAGCCGATATTATTACCTTGGATTTCGAAAAAGCTCCAATAAATGCAATTAAAAAGACATTTCCAAACATAATTGTTAAGGGGTGTTTTGTTCACTTTGGCAGAGCGCTATAAAGAAAGGCAAAATCTCTTGGCTTATTACAACATGAAGAATCTCACTATCACGTCAAACTATGTATGGCTCTGGCACATTTACCAAAAGAAGACATAAACGATGGATGGCTATACGTTATGAGTCAAAGGTAAATTAATTTTGCAGTATTGAAATGAACGCGTTTAGTTCTGGATATTTCTTCTACCGCCATTTTCTACAGCCATTTTTATGCGTTAGAAACTAGGTAATATATGGTTTTTCGTATCATAATCTTCAACGAATTAATTCTGTTACAGTTTTGAAGAAAAAGCTATAACTGAATTCAATGATTACTTTGTGGATCAGTGGTTGGAAAATGAAGATATGATGAATATTTGGTGCTGCTACGCACAAAGACACCGCACTACAAACCTCATGGAATCTTGGAATTGGAGTTTCAATAGTGAAATTGGAAAAAGGCCATCAATTCTTTTATTTTTCGAAACGATATCAGGCAATATTAAACATTATGAAAATCTTCTGAAAAGGTACATATTTTTGTTTCAATGACCTGTATTTTTAGGCGACACATATGATAAAAATTATACATGTCGCCGCAAGAGGCTCTATCTGCTAAGATTTAATCTAATTATTAACACTCATAATTCTATTCCATGAACCTGCCATCTCTGCTTCGTGGTACAGTTATTACATCACTTGACAAATGAGTTAAGCGCCATCTATTGGCGTAACTAGCACTTAGATAGTTCGTGGTTTCAAATAGTAATTTATTAAACAAAAGTCTAGCTAAAGACTCGGTAAGTCTTTAGCTAAATCTATAGTTAAAATTATGATAAGTAAGTATTTTATGACATTGGATTTGTAATTATTATTGTTCATTTTGACACAAGATTTTTATGAGGCAACACTACAGGCCGAATACGATTTGATCAATAAATCAATTAATAATTTGAAACTACAATTAAATCAGATTATCTAACTAAATTACAAACTAAAAAGTAACAAGATTATTTTACAGAACAATTTATTAGTGAAAGACTTCGTAGGTGTTCTTTGTACTAAATACTTTGATTTGCCGGAAATGGTTTTAAAAGATTGAATATTGTTGTAAAAAGTATTGAAGCAACTAATTAGCTTTAACTTGATAAAACCTTTGCATTTGTGAATATTGGTATTGTTTAATTATTAAAATGATTAATTATGAATTACTCTAGTATTGTTTGTAAGTTTTAATGAACTTATTATGTAATGAGTTACCTGTACTGTGTGGAGGACTTCCGCCCACACAGAAGAATGGACGATTGAGCAACGGGCAGTCACGTTATCCTAAGATTAGCAAAACAATTGAAATGCTAAGTAATTATAAGTGTTTACTGTTTAGTGAAGTGAATGATTATTGTGAAAATGAGAGTGTACCTAAATGGTTTAATAGAAATAAACGTTTGGAGTTCGAGTCAAGTGCTGTGTGTGATTTCAACTACCCAGTACCCACCTACCTATCTACCAACAATGAAGAATCGTATCGCAAGTCGATGTGATAGATGACTGAAAGACAATATGGTGGCGGATGGCGCCAATATTGGGACAGTGTTCCTCTAGGCTTTCCCTGCCGTGATATACATTATTACTTTAATTAATCATAACAATTTTTTACAGCTTTTATAATAATGGAGAAAGTATATCAAAACGAAGAAAAAAATCTATCCAAAATGATATACGAATTAACAATATTCTCGGCGATTACAAAAGTGGAAAAATATCATTGGAAAATTGTTTGAACGAATTATCAAGAATTGCTTGTATCACTTTATAATTTATTTATTGATTTTTAACTTTGTAGTGTAGGTAGTAAATTTTTTATGTTAATATTCCAAATCTGTGATTATATTTTATAGTTGATTTTGTGTGTAATTTTTAATGTTAATGTACCAAATCTGTGATTATTATTTGTTTTTATATTTAAAAGTTGATTTTGCATGTATTTTTTATGTTATTGTACCAAATCTGTGATTATTATTGTTTTTATATTTTATAGTTGATTTAGTATGTATTTTTTTACGTTAACGTACCAAATCAGTGACTGTTTATTTTTATATTTTATAAGTACACACATCAAAAGTATCTAGGGATCAACATATATTTTTGCAATAACTTTTCTCCTGATTGATATTAATTAAAATTTTCTAGGATTCATCAAATAAAGTGTTTTCGTTTGTCACAGTAACGATAAACCAAGTCACCTTTGCATTAATAAAGAAATTTGCCATTTTCCTAATAAAGGGATTTTTGACATTTGAACCACTAACATTAAAGTTCGAAAAAATGACTGAAAACACAGTTTTCTTTAAAATTTTATTGGGTAACTTAAACAATTAATAATCCGTGTTTCTACCGCGAACACTAACAACACAAGAACATCGGTTTGGCATACTCAAAATGAGTTCATCCAAATCACGCTGTGGAATGGCCGCCCATGTTCGTTGCAACAACAAAAAAAGGTCTTCTTGCGACTGGATACCCTCCATATTCGGCAGAGCTCTTCTCTGTAGCATATCCCATGCATGCTCAATCGGGTTCAAGTCTGGCGACTGAGCAGGCCAGGGCAGGACATTGATGTTAGCTGCGGCGAGAGTCTGTCTTACAACTCTTGCGGTGTGCGGTCGTGCATTATCATGCATTAACTGAAATAAGGGACCGATTTGCACTTGTAGAGGAACGATGACGTCTGATACAATCGTCTCAGCATAAATTTGAGCGTTGAGGTTGCCTCTGATCCAAATCAACTCAGTTCTTCCGCCGATCCAAATACCCGCCCATACCATGATGGTTCCACCACTATAAGGATGGACTTCCTGGCAGGATTTTAATCGCTGTTGGCGTCCAGGGGTTCTCCAGTGTCGTATACGTCTTGTATCCGGTCTCATACCAAAACGAGACTCATCAGAAAAGCACACGAAACGCCATTGTTCTTCTGCCCAATTTCTGTGTTCAAGAGCCCATTGATATCGAATCCTACGATTGTGCATTGCTATAGGTGGTACCCGTAGCGGTCTTCGGGAATGAAGGTTCACTTCATGCAAGCGGTTTCTGACTGTTTGGTCGCTAATTAAGTTCCCTGAAGAGTGATGAAGCCTCACGGCTAACATCATGGCGGTTATTGTTGGAGCTCTTCGAGTTAAGATTTGAATGTATCGGTCTTGTCTCCGTGTGGTGCAGCGATACCGTCCTCCATGGCGCTCAGCCACGGTACCAGTGCTTCGGTAACGTGTCCAAAGTCGACTGATAACACTCTGACTTGTATTCAGAGCTAAAGCTACAGTACGTTGCCGGGAACCAGCTTCTATCATTCCCACGGCTCTGAGCATTTCTTCCCTGCTTAAATGACGTCGCCGCTCCATAATAACGTTGGTTTTAATCAGTAGTAGGGAAACAGTAGCACTAATAATGTCTTCAATGCGTTGTATGTTTTTATAGGGAAAATATTGACAGCTTATTTTCATCTTTTACTCGAATTTGATTGAGAGTTCCTGATTCAAATTATGAAATGCACCAAAAAGGATCCATATAAATTTATAAAATCATAAATTTATTACAAAGCCACATCTCAATCTCAAGAAATCCGCATAAAAATGCTTGATCCCTAGACACTTTTGATGTGTGTAGTTGATTTCGTATGTATTTTTTTATGTTAATGTACATTAACATAAAAAGATAGTACCAAATCTGTGATTATTGTTTTTTTATATAAGTTGATTTCGCATCTAGATTGACTTATGTTATTAAAAAAATAAAACTTGTCATCGAAATAGTCAAATCGAACTGTGATTTTTCTTAAATTTTTTGAAAGTTATTTGTACACCCCACTTTTTATTTCTGTTTTTAAATATCAATATGTGTAAATGGCATACGTACACATAATCCGACTATTGTACCTGTGATTAAAAATATTTAACAAAATAAATGACAATGTTATCATTAGTTTCGTTTTTCTTTTTTTACTTGACTGTACCCATTTCATCTGAAAGTTTACCAAATGGGATATAACACAAAAAAATATTGAAATGTTTTCGAAATGGGACTAAATGTATGAAATGTATAATGTTTACCAAACGCAACTTTTTAGTAGGTACAGTTTGAGGTTTACGAAATGGGAAGTTTACCAAATGGGAAGTAGCCCTTCAATAGGTACACGTTAAGCACCAAGTGAGGCGCCAAGTGCGCAGTGCAGTCGGTTGCGAGGATTTTTGACTGTTCGTTTCACTTCGCTACTCGCTAGATGACTCACTAGCATAGTAAGTCATCTTAGGTCCTGTTTCACCACCTACGACAATTCATCATCATCATCTGCCTAGCCTTTTCCCAACTATGTTGGGGTCGGCTTCCAGTTTTACCGGATGCAGCTGAATACCAGTATTTTACATGGAGCGACTGCCTATCTGACCTCCACAACCCAGTTAGTATCGGGTAATAAGATACCCCTTGGACCACCACCACCATCACCACCTACGACAAAGTGCCTATTAATTTACTAGGCAGATAATTTGATACAAGTTCCTTTGTTACTTTTCTGAATTTATTCGGAGAGTAGTCAGTGGCTATTCGGACATCGTGAAACAGGCCCATAAATCTGTTGGTTAATTATCGGATAGGTCTTATCGAGTACAATGACGGTCGACCACTTTTCAATTTTATTGCTTAGGCCTTAAGGATAAAAAGTGGCAGACCGTCAGTGAACTCGGTGGTACATTTCACAACTAAATTCTCTCAGGCCCTTTATATCACCTGACAAAGTATACGTATGTATGGCTAAATAACGATGATGGATGTTCTTACCTGTACGACAAACACAACTTTTAATTTATGTCCCGCAGGAGTGAAACTTTTTGTCCGAGAGTGTTTCCGCATTTTAGCCGGGATGTCAAGTGATAAGAAAGTAGGTATCATTTCGGTAATCAGGGAATTCTTGAATCGAGATTGACCATCTCAATTATGAAACAGGCCGCCTCGATTTTGCCTACTTTAAAACAACGTGTTTTTGACGTGATAACGTCTTATAGATCGATGAACACCGTCTGCACGCACGAAAAAGTGTCACACTGTTACGCGCGCAGCAATCAACGCCCAGCCCAAACCCTTGGACCTAGAAAACTGAAATTTTGCACAGAGGTTCCTTTTATAATGTAGACAAGAAATAAGGAATTATTTTTCGAAATTCAAACCCTAAGGGAGTTAAATTGGGGATGAAGTTTGTATGAAAGTCCGTCAGTTTTAAAGAATCTTAAAATTTTGTGTTTAGACTGACAATTGAAAATCAATTTATACGTGTATCAGCGTTTTTGATAATTTTACCCCCAAAAGGTTAAAAAAGGCGATAAAGTTGTGTATGGAAAGTCTTTAATTTTTGAAGTTACAAAATGTATTATCTAGGCGTATGGTTGGAAGCTAACGCAACGGTGTTGTTAGAATTTAAATCCTTAAAGGGGTGAAAAGAGGGATAAAATTTTGTTTTTAAGTTAAAATCACTAAAAACTATCATGAAAAATGACGTTAGCAAGTAAAATTATCGTCCTTAAACCGACATTACAGACACCCAGTTTATTAAAAAACAATGCTTTAACACGATGTCGAAGAAAACGTAAACAAAACAAGAATAAAGCAATTTTTCCCTAACCAATTTTCCTTTGCAATATGTTGTATCACAGTTTTGATTGCACAGAACAAAGAGCCATTTCCTAGAACCACTGAATGTCTGTAAAATTACAGGAACAAGAAACTTTTCAACTAGTGCTTTAGTGGGTGGGTGTGAATTGCAAGAGCACGTAGAACATGTCCCATGGACATACGTGACAAACGGGGTATTGCAAGTGTCTTTCACCAACGTTGCTGTTTAAAATGAAGTGAGACTACAATTTTTATAGGGTTTCTCAATGCCCCGTTTGAGTTTCCGATCAGTAAATGTGATGTAAACTGTGTGTGTGTGATTGGGTGATCAAAATAAAAACGTACGTATAACTTGACATAAGAGCGTGTACCTATTCGAATTTCGAATGCTGTGCTGCTGCAGTTTGTCCGTTGCCTTGATTGTACCTTATATTTATTGTTCAATCTTTAGATTCTGGGCAAAGATTGTACATGACGATACGTAATGACTATACAGAATTTGCAAAAAATTGAAACGTGTAAGAAAAGTTTTGACAAGAAGGTTTTTATAATTAATGAGGCTTGCGCAATGCGGGCTCATTAGTACCTACGTACTTCATGTACGAGAAGTCCTTAAAAACTTTTCTTCTTCGTCGTTTTGGTAGCAAAGTTACAAGCATCTAATTATTCAAATGAATTTCATGTGTGTAGGTAGATTGGTTGTCAATTGGCTGATTTAAAGTTAAATTATTATGTCTTGTCTAGTCTACTGTGAATCGTTAAATGTAAGGTGGGACGCTCTCAGGCTCAGTGGTCCGATTGAGGAGGCCTATGTCCAGCAGTGGACTGCTGTGTAGGCTAATGATGATTTTTGGTTTATTATGTCTTTCGGGGTTATAACTACTCATACTATATGTCAAAAAGATTTATGAATAAATGAGTGAATGTATCTTTATTCAAGTACCCATGACTCGAAAGCTGTTAGTAAAACGTACGACTATGTTAGAAAGCACTGATAAAACACACAATACAACAAATAATGGAGGATCACTGGTGTGACAAACCATGAGTAATTGCACAATTGCACAATTGTCAATTTATGAATGGCTTAGCGTTAGTTATGTCTTGTCTAATAGATAGTCGCTGCTGTCATGGACTAACCAATACAACAATTGATTAACCATTGATTGTTCGACAGGTAAAGCCGTACAATGTGAAAATAATTAAGATGTGCTTTTAATAATTTCGTGTAAAACTAGGCGAAAGAACAAATGGGAACACTCCCACAAAATAACACAATGACAAAACTTTTCTCTTGTACTTAGGTACTTATTTTAACAACGCAAGGCAGCTTGCGGTTTCAAACGAAAGAATTTTCAACATGCAACATTTTTTTAAGCACCAGCAATTCTACACGGCTAAAAATAAACTAAAATAAAAATAGATAAAGTAAAGAAACATTCTCAAAATCCAACCGATGCATGTGAAAACTCAGATCGAATCTCGTTGCAATGAAACAATTAAGTTCCAACAATGCTCAACTGTAGTTTCGAGATCCGACAAACTCGTATATACGAGTATGTACTTACGTAGGTACTTACTTTGTGATGTCAGCGTTTGAAAGGGAGGACCGACGTTTGATCAGTCTATGATCTTTGTTCGTGCGCGAAACGATAGCTACGTTAAGTTCACGCACAGAATAGAATATAAAGGCACTTGCACGAGCGCGCGTAATGTGAATATGAATGGTTTTAAAATTGAATATACTCGTTTTATATCAAATTTACTTAATTTCAAGAATTTATTTGTATCTATGGATGATAATTGAATCGTGCCAAAATTTCCAAACCACCAAAACTCTGTAAGATTGTTATATTTTGAGTCAAAACTCCGTCGTATTCTCCGTCGTTATACTGGGAGCGCGTGCTAGTACTTTAGTAAGTACTTAGTTCGTTATTATAAAGGGATAAAGACTGTTAGTAGTGTTAGTTAATGGATATTAATGTTAATACGAAGGTATAGTAGGTATAGGTACTATCGTGGTCTTTTCCGCCTGACCAGTTTAATTTTTTTTTCGCTTAAATCATGCGGAGGCGCCGAGCCACGCCCCCTTAAAATTTGAGCCTATTAGGAAAGCGTCAACTTTGGCGCGCAAAATAACAATAACTCTCGTTTGGCGTGCGTCGTCAGTGCGCTCGGCCGATTCGGTATCTTTTTATTCATTATTTCTATACAAAGTCAACGGGGCGGGGCTAGAGAGCGTTTCTATGTTGCGAGTGTAAGCGAAAATTAGCTTAGTGGTGGTCAGGCGGGAGTGTCCTCGATAGTACCTATTGTAGGTTCTTTGATGGGAGTCATTTCATGTCTAATCAATTTCTATCAATTTAACAATTTTCGAAGTTCAGATCTCTATGGAGACAGTAAGTCCATGAATATCATTGGGATTGTGAGCGTGTTTATCTCACAGGACACTGAACGGTCTTTAAGATATCGTTGTATTTTCTCCCACGGGCGAAGTCGCGGGTACAAGCTAGTTTAAAATTAAATCGTAAACATTTTGGTAGATGTAAATAATCTGTAAATTAAATGGCTGTATTTTATGGCGCATAGATAAAACGGTTTTATTTACTGATGTCTAAACAAATTATGCTATTAGAGAACCATGAGCTGGGTGTATAGGACAGATAGAAATACCTAATATTACTATCTATTATAATATATAATAGGTACTACCTATTTTACTGTTTAGATTGTAACGAATTTTGTACAGCGGGTCATTTAGATTGAATTGTAATAAAGTCTCAAAATGTTTTAATTAAACCCCAATATCAAATGCGAAACGTACTAAATCTGTATCTCTGTCAATTCGTTTACTTTTTCATGACCGCTGAACCTATCGTAAACTAAACTGAAAACTGTAAAATAACATTCCTAACTTTGAATCGATTTTATGTTAAAACCCGTGGCCGCGGACCACAACTAGTATTTATTTATGATATTCCGTTTCAAACGATGGCTTTCATGCCATAATACGCAAAAAATCAGCTTTGCTGCTGCTGTGCAGAGTGCGGAGTAATCGCAACTATATCCTGAGAGCTGTGGAGGAGAGCTATACTCCAAATATCAGGCATTTTGTGCGGAGGTTGATTATGTAGGACTTTCTGCCTGATCGTCCTTTGTTTTAATAATATTATTATTATATCAATGTTACTAACTCAAGAATGTAAGCTGTGTGTAATACTAACAAAATAATATGGATTACTGTTGTCTGAAATAAATCAAGTTTACTTTTGGAAAACGAAAATATTTCTAAAATCATCATCTGTCTAGATATTTCTTATGTTGGAGTCAGCTTTCAGATCAACTGGATGCAGCTTAATATCAGTATTTTTCATGGAGCTTCTGGGCAGAAGATGGGCATCTGACCCACTCCACCCAGTAGCTGGGTAATACGGTACCCCTTGGTAAGACTGGTTACCAGTCTCTCGGGTTTCTGCCCATCCGTAAGAACTGACAAAGATTTACAAACGACAGCCATTTTCAATAGCTTAATTTGCTTTCTGTTGTACGAAGGGAACTCGGTATGTAATGAATGGTCACCCATCCATAGACTGACCTTAGCAAGCACTGCTTAACCTAGAAGATTGCCTCGTGTGACTGTTATTATTTAGGCACGAGTTACGAAAATATTTCTAACAAGTCATGTTAATTACAATTTGACGGAAATGGAAGGTTGACAGGGAAAGTGCTTTAGAGTGGCGCGTTTAGTTTATTACAACTTCCCCTGTATGTAATTTGAAAATTCTAATTTGAGGAAGTCATTTACATTAATTATTGCGAGGATAAAAAGTACACAAAATTAAATCAATATTTTGTAAGTAACGAGTAACACAAACTAAAACAACACAAATGAAGAACACTCAACGCTTTAAAAAAAAAATATAAACAAATTGTTTAGTGTTAAGTTGTTTAATGTAGTTATTACGGGGGTAACATTATCACTAAGTGATAAAACCCCTTAAAATAAATAGGTAAAGAATAAAAAAAAAACAAATTGAGAACTAGTGTTCTATAATGTTAATAATGCTGAGAAAACCTTTATCAATATTTTTTTTTACAAAAGATCGCAGAACATATTAATAACTTTTTCTCCGAGATGTTAGATTTACAGCTATCTAAAAATCTATTTCATATCAGAGAGCCATTGTTAGATTCTAACAAGTTACAACAAAAATAATAATTTGTACTTAGAAAAGTTTACCTAAGTTTTGTATTATTCTGTAGTAGAAGTACCTACTACAGAATAATACAAAACTTAGGTAAACTTTAAAAAAAAACTATAAAAGCTATTGTACACCAAAAAAAGCAAAGTTTTTGTTTGAAAGCAATCTTCTTAAAGCCAGTTATTGTTATCTGAAAGGCTTCTAAATTCTCAAGATAATTGAAGTGCTTACTTATTTTAATTAAAATAAAACAATATTGCCTATTCGGCACTAACAAATTAAAGACCGTCTTTGAATAAAATTAAATTCCTTTCAAGTAATAAATAACAAAAATGATGACTTTGATTTTCTGTCACAGCTTATAATAAATAATAACGTTATTGCTTCATAAATTGTTATCGATAGATAGTATAATAAATTAAATTAAGCGTTAGAAAATAAATCCTAGTTAATTAATTTGGCGAGGAATTTACTGTTATTGCGGAGTAAATTTACTGTTATTTAAGATAATAAGAACCTTATAACAAGTTTGGTGGAGTATCTCTCAAATAATTTCAACAGCTCTACAAAATTACAACCAGTGGTAAATTCAATGCTATACGTAACTAGTTTTCGGGATAATCCACAAAAGTAGTTTGAAAAATTCCTACTGTAATGCATAAAAAATAATAAGTAAGTTTTTCAAAAAAATCCATTTGTGTTTAAAAGACAAATAATAAAGTTAACACAAATGACGAAAATTGGTCTAATTTAATTGTGTAATATTATATAGTAGTATAGTAGTAAGTATATATACTATAATAATATTATAAAAAGGTTACATTTGTTTGTAAGTTTGTATGTAGGGGGTAATCTCCGGAAGTAATAAACCAATTTTAAAAATTGTTTCACTGGTAGAAAGCTACATTATTCGTGAGTGCTATAGGCTATATTTTATTCCCGTACTCCCACGGGAACGGGATCTACGCGGGTGAAACCGCGGGACGTCAGCTAGTTTTTTTATAAAACTCAAAATGTATAAACTACACGTTTGATCAAATCAAAAACGTCGATTTTAGTTTCGATACTACGATTGGTCCCAAAACCAAACTATGTATTTTTGTCAGGACGTTTTTATTTTAAGGCTTACACGTGTTTTAATCACCGCTGTTAGTTTACAGACCCAATCAAAACTGTTGTATTGCTTACTAAACCCGTTGTTTTGTTAGAATTCTACAGTGTTACCTACGTTTATTGTATGGTAAACGACTGTTGTTATACTGAAAATGTTCGACAATTTACATGATGTCTTATTTCTGAATGCGACACAAATAATCGATTTGTACTCGGTAGAAGCTACATGGACTGGTAAATCGTTACCATGAATTCATTAATTAATCGTTTTTTTTATCGGTTTTTAAACAAAATTTGACCTTGATAGTTTTTGAATAAAACTCAGAACTGAGAGGAAGAGATTGGTTGTGTGAGGAATTATATGAAAGTAAAAGGAGTAAATGACAGCGTGAGACGGTTCATGAGGAATGAATGAATGAAGATAAAACCTGTTGTTCCGACCCCAACCAATGGGATATAGTCAGGAAGATGGTAAGTTCGAGCGTCGATGTCCCTAAGGCTAAGTACGCACTGACAGGTGGCTTGCTTTACGCCAAGCCTAGTGATTTTATAAAATGGTTACTTTTGAGCAAAGGCGTCAAGTGCGCAATGTGTCTGGATACGCAAACCAAAACGTTCGTTTCTCGCTAGGCTCCAGGCATTCAGAAAGCCACCTGTCAGTGCGTTCGTAGCCTTACACAGTCTATAAATCGATTGTTTCTGTACCTACACAGTATGTTAACAATGTTTAGAGTGCCATGTCTACAATGTCCTCCCACAAAATACAGCAAGGAGTAGACTACCCTTTCATGTGTATCTAGACGGAGTGCTCTTGTGGCTTTGTACACAACGTAGCTAACTGAGAGAGCCATCCTACAATTTATAGTAGGTACACAAAATCTAAGGAAACTCTCTCAGTGACGACCCGTTTCTGAAACAAGCCTCAAGAAACATGACGTCATACTCTTTGATTAACCCCGGGTGGTGATTTATGTTTGTTAATCATGTGTTCGATAAGCCGATCGTTTTTCCGTCCGGTGTGAGTCTTACTTGGACTATATTTACATATTCAATACAACTCGCATGCCATTTGATAGTTTTGCCTTGTTCAGCCGAATATTGACTCCTTGGATGTGGAGGTCAGAGAGGCTGTGGCTTCATGTAAATTACTGGTATTCAGCTGCATCCGGTTAGACTGGAAGCCGACCCCAACATAGTTGGGAAAAGGCTAGGCAGATGATGATGACTGACACTTTCGTGTGGCCAGTTATTATTGGCAACGTAAGGGTGCTAAAAACTTGCCGCCGCGGGAGACGCCCCGGGCGTCGGGGGCCACCACCACGTGGCCCCCGGCCACCGTAGGCGCGGGCCTGTGGACGGTGGGCTATGGGCTAGCTCGCCGTCCATCCGTCTCATGACGACAGGCCGTGTCGACGGCGCGTTCGTGTTCCACGCGCGCCTCAAAGAGAGTCAGCAAAAGGGAAGGGGTCCGTAAGGACCGATGCCTGCCGGGGTTGCGGGACTATTCGAAAGAGATACCGTGGCCCCGGAACACAAAGGGCGATAAAGGAACATGGATGGGTTTTAGTCAGTAAAAGTCTGACACTCCCTCCTGCTCCGCCCAGAGCGGGAGGAGTTATTTGATGATTTCCCATCCGAAAAAAAAAAAAAAAAGGGTGCTAAAAACTTGTTCAGGTTTGCAAGGTTCGGCACAGAGAAATCTAATATTTATCAATTTTATACTAAGTTCAGGTCCACTCAGACGCTGGTGATGAGTTGACCCAGACGGAATGTAGTCATCATCATCTACTACAACAGCCCATAACGTCCACTGCTGGACATAAGCCTCTCTCATGATGGGAGAGGCTTATGTCCAGCAGTGGACGTTATGGGCTGTTGTAGTTGTAGTATGATGGGAGGAATTTGCCGTAATCTCCACGCTTGGCAGGCGGATTGGAGATCGCAGTGATGAAAGACTAACAGGAAACGCTGCTGCCCATTCTCTGGTCTACGGAGGCGAAAGGTGTTCTGCCTCAGACATTAGTCGTCTTATACGACACCCGTGAGTATAATGGGATGGTTCTATTCTACTCTGCCGGATACCACACGGCTTATCCATCATCATCATTTCAGCCGAAAGACGTCCACTGCTGGACATAGGCCTCCCCCAAGTGTCGCCACATTGACCGGTCTCATGCGACTCACATCCAGCGGATTCCCGCAACCTTCACCAAGTCATCGGTCCGCCTAGTGGGAGGTCTTCCAACGCACCGTCTTCCGTTTCGCGGTCGCCACTCTCGAACTTTTCAGCCCCATTGGCCATCCGTTCTGCGAGCAATGTGCCCTGCCCACTGCCACTTAAGTTTGACAATTCTTCGGGCTACGTCGGTAACCTTGGATAACGAAATGTAGTCTGTCAGACTAAATTGAAGGTGACATTAGTCACATGTGGCCAGATTTGATTTGTACCTATTTTGATTTTTGTTGTGCGAATCGTCTAGTAAATTGACCCGTGTAACTTCCGTATAAGTCATTAAACCAAGGTTTAACGCCCTCTCAATTTGTGTGGGCTAATGTCTAGAGAATTACAGCCTCCGCTATCGTTCTATCAGACAGGCCCATTACAAACTGTTATTATCTAGTATAGCAATTTGTACCACACATTTAAATGTGTATTTTGGTCGGTTGATGAAGATGTAATAAATAACCTTGACTTGTTAATTGCTATATTTTGTCATAGTTACAATACAAAATCCGGCTACAAGTTATAAGCCGGTTTTTGTATGGGTGTTGGACGAATTTAGTTATCTGTCTCTACCGTGTGCTCCACTGACAAGGGCCGCTTGGACTGAAAGGTTCTGTAGTGGCAACCACGTGCCTTAATGCGTAAGCAAGGGAGAGTTTTCCGCAAGGTGATGATTTGGTGAACACCATAGGAATCCACTGTAAGTGAGAAGCACAGGATCTGGCGAAGTAGCGATGCTTGGGAGATGTCTATGTGTCTTCGAAGACCACTTACACATCTTTGAAGACAGACCCACTGCTACTTTTTGATGATATGATAATGATGACTGCATAAAGGAAGTATAAGATATTTTCATTTGACGCGGTACAAACATGTATATATGTATATTATGTAGATATCGAAACAACATTAAGCTTTTCTGAACGCATGTAAGTTTACATTAACAAGTGACTATAAATCTTGAGACATCAAATATTAATTTTGCTTCAAGAATCTATCATCTGCTCCTACAGAATTGTGTACATAGGCCTTGGGAAGTTCAGTTCCCAAACAAAAAAGCACTCTATATCATTTGCCACTGACATATTCCACTTTTTTTCGCGAAATGTCCGAAAATGTAACCATTTTTTTTTTTCTTTATTTTTGTAACTAATGGTTACACTTAGTAGCTACTATCAACACGTATATTTCCTTCCCTGGCATTTTGTCAAATTGCATTGTTGATTGACACTTTATTTAAATATGTGTACAAGAAAGAAAAATAATATTTTTGTTCCGTTTGCGAGCATTCCTGGCACTAAAAACTGTGATAAACTTACAAACCAAATATTTTTATTACGGCCATTATTTTTGTCGGCATCAAATAAAATGTCTTGAATTCCGTCTTTGCTCTTGAAAAAGCTACAATAAATGAGCAGGTTATACTTTATTCACACGATTCATCCTAACAATGCCAATCCCATTAATTTCTTCATAAATCATTCACAAATTTTCTTTAAGACCCATGTCCCGTTTTATTTAATTTTATTATAATTTATTTAACTACGTGATAATGTAAATAACCTCTGCGTCATATCAATATTATAGTAAAGATGCGACCAACCCGCTGCCTACGAATGCTGACCGGCTTATCAAAAAAAAACTTCACATATTTTTAGTGTCAATAGCCGCTTCCGCAATTATCAGTATCGGTTTGATCGAATCTTCAAAGAGAAAATGCCAAATATTGATATCTATATAATTTCACTTTCTAGGGTGCTGAAAAATCTGTCAATTTGGAAAAAACTATGTCGTCTTTTGTGATTCCGTATTAAGTTTTTTATTTTTAAGTGAAACCCGTCGTACTGAAGATTGGGTCTTTTTTGTTTATACAAAACAAAATTAAAATGTTTTGGTAAAATCTATTCTATCATTCGAAAATGTCCACAGTCCTAATCTAAGATTAAAATGCTTTTCTCTTATCCCAAAATCCTCTCCAGTCGGAAATGGTTTAACGGTTTAATGGGCGAATAAAAAGAAAAATGTACATTTCTTTTTGTTGTTTTGACCATTTTGGTGCATTTGACGACATCTGAAACTTTCGGCTTGGAGAAACACTTGATTAATAAAAACTTCTTGAAAAATATAAAACAAGACTGTTTTTTATATCTACTGCTTTATCAAACGAAATAATTATTAGGAATGTGCTATTAATGGTTTCATAAAGCGATCCTTTTGTCAAAAACAAATAAAAATCGTAGAAAAAATTTACGATTTGAATCGTTATTTTTTAGATTAATAAATTAGATGATTATGAGACAGTGAATAATTTTATACATTCTAGTATAAAATAAGTCGGAATTAATCATTAAAATAGTTAAGTACAGCTCCAGTTTATTACCTATTAATCTATTAAAAATAAATAATGAAATCAGTTTCAAAGAAATTTTATTTATTATTATAAAATAAAAACAACATCAGCAACGCAGAACAGATTCTGTTCACGATTTTTTTTATTGTTACGATTGCAACGGAAATAATTGGAATGTACTTTACAGTGCATTCCAAAAGTCTATTTTGCAATATCACTGCCTCGAGTATAAGGAAATATATTCTACATAGCATTCCTAAAGTCTATTTTACAGTAACACTGTCCCCCTATTCTCGGGTGGCGCTCATAGTAACTCAAAATAATAAGAATGTATCTTACAGTACATTCCTAAAGTCTATTTCACAATGTCACTGTTGCTCGGTTTGCGCTCTTAATAACTGAAGAATGCTGTAATATTGTGTAAGATTTTTATAATAAAAGCTATGAAGGCCCGTGGAAAGCTAACATTGAAATATGATTTTAGCAAAGTTATTGCGAATAAAAATACTCGTTTATTGTAGGTGACATATTTGATTTCTGAGTCCATAACAGCTTTAGACGTAAGTATTTTAGGTATTTACTTTATAGATTTTTTATAGATTTAGGGTTCCGTATCGCTCATCACAAAATTACTGCTAAACCAATTGTTTGGTATAAGATTCCTAAAAATCCCTTCCCAGATTCTATCTTCACATTTTCCGAACTAGTCTAGCTACGTCAGATGCCTGGCATAGCATATATCCATTTTGCTCCAACGTGTGTCCTAAAAGCCGACTGTGGGATTACGTCTGATGGATGGGCAATGGTAACATTATCCTTTCTAATGAAGCCAACTAATAGCTCAACAGTCTTTCTACTGAGCTTGAGGATCACGGTTATTTAGGTACTGTTTCATAATAATGATTTGTGGTGTCCATCACGGACGTCGATATTGACAAGAGACCTAAATAGGTCTTTCCAGCGAATCTTCAGGAAGATATTACTAAACAAAATAAACGGAACCTTTGGGCTCTTTTGTCTCTAAGTTATTTCCTGTAATTTTTTATTCTTTATTGCACACAAAACAAAATACACTGGCCTGCAAAACTAAGTACCTACTACACTTTTTTTTGTTTTTTTCTAATCTATAAAAGTTAGAGATTTAAAATAAAAAAACGTTTTAGAGCAATTTTTATCAGCTTTTTTAGTGTTTATGAACAAAATTAAACTCTTTTTCGAGTCCTTTTCGTTTTTAAAATATCTTGTGTACTTAAAAAGTTATTGCAATTTTAAAAGTGTGATACTCATTTTTCCAGGCCACACAGTACTTATTTGTACATTCAAATTGCAATAATGTAGCTTATGTACAATTGGCGAGCTTAACCCAGATTTTCCTTTATATGTGTTTTGTGAATACATAAATAAATAAAGACTCATCGTATATCATTCTGCACCTCATTTACACTTTTAATTAGAATCTGTAAGATTTTGTCCATTGCTTCAGTATTATTGAAAACTTGTCTACTCGTCAACGTAAATCACGAAATGAAAATTTACTAGTCAAAATTAATAGGAATTTGAGTGTGTTACGCAATTACCGCCCTTATTTACCACCGGTAACATAACTTTATAGATTTATGGATTTGACTCTGCTGTCAAATCAGCATCGTTACCCAGTTTGCCTGTTGATTGATTAATGCCTAACTTATGAACGGTTTAATTTATCAACGAGAAATGATAAATCGATCAAGGTCTCCGAAATGTTCTAAAATGTGTCTAGAAATTATGGTTGACTTAGGCTATGGAAATAAACTAAAATTTTGTAAGGCAAACATGGACTAAAATTTTGGTGTCAATATATTACAGGGTGTAAGCCCTTCACGAAGTCTTCGGTACATCAGACCAAGTAATACTGCGCAAATAAAGGAAACAACTTTTATTGGTTTGAAAAATAACTACGTGCGGTAGAGCTCAATGTAACGCACTCAAAAATATATGCTGATAAATGCATTGCATAGTACGGGAGCCATGTAAATATTCTAACATTTAAAAGTTTTAGTACGTATTGGTTTCGTCAATGGTGTTTTAACCCAAGTATTTTTATAATAATTATGTATAGCTCTACTTACATTATTGCCGTATGAGGCCTTTAACCATGATGTACCAATTATATGGGATTCCAGTTCACCAGTCACTTGCAAGTTTGGCAATCTCTGAAACAAAAAACATTACCCAATTATTATACGTTCTTAGCATTTTAGTACACAAGTGGTATATTAGAATCCCGATTGAATAATCCTTCGTAAGATGGCGTGTTTTTGTTAAAAAAAAATGATTTTTGTATGTCTTCGCAAAATGAACGCTTTTCTCTGAATGTTATTTACTTTACATACAGGAAACCAAAAAGCAAATGGAGTAATCTCAAGTAAAGTTCCCGAAGATCCCATTTATAAAAATTCCGAATACGGAACCCTTTAATGCAATACACACACACGCGGTGGATTTTCATGGGAACAAATCACGATGAATTCTCAGAGTCGTCAGTTTTATGACTTTATTTACGAGTATGAGAGCACAGTTCATAATAGATATTTTGTGTTTGAAAAAAATATAATGTAGTGGCAATATATTTCTACAATATGCGATTCTACTTCTGTGAAATTGACTACTCACAAAATACATTACGTTTCAATTACAAAAAAATAAAAATAAAACTCTTCACCTATTTCAATATAATAGCAGTAATTAAAAATATTTTAATTCCGTCACATTAATGCTTACAACCATTAACTGGTTGAAAATCATATTCGATCTATTTCTATTCGAGTTTTCTCGGTTTTAGAATCTTCTAAAGCTAGTTAATTGGTAGTACTTAGTTTTGATTGAATATTTTTGAATACAGTCTTCGAATTTCGTTAGTTAGTCAATCTAAAATACATTTAATTAGCAAAACTTTTAAGCCTCAGTCAACCACTTTTCTAAGGATAGATTAAGGCTAGACTAAACTTGAGATTATCAAGGTTTTTAGTAAGTAGATTCTAATAATTTTGTTTTTAACTTTATTTTGGTAAACCACCAGTTCATAATTATTGTCATATCATTATATCTTTTTATAACGTCTTATAAGTCAAAAATACATGAGTGCCAATCATGGTTGTAATGGCGTGAGTGACCTTTATTATACTAGCTCTCCAAAACAACTTATTTTATTCCATAAAAGCTTTTCGGGAGTTTCGCCTCACGTAGGTAAATCCGTTTATCGGGATTTCCCAACTACCCAAGTTTCAAACTTAATTATTATGAGCTGGTCACATTACAAACTCACAAAACTAACGACTATGCGCTGAAGTACCTGATTCTGACCAGCAAATTACAAATAATCTATACTAATATTATAAAGAAGATGACATTTATTTGTAATTTTGTAAGTTTGTATGTAGGGGGTAATCTCCGGAAGTAATGAACCGATTTCAAAAATTATTTCACCATTAGAAAGCTACATTCACCCTGAGTAACATAGCTATATTTTATCCCCGTACTCTTACGGGAACGGGATCTACGTGGGTGAAACCGCATGACGTCCGCTAGTTACAAATAAATGTAATAAAATTGAAGTTTGCAGGCTACTCTTGAGCTTGGGCTTAAAAGTTTCCAAGAACAGTCCGTTCGGCAGGGAGACGCAGAAACGGAGACGCTTGGCAGTTTATTTTGCAAGAAACACCTAATAAAGACATCAAAGAGGCGCTAGCTATTCAAATTAAAAGATTATCCGTTGTTTTTAAATATCATAATGTTTTATTCCAAAAGAAACTGGTGCTATTACAATTTTTGCCCAAAATTGACTATGTAGTTTCTATTTATTATAAGATTTTATTGTCATATTTGAAACTTTACATTGATATTTGTGTGATTCTGTGTATTTAATGATATAATAAATTGAATCATTATTTAAAGAAGAAGACTGCGTATTCTACTTAATTCAAATCTTGCGTAAATTCTGGCACGCCCTTTATTTTTCAAATTGCTTGTTCTACTTTTTTGCAGAGTGACACGTGCATCTCAATTGAGTTAATGGAGGAAGACAGTAACCGCATAGAGACGAGCTGCACGATCAAGCTACATGCGTTTGGCGACAACTACTGCGGCGAAAACAAATGAAAGAAGCTGATCACTGCGATGCGTATTCAAGCGAAGGAAGCAAGTGACGAGTTTCATTTTATTTAAATAAATAAATAGATAAATAAATAAATAAATAAATAAAAAAATAAAAAAATAAATAAATAAATAAATAAATAAATAAATAAATAAATAAATAAATAAATAAATAAATAAATAAATAAATAAATAAATAAATAAATAAATAAATAAATAAATAAATAAATAAATAAATAAATAAATAAATAAATGCTCGTGCCATTTGTTGCTAGTCCTGTAATGTAAATTTTTTACTGGCTTTAGCAGAGGAGGAACTGTTTTCTGACTATCAAAACTGTCTGGCATTTTTGAGAAGAAAAATCTTAAGACTATGCCATCTCTAGGGATTTGAATTTCTAATCATAGCAGAACGCTGCATGTGCAGCCGACTTATGTGCCAAGTTTGACATTTCGATGCATTATCATATTTCGTTCATGTTTATTCTATTTCTTGCTTATCTAACATAACAAGTCCTTTATGCTGTTAGAAAAATAACACAATTAGTGATTGTAAATACTTTCTTTGTACCTACATACATACGTTTAAAAAAAACCATTATCCTATAACCTATAAATCTTTTAGCGATTCCATAAAGATAAAAATGTTACACACGCCACCAATTAGAATATTACATCGTCCACCAATTAGAATATTAGGTTACATCGTAGTTAACAAACGAAGTACTTTAGTTTGGGATCTCAATTAATTTTAGCTTGAATAAGGTTATATGATCGGTCTGGAGATAAACCATTCAGGATGAGGTACTGTGAACTTTGCTTTTACAAAGTATATCTGATCTATATCTACCTTGTCGTCTGTTATATTGAATATACTTGTATATTACAAGTACTTATATTCAATGACAACAACAAAAAGCACTTGACAAAATATACTTGTTTTAAAGGCTTGAACACTTCTTTTGACCTTTTTAATTTGCCAGATATCTTTACCCGAGTATTCCTTTTAAAGTTTTTCCGGACAAAATCTGTCCAATTTTAATTAGATAAGCTGGGGCTGATTTTCAAGGTACCCTTTTTGCCTGGTAAATCAGCCCTTGGTTTTACTGATTGTGGTTTTAGTAATAATGAAAGTAATTTGAAGTGAAAAGAAATATCTTTTCCTTTTAATTATGTACATCTTTTTACCAAACACCAAAGAGCAGCTCGGATGACCAAGGAGGAGCTTGTGGCTAAATAATAACAGCCGCTCGGGTCGATCGTTAGGTTAAGCCGAGCTTACCTAGGTTGGTCTGTGGATAGGTGACAACCTATTACATACCGAGTTTCCTTGGAAAGCACGTTAAGCCGTTGGTCCCGGCTGTCATTTGTAGATCTTTGACAGTCGTTAGGTAGTCAGAGGCACAAAAAAAGTCTGACAACCAGTCTTACCAAGGGGTATCGTATTACCCGGTACTAACTGGGTTGTGGAGGTCAGATAGGCAATCGCTCCATGTAAAATACTGGTATTCAGCTGCATTCGGTTAGCCTGGAAGCCGACCCCAACATAGTTGAGAAAAGGCTAGGCAGATGATTTTATTAAACACCAAAGTTGTATCTTATTGATGTTGATGGATCGAGAGGGAGAGGAATAAATAAATAAATAAATATTGCTGGACATTAACACACAGCGCCATCTAGTGCCACACTAAGCAACGAGGCCTGTGTCGTGGACACCAGATAGTTGATATACATAGTTGATATACTACATAGATACCTTTTGTTTGTAAATACATACTTATTATACATATATATCATATCATATCCATGACTCGGAAACAAATGTTCATACTCATCACACAAACATTTGCTCTGACCGGGATTCGAACCCGGGACCCTAAGAACGTAAGGCAGCCTCACTACCGCTGCGCCATTCGGGTCACACACTAGTATAATATAATAGAATTCTAAATAAAAGATAGATGGACTGTGTGAGGAATGATAATATGAAAGAAAAAGGAGTAAATGATAGTGTGACGATTGACAGGAGAAAATGGAAGAAATAAACGTGTTGCGCTGACCCTATATTTCAGTAAACAAGGGCAGGACGATAACGACGGCGCGTTCGTGTTCCACGGGCGCCTCAAAGAGAGTCAGCAATAGGAAGGAGTCCGCAAGGACCGATGCCTGCCGGGGTTGCGGGACTTTTCGAAAGAGATACCGTGGTCCCGGAACACAAAGGGCGATGAAGGAACATGGATGGGTTTTAGTCAGTAAAAGTCTGACACTCCCTCCTGCTCCGCCCAGAGCGGGAGGAGTCATTTGATGATTTCCCATTCGAAAAAAAAAGGGCAGGAAGATGAAGACTTAAGTTGTATGTATAATAGTCAGGGTAGCGACCCGCAAAATAATTCAGTTCAATATACCCAAAAATAACATTTCCCTTGTTCGAAACGATGTTTCAAAATGTAAACTTTCATGAAGGACATTCTCCAAAGGGATTTTGATCCAATTAACCGTAAAATGCTTTTAATCCGCCCCGAATGAAATATTCCGCGCGACTTACGATTTTGTGACGTGAGTTAATGATACCGTTTGGTTTCGTTTGTTTTGACATGTGGGAAAATTCAATTAGGTCATCATGATGCACCTAGCGTTTTCCCAAGTATGTTGGGGACGGCTTCCAGTCCAGGATGGAGCTGAATACCAGTGTTTTATATATAGCGGCTGCCTATCTGTCCTCTACCGCCCAGTTAGTTCTGGGTAATAAGATACCCCTTGGCGAAACTAGTTGTCAGACTTTCGGGCCACTGACTACCTGTAACGACTGTCAAAGATCTTTAAATGACAGCCGGGAAAAACAGCTTAACGTGCTTTACGAGGCACGGAGGCACCCATCTACGAACCGACTTTGGCAAGTGTGGCTAAACCTGAAGAAGCGTGGTTGTTATTATTTAGCCAAGAGCTCCTTCAAAAGTTCTTTTGGGGTAGGCAACTTTATTTTGTAAAAACTAGAAAACAATGTTAGTTGAAAAAATACTTAAATTATTCTAAAACCCAAATTCGAATTTCCACGAATTTTAAAAGGATTGACAAAAGTTTTTCCTCCAGTTCTAGGGACGTAGTGCTAGCTGACGCGCTCCTCCCAATCTGTTCCGACTTTCGGTATCTCGGTTCACTCGTGCAAAGCAATGGCTAAATAGATCGGAGTATCCAGCACAGAATTAACACTGGATGGATGATGTGGCTACAGGTCGAGGGAACAATATGCGACTCCCGCATTCCCCTTAAACTCAAGGGTAAGATTTATAAAACCATGGTTAGACCTGCTGTTCTGTATGGATCATGTTGAGCCACAAAAAGGATAAATTAAAGGCAATTACATATATGACTAAGATGAGAATGCAAAGGGGGATGTGTGGTGTAACGCGATTGGATAAAATAAATAATGAGTACATATGAAGACAACGGAAGAAGGGACGAAGAGAAGAATGAAAAAAAGACATGCTGCCCCGACCCCAAATAAATTGGGATAAGGGCAGATAATGCTGATGATGAAAAGAGTTTTTCCGGTAGCATAAATATGTCAACATCATTATCGCTTTAAAAAAAGACACGCTGCCCCGACCCCAAACAAATTGGGATAAGGGTAGATAATGATGATGATGAAAAGAGTTTTTCCGGTAGCATAAATATGTCAACATCATTATCGCTTTAAAAAAAGACATGCTGCCCCGACCCCAAATAAATTGGGATAAGGGCAGATAATGCTGATGATGAAAAGAGTTTTTCCGGTAGCATAAATATGTCAACATCATTATCGCTTTAGAAAAAGACATGCTGCCCCGACCCCAAATAAATTGGGATAAGGGCAGATAATGCTGATGATGAAAAGAGTTTTTCCGGTAGCATAAATATGTCAACATCATTATCGCTTTAAAAAAAGACACGCTGCCCCGACCCCAAACAAATTGGGATAAGGGTAGATAATGATGATGATGAAAAGAGTTTTTCCGGTAGCATAAATATGTCAACATCATTATCGCTTTAAAAAAAGACATGCTGCCCCGACCCCAAATAAATTGGGATAAGGGCAGATAATGCTGATGATGAAAAGAGTTTTTCCGGTAGCATAAATATGTCAACATCATTATCGCTTTAAAAAAAGACATGCTGCCCCGACCCCAAATAAATTGGGATAAGGGCAGATAATGATGATGATGACAAGAGTTTTTCCGGTAGTATAATTATGTCAACATCATTATCGCTTTAAAAAAAGACATGCTGCCCCGACCCCAAATAAATTGGGTTAAGGGCAGATAATGATGATGACGACAGAAGTTTTTCCGGTAGCATGTGTCAACATCATTATCGCTTTAAAAAATTCACTCTGCCTAGGTCCTTAGGTCTATTATTGCTTAAGGCTTAAAGTTACGACAGTTTTTTTCAAAAGTGGTAGGCAGTAACAGGAACGAGGGCAATCACATACTTTGTTAGTCGACTTGAATTTATAAAAAAGTTGAAAATAAGTACATAGATTAAGTATTTCAAGAAAGATCAAGATTGAGAAAATAATGAAGAGAAATTTTTTAAAAGGTCTTCCAAGTATTTATAATATTCTTAGAGAAAAATTTGTACAACGTAAATAATGTATCAAGTTCTTGTTATATTTCACACTAATATTATAAATGCGAAAATAAGTCTGTCTGTCTTCAACACATATTTTCACGTATCAAGTCCAGAAAAGTGATGAAAGGCACATAGATGGACCATAACCTGGATTAGGTTAGATAACTGTCTTAGACTACTCTATATCTCTATAATAACTTCTACATGGGCAGAGCCACGGAAAAATGTTTGTAGGTACCTTTTTTTTTGGATGGGAAATCATCAAATGACTGCGGAGCTCTGGGCGGAGCAGGAGGGAGTGTCAGACTTTTACTGACTAAAACCCATCCATGTTCCTTCATCGCCCTTTGTGTTCCGGGGCCACGGTATCTCTTTCGAACAGTCCCGCAACCCCGGCAGGCATCGGTCCTTGCGATAGGCGCGTCCTAGGCGCGCGTGGAACACGAACGCACCGTCGACACGGCCTGTCGTCATTAGACGGATGGACGGTGAGCTAGCCCATAGCCCACCGTCCACAGGCCCGCGCCTACGGTGGCCGGGGGCCACGTGGTAGCCCCCAACGCCCAGGGCGTCTCCCGCGGCGGCCGGGACGATGTGAGGTTCTCTCTCTCTCACGTTCCGCCACCTCCTTCTCTAGAATTACTGCTTCGCAGAAGGAGGTGATGGCGTCCCATTCCGTCTCGCTCGGGACCATGGCTTGAACCAGGGCCGGATGCGAGAGGTCACCGCTGCCAATCGCCGCTTCGAGGACATGGCGGTGCTCCGCCCACGCGGGGCACACCTGCACCGTGTGTTCCACCGTGTCCTTCGATCGATCCTCGCAGTGGAAACATCCGGGCGTTTCCTCCCACTTGATTTGGTGCAGGAACCTCCCGAAACAATCGTGTCCGGTGAGGACCTGCGTCAGGCGGAAGGTGAGGACGCCGTGGCGTCTCTCAAGTCACTCCTCAAAGAGGGGACTTATCGCCACTATTGTGGCGTGCCCTGCTCGTAGGTACCTCATATTCAGTTATATTTTACGTTAATTGTCACGGATAATACTAGAAGAAGAAGAAAACCTAGGTTTACCTGGGTTAACTTAACATTATCCGTTGGGTAATACTAAGTTAATCCGGTTAACGTAAGTTTACTTTTTTTTCTAGCATTACCCGTGTAATGCTAGAAAAAAAAAAACGTAACGTATATACCTATGTTACGGAACATAGGTATATACGTACACTGTTAATTGGTTCATCAAGATAAAAAATGTCGTTATCATTATAAAAAAGGGCTTCAAATTATTTTAACGGGTGCTATTAATTAAAACGTTTCAGGTAATCAACACACACATTAGTCAAATTAAGTAATGGTAACACCGATGTTTTATTACTCATAATAAATTAACTTTTACTGTTCTTTACGTTAATTTTAAAATGTAAAAGAGTGCCCGTTAATGGTTATTAGATTAGGTATTCAAATGGCATGTCAATTGTGGTAAATGGATACAATAAAACCCGCATTAACTAATGATGTAAACCCGAATTAAGTTAGTAGTATAAAACCACCTGGGTTTCTATAATTTGTTCTAATAATTGAACATTTTCTATTTTAGCTCAGTAATTTATTTGTCCGTTATTTAGTTATTTTTTTGTTCCTACTTCATTAAACAGGGTGGAAGGGACACCGACGTACAAACGCTTAACACGTATTCAGAACATCATTTTGAACCCGCTATAGCGATTTTTCATCGGCAATAAAAATAAAAAGTCATATTTAAAAAAAAAAAACACGATATCATGAGATTTTTAAAGATTTTTATTGAATTTCATATAAAATATTTTTTCAAGTAAATATAACGGCTTGAGTAGCCTTAAAAGTTTCTTGGACATGCAAGTAAATACAATTACATTGTTCAATATTTTATTATGTAGTTAAATAATTCATGAAACAAGCTGCCAAGCTGATTTTTATATGTTTACATAATATTATATCAGTTATTCGAAGGATTTAAAAAATAAAAGGAACCAAAGGATTTACTTGGCACTAAACAGGTAAGACCTAACATAGATACTTAATTTACGCATTTTTGACATCAAACTAAGTAATATTGGACGAAAATCATTGCTAGGAAATGACTTTTATGGGGTGAAAGAAAAATTATGGTCCAGTACAAAAAATACCACAATGACTAGAAAAACAAGTGACTCTGGCGCTTTTTTTCCACCGTTAAGTTAGGCAATAACTTTTGTCGGTCTTGAACGTTTCATCTTTCATTATTTTTTTCTGGGAAGACAAAACAAGTTACTATTTTTACGTTGCTTGTTATTTTTTTCTTAAACACGATGTTGATTGGTTTTCCTGTGAAAAGGGTGTTTGAAACTGCCTTGAAGATTGTTACTTACAACCGTGTCCATGAACACTAAGCGACAATAAAATCAAAGCCTGAATAAATTCATACATTTACGATTCTACCACCTGTCGTGTACATTTTAGTACAGGCCACTTTTGTAATTTTTAAAAAAGACAACTTAGAAATCGAGTATAACGACAGTGGTAAGAGATAAACTGCAATATTTATTTAAACTTTTATTCGGGTAGAGTTTTAGAGTGTTTTTGTCAGAAGCCCAAAAAAAAGTCTGACAACCAGTCTTACCAAGGGGTATCGTATTACCCGGTACTAACTGGGTTGTGGAGGTCAGATAGGCAGTCGCTCCATGTAAAATACTGGTATTCAGCTGCATCCGGTAAAACTGGAAGCCGACTCCAATAAAGTTGGGAAAAGGCTAGGCAGATGATGATTCGGGTAGAGTTTTGCCTTGCAATTATTATTATTAAGTGATTCTACAAAATCATCGCTCCGGGTTTTCATAAGACTGGCTGGCTGGTGGCTACTTCACCTCCCCCGGCTCGCAGTTTGGCAGTGCTAGGCTCCCGTGATGGGGAATTGACGTAGCGGCTAGGCGTGGCGGGCTTGATAGCCGGCTTAACGGCTGGCTAGCGACACCTGCCCGCTTAGCATGTACGCCGTAGACACGAAAGAGAACCGACAAATCTTTTGTTCATCTGTCATTGAATCGACAAAATGACAGATGAACAAAAGATTTGTCGATTCTCTTTCGTGTCTACGGCGTTCATGCTAAGTGGGCTGGCGTTACACAAGAGACTTTTCTAATAAGACATTTTATAGTTTGACCACTTTAAGTGTGCAGTCCAAGATGGAATTGCTTGTCAAGAAAATGTGCATCGTAAAGTCAAACTTGGTACATTTGTTTTAGTTCTGTGTTTTTTTCGACTGCATAGATAAATTGATTGAAGTGTAAGCTCAAGTCCTTAACGTAAAAGGACGTTTCAAAAAGCATTTTAAGTATTACGACAACTTAATATAATATCCGGTCTAAAAACCACTGTAATCACAAAACCTTCTCCTAGTGCTGTGATTATGTTAATTTCCTCTTAAACCGCTCATTAAGAACCTACGTTTAGCCCCTGACATTAATAGACTGATAAGATGAATGAGGCATGGCCCTCTCAACATATTACGTAGCTATGGACTTAATTTTGTTCTTAATAGTATTACATTTTGCTCTGATGTTGTTTAACGATCCGTATAATTTATAGGGGATCCCGTCATGATGGCGATGCTCAATGACAACATTATAATGAAGCATGGGGAATACTGAGGGGCTTTGACTGTTAGGGTTTTTTTAACTTTAATAGAATCAAATTTTGCTGCTCTAATTCAATCACTATCACTATCATCAGCCTGTAATATTCCCACTGCTGGGACACGGCCTCCTCTCAATGAGAAGGAATGGGCTATAATCCACCACGCGGGCCCAGTGCGGATTGGTAATAATAATAATAATAATGCAATCAATAGGTGTTAAATTATATAAAAGTAAGCCTTTAAATGGCTTTGGTAGCACCGGTGGCCCAGTGGTGGCGGCCCCGACTTACGAACAGTAAGTCATGGGTTCGTACCCAGACAGGCGCATTACTTTGTGTAATTTATTTCATAACCACTGCAGCTCTCATAACGGTGAACGAAAATATCGTGAGGAAACCGGCATGTCCTAGAACCAAAAATTCGAAGACATGTGACATCTACCAATCCGCACTGGGCCCGCGTGGATTATAGCCCATTCTCTCTCACTAAGAGGAGGCCGTGTCCCAGCAGTGGGAATATTATATGCTGATGATAATGATAATAATGATAATGATGGCTTTGGGTAGTCCGCGCAGCATGTCTTCTTGTTTCATACTTCTCTATTACTCGTCATCTGATCAGACCTTCCCTCCTTTCTTACTATTATCTTCCTGTACACAGTTCATCCATCGTTTCCGATGTCTTCCTTTAATTTTATGTTTTGCATTCATACTCAAATTTTCCTTCACTACATCTTCCTCATGAACTATAGTAGTACAATAACCACTATGGTTATGTGAGGCCTACCGTAGTATATTTAAAATAGTAAACTTTTTTTTTGAAAACCTGCAAGTTTCTCATTGTTTATTTTTCTTTTCGTTATTTTGTGATGAATTATTTTATTTACAATAAAATGACTTAAATCTTAATTTAGCTTCCGCTTAATCAATTCAAATATCTTCAGAGATATTCTAAAGCGAAGCATTCTTTAAAAATGTGGAATCTAATTTTCCTATCATAATATTTTTACAAGAGCTCGTTAGTACCTAGACTACCTCTTGTTAAATGCTGGTCTAACAAACTTCCCTTTTTATCAAAATCTTCCAATTTAAATGCAAAGAGCGCTTCTAGATTATATTCTCTGTACAAAGCTATTCGTGATAACAGACATGCGGGCGTGGGTATTTTAAAATTACCCATATCGTTTTCAAGTGCATCGTGAAACTGGTAACTATGTAGTTATGTTAGCATTTTTCCCCTTAGAATACTAATTTTATAACGAATATTATTATAGGCAGTGGCTCTATTATGACTGCGGCCAGTCTAAATACGAATAACCATACTTCACACATTAAAACCAATTTGAGCTTCAAAGATCAAGTTAAGCCATCTCCGGTTGTCATATTATGAATCGATCACAATCAATGTAGATAATATGAAGATACATATTATGAATCGATCACAATCAATGTAGATAATATGAAGATACACTATGAAATATGTCATCATCGTCAGCCTATAATGTTCCCACTGCTGGGACACGGCCTCCTCTCAATGAGTGGGAATGGGCTATAATCCACCACGCGTACCCAGTGCGGATTGGTAGATGTCACATGTTTTCGTTTTTTTTTGGTTCTAGGACATGCCGGTTTCTTCACGATGTTTTCCTTTACCGTTTTGAGCGCAGAGGTGATGAAATAAATTACACAAAGTAATGCCCCTGTCTAGGTTCGAACCCACGACTTACTGTTCGTATGTCGGGGCCGCCACCACTGGGCCACCGCTGCTCTAAAATGAAATATGTACTGAATAAAATTTTTATTTAGAGCAATAATGTTCGACAAAAGGCCGACCCTAAACCCTAAATTGAGTAAAGGCTTGCAAAAAGGGACTTCCGGCAACAAAACATTCCTCTCAAACAAACTTCCCCAAATTGTAAATGGAACTATTCATTTCATTACAATGTGTTAGAACGTTCATTAACTGTAATTGTTGCTTAGCTCTTACGGTGCCTTAAATAAGACGTCACGGACTGACATCAGAATAGTAATTGTCAGCAACATTCTAACGCTTTAAAGCGTAGTTCATTCATAGGAGATATATTGCATGGAACGCAGTAGTAACTTTAAAATATAATACAAGTGCCAAACAATGAATTCGCGTCCAGATTAAATAGTTGCGTTTGTGTAAACTGTGCTGTACGGGTACTTGTAAATAACAAGATAATTATCTACAAAGTAACAACAAACACATACATTTCGACGACCATTTCGACGTCACTCTTACCTGAGATATATCCTGTTTATTTCCGCATATAACATTCTGCATTACAGTGAAAATATTTGGCAAGTAGCCCATTTCCCTGTTTGTTGTTCGAAAGAGAATTATAACTAGAAAGTCAGTGTACAAATAATCAGGTTTTCATGATCAATGTACACGTCAGATAAAACAAATGACGGTTGGGAGTCTAATAGTGGAATGTAGATGGGAGTGATTGACTTGATCGAGTGAATCAATGAAATTCGCACAGAAATCAAAGTCAACATTTATTTTCAGACACTTCATTAATTTAACGGGCTTTTCCGTTTCTTCGCTATCAGCTTTTCGCCTCCGGGTACAGATTAACTTGTCAGGTGATTTACTACAACGGGCCAGAGATGTCATGTATCTCGATCGTTTTTTGTTTAGAAACCGATTTACTCACGTACGGGTTTGCTGATAAGGTGGTTTGACACACATATTCACGCAAGTGTGTGAAAGAGATCTGAGATATGTATCACGACTCTAAACCCAGAAGGGTTAGGCAGAGGTGTACCTAATAGTACACCCACATTTCGCCAGTTATGTTTAAGTACCATGTAATAAAGCTAATAATGTATATAAAAGACCTATGTAATAGACCTATTTCCAAGCACAAATCCGGACTGTGTGACTGCTATTGAGAAATGATTTATTTATTAAAAGACAAACAAACAATGTCAAAAAACTAATTGTGAGCGCAGAGTGGGCGTCACGGGTAAACTAGAGAAATATCTCCTTTAACTTGTTCACAGTTTTTTGTTACAGTCAATTACTAAGACTACTGTACTAACTATACTCTGAAATTAAAAGGAAACACAGAATTAACAGTTCCTTCGCCATTAAGTATTGCGACCACACCCGAGCGATCACATTCCATGAGACCCATAGTCCGTATGGTATCCGGCAGAGTAGAATAGAACCAATCCATTACACTCACTGGTGTCGTATAAGACGACTAATGTCTGAGGCAGAACACCTTGCGCCTCCGTAGACTAGAGAATGGGCAGTAGCGTTTTCTGTTAGTCTTTCATCACTGCGATCTCCAAGCCGCCTGCCAAGCGTGGAGATTACGACAAATTCCTCCCATCATGAGAGAGGCTTATGTCCAACAGTGGACGTTATGGGCTGTTGTTGTTGTTGGTCCGTATCGGGCACCATACCTCTAGAGTCCACACAATGCCGAACAAAGGCGCTTGTGTTTAGTTTTAAGGGCATGCTCATCAAATATCTGACATATTTACATGCCTTGGATATGTATCTGATGTGTTTGAAGCCAATAAATTCGCCAAACGCATGCTTATTTTCGTTTTCGTCACTACTCGCTTAGCCTGACGATTTGGGACGTCATGCACGGTGCATCCAGAAAATATGTGTATCTGAAAATTCACTAAAGCCTTTTTCATTTCATCAAGGGAATAGCGGTAATTTATCTACAATTTCCTTTTACAGATGCATGAAAACAAAAATAAATCCCGAACTTATATCTACAAATTAACTGTCGGCAATAAGTATTTTTGACAAATGAGCAACGATTTTGTTATTTCAGGATTTGTACAAAGAGATTAGCCAAAGAGCACCGCAAATATTACGCTTTCAATAACACTTGACTAAATTATCTCCAGAACCAAATTCCAGCTAACGATAGCCATACAAGTAATGTGAAGCAATAAGCAATATACAAAAACACTGCACGTGACTATGCATACTATCAATGGCAACAACTTTGCATTTTGGTGGTATTGTTTACAAAATAATAAAAAGCTCGAATCAGCTCTATTCCACTTTTTATAGAGCTGATTTCTGCTTTACTAAAATGTATACCAATGTAATTGTTACACTAAAACGATGTCGAGATAAAGGATTATGCGATAAGGTGAAAACAAATTCAAGGTAAATAAACCAATACGTACTCAACCAATTTAGCTTTTTTCGGGGAATGGAAATGATTCATTTAACCGATAAGATAACTTACAAACATACTGTAAAGTCCCGTAGAATCCGGCTCGAAGGAACATTAAATATAAAACCCCGTAGTATTTGGCACCTTACATTTGCAGTTTAAGTTAGAAGTGGCTAGTAAGTAAGTATTTTGAGTTAGGTGAGTTGAAGTAAACACACACAGATTTGGTAACCGATCACAACTAAGTTAGAGTAGGTTGGATGCTATTCCGCAGTATTCTCGTAAGTATGTAGGTAATTTGTCAACTAATTTTATCATCATCTTCATTTCATCTGTCTATAGTCTTCCCATCATTATTCTGGAATAATATTTAAAAATACACCAATATTACGAACCTACAGAGATGGTAAAATTACTTCGAAATACTGGGACTGGGTCCTGGTCTGGGACTGGCTGTACTTTTCGCGTCTGCATCACTCCACTTCAACTGAGGATGTGGTGCAGTATTTGAAAGTGAAAACCAACTGGACTCTGAGGGTCGAAAGGTTGGAATCGCGCCACAATATTAACTTTAAGTCATTTGTGGTACGAGTTCCAAACCACTATCTACAGACCTGCTTGAAAGAGGACTTTTGGCCGAAGAGTGTCGTATATCGACGTTTCCGAAGACGGTTCCGCGCACAGATCATAGAAACATTCTATTTTATTTTATTTTATTTTATTTTATTTTATTTCTTAAGAAAACTTACAGCTAGGATACAGATAGTTGACAGTTAGTGAAAGAAGGCCAATTAAAAGTTTTCACTGACATTACAAGGGTTGCACAAGAAACAGTAGACAGGCAAAATAAAGTAAGAAGTAAGCATTCAGAGAGAATTAAGAAAAAGTTGAATAGATTTTAGTGAACTTCAAAGAAGTTTTTACATAGCATTTTTTTAAGTTTAGGAACACTGGTGGAGAATAAATCAAGACCATCAACACTCTGACACATCGAGTTGTATACCCTGCTAGCTCTTATCACATAAGAGTTTTGTCGATAAATGCACCGCACAGAGGGGACATACAGAGGTCGATGATTCCTTAAAGTGAAGGATGGAACACGCAGCCCAATTTTACCCAACAGTTCGGAACAGTCAGTTGAACCATTAGCCAAATTCAACAAGAATACCATGTCGGCAATTTTTCTCCGCTCAACTAGTGGAAGAATGTGGAACTTTCTGCAGCGACTGTAATAATTAGGTAAATAGGTTTTGGATCTATACTGAATGTACCTTAAGAATTTCTTTTGAATGCTTTCGATGCGATTGATGTAAGTATTGTAAACCGGATTCCATACTGGTGAGCAGTATTCGAGATGACTACGCACAAAAGCACAATAAAGAATTTTGAGTGTTTTGATATTTTTGAAATCGGCTGAAATTCTCATGATGAAACCTAATGCCTTGGAAGCCTTCTTAATAATATTGTCGATGTGTGTGTCAAAAAGAAGTTTCGAGTCAAAAGTGACGCCTAAGTCTCTAATCGTATTCACTCTGGTTATTGAAGTGTTGGCTAGTTTGTAATCGTAAAGAATAGGTTTAGGTTTACGAGTGAAGGAACATGTATAACATTTCGAGACGTTCAGATCCAGGCGGTTGGCTATACAGTACTCTTGGAATCTGTCCAGATCATGTTGTAGACGTTTAGCATCTTCGTCCGTTCCGATTTCACTTAGGATCTTCATGTCGTCCGCAAACAAAAGAACTTTTGAGTTAGAGAAACATGAGGAGACGTCATTGATGAAGATGTTGAATAACAAGGGTCCCAGAAGCGATCCCTGAGGAATCCCCGAGGGGATTATCATAGTTCTCGATGTGTAACCATTAAGAACAACAGTTTGACATCTGTTGGCCACATAAGATGAGAACCACCTAAAGAGATTTCCACTGATACCCACAGCCAATAGCTTACGTAAAAGTATAGCATGATCCAAGCGATCAAAACACTTGCTATAGTCTGTGTAGATTATGTCTACTTGTGTGCGATGAGACATACATTCAGTTAAGTAGTCACCACAAAGAATGAGATTAGTGGTTGTGGACCGACCTCGCAAGAAACCATGTTGGCGGTCACTAATGCTTAATTTAAGACAAGCGTAAAGCTGCTTGTATATTATTTTTTCCAGGATTTTAGCGAAAATGCATAATTTGGATATGGGCCTGTAGTTTTCCACGAGATCTCTAGGCCCTTTTTTGTGGATCGGAGTGATTAACGCCGACTTCCAAATTGTAGGTACCTCACCTGAATTTAGGGATCGCCTGAACAAAAGTGAAAGAGGAAGAGTCAGACTTTTGGCACAGTTGAGTATAAAAACTGGCGGAATATTGTCTGGTCCTGCAGATTTAGATAGGTCAACTCCTTTAAGTAGATTGAATAGTTCTAATTCATTAACTTCGACTGAATGTATGTCCGAAACAATATCGCTAAGATGCATGTTTGATCCCTGCGCGCGGTCATTGGAAAGATTGTCGTCACCGTTGGTATTACTAGCAGAACTGAGAAAATTAGAATAGAAATAGTCGCCAAACATGTTGCAGATATCCTCTCCTATACTTGATGTGCTATTTCTATATTTAAGTAAGGAAGGATAGGCATTGGTTTGATTTTTTGATTTGACGTACGACCAAAACGCTTTGGGGTTCTTAAAAATGTTTTCTTCAATTTTAGTAATGTAGCAGCTAAACATTTCAGTTTCAACTTCCTTGGCACGCTGTCGGAGCAAAACAAAAGACTCATGGTCAGACAGGTTACCGTATTTCTTAAATTTTGCGTGGTACTTCGCTTTTTCTTTTATAATTTTTATTAGGGGCTGTTTGAACCAGGGAGGGTATCTGCTGCTTGGAAATACCGTCTTAATAGGTACAAAAGAATCACGTAGGTCATTGAGAGTGTCATAGAAAAATGATACGGCATCTTCGAGTGTCCTAGTGCTCACTTCGTTGAGCCAGTCGATCTGGCTCAGCCGGTGATTAATGGCAGTATAGTCGGCTAGATAATATAATAAATTTATACGAGGACGCGCAGGAAGAGTATGAATTTCCACGAAATCAGCCGACACACAAAGAGCCCTATGATGTGGATCTTCCGGCACTAGGGGGTCGGCGCAACTTGCCACTGAAACCTCGCTATTAGATAAAACTAGATCTAGTATTTTATTGTTGACATTTAAGTGCGAATTGTATTGCGAGATATTGCAGACAGTAAAGTTATCAAACAAATTGACCTGAGCATGGCCTTGAATATTACTAGGGAAAACCGACTGACCATCATCAGCTGGTTCCCAGTTTATATTTGGAAGGTTAAAATCGCCAAGAACTAAAAATTTATCAGCGGGATGCTTCTGAACAATATCTGTTAGGTTATTAGAAAAATTAGTTAACCGACCTGCTTGGGAGTGGCCTAGATTTTGATTGCAGATGTACACTACACAAATATGTATTTTATACGATACTCGCGGTCTTTTCCTATGTAGGGTGAGAGTAATCCACAAGTCTTCGGCTGACGAGAACCATTCACTGCGGAGATCACTGATAAGTTCACGTCGCACTGCAATAAGCACACCACCCCCCAAAGTTTGCTTCGTACTAGAATAATTTCTATCGCGCCTCCACACTATGTAACGGTCATCAAACAATTCACTATCTCCAATACCTTCAATAAGCCAAGTCTCAGTTAAGCAAATGATATCGTAGAAATTAACACACACATTACGATAAAATATTGACGTTTTTGTACGCAATCCCCGAACATTTTGGTAAAAAACACTAATAGGTGACATCGCAAACAGAAAGACTACATATTAATAATGCTTCAATAGAAATTGTTATGTGAGGTACATTCAGCTTAAAGCAAAAAGTTAAACTATAATACATTAAGAAAATGAGCGAGATCAAGCTGATTACAACCTTAGTTCCGTGCAGAAAGGGTTCAATAGAGAAATAGCTATGGTCAACACCGAGCGATAAGAGAACAAAAGGGCAGCGGTAAAGGAATGCGCATAAAAAAATGGCACCAGTGTTTCTCAAACTATTAGCGTAGTGCGTGCGAGTATACAAGTATGACAAATTATAAAATTGACACAACATTTTTAATTCAGAAACTTTTTCAGGTCCTGCTCCATTTTTATATGTTGGGTTGGTGAAGTTGTATTTTTCTTTATAAGGATTTTGCAACCAACTACCCAAGTGTATAAAAAACCTCGTTCTTTCGCTAGTTTTTTTGTTTTGTTCAACAGCATTTTGTTCTCAAAAGTTAGATGATCGTTGACGTAGATGACACTGTCGGACTGCAGACCCAACTTGCTTGCAGTTATAGATGACTTAAGTTTTTTAGCAGCGGCCACGAAATCATTTTTGAGGTATATTTAAGGAGGTGGCGGAACGTGAGAGGGAGAGAACCTCTCAACGTCCCGGCCACCGCGGGAGACGCCCCGGGCGTCGGGGGCCACCACCACGTGGCCCCCGGCCACCGTAGGCGCGGGCCTGTGGACGGTGGGCTATGGGCTAGCTCGCCGTCCGTCCGTCTCATGACGACAGGCCGTGTCGACGGCGCGTTCGTGTTCCACGCGCGCCTCAAAGAGAGTCAGCAAAAGGGAAGGGGTCCGTAAGGACCGAAGCCTGCCGGGGTTGCGGGACTATTCGAAAGAGATACCGTGGCCCCGGAACACAAAGGGCGATGAAGGAACATGGATGGGTTTTAGTCAGTAAAAGTCTGACACTCCCTCCTGCTCCGCCCGAGCGGGAGGGGTTATTTGATGATTTCCCATCCGAAAAAAAAAAAAAAAAAAAAAAAAAAAAAAAAAAAAAGGGTATCTGTTATGAACTGAACAAATAATATTTTTATTATGTTCGTTGTTTCGCATCGGTACTCTCGCAATGAAGTTTATCTGCTCTTTCGGGATACTGCATCCAATTATATCTCCTATCTTGCCAATGATTGCGAATAGATTTTCGGAGTTGGTTGATGGAACGCCCTTAATTTCTAAGTTGTTCATTCTTGATCTTTGCTCAGATTCGCGATGTAGATCTTCAATTTTAGAGCATCGATCATGTAATGCCGCCATCCCCTCCTTAGTTTTGCTAAGGCTGTCCATTTCACTCTCCAACCCCGACACTTTGTTGGCTAATGTCTCCACCGAATGGTCCAGGAACTCGACACCTGTTTTCAGGCTGGAATACTCCGATCTGATCGACTTAAGCTCCGCCAGTTCCGATTGGATAGCTTTCACGTTCTCTATTAAAGCAGGCAAGTTGTCCATCTGGGCTGAGAGGGCTTTCAGTTCTGACATGATAGAGTCCATGTCAGCTATTACTGGCGCCGCTGCAGCTGCAGTTGTGGGGCGAGGGCTGGATGCTGCCAAGGATTTACAATTACTGCACTTCCATGTGTTCTTGCGATCGCCCAACTTCCTCCATCCTACTTCAGTTAAGCCAGCACAGGGAAAATCAAATTGTCCCTGGCATCCCGTGCACTTAGCGCCGTCCCTACACTCAACTTGGCAACGCTTGCATGTAAACATTTTGTGTAGGTGCTTGAAACTTTGAGAATCGTAGTCAGGTAATTAGTCGTTCACCGAGTCGCGAGGCGTATGCGTGCGGCCGATTTGCCGTCTACCGTCAGACTGAGATATGATCTATGATCTGTGGTTCCGCGACACCACGCAACAGAACACGACGCCGACAACGCGTGAATAGTTTTAGTTTCCTATGGTTTTAATTAAATATGTATTAGTTTTTTTTTATATTTTGTTTATTTTATCTATGGGCCTTAGTTTCCTGATAATATAATGATTATTATTGTAATACACACATTAATACTTCAAACTCTCAGCAACAAAATTTCAATCATTCAGATAGCTTTATGCAACAAAATCAATTTACTCATCCAGTATTTCCATCTCTCCGAGCCAATATTTCAAATATACGGTCGATTTAGATAAGTAAATTGACTGGTTACATGACTTCATAATACATAAAACCCTGAGTTACACAGAAACCGCATTTAGTGGCTTTCTTACAGTCACGAGATAGTAATCTTATGCAATACTAGCTATTGCCCGCGGCTTCGCCCGCGTGCAGTTCGGTAACTGTCCCACTGAATCATACTAAACGGATAAATAGTGTCCTACATGTTAATCAAGGTTGTAAACTATCTATGTGCCAAATTTCATAGTCATCACAATTTAATATTATCATCACAATCACCATCACTATCACAACCACCATCACAATCACAACTACCATCATTATCACAATCATTATCATAATCACCATCACTAACACAACCACCATCATTAGGTATCACAATCATCATCACAATCACCATCACAATCACCATCACCATCACAATCACCATCATAATCACAATCACCATCGCTGTCACCATTACAATCACCAATTCTATCACAACCACCATCATTATCACAAACATTATCACAATCATCATCATAATCACCATCACAATCACCATCACAATCACCATCATAATCACAATCACCATCGCTATAACCATCACAATCACCAACACTATCACAATCACAATCACCAACACAATCACCATCACAATCGCAATCACCATCACAATCGCAATCACCATCACAGTCACTATCAAAATCACAATCATCATCACAATCACCATCACAATCTCGATCACAATCACTATAACTATCACTATCACTATCACAATCACAATCACCATTACAATCACCACCACAATCACTATTAACATCGTAATCACAATCAATCACAATCTCCATCACTATCACAATCACAATCACCATCACAATCACAATCACCATTACAATCACCACCACAATCACTATCACAATCATTATTATCGTAATCACAATCATCATCATCGTAATCACAATCATTATCACAATCACAATCTTCATCACTATCGCAATCACAATCACCATTACTATCACCATCACAATCACCATCACAATCACCATCACAATCATCATCACAATCACAATCACCATAACAATCACGATCACAATCACTATCATCATTTTAGCAATCGTAATCACAACCACTATCATCGTAATCACAATCATCATCATCACAATCTCCATTCTCGTCATCATAATCATTATCATCGTAATCACAATCATTATCATCGTAATCTCAATCATTAACATCTTAATCACAATCATCATGATCACAATCGCCATCACTATCACAACCACAATCATTATCACAATCACCATCACTATCACAATCACCATTACTATCACAATCACTATCACCATCAAAATCAATCAATCAATCATTATCAAAATCATTAACACGAGGTTATCACAATCATTATCATCATAATCACAATCATCATCATCACAATCATCATCATTATCATTATAACAATCATCATCATCGTTATCACAATCATCATAATAAATCAACAATAACCCTGTATAGAAGTCGAATCCCCCATCTTCTGGATCTCAAAATAAATGCCATTTTCGAAATCAGCACCCCTGATAATCTCAGTTTCGACACCCATATTGATTTTTAGACATTTCAACCCCATCGCACCCCAACAGAGAATGATGGTAATTCAGGTCCGCCACATTAAATCTTAAAATCGTTGTTTTTGTAATACACCCGACCCAATTCACCATACAAACAATACCTATGTTGAATTTCAGGCTTTGTTACTCCATTTCCCCCTTTAGGGGTTGAATTCTGAAAAAACCTGAAACACAAATGTTAACTCATTTATCGATAGGAGTACTCCTGTTAGGTTTCGAATAAAGTAGTCTAACTAATCTTATTTCCCCATGTAATCTTTGGACCCCCGTTTCAACCCTTTTTGAAAAATCCTTTCTTAATGCACCCCTAAACCTCATAAAGAACCTATGTGCCATATTTGGAATCTCTAGACTCAGTAGTTTGGGCTGTGCATTGATTTTTATTCTTTGCCAGAGGTTTCCAGTTTTTTCAGAATTCAAGGGGGAAATGGGGTCATTTCCCCCTTGAATTCTGAAAAAACTGGAAACCTCTTTCTACTCATTTATCAATAGGAGCACTCCTGTGAAGTTTCGAATAAAATAGTCTAACTAAATCTTGTTTCTCCATACAAACTTTGGAGCCCCGTTTAACCCCCTTAGGGGGTGAATTTTGAAAAATCCTTTCTTAGTGCACCCCTAGACCGCATAAGGAACCAATGTGCTAAATTTGGAAACTCTAGACTCAGTGGTTTGGGCTGTGCATTGATTTTTATTCTTTGCCACCCCATTTCCCCCTCTTAGGGGTTGAATTCTGAAAAAACCTGAAACCCGTTTCTACTCATTTATCAATAGGAGCACTCCTGTGAAATTTCGAATAAAATAGTCTAACTAATCTTGATTCCCCGTACAAACTTTGGAGCCCCGTTTAACCCCCTTAGGGGGTGAATTTTGAAAAATCCTTTCTTAGTGCACCCTTAGACCACATAAGGAACCTACTTGCCAAATTTGGAATCTGTAGACCCAGCGGTTTGGGCTGTGCGTTGATAGATGAGTCAGTCAGTCAGTCAGTCAGTTTCTTCTTTTATATATTTAGATTTAAAAGCAATTCTCTGGGGAATTAACGAATGTGACATCGAAAAAGACCTACATATTTCCCAAAAGTATGGTATCAAAAGACTACGTTGGTACACCTTACAATATTTTATTTCTGATTTAAAAAAGTGTCCATGGAGTTTCTTGCCCGTTCTTCTCCATAGAGATCTACGCTAGGGAATGGGTAACTACAGTACTTTCACAGTTTTTAGATCTTGTGACTGGGACTGTAGCTACATTTAATTTTCATCTTTGTTTCGACAAAAGTGCCTGTAACTGGCCTACTTGAAATAAATGCTCCAATTTTGCTTTGCTTTCTATTAGCAGTTTAGGAGAAAATTTTCGTTTTAGAATCTTGCGTAACTGTAAGGTATTTATGCTTGTGCTTGTACTACAAAAGGCCTTAAGGCAGTGGTTACAATACCAGGATAATGTGGTCTATTATTTCATTGAACTCCATACAATGCTAGGTTAGCTCAAGGGCATAATATTAAAACCGAATTGCGGTCCACAGTACGCCTCAATAACACACCAGACTGACATTCTGATATTTACATAGTTCTGAATTCATGAATGTATCTATTCTAGCACCTATTTGATTTCAATGGTCAAACATTATGATACTGTTAGTACCTACTCGAGATCGAGTTTCCAGAACTATTCAGAACTCGATATCTTAGCTATGCGGTGAGAAATCAACCACTTACCACCGCGATACCCGAGGTGTAACACGATCGACTTTTATTTTTATCCTGCTACCGCTTAATGTTTACAAGTTACTTTTATAGGGTTACTGTGCGTATAATAATCTCACCATCAGACTTAATAGGTCACGAACTGTGGTGGAAAGCCCCTACTTGGCTTCAAAACAACAACATACCCAAAAAGGAAATTTTTACAACGAACGAAGAGCAGAGGAATTCTTCACGATGTTTTCCTTCACCGTTTTGAGAGCAGTGGTGATGAAATAAATTACACAAAGTAATGCGCCTGTCTGTGTTTGAACCCACGACATACTGTTCGTAAGTCGGGGCCGCCACCACTGGGCCACCGCTACTCCTAGTAATTTATTTTAATAAACTTACTCCATCACCTAGTAAATAAGCAATAAGTGACACCTATAAATACAAAAAAAAAAAAACTTCTCAAACATTGTGTCATACGTAAACTGGGGCACACCCAGTAAGTTCCATAGTACTTACTTGTGTCGGAGCTATTTCGCTCTTCCCCTACGTGATCGGCTCTGATGAAATTTCAAAAACATTTAGGTATTTACCCTAAATGTTTTTGAAATTTCACCAGAGCCGATCATGAAAATGTGACAGTGCGCTTTTTATTATGGCCTTTAAGATTCGCCTAGAGTTAGCAATAATAAGCACTTTTCTAGGGTACACTAAGTGCATACTTAAGTCGTTACGACAACCATAAAGATGTCGGTTATGGCTAATAAAAATCCAATCACCGTGAAACAGGGGGCCGGAGAGTTAAAATAATAATAAAACAGAGGATGGGTATTCTAATCCCAACTAATATCCTAACTATAATAAAAGTATAAATGCGAAAGTAAGTTTGTTTGTTAGGTACATTTTCACGGCTAAACCACAGAACCGATCATCCTGAAATTTTGCATATACTATGTCAGGTGTATAGAAACGGACGTAGGGTACATTTCATCCCGAACAAAAGTACAGTTCCCGAGGAAAACAACAATAACTTTCTTATGATAATAGATGGCGCCACATGTCTTTCGAATCATGATTGAATTATATTATAGCGTCTTCAATAATTATTTATTAATATTACTAGCTGCCCGTCCCGGCTTCGCACGGGTGGACATTTTATTTTTTTCTATTCTATACTATCTATCTATCCTATCTTTCAAGTTGGATCAAATTGCACACGGTGTGCAAATTTGATTAAAATCGGTTAAGTTGTTTAGGAGTCCATCGCGGACAAATAACGTCACACGTAATTTATATAATATTATATATAATAATTTATAGTATGTAAATAGTATTTTAAGTTAATAGTAAAGTAGGTACCGCTTGCTTTAGGATTCTCGCTGTAAGCCCGCAGATGTTTTATTGCAGGTTGGAAAAGGTTCCTTGCCCAATTTGTTTACTGTTTATATTAGCTTTAAGAATTTATTTTATTTTATTTATTTATTTATTTATTTCAGGCCAACCAACAATTGTTTATACTATTACATGTTTAAATAAAGATTCTTATATCAAAGGTTAGTATAACAATTTCTTATAGGTTAGCACCGCATGCCCCATAAAATAATAAATGTAACCAGATGAGAACAGAGTAAAAATCAAAATTAAATACAGAAATTAAATAAAAAACAAAACAAAATCAGAAATTAAATACGAAATCAAAATTAAACCCAAAATCAAAATTAAATAGAAATTAAAATTAATTACGAAATCAAAATTAAATAGAAATTACAATTAATTACAAAATCAAATACAAAATTAAAAACAAGATCAAAATTAAATACAGAATCCAATTTAAATACAAAAAAGCACAATCAAAATAATGCAATATAAAATCAAATTCTCAATTGAAAATGTCATAAAAGCAACACGAAACAAAAACAACATAAAATCAAATTAAAAATTCAAATTACGGCCAATAGAAAATGCATTATTACACACTATTAAATGTTATTCTGTGGAACTTGCCAAGCGAGTCGAAATGCACGTCAATAAGATCGCTGTATTCGTTTAGCTGTTTACAGAGGCGAGGGACAATAGAACTTGTGCCGAGAACTGTTCTGCGTGGAGTGGGGTACAAGGGAGTAATGGGGGTACGAGGGAGTCTAGCAGGAGCACGAAATCGGAACTTGCTTAGCAAGTGGGGACAGTCAATTTTGTTCCGGAGAATTTTATAAAGGAAAATGGAATCCGCGATTCTTCTGCGCTTCTCCAGTGATACCATCTTAAAATGTGCGAGTCTGGCTCCATACGGCCGTTTCTTTCTGGTGATTCCACTGGCATAAGCTAGATGCCACAAAAATCGTTTCTGAATCCGCTCTAATCTCAGATTGTGCATTGCGTAGTGAGGTCTCCAGATAGTGCTGCAGTATTCCAAGATACTTCGTACAATGCTGTTGTACAGCAAAATCTTGGTACCACTACGCCTGAAACCAGCAACATTCCTAACAACGAACCCCAGCATTCTGGAAGCCTTTTTGATAATATTTTCTACATGAGGTATGAAAGTCAGCGCATTATCAAAAATAACACCCAAGTCCCTTATTTCATTCACTTCTTGGATAATATTAGAGCCCACACGATATACACTAGCTGTTATTTTCTTTTTCCGAGTGTACTTCACGTGGTAACATTTTTTGACATTTAATAACATTTCATTATCATTACACCACTGAAGCAACGAGTCGACATCGCTCTGAAGTAGTTCAGTATCGTCGCTGGACTCAATTATTCTGGAGAATTTGAGATCGTCTGCGTGCATGTAACATTCTGAGGATTTGAGGCAATGTGGGATATCGTTAGCGAACACGTTAAAGAGAATCGGACTAACATGTGAGCCTTGAGGTACCCCTGAGATGGTCCCATAAGTTTCAGATTGGAATCCATAATAATAATAATAATAATAATATATTTATTCAAAATTTAGAATTGGCACGAAAAATACAAGGTAAATCTTAAAAATAATGTTGGTATAACAGAGTTCGATGCCTGTACTAGGTTAAACCTGTATCACAGGCGGCATGTTTCTAATAAATACTATTTGGACAATGGATTTCTTAACAATATAAAACATAATAGTGAAATAAGTTAGTGTGGGTTAATATATTATGATATACCTAATGTACTTAAACGCTATTATAAGATACGAACAACAAATAATAATTAAGGTCACACATGTATATAAATCTAAGGAAAACAGTTTGTAGCACTTATTTTCTAATACTAATATGATTGTCAGCAGAATGAAACAAGTAAACATTGCAAAAAACACCGTCAAGGTATTTTTGTTGCGGGCGACAATTTGCTTAGACAGCGAAAGTATATAAGAGAGTATGACGCACTAGGTGCCCTCATAATCGACGGAGTTTATGTATCTATGTTCCGCTATTTTTCTAGCAGGGCATTCAGCATCTCCCGTTTTGTGGTCACTGGGCTTTTTAAAGCGGGTGCAAGTCGCGCAACTCGGAGTGTCAGCTTTCTTCGCGCATTCGGACATCGTATGACCTACGCCACCGCAGTGACCACATGCGGAAAATAGTTCTCTGCAAGATTTGGCTGCATGGCCATACTGCTGGCATTTATAGCACCTCGTAACTAACGTGAAGTCCCTTACAGGACATGATGTCCAATTTATAAAAATCCTAGTTTGAGGTATTAAAATTTTCCGTATGTTGGCCGCAACTTCAATAACGAAGTTACAGGTCGCAGCCTCTCTCTTCCCAGATTTGTGGCTCAATTTTATCAAGGTCAAAAAGGATTCTAGAGACATCGCTGGCAACTTGTCGGCTATATTTTGCTCAAAAATGCACTTGAAGACCTCATTTTCAGCCAAGGAAGTCGGCACTCCTACAACCACGATCCGAGGTCTGCGCTTGTTGGGTTCGTCAGCGGTAAGTCCAGATGTAGAGAGCTGGACTGCGTTCTTCAGTTTATCGGCGTCTTGTTTCGTCTCGGTACTTATTATTACGCCACCGTTTTTCGTTTTTCGGACACCACGTACTTGCAGCTTCATTTGCTCGGGCCGTATGATTTTCTGCACCAGTTCTTTGGTTTCGTCACTGGTTTTCAACATATCATTTGGATAGATGGCGACAGAACTTAAGTTATTGGGTCGAACGAAATGGTTTGATCCCCTTTTCACCATATCGGCAAAAGAAGCATTTCCTGCAGAACTAGAATCCCGTATGGTCTGCTTGAGCTCCGAGATATGTTCTGTAAGGTCGCGCTGTTGTTTAAGGGCATCGATCTTGTAATCCGCGTGAATAGCTTTTTGTTGTAGCGACTGGTATAGGACTGCCATTTGTGACGTACCAGATTCGACTTTACGGCAAAGGTTCGAAATCTTCATTTTCTGCTCGGTGTTCAGTTTCCCATCCATGGCAATAGAGCAAACTTCATCCAGGTACTGCTGGATCTGGGACATCCATCCTTGGATTTCCGGCGTTGAAGCAATGACAACGGCCGACTGAGACGGCGAGCTGGAGGGTTGCACTGGCCCCTTTGTATTACAGGGGCTGTTTTCCATTTTGTTAGTTTTATCAAACTTCACTATTTCATGTCCATTATTCACTAAACTACACACTAAGCAAGAATACTTTATGCATTACGATAGTAGGTAATACCTGCACGAAAGTAGGTCAATATTATTAAAGTAAGTAATAATTAAATATTGCTAATGAGCACATCTGTCCGTTGCGAGTGCACGAATTAACCCCATTTAATTTCATTGACTGCGACATAGAAGAATCGATTTTCAAGATAGGATTTTAGCCAGGTATGAAGTGTGCCAGTAATCCCGTACGCAGAAAGTTTTGACAGCAGTATATGGTGGGGAACTCGGTCAAAAGCTTTACTAAAGTCCGTGTAAATTACGTCGACCTGCTTGCCGCAGTCGATGGCATCCGTTAACATCTCCGAAAAGGTAGCAAGGTTAGTGCTAGTTGACCTGGAAGTCACGAAACCATGTTGGGAATCACTCAAATAGAGTTTGAAGTGCGACTTGATGTAGGGACAAATTAGGGACTCAAAAACCTTAGCAAAAGTTGATAAGATAGAGATGGGTCTATAGTTATTAATGTTGTCTTTCTCATCACTTTTATAAATCGGCACGACTTTCGCTTTTTTCCAGGTGTCTGGAAATACACCTGAGCTGAGAGACATTAAAAATAGTTACTAAAGGAGACACCAAGAAGGGGGCGCACTTAGTAATAAAAATCGGCGGAATACCATCAGGCCCAGCGCCTTTGCGAGTATCTAATCCCTTGAGCTGATTGAGAACGCTCTCATGACTAATCATAGGAGCCGTTAGTGGTAGGCTGTTATTTTTCATGTTATGAAGGAAGTCAGAGACTGGTTCGCTTCGGGTCAAAGGTTTTGCATTGCTAAAAGCTGAGGAAAAATGTGTAGCAAACATTTCACATATTTGGAGACCATCTGATATTACCAAGGTTCCATTAGTCATTGTGGCGGGGAAAGAACTAGAGCCACCTCTTTTAGCCTTAATGTATGACCAGAAGCGATTTGGATTCTCTGAGATTTCATCCTCAATATTTTTAATATAATCATTATAAGCCTTAGTTGCTAATTTGAAACACCTTTTTCCCAATAACTTGAGTTCCAGTTCATCCATGGGGTTTTTATAAATTTTGAAACGGGATCTTATTTTCTCTTTCTCCTTTAAGGCTCTTATCAAGTTTTTTTCAAACCAAGGAGGGTATTTTTTTTTCTTAAAGGTGGCTTTGGTAGGTTGGGCATGCAACTGTATGATACTATTAATTCTATCGTAAAAGACTTGGAGCATATCATTGACACCCGTAGTTTCCTTAAACGCAATATCCCAGTCCACCCCATCAAGTTCGTTGCAATTTTTTTTGTAATCCAGTTTAAAAAAATTTGGCCTTACATTTTGGGAGTTATATGGAAGCCAGGTTTCTTTACTCGCTCGTACCAGGATTTCGATGGGGGGTGTAGGACATCAATAGCACTAAGGGGGTTTGGAGCTGCAGTTACGCTGCTAGATGGTAAGTTCGTTAAAACAAGGTCCAATATCCGTCCAGACACATTCACAATGTCATTCAGGTGCGCAAATTTGTGCATGTGAGTAAAATCTATAAGTATATTACTGAAGCCAGGAGGAGCATAGTTATTTTTCGACTCATTTAACAAGTTCCACTTGATATTACTCAAATTAAAATCACCGACAATACAGGTGTGCAAACCCGTTTGTTCAAGCATTACATTACAGCAATCTAAAAAGTGGTCCAAGTTACTACGCATCACAGGGGGTGGTAAATATACCGCACACAGAGCTATTTGACGTACAGTTTTGATAAACGGAACCTCAATAACAACCCAAAGATCCTCACACTGACTTTCCCATTGAATCACCCGTTTAGAGCCTATCTTCTTTGACACAGCGATCAAAACGCCCCCTCCATCCTTTTTCGTACCGTCTCTATCCCTTCTATATACAATATACCTATCGTCGAAAAGCTCTGAACTCAAGACACTACTATTCAACCATGTTTCAGTCAATATTACAATGTCATAATTTTCTAGCGATAATTGACGACAAAAGTTATGGGTCTTCGTGCGTAGACCTCTTGTATTTTGATAATACATATTAATATCAGTGAATTTAACAAAAAAAAAATACCAATGCTGCGATATACATGAGTAGCAAATAAACAATTAAGAAAGCTTGTTTAAAGTGTCCATGTTTCTGACCATGATATGCTCTGCTTCTTCCGTTTTACGCATAAAAATTCTACCACCCCGAATCCAGGTGAATTTAAAGTCAAGTTCCCTGGCTTTTATCCTTGCGGCAGCGTGCAGAGCCTTGTATGTCGGGGACATGTTCAATCACATAAATTGCGTTTTTTGGTCCAGGGTAACCTAGATGAGTGCTGTTCAGCTTATTCTCCTTATTTTTCTTGTTAAAATTAATGACCGAAGCAAGGAATTGGTCACGAAGTCGAGGGGAAGCCAGTTGTGCTATAATTGATCGTGGTCGTGTACTATCGGGGTTAAGCCTAGCCACCCTAGTGCAATGCAGAATATCTCTCCCTCCTAAATCGCATCCAACAACCTTAACCAGGTCAGACATAATTTTGAACAGATCTTCTTGTTTTTTCTCAGGTATGCACTGAATTTCAACATTGTTGGATCGTGTTTGCTGTTCAAGCTGATCTAAACGCACTTTAAGTGAAGTCATGGTATTCTTCATGTCAGAATTCTCTCTCTGAAGTTCCGATATAGTCACCTTCGATGTAGTATGCTCCTTTAGTAGATCTTCATACTGACTATTTATAAAATTCATTGATTCATCTATGGCATCTATTTTCGTATTGATGGGTTGTAGCTCTCTGTTAAGCATTGCTTTCAAACTGTCGCTGAATTTAGCCAGCATTACCGATAATTCAGTCTTCACTACTTCTTGGACAATCTCGCGAATGTCATCTCGTGACAACATACTTTCAGTTGTTGTAGTGGCCTGCGGCGGGGAGCCAAGAGCTTGCCTTTTGTTCGCTCTGGTGGTAACATTACGCTGAGTAACATTTTCGGTCTTATTCGTGGGCGACTTATTATCAGCCATGTTGAATTACAGTTGTATTGCAATACCGCAAAAAAAACGTGTTTGATAGGTAGCAATAAGCAGGTGTTTCCAAAACAGAGAAATAAGTCACAAAAGCAAGCAAAAAGAAAAAAAAAAGTTGCAAAAACTCAGATTTGAACCCGCGCTTCCTAGCCTTAGGTGCCGCTCCTTAACCGCATCGACCAATTCGCCAGTTGTAAACACTTCGAAATTAACAGTCTGTTTGACCCGTACCTGTGTTTGCAGTTGTGAACTTGTGACCATATAAGGTCGCGCGATGAGCGTAGTTGAACGTTCTGACTCACCACCAAGCAGCCAATAGGAGCAGCCGTCGAAGCCGTGACTCACTCATCATCATCATCATCATTTCAGCCGAAAGACGTCCACTGCTGGACATAGGCCTCCCCCAAGTGTCGCCACATTGACCGGTCCCGTGCGACTCGCATCCAGCGGATTCCTGCAACCTTCACCAGGTCATCGGTCCACCTAGTGGGAGGCCTTCCAACGCAACGTCTTCCGGTTCGCGGTCGCCACTCCAGAACTTTTCGGCCCCATCGGCCATCCGTTCTGCGAGCAATGTGCCCTGCCCACTGCCACTTAAGTTTGGCAATTCTTCGGGCTACGTCGGTAACCTTTGTTCTCTTGCGGATGTCTTCATTTCTGATTCGATCGCGCAAGGAAACTCCGAGCATTGCCCTCTCCATTGCCCTTTGGGTGACTTTAAGCTTTCTGATGAGGCCCATTGTGAGCGACCACGTTTCGGTCCCGTATGTAATCACTGGCAACACACACTGGTCATAGACTTTCGTCTTGAGACACTGCGGTAGGTTGGACGAGAAGATACCGCGCAATTTCCCGAACGCTGCCCAACCGAGTCGGATTCGACGATTGACCTCTTTCTCGAAGTTAGACCTACCTAACTGGACCGTTTGTCCCAGGTACACATAATCGTCTACAACTTCGAGAGTAGAGTCTCCGATCTTGATAGGAGTGGGTGTGACATGGGCATTCAACATGACCTTAGTCTTGTCCATGTTCATTTTTAGACCCACTCTTCCGGAAGCTCTACTGAGGTCATCGAGCATTGTACTGAGGTCCTCCATGGTCTCAGCCATTACCACTATATCATCGGCAAACCGAAGATGAGTGATGTACTCGCCATTGACGTTGATGCCTAGCCCTCTCCAGTCCAGAACCTTGAAGACATCCTCCAGTGCAGCGGTGAACAGTTTCGGAGATATGACGTCTCCCTGTCTCACACCTCGCTGCAGGAGGATAGGTTTCGAGGCTTGGTCCTGAAGTCGGACTGACATGGTGGCGTTTTTGTACAAACACTTCAACACCTCGATGTACCGATAATCGATTTGGCACCGTTGGAGAGACTGCAGTACAGCCCAGGTCTCGATCGAATCGAAGGCTTTCTCGTAGTCCACAAACGCTAAACAGAGAGGCAGGTTATACTCTTCTGTCTTCTGTATAACTTGCCGCAGCGTATGTATGTGGTCCACGGTGCTAAAGCCTTTTCGGAAACCGGCTTGTTCGAGTGGCTGGAAATCGTCAAACCTGCGCGCGAGACGATTCGTGATGACTCTAGAAAACAACTTGTAGACATGGCTTAGAAGTGAGATGGGCCTATAATTCTTCAGCCGGGCATTGTCACCCTTTTTGAAGAAGAGCACCACCACACCCCTGCACCATGCCTGTGGCGTTTGTCCCTCAAGTATGACGGAATTAAACAGCTTCTGAAGGGCCTTAAGTACCGGTTTTCCACCCGCCTTCAGGAGTTCGGCCGTAATTCCGTCATCACCCGGTGCCTTGTTGTTTTTGAGCTGCTTCAGAGCCATCCTAATCTCGTACAGGCTGACGTCCGGGATGTCTTCGGTATAGTGTCGGGTCAGTCTAGCTCTTGGGTCGTTGGCTAGATCTACGACGGGTTTACTGGTTGACGTGTACAACTGTCCATAGAAGCTCTCGATCTCCCTCAGAAGATCCGGTTTGGCGGATAAGATCCTACCATCGTCGGTCTTCAGTTTCGTGAGCTGGCTCTGCCCAATAGCCAGATCCCTTGCAAATACCTTGGAGCCTTTATTCCGCTCAATCGCGTCTTTAATACGCTCGGTATTAAAGCGGCGGAGGTCGCTCTTCAAGGATTTAGAAATCCGTCTATTGAGCTGCCGGTATTTACACGCCTCGTCTGAAGACTGCAGGATCATCTCACGCCGCTCCTTCATGAGCTTGAGAGTGTGATCGGAGAGCCTCTTGTTCTGATCTGTACGACGCGCCTTGAAGAACTTAGACCCGGTCGTATGGACAGTTTCCACGAACCCATCGTTGTATTCGTCCACTGAGCTTCCTAGGCACTCGAAACGGTTCTGGAGTTCAAGCTGAAAGCTCTCGGGGTTTTGGATTTGGATCTGTGCTGGACGGAGCGTAGACTTCATCAGTCGATACCTTTCAAGCTTGATGTTGATGTTCAATGTGCCTCTTACCATGCGGTGATCGCTCCCGGTTTTCACCGAATTGATCACAGAGACATCATTGAACATTTGCTTCTTGGTTGACATGATGAAGTCGATCTCATTTCTAGTTGCACCATCGGGGCTCTGCCAGGTCCACTTCCTGTGCTCACGCTTTCTGAAGAAGGAGTTCATCATATAGAGGCCCTCCTTCTCCATAAAACTAGCCAGTTGGTGACCCCGGCGATTCCGATGTCCAACTCCAAATTGCCCCACCTGCAGCTCATCCCCGTCTCGTTTGACCAGTTTCGCGTTGAAGTCCCCCATGACAACTGTGAAGTGAGTTTTGGAACCATGCATGGCTTTAGATATATCCTCATACATGGTCTCCACTTCGTCGTCGGGGTGTGCCGAGGTCGGGGCGTAGACCTGTATGACCTTCAGCGAATATCTTGAGGATATTCTGAGTATAAGGTACGCCACCCTGGTCGACACACTCTCGATCTTCACCACGTTGTTCACAAGGGACTTGTGGACGATAAACCCAACACCACCCTGGGACTGCCGGTCACCCTCTTGGAAATAGAGCAGGTTGCCGGATTTCAGGATTATCGTGTCCTCCCCCTCTCTTCGGACTTCAGATAATCCCACAATTCTCCATCGCAGCCTGCTCAATTCCTCTTCTAGTTCCGCTATCTTCTCGTCAGTCCGGAGTGTGCGCGTGTTATATGTTGCCAGGTCCAGTCGTTGGTATTGGCAGCCGGATCCCTTCCGGAGATTCTTCGCACCCCTTGCCACGCCGTAGCCTCGACCGCTGCCGTAGTCAAGGGTAGACGGGCTGCCGGGCACTAGGGGCCATTTCTTTGTTGCGCTATTCATGGGGGGGTTTTGCCATAATCGCCACGCTTGGCAAGCGGGTTGGCGATCGCAGTGAGTGCAGTTCTTACATAAGACACAGAGAGCGCTGCTGCCCATTCTCTGGTAAGTCCCTTAGTCGCCTCTTACGACACCCACGGGAAGATATGGGATGGTGTTATTCTTTACGTCCGACACCACACGGACTCACTGGCGTATATTTAATCCGTGATCGTTTGTAACATGCGTCGTTGGCGTGCGTGGAGAGTGACGCCGTCACTCGGCCAGCATGCGGTAGAGATGTCAGCGGCGCAGAAGCAGGATGGCAATTATGAGGTGGTTCCTTTTCCCTCGCGGGTCGCGGGTGCGCGGGCGCACCTCCGCTGTGTAGTTGATCGGTGTACGCGAGATTAGCAATTACACTGTCAGAGATAAGCACTATAATAGTATCGGTTAGACTAAGTATTTTATAAAAGCGGAGCTAAGAGTGACACGTCTGTTCTCGATGAACGGTTGAACGGTATATGATATAATTTATATAATATTATATATAATAATTTATAGTATGTAAATAGTATTTTAAGTTAATAGTAAAGTAGGTACCGCTTGCTTTAGGATTCTCGCTGTAAGCCCGCAGATGTTTTATTGCAGGTTGGAAAAGGTTCCTTGCCCAATTTGTTTACTGTTTATATTAGCTTTAAGAATTTAGAGTAACACCTGTTAGATTTTTGGTGAGATGCCGACGGTCGTTTTGTATATGTTTTACAGTGCTATTTTTATTGTGTTACCTAGCTGTAAAAACCTTTAGATAGTTTTATTTTGTAACGTGCCGCTAGACCGTATCCCAAGTTTTCTAAAATTGCTCAAATGTAAAATTAGTCAGTAACTTTCAACTCCGGGTTCGATCGATCGGCATTATGGTCATCCTTGTCATCATCGGCCTATTAATGTTCCCACTGCTGGGACTCAGGCTTCCTCTCTATGAGAGGGAATGGGCTATAATCCACCACGCGGGCCCAGTGCGGATTGGTAGATGTCACATGTCTTCGAATTTTTGGTTCTAGGACATGCCGGTTTCTTCACGATGTTTTCCTTCACCGTTTTGAGAGCAGTGGTGATGAAATAAATTACACAAAGTTATGCGCCTGTCTGTGTTCGAACCCACGACTTACTGTTCGTAAGTCGGGGCCACCACCACTGGGCCACCGCTGCTCCTAGTAATTTATTTTAATAAACTTACTCCATCACCTAGTAAATCAAGTACTTATTTTGCGATTACTATAACGCCGATACTAGTTAACCGACCTATGTGCGCGAAATTTTTATAACGAGCAAAGAACAACTCAAATTGATTGTCAAATTCTAAATTAACGCTAGCGAAGCCGTGGGCAAAATAGGTACAAATAGCCCAACGTGTACATCTTATACCGAGTTTCATTCTGTAACAACTTGCACTTAACCTGTTGCTCTTCCAACGTTAACCCATTTAAGCTAATTGGGGAGGCTAACTGTGGAACTAATGGCGCTAGCATAGTTGGTACCCAACCATCGTCATTGGTTGAAAATGTGGTAATATCATTTTATATTTCAAAATAGCTTAACCTCATTGTTCAGATTGAGACCAACTATGGTGGCGCCAACTGAGATTTACTTTGCCTTACTATACCCATTGCACTTATAGGCTAACAAGGAACTTTTTAATGAGCAGACCACAATACCACAAAATTTTATTTTTAGAGAAATTCTAAAATCTGCTTTATTCGTTTATCGTACCGAAATATTTACTTCGAAAAATATTTACTTGTTTTCGAAATATTTACTAATGTAAACGTTAAATATAAACGTAGTAAAAGTAGGTTCGTTTCCCGTATGCTAGGCGTAGAGGTACTTTTAAGCGGGTAACTGTCACAAATGCCAATTAGATAAAGAATTTATGTATTTCCAAGAGTTCCAATATTGTTTTACAATTGAAAGGTAGAAATAACGTTTCGTTTATAATTAAACACCACTTGTTCCTTAATGAACTGCTGAATAAAATTAACGTTTTTAAATTATATAATTTACACAACACAACACACAACACACATTTGAACAGTATACATATATATGTATGTATATGTATGTATACTGTTCAAAAACGTAACGTAAACTGTGTAACTGTGTAAACTGTTAATCATTCAAAACTACTTTTGACTGGTGAAACTCAAATAAAAAAAACATTTAACTCAGGCCTATGGAAGATACATTTTTCACAAATTTTCACAAGTAAAAACTATTTCAGAAACACAAATTAAATAAGAATGAGGTAAATTTACATTATTGTTAGCCATTATTATTATCAAAACTTACTAGAAACTTTTTAGGTCGTTAAGTTTTCTTTTTGACCCTTTGAAAAACATTATGTAATTCTAGGACCAGCTAGCTACATCTAAGGCGTTCTAAAATAACATATTTTTAATGCAGAAAACGCATTTTAACTTCAAAAGGATTTTGACTGACACCAGTCAAAAGTGGTTTTGACCGATTAACAGTTTTGACTGTAACAGACATGTATTATGGTCCGCTTCCCCTTACGTATACGTATATATACTTGATTTATTTAGAAACTATTCAACTGGTATTATATAGGTAGTATATATTTAGCTACGACCAGATGCAGCTATTACGAATACTAGATAAACAAAACATTCCATATTTTATTGCTGTGGAGAGGATATTATTATTATTTTTAGATTTTATACTATTTTTAACTTGTTGAAGATCAATGAAAATAAAATATTTATTTTACTGCTTAGTCCACTTGAAAAGTCAAGTGAACTCCTAAGAGGTATATAAATATTAATAAAAATTCCGAAACAACAAACACAAACATTGTTTTAAAATAATAGTAATACGGTCTGATCTACAACTGTTTGCACAGTATTTTAATATCTGGCAAGTTTTCATTCATAAATTACTTTATAAACTTTACACAACCTCAAAGGCATTATAAAAAGTTAGTTTTTTAGACATTATTTTGTACCCTATCACTATGTTTTCCTATTTAACCCAAAAGTTGACTGGTAGAGAATGCCTTGTGGCATTAAGTCCGCCTTTGTACCACTCTTGTACATGAAGTTTAAATAAATAAATAAATATAATAATTTATATTTAAAAGAACTTTTAGAAAACGAATAGGGATCCAACACACTGGCAGAGTTGAGTGATAAAAGTTGCCATAGTGAATTTCCAAGACCCAGCTTGTCAAAAAAACACATTGCTGTGGGCCTGAACACCGGATAAATAAATTTTTAATCAATTGGAAAATTATATTCTTAGATGCTTTGAAATCGTCTTTGAAATTAGTGACGTCACATTTTGCTATTACTATACAAAATCAATAAGGGAGGAGCTCGTGGCTAAATAATAACAGCCGCTCGGGTCGATCGTTAGGTTAAGTCGTGCTTACCTAGGTTGGTCTGTGGATGGGTGTCCACCCATTACATACCGAGTTTCCTCTGTGCCTCGGAAAGCACGTTAAGCCGTTGGTCCCGGCTGTCATTTGAAGATCTTTGACAGTCATTAGGTAGTCAGAGGCCCAAAAAGTCTGACAACCAGTTACCAAGGGGTATTGTATTAACCTGTACTAACTGGGTTGTGGAGGTCAGATAGGCAGTCGCTCCATGTAAAATACTGGTATTCAGCTGCATCCGGTAAAACTAGAAGCCGACCCCAACATAGTTGGGAAAAGGCTAGGCAGATGATGATACAAAATCAGTAACGGAATCGCTTTTTATACACTCATAAAAACGTATATTATGTCAGTTAATTGGTCGAGTCACCTACCCAATTACTTAGGTACATACGCAATTACCTAATACCTTACAAATACTTGCGCCAAGAAGATTATTATTTATTTTAACGTAAAAGTAATAATGAACTCTACAAATTCTTACACAACAATATTAAATGTCAAGGCTTTTTTAACGAACCTCTTTTTTGTACTTTTAAAGTACAAGAAAACAATTAAAAAATAAATATTTGTTTTGTGTAGTTAGCAGGCTAGTTAAAGTTTATTTTGCGCCACTAGTTAGAAACACTATAGTTTGATGAACCTCGTAAACTTTTATTATTGAGTTAAAATTTCACCATAACTGTACGTACCTAAGTATGATCACATAATAAAACCACTCGTTACCCAACACCCATGGTTAATACTTGGGGCCTTTATGATGTAAGTATATAATTGCCAGAGGAATGACTAAACGAAACATCAAGTCTGTAATCCCTAAAGGGTAAATCAGAGGTGTGTCTAATAGCACACCATCATTTTGCCAACAACAGCTCATAACGTCCACTGCTGGACATAAGCCTCTCCCATGATGGGAGGAATTTGCCGTAATCTCCCCGCTTGGCAGGCGGGTTGGAGATCGCAGTGATGGAAAACTAAACGCTGCTGCCCATTCTCAGGTCTACGAAGGCGCAAGGTGTTCTGCCTCAGACATTAGTCGCCTTATACGACAACCGTGAGTATAATGGGTTGGTTCTATTCTACTCTGCCGGATACCACACGGCTAGCATTTTGCCAGTAACTGAGCAGAAATTCAGACTCCAGGATGATACTGAAACCTCCTGGTTCAAAAACTCAACAACACTTTGCTCGAACTGGGAATCAAACCCAAGACTTCATGCTCAGCCAGTAGCAATAAGAATGAAAATAACATAAATTTATGTTACGCAGATTTTTTTGTACAAGTATCGACGAGGAACATTTTTGTAATTCATAAGTGAGCAGTTATAGGCTTAAATACCTTATTTGAATAGTTATTTGTCAATGAATCATCCTTCATCATTTATGGAAAAATTTACTCGAACTGTAAATTTTCAAAAGCGTGATTGATCTCTTTCAGAACTAAGAGCTCAAAGAGAGATCTTCTTACCATCTTACTAGTTTTAAAAATGCTAAAGTTTGTGATGATGGAGGGATAGATGTTTGTTACTCTTTGACAGAAAAACTACCTAATGAATTTGGACGAAATTTAGCACAGATAGTTTATAACCTGGATTAACACAGAATACTTGTCATCCGGGTAGTATGATCCCATGGGACAATTATCGAGCTCAACGCGGGTGAAGTCGCAGGCATAAGCAAGTACCATATGAAACTGAAAAGCCACATCATTGAATAGATACCTACTTATATAAGCTATCAGCATTTATGCAACTATAGCTTTACAAGGACGTTTTGGCGCACAGAAAAAATTGGAACTAACATGGTCATCTTGTTTGCGCCATCCGTCAACGACAATAATTCTTTTATAAATGATCATTGTAGTTTGGCAAATTTTGCCAAGTGTGAAAAACATAATAAAACCAAATTAAGACGTCTGTAATGGTAGGTTTTCTGATACTTTCACCTTATTTTATTTATCCATATTATCCACAGTAATAAGACACCGCGAAATATTACTAAAATAGAACGTAATATCTACATTAAAAGCTATAAACTTAAGTTTACTCAACAAAAGTACTTAACACACTAATGAGACATCTCCTGTTAGTAATTCTCCAAGTTTTCTAAGACTGATTAAACTTTGAGTTAAGTAGTCATACGCTGAGTCGTGTGTCAAGAAAACTATTTGAAAATCTAGGAACGTAGTAGTTCTGTTCAAGACTGAGCCGTGCGTGAAGTAGATATCAACCAACGAATAAGGAAATCTTAATGGAATTTTTTAATCAAACGAATTTAGAATTTGAACATTCTGTCATAAAGAACAGGGTGTAAAGTTCTTTTTATCCTTATAGAAAAGGAAGATCCTTCGACCAGAAAAATCTTTCGGGTGTTGTGTCTGGGCTACTGCCCAACAGTTGTTTTTGGCTTTTTCTATATTATGTTAAGTCGCGGTTAAGGCTGCAGTCTTGCAAAATTCACTCGCTGCGAATTATTTGCGCAACAAAGTATATTTTTTTTAAACAAACGGATGAAATAACACGAAATATTATTATTGCACATAAGTAACCATAATATAAGTAATAGCTAGTTATTTTTTTAAGTTCATTTAAGTGGATTATGTTAGGTAAATCAAGCGTTAAATACAGGTCTTTCGTGCCCAACATCATTTCGAGTTGTGTTTGTGCGCTTAGTTTATGGCAATAAATAATTAATTTACAAATCTGTTCAGCGCATAATGAGCTCAACATTTTCATCTTCAAAATGCGCTGATTAGTTTTTTCTAATTATCTTTCATTTTCTTAATTCAGAGGTCACAATTTCATCAAAAGTCTCTGTTTTTATCTCTTAATAAACGGGTTGCTTCATAAAAACTATGCATCGTAAGTATGTAATAATTAAATTGTTTTGATGCCAAGAGTTCAATAAAGCAAATACAAAAAAATTGCACCTAAATTACCTTACTCTAACAATAATAATAATCTCGAAATAACTACAAGAAATCCTTTACAATTCTTGTTTATAAACTCTTTTTTTGTGGTACCTGTATTTAACGCTTGATTTACCTAACATAATCCACTTAAATGAACTTAATAAAAATAACTAGCTATTACTTATATTATGGTTACTTATGTGCAATAATAATATTTCGTGTTATTTCATCCGTTTGTTTAAAAAAAAATATACTTGGTTGCGCAAATAATTCGCAGCGAGTGAATTTTGCAAGACTGCAGAGCGCAATTCAGAATTTTGATATTAGTTCTTCATTAGAGACATAGATGGCGCTGTAGTACTCTTTGTAATACTGCTACAAAGCTACAAACAAGAGGATGAGTGTTCAACTCCTCTAATTTTAACAAAAAACAAAAAAAATGCACTATTTTAAAATAAATTTTGTCAAGGGACGGGTTAATTGTTGAATGAATATTCGCTCGTTTGGTCTAAACTATCCCATCATCATCCATTCATTCATCCATTCATTCGATCATCCTTCATTTTGTGTTTTCATAAATGGAAACACAAATGTAACGAATTGGTTGTGAGTTAATCTTGACAGATCATTATTCAACATTTGAACAAAAATATAAGCTTTTTACAGTTCTTACTGCTTGCTTATGAGTAAATAAATGACACTTAAGCAAAGCATTTTAATTTGAATTTGTCAAATAAAAGTAAAACATTGAAGCAAATACGTAGAACATTTAAATTGAAGGAGCTGGATTTATTTTAGAAAAATGTCCTGGGACAATGTCCTGGTTAATGGTATGTACGTGCTTTTGTAAAAATATGATAATTTGAGTTCAGACGTATTTACTTAGGATATAAGAGTACTTGGTTAGTGGGTTAGATACTGTTCTTTGTTTTTCCTCTGTTCGTGGGAAGATGAAAGTGGTATCAAAGTTCGCAAAATTCTTTATTGTCAAGTCACAGTTCGGCCTGAACGCTATTTTTCAAGCAACTATGTGAACTTGATTAGAAAATTGAGTTAGTTTTCAAGCCAGTGACAAATCATCACTATCACCATTTTAGCCAGGAATCACAAACTGCAGGCTATCTGAATTCCCTTTCTTCTGCTATAATTCTTGGTTCTGAATAATATTCCCAACTATATTGGGGTGGTAGCCTACCCCAATATAGTTGGGAAAAGTATAAATCTAACCGGATGCAGCTGAATACCAGTATTTTACATGAAGCGACTGCCCATCTGACCTCCACAACCCAGTTAGTACGTGTAGAGTACGATGCCACTCGGTAAGACTGATTGTCAGATTTTCGGGTCACTGTCTTACCTGTAACGACTGTCAAAGATCTATATATAAATGACAGCCGGGATCCATTTATACCGGCTGTTTGATTTGCCGCCTTGCCTCGGAAAGCACGCTAAGTCATTAGGTACTTAGCGTGCTTTCCGAGGCAAGGCGGCAAATCGTTATCATCATTTCAGCCAGACGTCCACTGCTGGACATAGGCCTCCCCCAAGTGTCGCCACATTGACCGGTCCCGTGCGACTCGTATCCAGCGGATTCTCGCAATCTTCACCAAGTCATCGGTCCACCTAGTGGGAGGCCTTCTAACGCAACGTCTTCTAGTTCGCGACAAATCGGTATGTTATTCTTGAATACAGTAAGACAGATATTTTTTTTGCAAATATTTCATTCGTCAAAGTACCAACAGTAAGTCATACTTTTATTTATAGTGAACCGATGTTTTACGAGGAATTTGAGTTACTTCAAAACTCACCTAAAAATAAACGTAAAAAGTTAATCATATAGAAAGGATTGAAACGGTGAGTAAGCATAGACTGATAGATGTCATCGCTTGTATGACTTAACGTTATCCTACCTCATACAATTTGACTGACTAAGCTAAGTGGATTGACCAGAACTTTAACCTTTTAGGTGCGCCCTCGAAGTGAAATAGTTCAGCAAGATTCAAACAAATTAAGTTTCTACGTAAAGGGCACTTGCAACCTTGTTATACTATCACTTTTAAAAAAAACTAAAGACCATATAAAGGATCTATTCTTTATCTCCCAAATAAAACGATGATTTCCAAGATATCAACGGATTTAATTCAGATAAGTGTTCGGTTCAACCGTCCAAAATCGAATGAATAACTTTTGCCTCGCTTTTCAAACGTCAAAAATGTCATACAAAGTATGGCCATAGAGAAGTCCGATTTGATTCGATACAATTTTATAATCGATTTAATATTTAACAAGAATAATAAAAATAACCACTATATCAATATTTACTAAGTGTAATACTAATATATATTCATGGGTGTATAGATAGGATACTTGACTAATTAACCTTACACATACAAGATGTATTTTGAATATTAAGGTGCGTTCTTTAAGTTAAATCGTACTGTAGGCAGGGTGCAGGGTGGGCAAATGAAACAGGGGGTTGGGATTATTTGCGGTAAAAAATATCTCTTTGGCAGAGCCGTTACTTGATACCCTTAAAAGTTATGACTATTTGAGTGTTTTTAAGGGAATTCCCAAATTGGGAATAAAAAGGCAATTAAAACAATAAATGGTGTTTAGTTGCTTTTAGGGAATGTATCATCATTACAAAAGTGCTTTTATGACAGTGGGTACCATGATTTATGAGTATTGGCACTTTTTTCAATATCTTCTAGGTCTCATGAAAAGTTATTAGTAACTTTAGAAGTTACAAACACTCAGAAGGACAAGGACTCAGAAACAAATGTCCAGGCTCATCACACAAACTTTTGCTCCTACTGGGATTCGAACCTGGGACCCTAAGAACGTAAGACAGCCTTACGCGCTTTACAGCTGCGCCATTCGTGTCGTCAAATTATCGCATGGAAATCTACTAGATACTGGGAAAATCAGTATCGTGTCTTATGTCTACCTGTGTTTTAAACATCAAACAAAATGAGTTCTGCTGTAGTTAAAGATAAACAGGTAAGACTTAGCTTTTGTATTTCAATTTGTAGATAAACAAACAGTCTTGTAAGACATTCACAAAAGTATATGTATACTTTTGTGAATGTCTTACAAGACTGTTTTTGACCTGCTGTTTCTGACCTTTTGGAATGCAATTCAATAAAAATCTATATTGCAATGGCAGACAAAACAGAATTTCAAATAAAATTACTCTCTATGCCATAAACCTGGTAGTACACTGGGTTGGTAACACCTAGCTAGTTTAGCAGTGACACGAAATAAATATGCAACCACAACTTAAATAATGACGGAAGTAAAACTGATGCATTATAAAAAACTGACAAACTCGACACAAGGTTCTTAAGTGGTACGGTGCGTTCGTGTTCCACGTGCGCCTAAGATATGTCAGCGGAAAGGAAGGGGGCAAGTGCCGATGCCTGCGGGGCTGGGGGACTGTTCGATAGAGATACCGTGGCCCCGGAACACAAAGGGCTAAGAATGAACATGGATGGGTTTTAGTCAGTAAAAGTCTGGCACTCCCGCTCCGCCCAGAGCGGGAGGAGTCATTTCATGATTTCCCATCCGAAAAAAAATGGCTCATATGGGGTTCAATTTGTTTTCAGGTTTTCTTAACCTGTATGTCACCAGCCGTACCCGATCGGGTACGGTGCATTGTTATTTTAATTGTGTCTGTAATTGTGGGTATATCTTTTACTGAAAATTCACACCGTATGAAAATAACATCACGTCTATAATCCCTAAAAGGTAACCGACGCAACCCTAGTGGCATCCACTGGGTACAAATTGAGGGTACGCGCTGTAACTAAGAAATTATTCGTGAAAAAAATTTGCACGACGAATACGGTCGTCGGACCAAGGACGCAGCCAAAAATGGTTTCTTATAGGTACAGATATAGTAAGTACCTAACAACATGAAATTACTATTATTCCTCCGGCTCTGGTATGTCACCAGCTTTAGGATTCCATTCCTAACCCTTTTCTTTTATTCGTTTTATATTTGGAAGACAAAGTACCTATCTTGACATTATTCTTTCAATGCAATAAAAAAGAAAATGTCAAAGATTTATAATGTAATAAAAAAGCTAATAAAGTGCACGAACATTAAAAAGATTTGTGTAAAACCAGTGTCAGGAAAATTATTAAGTTCGGGTCGGTTAGCTATAAATACACATTGAAATAAGGTGGGTTTTAGCTAAACAAAGGACAGTCAAATTGGCTAATGGTTTACCCAATAAGTAAATTGGGAAGTTTGTTAAAATTAAGTTTGTTATTCTTCTTTGTCAGCATGAATCATGATTTATCAAAGTAATCGCGCTATTTTTAGTAGGCTGTGTTTCTAACAGTTCATTCTGATAGACTATTTTAAACTCTTTCAGTTGGACAAAAAAATCGGTTTCTCGTACACATCATCCATCATTGTCCAAATCTGTATAGATACCATGGGTATTTTTTTGAAATGCGTTTTTATTTTTTGTCGTTTAATCTTGTTCTGATACCCTTCTCGTCAGCAAAGCTTACACAAAAAGAACTGCTTTTGAATCTGATATTTCAAGTAAATTCACTATCAGTGGTCATTGATCCTCGAAAAATATCATAATTATTACATATTTTTAATCGTGTGTTATCTAAATACCAAGGTGAAGTGTTGCTAGTGATATAAATTTTATTGTGTATTAATAAATTGAGTAATTTCTATAATCAGAATAAGTAATATTTGTATATCAACTTTGGTATTACTCATCCGTAAAATAAGCCTCGTTTATATTATTTAGAGTTGCGGGCTCAATCATCTTTGGGTAAATTATGAAATTGGAAAACTTGCTTGAATAAATAACAATTGTCGTGGCACATTTAGTTCAGAAGATTTTCGTGGAACAAAATAATATAATATCTATTTGTCTGACTTGTAAATTTAGTTGAGATCAGTAATAACAACTTCTGAAGTCGCTGAAATTATTATCAAGTAAAATGTTTAATTGTTTAACTAATTGATCTCGCGTCTTTGCCCGCATAGATTTTAAACCTACGAATAACTGTCATGGTTGACGTAGTCGTAATACGTCACGTTTTATCATAGATGCGTGACTTTACGCTCAGTTCACGAACAATTTATAAATTGACGTATTTTTCCGTAACTAACTGACCCAGTGATTACGAACAAACAAAGAACAAAAAAAAACAAACTTTAGAACAAAAAACAGTGTCAAAAAAAGAAAATCTGATAATGAATGAAAGTCGACCAATAAAATCTAGATATTTACAAAGCAGATGTGAGTGGAAACGCCAAGGAGCGGCCTGTTGAAACCACAGTCATCATTTATCTACATATACGAGTTTATGTAATTTACAAGTTGAAAACTTAGCAAGCTCTAGAATTATATTTATTTCTATAACAATAATAATATTATAATAAAAAAAAAAACACTCTTAAGATTGAGCACATCTCTCCGTTTCTCGTTTTTTTCTCAGCTTTGACATCTTTAACATGGGAATGCATTAAAAATAACTAGTCCGCCATCTTTGGGAGTCCGTCATATTGGACTTCACTATGCTTTATCATCCAAAATAAACATAGGTATGCAAAATTTCAGCTCAATTGAAAACTGGGAAGTGGGTCAAAACTTCTGAGATTTTTTAATAACAAGTTAAGCTAATAAAAGCGTGTTAAAAACTAAAAATAAAAAGCTATTAAAGCTTACGCAACGACAAACTTGATGCACTTAATCCTGCCTTAATTAAAGCTATTATGTTTTACGTAGAAACGATCCTTAATTAGAGGCTGCGCTAGAAAATAGCCCGTTGGCATGTACACGACATTATTGTGTTCCTTGGAAGTTAATTTACTTTCACTGCATAGGATTTGTTCCCTTCTTGCATAACAACAAGGAAGAGCGGAAAGACTAATCTTAAATTAAATATTTCAAAGACGCGTGAGTGTTTAAAAGTTATGGCATGAATTTTTAACTTCTTAAGTAATCACGCTACTACAATCTGTAAAATGTCATAATTAATAATAATTATAATTATATTTATAATTTAGTAATAGATTTAAAAAAAAAAACTCAAAAAAACTTTTGTGAAAACTCCACCTTAACACATTGGTACATACATTTTCTAATTTATAGACAGAAAAGAACTTGTTACTGACCAAAATAACTTCAATTAACAAAAAGTAGTAACAGCTCAATCTTAATTAAATGACGTAAGAGACAGTAAGTACCGTAAAAATATCGTTAGAGATCCATTAGGACCGTCATGAAACTAAAGAGGAATCGTAAAACTCGAAAGAGATGAGTCTATTTTTTTCGTTAGCGACAACATAAAAAGAAGCTTAAATGTGAAATTACTACAAAGTTTATGTGCCAGTTAAGAAAATTGCTTAGTTATAGTCAATGAAATTTAAAATTCATAGACAGCGTATATTCAGACCCTTTATAAACCCGTCAACCAAGCATTATGTACATCAAACTAAGTAAACCTACGCAACAATTATTGCTGGGTACCGATGTATTTTTTGTTGGTGAAAAATCATGTTTTACGGTAAAACTCAATGTAGCAAACTCAAAACAATTTGCTGATGGATGCTTTAAATAGTTAACGGGTCATGGAGGTAGTAAAAGTTAATTTATTACCTTTAAAACTAGTACCTAAGTATTTAAAAAAAATCGGAACTTTGACCTTTTTTCTTTTCCGGATGGGAAATCATCAAGTGACTCCTCCCGCTCTGGGCGGAGCAGGAGGGAGTGTCAGACTTTTACTGACTAAAACCCATCCATGTTCCTTCATCGCCCTTTGTGTTCCTGGGCCACGGTATCAAACAGTCCCGCAGCCCCGGCAGGCATCGGCCCTTGCGGACCGCTTCCTTTTGCTGACTCTCTCGGAACTTTGACCTTCAATAACTTCTCCGTAACTAGAAGGAAATGTCTAGGAAAAAAAAAAAAAAAAGTAACGCAATGTCAAAAAAAAAATAAGGTATGGTCTAGTACAAAAATAAAATATCGCAATGACGGGGAGAACAAAGTGCCATTCAGCTTCGTTAAAGGTATTCTTACAACCTCTAAAGCGGATATTGGGAATATTGTCAAACAATAAATTTTCAACGCGAACATTTTCGATTTTGAGACATGAATAGGTAGGAACCTAACAAGCGGGCGTATGACACTGGACAGACTGACTTGTTTCAAAGTAGTAACAAGTAATGGATTACGATTTTCTTCGTCTTGTCCCGTTTATCGCTCGTAAATATTTGAATGTCTTTGGTTATGGTCTTTATTGCAGAAACAACACTTGTAATGTGTGTCTTTTACATGTTTTTTACTTACATTTTTAGATATCTATTATTAACCTGAAAATTTAAGCATTATAGTATTATGCTATACTTACGCTTCATATTCATCATTCATAATACTATTTATCATGCTTTTTATTTGTTTATATATCTACACTCAGCAAATCGATTTAAATACGATTCTTTAACTTGGAAATAGCTGAAATAATAGTTATTTATGCAACTGTTGTATAATGAGGGGTAGATATTAAAACACGAATGTGGGTTTATCACACGAGGCGAAGCCGAGTGTGATAATAGTATCACATGAGTGTTTTAATACCTAATTATGTACAGTTGCATACAAGACTTTATCTACATCAATGATATGAATCCTCCATAAAAGGTTCTGAAACCATAGGGTGTTGCAGTGTTCTAAGAAGTCTATGTAAATTCATGGAAAGTTTAATTGCTTGTATTTAATACAAACAAACCGTGTATAAGAAGTAATATAATTATTTACATTTTGGATTGTTCAATTATCAAAATTCACAAAGCTTGTATCACTCATTTTTGTAAACAAGAAAGTACGAGTACATAATGCAATACTAATATCCAAATGTCGAACAAAAATGGCGGGATACGACGTGAATTCGAATTAACCTATAAGTTTTTTTTTTTTTAAATTACGGCGCTGTGGTAGTGAATCGCACGTGCTAGACGTTCGATTCACTATCACATTCGATGTTCTTTTTTTAAAACGAGTTGCATAATGAAATTCAGTACAACATTATAACACCCGTTTGGGTGTTATAATGGTTATAATGACACTGGCTGTTTTAATGTTGGCCATAAGCTAACTGTTTCAGATACCTTTATAGAGGATTTATAGCATGGGTGTAGATAAAATATTATTATAATTTTCATGTTGTGATAATTATTTACGTCAAGCGTCAAATTGTCAAACTGTCAGTTAGTTTTTTAATTCTCTTTCTGCTCAGTCTATGGACGAGCTCTATGATTTCTCTTTTTGGTTTGTATAATTTAAATTATTTTTATCAATATGCTTAGCCAATGTATTTTATAAATTATTACGATTGTTTAATAACTTAATATTAAATGATTATATTTATAAAACTCTTTACGCACTCATGTATATGACACTAAAAAATGATAAATAATAATGTCCTGGCCGACTACACTTGTCAGTTGAGATGATGGCCACACTAAGAAAACTAAGATTTGAAAGAAGAAGACTACTTTGGGAGAAACGAGCTGACGGACGGCTGAAAAGTCGACTCTGAAATCTGATTTGAGGAGTATCAGAGAGCAGCTTGGTTTTGGCGGTGAGATTCTTAAAACTGTCCAGGGGATCCAACGAAAGTTTCTCCTGGGACTTCTACTCCCGATGTTCGGAGGCTAACTACGTGCCTGTCCGTCTACTGGTCTCGCAGGGCTGTCCTACGTCTGGCCCTGAGTTCTGCACTGTCTTGCTGCTGAGCTGTCCTAGTGAACTCTGAGATCTGCGCTGCCGCCGTTTCTACTGCTTCAGAGCTCAATTTCAAGGTTACTCCGGTATCGACCTGCTACCCTGACGCCTGCTTCCGTTCTTACAGTGTGGTAAACTCATTATTGTCCATCTAAGTGCATAAACTTTAAAACTGAGTGCGTGCTAGGTAGTTTTTTATAACTAGCTGTATTTTTTATCTTTCCCCTCTATTAAAATTTAATTGAACAAGTCTGCTTATCCATTTATTTTAAATAGGAGCAAGTAGATCTGTTACAGCATTTGTCCTCCCTAGGTAGCTTCATGGTCATTTCTTGGAGGCTTAGCAACGGCTTTGGCCTTTTTACCTTGTAATTCATGTTATTTAAGTTTTTATCTTTATTAAATCTTTGTTTACTTTTGTGATGTCAGTTAGTGGCAACCCTAGTTTTATTTTTAATTTATTGCTGGAGCTATTTGTAGGTTGTATAGGTAAATCACATCGACCTCATTCGATTTTCTTTTTAATAATTTTCTAATTTTAAAATGTAAATTATGTGGAGTTGACAGGAGCCTGGTGGTGGAATGGGCAGTCTACGTTCAGAGCTGAGAGCAGGAACACCTCTGAGAAGCTCCACAAATATATTTAAAAGGGCAGTTCCCTTATTCTTTTTTTAAGTCAGCCTCTCTCCGTGCCGCACCCTCACGAAGAACACCTGGAAACCTTGATGCTTGAGCTACACAAGCCTGATGAAGATTTGATGCTCCTCGGCCCTCCTCCTACGGCCTGAGGATTGACGGTCCTCGGCCGTCCACCACCGTCTGAAGACGGATGCCCTCGGCCCTCCTCCTACGGCCTGAGGATTGACGGTCCTCGGCCGTCCACCACCGTCTGAAGACAGATGCCCTCGGCCCTTCTCTACGGCCTGAGAGTTGATGGTTCCTCGGTCCTCCTCCACAGTCTGAAGACGGACGTTCTTCAGTTATTTATTCCATTCTGCGTTTCATCTTCAGTACTTTCCGCCAGCTTCACTGGCATTAGTAATTAAGTAGCTCCAGCCTTTAGATTATCTTTGTTAATAAATTCTTATAACTCGTCCCCTTTATTTCTTTTAATAGTGCTCCCCTCCAGACTGAAAGTTAGGTAGGTGAGTGCTCAGAGTGACCTTACAGTTTTGTGGATCCTATCCAGGAAAATGTAACGTTACAGACTGGCGCCCAAATATTTACTAACCCACCCCTCTTAAATTATTTCTAGGCATTCTGCACCTCTCAAAATTCGAAAATAGCACTTCCCCAAGTGAGTATATTTGGTAAGCATTTTATTCATTTTCATCTTTTCACTCATCTCAACTCTTACTCAACTCTTTTACAACTAAACATCATCTAGTTATTCCTCACCTCACACACATTCCATTATCGAAAGATAATTGGCACCCTTTCGGCCTCTTGGTTGTGTTAACCCACTTGTGGGCATTGCCAAGGTTGGAGATTGGTTACTCTACGACGGTTATTGGACAATACCCCGTAATCGTTTATCTCATATTATACTTACTCTCTACCAAAACATCGCTATACTGCATCCCACAGACTTGCACGCCACTACGTTTACCCTCTGGTATTCGTACCCAATGGTCGCTTGATGTGTTAATCCATTCGTGGACACTCCCAAGTGGGTCGTTGGGACACTTCACGACTGCAACAGGAGAATATCCTGTGGATGTTTATACAACCCTAAAATACTACGTTACACCCACTACAAATACTTTACTATATATTCTGAACTATTAACACTTTAAAGATTACTTCATTTAATTTTGATCTGATAACACGGCTAGTGCAATCTATACATTTTTACACTGAAAAATTACTTGATCCTAGTCTATAAATCTATTATACGCGAATCTGGCGTAAAATTGAATCTTTAGGCTATAATAAAACAACTAAATCTAGATTTTTCTAAGAAATTCTAACGAATTAAATCTAGACTGAGTTATGATAATTTTGGGTGATATACTTATTCAATAACACCAAAATATTATAAAAATACTCGTTAAAAAATCCTTCATTTTTTTGATAAAAAACGGACTAACATACATACAAATAATATACATAACCTCCCTTTTGAGTTTCGCCCTAGTCGGGTAAAATTACATAAAATTATTTTGGGTTGACTTGTTATTTGTCACGCGTTGCTAGGTAACTGGCCCATAGAGATCTAGTTCTTTTGCAGCAGCAAAAAGTTTTTAATCAAACTTTGCGGTGGCCAAAATAGGTACTAAAGTTTAGCAAACTTTTTATGCATTAGTTCCAAATTTTACCACCATACAGTTTTTATTGGTTTACGATATTTTTAATCAAACCTCTTTGCACCCTCTGTGTCATACTCTTAATATTATTTTTTAATCGAACCTCTTTGGACCCTCTGAGTCTTATAAATTTTTAAACATTCTTGGGCTCAAGTACTCAGACCCTCTTAATGTTTTATTTGGAGCTTACCCGACTACTGAATTACGGGAGCTGCCCTGACGTTTACTCAGTTTACTGAATACGGTGTTACGGTCCTGACCTGGTCCCTCTTTCCCTCCTTCTCCTCTTAAACACGAGTCCACACTCTCAAGTGTGGGTCCTAAACACGAGTCCACACTCTTAAGGGCTAGTCCTCACTCTCAAGTGCGGGTCCTAAACACGGGTCCACACTAAGGGCGAGTCCTAAACACTCTTAATCTTGAGTGCTCTCTTAGACTTGAGTTCCCTCTTAAACGCTCTCTTAGACTTGAGTTCCCTCTTAAACGCTCTCTTGGACTTGAGTTCCCTCTTAAACGCTCTCTTGGACTTGAGTTCCCTCTTAAACGCTCTCTTGGACTTGAGTTCCCTCTCAAACGCTACCTTGGACTTGATTCCTAACTCAAACACTCTCGGCCTCCGTAGATTTTTTTTTAAATTTCTTTTATCACTTTCATAATATTTTATTTATTTATATTTTTTTTCGATACCTTTTACTTTTGAATTTGCTATCGCCTTATTTTCTGTCTGGAGTTTCTTTACGGTTTTTATTATTTTATAACTTCAATGCCTAGCCTCTTTAACTCATTCCTTGTAAAAACCATTTACATTTTAAGTTTTGTAAATACTCCACAAGGTCTACTTTCCCTAAAACGTTTGGCTTATTTAGTTCCCTCTTTTTATTTTGTAGAGCGGTGCACAACTCTTTAAATAAGCCATTGTGTTGAGCGGTGCACAACTCATTAAATAAGCCGTTGTGTTGAGCGGTCTCACAACTCGTAAAATAAGCCTTAGTGTACTTTTTTAAACTTAGATAATAATTTTTTATCCTTGACCCTCCTTGATCCTTGACTTAAAGCTTAAAGGCTTCTCTTAAGCGCTTTATGCTCTTAAACCTTGGCTGCTTTTCTAAAGCAGAAAAACTTTGTAAATATATTCTTTTAATTTTAACGGGTTTTAGAACAGGTGCGGATTACGACACCTAAATTAAATAAATAAGCCTTCGTAAACCTTAAAAATAATTCCTTGTGGAGTATGCGTCATTGAATGTGAACCATATCCCCTAAGTATGCTGGTGATGTATGATTGAGGAAGTGTGTAGGGTAGGTTGATGAAAGGTGTATGAAAGATCAAGGTCTTATTTACAACCTCGAAATTTTTTCTAGTTAGTAATTTTCTGGGGTTATGGGGAATCTTAGCTTTAATTGTTTTTAAACTTACTTTATCACTGTATATACTCATTTAGCTTAATTTTTTGTTGATTAACGCTCTCTTAATGCTAAATAAGAAAATTTTTTCATTGTATTCAAAAATTTTCCGGGGTTTTCGGGGTAATGTAATGTGTGTCTTTTACATGTTTTTTACTTACATTTTTAGATATTATTAACCTGAAAATTTAAGCATTTGTCCTCCCTAGGTAGCTTCATGGTCATTTCTTGGAGGCTTAGCAACGGCTTTGGCCTTTTTACCTTGTAATTCATGTTATTTAAGTTTTTATCTTTATTAAATCTTTGTTTACTTTTGTGATGTCAGTTAGTGGCAACCCTAGTTTTATTTTTAATTTATTGCTGGAGCTATTTGTAGGTTGTATAGGTAAATCACATCGACCTCATTCGATTTTCTTTTTAATAATTTTCTAATTTTAAAATGTAAATTATGTGGAGTTGACAGGAGCCTGGTGGTGGAATGGGCAGTCTACGTTCAGAGCTGAGAGCAGGAACACCTCTGAGAAGCTCCACAAATATATTTAAAAGGGCAGTTCCCTTATTCTTTTTTTAAGTCGGCCTCTCTCCGTGCCGCACCCTCACGAAGAACACCTGGAAACCTTGATGCTTGAGCTACACAAGCCTGATGAAGATTTGATGCTCCTCGGCCCTCCTCCTACGGCCTGAGGATTGACGGTCCTCGGCCGTCCACCACCGTCTGAAGACGGATGCCCTCGGCCCTCCTCCTACGGCCTGAGGATTGACGGTCCTCGGCCGTCCACCACCGTCTGAAGACAGATGCCCTCGGCCCTTCTCTACGGCCTGAGAGTTGATGGTTCCTCGGTCCTCCTCCACAGTCTGAAGACGGACGTTCTTCAGTTATTTATTCCATTCTGCGTTTCATCTTCAGTACTTTCCGCCAGCTTCACTGGCATTAGTAATTAAGTAGCTCCAGCCTTTAGATTATCTTTGTTAATAAATTCTTATAACTCGTCCCCTTTATTTCTTTTAATAGTGCTCCCCTCCAGACTGAAAGTTAGGTAGGTGAGTGCTCAGAGTGACCTTACAGTTTTGTGGATCCTATCCAGGAAAATGTAACGTTACACACTTCACTTGTTTTAGAATTTAGAGCAAACATAAATGAGAATTGAATAATGCACCGTAAAATGAACACCAATTAAAAACCAGCACTCGGGTTTATAGAAAAATAGTATTATTTAACTTTAGCACCTGATAGCATATAGATAGCAGGTATGTAAACGTTCACAGTAGGTACATACTAACACTACATGCATGCATGATGCCACACATTTTGTTCACGGAAAAATAAGTAAGGTCTGGCGGCCCTGGGATCTTGGACTATAAAATTTAATAAAGGACCATTTCTATTTTCGAAAATAATAATTGTCTTCCTACAACGAATTCTTTCTTTTCTGATCTCTTATAAATAATTGTTAAAATGGTATATTTTTTCTAACCAATGGGTAATTTCATAGTAAATTAACTTTGAGGAAGAGATGGTTGCTAACGTGGATTTGTATGTGTGTAAGTACATCAATGTTATGTGATAATAATAAAAGCAAATAATCCAATTTTTTCGACGATATTTTGTGGGTTTCCATTTTACCCTTTGATGTAATGGGTACCCATGACTCTATTGAATTGAGTTTCCTTTTTATGGGACGACATACATAACGCCATGAGATGTGGTATGAAAAGTATTAATCCACTTGCTATGGAAAAGGGTCCTAATATTTTTATTCAATTGATCTGAAGCAATATGTTAAAAGGTTTCATAATATTGAAAGGATTTCATTTAAATTTATTTGTGATTCTTTGCTTAGAGTTTAGATGATAAATGATGTTTATTTTGCAAGTAGGTTTTTACAAACACTTTACACGTCATTTTTTTAAACTAGATGGGGCCGGTGTTTCGTACCTGACTACTCTGAGAAGAAACAGCCGAAACAAACTCAGAGGTCATAGTCTCTTTTAAAGTCCAGACAATCTTGCTCAATTCACATGAGGACTATGCAGATTAGTGTCTGAGATGGTCTTTTGAAGAAAGAACTATACAGATTTGAGTGGACCTGTCCAGTCAGTGCAAGCATTTGTCAGTTAACGTGTAGCTCGACTTGTAACTCAAGGAGCTCAACGAAACGACGAACAATACCAAAGAAAGGACATTTGGGTAGGTCGCTTAGAGTACTCAAACTGCCAGACAGTTGTGGGAAAAAATAAACAAAAAATATAAATGTGACCCACATGGTCCCCACATTCACAATAATCATATAAAATTCATAACAAGTTCTATTCAAAATAATGTAAATAAAAATCACAAAAATCATTAAAAGTTACAATGATGAAAAAAAAAAGTAGAATACTTAGCAAAATAAGTATTCATGTCAAATCAGTAAATGTCAAATAAAATAATAAAAAGTAAAAAATAATAAAATACATGTCAAAACATTAAATGTCGGAGTGTATAAAAAATAATAAAATACATGTCAAAACATTAAATGTCAGATTGTATAAAAAAAATGTATAAATGTCACAGTGTGCAGGACCTTAAAGTGATAGGAATTGGTAGTATCTCTTTTAATTTACACAAGATAAAGTATTGGGAACAGATGGTTATATACAGGATGTAAACAACCCCCTCACGAAGCCGTCAACCAAGCGTTCTGTACATCAAACTTAGTAACTTTACGCAAAAATGATTGTTGGGAAACGACTTTTTTAATGTAAACGGCGGGAGTAACATCTTCTCCACGATTCTGTTCTCCTAGTACTTATTGTTGGGTACCTATTTACTAAAAAGACGATTTCAGCGGCACCAACATCTCCTTCTTGATTCTTTTCTCCTAGTACTTTCTGTTCAAATTCAAAATTGAGTACTCTCGTAACAAACCTTAGTGTGCCAGAGAGACAAAAAATAGCAACATCAACAAATGGTTTCCGTAACTTTGGGAGCTGACTGTACAGTACAAAAAACAGTTGAAATTCATGGTTGACGAAATGGGATTCAAAGTATGAAGATTAAAATAGTTACGAGTTGGCACACTTTGTCACTTGTTTCGCACGTCTTTTGTTTAGTTGTCGAAATGGGAAAGTTACGAGATGGGCCGGAGCCAACAAAAAAAATGATCAGTGACGGGGTAAACAAGTGCCTTTCGACTTCGTTAAGAGGTTTTTTACACCCTTTATATACTGTAACTCAGTGTTTTTTCAATCTTTTTCATGATACGACTCCCCCATAGTACGAAAACATATTAGCGAACCCTGACCCTTCGCTTTTTTTTAATTTATTTTATTACGTTACAAAATAATATTAAATCCATATAATTTTTTAAATGCATTTGCTTATTTAGGATTCGGATATTTTTTTTCTTAAATTTGGAATTCGATTTAATTCTCAATGTAGCAAAAACGGATCCACAAGAGTCGTTCAGCAACTCGTCCCACAAGCCTATGGCCCATTTGGGACGAGTTGATGAAAATCAAAATAAATAATATTTTCGTTGTGCAACTCGTCCCACGTTTCTTTTTGTGTGGAACTTTAAACTTTATCAACGTTAGGTACAGTTAAGACGACAAGATTATAACAATATTAGTGAATGACAAACAAGCGAAACATCAATAAGATGGATGAGTACTAGGCAATCGGTTTTTAGGGTTCCGTACCCAAAGGGTAAAAAACCGGCCAAGTGCGAGTCGGACTCGCGCACGAAGGGTTCCGTACCATTATCTATACATTAGACAAAACGGCAAAAAAATCACGTTTGTTGTATGGGAGCCCCCCTTCTTTTTTTTTTTTTTCGGATGGGAAATCATCAAATAACTCCTCCCGCTCTGGGCGGAGCAGGAGGGAGTGTCAGACTTTTACTGACTAAAACCCATCCATGTTCCTTCATCGCCCTTTGTGTTCCGGGGCCACGGTATCTCTTTCGAATAGTCCCGCAACCCCGGATGGGAGCCCCCCTTAAATATTAATTTTATTCTGTTTTTAGTATTTGTTGTTATAGCGGCAACAGAAATACATCATCTGTGAAAATTTCAACTGTCTAGCTGTCACGGTTCATGAGATACAGCCTGGTGACAGACAAACGGACAGACGGACAGACAGACGGACACACAGCGAAGCCTTAGTAATAGGGTTCCGTTTTTACCCTTTGGGTACGGAACCCTATTACTAAGTAAGTATTGCTTCGCGACTCCCCAGGGGGTCGTGACCGGCAGGTTGAATTAACACTGCTATAACTGTTTTTACGTAACCACGCACGGAATGTAAAAAATTAATGAACAAATTTATTTTCAGTTTGAGGACTCAACAACTTAAAATAATTGTTCTACAGGATTGCCCGTACTTCTGGAATGAGGAAAAAACACGTCTAGCAACTATGTAGGCGCATAAAAACTAATAATAAAAAGACAATCTAGCGCAAACTAATTGCATTCTGAACTACACGGTGTGCAAAAGTTTTTTCCCCGATGTTGCCACCGAGACTATTTATTTTTCCCTTTGGGCTTTGGAATAATACTAGGAAATGGCACGCGCGTGCTCCCACTTCCTGTTTCGGTGTTTCTCTATATAAATACGGAAGCAAAATAAATGCGGAATTACATGGCTCAGAAGTGAAGGGCTTTTACATCTTGAGTAGGAATTGAGGAGTGAGTTCAATTATGGCAGTTTTTTTTAGTTTTCCTGTTGGTATGCAGTTACAATTTTTTGTTTGACGATCCGAATGGCGCAGCGGTAGTGAGGCTGCCTTACGTTCTTAAGGTCCCAAGTTCGAATCCCGGTTGGAGCAAATGTTTGTGTGATGAGCATGGACATTTGTTTCCGAGTCATGGATGTTTATATGTATAATAAGTATGTATTTACAAAAACAAGTATCTATGTAGTATATCAACTATTTGGTGTCCACGACACAAGCCTTGTTGCTTAGTGTGGCACTAGATGGCGCTGTGTGTAATATCCAGTAATATCTATTTATTTATTTATTATTAATATTTACTATACCGGATGAATTTTTGATCACTTTCCAAAAAAAAATGCGTATATTAGGTGAACGGAGTAGAAGCTTATGGCATACCCAGGTTTTTTTTCTTTTTTCCACAGCTTAGAAAAAAATTGATCCATCATCAAAAACGCTACAAATTTCAAGTAAACTTTTCATTTTAGAACAAAGAAAGAAAAATTTTGAAAAAAAATATGGAAAAAACCGAATTTAAAATAAAACAAAATTAAAATTAAAACGCGTATTGCGTATGATTTTTAATTCGAAATTTTCAATTTTGTTTTTTTTTTTTTAATTTTGTTTTTTTTTTCGAAAAAAAAAACATAAGTAGGTATGCATTTGCTTCTACTGCGTCCACCTATTATACCCATCTTTTTGGAAAGTGATAAAAAAGTCATTCTGTATAAGTTTATACCTATTATAATTTTGATAAAAAAACGAGGAGGAATTTACATGACACGCGATGAAAATGCGCGATCCTTTTTTGTTTTAAAAGGAGATCTTATACAACTTAAAGGCTGGTATGCGAGGAATAAGATCCAGAATGACAGTGGCCATAGATTACCAAACAAAATTACAAAGTGGTCACTCAACATAGGGTCCCCTTTGTAACAATCAACTCAAGAAGTTTGACCTTATTTAAGTACATCCTGAAGTGGTCCTTTTTATTTTGTCATTCCTTGTGATGTTATCTTGTTGTGAAATTACTCCTTAACAACCACTAACACTAATAAAAATAACGTAAGTGCTCTCAATGGTGAGGAGTTTAGGTACAGTTGCTTTTATTTAGGAGCTAGCGACGCGTCTGGTTTTAGGACTTGATGAAACATCGGGATTTCTTTCAATGATAACTTAGATATATTTGTTTTATCATCTAAGTTTAATGCTTATACGTCTTAGATATTCACATTTTTTTGTGTTCTCTCGTTGACTTACATTGACTTAATATCCTTGGTCCTGTAGAGGGTGTAAAAGACCTCATCACAAAAGCCGTCAACCAAGCATTCTGTACATCAAACTAAGTAACTTTACGCCAAAATTATTGCTGGGAAACAACTTTTTTTTTTGGGGTGAGAAATCATGTTTTATGGTAGAACTCAATGTAACGCACTCAAAATATTGTACTGATGGATGGATTAAATAGTACGGGGGTCGTAGAGGTGTTTAAAGAGTAATAATCTTACGTTAAAAACTTGTACTTAAAAAAAAAACTGTCAAAAATTTGGAACTTTGACCCCCAATATCTCCGTAACTAGAAGGTATGGTGTAAAACAAAAACAATGATCGCAATGACGGGGAGAACAAGTGCCTTTCGGCTTCGCTATGAGGTGTTTAACACCCTTTATAATACGAAATAGATGCCGTTTTAAAGCCAGACACACAAATAGGTACATATTAACTCTAATGTTACCCAATTTTATAAAGCACGCCATATTGGTCCTGTAAGGATTAACAAAATTACACCAATCGGGTAAACATACCGGCTAAGTAGGTTATTATTTTTGTAAGCTGGGTAGACATTAAAATGATTTGTTTACTAACATACCAGCGGCATTATATTATATTTATTTGTAAGGTCATGAGATACTATTCCGGCACCGCTATAACCCAGCAATAAACTTGTAATTCAAATTAGAGCATTAAATCGTGTGTCGTCTAATATATTTTATAATGTCGATATGAAAAAGCCCACGGTGCGCAGTCAGCGCGCTTGCCGATATCATACAACTCAAGTCACAGGCCGCGCGTTGCTAACGAGTTGCCAGCGAAACAATTTAGATCACAAATGCCATATAACAATATTGTGTTCGCGGTGGCAGCAAGCCACCTCCAGCTCGCGAACGCCGCGTAGTTAGCGCACTGGCGGCTAGCTGCAACCTAAATTCGAGGCGACGACGCCGTGCTGCAGCTATGCAGTTGCGGTGCCGGTATACTGTGCCATGACCTTTAGAGACCGAGGCCATTGACACTGAATACATTAACTTTGATGTAAGCTTTATAGTAAAATTATTATAATCCTTTTTTTACTTGACTAAGATTTTTATAAATACTTACTATAATGCTCGAATATCAAAGTGAAGCCAAATTCAACCTAATATTGCCGAATTAAAATTCCCATTTTTTTACCTTTGACAGTCGTTGCGGATAGTCAGTGGCCCAAAAAGTCTGACAACCAGTCTTAGCAAGGGGTATAGTATCACCCAGTACTAACCGAGTTGTGGAGGTTAGATAGACAGTTGCTCTATGTAAAACAAAGCTAAAAAAAAAACAAAAATCAGCTGCATCGGGATAGACGGAAGCCAACCCCATCATAGATGTAAAAAGGCTAGGCAGAATAGCAGATGATGATGATGATTGTCGAATTAAAATTATTCACATTGTGGTTAACATCGAAAGGGATGAACAAAAATAAAAAGAAAGACTTATTACCTTAGGTTTTTGTGCAATATTTATTATTTTCAATATACGCCGGGACTGTATAATATTATAGTTAGATATATTAACTGAGTAGGTAGATATGTGTTTTATAAATTAAAACTAGCGGCCCGTCCCGGCTTCACACGGGTGGACATTTATTTTCCTCTAATTCCCCCCCCCCTTAGAATTGTGAATGTCAAATAATAGACAAATAATTTGCAATAAAATAATATTGCGACTATAAATTAAGAAATAAGCTATCCTATCTTTAAAGTTGGATCAAACTGCACACGGTGTGCAAATTTGATTAAAATCGGGTAAGTAGGTAGTAGTATTAGGAGTCCATCAAACAACATGACCCGTAATTTATATATATGATGAAGATGACACGTAATTTATATAAATTAAGAAGATGTATCTTCTTCAGCTGAATTTCAGAAATAGATACACGTAACACTTAGTGACACATGACGTCACACAACTAGTGTTTTCAACCCCAAAACAGAACGCTTAACAAGGCGTACCTACATAACCGAAATTGGCTAGAGAGCATCATAATACCACCGTTATAGCACCGTTCTCGCGACATAATATAGAAGCATTATGAATTGACTGCAAGAATAACAAATATTTGAGTGCCAAATTACTCAAATTGTTTATTTCATGATGCGTAATTGAAATCAGAGACCTTATGTAAATATTAGGGGATGATTCACGATCCCAGACTATTGAACAAACAGCTGACAAAATAAATAAATAAGTCTACGATATTATGTAGTTACATATACATCGTAGACTTTTTTATTTTAGATTATTACTTAGATTGTGTTTAGAGAAGTCAAATCTTTGTCGTAACCCGACTATATGTTATAAAACGGCAATTTTCAATAACTTACTAACAGGTATCGGTAGGTTGATAACTGTCTGTTTGACATTTAGCTTACGTACGGTTAGAAACAAAACGTCACAAAAAAACTTTTTTTTATTTTTTTATGAATCATGTGACAGGAGGGTGATGCGGATCGGATATTTCAAGCTAATTTTGTTTATAGAAACACCTATAACTACGAGACGTAGGCATATTAACTGACCGTTATTCGTAAGTAAGTTATAGAAAACGGCCTTAAGTAAGTTTGGTTTCCATATTAAATTATGTACAGCCTACGAAACCGTACCGATTTGGCATATGCCCCAGAATTTGGAATATTACAAACCGATTCCTATGAAAACTCTTATTTCTTGTTTGTGAGCGTGCCAATATCGAAATAGATAGGTACTTGGTATTGGTTTGTTTTGTGTAATTGGATTTTTACATCAAAAATTTCTCAGTAGCAGAGGCCCTACTAACGCTTCGTCCACAATTCGGATCTATCCGTCTCTCTCACTCGCACTTATCTGCAGACGTGCGCAAGATAGACAGATAGATCCGAATTAGGGGCGAAGCGTTAGAGAGTAGGGCCTCTGCTACTCAAAAATTTCTTTCTTTCTTTCGGTTGTTGGCAATAGACTTGCCGCTTATTACATGATACTTAAACATACTAGCAAAATGTGGGTTGCACTATAAAGGTAGTACAACTCTGCCTACCCTTTAGAGGATTACAGGCGTGATGCTATGTTATGTAGGTACATTTATTGGGGCTTGCGCAGACGATAGACTATCAGTGACGCACTTTTTAGTCTGTGAAAATAGAACCTAAACAATTATATGTATACGTAGTAACGCTTACGACGCGCAAAAAGTCCGGCGGCCAAAAAATCCGTCATTCTGGCAGATCGCGCCGCGCCGCGCCGCACAAAAATTGCGCGAAAAAATTGAACGTTTGCTCCAGCACGTGCTAACGCAGACAGCGGCGGCGCACACTTTTAGTATGCAATCTGCACTCGTTAGTAGGGGACGTAACGTACTATGAAGATGTGCGTCATGTGTGTTGAGTTTGCGTAAAATCCGCGACGCCTTTTTTGTGTGCCATGCAGACATTTTGTGCGCCACAGACTCGATCGCACAAAAAATCTGTCGACTGTGCAGGCCTTCAACTGACTGTCTTTATAAGATGGCAGGTGTCTCACTACTCAGACTCACTCACACGACTCAGTTTTCAGACAAAGCAAATCTTACTGACATAGTCGTAAAGGAAATTATGTATTACCTAAAACATTCCGGTCTTCGAAACTGTACTTAACAAAACTTTAAGCCGATTACATTTTGGCAATAAGTTCGCCCCTCTTCGTCAAAATTATCGTTGAAACGTGAAGATAGAATAAAGCCTATACAGTACAGTATGACCACTTTAAGTATTCAGTTCACGGTGGCACTGCTTGTCAAGAAAATTTGCATCGATATGTCAAACTTGGTACATTTATTTAAACCAGAACTCAAAAATTCAGGCACCCATTCACTCTTACATACCTACACTCACCTAAACACATCTACACTCTTACATTCACAGCCACACTCACTTAAAAACACACACACCCCGCTTCTTTATAGATACTCCCTTTTTCCTGTTAGTAATTCATTCAAACTACATTTCTTATTTTTCCCTATGTCTTTCTTTTTATCCTAGAAATAAAATTGTACTAGTCTAGTTTATTCTTACCTAAGTGCCCATTATTAATTTGAAAGCGACTATTATATTATTCATAATGGACGGATGGATGACCCCTATAACACAGGTTTTACGACTAGCATGGGGGTCATTGATCATTTATTTGCTTTTTGTACGCTTTAATTAAGTTTCGCCCTGTTTTCTGTGTACTTTTTTGTGTAAAATAGAGGAGCTCGTGGCTAAATAATAACAGCCGCTCGGGTCGATCGTTAGGTTAAGCTGTGCTTGCCTAGGTTGGTCTGTGGATGGGTGACCGCCCATTACGTACCGAGTTTCCTCCGTGCCTCGGAAAGCACGTTAAGCCGTTGGTCCCGGCTGTCATTTGTAGATCTTTGACAGTCGTTAGGTAGTCAGAGGCCCGAAAAGTCTGACAACCAGTCTTACCAAGGGGTATCGTATTACCTGGTACTAACTGGGTTGTGGAGGTCAGATAGGCAGTCACTCCATGTAAAATACTGGTATTCAGCTGCATCCGGTAAAACTGGAAGCCGACCCCAACACAGTTGGGAAAAGGCTAGGCAGATGATGATTTTTTGTGTAAAATAAATATTATTATTATTTTGTTGTTCTATAGTTTCTTCTCATTTAAGAGAGCCTAAGAAACCTTACACGCGGGTCGGAACCAAGGATTTAAGGTGAAATTTAAATAGAGAAAGTGGATGATAGTGTGGATGAAGTCAGAAACTTTCGGGTGATTCGACAGGTGTTGAGAATGGTGGCTTTTTGCAGCATATAAAGTGTGCGAAAAGGCATCTGCAGAGTGTTGAGGCTTTGTGTGGATCATTCCCACTAGTTCTACTACACAGTTCTACGGTAAAACTAGTGGGATTTTTTTTCCCACTAGTTCTACGATTCCAGGTGGTACAAAATCGAGCACAAAAATTCCCTTTAGTTCTACCGTAAACTATGTGATAGAACAGGTAGAACTAATGGGAAATGTTGGTCCCACTAGTTCTTTGTTTTTGTACCACGTTATAATAGGACTAGTGGGAACAAAAAATCCCATTAGTTCTACCGTAAAATTGTGTAATAAATCAGTAGAACTAATGGGACTTTTTGTTCCCACTAGTTCTACGATTTTGTACCACCTGAAATCGTAGGACTAGTGGGAAAAAAAATCCCACTAGTTCTACCGTGGAACTGTGTAGTAGAACTAGTGGGAATAATCCCTTTGTGTAAGAGATTTTGGCATAATACCAGTAGATGAGAGAACAATGATTATTATAGTTCTGTGTTTTCCAGCCTGCACAGAAAAGTTGGCTGAAGTCTACGTAGATACTGTGCCAACTTAATGAAACCCGTGGAAGGACGCCCACACAAAATGGAGGAGCAATGTGACAGTTCGATTTAGTAGGATGTAGTTTGTCGATAAGTCTCATAAATCTTTCTTTCCCCCATTCAAGAGATAATAGAGTACCAACCGTTGGGATATAAATTAATTCTGTACACATAATATTATATCACGCCTGTTTTCCCCGAAGGGTTTGGTAGAGTTGTTGTTGTGTGTATTATTTGGTTCAAATCATATTTTTCGGCATAGGATACCCTGCCCACACTTAAAAACTTATGTTCAAGATTAGGTATATATGAGACTAGCGGACGTCACGCGGTTTCACCCGCGTAGTTCCTGTTCCGGTGGGAGTACGGGGATAAAATATAGCCTATGTTATTCAGAGTGAATCTAGCTTTCTAATAGTAAAATAATTTTTGAAATCGGCGCAGTTGTTTTCGAGTTTATTCATTACAAATATTGTTTTCCTCTTTATAATATTAGTGTAGATAGGTATTAGGGAGTCTATTGCCATAGATCGGGTACAGATTCAATCTCCGTGAATGATTATGGAGAGAGATACTATGAGAACTCAATATTTTTCTTTCTATTGTTATGGAAGAGCGGAGTCTTCTAAACCAGGCGTTGTTTGCTTAAAAGAATTCTCCAATCACAAACTAATTGTTGTAATCTGTATAGATTATTAAATGACATAATATGTATTATCTCTAGTATAATTATACATTTTATATCTGACATTTTAATTAGATGACAATTATTAGTACGGACCTTTTTATGATTTTTTTAAATTTATATTTGACATTATATTATTACCTATTGATTATTCACAGAAAATTAGATGATATGTTTTTAATCTTTTTTATAATTTTTTTTTTATATACGCATTATTATCGTTTTTAATTTATTATTTTTATTATGTTCGGATGGTACCTACTGTTTTATTTTGAAAAAATTCTACACAATGTATATTGTTCTAAAATAAATGATTTATGAATAAATAAACAATTTTTAATTTAAACTGATTTTTTTTGAATACCCAATAAGCCCGATCATGGGAATCGAACGCAGGACCTCGTGCTCAGCTGTAGTGCTTGCAACAACTAAGCCATACCTACACTTCATTTTCTTGTTATGTGTTTTCCATCCGATTTGCATTATAGGCTTCACTTTAACATAAAAGAATTTCGACCACGACGCAAAAGCCAACTTCTAATATCAAAGTTTCTCAAAGGTATCGACTAACGAGCGGTATGTACTTATACAAATAAATAAAAGATTTACCCTTTTTCATCAGAGTTCAGTGAAATAGAAATAAGTGTTATTGACAGGAAACTGGAGATTTCGGGAAAATATTCGAGTTTTTTACGAGTTCCGGCAGAAGGTGTTAGGGTAAGCTCTGTAATGGTGATGGTATCTTTAAGATTGGCTGAAGTGGCCTTTACAAGCAGGGGGAAGGGTGAATAAGAACTGCTGCGGGAGACGCCCCGGGCGTCGGGGGCCACCATGTGGCCCCCAGTCACCGTAGGCGCGGGCCTGTGGACGGTGGGCTATGGGCTAGCTCGCCGTCCGTCCATCTCATGACGACAGGCCGTGTTGACGACGCGTTCGTGTTCCACGCGCGTCTCAAAGAGAGTCAGCAATAGGAAGGGGTCCGCAAGGGTCGATGCCTGCTGGGGTTGCGGGACTGTTCGAAAGAGATACCGTGGCCCCGGAACACAAAGGGCGATGAAGGAACATGGATGGGTTTTAGTCAGTAAAAGTCTGACTCTGACACTCCCTCCTGCTCCGCTCCCAGAGCGGGTGGGGATGGGAAATCATCAAATGACTCATTTGATGACTTCCCATCAAAAAAAAAAAAAAGGTGAATAAGAAATAAAAATGGGTGATGATGTTATAGTCTGCGCCAGATAAGTAGAAAATAAAGGTCATTAACCCGCATACATTTATTCAAATACATAATTCCGAAAACAGAAATAATGACATAAACTTGTCCCGAAACGACCTTTATCGTGATCCTTGACTTTTTCTAGTAATAAAAAGCGATTCATAATGTATTGTCGGGGTACCTACGCAGAGAAATTAAGGAAAGAGCAATGACCTTTAATTCCTACTTATCTGGCGCAGACTTGATTTATTCTTGAAGCGATAAGTACACCTACAAGGTGGAAAAAGACTCTTCCTCTTCACGAAGCCGTCAACCAAGCATTTTCTACATCAAACTAAGTAACTCTACGTAAAAAAAATTGCCGGGAAACGACTTTTATTTGGTGTGAAATTTTTACTGTAGGACTCAATGTAACGCACTCAAAACATTCTGCTGATTGATTGATTGCATTGTACATTAAGTATCACAGGGGTAAGGAGGTATTTAAAGTAAAATATAAAATTAAAAACTCTTTTTAAAAAAAGACTGAAAATGTTGAAACTTTGACCACCAATATCTCGGTAACTAGAAAGGTATGGTTCGACACAAAAAAAAATCGGAGCAGTCTTTGGGGACTGCCGATAGACGTGAAAACAAAAAGTACACAGGCCCCGCCCCACTCGTAGTAGTGGTTGTGCCCCGCGCATGCCTATGTGGTGCTACGCCGTAGCGAATGCTACGAGTGCTACGAACGGCTACGAAGAGTGACCGCACGTTACGTTACGTGACTATGAGTTTTTCCTTCACCCAAAAATGGCTCAACGCGCCTAAAGAAGTTTTCACTTCAAAAACACAATGATGGGGAGAACAAAATAATGCCCTTCGGTTTTCTTAAAGGTATTCTTACACCCGTTATGTGGAACATAATAGATACCGACCTGATAAAAAACTGGCCTTGGATAAAGCGTGGGCCAGACTGTTGTAAACAAATGTCACTTACGGGATATCTTCCGTGATTATTTTTATTTTTGAGCTCCCGATATTTCGACGCTGTTGCACGCTGTTGTTGTTGTTGTTGTTGATCATGGCGCTTGCAACAGCGTCGAAATATCGGGAGCTCAAAAATAAAAATAATCACGGAAGATATCCCGTAAGTGACATTTGTAGTATAGTTATGAACCGTGAAAGCTTAAAACAGTGTTTGTTGTAAACAAGCCCTCCACACACCTCCATTACACATCGGTCTCCAACGGCGGTTCACAACAGTACGCACTGTTGACGCACTTATATAAACCACCGGTGAAGACCGATGTGGAGGTGTGTCGAGGGCTTGTTTACAACAGTCTGGCACAGGCATAAGATTGACCGACTAATTTATTAATATCAGGTAAAAGACTGAGATAATTGACCAAATAATTATTTAAGTTACTAGTAATAATAAAATACATACAATTTTCTCAGAACCGAAACGAATTGCTTAATTCTTATTATCAAAAGAAAAATACTGTATTGAATGGAATGAATACAGTATTCATTACTACAAAAGTGCCTACACAATGATATATTTTTCATCGCACAATTAAACACAAGAAATCATTGTTAAATGTTAATAACCAACTGCAGTCAACATGTTTTCACAATCTTTATTTACGTAGTTGTATGGTTTCGTAGTAGAAAATAATTATATGATGCCTTACAGAAGAAAAACAATTATGATGCTTCGCTTTATTTACTTATTGGTAGAGCGTGTTATTTTGTAATTAAGATGGTTGAAGTCAATGAGCTCGTGGCTAAACAAGAACATGAGCCGTCGATCGGTCGGATCGGATCGGGTCGATCTTTAGCTTAAGCTGTGATTACCTAGGTTGGGCCGGAAAGGCGACGAGACGTTGGTAGCTTCGCTTCACAGCCTAGCTCATCGACGTAATGTTGCCTGCCTGTCGGTCTTCTACAAACTGTACTTCGGTGAGTGTGCGCAGGAGCTCCACGACCTGATCCCACCATCACCCTTTTACCACCGGACTAGAAGACGTACTGCGGCCAACCATCCGCACTTGGTTGATATCCCGATGTGTCGTATTAAGCGCTTCTCCTCCATTTTTATTATGCGCACAGCGAAAGTGTGGAACTCTCTGCCTGCATCTGTGTTCCCACCGACATTTAACCCTCCTGCCTTCAAAGCAAGAGTGAACAGGCATCTTCTGGGCACGCTCGTTCCATCATAGAACTCATGCATCGCTTTCCATCAGGCGTGATCGAGGTCAAGAGCAGGCCCATATTGTAATAATAAAAAAGGACCTTAAGAAGTGTCATTTGAAGATCTTTGACAGTCATTACAGGCAGTCGAAAGTCTGACAACCAGACTTACCAAAGGGCAACTAACTGGGTTGTGGAGGTCAGATAGGCAGTAGGTTCATGTAACATACTGGTATTGGGGTTTACCCTTGTATTGTTTGTAGCGGAGACTGTTTCCAGGTTGAGGATTCGTGGTAGAATTAAAAACCTCTATAACTTTCACAATAATTAGATTTTATTGCAAAGTAGCATACAGAACACGTCGTTACTGTATCAGTTTTATGGAGGCAAGAGCGGCAGTGTTGCCATGAACAAATTAAAATAGACATCAGTGTTGTTAATAAACAAAATTAATATTCTGAATGTTACTACTCTTAACACTGGTATTCAGCTGCATCCGGTTAGACTTAAGTCAATGAGAGTGCAGACTTTAAAAGACTAGACTTGTTGTAATAAATGGGTGAATTTTGAAAACCAGTTTATTAAAACAGCGTTTCAAGAATTACCCTTATAATACTAGCTTGTAAATTAGTGTACTACAGAATAAAATACTTTTCTTATCATTATTTATGTCAAAAATAAACATAGGCATTAGAAATGCTTAAAGTAAATTCTGGAATTCATTATTTATCCGAATGCAGCTTCTACTAATTTACATTCGTTTTGTCCGTATAGTTGACTAGTATAGAATGCTTTGTGATATAAGTCCGCCTATGTACGACTCTTGTACATGAAGTTAAAATAAATACATAAATATACAGGTTGTAAATGGACTCTTCACGAACCCGTCAACTAAGCATTATGTTAATCAAACAAGTAACTAAGTAAACTTACGCAAAAAAAAAATTCTGTAAAAAGACTTTATTTTTGGGGTGAAAAACAACGTTTTACGGTAAAACTCAATGCAGCACACTCAAAACATTGTGCTGAAATTAAAGTAAACCTCAAAAACTAGTATTAAAAAACACTTGTGAAACATTTGGAAATTTAAATCTCCAATTTCTTCTTAACTAGTAGGTTCCTAGGTAGGGTCCTGTGCAAAAAAATGATCCCAATGACGAGGAGAACAAGTGCCTTTCGGCTTCGTTAAGGGGGTATATAAAAACATGTCTAAGACTACTGATACTATTTGATCAGTCCGCTATAAAACATTGACTTATAAAGATTGTCAATTTGCTCAACAGTTTCCAGACAGTGTAATCAAACGTTTAAAAAATAGTTGACCCACATGCAATATAATGATTCTGACTTATGATATGACGAAAATAAAACAATTTACATGAAAACATTACGGTGATTGGTATAATAATTCATTCATTTGATGAAGGCTTCATACTATCGTAGTAATACGATGTTTTGGAAGGACTGCGCCTAAAGCGTAGATACCTCATCAAGGTAGGATGAATGGCTTACGTTAACTCCGATACGATTTGTGCATTCTTGAAATAAAAATATTAGGTCCCATTAAAATAGATGGACAAATTTTAACACACCATTCAATCCGTCTAACCAAAGATATCCAAGCAAAACAAAACACCGATGAAAGTGATTTTATTTTGCGCGTAATTACCTAGTATCTCTAATCCTAAAAAAGTGATAAATAGTCGACTGAAAATTACTATGGTTAAATACAGAATGATATTAACAGAACTGACTGGGTGGGTACCTACTTACGAGAACACGCCTATAATGGATGTGTTTATTTTTTATTGCCATCAATTTATTATTTTAGGTCAGAATAAAATCACTTTAATCAGTGGTTTTTTATGCTTGGATATCTTTGGTTAGACGTGGCGAGGAGCTCGTGGCTAAATAATAACAGCCACTCGGGTCGATCTTTAGGTTAAGCCACGCTTGCTTAGGTTGGTCTGTGGATGGGTGAACACCCTTACATACCGAGTTTCCTTCGTGCCTCGGAAAGCACGCTAAGCTGTTGGTCCCGGCTGTCATTTGTAGATCTTTGACATTCGGTACAGGTTGTCAGTGGCCCAAAAAAGTCTGACAACCAGTCTTACCAAGTGGTATCGTTTTACACAGTACTAATTATGTTGTGGAGGTCAGATAGGCAGTCGCTCCATCTATATCTATACTAATATTATAAAGAGGTAACATTTGTTTGTAAGTTTGTAAGTTTGTATGTAGGGGGTAATCTCCGGAAGTAATGAACCGATTTAAAAAATTCTTTCACCATTAGAAAGCTACACTATTCGTGAGTGCTATAGGCTATATTTTATTCCCGTACTCCCACGGGAACGGGAACTACGCGGGTGAAACCGCGGGACGTCAGCTAGTGTAAAATACAGGTATTCAGCTGCACTACGGCGTACTGAACGCTGTGTTTAAATTTGTTCATCTATTTTAATGGGACCTTATGTATAAGTACACTAGACGTAAGTCATAGTACGTATCTGTGTATCACTTTGCTCAGCGTCATCATCTTGAAGACCAACTATCGTCATAGAACCTCAAAAATGTTTTTTTTTTTCGTGTGGTTAGTGCCTAACTTGTTGTCAGAGGTTTTATGCATCATCATGGGCCTCTGACTTGAATTTACATGCCATCGAGAAATATCTCAGAAAAACCTCAAAAATATGAGATAAAATTATTGGACCTAGACTGCTGGGTCTAGAGTCACAGAATTGCAATGGACTTCATTTATAAAAAAAACCCTAAAATGACGCTTTATATAAGAGTTTAAAGGTTGAACTACACGGGTCGAAATGGATAAAATTGCAAGATGGCAGTTGCCGACGCAAATGTTCAACAAATCTTGAACTCTGCTAATGCAGCGAATTTTAATAAACAAAGCGGCTGCAGCTAAGCCAATCGTCTAACAAATGGAAAGCAGTTCATTTGTAACAATTAAGCTAACTGCTTTACCATCAATCGATTGTGTAACTTTGCAATTCAAATTAAATCTCAACTTCGAATACTGAATAAATACATTAAAATATTGCAGTTCTTGTTGTAACGGAGATAGGTACTATAGTCGTGAAAAATCAAGAGAATACATTGCTATTATCTTAAACTTTAGGTAACAGTACCTACAGTTGAAGTTTGCTTGTAATCTCTAGGTTGGAAAATGCGAAAAGTTTCTGTAAATAAAACCATTTTCAACCACAGATGATATAATGAAACTTTGGTCTTAAAGTTGGGGGCTCTCTATAGAACTATGTTTTCAGTACACACACAAGTTTTAATCGGAATACTTTCAATCATTGTTATTCATTCGTTATGAAAATGTAACTTTCTATAGACGACTTATATTCTCACTAGGGTCGTTTCGCAAATTAGTTCTACGAAACGACGTATTCACGAAAATTATTTTCGTGAATGAACTTAAAAAAGGAAGTGTTAAGGCCAGGATCTTCCAATCCGCCTATTTTTAGTCGAGTCTTAAGGTATGAAATAGCAGTTGTTTTAATCCAGAAAAAATAAATGTTGTTGTTCATAAACTGTTCTTAAAAACACGATAGTTATTACTTCTCTTGATCATAAAAACGTGCAAAGATAGGTAAGTTTATGACTATTTGTCAATTTTTAGGGTTCCGTACCCAAAGGGTAAAAACGGAACCCTATTACTAAGACTTCGCTGTCTGTCCGTCTGTCCGTCTGTCTGTCACCAGGCTGTATCTCATGAACCGTGACAGCTAGACAGTTGAAATTTTCACAGATGATGTATTTCTATTGCCGCTATAACAAAAAATACTAAAAACAGAATAAAATTAATATTTAAGGGGGGCTCCCATACAACAAACGTGATTTTTTTATAATAATTGGTACGGAACCCTTCGTGCGCGAGTCCGACTCGCACTTGGCCGGTTTTTTACTTAAATATTATGAACACTATAAATAAAAAAATACACTGAAAATAAGAAATTACACTGTCTACATTATTCTGAGGTTACTTTTTTTCAATATATTTTTATTTTTATTATAATAAATTAAAAACCACTCATTTCGACTACACGACACGACACGATACACAACCACTATACGGCACGCAGTGATCGAACGTAACAACCACTTTGTAGTGCGAGCTGATTAGAACTTTATTCTAACAGTATTTCAAACGAAGTGTGAACCACCACAAATACGAGTTGCTAATTTTAGAAGATCCTGGCCTTAAAGCAGGCTAGCTTAGTTGATATTACCCTACACTAATTTATTTTTACTCGGAACATGTAACTACTAATTAAAGTAAGTCTATAGTGTTGGTTTAAGGTTATAAATTTTCACGATTAACCCCTTTTCATCTATTACCGTCATGGGGTAGGTCCACGATTAAGTAAAATTTATAGTTTCACAGAAATTCAAGGGTTATACATTTTTGGAAATAGATAAATGTCTATTATGACCAATAAACAGATTCCTGAAAACTTTAGGCTTTACGATAAGTTTCGAAAAATAGTTTGAATAGTAATCTAGACTTGTTCTTGTCTTCTGATATTTTTTAACAAGCGAAAGATTAAGAATGATGAATAATTTCGACTAAATTTTGAGTTTTGTTTCCTTTAATTATGTACCTACTCAATTTGTAGTAAAAAATTATGTGGGCCCCTTCTTGTATTAAGCAAATTTATTTTCAGTTCTAACTAAACTTAATTATAATAACATTGTCCTTATTTAAATAGATATCTCAGGGTGTTTTTGATGGGCTGCGGGACTGTTCGAAAGAGATACCGTGGCTCCGGAACACAAAGGGCGATGAAGCAACATGGATGGGTTTTAGTCAGTAAAAGTTTGACACTCCCTTCTACTCAGCCCAGAGCGGGAGGAGTCATTTGATGATTTCCCATCCGAAAAAAAAAGATATTTTTGATTTGTTATACAATAAGAACTCATGGACTTCTATTTACTGTTTAAAAATATAGAAAGGTAAAGGTAAAGGTAAGGCTTTGACCCCTTGTTCGCTTTAGGATAGATTCGCCTTAGGACAGATTCGCATAACGACAGATTTGCTTTACAGCAGATTCGCATTACCTACGGCAGAAATTGTACAGTCGTGTTAAAATGTTCAAGCATAAAAACTCTTTTTGTTTCTTTTCCAGGACTATTAAACACTGCCAGCTATTAACAAATAAATATAAAATATTTTGGCGATTTTGTAGACATTTTTTAAATATTATTTAATTTAATATTTACTCTAATTGGTGTCTTCAAAGAATTCATTTTAACACTCGGTTTCTGCAACGATATGACATCACGCAACGGTTCAAGATTAAACACAAGTCATCATCATCATCTGCGTAGCCTTTTCCCAACTATGTTGGGGTCGGCTCCCAGTCTAACCGGATGCCGCTGTATATCAGTACTTTACATGATGGGACTGCATATCTAACCTCCACAACCCAGTAATTAGTCCTAGGCAATACAACACCCCTTTGTAAGACTGATTGTCAGACTTTCGGGTCACTGACTGCTGGGACCAACAGCTTATCGTGGTTTCCAAGACATACAGGAAACTCAGTATGTAATGGGTGGTCAACCAGCCACGGACCAGCTTAAGTAAGCAGTTTAACCTAAAGATCGACCCGAGCGGCTGTTATATTTAGCCACGAGCTCCTCACAAACGAATAAATATTCTTCAAATACGACAATTTGTGCTGCAAATGTCAAAAAAAAAACTAATATAACCCACTGTAAGAACACTGAGGAAACTTAATAATCACTAGACTATAGAAATACTACTACTACTACGAAGGAAATTAAATTTGCAAAACAATTCCTACGCTACTATTTACTCTGAAACCCAAGAAGTGCAACGTAAAAATATCAAAATAAACAAACGAACTTTTACAGTTTCTAGAAATTTAACCTTATTTCTAGAGAACTGCAATATACTGAATCTAATGACCTTTAATAAACAGTTAAGTAGGAGTTATTAAGAAAAGAAAACTGTTCGAGACTTCTGAAAACATTTCTAACGAAATGAAACCGTAGAACTAGTGCGGGAATAAAATTAAGAACCAATAATACTGACATTTAGTGACCCGGAAAAAAGCAAATTATTTCTACACCAAACCTTTTTAAAGTTCTAGAAATTCGTTAAAGACTAGAATCTATAAAAATGATTTAACGCACGAAATTTGTCTCTGGAAAATTATTTGATTTAAATGATATCCTACGAAACAACAACAACAGCCTATAACGTCCACTGCTGGACATAATCCTCTCCCATGATGAGAGGAATTTTCCGTAATCTCCACGCTTGACAGGCGGATTGGAGATCGCAGTGATGAAAAACTAACAGAAAACGCTGCTGCCCATTCTCTGGTCTACGGAGGCGCAAGGTGTTCTGCCTCAGACATTAGTCACCTTATACGACACCCTTGAGTGTAATGGGTTGGTTCTATTCTACTCTGCCGGATACCACACGGCACGATCCTACAATAATAAAGCATTTGAATAAATTAGATAAAACTTGTGTATTATCTCTTGGTAAATCAAACTGTATGTATTCGGATAAGAGTAAACTGCTCTAGGTAGCAGTAAATTTACTCTTATCAGTTTAAAAGAATGGGTATAATTTGATAGTATCGGAAACGCAAGAGCAATACCATAACTCAATATGCGAACTAATGCTTCTTTTCCTGTCATATTAAAGATTTTCTAATTAGTAGCATATTTCAAATGAAACGACTTAGCTAGGAAATGTGCGATAACATACATATGTTATGCAATGTATTTGATTTAGGTATGCCATTTTTACACATAAAATATGACTTTCATAATCAACCCTCCAAAACAGACGTCATATTCTTTCTAAAGAGACAGGTTTCCGTTGTAAGCCTGCCAAGTCATAGGTCTCGACCTCGAGTTCTAACCCAAGGCCTCTGACCTCTGAGTTTTCGGATTCATGTGCGTATTGTGTAATTATGACTTGCTTCGGTTAAGGAAAACATCCTGACGAAACCAAACAGCATGCCTAAAAGATATTTCTCGATGGCATTAAAAGCCAAGTCAGAAATATCACGAGTCAACCCATGGGCGGTATAAAAGCTCTGACACCAGTTTAGGCACTAACCAAATGAAAAATAAACTATAGCCTTGAGTAGCTTGACACCCCTATACTACAAATTGACTATCCCTTGGCGAATGAAAAATTGACGCCCGATATTCAATACCCTGTCAGTACTTAAAATTATGGGGTGTCATTCAAGATTGGAGATCTCATTAAATGCTGGTGGTTATTTTAGCTTAGTACCTACCTAATATGGTGTCGTTTCATCAACTCGAAACTCTGCTGAGACAAGACTATATTAAAACAAAAGTGAACAGGGATCTTCTAGACACGCTCGTTCCATCATAGACCTCATCCATTGCTTTCCATCAGGCGTGATCGAGGTCAACAGCAAGCCCATTTTTTAATAAATTAAAAAAAAAAAACAGATCTAGCGTCCGTCTGTATATACGGTACTTATAACAAAAATAAAGCCTTTTTTTTGCCTGTCCGTGTGATTGCTCTTATCTCCGAAACCGTTGGACCGATATTGCCAGGACTTTTACTAGCAGATAAGCAGAGTAACCAACTAAACTGGGACAAATAACTTATTCACACAACGTTTCAAACCGGGACGTATAGCAGTCCTATTCTAGGGTGTTCCAAATAATTATGAAATGTGTTCGTTAAGCAACAAGTAACGCCATCTTTGAAATGAGCAAAGAAACTCCTACGTAAGCTACGGTAAATTGAGGAACCTTGAGCTTGAGCAAAATGCTCCGTTTATAGTTTTATTTTTGGAAAATGATTTCATGCCGATAACACTACAACATTAATTTCAGCAATCTGGTTTTCAACACTAGGCTTACAAGATTTCCCAAACAAATCGTCCCATAAAAACATACATGATGTTCTTACATCTTTTGATTTACGTACTAGTAGTCTAGCTAAAAATTTTAGATAGGCAGTCACTCCATGTAAAATACTGGTATTCAGCTGCATCCGGTTGGACTGGAAGCCGACCCCAACATAGTTGGGAAAAGGCTAGGCAGATGATGAGTCTAGCTAAGTATTTTATTTAGTATACTTGATTTACCACTTTTCAACCGACTTCCAAAAATAGGAGGTTCTCAATTCGACTGTTTTTTTTCGTGTTTGTGACCTCAGAACTTTCGACTGGGTGTATCGATTTTGATGATTCTTTTTTTATTTGAAAGCTGGTGCTTTCCGTGTAGTCCCATTTAATTCCATTTAATTTGGTAAAGATTTGATGCTGATCTTTGGAGATAATTATACAAAGGCACTCTTCAAAAATAGACGGTAAATCTGCAGTGATTACTGGAATCGCTTGGATGTTTATTGTTTACACAACATCGTGACGTAACATCATGCCTGTATGCTATGAGGGGGGTAGGCAGATGTGTACAATACACCCAGATTTCGACAGTTAGGTATGTTTAGTTCAATTTATTGGGGATAAGCCTATTACCATGACATGTATTGTTAACAATGTTAAATAAATTCATGGCAAATATTTGTTTGGGAACAACTAAACATGGAAAAATAAAAATTAAATTTGCAAAAAATAAAACCGACTTCAAAAAACATAAAATAAGTGAAAAATAACTTTAACTTCAGAAGTCGGTGGCAAAAAAACTGAATCAAAGAAACAAGTCACCGACTTCTGAAGCTAAAGTTATTTTTCATTTTTTTTGTGTTTTTTGAAGTCAGTTTTATTTTTTTCAAAAAAGTTTTTTATTATTTGGGTACTGTTAATAAATATCTGGTTTAAGTTTGGCTTGAACTGTATTGCCTGGAATGTACCCAGTTTCTTTTTTCAAATGACTGTTATAGGTTCAATAAATCATCAGGCCTCTAAGGCCTCTTCAATCGCACGCCACTTAACTCGATTCTCGGTAACTCTCATCCGGTTGCTACCAGCTACTCTGCAAAGATCGTGTTTCCACTGAGTCTGTGGGCATCCTACCTTACGCTTGCCGATTCGCGGTCTCTACTCAAAATAGAACACTCCGCTCAAGATACTCAATCGCTCCATGTAAAATACTGGTATTCAGCTGCATCCTGTTAGAATAGAAACCGACCCACATGTAGTTGGGAAAAGGCTATGACAATGATGATGAACCATCCTATGGAACAATAGTGCACAGTTCCAACAAAAGTAATAACAAGTAGGTACCAATAGGTATGTGGCTATAATGTTATTCTCTCTTTCTTTTTATTTGAAAAATAAAAGATTTTTTTTTTGTAAAAATTTAAGAAAAAAATGTTATTGTTTTTGCTAAGTTTTTCTAACAAACTAGTGATTGGAGTTTCCCTTTAGGTGTTTAAAACCTGTGATAGGAAACTCAACATATTTAATTGGTAATTATGTGTTTGAGCCGTTTGGGATTGAAACACTAGGGTAAAGGGGCCCGAGTGGCCACCTAGTATTTCGGGAAATCGCCAAACGGTTGGTCGACTCTTCACGTGACCAGAGGGCGGGCCTATTTTTTGGCCAAAGAATCAGCATTGCCATTCAAAGTGGCAATGCTGCCAGCCTTCTGGGCACTTTTCCTGCATGTTGACAGCGATGTGTATGAATTTTTTGACGCCCTGTGTTAAAGAGTGTGTAAATAATGTAAATAATTAGTCTGTGTTAAATAAATAAATAAGAACTCTGATACATTAATTTCATTGTTAAAGAAGTTCCGGCCTACGCAAGTAAACTAAACACACTTTACACAATAAGTTTTAGTCAAAGTGTAAGAGTATTTGAATTAAGTGAGGACTTCTTTTGTGACAATGTTTATTTAGGCAAGTTCACAGGCTTTTGTGATTTTATACATAGTTGTTATTTATGAACGGATCGAACAGTTTTACCATACCATCATAATTTGAATATATTCTATGTTATTTATCAGTTTAATGCCCATTTGGAAAAAAAAAACCAGAGATCGGAATAGTAAGAGTTCGTTTTGCCAAAACTTCGAGGAAGTATCACACTATTACACAACAAGAACACAGAAGGAAGTGTAACACTATTACACACTACCACACACTACTACACACACACATACTATTATTCACTATTATATACTATTATAAAGAGGTATGATTTTTTTGAAAGTAAATCCTCGGAACTAATGATCCAATTCTAATATTTTTGTCACTGATAGAAAGGCAGATGATGATTATGAGTTCCACGAAAAAGCAACCGAAATGAACGTCAAATAATACCAAAGATTTCATAGTAATACAGTCTAGCAGTCGATGCCAACATTATTCCCTAAACTGGGTGACCCTCAATTCAATGAATCACGCCATATCGCTTTGTGTCTGAGTTTGAATGGCTAAAAGCCTATTGTAAATCTCTCGTCAGTCTTTCACGCATCATGAAATCATTAATCCAAAATACTAGGGAGAAGATTCAGTAGGTAATTTCAGAGAAACTAGTTGTTTACAAAATTTGTACACTCAATTTGTGTTATAGCCATTAGACCAGTTAAGATATTTCATTAAATTTTATGAAAGTATTTAGTTTTCAATCCACGAAAACGATCCAGGTCTGCATGACGGATGCACCGCCCTCCCACCCGAAAAAATAAGCATAAGCAGAAAAAGCAATACTAATTAAACACATTTTTACACTACCCGAGATATATATTTTTATGAGTAATGTGTATCTTTACTGTATATTTATACAGTAAAGATACACATTACTCATAAAAACAGACTAAACCTACCAAAGCTCTAAGCTAAATATGCACTCAACAAGTATTTTAGTCATATTAATGAAAGTTTTTTGGATACGTGTTTTTTGTTTTATCAAATTAATAAAAATTTACGAAGTGAGTGGGGGCTTGTGACGTCACATTTGAGTACAAAAATATACTCAAATGTTACACGAGTCACACGAGTGTTCGACGCACTGTATCGTCTTAATTTTTTGTTTACGTGAAAAAAGATAAAAGATGTGTCCAATATTTTTTGGAAATCTATCTGACAGACTAATTAGATTTTTTTTGTCATCTACCCTATTACCGGAAATAATTAAAAAGAAACAAAAATCGAATTCATTTATAAATAATTTACAACAATTTTTATTACTTATATGAAATTGTACTACTAGTGAATATCTAAATGACAAATTAATATTTTTAAATATTGTTACTTTTGTATACCAACTAATTAGTAAAATTAAAGCCTGGATGTCTAAAGGATAGAGAAAGAGTTCTCTATCCTTACTTTGCTGTGCCCTTACAGGGTCCATATTTATGTACCTACCTTTAAGCCCTTTGTTACATCTTTGAAACAATAAGGAATGCAAAATAAATGAATACGTATAATTAACATGCTATCCTGTTAGTGCTGAATCGTGCATCCAGGCCTGAGGCCCTACTCCTTAACGCTTCGTCCATATTTTCGGATCTATCTGTCTTTTTCGCGCGTCTGCAGATGAGTGTGAGTGAGAGAGACTGAATACACGGATGAAGCGTTAGGGAGCAGGGCCTCTGGATCTTTTTCGCTAAATTAAAACAGCATAATTGTTTTGCTTACTATTGTAATGTCATGGATTTCCGCAAAGTAACGCCTGATGCTCTAACTTATAATTTTTCATACAACTGCCAAAGAGCGACAGATGTGACTAGAATAATATGCCTAAAGACTCTGGTAATATGATTATGGTAGTAAAATTTTCAACATTTCATTTCTTGGGCTTTACTTATTTAAGTAACGGTGGGTACACGTTGGCGATACGAACAGCCGGCAATGTACGTAGTCACAAAGAATTTTTAATAAATCCTTGGAAAGAATGTGTTTGGAAGTCGTAAAAATTAATATAAAGTTGGATTTCAATATCCTTATTTCTTACCAAAGTTTGAGTTTCAGTTCAGTCACTCACAGAACAAAGAAATTAGTTTCCAAAGTAGATGTTTTTACTTTTAATGAAAGTTTCCCTGTGAAGTTTCTTTTTAACGTGTGAGTTTAAACACGTGACGTTCTAGTTTTTGCTTATGCTCTTAGGTAAAAGGTTTTAGCATGCATATGTACAAAGTACTTATGCTGTGGGTCGTATATAAAAACAAATTTCTTGATATTAAATTAATTAACCAGTGGTATTAGCGACATACGTTCGTGGTGTGAACCCGTGGTTTGAAGTTTGAACCCAGACACGCACTTTACTCTATGTTAATAATTTTTCATCACATTTTTCACTGTATTGAGAAGACAGTGAAAAATCAATAATTAGAAGACATAATTATGTGCAGAGAAGTGCCATAATATGTCTCAACATTAGCAACATGACAGGCTGATTTAATACGTAAACAAAATTAAAACAATTTTCTTCAAATCTGGCTGAAATTAAACACTTTTAGCACTACATAAGAGAGTTTCCTAAAACGGCTGCTCTTCGCCATTTTCTAGCGTTTTGGATGAGAAGTTACGGAACTAACTCCCCGACAACACATTTATCTGCTAAGTTAGACGAAACCGATTTTATTGAATAATTTCCGAAATAATTAAATTATTATGCCATGCTAAGCCCATTAGTAGTGATTTTCTAACCGTTAAGACCGTTAAAATAAAGCCTGTCACAACGTCAAAAGTATTTCTTCGATAAAGCTTAGTGACAGCTGAATAACGACTTATGAAACTAAATTCAAACCCACTAGCAAAATTTAATTAGTTTACTTTAAGACTTATTTAGTTACTTGTTCAGTTAATTAGTTGAACTGAATATAAATCAATATCCAGCTAAAATTATAAGTAAAAAAACTCAAAACTAATATAATTATCACTATCACTACATATTATAAAACAAAGTCTCTAGCCGCGTCTGTCTGTCCCTATGTATGCTTAGATCTTTAAAACTACGCAACGGATTTAGATGCGAGTTTACTAGATAATTTTCAGGCGGGTTAAACCGCGGGCATCAGCTAGTAAATATTAAGATCATTTACGGATTCTAGTCATTATCACTTACAGACAAAATAATGTGCTTGATTGACGTCAAGCACATAATATTTATGTATGCGACTAATAATTAAATTTTAATTAATTGATGACCATAAAAACAAGTATTTGAAAAAATCTTTTGAAAAAGTTGGAATAACAAATAAACCTATAATATCTCCGTAACTAGTAGGTTCCCAGGTATGGTCTAGAACAAAAAAAAAGCATTTTAGGGGAGAATAAGTGTTTTCGGCTTCGTTAAGAGTCTATTTACACCCTTTATTTGTCCGCAGGAAGTCCGCCACTTGTCCACACCAGTTTGACTAAAATTGTATGTTTCAACATTTGCCATGCAAATCAATGTAAGCTGTAAGCAAATTACAGTCCCTCTAGAAATGTTTCGTTTTATTGTCTCGCAAAGATTCGCTTGCCGGATGTGGGCCGAAATGAAAGAGCGCCGAAATTGGGCCCCAACAAATAGTGTCACGGAAATCTTCTGTAGCAATTTCGTAACAACCATTGTATATTAGTTCTCGAAATAGTGGTTCAGATAAAGAATAGTCATCATTTCTTAGCAACTATTGTTGGCTAATAAAATATTTATGAGTTGCTTCCTATAAAATGACACTATTTGAAATATCCGATACTATTTGAATAAAAATATTTTTTTAATCTATACTAATATTATAAAGAGGTAACATTTGTTTGTATGTTTGTAAGTTTGTATGTAGGGGGTAATCTCCGGAAGTAATGAACCGATTTCAAAAAATCTTTCACCATTAGAAAGCTACATTCACCCTGAGTAACATAGGCTATATTTTCTCCCCGTACTCCCACGGGAACTGAAACCACGCGGGTGAAACCGCGTGACGTACACTAGTGTTTTATAAATTCGCCCTTTTGCCTTGTAAGTTTTGTTATAATTTCGTTTACTAAATCAGTGTAAATATACGTCGTTTATTAATAAAATGTTTCAATACCTAACCAACATAATTAATAATATCCGTTAATCAGATTACCGGTTACCATCAGAAAGTAATCACACATGACCCGATTAATTGTAAAAGAGCTAAGAAAAAACCGGCCAAATACGAATCGGACTCGCGCACGAAGGGTTCCGTACCATTATCTATAAACATTAGGCAAATCGGCAAAAAAATCACATTTGTTTTATAGGATCCCCCCTTAAATATTTTTTATTTTAGTTGACTATTCATTTTTAAAGTGGATATACAACTAAATATTCTGTGAATATTTATTTCAAGCGTCTACCTCTTGCCGTTATTAATATCGAACAAAAAACGGCAATAAATCACGTTTATTGTATTTTTTGTTAAAGCGGCAACCAAAGTACATAATCAGTCTGTGAAAATTTCAACTGCCTAGCTATCACGGTTCATGAGATACAGCCTGGTGACAGACAGACGGACAGTGGATTTATAGTAATGGGTCCCATTTTCACCCTTTGGGTATGGAACACTAAAAAAGTAGAAAATAACTAACAGGCCTAATGAAGGATCACGATTCACGATGTTTGATCACAGTTATTTATAAACATTTCAGAAAGTTGATTAATTCCGCCTTTCCTCATCTTTTATAACAGGAAAAGTTGTTAACATGCACTTAATTAATTAAGGACAGCTCCTTTAGAATTATTATGGTCTAAAAATAAGTTTTAAATCAAGTTTAATCTTGCTTTAATGTATTTTTTCGCACTTAGAGTCAAATTGGGATTTTTTATCGTTCAAGACATTTCTCCTATTACATTTTTTTTTCGAAAATCGTCGTTGTTTACTTATAATAATATTTTAAATCCTCAAAAACTATTTAAGGAATCAAGAAAAAACATTAAAAAAAGATCAGGAAAAAAACTTACGCAACAGTTGCCAAACTTCGGGAAAAGTGTCCAACAAAAAAAAACTACACCAAAATTAGCGTTCAATATTATAGTCCACTTATTAACTTTAACAGTTATAATTATTTAATTCCTAATATAATGACGAAAACTTTTACCCGCGGCGCGATCACGCGTTTGTCGCCCGGACGACGCTTCACGCCGGCTATTCGCATTAGACTGCCTGAAGCACGACCCTTTACGTGTTACACTGAAATTTTCACTCGCCATTCACACTTGCTATAGCAACGTATTGTTATTTCAGCTGGTATAGACTTGGTCGTTGACTAAACTTTCATTAAACAAGTGTTTGGATATCTTTTCAAAAATGTTTTTTACTATGACTATGGTGAGTTACGCGATTTTCTTTTTGGTTTGTTTTAGGTATCAATTTTTTATTTCTGTGGTCTCGAAATATATAGTGAATTATAGCAAAGGATTGTTTATATTTTATCTCATTCTTTTTATACAGGAAATCGAGAAAACATTTGCGTAAGTCTATCTGTCTCATCAATTCATCATAGATGAACATAAAACAGCTTAATTAAATCATTATTCATGTGTTTTGAGCCTCAACAAAAGGTGTTTTTTGGTGGAATACAAAACGTAAAATTGGTCTATTGACAACTGATTTTTCGTTCGATAACGAAATGTAGTATAACCAAACACTGACAACGGATGTCAGGTTGTGACCTACATTGCTTGTTAAAAGTAACTTAGTATTGACAACTCCTGGCCAAAATAAATGTTGATTGGATTTTTTAACAAACCATCACCTAGGTACATACTGAAATATCAGCTGTCGAATGAAACGTGCATGTACGATATAAAAAATGAGACAACGCATTACAAAAATAAATTACTGGTAGCATACCGGTGTTTTTTGTGCAGGAGATCTGACACCTTGCAAATGAATGCGGACCAAAATAGGTTAACTGATAGATTTAAAGTCTCTCTTCTAAATGATGTCTATTCATAAATTCCTCACAATGTTGCAGACAGTTTATTAATATTAATAATATAGTCATTAGTATTGCCTTGAAGAGGAGAAATATAAATATTTACCTACTGCAAGCTGAACTATGTTGTATTTTTTATCAAATACAAAAAAAAATTGGAGTATTTTTGTAACTAACCGCCAGAAGATACTGTCATAAATATTGCCACAGAAAAATATTGCTTCGTTTGTATTTCCACTTTCACTTGAAATTACGAACATAATTTTGATAACGCTTTCAAACGACCAGCGTCGGTCTTTGTACATTTTATCTCTCAGTCAGATCTTTTGAGAAGGAGCTCGTGACTAAATAATAACAGTCGCTCGGGTCGATCTTTAGGTTAAGCCGTGCTTACCTAGGTTGGTCTGTGGATGGGCACCCTTACATACCGAGTTTCCTCCGTGCGTCGGAAAGCACGTTAAGCTGTTGGTCCCGGCTGTCATTTGTAGATCTTTTACAGTCGTTACAGGTAGTCAGTGGCCCAAAAAGTCTGACAACCAGTCTTACCAAGGGGTATCGTATTGCCCAGTACTAACTGGGTTGTGGAGGTCAGATAGGCAGTCGCTCCATGTAAAGTACAGGTATTTAGCTGCATCCGGTTAGACTGGAAGCCGACCCCAACATAGTTGGGAAAAGGCTAGGCAGATGATGATGATCTCTCAGTCAGATCTTTTACAACAACAAATAGATGTCAGAACAAAATAAAGCAAACCCTTACCATTTCGTTTGAGAAAAAACGTGATGTCATGTTTCGCCTAATAAAATATGCAGAACTCATCAAATATTTTATAATTCTTTAGGGAAATAAAAAATCAGGTCATACGCACGGGGTAAATAAAATATGAATCTGAAAGTCGAAACTATTCTTTTATATTATGTGTAATTACGAGTTGTCGTCGTACTATTCGTATGTTTAAGTAGTATAATAAAAACGAAAGCCATTCTGTCAGTGTTTTAATAACCTTTTCATGCTTTAACGACTGATGAGCGCGTGGCTTATTAACAAAAACAGCCACAAGGTCAAATATACCAGGTTAAGCAGTGCTTACCTAGGTCGGTATATGGATAGGTTACCATCATTACATACCGAGTTTCCTCCGGGTCTCGGAAAACGCGTTAAGCGTTTAGCGTTAGCGTTAGCGTTAGTCCCGGTTGTTATTTGTAGATTTTTCACTGTTGTTGCGAGTCAAAGCCCGTAAGTCTGACAACCAGCCAGTTACCAAGGGTTATCGTCTTACAACGTTACTGGGTTGTGGAGGTCAAATAGGGAGTTCATCCATGAAAAGCACTGATATTCAGCTGCCTCCGGAGTTTCCACAACATTTGACGCGCATGTAAACCAAGACCTGGGTTAGAACATGGCATACTTTTTATCACTGTAGTGCTATCGGGGTCTTTTCCGCCTGACCATTTTAAATTTTTTTCGCTTAAATTTTCGCCCCCTTAAAGTTTGGGCCTATTAGGAAAGCGTCAACTTTGGCGCGCAAAGTAACAACAACTCTCGTTTGGCGTGCGTCGTCAATGCGCTCGGCCGATTCGGTATCTTTTCATTCATTTTTTCTACACAAAGTCAACGGGGCGGGGCTAGAGAGCGTTTTTATGTTGCGAGTGCAAGCAAAAATGAGCTTAGTGGTGGTCAGGCGGGAGTGTCCTCGATAGTACATTTCCATGAGCATGATTTCTGGACACCACGAGGGCAAAGCGCGGGCAAAAGCCTATAAAATAAAATAGTAACTTTCTCTATTGCGTGTATACAGGGTATAAACAGACTCATCACGAATCCGTCAACCAAGCATTCTGTACATCAAACTAAGTAACTTTACGCAAAAATGATTGCTGGGAAATGACTTTTATTTTTGGGGTGAAAAATCATGTTTTTTGGTGGAACTCAATGTAACGCACTCATACTACATACTCATAGTACGGGGATCGTGGAGGTGTTTAAAGTAAAAATCTTACAATAAAAACTTGTATTAAAAAAAAAAAAAACTTGTCAAAAAGTTTGAACTTTGAACCCCAATATCGCCGTTACTAGAAGGTTTCCAGGTATAGTGTAGAACAAAATAATGATCGCAATGAAGGGCAGAACAAGTGCCTTTCGGCTTCATTAAGAGGTGTTTTACACCCTTTATTTCCATGGGCATGATTTCTGGACACAACGAGGGCGGAGTTGCGTGCTAATGCCTATAAAATAAAATAGTAACTTTCTCTATTGCGTGTATACAGACTCATCACGAATCCGTCAACCAAGCATTCTGTACATCAAACTAAGTAACTTTACGCAAAAATGATTGCTGGGAAATGACTTTGTTTGGCGTGAAAAATCATGTTTTGTGGTAGAACTCAATGTAACGCACTCAAAACATTGTGCTGATCGATGGATTGAATAGTACGGGGATCGTGGAGGTGTTTAAAGTAAAAATCTTACATTAAAAACTTGTGTTAAAAAAAAAAACTTGTCAAAAAGTTTGAACTTTGAACCCCAAAATCACCGTAACTAGAAGGTTTGGTGTAGAACAAAATAATGATCGCAATGAAGGGCAGAAAAGTGCCTTTCGGCTTCATTAAGAGGTGTTTTACACCCTTTATTTCCATGGGCATGATTTCTGGACAGAACGAGGGCGGAGTTGCGTGCTAATGCCTATAAAATAAAATAGTAACTTTCTCTATTGCGTGTATACAGACTCATCACAAATCCGTCAACCAAGCATTTTGTACATCAAACTAAATAACTTTACGCAAAAATTATTGCCGGAAAATGACTTTTTTTTGTGAAAAAATCATGTTTTGTGGTAGAACTCAATGTAACGCACTCAAAACATTGTGATGGATGGATTGAATAGTGCGGGGGTCGTGGAGGTGTTTAAAGTAAAAATCTTACATTAAAAGCTTGTATTAAAAAACAAATAGTCAAAAAGTTGGATCTTTGACCCCCAATATCTCTGTAACTAGAAGGTTCCCAGGTATGGTGTAGAACAAAAAAATATCGCAATGACGGGAAAAACAAGTGCCTTTCGGCTTAGTTAAGAGGTTTTTTACACCCTGCCAGTTTATTCGTGTTTTGGGTCAGATTTTCATAGTACTCGTGCGGCTTATATCACGGGTCGTCGCGCGTCGGCTACATTCCTTTAAGAGTCATAATAATCTATGTTTTGCTATAAGATACAGCTGGTTGGTAGAGATAAGTTTTTGTGTTGATGAAATGTTTGAATGTTTGTAATTATATTGTGTTGTTATAACATAACGTACGTTGCCTTATTATCGTTGATTGACTGGTCGCAAGCATGACTGGCTGAGCATGAGGTCCTGGGTTCGAGTCCCGGGTCGGGTTAATTATTAGGATTTTTTTAGTAGCACCCGTGGGTGTCCGGTTGATGGCATTAGACTAGCCCACTATTACATTTTATGGGTCTTAAACATAACTAACGAGATGTAGGTGCACTACTCGTAGTGTCGTGTGTCAGGTCGTTGAGCTCCCTAAAATATGGTTGAGCTACACGATGACTGATGCATGCGTGCCGTCTGTCGGGACAGGTCAACTCAAACATTCTATGGCTCTTTCCTCAAAATACCATACCAGACAATGCCTACATGATCACACTCACATTGATATCATTTCAAATAATAGTGTCTGGACTTTAAAATAGACCATGATCCCTGAGTTTGTTTCGGTATTTTTTCTCAGGGGTAGTCAGTTAGGAAATGCCGGCGTCAACGTTCTCATGACGTGTAATAGTACATTGTTCACCGAGAGGAGAAAGTGACCGATTACCGTCGAGGGTGTCGTTTGAATCCCGAGCCGTAGGCGAGGGCTTTTAACACCCGAGATCGGGAATCGCACTTTCTCTCGAATGATACATAGTGCTTTATACTACACCTACGAGGAAAATAAAAAACTCAAACAACACACAAATTGGAAATGGCGCCAATGGCGTCTGCAATTTTCACATGTTCTTTTTTCAAATGGTTTATCCTGCCGCCGCAGGGTCGCACTGCCAGCCCGACACCATCCAACACACAGCTAGTGGCCAGTGTCATTTTGCGAACTTGGAGATAAAAACTCACTGTAAAAACTTTTTGGCTTTTGATATTTAGGTTACCGGTGCATAGTCTTACCCAAAATTAAAAATTAAAAACCACGTAAGAAATGGATTTTCATACACTTTTCTCTCCCGCTCAGATGCGTTTTCTCCCCGCATATTTGTTCGATATGCAATGACGTACTTTCTACCGTAAATTTGATAAAGTATCAAGGTACTTTCCAAGCAGGTGTAGTATAAAAGTGATTTAATATCCTATTTGCAAAATAAATAGTTTCATTTCATTTCATTACCAAGTACTCTCCCAAATCCATTGGGAATTACAAGCGTGATGTTTTGTTACGAGTTTATGTAAGGCTTTTGGTTTCGTTCACTGCTATTATTAATGTGCTTATGACCGGCACAAACAGTAGAGTTAAATTGAAAGCTTTGTATTTTTGGATTGTTTTTTAAAAGCAGCTAATAAAATTTATGCTAGTGGCAATTAAAAGGTCCTCTCATAAGTCTTGGAGTCGAGGAGAGAGAGATGGAGTGGAGGGAAAAAATACTACTAACTACTACTATCTAAATAGGAGAGATTTTCGTGTTTACTGATCAAAATTGATTACCTCTGTAAGTTATAACTTTACATACAAAAGGCCTCTCCATAATTCTATTTGCTAACTTGATTTAATCCTTTAGTCACCTCTTAGGGTCTTACGACATCGGGATCAAGAGCTTGTGGGTGGTTAAATATAGGCTCGGGGTAACTTGTACCCAATTATTACGCTGGTTTGCCTCTGGTATGTTTACCCTTTGATCTCCTGTCACGGTACTAGGAAATCGTACGTGTTATATAATTCATTTATTTTATACTAGCTGATGCCCGCGGCTTTGCGCACTTGATGAATAATATACTAAAACCTTCCTTTTGAATCACTCTATCTAATAAAATCAAATCAAATCTACTGGAGTCACGCCGCAACGTCAATTTCAAGGCGTTTGTGATACGCATCCCAACGTGTATGCTCCATTTGGTATTAAAAGAAAGTTTTTGGCCGCAGGATGTGGTGTGATGTTGAACATAGTTTCAAATTGATTATACTAACAAAAATTGTTATTAGTATGTATTTTTAGGTTAAGGTAGGTAAGGTAGGAGCTCGTGGCTAAATAATAACAGCCACTCGGGTCGATCGTTAGGTTAAGCCGTGCTTGCCTAGGTTGGTCTGTGGATGGGTGACCACCCATTACATACCAAGTTTCCTCCGTGCCTCGGAAAGCACATAAAGCAGTTGGTCCCGGCTGTCATTTGTAAATCTTTGACAGTCGTTAGGTAGTCAGAGGCCCAAAAAAGTCTGACAACCAGTCTTACCAAGGGGTATCGTATTACCCGGTACTAACTGGGTTGTGGAGGTCAGATAGGCAGTCGCTCCATGTAAAATACCGGTATTCAGCTGCATCCGGTAAAACTGGAAGCCGACCCCAACGTAGTTGGGAAAACGCTAGGCAGATGATGAGACTGTCGAGATGAAGATGCGGAGGTAGTCTGACCCTACATAAAGTGAGATAGAGCTAGGAAGAAGAAGAAGTCAAAATTGCTGTGTTCTTTATTCTCTTATGCAGAAGAATGCAGTTCGATTGCATCTGGCAGAGGTACAATAACTGTGAATGAAGTGTAGAATCCTATTAAAAACGTTAGTCTATTACAGTGAAAGAAGATTTAGGGTAGTTTTACATCAGATCATCTTCATCATTTCGCCGGAATAATTTACAGGGGCATATATTTTGACAGGTCTTTCAATACATATCAGAGTAAACAGGAAACTAAAATGATTTAATCATAATAATATAGAGTATTGATAACAATGTTTAGGAATATTTTCATTAAATAATCTAGGTGACAGTTTTTATAGTTTTGTGGTCCTAAAATATAGCTCATTTTGCGCGTGTAGCAATATTCATCTTTGTTAGCAAACAAAATACTTTGATCGTCATTTAATTAACCACACCGAAGTTACTTTTTTAGGAGCAACGACTGTAATTTGTTAGTAGGCAAGAATGGATCGCAAATATTCAAGCAAAAGCCACAGAAGTTACTAAACTGTTTTATTTACTTTTATAGCTCTACAAAAAGTAACCCTGCTGAGGGCACACCTCTAGACAGGCGCGGTAATTAGGAGAATATTTATACAGGTCGACAATATTGACGATTATGTCCATGGTATGTTTAAAAACCAACAAAAATTTTATGTAACTTGTATGATTTATATCTGATCTCACTGAGTGAGTACTTAAGTCTTAAACATAATTATTAAAATTATTCTAATAATCTTTATAAGTAATCAGATTTTAGAAACTTATGTCGTATCATATTAGTCTCAAAAAATCTTTCAACATAGAAAAAATATCACCATTTCGTGTAATTTATTTCACTTTAGACAAACTTAGATTACTGATCAAAACTTTTAAAATATTCTATTTATTTTGGCTGCCATCAATGACACTTCTGTGAATCCATTCATATGTAAATCTTTACGAAATGGGTTTCATTCTTTCATCAAAATGTTCAAGTGGAACTAACTCGTCCATTGTCAATCAATTGTAGGCTGAAGATCGTTCACTCGTTGGCGCCCCGTAGGTAAACAGAAAATCCCGATAAAATATATGTAGATATGAATTATCTTGATTACGTGTTTCCGTTTTTCTGTTAAACAATAGTTTAGTTTAGCTGTCATCAATCACGTTCTAAATGATTAAATTCAAATAAAAATTAAGCTCTGTAAACACGGCGACTTATCAAGCTATTCTAATCCAGTATAACTTGACCTAGTTTTTTCAATATAATGGAAGCTAGCTAGCTATAAAATGGTTATGCATAGCGTCATTGGTCGTTGTGCGTACAATGTATTCTTTTTTTTTAATATTTGGAAAAAAAAAGATGCATTTTCTATAGTACCCAATAATTGGTAATACTTAGCATGACAAGTATGACAAGGAGGAGCTCGTGGCTAAATAATAACAGCCGCTCGGGTCGATCGTTAGGTTAAGCCGTGCTTGCCTAGGTTGGTCTGTGGATGGGTGACCACCCATTACATACCGAGATTCCTCCGTGCCTCGGAAAGCATGTTAAGCCGTTGGTCCCGGCTGTCATCTGTAGATCTTTGACAGTCGTTAGGTAGTCAGAGGCCCAAAAAGTCTAACAACCAGTCTTACAAAGGGGTATCGTATTACCCAGTACTAACTGGGTTGTGGAGGTCAGATAGGCAGTCGCTCCATGTAAAATACTGGTATTCAGCTGCATCCGGTAAAACTGGAAGCCGACCCTAACATAGTTGGGAAAAGGCTAGGCAGATGATGACTTAGCATGACAAGATTTAAGTGCTTACTTATTTCCTGATTGAGGTAGGTACTTACAAGTTGTTTTCAAGCAGCTTTTAATAATTAAGTTTTTAAAGTAAATGTGAATAATGATAAACAAAATCTCTTAACGTATTCTGTATGTAGTCGCACTTAGCATTTTTTTAGGTTGTGTTTCATTTTCTATTTAAATAACCTTTTGAACGCACAAACTAAGTGCCAAGTGGCCTTCGCTTGTTTTTATAAGTACTCACCATCCACTAATTATTCGTTCCAAATTATGTTAATTTTATATAGCACTCAGATGAAAATTACAGGGTATAATTGGTATATGCATTTGTTATTACGTATATTTTTTTGCATTCACAAACATTATCACGTAATTACTGCGGTTGTCGTATGTTTTGAGTACTTAATTTTTATGTTTGCAATATTTTTTAGTGCATGGAACAATGTTTATACAACCTGTTTTTTTATATCCCATAACTCTAGGGTATGATTGAGACTATATAAAAGAATCGACTGGCATATGAATTATGTTTCAATCATCCTTTTTTTTAATTTTTCATACAAAATAATTCGGCATCGTCACGATTATTAACGTCAAACATAACATGAAATATGACAACGTCGCATTTTCTTAGCTTTAAATATGAATGATTGGTTTGAATTAAAATGAATTACTCGTATTTATCAATGAAACTTAGATAAAATATTTTCTAATTATGATCGATGATCTCCGAAACTATGCATTTTTGGACCACATATTCTAGGAGTTTTAGTATTATTTTTACCTACAGAAACCCTAGAGTTATGGGATTAAAAAAAAACCGGTTGGTTAGGCCACTTAGTTTATTGGCCAATCAACCGGACATAAACACTAGCTTCGAGCTACTACGGAACCAAATGGAAAAACTAGTTTTGACTTTTTGGCGAACCGAACGACTCCTTGACTATTAAAAATGTGTTTTCATTGTCGAAGAAACACCAAAGCAAGTGAGATCTTTTGCTTACACATAAGTATTATTTTCCATTAATTTGACTTTGGTTTAAAAAAATATCAATAAAAAAAATCTGGCCCTACACAACGTGTATTCATTTTATTATGAATACAATCAACAACATTGTCCTTACGATTTTATTTATCGCCATTTTTTATTTATTCCTTTTAGGATGAAGAAAAATAATGTCATGTTTAGAAAGACACACGCACGAGACTTGAATGCCAATTTGTTCATTATTATGATACCATTTATTTTGTGTATGTTTTAAGAAGTTGACCGAGTCCATGGTGTCGATTCTGTTGTGCATAATCTAATCTTAATTTAGGCCATTGCTATATTTTTCTCTCTAATAAAACGAGAAAGAGACGGACGTAATTTAGAGCTGTCAAATTTAGTTGGACCTAATATTTCTATACAAATGAAGGTTGCACGTAAAAACATGTCGACTAAAAACACGGTGAAGCGCAAGACATAAACTAGTTTGACATTTCTAACTTAGTTCATAGCTATAGCCGTCTTTTTCTCGCACTGCCTTTTAGTAAAAGATAGCAATAGCCTAAATTAAGTTTGGTTTGTGCACAACAGAATCGACACCATTGGCTTACAAAATCATAGAAATTCAATAACAAACATAATTTTAAATTCGACGGGGTCTGGAACAAATAAATTCACGAAATAACTTATTGGTTAGTATTAGGACCCATAACGTAAACCAGAAACTAACATATACGTATAATCATTTAATTATTTTAATTACTTTATTCGTACATTTTTAATCTAATCTTTCACTCTGGATGCTCTTAGTGTGCACGTCTTTCTACATCGTTCTCACATATATGTATAATCTCAAAATTAATGATGTAACCAAGATTTTGTAACAATATTCTGATTTTAAAAGAGTGTCCATGGAGTTTCTTGCCCATTCTTCTCCATAGAGATCTACGCTAGGGAATGGGCAACTACAGTACTTTCTCAAGTTATTATGCCTTGTGACGGGGACTGTAGCTTTGATTTTCTTTTTTGTATTTTTGACTTTCAAAAGTGCCGTAATGGTCTAATTGAAATAAATGCTTTGAGTTTGAGTTTGAATCATTACCGGCCATGGAAAGTGGGCCATAATCAACCACGCAAGTCCAGTGTGAATTGGTAGGTGTCACATGTCTTGGATTATTTGGTTCCACGGACATCCCGCTTGCCTCACGATATCTTAATTCCTTTACCGTTTTGAGAGAAGTGAATGGAATAATACAAACAAAATAAAGTGCTAGCTGGTCCGAACTCACCTCGCACGCATCAGAAACTAACATCATCATCATCTGCCTAGCCTTTTCCCAACTATGTTGGGGTCGGCTTCCAGTCTAACCGGATGCAGCTGATTACCAGTATTTTACATGAAGCGACTGCCTATCATTCTGACCTCCACAACCCAGCTAATACTGGGTAATACGAACCCCTTGGTAAGACTGGTTGTCAGACTTTTTGGGTCACTGACTACCTGTAACGACTGTCAAAGATCACAAATGACAGCCGGTACCAACTGCTAAACGTATTTCCGAGGCACGGAGGAAACTCGGTATATAATGGGTGGTCACCCATCCACAGACCAACCTAGGCAAGCATGGCTTAACCTAAAGATCGACCCGAGCGGCTGTTATTATTTAGTCACCAGCTCCTGAAGCATCAGAAACTAACAATTAAGGTTAATAGCATGAGACAATATTGTATTTGTAACTATCACCTAGACTTATCCTACCCTAAAAGGCAAAAAAAACGAGAAATTACTTCAGAATATTTTATGACATCACCGTCCTGTTTCAGTAAAACAAACGAGAATGATAAATGGACTGTCACTGCTTTAAATTTGCATGTCATTTAGTTTAACTACGCGAAAATTATTAATCGAATGTCGTCCTATCCAGAAAGACGCTGAATACGGACCCCTAGAAAAATATTCATCCGCTGAGTAAACCTTTCAATTCTGCATTCATACGAGTGCAGGAAAGCGCTTTGCATGAAAGGTTTCACCTAAACTGTTCTTTATACAGATAGTAGATCCGAACGTACATACAGGATACGCTCTCTGTGGGTCGATATGATATCGGTTTTACTTCAGTTTATTTGGTCCGTTCTAAGGTGAAAGCGTCAGGGTAGCCCGCGAAATTCAAATTTTCTTACGTTTTTTGCAATTTGCAGGCCTGTGCTAGATTGTATGTTGATGAAAATATTGTTCGCGATTGTAAGACGTATGTAGTTACAGAATTATAATCATCAAAATCAATAATACAATCCTCCAAGTTCATAAAGGTCTAGCAATGACTTTGATTTTTAAAAAAATCGTTCCTCAACTTTTATGAACTTAGAGGGTTGTATTGATGACCTTGATGATTATAATTCTGTAACTGCATACGTCTTACGGTCGCGAACAATATTTTAATCAACATACAATCTAGTACTGGCCTGCAAATTGCAAAAAACGTAAGAAAATTTAAATTTCGCGGGCTACCCTGGAGCATCAGCCGTAAGTTACGAAAAACTGTTCGCTCACGTTGTTTGCTGAATTTCCACATGTCGAAAGTATATTGAAATGCAAGTAGGTAACTTTCAATAAATTCTGGGTTGAAATCAACCAAAATGTACTTAAGTGCATAATTGGAACAACTCTGCACGCAAACAGACAAATGGCAGTGCGAAAAACTTCTCAGCTTACTAATTACGCATCTTTAATCTGTATAAAACCTGGGTTATATGGGCCCCAAGTAATAGGGGGCGAGCCTATTGCCATCGACCGGGCATTAATCCAGACTCCGGGGCTGCTACTGCAATGGGAAGTTCCTGATGGAAAATCCCAATAACACTTTGCTCGACCCGTATATCGAATCTAGGACCTCATGCTCAGCAGTCGTGCATTGCAACCACTAGACCAACAAGGCGGTTCATTCAGTAACATTAATGATAACCTCCTCCTTTTGGAAGTCGGTTAAAATATCTTTGACTCATTCGTCCTGTTAACTTTTGTAAATAACTTTGGTCCAAAAAAGTAATAAGAAACTTTACAATGAGCTAAGTGCCTTTTTTTAGGATCTAAAATCATCAAATGACTCCTCCCGCTCTGGGCGGAGCAGGAGCGAGTGTCAGACTTTTACTGACTTAAACCCATACATGTTCCTTTATCGCCCTTTGTGTTCCGAGGCCACGGTATCTCTTTCGAAAAGTCACGCAGCCCCGGCAGGCATCGGCCCTTGCGAACCCCTTCCTTTTGCTGACATCTCTTTGAGGCGCGCGTGGAACACGAACGCGCCGTCAAAACTTGGTTCGAAACTTGTTTAAAAAACTCGCTTGTTAGTACGGTTTATAAAAATACAAGTTAGGAACTTTTCACCACGTTTTTAAGTTAGTACCGTTTTTTGATTTAATAGCTGTTATTTTGTTGGATAAACACCAACGAAAAACCTGAAAAATATTTATAAAAAATGTGTCGCCTGTAGATTGGATCAATTTATCTTTTACAGCAGATGCTTAATATTTTGAATAATGGCAAATTTAGTTTGATGAAGTTTGGTGTTGTCAATCGAGGTCGAGGCCTTTGTCTCTCATACCTGTGTGACATTTTGTATCTAGAAACCTGAAACGCTAAGCCCAGTTTTCATAAAGCGAGATGAGCGGAGATAAGATCCTCTCATCTCCGCTCATCTCGCATAATGAAAACTATAACACGTCTGTCACTGTAAGACGTGTTTCAGGTCTCCACGTGTAAGATTCAATTTATTTATTTATGGATCTCCAAGAAAAGATATACACAAAGCATTGTTAGTTAATGGAAGACACAAGGTATTAGGTAGGTGTACTCCTTCACTTATAGGAGACCACAGCATGCACAATAAATTTCATAAATTAAGCTCCTACTAATTAATATAAAAATGTTATTTAGTAAGTTTAAGAATGATAAAAAAAAATACAAATAATTTTAGGGAATTTGGATACATAGTAGAATAAATTATATGATTAACATTAACATAAATGGTAATGATGCAAAAAATAAAAAATCCTATTTAAAACATGGATAAACATAAAAAAAACAATTCAATTAAATTCCTAACATTAACATAAATATAATATAAATTCTTTCTTGAGATGTTATATAATAATTTTGTTTTGCAAGGTGAGCATACTGGATAAAAATTAAAAATGAGAAATGGAATATTTAAAAAATAACGTGCTACAGGCCGACTACAAATGAATTTCCAACAATTTTTGCTTGAGACTCTGTAAGCTGTCGCGGAAGATGTCGATATCGGTATTAATGGAGATGACACGAGACACTATGTGGATTTCAACCAATGTTGCACGTTACATCTCCACGTAGGGAAAACTAGTAGACATTAGAAGCGGAGATGGCCGATGGAGCCATTCTTTGACCAAGTGGTAGGAGAGGTAAAAAAAAACCAGGGCGGTCTTAAAGCACATTGGGATGGCGATTTCGTCAGATTTGCGAGAAACACCTGGATAAGGAAAGCACAGAATCGCGAAGTGTGGCAGAGAAAGGGAAAGCCTTAACACAACAGTGGGTGATCCCGGGGATGATTTATGATGATGATGATGACATTCCCTTTTGCTAATGAGTGACTAAGAATAAAAAAAAACTTTTATGACAATAACTCTTTAGCAATACTGTGAAATGATTACTCAACCCACAATGATTGTTCAGCATTGTCACGCGATGTGGATATCAGCGACAATTTTACTTGAATTACAAATATTATCTACAGCGTTAATGGCATAAACTGTCTCGTTATTTTACCACAAATGTCTAGACAATTGTCTATAAATCTAAGATCTAGTTTCAGTTCTTCTGGTCTAGAGCATCTATTAAAAGAACATTTTGATACGATCATACTTGTGGCATAAAGCCTTTTTTTATTCCTTAGGCGACAAAATTAAAAGTCTTGTGGCACGTGCCGCTTGGAATAATTCACGTTTTGTTGTATACGACTAGTAAACAATCAACTTAACATTTCCTGAACAACTGGAATTTAAACCATTCATTTTGAATAAACCAGTTGCAGGCATTAAAATTTTTGTGAATCGTCAAGTAGTTTTAAAGTGAAAGCGAATTTTAAAGTTTCTAACGTTTACAGGTTGTATTTTGATTAAAATATGATTCGCGACCGTTACAGATATAGCTTTACGGAGTTATAACCAATTAATTAAAAAATAATAACTAAATTATGAATTTTCATTTTTTTTTTTTAGTTAGCCCGTATTGTCCCACTCCTGAGCAAAGGCTTCCCCCATTTTTTTTTTTTTTTTTTTGTTTCGGGTGGGAAATCATCAAATAACTCCTCCCGCTCTGGGCGGAGCAGGAGGGAGTGTCAGACTTTTACTGACTAAAACCCATCCATGTTCCTTCATCACCCTTTGTGTTCCGGAGCCACGGTATCTCTTTCGAACAGTCCCGCAACCCCGGCAGGCATCGGTCCTTACGGACCCCTTCCCTTTTGCTGACTCTCTTTGAGGCGCGCGTGGAACACGAACGCGCCGTCGACACGGCCTGTCGTCATGAGACGGATGGACGGCGAGCTAGCTCAAAGCCCACCGTCCACAGGCCCGCGCCTATGGTGGCCGGGGGCCACGTGGTGGTGGCTCCCGACGTCCGGGACGTCTCCCGCAGCTGCCGGGACGTTGAGATGTTCTCTCCCTCTCACGTTCCGCCACCTCCTTCTCTAGCATTACTGCTTCGCAGAAGGAGGTGACGGCGTCCCGTTCCGTCTCTCCCCCCATTCCTTCCACTTCTCGCGATGGTGTGCTAATGAATATTCATTATTTAAATTAATTATAAATTATTTTAATTTTCATTAATACAACCCTCTTAGATCATTTAACCCCACTGTATGACTTTTCATGCAACGGTCATTAAATTAACTTAGAGGGTTATATTGATGGATTTAATTACTCTCACACGCTGTATTCTTAGCTATGTCATCATCATCATCATCAGCCTATTAATGTTCCCACTGCTGGGACACAGGTCTCCTCTCTATGAGAGGGAATGGGCTTTAATCCACCACGCGGGCCCAGTGCGGATTGGTAGATGTCGCATGTCTTCGAATTTTTGGTTCCTAGAACCAAATGCCGGTTTCCTCACGATGTTTTCCTTCACCGTTTTGAGAGCAGTGGTGATGAAATAAATTACACAAAGTAATGCGCCTGCCTGGGTTCGAACCCACGACGTACTGTTCGTAAGTCGGGGCCGCCACCACGGGGCCACCGCTGCTGCTTAGCTATGTATAGATGTTAAATTGTAAATCCTTGATTGGCTGTAGGATTAGTTAAAATAGTTTAGGTTAACATTGTAGAGAGCTGTGGATTTTGTGATAAATAAATAAATAAATAATTCTGTAACTACATACATATAACGCGACTGCATAGTTTGTTTAACATACAGCCTGACTGCAAATTGCAAAAAAACCTAAGGAAACTTGAATTTCACGGGCTGTCCTGGCGATTTTCTTTTAAAATAAAGATATGAAGCTACGTATATAGTCTCTTCACAGCCACTACTTTCTCTGATGATTCTATGATGTCTGTAAATAAATACCATTTTGATTTTATGAAACATGCAAAATCATATAACAACAACAACAACAGCCCATAACGTCCACTGCTGGACATAAGCCTCTCCCATGATGGGAGTAATTTGCCGTAATCTCCACGCTTGGCAGGCGGATTGGAGATCGCAGTAATGAAAGACTAACAGAAAACGCTGCTGCCCATTTCTGGTCGCCTTATACGACACCCGTGAGTGTAATGGGTTGGTTCTATTCTACTCTGCCGGATACCACACGGCTGTAAAAAATCATAATATGGATATTATCTGCGAAAATTTACTATTCTAAAGCTTATATTTCTGTGGAGAAGAACTAGCAGTAAACTTCATGGACGAGTGTCCAGTTTATGTCCCGTTTATGGCCCATAGACAGCTGAGCTTTGACCTAAGAAGACAAGTGTTTATGCCCCATTAAACGGGTTTACCCGATAATCTAGAATCACTCAAGTTAGAAGTGCGGATAAAGAATATGAAAACAAACAACAATTGGATAAATTAAGTTTAGGTTGGTTGCTTGTAAAATAAATGTTGCACCTATCCATACTCATGATCTACCTAGCCTTTTCCCAACTATATTGTGGGCAGGTTACAGTCTAACCTGAATACCTGTATTTTACATGAAGCGGCTGCCTTCTGACCTCGACAACCCAGTTAGTACTGGGTAATACAAATACCCCTTGGTAAGACTGGTTGTCAGACTTTCGGGCCGCTGACTACTTAACGACTGTCAAAGATCTACAATGGATAGCCGGGACCAACGGTTTAACGTGCTTTCCGAGGCATGGAGGAAACTCGGAATGTAATACCTATTGTTACTGCGTAAGTTTTCATGGCCCACAGATAGATAATGACCTGAGTTTGGACTTAAAAGGGCCTTTCCCGGCGCGTCTATCGTCAACGCGAGCATGGTCGAATAGCTTGTTGTTTCATCCAGAGTGACAGCGGCGATATTCTTTCAACACCCCTGTCTTTTTTTTTCGGATGTGAAATCATCAACGGACTCTTCGCGCTCTGGGCGGAGCAGGAGGAATTGTCAGACTTTTACTGACTAAAACCCATCCATGTTCCTTCATCACCCTTTGTGTTCCGCGGTCACGGTATCTCTTTCGAACAGTCCCGCAGCCCGGGCAGGCATCGGTCCTTGCGGACCCCTTCCTTTTGCTGACTCTCTTTGAGGCGCGCGTGGAACATGAATGCGCCGTCGACACGGCCTGTCGTCATGAGAAAGACGGACGGCGAGCTAGCCCATAGCTCTCCATCCACGGGCCCCTCGAACTCCCCTGTCTCACCTAGCCTAACTCGCACCACTCGTCTCCCGCGCAACTCATTCCGTCTAACGCGATAACATTGAACAAAAAATAGTGTTCGATAATTTCTTAAATTTGTTTCAAGAAATACGTGTTTTTCTTACAAGTTTGTGAAATAAATATTTCTTATTTAGGATATCCATTACATGCGCAAGGCTTCTATGGATGTTTTCTTTACTTTTACAATATATGAGTACATTAGGAACGGTCAAAGTTGAGGCAAAACTTGTGCAAAACAGCAAAATTTGGAGGCTCATACTGATTTTTTTTTTACATTTTTTTTTTTGCTTTGATAGAAGCCTGGATAAAGTGCATACGATACCCATTAGTTCAAAAAATCAAAGATATATGTGTAACAACGGCATAATCACATACGAGCGTTTGTATAATAAAATTAAAAAAAAAAAAACTTTTTAAAAACAAGCTTTTATTACTTATTAATAAAAAGAACTGAAAAGGTAAAAATAATCAAAATCAAAATCAAAGCATTTATTTCAAGTAGGCCAGTTCCAGGCACTTTTGAATTGTCGAAACAAAAATAAAAATTAAATGTAGCTACAGTCACAGTCACAAGACATAAAAACTGTGAAAGTACTGTAGATGCCCATTCCCTAGCGTAGATCTCTATGGAGAAGAACGGGCAAGAAACTCCATGGACACTCTTTTATATCAAAATGTTGTTACAAAATCTTGGTTACATCATTTATGTTAAGATGGTATATTATGTGAGAACAATGTAGCAAGATGTGCACGTTAAAAGTGTCCATAGTAAAAACAAAAAATACAATTAAAAAATAAACATTCAAATAAGCCATGGCAACTAAGAGATGACCAGTCGCAACTGACAGCGCCCGTTCACGAACATGACGCATGGATCAGCACCATTCAGCTCAACCATTTCGAAGGGAACTAAATGATCCAACACACGCGCCACCATCAGCGAGACATTAGAGTAAACATGACATACTCTCAACCGCCAGGGCACATTCAAGTCAAGAAATGAAAATAAAAACGTAGGATTTCAGTGAATGATAGCTTTCTAGTACATAGTACTCACACAATATGGGCTATGCGATTATATAATACTAGAGATTGATTCTATACAATGCAAAGATAGTTGTACAATCTTCATCAGCTCCAACAATTCTATTTAATGCTATCAATTTATGCGCCCCTGTCCATGTGGAGCAGGACCAGCATCGAGCCACGCATTTTTATCAGCGATATAATCGCCCAACTTGTAATAAGCTTGCTTACATAGTGTGCGTTTGATACATGTTTTAAATTTCGTCTCATTCAGTTCAAGAATACTTTGTGGAATTTTATTATAGCATCTCAAACAGTACCCCATGAAAGATGAGTCTACTTTAGCGAGTCTGAAGCCTGGCTGAATGAGTTGGTCCCTATTTCTAGTACTGTAATTATGTCTATCACCTCTTTTACCAAAAAGGTGCAGATTTTTTGTGACGTACATTATGTTTTCGTAGATGTACTGACAATGTACCGTCATGATGCCAATATCCTTAAACAGTTCCCTTAGAGAATCGCGCCTACGAAGATTATATATGGCTCTGATGGCTCTTTTTTGCAGAATAAATATAGACTCAATATCTGCAGCCCGTCCCCATAGCAAAATGCCATAAGACATTATACTATGAAAGTAACTAAAATAGACCAGTCTAGCGGTATCTACATCAGTAAATTGACGAATTTTTCTAATAGCATATGCCGCTGAACTTAGCCGCGCCGCAAGGGATGTTAAATGAGAACCCCATTGTAGCCTTGAATCAAGCGTAATCCCCAGGAAAACCGTTTTATCTACGAATTCAATATTATTATTATGTTTCTCTTTATTCAATATTATTTCACAATCACTACTTCTAACATATATTATATAACATATATTTAAACCTGATAAGAAAAATAAAAGCGTGTTACATTTTTTTGCATAATTACCTACATTATTTTTCTTTTGTAGTGAACATGTAACATGCTTTTATTTTTCTTTTCAGGTTTAAATTATTTTTACCTTTTTAGTTCTTTTTATTAATAAGTAATAAAAGCTTGTTTTTAAAAATGTTTTTTTTTTTTTTTAATTTTATTTTTAACTTTTTAGTTTTTGGTCATGTTGTTCCCACGAGTATAAGATAAAAACGGTCCATCCCCCCAGAGGTCCATTGTACCAGATAAGGGCTTCAGTACAACAGGATTCGCCCTGATACCCTGAGGCGCAAGCGCAACGTTAGTGATATGACATATTTATACACCCTCATACCATTCAGCCCTACACGTGCTCACCTTGGGATTGGGTCATCCATCTAATCAAAAACAGAATCCACATTCATAACAAACGGAACGAACGAACGAATGAACTTATTTTACCAAAGATGGGGTCGCATATTCACAACCACCACCACTCACCACCCATCAAGTCGAATTAAACTCGACAGGGTAGTGACGCTTAATTACTGAGTTCCTATAGCCACTTTCCTGCTCCACCATCAGACCAGGGTCCATCTACCACCAAAGTACTCATCAAGATGAATCAAACGAGCCCAAACTCGATGGGGTTATGTCGTTTAATTACCGAGTTCCTATGGCCACCTTCCAGCTCTAAAGTACTCATCAAGAAGAACAAACGAGCCCAAACTCGATGTGGTAACGTCGTTTTATTATGAAGATCCTATGTTCACCTTCCAGCTTCATCGTCAAACTCTGGTTACCATTTATGACCAAAGTACTCTTCAAAACGAATCAAACGATCCCAAACTCGATGTGGTTATGTCGTTTTTTATAGGAGTTCCTATGGCCACCTTTCAGCTCCATCATCAGACCCTGGATGCAATATACAGACAAAGTACTCGTCAAGACGAATCATACGAGCCCCAACTCGAGGGGGTTATGTCGTTTTATAACGGAGTTCCTATGGCCACCTTCCAACTCCATCATCAGACCCTGGATACCATCTAAAGACAAAGTACTCATCATGACGAATCATACGAGCCCCAACTCGATGGGGTTATGTCGTTTTATAACGGAGTTCCTATGGCCACCTTCCAGCTCCATTATCAGACCCTAGATACCATCTAAAGACAAAGTACTCATCAAGACGAATCAAACGTGTCCAAACTCGATGGGGTTATGTCGTTTTATAACGGAGTTCCTATGACCACCCTTCAGCTCCATCATCAGACCTTGGATACGGTCGAAAGACAAAAGAGACGAATCAAACGTGTCCAAACTAAATGGGGTTATGTCATTTTATAACGGAGTTTCTATGGCCACCCTTCAGCTCCATCTTCAGACCCTGGATACGGTCGAAAGATAAAGTTCTCATCAAGACGACTCAAACGAGTCCAAATTCGATGGAGTTATATCGTTTCATAACAGAGTTCCTATGCCACCTTCCAACTCCATCATCAGACCCTGAATACCATCTAAAGACAAAGTACTCATCAAGATGAATCAAACGTGTCCAAACTCGATGGAGTTATATCGTTTCATAACGGAGTTCCTATGCCACCTTCCAACTCCATCATCAGACCCTGAATACCATCTCAAGACCAAGTACTCATCAAGACGAATCCAACGAGTCCAAAATGGATGGGGTTATGTCGTTTTATATCGGAGTTCCTATGGCCACCTTCCAGCTCCATCATCAGACCCTGGGTACCATCTAAAGACAAAGTACTCATCAAGACAAATCAAACGAGCCAAATTCGATGGTGTTGCGTCATTTCATTACAGAGTTCCTATGGCCACCTTCCAGCTCCATCATCAGATCAGCTCCATGTTATTATAAAATTGCATTGCCCCACGATATACATAAGTGTGCAAAATTTCAGCTCAATTGGTAACCGGGAAGTGGATCAAATTGAACTTGCAAGATTTGATTACAGACAAACACCGGGACAGGTGAAACTAAATAAAAGCTTGTAAAAAGTGTGGCGGCTTGGCCACTCTTAAACTTACTTTTAATCATAGTAGTACGTTCTTTTGGGATAAATTTACGACCTTCTTGTGGGTGAAGATGAGGCGAAAAAAAGCCAATAGAAACCTGAGCAGGGTAATTTGTTTCTCTGAATGTATGAGGTCAACCTGCTTAATTTCTTATTACGGGTTCCGTATGCAATTCCTAATGGCCTTTTATTGCGTCGTTAAAAACGAATAGGTATATAAAAGCCTCTTTTATTGCCTTAATTAAGTACTTAATATTTAAATGCTTAGATGTATATAAAAGCGTGCCGAAATTGCCCTTGAGGGTCATTTAATCAATGTAACTTAGCTTGATGTATCCTCCGTTAAACCATAATAAACATAATCAATGTAACTGAGCTCTGACCTCACAAATTAACACTTTAAAGTTCAAGTAAGTATAATGAACACCAACACAGGACAATGACCTGCGAGTAATCGAATAATGTCCACCCTTAATGATTACAGCCAGCGAAAGAGTAAATTACACTGTGTGGAGGAATATATTAAGGAGATATCTACCTACTGTGTAATTATATTGAAAAGAGCTTTATTAGTCAGTCACGGAAGGGTGTAAATCAGTCTTTTAATAGTCACAATGAAGTTATATACCAATTTATATAATAATAATTAGAAGGAATATACTAAATATTAATACTAAAAATTACTTAGAAGACTTACTATAAAACTACTACTATAACTTAAAATTACTTACATAAATTAGATACTATTATTTATTTAATGCAAACTTTTATAGATTTTTTATTCCCGAATCTTTACTTTCTACAACAAGAATTTGAGTGGGTGTACTACAACTATGTATAAAACCCGACTAGTGGAAAATCATGCTCGAATTAAATTCAAGTATAAATTCAAGTAACTCCAAGTAACAATTAAATTCGGGTTTTACAAGGTAAAATCGACTCCTCCTATTGTTGAAGTCGGTTTAAATGTAGTTTGTTATAATATATGCCCGGGCTATAATTACAAATCTATTGACAGCTTATTCATAAAAATCGGATGAATAGTTTGGTAAAAATATGATGCACATTTTTTTTTCAGTCTGTAAACAATCGTTGTTAAACCTAATAACAAAAATGTGTTTTAGTACAAACAGGTGTGATATTATGTTATGATTCGCTTCATTTACATAGAATGTTGATAATTGTTTCGATAAAGGTTTTTAACCCGACGCCATATTGCACAGATACAATCAATACCAAGAGCGTTCCAATTGAGATACGGCTGTCAAGTTCATTTAATCTATTCTGTTTCAGACTAGATTCAAACACAGATACGTTTACTAGAGGGGGGAGGTAATGCCAGTTCAGTTTCTAGGTCACCCGCATACTGTTTCAGTTGCTGTCAACTACATATAACATTATCCTTACGTATACATAAAACATAATTATTACTTTTTGATTTATGAATGTTTAAAAAAGGCCCTAGAATTACAGACTTTTATTTTAATTTTTACTACACTTTAGGTGTTACTGTTTTTGTTTTATAGTCTATATTTTTCTGTCTATATATTCTATATTTTTCTATATAAATACTATTTACATACTTTTATTATCACCTTTTATCCCTTGTATCTTGTATCATGTTGTAGAGACATCTACTTTTTATTTATTTTATGGCACCTTTATTTGTTATCTCCCAGTTGCAGCAACAATACATCATTTATCAATCATTCAAACCAAACTGTTCCTTATTTAACTTAGATTATCATATAAATCTGTCAAGAATGTGACGTATCAACATATTATACACCTTATATTCAAGATGCCGAACGCTACCTAAATAACTAAGTAGGCACGTACCACTTGATGGCACCACAAATTCCAGTGATTGAATTCAGACTAGGTAAGGTTCTCAGAATTCCCATAAATAGCATGTCTGTGAAAACAAGTAATTCATGAGTTAATTGTTTAGGCGGGATTTGGAAAGTGTATTTTTAACGCAGAATATAATTATAGATAGAAATAATTGTTCGAACGAACGTTATTGCACACGTTGTAATGCCCGACTTTCCATATTTACATAGTAGTACCAACATTGATAGAAATACGATATCATTTGCCTCTTCCCAACTCTGTTGGGGTCGGCTTCCAGTCTTATTGGATTCAGCGGCATAGCAGTATTTTACATGGAGCGACCTCTTATTCAGATAAGAGGTCGCTCCATGTAAAATATTATTATTATATATAGCATTCCTCAGTACCAACTTAGTTGTGGAGGTCAGACTCCACAACTAAGTTGGTACTGAGGAATGCTATACCCCTTGGTAAGACTGGTTGACAGACTGTTGGGCCACTCTCTACCTGTAACGACTGTCAAAGGTCTGTAAATGAGAGCCGCGACCAACGGCATAACGTGCTTTCCGATGCATGGAGGAACCTCGGTATGGAATGGGTGGTCACCCATACACGGACCAACCTAGGCAAGCACGGCTTAACCTGAAGATTGACCCGAGCGGCTGTTATTATTTATCCACGAGCTCCTCCATTGATAGATATGCGTAGGTATTATGTGTAAAACTTTACATAATAGAAGCCAGATATAAATCATGTTATTCAAGGCATTGTTACGTGTATTTGATTTGATTCATTGTCTGGGAGAAAGGCAGACTGTTTGGTCTTGTTAAATATATAAGGGCCAATTATAATAGAACAGGGCTAAGCAAACGAGTATACGGAGAAAATAAAATTCTGAGTCCACTAACGAAATTATCTAACTGTTTGGCTGTTTCTGGATAAAATATATTTTGTAGAATTTTAGAATTTTTAGAATTTATTTATTTATTTGTGAGAATGTAGTTTTTCATAGTATGATGTTAATATTTTTTTAAGTTCTATAGACTCTACCACAATATGTGGTGTACAAATATTAAATAACTAGCTTCTGCCCGCGACTTCGTACGCGGAACCTCTTGCTTTTGCCAGCGACAACGGGGTCGTCAAAATCATAGATCCGATACTTACGTCTGATGTCGAAGCGCAATTCTCTATCCGTGAACGTCTCCGACTCGCGAGGCAATGTGTGACGTTCACCATCAGCAGTCGGTCGCGCATCACGTTCCCCACTTGTCTCTAGATACCTAGAAGTCGATGTGTAGATACGCTGTGAACTCAGGCGTAATTCTCTTTCCGCGAACGTCTCCAACTCGCGAGACAATGCAGGCGTTCACGATCAGCGGTCAGTCGCACATCATATTATTTACTGGTCTCTAGAGACCTGGATTTAGATGCGTAAATACGCTGAGAACGCAGGCGTGCTTCGCGATCCGAAGAGGTTTCCACGGAGCGAGTTGAAGCCTAATGTTCTCGAACAGCATCAAGTCTCTCCTGACGCTCTTCGGTAGATTCTTGGGATCTTATGATCCTCAATCTTTTAGCTCCTTTGGAACATTGGAAAAGATTTGACCTCGTTCTAGGCATGGTTATAATTTAATAAAAATCTAAGTGACTGCTCCGCTGCGTTACCGGGTAGGCTACCGTGTCACGAAGATAAATGGAAAAGGAAATGGAACACTAAAATAACATAAGCCGGAAGGCATATTTATTCGATAAAATAAAAAAATAAAAGGTTTCTGGCCAGTAGAGCCAAATTTTCAATGATATACCATCGTCATCGAAAATCAAATCAGTCCTAAACGTTCACCGCGTGGAGGTACTCCCAGCTTATGTAATTTTATAATTATACAATGAAATTAGTGATAGCTTTGATTTTCACATCAGATGTTTCTGAAGGGACAGGAAATGCCCATCAGACCGAACAACTTTTGCTAAGACGTCATTCCTATATGTGTTAAGGTGTAGCTGGGCTCTTGGAGTTCCACAACAGGTGTTCCAGATCTTCGATTTTTATAAGTCAACAGAGAGTGGTCATCAGATTAAACAACTTTTGCTAAAACGTCATTCCTATATATATATGTTAGTGTAGCTGGGCTCTTGGAGTTCCACATCAGGTGTTCCAGATCTTCAAATTTATTCTCTCAGCAGAAAATTCTCATCACTATGGTTTCATTTTTGTATCTCTTATAGTTTAGCTGGTCTGTTGTGGTTCTGCATCAGGTGTTCAAGTTTCAAAGATAAGTTATAGCCTATTATGTTGCCCAGACTTAATACCTATACAACAAAAAAAAATATTCAAATCCGTCCAGTAGTTCCGAAGATTAGCGTGTACAAACAAACAGACACACAGACAAACAGACACAGACAAACAGACAGATTTTTTTTTTTGGATTCGTGCTCTATTACTGTTTCTAAACCGCCTCAATTATTTCTTTTTTAATATATTCAATGTACAGACACGGTTTTTTTACTGTTTTATTATATTAAAAATATATGTAAAGATAAAATGTAATTCATAAAGCTAAGTAAACTAAGTAAAAACGGCATTGTAATTGTACCTTGTGGAAGAAAATAAATCGTTGTCAAAATCAAAGCATTTAAAATCCGCGCCACCACTCAAGTCCGATAGACGCGGCGTTGCTATCGCAGAAATTAGCCAATCAAAACCGTCCGTAAGTGTTTTGCGCCAATCACGTGGCACTTGCATAACCTAATGAATTTAGTTCCCGCTTTTGCCGTAAGACTTCAGTGGTGGCGCGGGCTTTATTTCAAGTAAGCTAGTTACAGGCACTTTTGAATTGTCGAAACAAAGATAAAAATAAAACAGCCTTTACACTGAATATTGATTGTGTTAAAGATAGCATATGACACAGAGAACGGTGTCATAGAGTGTTTTCACTGAGAATACTGAGATGACAGCTTATAGAGCCGAATGAATGAAAATAAAAATATGACACCTACCCACTTTGATAAAAAAAAAACGTTACTTCAAGCAAAATATAATTATACTCACTAGTATCTGATCACTCATTAACTCAGTAAAGCACCCGAGGCACTGAAACTTTCAAACAGTGAGGTAAAGTTTCGAGAAATTGGGAACTCTGCTATTGAAACCAGATAGGGTAACATTGTACTGAAAACAGTATCATATCACTTCTACGAAGTTACCTAAAAAGGTACTTTGTTGTGTTGAGAAATTTGAAAAAATTGTCAGTTAACATTTTGACGCCCTAGCTCGAGCGCGTGGTGGCGGTAAAAGTAACGTAATTAGGTCAATTTTTTCTATCCTATAGTATAAGGACGGGACATTAAGGAGAATGAAACATCTCAGATGCCAAGTAAACACTGAATATATTTAGCTGTATTGATACATCTTATATGCCCCTCACACAGGTAGAACATAATATACTTATCTACTATATCACAATAGCATTTAAATAACCCCAAGGATATGAACTTATAAAGTATTTTCAGTTTTAAAATCGCTCGTTTGTGTTTACAACGCGCATTCACTAGTGCCTAAGGAGCTCAACACACGGTTTCTGCTAATGCCGCTGGTGACACGCAACGTGACACGCAACGTTGCTTTTCTTTTGTTTCACTCGATTTTTCACACCATAATGCACTTTGTTTAAACTCCTGTCTATAAGCCGGAATCTATCTGAATATAGTGTGACTGCGCCTACAAAGTAGTTAATCGGATTTAACAAGCCAATTGACGCTAACTGACGAGTAAGCACACATCACAAAACTAAAAGCGTTCCTGTTTTTGGTTGAGAACACGTTTAGTTAACTTTGGGTTGAATGAAAACAAAACTATTTCAGTATATGTTAACTTTAAGTAAAACGAGTTATTTTGCATATAATGGTTATTTTTCAAACAAAAGTTGTAAACCATTTGCTTAGCTATTATAAAAGTAGACTCAAAACTCCTTACTTCCTTAGATATTATAAACGATTATAAACTAGATTATAATATAAAGATGAATGGACATTGTAAATTACTGTAACCTAAATAAATGATAACTATAGCCAATAAAAATACCTATTTTATAACATTATTCATAACATTAATGTGGGAAATCAAACACTTTAAAAACCACTTGAACTATTTTATTTTAATTTATTTAGTCTTTACAAAAATCTTAACGTCTTTACGTCTTCCGTCAAAATCTAGTCTCCCCATACTCTTTCTCTCTCACACATCTTCGCTCTCACTCAATCTGTCATCCCCACATTAATTTATCATGAAATTGAAAAGCTGAACCTTTATTAATGTTTTCCAGCACAGTGGACCAAAATTACTACAATAACGCTCTAAAACAGACTGCCAAACCGTTCAAACATTTATTTTGTCCATCTAACCTTTGTCACCTTTAAAATGTTTCCTTTTTTTATCTGACCTTCCTCATAACAGTCTGGCCAGGACGCTTTGACTGAAAGAGGTCAGTCGTCTTTCAAAGTGTCAAAGCAAGTATCAATCAAGTTAGTTGACCGGGCTGTCAATTTATCACCTAGGACGCTTTGTACTGGCTAGCTTTTACATTTACGATTTATCTTTGTCGTTCCTGTCGATTTGACTTTATCCTAGTTTTGTGGTACGTTTGCTGATAAATTTCGCGGCTTAATTGTGTAACACCTCACCACACCATCTTACAATGGCAATGGTGTCGATTCTGTTGTGCACAAAATAAACTTAATTTAGGCTATTGTTATCTTTTACTAAAAGGCAATGTGAGAAAAGGACGGCTATAGCTATAAACTAAGTTACAGATGTCAAACTAGTTTATGCTTTGCGCTTCACCGTGCTTTTAGTCGACATGTTCATTTGTATAGAATTATTAATTCCAACTAAATTTAACAGCTCTAAATTACGTCCGTCTCTTTCTCGTTTTGTTAGAGAGAAAAAGATAGCAATAGCCTAAATTAAGTTTAGTTTGTGCACAACAGAATAGACACCAATACCGGTTATTTTGACAGTTCAACGACATTCATCGCGTTATTTACATTGTCGAGCAGATAATTAAGGCTTAATCGGTTCATGTAAAATACTGGTATTCAGCTGCATCAAGTTGGACTGAAAGCCAACCCCAACATGGTTGAGAAAAGGTAGTGTTGCAACGAATTTGGAATTTTCTCCAAAATCCTTCGGATTGTGATTGAAAGCGTGTTACGCATTTGGAGTGCAGGTTCTTAAATCTAAAAAGCGGGCTGTTTTTCTTACCGCTCGCTAATATTTTGTTTACCGGTCCCATTTTAACAATCCCAATTTACCTGTAAACAAAGATACACGAATTAGTTACAACCAAAAACGGTAGGTAAGACGTCAAGCATCACGCAAAAGGGATTATATTAAGAGGGTAGGCAGCGGCTTTCTCGTAGAAGTTACAACGGCAGGCTGAGATTATAAACCCATTTGCGTAGTACGGAGATTATGAATTTAAGCCTTTGTGACTCTACGTAGGAGTTGTACGGAGACCCACTTTGTGTGGGCAGGGAAAATGAAAAGCAGAGATACAATAAAATTGTTTTTTGTTTGACTTGTGTGACAGACTGCCTTCGCTGTAATTGAATTTTTTTTTATTACCCGTCTGAGGGTAATGTGTTTGTCCGGTCTCTGTGTATGTTTGTTCCTTTGTGGTGCTCTAGTGACCAAACGCGTGGACTGATTTTGGTGGTTCTTACTTCCATCGATTTGTTTTAATCTTGCGAGTATCACTAAAGACATAGCAGTAATCACAATTCAATAAGAGACGCATTCCATGTAATAATAAGTTTATATTTTAATTGTTTTCGTCTGCTTTTCATCATATTTTAGAGAATTAATTTCGCTAAGTGTATATGTATAATACATCCATATGAAACTAAAATAAAATAAATAAAATGTTTTATAGGAAGCAAAATACTCATTTACAAAAAAATACAAAAATGGTTAAACAGCAAAAAACATAGAAAAATAAATATTAGGGTATGTAAATAAAGGTCTGCAAACAACACAGTCTTTCGTCAATTTTTTTTCTCGCTTAGGTGACCAGAAATGGTACCAACAAATATTAAAAAGAATCTAGATGTTTTGTCAAACTAAAAAGCCGCGCAGCAGGGGTAGGTTACTAGTGTTTCAATAAATTGAAATTGTTTAGTTTAAACGCTAGTTTATATTCCTTTCAATTGAAAACTAGAGGTCTTGACAGACAAGGTCACGATATTAAAAAGACAATTCTACGTCTCATTTTTTGCATTCAATGTTAAAGGGTACGTGTTCGTCATGGACGTTTATACATTATAAATATGGATTAAGTTTTTTTTTTCATCTACTTTTCTTTGCGTGGAAATAAATAAAACTAAGAATATTATGGTATACTAGGAATACCTCTAGGGTAAACCAGAAAGTTTATGGATAGAATTAGTTACTTTAGGTGCTTGTAACTTTTCGGCAAATAAAATGAGGCATAAAGAGAGTTGTAAAAAGCTTATTAAAAGAGCTTATAGCTGGAGAATTTCGTACACTTTGTTTTTTACAAATCTTATTTGGTTTAAGTCACGGACAGATAAGACACAGCCTTTAAGAAATACTTAACTTCTGAATTTGAGCAATTGGTATAATATTTTATCATTTTTGTTGGTGAGAAATTAATCTCATCAAGCACACGGCTTGTATTTAATTGATTAAATGTCATATAGTCTTGAGGTGATAGCAATGGGTGAAGGGTTTAATATTAAACAGAGGTAATCTCTTCGGTCATTTACACAAGCCTCAATTTTGACTAAGAATTGAACCCAAATAACTGCTGTTCGACTTTGATAGCGTCCTTAGAATATCCAATTAAACGGATCTCGGGTCAAGTGGCTCCTGTTATGATGTTCAGAAAATCCTTTTAATTTGTGTGTATTTGGTTTCGACAGACTAGTCTGGAGGCACACAGAACGAAAACCTAATGGAAAAATATTACTAGTTTGTTGACTCGCACAATACTACATTTTTCTACTTATATTATTAAGTAAAGTTGGTTAAAGAAGTACCCAAAACTTTTTCACTATTTCCCCAAAAAGAAAGAATTTTGACAAGGAACACGTCCGAATATTTTTGTTTTTCTCTCTACACCCAAGCCACCAATTTGTTCGTGCAATAGTTTTAACCAACTCGGGAGTTTATACCAGGAATACTTTTTCTTGTATATTTTTATTTGATAGATTGTATGTAGATGGATGGAGGATCTTGTGGCTAAATAATAAATGTCGCACGGGTCTTCATGGGTAAGCCGCGCTTGCCAGGATCGGTCTGTGGATGGGTGACCATCATTACATACTGTGTTTCCTCCGTGCCCCGGAAAGCATGCTACGCCATTGATCCCAGCTGTAATTTGTAGATCTTTGATAGTCGTTACAGGTAGTCAGTTTGAAAACCAGTCTTACCAAGGGGTACCGTATTACCCGTACTAACTGAGTAGTGGAGGTCAGATAGGCAGTCGCTCCACTGGTACTCGCTGGACTGGTATTCAGCTGTTTCGGGTAAGACTGGAAGCCAACCCCATTAGAGTTGGGAAAAGGCTAGACAGATGATGAGATTGTATTTAGATGATTTTGCAGAGGGCCTACGTGAGAACTTTTCGAAGGTTGCATTACTGTAACGACCTTAACAGGTCAACGACTATAAATACTTGGTTGAGGTAAATGCGGGCAGAAAGATTGGCTTTCATCTGAAATATTTGTATGTAGATAAGAATAGTAAATGTTCAGGTGGTTTATTTATGGGGACTATGAACTGAGTTTGAATTTTTGCCGTTATTGGGCTAGCTCCTTGTCCGTCCGTCTTATGATGACAGGCCGTGTCAACGGCGCGTTTGTGTTCCACGCGCGCCTCAAAGAGAGTCAGCAAATGGAAGGGGTCCGCAAGTACCCATGTCTGCCGAGGCTGCGGGACTGTTCGAAAGGTATACCGTGGCCCCGGACCACAAAGGGCGATGAAGGAACATGGATGGATTTTAGTCAGTAAAAGTCTGACACTCCCTCCTGTTCCGCCCAGAGCGGGAGGAATCATTTGATGATTTCCCATCCGAAAAAAGGCAATATTTACCAATGAAACCAAACACGACATTTTTGTGATCATCATGTTTAAATGTGTTGATCACATTCAGTTTCATTGATGTTTACGCTTAGTTTTATATTTAAAACTTGATAGTTCAAAGTATACGCATGTATCTGTGTACATAATTTACAAACTATATATACAATATTAAATAAATATACAAAATAAATAATTACAAAAGATAAGACTAAAATTAAGTACGTATATGCACAACGACGAGGAAGACGAGGAAAACAACAGATGGAGGAGGCGAAATTATTTGAAAAATATAGAATTATAAATTATACCTATAAAAGACTAATCAGTAGACACAATATTTAAACAATCGACATAAATCTTCTGGAAATTTGGTAACGGAGAGGTATTCCTCAGAGCGCACCTATTTTTAAACGCAACCATTTGAGCGCAACTAAATTATTCCTCGAAGCGCAAGCATTAGTTGCGCTCAGAAATTCAAGGACGGGAGGTTATAGGGAATAAAGGCTGTTTTTATTTTTATTTTTTTTTATGCACAACGTCGACAATTTATGCGAGTGAGTTTTTTTTATGCGTTCTCCTCCACATTGCTATCATCCAGGATCGTGCCCAGAACACTGGCTGACTGTTTTCCAACCCCTTTTTCGTTTATTGAAGAGTAGAAAATAACAAGAATTTGGTTAAAATAATGAAACTTTCTTCATAATGTTGTTCCCCTTTAGTGATTTATGTCTCCAGTCTCTCAATTTACTCTACAATCCAGTGCCCTCCAATGGCTTGTAAAATTGCTGCTTATCATATAAATTATTTTAAAGTACAACTTTAGGAACTTTTTCTACGATAATACTGATTTATTATACTGCATTGTGTCTAAAATGTTTACTGTCTACAAAATAAAAGTTTTTTCGTTTTCTTATTCATGTAAATTACTCACTTGATCACTTGCAAGTACTTTCAGAGGAAGAAAAAGAATTTTATTTATTGACATAAAGCTCGCTTAAAAAAAAGTTTTGAAGTTTAACACGTTTGTTTTCGCGACCCTATAAAAACTATACGTCCTTTCTTATAATAGAAACCATCTTTTTTATCTTATGATTAGTGCCTAACCTAATGTGTTTTAATGCCGCCAAAATTAAAAAGAATAAAAATAATTCTAATGTCGTGTGAGAGTGAATGTGTGTGGTTGAGTGTGCATGCGTGTGTGTGTGAGTGTGCATGCGTGTATGTGTGTGTATCTGTGTGTGCAGATGTGTGGATTATTTTATGGTTTATTTTCTATATTTTTTATATTATATTTATATATATATTATTTTTTATATTATAAATATTACATATTTTTTATTTTATGGTTTGTTTTATGTCTCTTCATATGTCAGTTGGGCACACCATTTTGTAATGTTTTTTTTTGCAAGAAAATTTGCTCATGTCTTTAATGTCGCAGCTTTTGCTGACTCTATTATAAATATGTATATGCGAGTAAAACGGGCATCGTCTGGCTAAGAGGCTATTTGCTTCGGGAAGGGGAATGTTGAGGACACGTTTAGAGATAAGTTTTTCAAAATCGGATCTATTTTTTAATGTTTTGTGAACAAGTAATGTTGCCTTTAGGATAAATAATTGCCGCACTCTTAAGACAGCCAACTCCTTATAAATTAGGTCAGTTGGGTAGCGGAATGGTTTTTATAGAGCTACTTTTATAACAGCTATTTGAGGTCCTTCTATCTCTATAACAGTGCTTTTCCCGGCTGCTCCCCAAACAGAAATCCCGTATTGAAGTACTGACTGACACAGAGCAAGGTAAATTGTGCGTAGAATTTCAATAGGTGCAGTAACGTAATTTTTTCATAACAAATATCAGTTTCCTAACGCGACCAGAGAGCAGGTGTATATGTGATTTGAATGAGAGGTTTTCGTCTAATGTGATGCCAAGGTATTTGATTGAGGCAGTGTGATCTATAACTAAGCAGGTACAGGGTGTAAGCGGTGATGTCTGGTAACTGCAGCAATGGTATTTAAGCATAAGATGACGTGGAGGTCGAGAAGATATTGTTTTGAAGAATGTAATGAACTTAGTTTGTTTATATTCAGAGTCAAGAGATTTGCGTCAAGGGCTTCAGAAATAGTTAATAGTCCGATTTCTGCAAGGCGGTACTCGGCTTTACAAATCGTCGAGAAATATCTCTCACGCTGGTTTCCTCACGATGTTTTCCTTCACCGATGCAAGTGATAATTATACAGTAATACATACCATAAAATCAAGACAAAACAATAAACTTATTTTGAGCAGGTTAATTCGATAGTAATTTTATACAGTGATGATTAACAATATGAGCCTTAGTACTATGGGTAAAATTGGTTTGTTTGCAAAAAAATGTGAATGATTATCAATTTAGGATAAATCTGAATACAATCAAACCTAAATACATATAAGTAAAAATAAACGTTGAAATGAAGGTTTTGAATAAATCTATTCTGTGTGAATTTCGAACAAAACGTGTTGAATGTGAATCCAAGAATCGTGGATAAAGACTACAATGAGGATTGGTTCCAAATCCCAATGCAACAAACATAAAATTAAACGAAAGAATATTGCCTTGAAAATGGAACTGAACAGTTTTGATTATTTTAAAGCATACATTTATTTAAGATGAAAAACATGCATAAATTTTTCAGTTATATAGAAATGTATTTTATGATTACCGTTAATTGATCACACTCTCTTGACTTAATTTGAATGTATAAGGGGTCGGCGGGCGCAGTGTGTTTTCATCTTATTTTTATATAGAAACGTTAAAAAAAATTAAATATTATATCTTGAAGCCGTGTGGTATCCGGCAGAGTAGAATAGAACCAACCCATTACACTTACGGGTGTCGAAGGCGACTAATGTCTGAGGCAGAACACCTTGCGCCTCCGTAGACCTGAGAATGGGCAGCAGCGTTTTCTGTTAGTCATTCATCACTGCGATCTCCAATCCGCCTGCCAAGTGCGGAGATTACGGCAAATTCCTCCCATCATGGGAGAGGCTTATGTCCAGCAGTGGACGTTATGAGCTGTTGTTGTTGTTGTATATCTTGAAGGTCATATTGCTAAAAATTTGTCCGTCAATCGAATATCAATAAAACGTCAGTCTTCAATAAGCTATTATTCTCCATCTCTATTTAGGATCTCCCGTTGTTATTGTATTTACTACAATAGGACAATGTTAAGGCTACGTTTACACGGCGTTGATCTGTGCCTACGTTAATTTGGTATCAATTCCATACTGCATTTGTTTTTAGTCATAAGAACATTGGGGATTATCAACATGTCATCATCTACCTCCGTCTCGTCCATTCTAACCGGGTGCAGCTGAATACCCAGTAATTTACATGGAGCGACTTCCTATCTGACCTCCACAAACCTGTCACTGGGTAAGACCTCCTGGTAAGACCGGTTGTTAGACTTTCGGGCTTCTGACTACCCGTAAAGACTGATATTGACATGTGATTCAGACATTTTAGCGCAAAATATGTGCTGTGTGAACGGCCGTTTACTAAAACCAATACTGACGCCAAATGGTCGAATAGACAACACTTAACATCACACTTTGCCATTATCGTTGAATCTAATGCGACAGTTAGGCGTGAGTTATTTGAAGACAACGCGTTATCAAAAGGAATTATTTCATATGTTTTATGACATAAACCATTATCATCGTAATTGCATTATGATTGTATTGTTATGAGTCGTTTCTATGCGTGGGACGTGAGTCACAAAATTTCGAGGAAACGTAGTCCATTATTACGCGGTTATCATGCGTAATGATCATAACTCTTTTCTTCTTTTTATATGACTAAAAAAACAGACGTACCTACAAATAAATATTTTGGAAACCTCTTCAACAAAAAGCGTTCAACTCCTAAATTATTAAGGGCTTATGACCCCCACAAATGGCGCAGCATGATCCTCCGTTACGTCTAAAATACTGCAGCATTAATTTTGAAATAAATATATGGTAAAGTTGAGGATTACTATGTGTGGCGAAAACACGATTCCATAAACTTTTCTCGATAGAAAAACAATTCCAAAGTTACCTTCAAATCGAACAATAAACTGCTGGTATTCAAAAAGTACTTTAAATTAGATCATGAAACTTTGCATAATAACTGAACTAACTATAAAGCAGGTTTTATGTGTTTTATTTTTTTAGTCCAATCAATGGATTTTTTGTAAATCGAAAAAAATCACTCATTTCGCACTATTCGGCCGCAGTGACTGACGCAACAACCGCTTTGTAGTGCATGCTGATTATAACTTTATTCTGACAGTATTTTAAACGAAGCTTGAACCACCACAAATAGAGTTGCTAATTTTAGGTTTAGAAGAGCATTAATAAAGAATTGAACACTCATTAGGATCAAGAAGCCCTTCAAACGAGTCATCTAACATTTTCTTTTAGGCGTTTATTTTCGGGCCACCCTGAAGAGACCGGTGCCCATGGAACAGGCTGTAAACTTAGTTACTGAAGTAGGCTACGAGTAGCAGTTCTCGAAGTGATGCTGAAGCGCTATGGTGGTGGTAATTCTGGATTTTATCATTTTATTTGCAACTGCTGTCCTACAAACAGAAAGTAAACTTCTCGTGTACATAAACAACTCAAGTATGTAACTGGACACATCACATACTAAGTTTCGTCTTCCAAACGTTTGTACCTTTCATCTATTACACAAGACAACTTACAATTAATTAATTTACTAACGTCCAACTATGCGTGGAAGTTTCCGGAATTACACATTTATCTTAGTTACTACCTGTCCCTACTTCGCATAGTTTTACGACTGGATAAAATATAAAGATGTAAAATTTTAATTATTAAGCACTATAATATTGGTGTCGATTTTGTTGTGCACAAACTACACTTAATTTAGGCTATTGCTATCTTTTACTAAAAGGCAGTGCGAGAAAAGGACGGCTATAGCTATGAACTAAGTTAGAGATGTCAAACTAGTTTATGCCTTGCGATTTACCGTGTTTTTAGTAGGCATGTTTTTACGTGCACCCTTCATTTGTATAGAAATATTAGTTTCAATTAAATTTGACAGCTCTAAATTACGTCCGTCTCTTTCTCGTTTTATTACAGAGAAAAAGATAGCAATAGCCTAAATTAAGTTTAGTTTGTGCACAACAGAATCGACACCATTGGTGCCGATTCCCTTGTTTACAAACTAAACCAAATTTAAGTTCAGTGCATCTTTTTCTTTCTATTTCATTAAGAAAAGGACAGAAGATAAATTTTAGTTGATGTTCTGTCAAATTAATCAGCGCCATACAAGTTTTAGACGCGATTAAAAAGTTGACCACTAAAATTACATCAAATTACGTCAGGTGCTGACTAATTTGACAGGATTAAACTAATATTTATCTTCTGTCCTTTTCATAATGAAATAAAAAGAAAAAGATGCATTCAACTTAAATTTAGTTTAGTTTGTGAACAAGGGAATCGGCACCATTATGTATTAATGAATTTTCTAATTTTGATGAATAACTTTTGCATAGTTTAGGAATAACTGACCTCGTTGTTTTTCTTTGTCTTCACAGACCGGCGAAAAACGACTTTCATTATCAACATCTTTATATGTTGGTAATGAAAGTCGTTTTTCGTCTGTCTATAGAATTAAGAAAAGCTTGTGGAGAGTTTGTGTGTACCTACTGCCAATGTTAATTAAAGACGACTATTCTTGTAATCATTAACGATATTTTCGTTTTAAAACAAAAGAACACACGTGTTGTTTACCTCGGTTAGATCATAAAAAAATCACTTTTGTTTTTGATCTCAAAGTCAAAGAAAAAAAAAAGAAAGCACGGTAACATCCCACGTTGAATTCCATTGCTCGCTGTCTACCTATAACCCAGTGTGCCTAAGTTGCGTTATGCCTAGACCAAACGAGATGTGTATTGTGACTTAGGTCAATTCCGTTTTAGTTCAATAACGAGTTGTTTTATGTTGCAGTTAGATCTGAAACCAACACTCAACAAGAATATCTCAGTAGCAACTACGGAGTCTGGATTTGTGCCAAGTTGATGACATAGCCTCGCCCCCTGATGCACGGGATTTAACGGCTGTATATCCCTCAAATGGCTTAGCATGATCCTTCGTTACGCCTAAAATACTGCAGCATTAATTTTGAATTAAATATATGGTAAAGTTGAAGATTAATGCTAGGTTCTATGTGTGACAAAAACACGATTCCATAAACTTTTTTCGATAGAAAAAAAAACTAAAGTTACCTCCAAATCGAACAATAAACCGCTTGGTTCAAAAAGTACTTCAAATTATATCATGAAACTTTGCACACTAACTGAACTAACTATAAAGCAGGTCTTATGTGTTCTATTTTTTTAGTCCAATCAATAGATTTTTTGTAAATCGCAAATAACCACTCATTTCGCAGTATTCGGCCGCAGTGACTGACGTAACAACCGCTTCGTAGTGCAAGCTGATTAGAACTTTATTCTAACAGTGTTTCAAACTTAGTTTGAACCACCACAAATAGAGTTGCTAATTTTAGGGTTAGAAGGGCCTTAAATTACACAGGTGGCAAAATGAGGGTGTACTTTTAGATACACCTGCCTAACTTTTCGGACGTTGCCTGTTTAGTGTCATGTTATTATTACTTAAGCGGTATTGGAAGCGATATTATTACCTAATGCAGAAATTGGATTTTATTCAATCGATTTTATCTTTTTTTTTTTTATATTGACCAAACTAAAATATAAAATCACTTTAATTTGAGCTTGTATATAAGTTTCATAACTATCTCGCAAATAATGGTAGAAATTAATTAAAGTTTTCTTCAATGTAAACCTATTCTATTCAGTATATCAATGACTAGCTGACCCAAGCAACTTCGTCTGCGTCACATAAAAGAGAAACAGCTCATAAAAGGAATACATTTTTCCCCGTTTTTGCAATATTTTTCATTTGTGCTCCGCTCTTTTTGATTGCAGCGTGATGTTATATAGCCTATAGCCTTCCTCGATAAATGGACTACCCAACACTGAAAGAATCATTCAAATCGGACCAGTAGTTCCAGAGATTAGCGCGTTCAAACAAACAAACAAACTCTTCAGCTTTATATATTAGTATAGATTGATTAATTTAGTTTTCAAAAAAAAAAAAATACTTGTAGCTTTTTGATTAACTGCCAAACAATACACGAGCTTAACATTCAACCACTCAAGGGTTAAAAGTAATTGTTTTTGCTGAATCGAAGCACACTCATTCAATTTAACCCCCACAAAGTAAAATAATTTACGTTTCAGAGTATTTAGTCCAGTGGCATTCTGAAAGCAATTAACAATGACTCAGCAATTATTAACAACAACGCCTTTTCCTTTCCCAAAACGATTTATCAAAGTGACTCGTAAATATTTCCACTTATAAACTTGGACGCGGTTTACACAGAAGAGATGTGGCGAGGACGTGTGGCGGTGGCGGATAATCAAAGAAACCTAAAATGAACCTAATATTTATGTCGCATAGCGTCGTTTTTGTCGGGGGAGTCATCTGGTGGCGGCGACAACAGCAACACAGGAAGCGTGGGTGCAATTGTCCTTACAAAAAAATTGGGGCAGTCTTTGAGGAATGCCGCTAGAAGTGAAAACAAAAATTACACAGGCCCCTCCCCAGTCGTAGCACTGGTTATGCACCGCGCATGCCTATATGGTGCTACGCTGTAGTGGATCATCTACGAGTGCTACGAAGCATGACTGCACGTTACGTCAAGTGACGATGAGTTCAATGCTTTCTTTCACCCAAAAAGTGCTCAACGCGCCTAAAAAGATTTCACTTCAAAAACGACGTTATGCGACATAACTACTAGGTTCATTTTAAGTTTCTTTGATTATCCGCCACTGCCACTCCTCCTCGCTATGACTCTTCTGTATAAACCGCGCCTTACGTCCATATGGTGTTCCGGGAACTAACGAGAACATAATTGTGAAAATAGTGTAATTTAGAAAGTTTGTCACAGATTTGGGTCGGGTACGAATGTGTCCTGTTTTAAGTATTAGGAACACTTTGTGTTGAAAAGTTCAACTTGAATGTAAATGAAATAATAATGTTACTAAAACAATTTCACAGAAGCTTCAAAATAATATTTTAAACATATTCCAAAGTCTGAAAGCATCGTTTTCTGGATATTGTCGGAATCAATTAAGCCAAAACCCTTTAAAGTAAATCGTTTGGAAGTAACTGCTACTAAATGAGCACTTAAACGATAAGTGAAGTACCTACTACAAAATTATTGCTTTCTAAAGAAGTTAAAAAAAATGGGATTTCTTATGAAATTGAAAAGTAACGGTCGATCAACCGATGCCCGGTGTCTAGAATAAAGTTCAACACGGAAATCAAGAAACAAAAGGTCACACTCGTAGCGACTGCTACGATTAGTTGACTGAATTTATCATCACCATCATTCTTCTGCCCTTATTCCAATTCATTTGTGGTCGGCGCAGCATATCCTCTTCCATACTTCTCTATTACTTGTCATCTCATCAGACACCTCCTTTTTTGCCATATCATCCTATCGATCCTATCCATATCACGGTCATTCATCATTCAAAGACTTTGTAACAACATGTAACCAAGATTTTGTAACAACATTTTGATTTAAAAGAGTGTCCATGGAGTTTCTTGCCCGTTCTTCTCCTTAGAGATCTACGCTAGGGAATGGGCAACTACAGTACTTTCACAGTTTTTATAAGGGATGCAACGATACGGCTATTACGATACCAATACGAATGACGAATACATCGTAATGGCCAAATACGATAACGAATTACGATACGAATGCATTACGATATTTGTTTAATACCATTTTGATGAATTTATTGGAAACTTTGTTGTATGTTATTATTGTAAGACTAAGTAAAGTAAAAGTATAAAAAAAGTTATGCATTTTTAATCAATATATTTATTAATTTTATCAATTGTCATCATTTTACTTATATTTATTTTTTTTAAATTGTTACTATTTGTTACATTTACTGACTATTATTTAATTTTAATTGTAGTCGTAATTTATTAAAAAAGAAAAACCCACAAATGTTGTGTTTTCTGAATAAGAATTTGCCATTCTTATTCAGAAAACACAACATTTGTAAGTTTTTTCCCTTAAGTCGGTTTCTCTCATCACTGTGTATCAGTCCTGCTGTGGAATAAACATAACCTAACCTCACTCCTCCTTAAAACTGTCAATGCCAAAAGTGACGGATGCGAAGCATTCAGAAATTGACGCGTTATGCGTTTCGTTTCACCCGAAACAGTAAAAATTTAAAAATTTTGTATTATATGTATCGTAAAAATAGCGTATCGTAATATTTACGATAACGAATGATCGTAAAGGTTTACGATAATCGCCGATATATGACTATCGTATCGGTATCGTTGCATCCTTTTTATGTCTTGTGACTTCCCAGTCACAAGACATAAAAACTGTCAAAGTACTGTAGCTACATTTAATTTTCATCTTTGTTTCGACAATTCAAAAGTGCCTGTAACTGGTCTACTTGAAATAAATGCTTTGATTTTGATTTTTTTGATTTCATCATTTCTTTAGTCTTCCTTTTCTCTTATATCCACCAACATTTATATTCAGAACTTTCCTCACGACATTTTCTTCATTTCTCCGCATCACATACCTATAGCACGACAATCGATTACCACACAACTTTTCAGTCACCAGCGCCAGTTTCAGTTTCCTCTAAGTATTCATTTCTTATTTTACCCACTCACATAACACCACTCATCCCCCTTAGCAATCTCATTTCAGCCACATGTGGCCACATGCCTTTGCTGTTGACTGAATTATTAACAGCCAATCAAAGCACTTGAGATGCACTTAATTTAGATACATTGCGTCGTTGAGTTTCGTGTTCCAGACACTGTGTGTTGTACTACGACCACTTTTCAACCTTATTACTTAAGGTATAAGCACTTAAAACTAAGGTGGTTATCACTCCACACCGCTCGTCCGCTCGGTCAGGCGGTGAGGCGTAACTCACGTCGCGGTCGCATTGGCTTGTCTGAACGCGATTGATGCCTAACACCAGTACGTACACCCCTCGATTGCGTGATCGAGCGCTGCTCACCGCTTCACAGTGAGCTGAAATTCTGCTTTCATGTACATACATTTTCATTTGAATTTTTAGGTGTCGTGTTTATGCTTAGGGCTTCAATGCCTTGGAAGATTAGAATAACTATTTGCCTCAAATATTCAAAATTTACTGATGGCTACACTATAGCCTTATCGCAGGTCCTAAATGTTCCAAGAAGGGATGCTATTAGGAGGAGACCGTCTACTGATAGGTAACCTATCGATTTGTTATTTCTGCGTAAAAGGTTTCAAATAATGCTAAATACCGTCTGGCACGTGTACTTAAGTGAATTCTCGAAAGTTGTGAGCATTATCTTTCTTAACTGAATTTATTATGTTCACAATCTACGATGTGATTTCAGATTAATATTGAATTTAATTACAAACATTATTCCTTCAATTAAAGAGATGCATTCAAGGTGAAACATCTCCATAACGAAAGAACCAAAGTACGGCTTTGACGAACAGATTTAGTCTTTAATTTTCTGATTTGATACAACCATTTGTAACCTAAATGAAAGAAAGCACTGGCTCCTGAAATACTGGCACTGGGCCCCCGACCTGTGTCCCAGCAGTGGGAACATTATAGACTGATTATTATGATGATGAATATAATTTATATATATATATATCTTGCGTGATCATTTGTTGCATTTTAAGTTTAGTTATCCTTCCGTCCGTTACTAAATCTCCAGGAGATTTATGTCAATTGTTTAACTATTGTGTCTACTAATTAGTCGTTTAAAGGTTTATGAACCAAGATTGCTTAAAACAGTGTTTAATTTACTTTTGATTAAAAACTGCATTAAGCAAATTAGGTTAAGAAAAAAACTCTAGCCATGTCAAATTAATTCAAGTCCTTAAAACTTCGAAGACGGACCGATAAATTGTTTTCAACTCACTAAAGCAAAATTAATAGACAATTTATTGAAACTTCATAATTTTCAATTGAGTTTCTCCAGGAATTGGTTCTTACCAATGTTTGTATCGACTTTGGTATGAGGTCAAATACTAAACGTTATTTAGAAATAGATTAAGACGGACGCTTCAGGAAATGTTGCCGAAAGGTCATCATAAGTTTCCGATTGGCAACCAGCTTTCCGTTTGAGAACCTTTTGAATGGATAAACAATTGTCTTGGTAAAAAAATCTTAATTTACCATTAATATCGATTATTTATACACCTGGTAAAAAAAAAAATATTTTGGAAATATTTTTCTGTTTGAATTGATTTTCGTCGGAACACAATGTAACACAGGTGCCTATACGCACGACGACCAATCAAGATATACAATAATAGTTTATGCGGATCTTAAAAAATATGGTAAATCAAAACAAAGCGAGGCCATGTTATACTGGAAATTTACACATCAAGTTTTACACTTGATGTGTCGCTGTGTGCACCAGCACGTAGTTTTGTTATAACCCTAACAATAGAAACATAAAGGAATCCTTAGCTTTATTCTATCAAATTTATCGTAATTTTGTGAAGTTATATAGATAAAAACGTTTTGTTTACTATCTAATAAAACAAAGATTGGCTAATTGATTTGATTACATTTTTCTAGACCAATGACAATTGCAGTAACTGTAAATAAAAACTACCAATAAAAAGTTTCAAAGTAGTATACATGTTTAATTGCATTTAGTACACAGATAATCCAGCTAGCAATGGCTTTGATTGTAATTATACTGCGTAAAAAGAAATAGTGTTCATCGTCATCATCATTTCGGCCGAAAGACGTCCACTGCTGGACATAGGCCTACCCCAAGTGTCACCAAATTGACTGGTCCCGTGTGACTCGCATCCAGTGGATTCCCGCAACCTTAACCAGGTCATCGGTGCACCCAGTGGGAGATCTTCCAACGCGACGAACTTCAGAACTTTTCAGTCCCATCGGCCATCCGTTTTGCGAGCAATGTGCCCTGCCCACTGCCACTTAAGTATGGCAATTCTTCTTCTACGTCGGTAACCTTGGTTCTCTTGCGGATGTCTTCATTTCTGATTCGATCACAGCCTCTCCAATAGTGTTCGTGAGATATAAAAACAAGAATTGACACTTAACTGTTTAAAAATTATAATGAGAAAGACAGACGAGTGAAAAACTAAGTTATGTACTCACATATCTAGTAATTACTTTACCTAGAAATTTTTGACTCATCTGACCGGAATACCTGCATTATTAAGCCGCCAACAGCCGCTTTTTTATGTAATCCATTTAATAAAAACTAGTTACTGAATGTACTCTTAATCACTAATATGTAGACAGTTGTGTGAGACTGCACAAACAGACTCACGATGTCCGCGATTACGCGGAGCCCTAATCACAATAATATTGTTCAATCGACAAAGTGAAAACACCTATTAGATACACTTACCATCACGTTGGTACCGGTGATGTGACGTAGTCCCTGGTTACGTCTTATCTGAGTGAGGTGTAAGTATAACTGTGGTTTGTGTGGTGTATGTGTAGTTATGTGAGATTACGACGGTTCCATGGACGCCACAGCGCGTACCGACGTCTTTCTGGACAAACCTTCCTATCACACACGTGGCACCTTTCACCAATGTCCAACTGAATTTTATCCCAGTTTGCTAACCCAATCGGGGATGTAATAGTCCAGCACTGAATTTAGTATTTTACCGGCGTTCAAATGACACAAAAGGCCGGACATAACCAACAAATCACTCGCAGTCAAGACCCAAAATGGCGAGATTTCTCAATTTTCACTCAATTATCAACAAAATATCAAACACCGATCAAGATGGTATCGGATTAACAATAACTCAAAGTTTCCAAACAATAATTACACGAAACAGCGTGTACCAAAATTACAAGCACGGAGCGACCATCTTTCAACCAAAATTGCACTGACAAGCAAACGTCATCGACTGATTCGCACAGACAACGAAACGTAATCTGTCAAACGTCAAAAGGTGCGTTCAGAGTCTTGGTGGATGAAACAACAACAATCAACATTTCAAAGCGAATTTCCGCAATTAATGATGATTTCTACATTGAGATTGAGTTAAAAGTTTAAAAATACTATGTTCGTTACAAAAAATATACTCGGAGAAAATCAGTTTTAAAAGTTGCAAAGTGTATATTATGTACTGGCGGACGTCACGTGGTTTCACCCGCATAGGTCCCGTTCCCGGTTATAAAATATAGCCTATATTACTCAAGGTGAATGTAGCTTTCTAATGGTGAATACATTTTTGAAATCGGCGCAGTAGTTTTTGAGTTTATTCATTACAAACATACACACAAAAATACAAATCTTTCCTCTTAATAATATTAGTGTGGATAGTGTAGATCACAAAACAGAAAGATGTAGATTAGTGCCCGTGCTAGTCACAGTCCGAAGTTAGATAGCAATTTTCTCTTGAAAATGTCGATTTCTTCAAAATCGCTTTTTAATCTTGCATATACAACCCGGTCACATTATCTCGAGACCTCGCTGGAATGCGAACCTCCCGCAATTTTAATCATATCACTACAATAATATTACCTACATTAAATTAATTAACACAATATTTGTTTTGTTGGAAATCTTATTGTTTAAAATAATATCCTACTAGAGGATACTTGTTTTGCGCACCATAATCAGAGCGCCGACGCGACGTGACTTCATCGACGCCAGGTCTCGAGATAATGTGACCGGGTTGTACATACATAAGCTCACGCCTTGTTACCATGTGGGTAGGCAGAAAACAGAACGCCACCTGCTACGATCCTTACATACTCCTTTGGCCTCGTTCACGTTCATACATCAGCAGGCTTATTACGCATCTCTGTTGACAGCTCGAAATGATAGTAACTGGGCTCAGTGTCTATCAAATAACTGTCAAAAGGTTAGTTACGTATTATCTACTAGCTTCTGCCCGCGACTTCGTACGCGGAACCTGTTGCTTATGTCAGAGACAACGGAGTCGTCAAAATCGAAGATCTGATACGTCTGATGTCGAAGCGCAATTCTCTATCCGTGAAAGTCTCCAACTCGCGAGACAATGCGTGACGTTCACGATCAGCAGTCAGTCGCGCATCACGTTCCCCACTTGTCTCTAGATACCTAGAAGTCGATGTGTAGATACGCTGAGAACTCAAGCGTAATTATCTTTCCGTGAACGTCTCCAACTCGCGCGACAGACAGTGCAGACGTTCACGATCAGCGGTCAGTCGCGCATCATATTCTTCACTGGTCTCTAGAGACCTGGATGTAGATGCGTAAATACGCTGAGAACGCAGGCGTGCTTCGCGATCCGAAGAAGTTTGCACGGAGCGAGTTGAAGCCTGATGTTCTCGAACAGCATCAAGTCTCTCCTGACGCTCTTCGGTCGATTCTTAGGATCTTATGATCCTCAATCTTTTAGCTCCTTTGGAACATTGGGAAAGATTTGACCTCTTTCTAGGCATGGTTATAGTTTTATTAAAATCTAAGTAACTGCTCCGCTGCGTTACCAGGTAGGCTACCGTGCCAAGAAAATAAATGGAAAAGGAAATTAAACACTAAAATAAAATAAGCGGGAAGGCATATTTATTCGATAAAATAAAAAAATAAAAGGGAGTTTTGGCCAGTAGAGTCCAATGATATACCTTCTTCATCGAAAATCAGTCCTAAACTGTTACCACCTTCACCGCGTGGAGGTACTCCCAGCTTATATTATTTTATAATTATACATTGAAATTAGTGATAGCTTTGATTTCCACACCACATGTTTCTGATCTTCGATTTTTAAAAGTCAACAGGAAATGCCCATCAGACCAAACAACTTTTGCTAAGACGTCATTCCTATATGTGTTATGGTGTAGCTGGGCTCTCGGAGTTCCACAACAGGTGTTCAAGATCTTCGATTTTTATAAGTCATCAGAGAGTGCTCATCAGATTAAACGACTTTTGCTAAAACGTCATTCCTATATATATGTTAGTGTAGCTGGGCTCTTGGAGTTCCACATCAGGTGTTCCAGATCTTCAAATTTATTCTGTCAGCAGAAAATTCTCATCACGTGAAACAATTTTTGCTATGGTACTATTTTTGTATCTCTTATAGTTTAGCTGGTCTGTTGCGGTTCTGCATCAGGTGTTCAAGTTTCCAAGATAAATTATAGCCTATATGTTGCCCAGACTTAATACCTATACAACAAAATAAAAATCATTCAAATCCGTCCAGTAGTTCCGAAGATTAGCGTGTACAAACAAACAGACACACAGACAACAGACAGATTTTTTTTTTGGATTCGTGCTCTTTTACTGTTTCTAAATCCCCCTCAATTTTTTTTTTTTAATATATTCAATGTACAGACACAGTTTTTCTACTGTTTTATTATATGTATATAGATAGAATATGGCCAGTCGCGATCAAATATGACGTCATTGGTCGTCGTCGTGGCTGATTATAGTCACCGTAACTCATTTTGACAGACGCTTTCGTATCGATTCTTCCAATATTGCGATTATGTAAGCAACTAAGCATAGTGGACATCAAATTGATGACAACTGAGTTTGAAGTGGCTTTCGTGAAAGACGTTACACCGTACGCGGGCTGTTAGTCACCCGTACGTGGGCTGTTAGTCACCGTAAAGTGATATCTACTCAGTGTAATACGTAATACCAATATTTTGATATTCTCGGTTGTCATCAAAGTTCGGTGTACAACCGAAGCTTGTTAGTCACTGGAGATCAAAAAGATACGTAATAGCCATACTGGTCGTACTCGCACGGTGGTTGCGAATACTATACTCATCACATGCAACTGACCTTGAATATACATGCTCCTCACTGTACAGCAACGAATGGAAACGTACATAGCAGTAACAGGTGAATGACTCTTTAGCGAGCTGTATCAATATAACCTCGCTTTATTTTAATGTGACCGGATTTGACCCGGAAAAAGGTACGGTATCCTGATTGAAGTGATTTCGCTTACGACCTTTCGTTGGTTGATTGTTATGGGGATTCGAGCAATACAAAGCCATAGAAAACCACTTTGTTCCGTAGGCAACTATACTATTAGTCCAGCAGTTAGTGCTGCGAAAAGATTCCGAAGTTAATGGAGCTTTAACAGGTTATTCGGGGGTACTCTAGGAAGACTATCCGTATTAGTACTAACTTGGGGGGGAGGGACAAAAACCTCAATTTTTTTTACTGTTTTGAGTTTTTCGCTTATTTCTCTTAAACTAATAAGCACATTTTGTGCATCACATTGGCTTGAGCAGCATTAATGGTCTCTGATGATACCTGCAGCAAAAATCTTTTGAGGAAGAAATTGAAAAAAAAAAACCATTCTAAACAATCGTAGTATGGTATCTACGAGTAAAAATAATCATAATCATTATTTATTGCATTCATGTAGTTTACAAGTTGTTACAAAGTACTATATAGGTTTCATACATGAACCCTGCTAGGGCACAACAATATAAATAGTTTAAAGTGCTACAGTGTCACAAAAATAACAAACCACTAAACAAAAATACCAATTTTAACATGTCTAACAGGTGTATAACATTTGTAATTTAAATAAGTAGCTGTCATAATATAATAAATAATTAAATAGGTTATGAACAATATAGTGGTTTTTTTTTTTTGGTTAGTTTAATATAGCTTTCCATGAACATTACTTTTATTACAATCACACAAAATTCTCGCAAATCTGACGCCACAGTCATAACCACAGATCATAGAAACAAAAGGAGATATGGTAAGGAGGCGTGGCGCTTGCGAACGCATCTGGCCGCAAAGCGGCTTGATGCCAGTTTCAGTTATTAGTCGAATGTCAACTTGAGACACATTCAATGCTCGTGATTTTTGACAAAATGCCGCGTTGTTCAGTGATTGTTTGCAAAAATAACAGCTGTATCGTGAATTATATGAAAGATGGCATCTTATTTCACACGTTAGTACTAAAATATTGATGTTTTTCTTATTAAATTCATTAAAACATTACTTCGTGGTATTAGAAACACGATGAAAAACCAAATCAAATGTTCTCATTATGAACAAAAACCATTGCTCGCTTAGTACAAATCAACCAGTGAATCGATTGGTCTAATAGCGCAATGGATTAGTCAGTCACTAGCTTTTGCACAGCACAACTATAGCGACAGATGTTTTTGTGTGAGTAAGTTGTACGGTTCATCGTAAATGCACGCTGTGTTTGATGGGATAAGGTTTATAATTGGTTGTGCAGTACGTTCTGACTTATGAAATGCGGGTGTGTGCCCGACTGCGTATCTATTGCTTTTTCTGAACTGCATGTGTAGTAGTTGGCGAGTGGTGGGGACAAACTGGCGACAACAGGTACCGATACATTTTAACAACAGGGCATATCTCCTTTTGTTTCTATGATCTGTGGTCATAACCTTGTATGATAAGATAGAATAGACAGATAAAAAACAGGACTACCACGTTCACATGGGAGCTGTAAATAAAATTGAAAGAACTTGGGTGTAAGCATCACTATATTTTTTACGATGATAATGCAATAAATGTAGAACTGGTGCCCTCATAGTTTCAGTGGTCAGTAAAATTTGTTTCATACCACATCATAAACAACTGCGCTCCGTAAAAATACTGACAAACAAAAAATAACCAACTTCCAAAACAAAACCCTAAAAAGAAGACAACACACAGAACAGACAGAAACACACACAACACACAGAGAAACTAAATGGTACAAACCATTTAGTTTTTTGTTGTCTCCTAATACATGCTTTTTCTTAGCTTAAAAGGAGGCTCCAATCATCAACTTGTTAATCCGATTTGTCTCTTTTAATCTTTGGCATTTATCGCGAATTTTACCTTTAATATAAGCCCGACGGTACCTACCTATGCTCATTAAACTAGGTAAATACTGTAATCACTCTGTTTAAAAATATTCGCATTCAATTGCACCCGGTTAGACTAGAAGCCGTACCCAACATAATTATCTAAATATTTATAACAAGAAACTGACTGACTGACTGACTCATCTATCAACGCACAGCCCAAACCGCTGGGTCTACAGATTCCAAATTTGGCAAGTAGGTTCCTTATGTGGTCTAGAGGTGCACTAAGAAAGGATTTTTCAAAATTCACCCCCTAAGGGAGTTAAACGGGGCTCTAAAGTTTGTATGGGGAAACAAGATTAGTTAGACTATTTTATTAGAAACTTCACAGGAGTGCTCCTATTAATAAATGAGTAGAAACGGGTTTTAGGTTTTTTCAGAATTCAACCCCTAAGGGGGGGAAATGGGGAGACAAAGTCTAAAAATCAATGCACAGCCCAAACCGCTGAGTCTAGAGATTCCAAATTTGGCACATTGGTTCCTCATGTGCTCTAAGGGTGCACTAAGAAAGGATTTTCCAAAATTCACCCCTTAAGGGGGTTAAACGGGGATCCAAAGTTTGTATGGGGAAACAAGATTAGTTAGACTATTTTATTAGAAACTTCACAGGAGTGCTCCTATTAATAAATGAGTAAAAACGGGTTTTAAGTTTTTTCAGAATTCAACCCCTAAGGGGGGGAAATGGGGAGACAAAGTCTAAAAATCAATGCACAGCCCAAACCGCTGAGTCTAGAGATTCCAAATTTGGCACATTGGTTCCTCATGTGCTCTAAGGGTGCACTAAGAAGAATTTTCCAAAATTCACCCCTTAAGGGGGTTAAACGGGGATCCAAAGTTTGTAAGGGGAAACAAGATTAGTTAGACTATTTTATTCGAAACTTCACAGAAGTGCTCCTATGGATAAATGAGTAGAAACGGGTTTCAGATTTTTTCAGAATTCAACCCCTAAGAGGGGGAAATGGGGTGGAAAAGTATAAAAATCAATGCACAGCCCAAACCGCTGAGTCTAGAGATTCCAAATTTGGCATATAGATTCTTTATGAGGTTTAGGGGTGCATTGGGTGCAGAAAGGATTTTGCAAAATTCACCCCCTAAGGGTTTGAAACGGGGTTCCAAAGATTACATGGGGAAATAGGATTAGTTAGACTACTTTATACGAAACTTAACAGGAGTACTCCTATCGATAAATGAGTTAACATTAGTGTTTCAGGTTTTTTCAGAATTCAACCCCTAAAGGGGAAATGGGGTAACAAAGCCTGAAATTCAACATAGGTATTGTTTGTATGGTGAATTGGGTTGGATGTATTACAAAAACAACGATTTTAAGATTTAATGTGGCAGACCTGCTACCATTCCCTGTTGGGGTGCGATGGGGTTGAAATGTCTAAAAATCAATATAGGTGTCGATACCGAGATTATCAGGGGTGCTGATTACGAAAATGGCATTTATTTTGAGATCTAGAAGATGGCGGATTCGACGACAAACGATGATGATGATTGTGATTACGATGGTAATTATTGTGATAACGATGATGGTGATTGTGATAGTGATTTTGATGGAAATTGTGATTGTGATAGTGATTGTGATAGTGACGGTGATTGTGATGGTGATAGCGATGGTGATGGTGATTGTGATTGTAACAGTGATGGTGATTGTGATAATGATGAAGATGATTGTGATTATGATGATAATGATTGTGTTAACGAGGTAAGTGATTTTGAGAGCGATTGATGATGATTGTGATGGTTATGGTGATGGTGATTGTGATGGTGATTGTGATTGTGATTTTGATTGTGATGGTGATGGTTATTGTGATATTGATAGTGATTGTGATTGTGATAATGATTGTAGTTGTAATTGTGATAGCGATAGTGATAGCGATTGTGATCATGATGATTGTGATTAAGATGATAATGATTGTAATTACAATGATAATGATTATGATTACGATGACAATGGTTGTGATTACGTTGATAATGATTGTGATAATGATGATAGTGATTGTGATGGTGATGGTGATGGTGATTGTGATAGTGACGGTGATTATAATAGTGATGGTGATTGTGATAATGATTGTGATTACGATGGTAATGATTGTGATAACGATGATGGTGATTGTGATAGTGATTTTGATGGAAATTGTGATGGTGATGGTGATTGTGATAGTGACGGTGATTGTGATGATGAAAGCGATGGTGATGGGGATTGTGATTGTGACTGTGACAGTGATGGTGATTGTGATAATGATGAAGATTGTGATTACGATTATAATGATTGTGATAATGAGGATAGTGATTGTGATAGTGATTGTGGTGGTGATTGTGATTGTGATTGTGGTGGTGATTGTGATGGTGATGGTGATGGCGATTGTGATTGTGATAGTGATTGTGACAGTGACAGTGACGGTGATTGTGATGGTGATAGCGATGGTGATTGTGATTGTAATGGTGATTGTGTTGGTGTTTGTGATGGTGATGATGACTGTGATACTGATGGTGATTGTGATAATGATGGTGGTTGTGATAGTGATTGTGATAATGATTGTGATATTGATGGTAGTTGAGATAGTGATAGTGGTTGTGATGATTATGAAATATGGCACATAGATAGTGTGACTACCTGTCACGTATCCTTAATTAATCAGCAAATATCTTAGTGTTGATTCTTATTTTAAAACAAACTCACGACATCTGCCACTTACAAATCCATTAAATTTCTATTTTATGGTTTGACGACGGGACACCGACGGACGCCTCTTGACACACGATAAGAACCGGCCAAAAGAAATATTTCAAAGAATTCTTTAGAAACGTTAAAATATCCTATTTTTACGAGCGGCTCTGAATAGCAAAACAACACGTGTTTTTGTTTTTTACTCTGGCTATGGGTTTTTGGCCAGACGGACCCTTAATTGAAAGACTCACAAAAAGCATGAACGAAGTGCGTGATTTCTGGGAAAAGAGGCTGATAGTGGCCGAGGTAGTAACGGTGGGGAGAAATTCGGGAGATGATGCCTGATGAAAGGGGCAGTCGAGTTTACACAGCGAGAGAGTCCGGACGATATATATTTGAGTTAAGTTAGGAGGACGTGGTAAAATACCACGAGTCTAAGTTTAAGTGTGTTTACGGCCAACGTAGGGCTGCTGTCATTTTGACAGGACTGGTGTTGCCCTATAAATTGTATATCTATTACATCTCCCTCTTTTAAACAACAAAATTACAGAAAAATAAAAAAATTAAGTACCTGTAGTATATTACGTCTATCCCCCTCTTTTCATCAAACCAAAAAAAGAAAAAAAAAGAAGTTAATGAAAATAAACAGAAATAACTGCCCTTCTTGTTATTAACATGAAACAAACAGAATTACACAAACTTACTATGAGATATTACTTATTTTAATATTAAAACTATATTTATGACTTAAAGTCCAAAGTCCAACTAAATTTAACTACTTCTCAAAACCAGCTGACTTATTTGTTAACAATATACTTAATTACTTACTAACTTAATAATATCCTATTATATGTTATCAACTTTTATTAGTTTGAGGAATCCCTGGAACCCTACACCATACCTGGAGAACCACCAAATTAACCACGAATGTGGTACGATGTTCTACAATAGCTCACACCATCCTTATCTATTACATTATATGATCTATACTTATTTTTCTTTATTATAGTTCCTGGTAACCACTTCCTATCATTTACATCTTTCTTGAACCATACATTTTGTCCTACTACAAATTCATATTTATTTTTAGTTTTTATATTGTAACTTCTTGTTCCTATTTATCGATTTTAGCATTTCAGTCTTTACATTTTCATCCAGCCTTGGTTTTAAATATTGACATGTTACTGGCAGTTTTGTTTTTAAATTCCTGTTCATTAACAATTGTGCAGGGGAAAATTTTGTGCCTGCAACTGGTGTATTTCTATACTGTAACAAGGCAATTCTATAATCTATATTATCATCCCTACATTTAAACAACATTTTTTTAGCTATCTGTACCGCCCGCTCTGCCATTCCATTTGATTGGGGGTATTTAGGACTGGAAAAAGTAAATTTGAAATTCCATTCATGTGAAAAATGTCTACACTCTTTAGAATCAAATGGTACATGGTCTGAGACTATTTCAGAGGGCACTCCAAAATTACAAAATAAATCTAATAATACATTTATTACACTATTAGCAGTCTTGTTGTGTATTAATTTTATTTCCAACCATTTAGAATAATAGTCATAAATGACCAAATAGCTGTTTTTTCTGAAATCCATGATGTCAATTCCCAACTTTGAAAAAGGTAATTCCGGCACATTATGTAGTAACAGAGGTTCTTTTACATTATTGTTCTGATATGTTTGACATATACAACATTCTCTCACATACTTATCGAGATGTGAATCCATCTTAGGCCAATAATACAATTCTCTGGCTAACTGTTTCATTTTTGTCATTCCTATATGACCTTCATGCAAGATCTTCATGTACAACAACCTAAGACTCTTAGGTACTATTAATCTATGGTTCATAAATACTAATTTTCCATCAACCGTGATATCTATTCTAAATTTATAATAATAACAAAGTGAACAGTGACAGGTATGCGACCTCATTTGACATTAATAAGAAAAAGAAATCGAAAGATTTCAAAAAGATTGAAATCATTCGATTTTTTGAACAAATTCTTTTCTAGCTCTTTATTCTCCAGTTTCAATAGAAAGTTCCCATTCACTTGAATTGAACAAACTTCGTTATATTGAAAAAGACGTAGAAAGACTGTTGACGTATTTTTCCAAGACTTGGTTCTGTGGAGTAAAGCCATGTACTTGCGAAGTACATAGTATATGTTTAAGCTTTCACGGTTCATTACTATACTTAAAATGTCACTTACGTGATATCTTCCGTGATTATTGAATTATTTTTGACCCGCGATCATGACGCTTGCAACAGCGTCGAAATATCGGGAGCTCAAAAATAATTCAATAATCACGGAAGATATCCCGTAAGTGACATTTTAAGTACATAATATAATGTTCGTCTCGCATGAACGCTTAACGCTTAGGATAAAAATAAATAGGATTATTTTGCTGTTTTACGAGTAAGTTCAATGAAGGTCTAATAAACACAATTTTCGTTCTTTCTTTCTTTATAGTTTTTTTTGGCAGCCTATATTGTGTCCCACTGCTGGTCAAATGCCTCCCTCTTCTCCCTCCAAACCTCTCTGTTGTGTGCAATTTCTGGCCACGTTTGCCCTGCGAACATGATCAGATCGTCACACAACCTTCGCCATGTTCGACGTCGTCGGCCTCTGGTGTCCAGTGAGTGACGATCTTTGCCCACCTTGTGTTATTAGTAGTATTTTCAAAAAGAGTTATGCCGGTTTCTTTTTTTTTATTATTACAATATGGGCCTGCTCTTGACCTCGATCAAGCTTGATGGAAAGCGATGGATGAGATCTATGATGGAACGAGCGTGGCCAGAAGATGCCTGTTCACTATTGCATTGAAAACGACCAACCTGACTCGTGCACCTATCTTTCAACGTTTCACCAGTACCAATGTGTTTTTATGTGAAAGAAATATTTATCTTCATTTTGAAGTAAAAGTTTTGGTCACAGTCAGGTTAACAATACTAAATTGCTGGACTTTTCTAAGTAGTCAAAATCACAACAAACTCTTAGGGACTATTTCAAAGAGCCTCCACCGAAGTCTCAAGAGCCTTAACTCTAAGAGTCGACTAATAACATAAAGTTACTGAAAGTTGAAAAACCGCATTCATCAAAACTCCTAGAACACTAAGTTATACTTATAACAAATTATACTCGTTTAGGTTCATACGTAAGCAACTTAGTTGTTATTGATAATAATGTAAGTACCTACTTAATAACCTAAGAGTCGTTTCATCTGCCAAATTGTTTCGGAATCTTTTCCCAACTATTTATTGACCACCCCTGTTTTCCTAAGTGTTTGTTGTTTACCACAAAAGAGCATGCAGGACATAAAAAGAGCTCGTAAACTTCATCTGTCACGAATCACGACCTAGGTCGAGGTCTTGATTTAAAACAAATGCATTTTTGCTTCGTTGCATTTCTCCGATTGAGGTTTTACGTCTGTTGGAGCACAAGGCAAGCATTATAAATTTAATAGTATTTCTTTTTTGGAGTGTATGAACATGTAAAAGATTACTTTTTCCTGAATTAAAGTTCGGACGATCGGAGGGATGATATGCAGAATGAAAAATGGTGGACCTGGCTGCTGATCACCATTTTTGCGTCGTAACATGTTTGACGGATCCAAACTTAAAACTTTTCATTTTTTATGCGGAATGTTTTAGAAAATTAAATGATGCATACAGTTAGACTGGAAGCTGATCTCAATATAGTTTGGGAAAGGCTAGGCAAATGATGACCTCCTTAGCCAGCTTGACTTTAATAAGCTTACAGCACAGCAATCAAAAGGAAGTATTTAGGACGGAATCAATTTTGTGGTTATTTTATAGAAAACCCATCCAGGCTTCAGCTGAATACATTGTCCTCGTCCGAAGCCTTCTTTTTTCTGATCGGAAATCATCAAATGACTCCTCCCGCTCTGGGCGGAGCGGGAAAAGTATCAGACTTTTACTGAGTAAAACCCATCCATGTTCCTTCATCGCCCTCTGTCTTCCGGGGCCACGGTATCTCTTTCGAACAGTCCCGCAGCCCCGGCACGTCACGCAGCCATGGCCTCATCTGAAGCCTGAAATGCCAATTACTTCCGTCCTAAAACTTTCTTTTAATTGCTTTGTTTTCCCTTAATTCAACATAAAATGTATTGGAAATCCAGACGAAATAAACTGGGAAAGTTGTTTGAAGTGAGTCTCTAAGGTATTCAAAATTGGTTGGCTAACCTGTACCTTTTTATCTAACAATGAATGGCGCCGCCACAGAGCTTGCGTCAATGGTTAAATTCTTTGGTTTCTTGATGTTTCCTTTGGGAATTTTTGTATTACAATGGCTGGTTAGGATACAAATTGAGGGCCGCCTACGTTTTTGCGTAGGTACCCATCCTACGCAAAAGTTAAGCGGTTACGGTTAAGCTATTAATATTTGCAGTATTTGGGTGATCCAAACCCTTGTAATACTATTTTAACCCGTATGCTCCCGGCCGTGCCTCCAGAGGCACAGTGCATTGTTATTTTAATTGTGTCTGTAATTGCGGGTATTGAAGTGCTACTCTGTTAAATTGCCAATCAAAATCATTATGCAATTATAACTTAGAATACCTTTATTAATTAAATACAGCTGTCGATCGAAGTTGTTAACAAACATATTTGAATGTTCTCATAATCGCTCAGTCGAAGATACCACTTTGACTTTGCGAAGGGATCAATAGATTAAGACCATATATTTTTCCCACTGGTGGGACACATGTCTCTTCTCTGTTAGATTACGTGAGCATAGTACGGTTTGGTACCTAGATGCCATATTTCTTCAAAGTTTTGATTCTAGAACTTCCCACATTTCCTCGCGATGTTTTTCTTTACAGTTTTGAAAGCAGTGATGATGAATTATATTGCACTAAGTAATGCGCATGACTGGGTTTGAACCAACGAAATATAACTTAGCCGGGGCCATTACCACTGAGCGACCACTGTACTGCTCTATAACAGAATAAGAGACGAGTTTAAATTGGTTTTCGTGCCACAGTCGTGCGCTGAATGTGCCATTGGTTCGCAGCAGTATTGATCTGAATATGGACGTCTAAACACCGATATAATCGAACAATACTGTCTGGCTAATACATCAATACTCCTGTCTGTACATTAATTGGCAATCAGTGTCCAATTATTATTAAACCAGAGGGTATGATGCTACTAGCTTTACACCTGTTCTAGAATATTAATATAAATGATATTTATTTTGCAAATACGCTTTTACAAACACTTACATTGCACGTCGTCTTTTTATCTGAATGAGGCCGTTGTTTCGTACCTGACTAATCTGAGTAGAAACAGCCGAAACAAAATCACGAGGTCATAATTGTCTCTTTTAAGGTCCAGACATAATCTTGCTCAATTCACATGATGACTATGCAGATTAGTGTCTCAGATGGTATTTTATGAGTGGACCTGTCCAGTCAGTGCAAGCATTTGTCAGTTATCGTGTAACTCGCTCGACTCATAGCTTAAGGGCCTATACTACCTCAAATGGGTTAGCATGATCCTCCGTTACGTCTAAAATACTGCAGCATTAATTTTGAAATAAATATTTGGTAAAGTTGAGGATTAATGTTAGGTCCTATGTTTGGCGAAAATACGATTCGTTAAAATTTTCTCGATAGAAAAAAAAATCCAAAGTTACCTCCAAATCGAACAATAAACCGCTGGTATTCAAAAAGTACTTCAAATTAGATCATGAAACTTTGCATACTAACTGAACTTACTATAAAGCAGGTCTTATGCTTTTTTGTTTTTTCCATAAGACGAAAATTTGATTTTATAAAGAATAAAAACCACTCATTTCGCAGTAGTCGGCCTGCAGTGACTGACGTAACAACCACTTTGTAGTGCAAGCTGATTAGAACGTTATTCTAACAGTATTTATTACAAACGAAGTTTGAACCACCACAAATAGAGTTGCTAATTTGAGGTAGTATAGGCTCTTAGGGAGGAGCTCGTGGCTAAATAGTAACAGCCGCTCGGGTCGCTCTTTAGGTTAAACTGTGCTTGCCTAGGTTGGTCTGTGGATGGGCGACCACCCTACATATCGAGTTTCCTCCGTGCCGCGGAAAGCACGTTAAGCTGTTGGTCCCGGCTGTCATTTGTCCATCTTTGACAGTCGTTACAGGTAGTCAGTGACCCAGAAAGTCTGACAACCAGTCTTACCAAAGTGGTATCGTATTACCCAGTACGAACTGGGTTGTGGAGGTCAGATAGGCAGTCGCTCCATGTAAAATACTGATACTCAGCTGCATCCGGTTAGACTGGAAGCCGACCCTAACATAGTTGGTAAAAGGCTAGGCAGATGATGATAGGGTCTTAGGGAGCTCAACGACACAAAGTCATGCATGACACAGAATCATAGCCAATCCATGATCTCGTGAAGGCCTCGGGAGTCTGCTGTGTGCAAGAAGTATAGGACCTGTTTGTTTATGTGGTCGAAGTCTTTTGACTGCAATCGTGATAGTGATGATGATTACTGGTACAGACATAGAAAATAGGTTATTTGCGAGGTCAAAACGCCTATTAAAGACTCAATTGACGACCCGATTGGCGCAGCGGTAGTTAGGCTGCCTTACGTTCTTAGGGTCCCGGGTTCGAATCCCGGTCGGAGCAAATGTTTGTGTGATGAGCATGGACATTTGTTACCGAGTCATGGATGTTTATATGTATAATAAGTATGTATTTACAAACAAAAAGTATGTGTCTATGTAGTATATCAACTATCTGGTGTCCACGACACAAGCCTCGTTGCTTAGTGTGGCACTAGATGGCGCTGTGTGTAATGTCCAGCAATATTTTTTATTATTTATTATTTATTTAATTGTTATATTCCGTTACTGGAGCTTGAGCTTCATTCCAAGATGCTAAAACTGAATAACAAGCAATGCCTAGTGTACCTATCTTTTTTGGGTACGCAACCATTTTCGTATAATGTAGTATTACAATTGTAGCTTATTGTACCGGCAAATATTTTTGTTAATACATTTTATTAGCGAAGTGACACACCTGTCGAAAATTACGCGATCTAATTCGGAAATTCGGCGTCCGTATGTTTTCTTTGAAGATTACGGTATTTATATAGATAATTTAATAAACGCTGTGAGCACAAACACTCTGCGTTATTTTAGCGCCTGGCGGTTTGACATGTTTCTAATCCTAGAGATTAATATCTATTTTTAACCGATTTCTAATAAAGTCCTTGTCCTGTCAATCGCAAGGATATTTTAAATGCTTATGATGGTAAGTCATGGCACAAGTCATTAAAGTTCTTACACCATGTAAGTAAATTTTTGTCAAATCAGGTTTTGACATGTCGATGCCGTTCACTAGAGAATCGGAAGAACCGTTGTTACAGCCAATCAGGAATAAGCAACGCCTTATCTAATTGGAAGTGAAAACAAAAAAACAAATGGCTTTGTACTGTTGGAAAAAATGGTTCTGTACGCGACGTCCGGACAAGAGCTCGCGCGCCATTACCAACTTACACCACAACCGCGATCGCACGCAACTTATTGATAAAAATCCTAATAGAAGTTATTATACCTTTTCCATTATTACAGTCCACTGTTTTATTTATCTGACCTGGGCATAATTATGCAGTATTTCACTCTCCTATAAACTTGCTATTTTTGGCGTACGTGGTGTTAGATCTTCAGCTACGAAACGTCACAACTCTTTTCCAATCTATCATCATTACTCTATGGCAGACCGTCATTGACTAACGGAATACCTGAAAAATGTTTGTAGGCCCGTATATTTATCTCAATTTTGCAGATGTGTTGTCATCGAATGCCGTTCCAAAGCTATTTATCTTAGTTTGTGACCTTTTGATTATGGATGGGGCTTTTATTCAAATTCGAGGAAAAAAATAAACAAAACTGTGACGTGGTGTGAAATCATGCCTGTATTTCCCGAAGAGGAGGGAATAAAATGTCCCTTGTTCGCTTTAGGACAGATTCGCGTTAGGACAGATTCGCTTAACGACAGATTTGCTTTAAGGCAGATTCGCATTACGGCAGAAATTGTACAGTCGTGTTAAAATGGTCAAGCTTAAAAAATTCTTTTTGTTTCTGTAAATATCATGTGAATGGCCGTAATTATGTCATGGTATATTTGTCCTAAAGCGAACAAGCGATAAATGTATGGTTCCCCAAATATTTTCGCGATATAATAAATAATATATCGATATTATTTTAGCCATTGGTAACTATGATAATTTGGGATTTTTTGTATCGTGTAAAATTTTGGTGAAGAGTCGAGATTAGGTACCGTGTAATAGCCATCCATAGCTATATACCACTTGACAATTTTGTATTACCTTATTTATAACCACAGAATCGATTCCCAGAATAACTCGGAAATGAAAATATTGTTTTCTGTTTGGTATCTAGATACATTGAGTGTTCCGTTACACCAAAACACTTTAACAGCGCGTGTCGTTTCCTCGTGTTCAGAAAATCCGATATTGACTACTGCTTTCAATAGTACTAACCGTTCTTCTTGTACGTGTTCTATTTCAAGCGCAAAGTTAGGGCTTTTTTTTTCAAAACTTGTTACAGAGAACTACGGAGCGCAGTAGGATTTAAATATTGCAGACCCTAGTAAAAAAGTTACTTAGGGAAGTTAATTATGCTAGAAGGTACAGTCAGACAAGCTGTGCAGGTAGCTTACTTAGTTACAACTTACTTTAAAACTTTAAATAATGATTTATGTTTGTGTGCTGATTACATCAGTAGTCAAATCCGCAGTTGTAAAAAGTTTATGCAGACAATACAAATACATTTTGGCAGCTTTTTCATAACTATGCGGTCGGCTTCCAGTCTAACCGAATGCAGATGAATACCAGTATTTTACATAAACTGAGTGTGAGAGTGGAGACTGACTGAGCAGCAGTGACCCAGTGATGGCGGCCCCAACTTTTGAACAGTAAGTCGTGGGTTCGAACCCAGACAGGCGCATTACTTTGTGTAATTTATTTCATCACCACTGCTCTTAAAACGGTGAAGAAAAACATCGTGACGAAACCGGCAAGTCCTATACCCAAAAAATTCTAAGACATGTGACATCTACCAATCCGCACTGGGCCCGCGTGGTGGATCATAGCCCATTCCCTCTCATAGAAAGGAGGCCTGTGTCCCAGCAGTGGGAACATTAATATGCTGATGATGATGTTGATTATGAAGAGTGGAGAGAAGCCTTTGCCAAGGAGTGGGACAGGGAAGAAAAAAAAAAAAACAAATCGTTCATTAGTCATAGTTATTTTTTACGCGTGTATGGTGTCGATTCTGTTGTGCACAAACTAAACGTAATTTAAGCTATTGCTATCTTTTTCTCTCTAATAAAACGAGAAAGAGTCGGACGTAATTTAGAACTGTCAAATTTAGTTGAAACTATTATTTCCATACAAACGAAGGCTGCACGGAAAAACATGCCGGCTATAAACACGTTAAAGCGCAAGGCATAAACTAGTTTGACATCTCTAACTTAGTTCATAGCTATAGCCGTCCTTTTCTTGCACTGCTTTTTTAGTAAAAGATAGCAATAGCCTAAATTAAGTTTAGTTTGTGCACAACAGAATCGATACCAATTTCATTAAGAGGATAGCTACTTCTAAGTTTCTTGCAGCTATTATCATTCATACACTTTTTTCATTCTTTCTTATTGTGTATCACACGTACAGATGTGTCCATTGTGTTATAGTACATTACTACAGAATCCAGTAAGTAAGCCTTCCTGGCCAAGTATGAGTTAACCGGACCGAACCGCAGGTGAAGTCCGGTTATATACGAGGCCAGGATGGCTTTCTTACTGGTTGAGGTTTGTATAATACTTTTCTCAAAAATGAAAGAAAGTTTAACAACAAATTCGTTCAAACACAATTGTCGCAATTGGATGTGAAATCCCGCCAGTCGTTGTTTTTTTTTAATACAAAGCTTGCGTTTAGTTTTGGAAATTGTTCTATTTTTACAGTACATGAATGTTTTAGTAAAAAAATGTAAATTATTGTTTTTGAAACTCCATGTTAATTTTAGAATGGAAAGTTTTAATCCAACGTGATTTATAAACTGAAAATAATAAATACAAACATAAAATCCCTCACTATACTTCTAACACATTACTAAGTACAAAACGCAACGCATACTTTTCCTGCGTCGCGTTAAGTGTCACAGACTATAAAATGGCTGTAATATGTATCTCATAAAATGTCATACCAAAAAGAGAGATAGATGTATATTGGGAGCCTTTTCTAAGCAGATCTAAAGAGGATGACCTACTGTCCAGTAAGTAAATTACATACTTACTTACTGGACAGTTGGAGATTCCAAATTTAAAATCTCGCTTCTTACTGGACAGTTGTGAATAAGTCTCCGGTAGAGTTCACTTTCTGGATACTTTTTAGAGGTGTTATGGCAACATTACATACCATTTTTGAGAAAAATGCTATTACCTACTTATCTTCGTTTTTCTAACTTTATACACAATTGGATATTGAAAGATTGTCTCATCACGAGGAAAATTTTAGTTGGTATGAAGAATGTGGATTGGTATAAGACTAGAGGAAGTCCAAAGAAACGATGGATGGATTGTGTAAAGGATGATATGGCAAGAAAGATGGTGTCTGATGAGATGACGAATAAGAGAAAAGATTACTCCTCCTCGTTTTTCTAACTTTTTCCACAATTGGATATTGAACGATTGACTCATCATGAGGAAAATTTTAGTAAGTATGAAGAATGCGGATTGGTATAAGACTAGAGGAAGTCCAAAGAAACGATGGATGGATTGTGTAAAGAATGATATTGCAACAAAAGATGGTGTCTGATGAGATGACGAATAAGAGAAAAGATTACTCCTCCTCGTTTTTCTAACTTTTTCCACAATTGGATATTGAACGATTGACTCATCATGAGGAAAATTTTAGTAAGTATGAAGAATGCGGATTGGTATAAGACTAGAGGAAGTCCAAAGAAACGATGGATGGATTGTGTAAAGAATGATATTGCAACAAAAGATGGTGTCTGATGAGATGACGAATAAGAGAAAAGATTACTCCTCCTCGTTTTTCTAACTTTTTCCACAATTGGATAGGTATTGAACGATTGATTCATCATGAGGAAAATTTTAGTAAGTATGAACAATGTGGATTGGTATAAGACTAGAGGAAGTCCAAAGAAACGATGGATGGATTGTGTAAAGAATGATATTGCAACAAAAGATGGTGTCTGATGAGATGACGAGTAAGAGAAAAGATTACTCCTCCTCGTTTTTCTAACTTTTTCCACAATTGGATATTGAACGATTGATTCATCATGAGGAAAATTTTTGTAAGTATGAACAATGTGGATTGGTATAAGACTAGAGGTAGTCCAAAGAAACGATGGATGGACTGTGTGAAGGATGTTATGGCAAGAAAGAAGGTGTCTGATGAAATTACGAGTAAGGGAGAAGTATGGAAGAAGAAGACATCCTATCACTGTATTCAGCTTTCACGGTTCATAACAGTAGTAGTAGGTAGGTAGGTATAGCAGTAGGTGTTAAGACAACCTATGCTGACCCCAATTGAATTGGGATAAGGGCAAGAGTAAGAGATGATCATGACTTATCAGAAGTAGCTGCATTTTACAGAAAAAACTATTGAGTGTTATTCAGAGCCATTTTTAGCCGACAAAAAGAAGTAGGTGCTAAAAATTATTAATTTAATATTAACTAGCTTTTTGCCCGCGACTTTGTCCGCGAAATCATTTTGATATATCTCAAAGGGTTAATGGTAGCGTTTTCGTTGAAAGCTCCCAGACGGCTTATTTTTTTCCGACAACTCTAACAAATATCATTATATTTTAGCCAATGTAGGTATGCAAAAACTTGACAAATTATATACTAAAACCTTCCTCGAGAACCATTTTATCCATTGGTGAAAACAATATGAAAATCGGTGCAGGAGTTTTTGAGTTAATCGCGAACAGACAGACAGTCAGACTAGGCGGATGACTTTGTTTTATAATATGTAGTGATCTTATAACACACACAAGCAATACACACACAATACATCTTCCAACTGCCTTCCATAAACCAATCATATATGTCCCACAGTTATCGAAGTCAGTGACGATGTATATGCATTCCTATGCATAACGTAGACTTAAGGTCGACAATGCTGTGGCGGTAGAACATAATTATATAGAGAATGTGCGTTCTTTGGAATATTTCAATATCAAAGATAAAATCATAATATAGGTATACATAATATCTAGATTCCTGTCTGCTGCGTGTGCCAATTGGTAACGACTGAGCGATTCTCATTGTAATTTTATGATTTTGTTTTGCTCTTCGCAAAATACGAGAATTGTGGGGAATACCTATGCGAATGCAGGATGTTTATTATTAAGGTATTACAGGTTTGTTTACGGATGCAAGTGGCAGTAACTATTATGATAATTATAATAATATTCGTATTATATTTATGTTCATGATGCGAACCCGGATAGTTTTTATTGGAACAAACATGCGTGGAATTTGTACGTTGATAAAAATATTAATTGGGTTATTAATTGTATCGTTGTTTTACACCGGAATCACGATTTTGTGCAAATACTTAGTATGAATTCAATTTGTTAATTTTAATTTTAATTAGTTCAATTAGTTAACGTAATACACTTTTATCAACGCACATCAGTACCGAATATAGTCATAGAATAAATAAATATATAAATATCGCTGGATATTACACACAGCACTGTGTGTAATATCCAGCGATTTTTATTTCATCTAGTGCCACACTAAGCAACGAGGCCTGTATTGTGGACACCAGATAGTTGATATACTACATAGATACTTTTTTGTTTGTAAATAAATACTTATTATACATATAAAGATCCATGACTCGGAAACAAAATTATGTCCATGCTCATCACACAAACATTTGCTCCTACCGGGATTTGAACCCGGGACCCTAAGAACGTAAAGCAGCCTCACTACCGCTGCACCATTCAGGTCGTCAATATAATAATACATAACTGTTACTTGGTCTATCTATACCAAGTAACAGGTACGAAATTTCAAGGCATACTGATAGATAGCCAGTTGACGTGGAAACCTCAAGCAGAAGAAGTTTGTAAAAAACTGAGCGTATCCGCGTATGTCCTTAATAATCTAGTGAAAAAGGTAGGCATCACCACAAACGGTAGTTGCGTATACAATGGTCTAGTCGCGTCCATTATAAGATAAGGAATAATCTTATGGAGAAACTGTACCCTACGAGAACAGGTGTTCAAAGCCCAAAAACGATGCATAAGGGCAATACTTTTACGGGCTTATGGACGGTGAGCAATGGGCTAGCTCGCCATCCGTCGGTTTTACGACGAGAGGCCGTGTCGACGGCGCGTTTGTCTTCCACGCGTGCTTCAAAGAGATGTCAGCAAAAGGAAGGGGACCCCTTCATTTTGCTGACATCAAGGCAATGGCAAGGGCCGATGCCTACCGGGGCTGCGGGATTGTTCGAAAGAGATACCGCGGCCCTGGAACACTTAGGGCAATGAAGGAACATGGATGGGTTTTAGTCAGTAAAAGTCTGACACTCCTTCCTGCTCCGCCCAGAGCCGGAGGGGTCATTTGATTATTTTGATCCGAAAAAAAATGGGCAATACTTGAAATGAAAGTCCGTCACTTTATTATAGTTGCGTTCCTGTGTTTAAGTCCCTAAGGCCCAAGTTCACCGAAAAGATAACAGTCTGATTATCTAAAAACAGCTGTTTAAAACACATTTTCATGTTCAAAAATGTGTTTGAACAAATTTTTGAACATTTAACTGTCCCGTGTATGATGTCGCAGATTTTTCACAAAATTAGGTTGTAAACATAAGGTTGTAAACACCGTTAAAAACAACAAAATTAGGTTGTAAACACCGGAAGATGACACATTTCATACTTAATTTCATCATAAACCTGTAACAATCCAGACTAGTTCAGATTTTTGATCAAAAACCTGAACTAGTTTGGGTTTATGAAAAAGTTCTTGTCAAAGTCACGGGTTTGCTTTGTTTTATGACAATTTAAACGAAATAAATAAAACAATCCATCATCATTTGCAACTTATTAGAAAGAAAACAATTATTTATTTATTAAAATTTTACATCCATAATCCAATCAATATTCTCCTCCTTCAATCCAATTATGGAGTCCCTGTCAATGGACAAAAAGTATCTATGTAGTATATCAACTATCTGGTGTCCACTACACAAGCCTCGTTGCTTAGTGTGGCACTAGATGGCGCTGTGTGTAATGTCCAGCAATATTTATTTATTTTATCTTTATTACTGTCGGACGTATAGAATAGCACCATCCCATATCTTCCCGTGGGTGTCGTAAGAGGCGACTAAGGGATTACCAGAAAATGGGCAGCAGCGTTCTCTGTGCTTGTAACAACCGCACTGCGATCGCCAACCCGCCTGCCAAGCGTGGCGATTATGGCAAACCCCCCACTTTGGGAGGCCTATGTCCAGCAGTGGACGTCTTTCGGCTGAAATGATGAATGATAGTAGATTTAATTATTTTTTTTAAATTATGTATGTACTATGCCGACTATTATTTTTAACTGTAAACCATAATTTTATTTTATTTTCAATATTCATTAGTTAACAGTTTCACTAATGTTTGCATGTCTCATAAGAGCTACCTCTTATGAGACATGCATTGTACAAAGCTCACCCATCTTATTGTAACATCTTATTTTATGTACCTGCAATCTATATTTAAATATTTATTATTTAGGCATCGATTCAAACTGACAAACAACAAGACAAATAGTCTCTGATAGCGAAAATAAGAATGTTTGATTTTTATTCCTCAATTGTTTTTTTCTTTTTCTATTACAAAAAGCTAGTAGCTAGGCATTTTTCCATGATAGATAGCCTTACTTTTCGTACATTCGTCTGAACACCAATGACGGCAATGTTACGATTAATAGATGGGTCGAAGCAATTTCGCTTATGAAATTGGGATATTGACAATGACAAATCGCAAAAAACGTATGATCAATTTTTCGCGCTAATTTAATAGAGAATAGTCGTATAGATTTCTTAACTTTATACTGTTGCGGCCACTGTGTGACCTCTTTTTGATGGCATAAGGCGTTTTATGCGATTTGTTATGATGCTACGAACTTTATTTAATCCATAAGAAAATTGATGTAGGGACGAAAAACGGTATTCGTTTTTTTGCTCCTTTAATAAATTATCATCCCTTTCATATCTTCTACGTTGAAGTCCTTATCTGTGCCTTTTGAAACTGATCATTGTGATAAGCAATGGGTCCATTACTTGACCTATACCTAGCTACTCCAATCTCAACTTTAGTCTTTCCGAGGTAGCGTCGGATTTTGTTTGCTTAAGAACTACTGAGGCACCTCAATATTGGCACCGTTCAAGAATTCGCTTGAGGAAAATCGAGGATGAAAAACTATCTTATGTAGGTATAAGTTCACGAAAGTGATGAGGTTGCATATGCTTGATATTGATAAAAGGAGAAAGGAATATAAATCGTTTATCGATATGGACCGAAGAGGGCTTCCATGAACCAACAAAGCTAAACGAGAATGAACTGTAAGGTAATAATTTAAGCAATTGAAAAAAGGATATAGGCAGCAAATTTGATGGTGGAGCCGCCTAACAAATTCCAAAAAATATGGGACGGCAAAAACGGCGGTGCTCCTGCCATAACTAGTGAAATAAACGACCTATTACTTTTCTCATTCATTTTAGTAGATTTAGCATATTTATTTATGTTTAGTCAGCTGTAAGGCTTTGATTTTCAGCTGGCCGTTCTTAGGAGTTACAATACACAAAAAAAATGTATAAGGTTGATTTTGACTAACCGCTCTATGAAAACGTTCGGTGACGATGATGCGAGTCCCATGATTTTTGTTAACCCAAAAAGTGCTTAACGCGCCTGAAGAAGTTTTCACTTCAAAAATGTACAGCTTATAGAAATTTTGTTACCATTGGTTTGAAGCCTACTAATGTTACCGCCATAACGCACTGTGAAAAATAACACAAAATAACACACATAACACTACGCTAGTTATCCCCGAGGGGTTAGACAGAGGTGCAACAGTACATACATATTTCGCTAGTTACGTTTAAGTCCCGTATAATAGGGGCGAACCTATTGCTATCATGCCGTGTGGTGCCGTGTGGTATCCGGCAGAGTAGACTAGAACCAACCCATTACACTCACGGGTGTCGTATAAGGCGACTAATGTCTGAGGCAGAACACCTTGCGCCTCCGTAGACCAGAGAATGGGCAGCAGCGTTTTCTGTTAGTCTTTCATCACTGCGATCGCCAATCCGCCTGCCAAGCGTGGAGATTATGGCAAATTCCTCCCATAATGAGAGAGGCTTATGTCCAGCAGTGGACGTTATGGGCTGTTGTTGTGTTGTTGTATTGCTATCAGACTAACACAAATCTAGACTTGACGTGGGTGATACTAAGAATCTTCTGATGGAAAAACCCAATAAGGTTTTGCCCAACTTGGGAATGTTATTAGTCACACTTACTAATATTAGTCACACTGAAAAAAAAAAGAATTTTATTCGAGTCAGTTCTGTTAGCTTTCGTGCAATGAATTTTTAGACCGCAAATAGACAAACTAGTTAGATTAATGAATAATTATTCATCTACATCCAATGATATTATATAGTAAAAAGGGGTAGATATCGCACTAGCACGCACAAATTGTTGAGGACAAAGTGACACAATTGTTGCACTTTGATAGCTAGCTATCTCTTTCTATCTTATACGTTCCGTATTATCTATCGCTGTCGTAGTTTTAAATTACTCGCAACGATATCTGAACGCCATTCAGTATGAACATGGCGTATCTTCTTTATAATATCATTGCCTACATCATTACTTCTTCCTCAAAGTTCTTTTCAATTTCTTTCTCATTACCTTGAGAAAAGGATCGGTCTTAACGAAAAAGTAAATTAATTTAGCCTTGTATGAGAACTTTGGTCTCACGAAAGTTGTTCTTTTTGTTACCAAGTAGGATTTTATTAAGGCATGTTACCTCTGCTCGAATTAATAACCTGTTCTTTATAATACAGGGAGTAAAAATACTCATCACGAAGCAGTTAAAGCAATCGCAAGCATTCTGTACATCAAATTAAGTAACCCTACGCAAAAATTATTCCTGGGAAATGACTTTGTTTTGGGGTGAAAATTCACGTTTTACGGTAAAACTCAAAGTAACGCTCTCAAAACATTGTGCTGATAAATGGATTGAATAGTGTGGTGGTCATGGAGGTGTTTAAAGTAAAGTTTATAAATAAACAACAAAAAAAAAAACTTGAGAAAAAGTTGGAACTTTGACCCACCCCCAATATCTCCGTAACTAGAAGGTTCCCAGGTATGGTTTAGAACAAAAAAAAATCGCAATGACGGGGAGAACAGCCGTTCATGCGTGAAAAGGTGACCGACATACTTTTACATTAATTAAAATCATCATCTGCCTAGCCTTTTCCCAACTATGTTGGGGTCGGCTTCCAATTTTACAGGATGCAGCTGAATACCAGTATTTTACATGGAGCGACTGCCTATCTGACCTCCACAACCCAGTTAGTACCGGGTAATACGATATCCCTTGGTAAGACTGGTTGTCAGACTTTTTGAGCCTCTGACTACCTAACGACTGTCAAAGATCTAAAAATGACAGCCGGGACCAACGGTTTAACGTGCTTTTCGAGGCACGGAGGAAACTCGGTATATAATGGGTGGTCACCCATCCACAGACCAACCTAGGCAAGCACGGCTTAGCCTAACGATCGACCCGAGCGGCTGTTATTATTTAGCCACGAACTTACACGTGCTTTACATTAATTAAAATGAATTTTCTAAATTGGCTTTGCTTATTTGATTCAGTCGAAGACAAAATTATTAGATGGAACCAACTATGGCCTACGGCTTTAATAGTCACTTCACATTTCTGTATTCTTTTGTTTTAGTGCACTTTCAATTTCGAGTCGTTCCAATAAAGTTTTTAAAAGGTCTGCGCACTGTAGTAGCGCATCAAAGGTGAGCAATCAAAATTATAATTGTGCTTGAACCTTCTAGCGCCTGGCCATAAGCGGAACCAACTCCTTCGTCTGAAAGAGTTTCACAAATCGCATCGATATGTCAAACTTGGTATTTTACACTTGAGTGTAAAAGTATCAAGTTTACTTACGGGATAATATCCGTGGTTTTAGTACTTTTATTTTAATTCTGTGATTAACGCCCGTACAGATAAGTTGGTTGAAGTGTAGCACAGTACCGACTTACACACAGTCTTGGTGACAAGTCACTAATAGGTCGTATCCCTAAAATTCGTTTAATTTTGCGACTCGCGGTATATTTACAGTGTCACACGAGAATTTAGGTCAACTGTTGTCGTTATGGTAAGTGATGAGTTTGCATTACTCCAACACATTAGGGGTTATCGGTAACTCCATAAATCACGTGTATATTCAAAGTTCTTGTTCTCCGAAATGTTTAAACTGAATTTTGGGTACACTCTATAAACCTTTGTATAGTGTAATGGGTCGATTTGATAACAAAGCTTAAACATTACAGCACATCTATGTATTCCCGAAAGGATTGGTGACACTTCGGGGTAATATAGGCATGATATTTTGTGTAAACTTGGGTTTAACATAGCTCAGTATTACGTATCTTTTTGTTCTCCAGTGACTATCAAGCTTCGGTTGTACACCGAACTTTGATGACAACCGAGAATGTCAAAATATTGGTATTACGTTTTACACAGAGTGAATATCACTTTACGGTGACTAACAGCCCGGGCACGGTGTAACGTCTTTCACGAAAGCCACTTCAAACTAAGTTGTCATCAATTTGATGTCCACTATGCTTACACATAATCGCAATATTAAAAGAATCGATACGAAAGCGTCGGTCAAAATGAGTTACGGTGACTATCAGCCACTATGGGCACCGATGACGTCATATTTAATCGCTACTGGTCATACATGATACGAAACTAACCTTTTGACAGTTATTTAATGGACACTGAGCCCAGTTACTATCATTTCAACCTGTCAACAAATATACGTAATAGGCCTGCAGGTAACTGGCAAAATAAAGATAAAATAAATAAATATCGCTGGTCATTACACACAGCGCTAACTAGTGCCACACTAAGCAACGAGGCTTGTGTCGTAGACACCAAATAGTTGATATACTACATATATACTTTTTGTTTGTAAACACATCTATACTTCTATACTAATATTATAAAGAGGTAACATTTGTTTGTAAGTTTGTATGTTTGTAAGTTTGTATGTAGGAGGTAATCTCCGGAAGTAATGAACCAATTTTAAAAATTGTTTCACTGGTAGAAAGCTACATTATTCGTGAGTGCTATAGGCTATATTTTATCCCCGTAATCCCACAGGAACGGGAACTACGCTGGTGAAACCGAGTGACGTTCGCTAGTACTTAATATACATAAGAAACATCCACGACTCGGAAATAAATGTCCATGCTCATCACAAACATTTGCTTTACCGGGATTCGAACCCGGGACCCTAAGAACGTAAGGCAGCCTCACTATACCGCTGCGCCATTCAGGTCGTCAAAAATGTGGGATCATTTCGCATTTGGAGCGAGCCTATTGCTATCCATAACCTAGTACAAATCTAAACTTCAAAGACTACATGGACATCATAAATTTATAACATCACGCTTCATAATCCCCGTAGGGTCGGGCAGTGTACTTAACATGTTCACCCACATTTCGCCATCTCGACCTGAGACGCATAAGGTCGAATTTCGACATCAGAGCAAAATAACTTTAATAGTCAGCTGAAACCAGTATCTCGCGTCTTTCTAAGCATATAACAATCATAATTCTATCTCTTTTTGTTCTGATAATATACAAATGCATAAGATCGAATCTGTCGAATTTTTAAATTTATATCGCAGAATAAGGCTTGGTAGCAACTACAGTATTTATGCTTAAAATTTTGGTTTAATAGAAGGTCGAACATTGACTTCAGCTTTTATGCTTTTAAATTATTTTACGCGTAAAGAAGGGACTATTTTGTCATTCGACTTTATCCTACAAGGATTGTTGGTAAAAATAATACCTATTGTCTAGTAGAACTTTATGCCTCTTGAAATTAAATAATCAGATGTCGTACTTTGAGATATAGTGTTATGCCTCGAAAATTTTATTTGTTTGGTTAAGGTCTACAAGCATAATTAGCCCTTATGCCTTTAAAAAGTGCAACTTAATCGTTGTACAGAAATGCCTATGCGAAGAAGAAACATTATTTCATTAACTTCGTGACTGCACATCGACGCAATAGAATGAAATCGGACATTATCGCCGGTCACTCAGCCATTTTCAGCGCCACGGTGGCTTGACCTATCTAGTTTTGTTTACAAGTTATTCGCGATCGATTCCTTATTCGTGTCGATTTATAAGTGAATTTAATTGGTACTTCTAAATCAACCAACATATTGAGAGTAATTCTATCATGTCTGCCTCTCGAATGGATGTAGGAACGGGTCCCGCGGTACTAAAGAGCTGCTCTCCATTAGCCAACAGGTTCGCTGCTCCCGAAAGACTGTCTACATGGTTGATAGATTAAGAATGCCTATGATTCTCTGCGTCATACACGGCTCATGAGGGTGCTGGAGTTGTATAAAGTAGATGCAACTCTACGTACCTTCCCGATGTCATGTATGAGGCACTGAAGAATGGTTCTTCGCTATTCAGAATGTCGACAGATCCTAAGGAACTGATAAGGATCGAGCGCGGGGGTGATAGTCTGACGCCACTCAATGGAGTCAGACTATCACCCTGGAATATTCCATTGTGGTTTTGTCTAGCTTCTTTACATGGATGATCTGAAACTCTTTGCCCCCGACAAATTTGTCTAGCCTTGAACCCTCTCAACACACTGCTGGAGGGGTCAGGTCTAGGCTATCTGTTGAGGAAAGATAGTCAGGTCTTAACTCACCTTCTTTACATGGATGATCTGAAACTCTTTGCCCCCAACAATTTGCAACTGATGAAGCTACTGAAGGTAACAGAAACTTTCAGTAGCGCCATCAGGATGAAATTTGGTGTGGACAAATGTGCAGTCATGCTGTGCATGTGAAGCGAGAGGAGATTATGGAATCCGTGGGAACTCAACTCTCGGATTCCGTACACCTTAGATCCCGCTCCTTAACAGAAACCTACAAGTATTTAGGTATGTCGGAAGCGTTAGGCATTAACGTAACTGACATGAAGCAATCGTAGAAGGAGCGCTTCTTAGGTCGCCTGAAGAAGGTATCAAATTTTATAGCCTTCTTTCAGGTGGGAACAAGGTGCGCGCCTTTAATGGTTGGTTCATGCCGGTTTTATTGTACTCTTTCGGCATACTCAAATGGACTCAGACGGAACTCGATGCCCTGGATAGGTACGCACACTGCTGACCGCAAATTGAATGCACCCACGGTCGTCAATGATGAGACTGTATATCCTGCAAAAGTGCGGGGGCCGAAGCTTCTTAAATGCTAAGAACCTGCACAACCGTGAGGTGTGCAGTCTCAGGGAATACTTCCTAGCAGCCGACGTGGGGATGCACTGAGATTTGATTTCAGTGGACAAGGTCTCCCTAGCTAACGCGAACTGGCGCAAACCTGTATTTGACAATAATGACCGTAGGGAGGAATGACAGGGTAAAGAGCTTCACGGACGCTTTTACCGGGCCCTACACGGCCCCGATGTAGTCTTCTTAGCGTCCGTATCCTGGCTGCGCTTTGATGAACTCTTCGAGGAAACCGAAGGTTTTGTCTGCAATAACGGTCGAAGTTATGATGACGAATAACTACTCGAAACACATTGTGTAGGACGGCACGGTTGACATAATAATATGTCGGGAATGGCACCGTCCGGGAGACTCAGTCTGACACATTATTTCTGGGTGTTCTAGTCTGGCTAACGGAGAGTACTTGCAAAGACACAACTTTGTTGCCAGGATTATTCACCAGCAACTTGCTTTCAAGTACAACCTTAAGGAATCAGAAGTGCCATACTATAAGTATGCACCCGACCCAGTTCTCGATACTGGTAGTATCACGTCGTATTAGGATCGACTTATCACCACTGACAGGACTGTTGTTGCCAATAGGCCTGACATTGTGGTGATAGATTGGAGCGTCGCACAATGATTGTTGATATAACGGTCCCGCATGACGAGAGCCTCGTGAAAGCAGAGAAAAATAAACAATTCAAATATCTAGATCTGGTTCGCGAGGTTGTCGATATGTGGAACGTGAATTCATTGTCGGCCAATGGCTTAATAGCGAAGAGCCTCGACCAACATCTTGGAGACTCTCGCTTGGCAGCTGAATCAAGGGTTTGATTCAGAAAGCAGTACTTCTGGACACGGCACGTATTGTTAAAAGGTTCTTCTCTCAAGAGCCCTGACCACCGGCAGCTCGGACCCTGTTCCCAGCGCTGGTGGGCTACTATTTTATACTTATAAATGTTTTTATTTATATTTGTTTTTATTATAAGAATATTTAAAAATGTAAATGTTATATGTAAAGAAATGAATAAAGGAAATTTAGGCTCTTTAGTAAATTGATCCCGCTCATTTCGATCCCGCGGGACCAGTTTACTAAATTAATATTTTTATGTACGATATCGCGTTATCGCGATATCTTCCGTGATTGGTAATTGTTTTGAGCTCCCGATCGGAAATTTAAATGCCTCATAAATAGATATATAACAAGATCGGAAGTAACTAAATTTCTATTTTCGGTCAAACATAATGTTATATGTTTTAAAAAAGCTTACAATACGCATTGAATTTACCAAAAAATTGCAAGCATAAAGTTGGATCAGTAAATAGAATTAAAAGGATTCGTCGTATAATAACTCTGTACAAGCATAAGGTTGGATGTCCCCAAAAAAGTAGTTTTTGATGAATAACATATTAATAATTTACTGTGACTGGTTTTATTATCTACTGTACTATACAAAGGTATACGACTTATCTAAAACATTATACTATTTTTGTTAGCCTATTCGATAAGAAATAAAAGTTTTGACATGATTTTGTCAATAACTTTCTTTTGGCTCTCCTCTAAACTTGTGAAATTCCATATCAGACCTAATGCGTCTCAGGTCGAGATGTGTAGGTCCCATGGAATAGGGGGCGAGACTATTGCCATCGACCGGGCACAATTCCAGACTGTGGCTGCTACTGAGAAATTCCTGATGGAAAAACCCAATAACATTTTGCCCGACCCGGGAATCGAACCCTGGACCTCATACTCAGCAGTCGCGCTTGCGACCACTAAACCAACGAGGCAGTCCTCCGGAGACTGCTACTAAGAAATTCCTGTCAGTAAACCCCTTAACTCTTTGCCCTACCTTGGAATTTAACTCAACACCAAATTCTCAGCAGAAGTGCTTGCTATCACTATAGTTGGTTCCAGTTAAGATGAGAATAGTGGTCATTGACCCACCTACATTAATTACCTATTGAACTTCTTAACTTTTATAACCAAAAATAGCCTGTTCAAGTCTGGAATCGTCTTTCGTGATCTTCAACAATTTTGTGCAATGAAAAACGATACATGGTTTATTAGTTTTGGTTTGATGAAGAGATATTAGGGAAAGGGCAATGACCGCTATTCTCATCTTAACTGGCACCAACAGCTTTAGAACGTTTAATATTCAGACAGAACTGCGGTACGGGAAGTACCTAACGTAACTTCCCAGTTCCATAGCAATAAAGCATGTATCAGAAAGATGCAATCATTTTTAGGTATGTGGCTATAGAGTATAGACCATCAAATTGCAGCAGATTTTTTTTTTTTGTTTTACTTTTATTATACCACACCTTTCTAATACATGCTGTTTATTATTCAGAAATAATAATTATATAATTTATTTACAAACTATAAGGCCTAAAATAATAATACCACTTTAGTGTACGGCCTGGGTGCAATAACGTTCGGCGGAGCGTCCGGCGGCGCGGGCGGGGCGTTGCGTGCGAGTTCAAACCTGTTTGTGTTTTGGCTCAGTGCGGCGCGCGGCGAGACGAGCGCGCGCGTCGTCGTTTGAAGAAATTATAATATGAATACAAAATAAACCTTAAATATGGTTATCTACTCACTGTTTATACAAAAATAGAATAATTAGAACAAGAGTGTGGAGGGAACTAGCAATAAAACTGGGAATAGAAAGTAAATATATCGATTTATTAACAGTGAACATACCTAACAAGGCTAGGTTGGGTATATGTAGGAAAAAATATTTTAATTAATACTATTTTGCTGTCGTATAATTCTCGCGGCCGGCGGATTCACCTGAAAGCAGAGCGTGCACTATGGCCACTCATTGAACGCGCTGTTGGCCGCTCGCCGCCCCGCAGAACGCTCCGCCGAACGTTATTGCACCCAGGCCGTACACATCAACAAAGAAGTTCTTATGAGTACTTTTAATATGGTAGCTTTTAGTATATTATGCCAGCTAGTACCAGTTACTGCAGTTACTAAGATCTTTATGCACCTGATCTTCCAAAAATGGTACATCTAAATAGGTACCTAACCTACTACGTTCAGTCGCCCACATAGCAATGACGACTGTTTGTTTTGTTTCTTTTAGGCAATTATATGGTATACTTAATTTACAAGTACGGACTATAATAGTCAGTACATGACCTAAAAGTAGCTCAGCTGTTAGATTATTTAGATAAATCTAAGAAACTACGGTGACATATTGCAAATCGAGCCCTTTTCAGTACTTGATAAATATTTGGAAGAAGGTGATTAATAAAGGTTTAGGACCCACTCACCTCGCGAGTTTACTTGAAATATGTGTATTGGATTTATTTATTAAATTGATGAAACTTTGAGGTAATAGTGTCCTCAAATTGTTGCTGTTTTGCAGTTTAAAAGACTTTTTATACGAGTATGTTATTGTTATACAGAATTTAAAAAAAAAACCTTCCTTTTTTCATTAGTTATTTCCTTTCTATTCATTGGTAAATTCTTATTCTATCAATAGGTACCTGTGTGCTACTGTTGCGAATATTTCATAAAATAATCGTACGCCTCCTTTTACGCACTTAGCTCGAATTCTGACTTATACACTTTTATTAAAGCAAAGAAGAAATTGTATTGTGTGTAATTTATCTACTTTTACGAGTATATTTCGGCAACAAAAACGGACTGTGAATGTATGTAGGAGGTATGCGACTATAAAGCCAAAATTACTTTTGTCATTTTGTATTTCATGTAAGCTTACTAGGTCCCACAATTTATTCCGTCTATAAATCCCAAGCGGTAATAAATTATGTACGTATACAACTTTATATTGAGTAATCTACTTTCATTCTATCTTTTCCAAGAATTTATTTAGGTACAAAAGCCAATGTGGGATAGCCATAATTTTGCGAAAAAATCTGATTTAGCGCATTAAATGGTTTAACGAATGATGTATTTGTTTATAACGCTTGACCGAAAAATAAAACAAAAAAACGGTAATAATAGTTTATCTTTTTTTGATGTATTTGGCTTTGCAGGAAAATATCCCCTACAGTTGTGATTCTTCTTCTTTGCGTGTCGATGGACTGAAATAACACCCGACCTGTATTTGGCCACTCACAATCAATTTCATCCTCCATCATATTCAGCCCTGTTCCATCCACTGCTGAGTCTATACTTAGTGGGAAAAGAGAGAAAAGGCCTATTCCTTCTCCCTCTTGTGCCATTATTTCCTAGCCTGCGCAAAATCATAATCATATTTTTATCCGGCACCTTTTGCGATAGGCCCTGGAGAAAAACGCAGAAAATTACCATGAGCTTATTTTGAAAATAAAATCTCCCCCCACCTTTAATCACAGGTAACTAAAATATTCCTTAATTTATTTAGATCACGTCACATAACTCATAATAAGTTCTTTATATTTAAAGTAGTACAAAAACAAAGCTCAACTAGAACTATTCTGTAGCCTTGATGGCTCCAAAGTAAGGCCAAATTAGCTCCATAACCCAGACAACCCAAAAGGCGCGCGATTAGCCATTGTCTTGCTTCATGTCTCCTACACTATCTACCTACGATTAGTTAATTATATTTATTATATATGTTACTTTGATAGGAATTTAATTGTTGGCCATCGAATAAAATACGTATTTAGAAATATTTAATAGAGTTTTGTTGGCAACCGAAACTGGCTATTGTAAATATTTATCTTTCGGGCTACCTTTTATTTTGTGTATAAGTAATACTTTATTAATTTACTGATTACATAAATGTAAATAATTGTTATATTACCTATATGTGTAGAAACAACTCAGAGTTACATACATTGCACACATAAATATAGAAACAATCTGATTCACGAGATCAAGCTGTCACTAAAGTATTCCTGCTCCATTTTCACATTGAAAGGCCCTGACGTGTTTTCGCATCCTTCTTACTCTTATTGAAACTGCTCCTATAACTGAGATTTGTATTTTCACTTTCAACCAGTACACTATTTGAGAATATACAACAACAACAACAGCCCATAACGTCCACTGCTGGACATAAGCCTCTCCCATGATGGGAGGAATTTGCCGTAATCTCCACGCTTGGCAGGCGGATTGGAGATTTGAGAATATGCGTTTCCCCATTTCTCGTTAAGCTTTGATGCGGTTTTTTTTTAAAACCTTTACCTTTTATTTTGTAGTTCCAAGGGATTATTGATTTCACTGTCTCATAATATGCGTTACATAGATCAATCTTAAATGAGGCAGTGTCAAAAGCGTTCGAGGAAAACAGGTGTTATGTTATTTGTGTTTGTAAGTTGGTATTTAACCACAATTTATTTCATTACCAACTGGGTCATTACTTCATTATTAAATAAACGTCATTACAGGAAACCTAGATAATTACAAGTCTAGCGAAAGCGATTAATGTGACAGGTAGTCATTTTACGAGCTCACCGAACGAAGAATCTCACAATAAATAAAACACTTATAACAATTATTGTGACAAGATAATTGATTCCTATTCATTCAATGTTAATGTAATACTTATCTACTACCTATAACAATGTTGATTTAATACGTATTGATGAAGTCCTCGAGTTACTTAATAAAAATATATGAAATTGTTTACGATGTCGACACGTGATGCGAATCAGGTTTTAGATGGTAACGGTAAACTGTTGGTGTCTGTGTGTCTCCTTATGATATACTAGGTTTTGCCAGCGACTTCATCTGCAATGAGGTCGGAAATCATCCCACGGAAATGTAGGTACTACCAGGATAAAAAATATCCTATTCTAAAACCTCTTTTTTTCGTGGCTTTAGTCCGTAGGAACTGACTACACGGTGTTCCTCCTCGTCACTTCTGCCTAGGCCAAGATCTATTGTGGTCTTAAATTCAAGAAAACGGTTAGACTAGAAAAGATAACCGACAAACGGATAGAGTTATTTTCTACTACAGACGCTAAGTAGTAGGCTAGTGGGATAAATGGTTTTATTTTCATAGTTGTAAAGAATTCATTCGGTTGCTGGTTTTTTGGTTGGTGTTACCCAGTGACTTATTTGTGAAGGTTAGGATGGGTACTTAGGCAGTCACTACAGTTTTATCCAATTGGCCTCTGAGCCTGCCCCAATTAATTTTAGAAATGATACACGCGAATACGACTTTTTAGACACCGTACTTTTGTTGAGCGTAAAAAACTCATTATTTCCTGACAAAACATCCTTCAAAATAAATGAAAAAACCATACAGGGAGGTAATTATAATAATAATAATAATAAAACGTTTATTTCAGATATTCCATCCATAAAGCACAATAATAAAATAATCAGCGCACAAAATAATAAAAAATAACCAAAGTAAAATTAATAAAATAAATCAATTAATAGCAAATACAAATAAATAAAAATCAATTAAAAATATTAAAAATTCAATGTCAATATTACATATTAGCACCTACGTCAATAAATCGATTAAAAATTAGAAATTGTACAATCAAACAAAACAAATACAAATAAATAAATTAATTAATTAATTAATTATTATTACTAATTATATTTTTCCATCTAATGAGGTCAAAGTCGTCAAAACAAAACATTTCATGCCTAATTATCGTCATTTTGCTTTAAAGGCATAGAATCTGTAAGAAAAAAAATAAACGACTGCTTTTGTTGAAAAGACTAAAGTTTCTTCAACGTTTCGGTTCAAAAGAGGCTCGTTATTCTTTGCCAGTAGTCGTGAAAATCACTGAGTAGTTCAGACAGTTTAACCAGCACTAGAAATACTCAAATGCCTATTTAGAACAGCTACCAACTTCAATGCTAGTGACGTTTTGAAAAATGTGTTAGCTTTTCTCATCATTTATGAACGTAAAATTCCTCGAGTGGAGTTGAAATAGCGTTAAACTTGATTGATCATTTGGAAGTTTATATTCCGAGTGGTCTTGAACTTCTAGCCCCGTATTCGGAGTAATGTCCTTTGTATGTGACAAGTTATGCCAAATTAAAACCTTTACAAATTATGGTAAGACAAATAATTTGTTAATGAGGAGCTCGTGGCTAAATAATAACAGCCGCTCGTGTCAATCTTTAGGTTAAGGTTAAGCTGTGCTTGCCTAGGTTGGTCTGTGGATGGGTGACCACCCATTACATACCGAATTACCTCCGTGCCTCGGAAAGCACGTTAAGCCGTTGGTCCCAGCTGTCATTTGTATATCTTTGATAGTCGTTACAGGTAGTCAGTGACCAGAAAGTCTGACAACCAGTCTAACCAAGGGGTACCGTATTACCCAGTACTAACTGGGTTGTTGAGGTCAGATAGGCAGTCGCTCCATGTAAAATACAGATATTCAGCTGCATCCATTTAGACTGGTAGCCGACCCCAACATAGTTGGGAAAAGGCTAGGCAGATGATGGTAAGATAAATAATGTAAGTTTGGTTGTAGCTTTACTTCGCGTTTATCAAAAAGTTAGTAAGTGGCCTCATTGGTCTAGTGGACAAAAGCGCGACTGCTGAGGTCCTGGGTTCGATTCCCAGGTCAAACAAAGTGTTAATGGGTTGTTTGGTCAGGAATTTAGTGTAGCAGCCATGAAGTCCGGAATTGTGCCCGGTTGGCAAAAGGGCTGGCCCTTTCTAAGGGATTTAGACGTAACTGGCGAAATTATGAAATAAATATCTTTGGAAATTACACACAGCGCCAACTAGTACCACACTAAGCATCGAGTCTTGTATCGTGGACACCAGATAGTTGATATACTACATAGATACTTTTTATTTGTAAATACATACTTATTATACTTAGAAACATCCATGATTATGAACCAAATGTCCACGCTCATCACACAAACATTTGCGGGATTCGAACCCGGGACCCTAAGAACGTAAGGCAGCCTCACTAACGCTGCGCCAATCGGGTCGTCATTGATTGATTGTGAGTGTTTTATTAGGTACCCAGTATGTACCGGCGTGATGATATTATGTTATTTGGCAAAATGGTATTCTTTCAATTCAAGGATGGCTACTCAAACAACTACATGTAGTAACACCGCTATAAAGTCACGAGCTATGAAATGTATCACTCATCAAAATGCAAAAGCGATTTTCTCCTAATGTATTGATTTTCGTTTTATAGAATTCTTATATCGTAAATAGTAAATAAAAATAAAAAAAGCCTTTTAATTCCAATAGCTATTCAAATTACATAACAATAATACAGTTAATCATAATCATGCAAAATTAGAAATGATTGAGTGATGTTTTCAAAAATAAAATGTATAAAATTCTATTTTGTAGAATAACTTAGCCGTGTGGTATCCTGCAGAGTAGAATAGAACCATCCCATTACACTCACGGGTGTCGTATAAGGCGACTAATGTCTGAGGCAGAACACCTTGCGACTCCGTAGATCAGAGAATGGGCAGCAGCGTTTTCTGTTAGTATTTCATCACTTGGATCTCCAATCCGCCTGCCAAGCGTGAAGATTACGGTAAATTCCTCCCATCATGGGAGAGGCGTATGTCCAGCAGTGGACGTAATGGGCTGTTGTTGTTGTTGTCGATAATTTACAACAAAATAATTAAAATTAAATAGGATTATTTAATTTTAATTATTTTGTTGTAAATTCTTCATTTTGTTAATTGTTTTTTGTTCAAAATGGATATTTTGAATTCATTAAAACATTCAAAATTATAAAAATCATGACATTAATATGGAAAACTATGGTAATGTATTTAAGTAAATAATAATAGTGATTACACTAATTGGACCCCTATTCGTAAATAGTATAGCTTCCAAAATAAAATGTTCTTGAAAATCGCTATAGAATTTTGCTAAATGAAATTTCATTGCCCGTGATTGTACGTAGGTTGTGAAATAGAAGGCACATACTGGGTGCTCCTCAATATCTATTGAATTCATTACTGGATCGGTATGAACTGTGGGTAGAAGTCTGTTTTTGTAAGCTTTCCATTTCTCCTAAGACATAGTTATAAAGTAAAGATCTACGGTTCTAGAAGTTTCGATTCATCATCATGAATAAAATGGTTTCGCCCACGTGTCTACTGTAATAATAAAATATCGTATACGTATCAGCCTTATATTATATTCTCTGGGCTTTTAAGAGCCTATTTTTAGTGTACTATTACGGAGCGTGATGGGAATTAATTTTGATATGTAAACGAGTAGGTGAGTAGGGAGTAGGTGGTATCTAAATTGTTACGTTAATAAAATAGTGGCATTTTCTCAAAAGCAATATGTATTTTATTGTGTTAATGGTAGAACATTATTAGGGTTCCGTAGCACTGACAAGGAAACCTTAAAGTTTCGTCCCACGCTGTCTGCCTCCTCACACTCCTTTTCAAGGGCTTCTTCATCTGAGTCCGCGAGCACCGAATTGTTAATTTTTCCATCCAATTGCTCAATTTTTCCGAATATTTGTTTTAGTCCACGAAACGCGGCTTCTATCGTCGGCAATTCGTTTTCTTGAATGGATTCTTGTTCTTGTGACGACGCCATTATGATTTCAAAACCGATCTTCTTTTTGGTAAACCGGCCTCATAGCACGCCTCGTAACTTGGCTGCTTTCTCCATGTTTGCTTCCAAAATCACTCTCACGGTAGCCAAATAAAAAAATGTCTTCAGAACCCCTAGCCAAGTTGACAATCTGCAATCGTTAACGCTAGTAGAAAACTATTCAAATGAATGGGAATGACATCATCTCAACGTTAAATCACGTGATCAACATAGACGAATAGAAAATTCGTAGACAAGTTTACATCATTCAAAATTATCATTTTAAATTATTATTTTTTTATTATCATTTTTTTTTAATAGAATGTTATCGTTTCTACAATGTTGATCGCTAAACTCTTTGGTGGCGCACCATAGACTAAAGTGTAGGTTTTTTCTGCAGACATTAGATAACGAGCGATTGACTCAGTCGTGTCAACTTGGCTACCAATTTAGCGTTTTCTACAATCGCTTACGCCGTGGCGTATATAGGAAGAGAATCGATACGAAACGTTTGTAACTTGGCTAGGGGTCTTGGAGGTAGGGTGAAGTCGGAGATAAAAGTGATTGAGTTTGTGGAATAGGGCGTCCATTTATTTCGCAGTTAATATTAAATAATAAATATTTCCTATTTCTTCCGGTACAATGTTGCTACCAACTAAAATTAAATAGGTACTACTTTTTGACAAATAAAGTGTTGCAAACTTTAAATATGAGGTGTTCGGTTGTATTTGGGTTTCACAACAGTGGTAAAGCAGTGACGAGATCAACTGCATACTTAACAGTTGTACTAAGAATTGCCTTTAGTTTCCGCTTCATTTTCTTCGCAATGTTATTGTTCCACTGGGACCTACATTGGACAAAGGTAAATAGAAATACAGGTCTCAGGAGAACTATTCATTCGTGATCAAGTCAAATTGGCTGGAAATAACCCTCTTTAAAGCAGGGTTAACAAGGGGCCAGCAGTCACAGTAGTCTTTTGTTTATTAAGTATTATTATTATTTATTTAGTACAGTACCTATTTAAAACATTAACATTGTTAATGCTTTTGTTAGCGGCTTTGCTCCCGGGAGTAATCTACGGAAATTAATACACGGGGACGATTTAAATGTAACCTATGACACTAAGGGATAATGTAGCTTTCCAAAAGTGAAAGAATTTTTAGAATCGGATCAGTAGTTCCGAGGATAACCCCCAACATACAAAACGACAAACTTTCAAAAAATATGTACCTCTTAATAATATTCACGTTAAGCCATTTAGTCTTGCGCCAAATATCTCTCTCGTTGGAGTGCTATGCCCTCGAAAATAGTTCGAACTGAGTGAAGGAAAACAGATTTCACCTGTGTGTGCACTATGCACTAATACTTCTTACATTGATAGCTAGTTTCCGCTGAAATCGGACGCCATGACTGGAAGACTATCTCACAATTGGGCAATCTGGCTTTCTTCCATTTCTCGCACAGCTGTACCACAGTCAAATTATAATCAGTAGATTGGCTTCAAAAAAACGATCGAAAAGCTGACGTAATTAACCGAGCGCCCCTTCCCCCGCCCGTAAGGGTACTTCAAGGTGCGAACAGACAGAGTCGCGCGCGCCGCATCATTTTCTTAACGATAAACCACACAGTATACCCGATAGTAGCAACCCTAGCCCTGATTGACAGTAGGCATTGAATTCAATGACACGTCCGAGTCGCACTGCTGCTTATCTTTTTACTGTGGCTGTACCGAAACATTAAAAGAACAATAGAAGATTAAAACAAACAGACACTCATAAACTAATCAACATCCTACACACGATATAAAGTTCATTAATGAAAAGTTATAACGCCATTTAGGACATAATATTATGTAGATTGATACGAGGTATTGATTGATATAGAACTCACTACAAAAATGGTCCTAATCACAAACGCCTACGCTAAGGTATTGCAATAAACCATAAATGTCGAGCTAATAAACTTCTTTGTGGTTGATCCGCCGAAAAGACACGAAGTAATTCGAGGTTGTTTATTTGTTTGAGATAACTACGAATTAGGTTGAGGTTATGTTAGACAGCGATTTGCGATTTTGCGATAGGAGAGCGATTGAATTAGCAAAAGCAGAACATTCCTTGCCCGTGGTACAGTTGACTAGGTCCGGTTGACTAAACCATGGTAAAAAAAATTACAGTGTTACAGTACCAGTTGGCTGGACCTTTTTGTTCTGTGAACCGTGGTACAGTTGACCGGACCAGCAGTGCAAGTACGTAGCACTCGATTCGATATGATTCGATAAATCTGACAGTTATTCTCGATAAAATGAGTTTTTAACCAATCGAAAAGTATCGTAATAAACGTCGAAACGTCGGGCTAATATTAAAGGTAAAAATTCGCGAAAATATGTGCGTTTACATGTGTATTATAATGTGTTTTGATCGTGAAAGTTTAAAAAAGACAATGACATTTTGTCTGAAGAAAAGTCTAGAAGTTCACAATTTGACGACTTCTATAGACTTAAAAGTCTCAAGTTAATAGGCTTCTTTTGGGTGAGCTCGTTCCATCGAACCCATCTCTGTCTTTAGGACTAGATTGAGATCAAGAGTGGGCTCATAAATTACAAAAAAATAAAATAAGTGAATGAATCTTAAGTTAGCGTAAAGTTGAGTTTCTTACCACAGAAAAGGTAAGTTATATAAATTAAAACATTAAATGGTTTATTTGCAAAAATAGGCCTTAAGTACGTTAGAGTTGCAGCCAATACGTCCTAAGCTAAGATAACATAATATCTTGTAGTTATAGATAGGTACCAGCGCCCACTCTCATTATTATAGCCAATTAATGTGATTGTACCTATATGGAGGCACTTTAGTTTTGTTTTTTTGATCTCGAAGAAAGCCCTAAAGAAAGGTGGGTGAATAACATATTCAATAAATAGTTACTATGACACAAGACGTGTTAAGCGTTGAGCATTAAATCCTTGACCTATGGCTTACGATACATTGTAACCAAGAGTGAATTTATGTTGCTCTTAGAAGGCAATCTTGAGTCCGCCTCTGTACCCCCTGTGATGTTGAATGGTGTTACTCTTAACAGGGATAGTAAATTCAAATGTTGGCGTCACTTGGTAAGTGCTGATCTTAAGGATGACGCAGATATCAATAGGGAGTGCAGGGCGTTGACGGTCAAGGCTAACAATATGTTGTTTAGAACATTTGCGGCTTGTTTAAAACAAGTCAAAATAACATTATTTAAGGCATATTGTCAAGACTTCTATGGCAGCTTGTCATTCCATCTCATCACCTTGCGTGTCCAATATAACAATACCTTTGGAATGCTATTGCGGCTCCCACGTTTCTCCAGCGCATCTGCCCTGTTTATGGCGGCTTGTAACGATGGATTGTCAGCTATGTAGGATTAAATTAGGATTAAGAATAGGCTCTGATATATACCTAAACATTTCTAATCGTTAAAAAGGCATGTTTCTAAACAAATGATTGGATGAGTGATCGAACGAGTGAAAGGTGAAGGAAGAAAAAAAACCGGCCAAGTGCGAGTCGGACTCGCGCACGAACGGTTCCGTACCAATTATTATAAAAAAAATCACGTTTGTTGTATTGGAGCCCCCCTTAAATATTGATTTAATTCTGTTTTTAGTATTTGTTGTTATAGCGGCAACAGAAATACATCATCTGTGAAAATTTCAACTGTCTAGCTGTCACGGTTCATGAGATACAGCCTGGTAACAGAGCGACGGACAGACGGACAGACGGACAGACGGACAGACAGCGAAGTCTTAGTAATAGGGTTCCGTTTTTACCCTTTGGGTACGGAACCCTAAAAAAAGCAAAATGGCGGGTAAGACGTGTTTTAAAGACATGTTGATTTATTTCTTAAATAAACCATTGAAAAAGTCGTTTGCAGTTTTCCTGGAGATCCTCACACACTACAGCTATATTGCGCAAAAATGCCTCCTTGAGTTTGTGCTTGATGCAATGGTATTCTGGCAGTTATTATGGACAATGATTGCCTTATTCTAAGTTATCACATTAGGATGCTGACTAAAAATCAAAATAATTGATGTAATTATTATAAGAAGAATTCAATTTTAAATTACTGTTACTAAATTACCAAATTTCTTGTCCCTAACATAGTTTGTAAGTACTTAAGCTAACCCTTAGGGACCTTGTTGTTTGAAATAAATAATTATTTGATTTCATTAAAAGTTTTTGTCGAAACCCATAAGTAATTTAGTTTCAACACTCATTCTGCATTAACCTCTTGAAAATAACCTAGAGGTCGAATTCCAGGTCAAATTTCAAGAGGACAATGCAGCTATCAATACGAAAATTAAATGTCTGGGTTTATTGCAATCATATTGTAATACAATGACTGCTTTGGTATTTTATAAGTGAGTGAAGATAAAACTTAAGCAGAGTTGTTACTGTTTCCTGCACAATTAATTATTCTTTATTGTTCTAAGGTTTTTTACCTAGTTTTGCAATCACGATTCTACGAGAGATGTCTCCAACAACAGTGTTTCAAGGTTTTCAAATGCACACGAGTATAGAAAAAAAACTCCTAGATACTATAAGTGGACTTATTACATGTTTAATAAAAATAAAACCTTTATTTTCAGGCTACTTTGGCCGATAGATAAATACCTTACAGACTAACATATATATAAGTATTTTAATAGTACAATGTGTGTTGGTGTTTATACTTAAGAGCTATAATATCCCTCAAATGGCTTTGCATGATCCTCCGTTACGCCTTGCGTGCAGCATTAATTTTGAAATAAATATAAGGTAAAGTTGAGGATTAATGCTAAGTCCTATGTGTGACGAAAACACAATTCCATAAACTTTTCTCGAGCACTGTCTTTGTGCGATCTGTCCGCGGAAGCGACGGAACATTACACCTTGCGGCCAAAAGGCTTTGCGGTTTAAAAACCTAGGTACCTAGTTGTATCTACCTGTCTAGTTACTGCTAAAGTTGCATACCAAACCAAAACAATAAATATTTATCAAAAAAAAGGTTCGCTAGCCTGTAGACAGAGAGAAATACAGAAATATCCGCATTCATTTTGTTAATTTATTCACATGCTTGCAAGTTCTTGCATACAGAAAATGGACTAAGGACAATGGGTCATCCATTTGCCCGAATTGTATTATGAGAGCAGCGGTGGCCCAGTAGTGGCGGCCCCTACTTACGAACAGTAAGGCGTGGGTTCGAACCCACGCAGGTGCATTACTTTGTGTAATTTATTTCATCACCGCTGCTCTCAAAATGGTGAAGGAAAACATCGTGAGGAAACCGGCATGTCATAGAACCAAAAAATTCGAAGACATGTGACATCTACCGTCAATCCGCACTGGGCCCGCGTGGTTGATTACAGCCCATTCCCTCTCATAAAGAGGAGGCCTGTGTACCAGCAGTGGGAACATTAATAGGCTGATGATGATGATGATGTATCATGAGAGTTGGTGCGAGTAACCAACTGAGTTTCCATCATCTTTATCATTATTTCGCAAAGATACGGTCTGTTAGAATGACCTGTAGTACAAGTTTTAATGGAGCTACACTAAGTATGATTTAGAGACCTTTGCACGGGACGCAAATGGGAACCATTATGACAGTGTGAATGATGAAAGATACATTTTTCTGATGACGTCATGACAGAAACCCAAGAGATTCTGTGTTTGGCCTAGGTTAGGGTAAATAAGATATTCTAATAATTTTCATCTTTTATAATTGTAATATTTTAGCGGTTCGTGCTTGATTGTTATATGTTTTTGAGCCCGTATTCGAAGTTCTATTTTTGGAAGTTAACTCGGAAATTGTCATTGTTGAAACGATATTCTTAACCAAGCATTGTTTTAAAATGTAATGTTTGTGTGAAAAGTAAAAAGTGTGAACTGTGAGATTACAAAGGCAGTAGGTATTTGAAGATCAATAATCATTTTCATAATTTATTTTGACAGACACTTAAGTATATACAACGAATTATAAATACCTAATTATTTACTAGGCAATGTAAATCAGACAAGTAATTAATAAAATATTCACAAATTTTATTTCACAGAGTTCACGTTTCCTATAAAATATAAATTACGTATAATTACTTCAAAATATTCATGAATACTAGTTTGCTTGGTTTATTGCTTAGTTTCTCCATTTTTAATAACATACTGTTTTAGTAACTCACGGGGTTTCACCTATTAGGACCTCCGTTTGAATTAATTTGAGCAATTTAAACGATACATTTTTGTTAGTCTATTTATAAAGTGCTGTAGCAGAATACTTAATATATTTATTCTTATCAAGGAATTGTTTTTTAATTGACACATTATTTTTAATGTAAAAAAAGAATGTGGTCCAAAGTTTGTAAAATGTATGTTCATTTAAATACTCTACAAGAAAATCAAATAAGTATCAAAATCTTCCACCGACTAAATTAAAAAAACAAAATACTATCAAGGCACACATCACAAAAGATTTACAATACAATGCTTACAAGGCTATATTTGAATGCCTTTTGTGTTAAAACCACCTGTTACTTAACTTGTCTTCTACACTGTACAAAATTAAGAAATAATGGAAAAAAGACTAATGGTATGTGTCAAATATTTCTAAAAAAATATTTACCATGTGTGTTCACACATGGTAAATATTTTTTTTGTAGTGGGTACCGCATGTCCATTCATTATGAATATTGCAAGAAACAAATTAAAAGCGGACGTTTACGAACTGAAAGTTATAATGTGCTAGTATAGTATGTATGTCATAATCATCTGAATCATCATTTGATTTGAAAATTTCTACCGTATGAATATACCTTGACCGACTTAAATAAACGTCTGAGACCATAAATACTTACTAAAAGCTTCAGGCACTGATCAAGACCAATATGTATTTTTTAAACCTTTCCTGAATTCTATATTAAATTGTGAATTTAACAAAGAAATGGTATGAAAGAATAAACTGTATACCAGTCGTTTTCCTTGGAATTTCTGCAATGGAGTTTCTCAGTTGAATTATGACATTTCGTTTGAGGAGCCATGGGCTTCAACTTAAGACCTTCAAAGCGCGTAGCAAGAAATGAAACATCAAATGGATGCAGTTCGGTTTGTATACCTAGTTATGGTTGAAATTCAGAAGCAAACTAGTCTTAGACAGCCCAAGACTACAAAGGAACACAAATTTCACTGCGTATATAGGACATAACAATGACTATAGATAATATTACCGTGACTATAGTGAGTAATCATCATTATCATCATCATCATCATCATCATATAATAGTCCCTCTGCTGGGACACGGCCTCCTCTCAATGAGAGGGTATGGGCTATAATATACTCCACAACGCGGGCCCAGTGCGGATTGGTAGATGTCACATGTCTTCGAATTTTTGGTTCTAGGACATGCCGGTTTCCTCACGATGTTTTCCTTCACCGTTTTGAGAGCAGTGGTGATGAAATAAATTACACAAAGTAATGCGCCTGTCTGGGTTTGAACCCACGACTTACTGTTCGTAAGTCGGGGCCGCCATCACTGGGCCACCGCTGCTCTCAGTGAGTAATACCAGTGTCTAATTGACCCCATTCCAAAGCAAAGATGAAATGGGTCAATAAAATCAATGAAAGACTAAGCACGAGTATTGCAAATTCCGCTTGTTTACTGCATGTTAGATTTAAATCATGAAGGGGGCAGTATTACCAAACAATGTTTTCTTTTGATATATATGAGAAAGACATACTATTGAAACAGAAAAACATTCCTAGACGACCTTGTTGTTTTACTACTTTTGAAAACAATTCCTAGGAAACTAAAACTTCATTAAGATTGAAATTATATTATCTAAATGTTACACAGACAAAATAATAGGCCTTGTCATTGATAGATTGATGGATTCATTAATAAGCTTTGAGATGATCATTCTGATTTATCAGAACAATCTTATCATGTTCTGTAAACAAAAACATAATCAGTCATGGAAATCTACGATGACGGATGGGATGTTTATAGGTTTCAATTATTTTACTTTACGATAAAGTCTCTTTCATGAATACGTACACACATCAAAAAAAGTTTGAGATCACTTTGAAAAATAGAAATCTTTTAGTTACGGCAGATTATATTATGATTTCTTCTTCTTTTTAGATTATTTATTTAAAAATATAGATTTAGAATATATAAAACAATAAACCAAAACAAAGACAACACACACCAAAGAATTTTTCTTGATAAAGTTCAATTTAAAAAATTATATCAGCTTAAGCTAGTGATCACAAACTTTTTTGATGTGTGTACGTAGTCCCGTTTTTAGAGAGCAATAATTACGAATGATCGTTACCTTGTTTTAAATTATGTACTTCATTTTGCGTACTCCTGGATAGTCACAATTATTTAATTATCGTCACTAAATCCAGCACATGATCTATCCGAGTTTTTTTCACTAAAACTGTACACACAGATTAATTATTATTATCACAACTCACAATCATATAGTTTATGTAATAACTGTTTATTTATGAGGATAAAAAACACATTATTACTGTTATTCTTATAAACTGGTTTCTGTCCACACTTGTATAACCTCAGAACTATAATACTAAACTGAACGGCCAGAGTCTTTTACAACTCTGATTGACGTAAAAATAGCAAGTTTTACAAGTTTTTAAATATGGATATTTTTCTTTAGCCTACAAACTAGTCCGGGTCTTAAATTATGTAATTAATAGATAGTTTTCGTGTATCGTCAAAAATAAGCAAAAATAAAATTCCCAAGTTTATGTGATTTGTTTGTTGTGGTAGACACCTAAATAAATAAAGATAAAAACCGGCCAAGTGCGAGTCGGACTCGCGCACGAAGGGTTCCGTACCATTATTTAAAAACAGACAAAACTGCAAAAAAATCACGTTTGTTGTATGGGAGCCCCCATTAAATATTGATTTAATTCTGTTTTTAGTATTTGTTGTTATAGCGGCAACAGAAATACATCATCTGTGAAAATTTCAACTGTCTAGCTGTCACGGTTCATGAGATACAGCCTGGTGACAGACAGACGGACAGACGGACAGACGGACAGACGGACAGACGGACAGACGGACAGATGGACAGACGGATAGACGGACAGACAGCGAAGTCTTAGTAATAGGGTTCCGTTTTTACCCTTTGGCTACGGAACCCTAAAAAGGCAAAAAGATAGAAACCAAACCTTACCAAACGATTAGGTTGAGTTTTTATTTATTTTGCTCAAAATGTTTCTTAGTTAAAATAATGACATTCATTTGGTCTGGCTGATGGTATCGTAAATAATTAAGGGTTGCTGATATACGGGTTGGATACAAAAACAATTCTTTTCAATGCTTAATTTCCCGCTTCGGTCATCAATCCACTCTAAAGTTTTAAAAGTGTAAGCTGTTTTGGGGCTGTTAAGGTTCCAATTCAGCTGTGGCCTAACTAATACAATGATTCGAATTAAGATAACGATCAAAAGAGAAGCCTTCATACAACGACAGCTAAAATATTATGTTGTTTGTCATGTCTTATTTTTCCGATATACCGATATGTCAAACTGCAAAGATTAAGAAGACACATTTCTCTTGTAAGCTTAATTTCTGTAATAGTGCCAAAATAGTGCCGACAGTTGACCTTTTCCTGCCAACATTTTTGTTGACAAAACTCTTCTTTAATTTATGGTTGATTCACGTAAAAAAGTAGGGGTCAACCATCATTCAATGTTTCCACGATATTGTAAGTTTATTAAAGGTAGTTTAGCTGAACGTTATGATTAAATTGATTGAACTATCCGACATTGTTAATTGTGTATTTTGCTGGGCAAAGGCCTCCCCTTTCTCCTGCCAACCCTCTATCTTGTGTTTTTTTTGGTTAAGAACAAAAAAAATGAAGTATATAATTTGTAATGACTTCTTACTTTTCATCCTGGGCGAGAAATAATAAAAAAATGAAGTATCGATAGCCACGAGGAATGCATTTATCCTGAACACAAAACAATTACTTTAAATTACTCTCGATAAATTATATTGCTCTTGTTATTATCTACTTATTTACACCTTATAAAATTCCTAATATGTAGTGGCAAATACTTCGATATTAATGATACAACATTGTGGTATTCTTGGGGTAGAGACAACATTATAAGTTGATCATAAGCGTAAATAATATAAAATATAAATAATAACTATCCCCGCACTAGGACACAGGCTCTTGTTTCGCGCCTTGGCTAGTCGCCTAGCGTGTATGAAGTAATGCGCAGTATGGCCGGTGGCGAAGATATTAGAACTTTCGCTACACTTCGTTACTCGATAGGCGACTCGCTAGCTTCTAGGTGACTCGCTAGCCTCTAGGCGACTCGCTAGCCTCTAGACGACGCGCTAGCCTCTAGACGACGCGCTAGCCTCTAGGACTGCAGCAGCAGTTTACCAAGCAACTTGTCAGTGCATACTTGTAACCTAAGAGGGAATTGTCATTAATCCACCACGCCACACCGGCCCCTCGTGTCTTTTTAATTTTTGGTCATAATATATTATCCGAGAAAAATATAGTTAAATCAAATCTTACATCTAATCTGTATCATATAAGTTATATAACATGAAATGTCAAATCCTAACCATTAAATGTGATTAAAATTTGCATCTGTTGTGACGCGTTCTGATCAAGTCTGTTTTTTTATTGTAGCAATTATTCATTCAAATGTGTCTGTCTGAATATCTAATAGTCTAAAAATCTAAATATATAAAAGAAGAAACTGACTGACTGACTGACTGACTGACTCATCTATCAACGCACAGCCCAAACCGCTGGGTCTACAGATTCCAAATTTGACAAGTAGGTTCCTTATGTGGTCTAGGGGTGCACTAAGAAAGGATTTTTCAAAATTCACCCCCTAAGGGGGTTAAACGGGGCTCCAAAGTTTGTATGGGGAAACAAGATTAGTTAGACTATTTTATTCGAAACTTCACAGGAGTGCTCCTATTGATAAATGAGTGGAAACAGGTTTCAGGTTTTTTCAGAATTCAACCCCTGAGAGGGGGAAATGGGGTGGAAAAGTATAAAAATCAATGTACAGCCAAAACCGCTGAGTCTAGAGATTCCAAATTTGGCATATAGATTCTTTATGAGGTTTAGGGGTGCATTAAGAAAGGATTTTTCAAAACTCACCCCCTAAGGGGTTGACACGAGGGTCCAAAGATTACATGGGGAAATAGGATTAGTTAGACTACTTTATTCGAAACTTAACGGGAGTACTCCTATCGATAAATGAGTTAACATTTGTATCTCAGGTTTTTTCATAATTCAACCCCTTTTTTTTTTTTTTTTTTTTTTTTTCGGATGGGAAATCATCAAATAACCCCTCCCGCTCTGGGCGGAGCAGGAGGGAGTGTCAGACTTTTACTGACTAAAACCCATCCATGTTCCTTCATCGCCCTTTGTGTTCCGGGGCCACGGTATCTCTTTCGAATAGTCCCGCAACCCCGGCAGGCATCGGTCCTTACGGACCCCTTCCTTTTTGCTGACTCTCTTTGAGGCGCGCGTGGAACACGAACGCGCCGTCGACACGGCCTGTCGTCATGTCATGAGACGGACGGACGGCGAGCTAGCCCATAGCTCACCGTCCACAGGCCCGCGCCTACGGTGGCCGGGGGCTACGTGGTGGTGGCCCCCGACGCCCGGGGCGTCTCCCGCGGCGGCCGGGACGTTGAGAGGTTCTCTCCCTCTCACGTTCCGCCACCTCCTTCTCTAGCATTACTGCTTCGCAGAAGGAGGTGACGGCGTCCTATTCCGTCTCGCTCCGGACCATGGCTTGCACCAGGGCCGGACGCGAGAGGTCGCCGCCGCCGATCGCCGCTTCGAGGACACGGCGGTGCTCCGCCCACGCGGGGCACACCTCCACCGTGTGTTCCACCGTGTCCTCCGGTCGATCCTCACAATGGAAGCACCCGGGCGTTTCCTCCCGCCCGATTCGGTGCAGGAACCTCCCGAACACCCCGTGTCCGGTGAGGACCTGCGTCAGGCGGAAGGTGAGGACGCCATGGCGTCGCTCAAGCCACTCCTCAAAGAGGGGACTTATCGCCACTATTGTGGCGTGCCCTGCACGGGGTTGCGACAGTCGCTCTCTCCATGTCGCCATGAGATCCCGCCGGAAGTCTGTCCGCTGAGCGACAATTTGTCGCTGCAGCGGAGTTTCCCCCCGGCGTAGCGCCTCCGCGCGCCATTCATGCAGGCGCGCGAGGACTATCGCCTCCAGATCCCATGGCGGCAATCCGGCAAGGAGGCTCGCCGCCTCGCGGGCAATCGTGCGGTAGCCCCGGGCCAGCCTTACGGCTACTACCTTTTGGGGCGCGTTCAGGTAGTGGGCGGCACGCCGCCTCAAAGAACGCGCCCACACCGGGGCCCCGTAAAGAGCCATGGACCGCACGACTCCCGCGTAGAGCCTCCGGCAGGAGGCGTTCGGCCCCCCCAGATTGGGCAGGAGCCGCCTGAAGGCAGCCCCAGTCCGTTCCAGTTTGGGGGCCAAACGTCGGAAGTGCTCCACGAAGTTCCACCGGCTGTCGAGGACGAGTCCTAGGTACTTCAAAGTCGACTCGACACCGATGGATACCCCTCCTACCGTGAGTAAGGATCCCGGAGGTGGCGCATTCCGAAAGCACATGGCCGTGAAAGCACATGGCCTCGGACTTGTGCAATGCCACCTCGAGACCCAGTTGCCGGATCCTCTCAACGACTGTCGCAACCCCGCGTGTCATCACTTCGGCCGCCGCCTCGTGCGACCTCCCCTGGGCCAGCACCAGCGTGTCGTCAGCGTAGCAAACTACGCTGACACCACTAGGGAGGTCGGCGCGCAGCACCCAGTCGTAACCGATGTTCCACAAGGACGGCCCTAGGACCGATCCCTGCGGAACACCGCACGACATCTCTCGCCGGTTCCATTCTCCGCTGCGACCGGGGTAGATGACGGCTCTGTCCGTCAGATAGTCCCCGACCACTCGACGGAGGTAGGTCGGCACCCGGTGATACCGGAGTGCCTCCCTAATGCAGCTCCAGGGCATGGAGTTGAAGGCGTTGGCGATGTCGAGAGACACCGCCAAGACAACCCCACCTCTGGAAACCGCATCCCCCGTCGTGAGGGCTCTCACGCGCATGATGGCGTCCACCGTAGAGCGCCCCTTGCGGAAACCAAACTGGTGTTCCGCAAGGTCCGGCCCAGTCCCCGCAAGGTGCTCGGCGAGGCGGTTCGCAATGACTCTTTCAAAGAGCTTGCCCACCTCGTCGAGCAGCACCACGGGCCGGTATGCGGACGGAGAGTCCGCAGGGCGCCCCGGCTTCCGGATGAGGACCAGCTTCCCCGTCTTCCAACGAAGCGGGAACTGGCCTCTCTCCAAGCATGCGCTTAGGAGCCCCTCCAGTCGGGGCCCGAGAGCCTCCGAGGCTAGGACCCAGGCTTTGCCAGGCAAGCCATCGGGTCCCGGGGCGGTATTTTTGGCACTGAGCCTGCGTACCGCCACTCTCAGGTCTACCCCAGTCACTTCCGGAGTGTCGTCGTCGTCGTCCTGATGATCCGCTTCCAGCACCGCAGGCGGCGGAGCCATAGGCGGGGGTGGGTGTTCCCCTCGCGAAGGGAACAGAGTGCTCACCACGTCCTCCACGAGCTCAGGCCGGAGACTCTGCGTCAGTGGGGGGGCCCAGGGGCGGAGTTTGTCCCGCACCAACTTGTAAGGGCGCCCCCACGGATCTCTGTCGAGAGTCCCCAGCATCTCCTCGCGGGCCAGATCCCTGGCCCGCAGGACAGCCTCGCGGAGAGCAGTCTTCGCCGCTCTGTACCCCTCATATAGCTCCGCCTCAATGGCTGCCGCATCCGGTGGGCGGATGCGGAGCCTGCGATGCCTGGCGTACAGGTGCCGTGCAGCGACGCACGCTTTGCGCAGAGACGTTAGCTCTCGCGACCACCAGTACACCTGACGCCGGGCGCTTCTTGGCCGAACGCGGGGCATTGCCACGTCGCAGATGTCGGACATGGCCTCCTGGAACCACCCTGCTTCATTGTTTACGTCGGCAGGCCTGTCGACACTATGGTCACTGAGCCGCTAAGGTCCGCCACCCAGTCTTCCCTGGGGAGGACAAAGTACGGCTAAGCGACCACAGCAATGTTAATCAACCACTGCGCCATGCTCTGGAGCAACAGATCCTGAGCGCAGGCGCAGTGGTTGATGTTCGCTTGGAGGAAGCGTAATGGGGCCGTTATTGGCACTCCATTACCGCTTCCTCCCTAGCCCCCTGCGAGGGCCCCTCTGTGGCGGCGACAGTGGCAGCGACAACGGTGGCAGTTGCGGCTGCGGCGGTGGCGACGGTGGTGGTGGTGGCGGCGGAGGGCCTCCCCTTGCCTCTGGTGGCCTTGGTGGGTGCAGCGCAGGCCTTGCTTCCAGCCCGGTGGTCGGCTGGCTTGCCAGCCGCCGCACAGGCACCGCAGTGCGGCGTGGCGCAGCAAGCCGCGGATACGTGACCGGGCTGGCTGCAACGGAAGCAGAGTCCGCTGCGGTCAACCTCCGAGGCGCACTGTACTGACACGTGGTGTCCCACGTGGCAGCGATAGCACCTCAGAGGTCTGGGCTCTAGCAGCTTCACCTGCGCTGAGACCCAGCCCACCAGTAGCCTTCGGCCCTCCGTTATGGCTTTAGCCGCCGTCACCGGGCAGCATACCGTAACGGTATGCATACCCGTGGAGTCCGGGCGAATGGCGCCTGCCCTGACCTGATCGGCAGGGCACCCTCCGGACCTGGCGACGGCAGCCACCGACTCCTCCTCGGTAACCGAGTCGTCCAGACCCAGGATGCGCAGGTCTGCGCATCTGACGGGCCTGGACACTCGGGCCTCGTCCGCGTTTAGGGACGCTCTGAGCTTTTCAGCCAGAGCGTCGGCGGACGAGCCGCTGGTTTCGCCGGGGATCTCCAGCAATCGGGCCCCTGTCGCGGTGACTTTAAGCCGGAGGCCCCCGGTGATCCCAAGCTCACTGAGGTTCACCGCCTCTTTCGCCTTCGCCAGAAGGTCGCGGTAGGACACGCCCCTCTTTTCCGCGTCCGGCTGTAGTGTGATCACTACAGCCGCGGTCTTCGGGGCGCGAAGCCTAGCCGCGATCTTTCGCGCCCTGTGCTGGCGCTGCCGCTCCACATTTCGGGCCTTTTTGGCCGCCTTCCTCCCCTTCTTCTTCTCTCCGACCACCTGCCATCCGGCTTCAGCCGCAGGTGTTGGGGGCTGGGGGGGCGGTGGTGGCGGCGGCAGCTGGCTTGCCGCAGGCACTGGCCCACTCGCCGCTGGCACTGGCGCCGCTGGCGCTGGAGCCGACACAGTCGCCGCCTGTGCAGCCGCCTTGCCCTTTCTCCTCCTGGGTGCCTTCTTAGTTGGCGCCGGTTGCGCCGGAGCTGACTTTCCAGGGGGAGGGGGCGCCGCAGCCCTGCTGGAGGACTGGCTCGACGGCCCAGATCCGGGTGTGGCAGCCGCAGCAGCCGCGTATGACACCGTACTCGGCATCGTGCTCGGGCCCGCGGCTGCCTTCTTTGCACCCAGGGCGGGGCGCAGAACAATTCCCTCCAGGACTGAGAACCGCGCCTGGAAGGAAGCCAGCTCCTGCCGAACCAGGTTCAGGACCTGGTTCTCCACCGGCACGGGCTCGGCTTGTCGCTGTTGCTGCTGCTGTTGGTGGCCCCCATTTGGAGGCGCAGCACGGCTACCAGCCTCGCGCAGATTGGCCAGGTCTGCATGGAGCTTGGCGTTCTCCTTTTGGAGAACCTCCATGGCGGCCGTCAGGCGGGCCACCTCCTCCCGCAGTTTGGCCACATCTCCCTCTGACGAAGGAGGTGGTGGAGGCCTCGCAAAGTTGGCCTCCGCTGCCGCCATGATGGAGGCGGAAGCGCCGGGTATGGCCTTGAGTTTGGATGAGGTCTTCATCTTATTGGCCACGCCCCTTATTGCGGCTTCCACCTCCTTAACAAACCTGGCCTTACGCTCCGCCTCGGAGCCGCCAGTTGCACCCGCCTCGTCGCCAGACCCGGGAACAATAGTGCCCGGGGGGCGCACCTCCTCGGCAGGTCTTGCCGACCTCACGGGGGCAGAGAGCCCCCTCCCCTTGCCCCGGATCCCCCCACGCTTGTTGGTGGGGATTTTTCGGGCCAAGGCCTCCTCATCTCCGGATGACGACCCCCGGTCGCCATCCCGCCTGGGCCGCTTGCGGAAGAACTTGCTGTTCTCCGCAGGCGTCCCAGCCCTCGCGCGACGGGAGCTCTCTGAGCCTCCCGCGCTCACCTCACTTGATGCTACGTCGGACTCCGACGCCGCATCCCTCCTCTCCTCCATCTTGCCGTTGCAAGTGGTGTTTGTTTTTTTATTAAAATCTTCCATATCTAATCCCACGAGAATGGGGGAAATAACATACAATCTAGGCAGAGACCCCTGTACCTAGAAGGGCAGATTTAAGCATTTGTTACTCGCCATGGGGGTCTGCAGGTACCCTGGCGAGGAGTGCACTAGCGACTGATTTGTTCCATGGAACACCCGTCAGCCATACATCCCCTCGCGGTGCGTCGCCACTTGGGATTCGGGGTAACTTTTTATAGAGGTTTTCTACCTCGCGGTCCGGGCGGTTAAGCCAAGACCCTCGGTCCCCTATCGAAACCGCGAGACGTGATCCACAGCGCTTCGATAGCCAGATTACGAGATTGACGGTGACAGAGGAGGACGGATCCTTCTCTGTCTGCTCGGAGGCAGGGTGAGTGCACACCAAGCCCGCCCTCATTCCTCAGCTGTGCCCTCTGCTTTACAGAGGGTCACGCAGAGGAACGCACCGTTGGTCCTGAAAGGACCCTACCTTTGTCAGATTCATTAGCCGCGGCAGTCACATTCCCCGGGGGATAAAAGGAAACTCTCCTTTCCTCTCATTCCCCGGAGAAGGATACCGCCGCGTCCAGGGTGCACCGGCCCAGCAGCTGCTCTTCCCTCCAGACGTATCGAGAGGGACCAGCAGCCGCCAGACACACGTGGAGGACTTCTGACATCGCACCCCATAATTCAACCCCTAAAGGGGGAAATGGAGTAACAAAGCCTGAAATTCAATATAGGTATTGTTTTTATGATGAATTGGGTCGGGTGTATTACAAAAACAACGATTTTAAGATTTAATGTGGCAGACCTGAAATACTACCATTTCCTGTTGGGGTGCGTGCGATGGGGTTGAAATGTCTAAAAATCGATATGGGTGTCGATACCGAGATTATCAGGGGTGCTGATTACGAAAATGGCATTTATTTTGAGATCCAGATGATAATGATTGTGATTACGATGATAATAATTGTGATTACGATGATAATAATTGTGATAATGATAACGATGATTGTGATGTGGATGATTTTGATTACGATGATAATGATTGTGATTACGATGATGATGATTGTGATAATGATGATTGTGATAACGATGATAATGATTGTGATTACGATGATAATAAGTGTGATAACGATGATGGTGATTGTGATGATGATGATTGTGATTATGATGATAATGATTGTTATTACGATGATAATTATTATGATAACGATGATGGTGATTGTGATAGTGATTTTGATTGTGATGGTGGTGGTGATTGTGATGGTGATTGTGAAAGTGGCGGTGATTGTGATGGTGATTGTGATTGCGATAGTGATGGTAATTGTGATAATGATGAAGATGATTGTGATTACTATGATAATGATTGTGATAACGAGGATAGTGATTGTGATAGCGATAGTGATGGTGATGGTGATTGTGATAGTGTTGGTGATTGTGATAATGATGGTGATTGTAATAATGATTGTGGTTGTGATAGTGATGGCGATTGTGATCATGATGATTGTGATTAAGATGATAGTGATTGTGATTACGATTATAATGATTGTGATGACGAAGATGGAGATTGTGATGATGATGATTGTGATTACGATGATAATGGTTGTGATTACGATGATAATGATTGTTATAACGATGATGGTGATTGTGATAAACTCAAACTCAAACTCAAAGCATTTATTTCAATTAGACCATTACGGCACTTTTGAAAGTCAAAAATACAAAAAGAAAATCAAAGCTACAGTCCCAGTCACAAGACATAATAACTTGAGAAAGTACTGTAGTTGCCAATTCCCTAGCGTATCTCTATGGAGAAGAACGGGCAAGAAATTCCATGGACACTCTTTTAAAATCAAAATATTGTTACAAAATCTTGGTTACATCATTAATTTTGAGATTATACATATATGTGAGAACGATGTAGAAAGACGTGCACACTAAGAGCATCCAGAGTAAAAGATTAGATCAAAAATTTATGAATAAAGTAATTAAACGAGACGTTAAGAATTGTGTATTTCGCACTTGCCGATTCGCTAATAAGCTATGGACTCCTTGTGTACGGGCGAACCTTTATTACATATTTAAGAGATAATAAAGATATACAAACAAGACTGATAAAGTTTCTAGTTAGTAAAAATGTTAAAGATAAGTGCAACAAAGAGTATGATAAGTTATTTCCCATTTGTAAAATTATTCCCATAGATAAAAAAGTAGATTATTTGGTAGGATTAGAATATTATTATAAGGATGAATATAAAGTTAATGTTAAAAACAAGTACAACACACGTAGGGTTAGAGAGAACAGACTGGTTCAACCACAGATAACAAATTATTATGGTAAGAGAACATCTAAGTATTTGGTACCTAAAGTGTTTAACAAAATAGATTTATTAAGAGAAAAAGTAAAATTTACTAAAGGATCACTTAAGACAAAATTAAAAAACTTTATACAGGACTAGCTGTTGCCCGCGGCTTCGCCCGCGTGAAGTTCGGTAACTGTCCCACTGGATCATACTAAATGGATAATAGTGTCCTACATGTTAATCCAGGTTATAAACTATCTATGTGCCACATTTCATAATCATCACAATTATTATTATCACAATCACCATCACTATCACAACCGCCATCATTATCACAATCTCTATCACTATCACTATCACAATCACAATCACCATCACAATCCCCATCACCATCACTATCACAGTCACCATCATAATCACCAATTATCATCATTAACACAACCACCATATTTACCACAATCATTATCACAATCACCATCACAACCACCATAACAATCACAATCACCATCACTATCACAATCACAATCACCATCACAATCCCCATCACTATCGCTATCACAATCACTATCACAATCACCATCACCATCACAATCACCATCAAAATAACTATCACAATCACCATCATCGTTATCACCATAACAATCACAATCACCATCACTATCACAATCACTATCACAATCACCATCACCATCACAATCACCATCAAAATAACTATCACAATCACCATCATCGTTATCACAATAATTATCATCGTAATCACAGTCATTATCATACTCACCATCACTATCTTAATCACCATCACAATCACCATCACAATCACCATCACAATCACCATCACAATCACCATCACAATCACAATCACAATCACAATCACTATCACAATCACCATCACAATCACAATCACCATCACAATCACCATCACAATCACCATCACAATCACCATCAAAATCACAATCACAATCACCATCACAATCACCATCACAATCGCCATCACAATCACCATCACAATAACCATCACAATCACCATCACAATCACCATCACAATCACCATTACAATCACCATCACAATCACCATCACAATCACCATCACAATCACCATCACAATCACCATCACAATCACCATCACAATCACCATCACAATCACCATCACAATCACCATCACAATCACCATCACAATCACCATCACCATCACAATCACCATCACAATCACCATCACAATCACCATCACAATCACCATCACAAACACCATCACAATGACCATGACAATCGCCATCACAATCACCATCACAATTACCATCACAATCATTATCACAATCACCATCACAATCCCCATCACCATCACTATCACAGTCACCATCATTATCACCAATTATCATCATTAACACAACCACCATAATTACCACAATCATTATCACAATCACCATCACAACCACCATAACAATCACAATCACCATCACCCTCACAATCACCATCACAATCACCATCCCAATGACCATCACAATCACCATTACAATCACCATCACAATTACCATCACAATCACCATCACAATCACCATCGCTATCACCATCACAATCACCACCACTCTCAGAATAACTATCACAATCATCATCACCATCACAATCATCATCAAAATCAGTATCACAATCACCATCATCGTTATCACAATCATTATCATCGTAATCACAATCGCTATCATCATTATCACAATCACTATCATCGTAATCACTACCATTATCATCGTATTCACAATCATCATCATCACAACCTCCATCCTCGTCATCACAATCATTATAATCGTAATCATAATCATTATCATTGTAATCCCAATCACTATCATCTTAATTACAATCATCATGATCACAATCGCCATCACTATCTCAACCACAATCATTATCACAATCACAATCACAATCACCATCACCATCACAATCACCATCACCATCACAATCACCATCACAATCACTACCCTCGTTATCACAATCATTATCATAGTAATCACAATAATCTACATCATTATAACAATCACCATCACTGTCACAATCACAATCACAATCACCATCGCTATCACCATCACAATCACTGCCACTTTCACAATCACCATCACAATCACTAGCACCATCACAATCACCATCAAAATCACTATCAAAATCACCATCATCGTTATCACAATCATTATCATCGTAATCACAATCATTATCATCTTAATCACAATCATCATAATCACAATCTCCGTCCTCGTTATCACAACCATCGCTATCACCATCACAATCACCGACACTATCACAATCACCGTCACTGTCACAATCACTATTACAATCACAATCACTATCACAATCACCATCATCGTTATCACACTTATTATCATTGTAATCACAATCATTATCATCGTTATCACAATCATCATAATCACAATCATCATCATCGTAATCACAATCATTATCATCGTAATCAAAATCATCATCATCACAATCATCGTCATCATTATCACAATCATCATCATCGTAATCACAATCATTATCATCTGGATCTCAAAATAAATGCCATTTTCGTAATCAGCACCCCTAAGTATCTCGGTATCGACACCCATATTGATTTTTAGACATTTCAACCCCGTCGCACCCCAACAGGGAATGGTAGTATTTCAGGTCTGCCACATTAAATCTTAAAATCGTCGTTTTTGTAATACACCCGACCCAATTCACCATAAAAATAATAACTATGTTGAATTTCAGGCTTTGTTACCCCATTTCCCCCTTTAGGGGTTGAATTCTGAAAAAAAAACTGAAACACAAACGTTAATTCATTTATCGATAGGAGTACTCCTGTTAAGTTTCGAATAAAGTAGTCTAACTAATCTTATTTCCCCACGTAATCTTTGGACTCCCGTTCCTACCCCTAAGGGGGTGAATTTTGAAAAATCCTTTCTTAATGCACCCCTAAACCTCATAAAGAACCTTTGTGCCAAATTTGGAATCTCTAGACTCAGCGGTTTGGGCTGTGCATTGATTTTTATACTTTGCCACCCCATTTCCCCCTCTTAGGGGTTGAATTCTGAAAAAACCTGAAACCCGTTTCTACTCATTTATCAATAGGAGCACTCCTGTGAAGTTTCGAATAAAATAGTCTAACTAATCTTGTTTTCCCATACAAACTTTGGAGCCCCGTTTAACCCCTTTAGGGGATGAATTTTGAAAAATCCTTTCTTAGTGCACCCCTAGACTACATAAGGAACCTACTTGCCAAATTTGGAATCTGTAGACCCAGCGGTTTGGGCTGTGCGTTGATAGATGAGTCAGTCAGTCAGTCAGTCAGTCAGTCAGTCAGTCAGTCAGTCAGTCAATCAGTCAGTCAGTCAGTCAGTTTCTTCTTTTATATATTTAGATAGCAAACAGAACTAAATACCTACATTGTACAAGATTTAAACATAACAGTATTATAGATATTAAAAGTATTAGTTAAGTAAGTAAGGTGGTTAATTATGATGTAAAAGAGCGCCTCTCGCCATCAAACGTAAAAGTTTGGCGAGTTTAGAATTAAGCAACACCTCTGTATTAAAATTTCTTTAAATAAATAAATAAAAAAAAAAAAAAAAAAAAAATGAACCTTGGCAGCTAAGAGATGACCAGTCCCAACTGACAGCTCCCGTTCACAGACATGACGCATGTACCGGCGCCATTCAACTCAACCATATTGAAGGGAACTAAATGACCCGACACACCCGCCACCATCAGCGAGACATTTAAGTGAGCATGACATTCTCTCAGCCACCAAGGCATATTCAAGTCAATGAAAGATAAATAAATGTAAATGGTGGCTGAACAGTACAAAGTACTCACACATGTGCTATGCAATTATATAATACTAAGAACTGGAATCTATACAATGCAAGTATATTTTTACAATCTTCTGCAGCTTCCACAATACATTAACATGGGAATCAATTCTTCATCTTCTTCTTTACGTGTCGATGGACTCAAATAATGCCCGACCAGTGCAAACAATTAGTTTGCCCCCCCCCCCACCTATGGTTGTGGAGCAGGACCAGCATTTAGCCAAGCATTTTTATCATCAATGTAATCCCCCAACTTATAATATGCTAGCCTACATAGTGTGCGTTTTATACAAGATTTAAATTTCGTCTCATTCAGTTGAAGAATGTGGGGAGGTATTTTATTGTAACATTTCAAACAGTACCCCATGAAAGATGAATCCACTTTAGCAAGCCTGAAACCTGGCTGAACTAGTTGGTCCCTATTTCTAGTGTTATAGTGGTGTCTGTCCCCTCTCTTACTGAATAAATGCCGATTTTTTCTAACGTACGTGATGTTTTCATAGATGTATTGACAAGGTACTGTCATGATATTAATTTCCTTAAACAGTTCTCTTAGAGAATCGCGTCTACGTAATTCATAAATGGCTCTGATGGCTCTTTTCTGCAGAATAAATATAGACTCGATGTCTGCAGCCCGTCCCCATAGTAAAATACTGTATGATATAATACTATGAAAATAACTAAAATAGACCAGCCTCGCGGTATCAACATCAGTAAATTGACGGATTTTTCTAACAGCATATGCTGCTGAGCTTAGCCGTCCTGCAAGAGATGTTAGATGAGGACCCCATTGTAACCTTGAGTCGAGCGTGATTCCCAAGAAAACCGTTTTATCGACAAATTCTAGTTTCTCTTGATTCAATATTATGTCACAATCACTATTTTTGACATTTGGTAGAGCAAATCTAATGCATTTAGTTTTTTTCCCATTTAGTACTAAATTATTAGCGGTACACCAGTCGTGGACCTGCAGTAGGGCGTTATTTACGTCATCAAGATTAGTGGCACGTCTGTTTATTTTAAATATTAAAGAAGTATCGTCAGCAAGCAACACCATATGCGGATGGTTGTTAAATAGATGGGGTAGGTCATTAATATATACTAAAAAGAGGAAGGGACCCAATATCGAACCTTGTGGTACACCCATTTTTACTTTTAAACCCATTGAGTTGACTCCATTTATTTGTACCTGCTGCTGTCTATCATTCAAATACGATTTTATTAAACTGAGCGCAAGTTTACCTAAACCGTAATGCTGAAGTTTCAAGATCAGGGTTTTGTGATTTACGCAATCAAATGCCTTCGAAAGGTCACAAAAGATTCCTATGGCATCTTGTGCCTCTTCCCACGCAGTAAATATGTGTTTTAATAAAGTGACACCGGCGTCAGTTGTACAACGTCCTTTGGTGAAACCATACTGTTGCTTGTGTAATATTTTATTAATGTTAAAATGGTTAAGCATTTGATTGAGCATTATCTTTTCAAACACCTTGCTGAAAACCGGCAACACGGATACGGGCCTATAGTTATTGGTGTCTTTACTGTCCCCGGATTTAAAAAGCGGTACTACCTTACTGAATTGCATTAGATCCGGGAAGACCCCTTGATCCACGCACAAATTAAATATTGAGGCTAAATACGGCGCTACAGTCTCAATAATTGAGGTACAAACTTTGATAGACATACCCCATAGATCTTCCGTTAATTTGATCTTGATTTGCTTAAAACAAAAGTTTGATAGTGATTGTGATGGTGATTGTGATGGTGATGGTGATTGTAATGGTGATTGTGATGGTGATTGTGATGGTAATTGTTATGGTGATTGTGATGGTGATTGAGATAGTGATAGTGATGGTGATTGTGATAATGACTGTGATAACGATGATGGTGATTGTGATAGTTATTTTGATGGTAATTGATATGGTGATGGTGATGGTGATTGTGATAGTGATTGTGATAGCGATAGTGATTGTGAATGTGATTGTGATTGTGATTGTGATAGTGATTGTGATGGTGATTGTGGTAATTATGTTGGTTGTGATTGTGATGATGTTGGTGGTTGTGATAGTGACGCTGACTGTGATGGTGGTAGTGATGGTGATGGGGATTGTGATGGTGATTTTGATTGTGATGATGATGGTGATAGTGATGGTGATTGTGATGATGATGGTGGTTGTGATAGTGACGCTGATTGTGATGGTGGTAAGATAAGATAAGATAATTTTTATTTGTCCAAAACATGAGTATACACACACATAGCATGCAAGATGTTACATCAAAATTATAATTATGACAGTCATGTTTTGCCTGAACGGCGTACAAATATAATATGTCGGACTCTACACAGCATCAAGTGAATTTAAATTCGTCCATTACACACAGCAAATCTAGCAGTCAACCATCCAATTTAGACCATATTTAAACTAAAAGGTACAAATAAAATAAAATCAAATAGTGTCATAAGCTCATCATAGCAAATAATACAAATCCAATAATACAATATAAAAAAATCAAATGTTAATTTCTCTAACAGAAGGCTTTTTAATCTATTTCTTAATTTTTCAGTAGTCAATTCCCTCCAATGTTTTGGCAACTTATTATAAAGAATTGGCGCCATACAGAATACACTTTTACGCATTAGAGTTGTCCTGGATCTCGGGATACATAGTTTACTATTGTCGCGTCTATTTCGAACTACTCTATCTGACAATAAGGGGAATAGGTGTGGATTCGATTTGACAAACATAATGGTCTCTAAAATGTACATTGACGGAAGGGTTAATATTTTATATGCTTTAAAAAATGGTTTGCAACTCTCTGTAACATGAAGTCCAAACATAGCCCTCAGGCTTCTCTTTTGCGTTTTAAAAATCATATCCTTGTTTGTTGAATTTCCCCAAAAAATTAGTCCATATCTTAAGTTTGAGGACACTAAGCCGTGATAAGCGATTAGCAGTGCATCAACATTTAGGATGGGGGCTAATTTATACAGTGCATATGTGGAATTACTAATTTTTTTGCTTAATGCTTCCGTATGCGCTTTCCAATCTAATTTGCTGTCAATAGTTACTCCAAGAAATTTGGTTATGTTCACTTTGTCTATGCTGTTGTTACAATAAGGGACATTTACTTTTGGTATGGATGATCTTTGGGCAAAATGCAGAATATTCGTTTTCCCAAGGTTTATCTTAAGATTATTGTTTTCCAATCATTTTACCATTGATTCTATAGAATTGTTAATGTCAGTTTCGTATGTGTCCCTATTTTTGCAAGCGATTGTTATGGTACTGTCGTCGGCAAAAAGTGTCATTGGGTGGTCGATACTTTTAGGTAGATCATTAATATACAGTATAAAAAATAGCGGGCCTACGACAGTACCTTGGGGTACGCCAAATTTAACTACACGTTCCCTTGATTTATATATAATTTCCTGTTTATTGGTTTTATTTACTGCTGAAATTTCTGTAAATTGTGTTCTGTTGCTTAAATAAGATCTAATAAGGTTTAAGACATTACCTCTAATGCCATTTATGCTTCTAATTTCTCTATAAGTATGTCGTGCCGGACATGGTCGAAAGCCTGTGTCATGTCACAGAATATAGTACATACCGGTATATTCGAATCTACTTTTTGCATGACATTATGTAAAAAATCCATCCAGATTGCCATGTTTATTGTTCTACCATTTCTGAACCCTTTCTGTTCATTAGCGAGTATATTTTCTCTTTCGACGTAACTATACAACTGTTTATATAAATACTTTTCAAATATTTTAGAAATTATACTAATAAGGGAAACTGGCCTATAGCATTGCATAAGCTCTTTATTTTCCTTTTTAATTAGTGGCTTAATGGTAGATACTTTTAACGCATCGGGAAAAACACCTGTCTCGATGCACAGATTAATTATATGGCTTAGATGCGGTGATATTTCTCCTGCTACAGATTTTAAAACTTTTGTTGATAGGCCATCATGCCCTACACTATTTGTATTTTTCAATTGTTTTATAATTTTAAACACTTCGATTGACAGACATGGGGCGAGAAAAAAGGAATCTTTTCTTTTTGGTATCAGCGATGCAGCATTATTCCCAGATCTTGCTATAGGGTTTATTTTGTCAACGTAGTAATTATTAAAAGTATCTGCAATAGTCTTTGGGTCAGTGATGACGTCATTTTTTACCCAAATTTTGTCAATACAGTTTTTCGGAGTGATGAATTTTGAGTTATTTATAATTTTCCAGGTAGCTTTTGATTTATTATCTGACGTATTTATTGCATGGTTATTCTGTGCCTTTTGAGTGAGTTTTACAATTTTTTTAAATACTTTTGAATAACAAGTCAGTTTTCTTTTATTATTCTCATTTGGTTTAAGTCTATATTGCCATAAAAGTTGTCTTTTCTTTTTACTACATAGTTTTACACCACGTGAAATCCATTTTGGTTTTCTCATCGTGCTAATTCTAACATTATATTCGGGAAAGCACAATTTATAGAATAACGAAAATATATCAATAAAAGATTTGTACGCTACATTAGGATCGTTGATTTCGTAAATGTCAGAAAATGATATATAATGTCATATTTTCATTGCAGTAGTTGCGTCTTGTAACCTTCCAATATTTAATCTTACATTTTTTTTGTACTGGAAACGTTATTAGTTGTGCCGTATGGTCAGATAGAGCAAGTTCTAAGACTTCGGTCTTACATACTTTGCGAAAGTTATGAGCAATATTATCAATACAGGTTTTACTCTTTAGACGTGTAGGTTGATTAAAGGCTAATCTTAAATTGTAATTCAGTAATAGGCATTCAAATTCAATGGTTTGAGCGTTCTTTTTTAAAATGTCAATATTGAAATCCCCTGCAATGACAATATTATGATGGCATTTCTTAGATAACTCTTGCAGGAGGGATTGTAATTTGTCCATACATGCGTTGAAGTTTGTTAACTTGGGAACCCTATACACACATGCCAGGACAATGTTATAATTAGGTAACTCTATCGCGCAACATTCAAATACTCCGGGTTCTGATATGTTGGATATCTTCTTTAATTCGATAAAGTGGTGTCCGTTCTTTACCAAGATGCATGCTCCGCCTCTCTTGCTTTCTTTTCTGCAGTACGAAGCCGCTAGTTGATAATTTGGTATAGTTAAGTAAGACTCGTATCCTGTTATATTGAAGTGTTCAGTTACACACAATATATCTACACTTAGACCCTTTTCTGATAATAGCTCATCTAAGCATATTGTGACATTGTCGGATTTGTTTAGTAACCCGGCAATATTCTGATGCATAACACAAACATTATTGGTCACGAAAAAAATCTGTTAGTTTCTCCTGGTTTCCTGCCATGATGGATCCTTCTTGGTCATCACATTGTCTGGTCTGGTTATTTTCATTCACTTGTGTCATATTGTTTGATTCTATTGAGTCTGCGTAAAAACATTTGATATCGAGTAAAATTTCATTTAGATCTTGAAAAATTGTTCGCATGCCAGTGTTATTGAGCTTTCCGCTACGTCTATAGAACATTTTATAGTCGTAGGTCAGGTTCATGTTTGAGTCGAGAAAATAAGCGTGTTCATGCGTGAATATATCATGGCACAGTAGACTATTGAAATATTCAATCTTCCCATTAAATATATTGGTATAGTTGCCACATTTATATGTCGGTGCGCAGATAATAATATTTGTATGTTGAATTTTATTTATATAAAATTCAACATACAAATATACTAAATATCAAATTAGGGTAGTTATTTGAATTGATGTCTTCTTCTCCTATCAATATAATACAGAAGTCGTTCATAGTAAATGACTTGACTTTGGTTTCTATATTGAGCATCATTTGGTCCATCGTACAGTGTGGCATTAAGTAGTGACATATCTCTGACTTGAGTTGCAGAGTGGTATTTGCGATCGAAAGTATTTTGTTTTCCTTGTTATTGCTAAGGATACATATCTTACTGGTTGTCGTAGTATTTTGCTCGGATCTTGGTTCTTGTGTAGATGTTGCTGACTTTATTGAGACCTTTTCTTTGACTACAATATCAGAATCAGTCTGTGTTTGTTTGTTTATACATCCTGCTTGTTTTGAGCATTTAATCCCTTGTTTTTTTGGTGTGATGGTAGGATATTTTAATGGACTAGCAGCTATTTGTTTGTATAGTGAGTTTTTCCGAATTAGATTTTCATTCTCCTTTTTAAGCTTTCCAATTTCTATGCTTAATGAGTCAATTTCTCCATTTGCGCTACTGAGTTTAATGGTGAGGTCATCAATATTTTTCTTTAACTGGGTAATTAAATCAATGTCCTCATCATCCGATATGTCTGGGATACTACATACAGTGCCATCTAGTGTGTGATAGACAAAAGTTTCATCCAAGTTGTCGGAGTTTGAGTGCGCTTGTACGCGTCTGACAGTGACATTATTGATTTCGTCCATAGTTGTGAATGAAGTACTGATATTTATCACTAGATGTCTATTCCATCGTATTACTTATATTGATACTAGATGTCACTTTACTCAACTTCAATGAGTCTTCGAAACTACAAATTCAAAATGTTGAAAATTAACGATCTTTATTTGCACTTCATGTGAGGGTTTTTTAATAGAACTAAGTTATTGTACCTGTAGTCTTTGGTGTTATTACGTCGTGAAGTCGGTGTAGGTCCTTTTCTTACGCCTGTGTCACTGAGTATTTGTTTTGTAAACACTGCACGTATGTTGTTTGTTTTGTCACATTACACTTGAGTTTTTCGAAGATAACGCTATTTAGCGTTACTAGTCACTTTCTGAACACAATTATTATATAAATAATCAATTAATTAATGCACAATTACCATTTAATTACATTTTTCAAATACGGAGTCGAACTGTGCGCCACTAGCGCCCTCTCTCTCTGGTAGTGATGGTGATGGGGATTGTGATGGTGATTTTGATTGTGATGGTGATGATGATTGTGATGGTGATTGTGATAATGATGGTGGTTGTGATAGTGATGGTGATTGTGATTGTGATAATGATTGTGATAATGATGGTGGTTGTGATAGTGATGGTGATTGTGATACTACAACAGCCCATATTATAACGTCCACTGCTGGACATGCCTCTCCCATGATGTGAGGTCTTTGCCGTAATCTCCACGCTTGGCAGGCGGATTGGAGATCGCAGTGATGAAAGACTAACAGAAAACGCTGCTGCCCATTCTCTGGTCTACGGAGGCGCAAGGTGTTCTGCCTAAGACATTAGTCGCCTTACGGCCCATTCACGACCTTGTCGCGGTGAGCGGCGGCTAAGCGCGGGGCGACGAGCGGTAAGAACAAAAGTATGAAAATGTTTGAAGCACGCCACGAGTCGCCGCTCATAGTGAAAACGCGCGCGGTTTTGTCCGAGCGAATCGCAGCAGCGGCGCGCGGTGCGGGGAGCGGCGAGATCAAAAGTACAAGCGAATGAGTGCGACGCCACGAAACAGGGCGGCGCGGACCGTGGTGTAGGTGTGACGGACTCGGCGGCGAACTTATGAACAAAAATAATTAGACGATTTTTTTCTGTTTTCGATCTGATGGATGTGCTGTTTTAATTATACGTCTATGTGCTGCAGAATATAATCAAATGTCTCCACACTCATTCTTATGTTACTCATAAAACCTATTCGGATATTTTCTGTAATCTTCGAATAGGTCACGAAATTCGCCATTTAAATATCGATCTTTATTCAGTTTGTGCACTCCTCCTCTCATATTAAGAATATCTTGTTTTAAAAATATACTGCTCTCTAAACACAGAAGGGATAATTTTGATAACGCCATTATTTTGAGCACGTTCTGACTACCTAAATACGTCCACCTCGGCCGCTGCCGCTAGCCGCTACAGAGGCGTGTAAAACGCGTGTAAAACGCACCGCTTGCCGCCGCCGCAGCGCCCGCCGCACCGCTTGCCGCTAAGAACGAAGTCGTGAATGGGCCGTTATACGACACCCGTGAGTGTATTGGGTTGGTTCTATTTTACTCTGCCGGATACCACACAGCTATCTGCTGGATACCACACGGCTATTTATTGTGATAATGATTGTGATAATGATGGTGGTTGTGATAGTGATGGTGGTTGTGATAGTGATGGTGATTGTGATGATAATAATAAATTGTGATGATTGTGAAATTTGGCACATTGTTAGTTTATAACCTGGATTAACATGTAGGACACTATTTATCCCTTTAGTATGATTCAATGGGACAGTTACCGAACTGCACGCGGGCGAAGCCGCGGGCAACAGCTAGTAACTAGATAATCTGACGGATGCAAAAAGTGAATAATGATGATCGCAGAGCGTCTCTATAGGTTTAATAAAAAGAAGAAAAAAAACGGTAAATGATTGTGAGCTCTAAGTTTTTTTAAGGTGCGACAACTTCCCAAACAAATAGGTATACGCCTACCTAAATTAATCTTCATAACAAATAAGAGGTGTAAGAAATACAATATAATACTTTCTTCGTATCATAGTACCTGTTCTGAAACAAGACGTAGTGTTATGTGAACAAGTTTTCGTTTGTTTTTTATTTCATAAAGAAAATGAATGGTGTGGCTTAATAATTATTGAGTCGATCAATTTAGATCCTTGGATAGGTCATCACACTTGTTAGCACCATACACACTTTGACTGCTCTAAATATGGTTCCATAACTACAACTGAACGTTAATAGGTACGATAGACATTCGAAGCGACAAAATAATGACGATGATGAACCAATCAAACACCAGGGCTGGCAGTCTCAACAGAGTTAACGACAAAATCGCTAACTTTCGATTGTTAATAACTAACGAATAAATTCGGTTGCAATGATTATGCTTGCGAAAATCGTATCTTGGATGTATAGAGACTTGCGTTTCCCGCAAGCATCATTATTGCAACTGAATTTTTTCGTGAGTTATTAGCGATGGAAAGTTAGCGATTTTGTCGCTATCTATGCAGGCCCTGGCTGCGGCGCGTGCACCTGTGCTCTTATTCTCTTACAATAATTTATGGTCATCAAACCGAACAGTGATATATTAATTCCGAGAACGTTCATGATTAATTAGAGTTCAATCAATTATGTAATTAGCACAGATATTTGATAGTTGTACCAGAATCTAGTATTATAAGTGTATAGTATAGTATAAGTATAGTATTATAAGTGCGAAAGTTTGGATGGGTAGATGTTTGTTTCTGAATCATGCCAAAACGGCTGAACAGATTTGAATGAAAGGCACACAGATAGTTTATAACCTGGATTAACATTTAAGTTACTAAGATACGGATTTTAAAAAATTCGTAAGTCGTGACGACTTTGTATTATTTATTTCATCATCACATTTTTTTAGTACGGCTATAGAAAATATTGTGATAACACTGGCAATTCCTAGAAACTTAAAAATTTAATACGTCACTGTGAAATCCCACTGTGGGTCCGCATGCTAGTTAACCACTCCCTCTCACAGAAATAATTCCTATGTCCCAACAGTGGGAAGGTTCTCTTCTTCTTCTTAAACCTTGGTCATCCAATGCTGAGTGTAGGTCACATCGATATCTCTCCACTTTTGGCGGTCTTCCGGTCACTTTAATGAAATAATCTGGACATCAAGTCGGTTGCCTTCTCACATTCCTATGTTCCGTTTCTGGCCTCCACTCCTGCTCTTTCTTCCTCCAACGTCTATCCAGTCTAAGGTATGCATGGCCCACCCACTTCCACTTTTTGCTATGTCCGTAAGTCTCGTTCGTCTCCATTTTTCGGTGTTTTTCACCCGGGAACTTTATACGTTAATACTAAATACTAAAGTGATAATAAAATTGACTGATTTCTTTTAGCACTAAGAGTTCAAAGACCTAAAAACTTGTTAAGGTTATATCTTCCTCTCCGCAGCTATCTAGGTCATTTGCGTTATGGCTGCATTACACTTGATAGCTATCTAGTACATTTGTATGGCGCGCACCCGCCTAAAAAAAAACTGCATTAAAAACCGTCTAAAACTGTCTCCTCTAGAGCTTATACCTCTGTGTTCAATTCGTTACTAAATTCCTCAATAATAAAATCGAACATCGCAACACTACTCCATAGACAACTTGCCGAAAAAAAAAAACAACTTTCATTTGACAGACGGTGAACACTCGAATTTACCTGCGCAGCAAATGTCGTGATAACTCTGGTATTTTTAATGGTAGCTGATACTATTATATATCAAAATTATCCTTGTGAACCGTGCTTCATTATTTTGTCAACGTAAATTCGTTTTGGAATCTCGAAGTTGCAATATTTCGCCCGTGAAAAAGTAGTTATTATATGTACCTATAGTGATTGTGTTGTGTGAAGAAATACGTGATTTAGTGACTAAAACGTGTGTGAAATGGGAAAAACAGTGCTTAATTAGTGAGGTGATTAGATTGTTCAACTATCTACACCAAAAAACATGTGGGTTTGTGTGTTTTTTCATCCAACACCGGCTGGCAAAAATTAGTTTCCAGATGTAAACAAACAGTGAGTATCTAGTTTCATAAGTATATTTAGATATGATGCTATTGAGCTATAAATGAGATTGTGGTCTTGTTGGAAAGGAAATATAGTCTAGTTTATTTCTTTAATGTTAAAATGGATAAAAAACTAAGAGAAAACTGATATTTCTAGCGAAATATCAGTTTTTGTAACTATTTTTGGCTATACATTATGACTTGGAGTATATAATTAAAGTATTTCATTTTGATTTCTAGATAAGTAGATTCCTTATCTAATCAGCTTGACAACAGTATTTTTGAAATTGCTCTAGGACTTGTAGTTTTTGAGCTACAGGTGTTTTTATCGGATCGGGCAGAAAATGTTTTGAAAACTTGCAAAAATTTTTGCATGTGAGCGGTTACGGTATTTGCAAATCCGCGCGCTTAGCTGCGGAGAGGTTATCAGTGCAATTGCATTTATGCAAATATTTTTTGCATAACAACTGTATCGATGTTGTGATGTTATTAAACACCTGCCACTGTTCACACAGACTGCAAATATGAATATTTTATTATTTTAATCGGTGACAAAAGTAGCTGATAATTTTTAATTATCAATTTTTTAAATATGTTAAATTATTTTAAAATTAAATAAAAAATTAGAAAGTTAAAAATACTTTTGAAACTTGACTTACTTTTGTAGCTGACAGTATCTTCTGGAAAGAGACACTTTTCGTATTTCTACAAATGGAAGAGATCGTTTTCTTTTCCTGTAAGATGGTACTAACCAGTAATAGAATATTTGATTTCACTTTCCTGCCACTATACTTACCCGCGGACGCAGATGAGTTTACATAGTTTTAGCAAAACAGAAGCTATGTTTAAAATGAAAACGAGATACACAATATAATTAATAAACACCTGTTTATTCAAATTTAGGAACCAAATATAATTTACTGAAACTAACCTCAACCGCTGAAAATCATAGTGAATTCAATTCAAAAGTTATTGTTTAGAAAAGTAGTAAGTACACAAAATAGGAAATTAAAAATCTTGCAGCCCTTTTACCTTTCTCGGGACTGGAGACAGAAGTCACTCCGTTCCATAGAGCTAATACTAATATGTGCTTCGTACAACATCATTCATTTTTTCATTTCTTCCTAACAATAGAATATAGTAGGACTTAGATATTTAAAAATAAAAACAAATTAGGGATTTCGGAGTGGAGGGTTCAAAAAGGCCAAGGTCTCGTATCCGCAAGTATCGTATATCTGAGGGTAAACTAACTAAGTCAATATTAAACGTAAAAGGACTATTTTCAAATTTTCATATCCTCGTATCGTAACGTTTACTCAGAGCAGACCTTAAGTGGCAGTGGCCAGGGAACATTGCTCGCAGAACGGATGGCCGATATGGCTGAAAAGTTCTGGAGTGGCGACCGCGAACCGGAAGCCGTTGCGTTGGAAGGCCTCCCACTAGGTGGACCGATGACCTGGTGAAGGTTGCAGGAATACGCTGGATGGGAGTCGCACGGGACCGGTCAATGTAGCGACACTCGAGGTCTAGGGCGGTCTATGTCCAGCAGTGGACGTCTTTCGGCTGAAATGATGACTTAGGGCAGTCGCGCTAGGCCTTGGTACCACGAACTGATACTTAAATGCAGAAAAGCAAGTCTGATTTTTCGGATTCCTGTGCGTATTGAATAATTATCACTTGCTTCGGTGAAGAAAAACATCGTGAGGAAACCCACGCTGAAGAGATATTTCTCAACGGCATGTAAAGCCAAGTGAGAGGCACACGGGTGGCATAAAAACTCTGACACCAGGTTAGGTATTAACCACACAATAAAGAAGCAGTAGAAAAGCGAGTACATTACTTTGTTATTTTCATGTAATTCTAGATAAAAAGGTTTCTCTGATTTTCACCAATATAAAGCTAAACTATCAGGAAGTAATAGGCTTTAAATATATTTATATCATGTAAATTAGCCGAACTATCACAGCTTTTGCGGACGAAGACCAAGATAATTTTCAAAAAAAAATTCAAGTTTCACTTTGTCGTAGTTAAAAAAATACAACTTAAATCTTTAACACTAATAGTATGTTTTTTCGAAAGAAAAAAAAAACTCAGCTTGATTTTATTCCGATATCATTCATCAAGTTTTAATGAACTTAACATTCATTCCGATTGAAAATGTTTGCATGGAGTACCTATAATAGTTCAATATCAATGAATGAGAAGTGTGATAGGAAATTCTTAGAAATCACTCAAAGGTTTTAGTATTGACACTTGTCGAATACTGACCACGTGTGCACAGGCGACATGTAGAAAATATCGAGATTTCTGAAAAATGTTATGTATGCACAAGACTTACATTAAAGAAAAACTTTCCTGCTTTATAATAATATGGTTTTTGGAATTGGAAAATGGGTGTGTATTTACTTTCTAATAATAATATATTAATTGTTGTTGTGTTATTAATAGTTGTTAGAAATGATGGTGGTCTATATTAATTGCAAGAGTTATTGCTGATCATGAGTTCCTGGGTTCGATTCCCAGGTCGGGTAAAGTGTTATTGTATTTTTCGTTCAAGGATTTCTCAGTAGCAGCCATATAGTCTGGATTTGTGCCCGGTTGATGGCAATAGGTTCACCCCGACTTACATGGGACTTAGGGCTCATTTACGGAGACGCGGCGCGTCATGCGGCGCGGCCCGCTTAAAATTCAAACATACGACAATGTATGAGAGCGTTTACGGAGAGGCGTTTTTACGCGCATTTGCTTGAGATGCAGCGTTGCCCGCCGCGTGCACCGCCGCGGTCAACGCGGTAGTGCGCGCGCATATACAAACATATTATGACAGATGACACCGCCGCTGCACGCACCGCCTCCCCGTAAACGGAAAAACGCGCAACGCGCCGCGTGTCTAGAAAACGAAACTGGGGACATATGGGAGTTAAGATGGTGAAAAAAAAACAAAATCCGCTGTGAAAAACATGAAACCGGCCAGACTGCCACAATCGACTTTGCCTTATACTATGAATAGATGTAGAAATGTAATTTCCATTCAGACGCTTGTCAAAGTACGGATGTTTGTTTCATCTCTGAATACTTAGAATGTAGAGTCGTGTAAGTACAGAGGACTGGGCTATGTACTACCTACTGTATATTAAACTCTGTTTACGAAACCCACTTTCTTGGAAAGGATGTAAATTGGATGTGAACGATTTTCAGTTGTTTTTATCATCTCTTAGATTTGTACTACGGAACAATCAGTCTTACCAACGGGTATCGTGTAACGAAGTAACTAAGTTGTGGGGGTCAGATAGGGGGGGAGTGCTCCATAAAAAAATACTGGTATTACAAGCTGACCCATGAAAATAACTAGTTAATAGTTTTCAATAAATATTGTGTAGTAGCCGTGTGGTATCCGGCAGAGTAGAATAGAACCAACCCATTACACTCACGGGTGTCGTATAAGGCGACTAATGTCTGAGGCAGAACACCTTACGCCTCCGTAGACCAGAGAATGGGCAGCAGCGTTTTCGGTTAGTCTTTTATCACTACTGCGATCTCCAATCCGCCTGCCAAGCGTGGAGATTACGGCAAATTCCTCCCATCATGGGAGAGGCTATGTCCAGCAGTGGACGTTATGGGCTGTTGTTGTTGATTGTGTAATTTGTAAGACAGGAACTAAATAATCTGTATACTAATATTTTATACAATTAATTTGTCTGTTAGTTTGTAAGTTGGGGATAATCACCGAAACTGATAATTCAATTCTAAAACTGTTTTATTGGCTGAAAGCTATATTATTCGTGGGTGCTTATAGGCTATAAATTATAGTTATATCATGAATATTAACTGAGATATCACAATTTTTGCAAACGAAGTACCTTATACAAGCATCAGCCCTAACATAAATACTAGCAATCATTGTCAACTCAGAGTCCAAAACAAATTATCCTAAAAATACTTTACATACATTTTATGGTTGCTCAGAATAAAGTGCCTATCTAGACTTAGACAATTTAGACAATTTGTTCACAGCAATCATAAAAAGTAATAATCAACAGCGAATGAAGTAATTTTCCCATCTACAACAGCGTTATTGTAAATTACATGATACAAAATAACCAGGGGAAAGTAAAATTGGCTTGGAACCAACAAAACATTTAAGAACGTCGTGATCTAGTTACTTGTATTTTGGCTACAAATTTTCTCAGAATAGGATTTTTTTTTCAATTAAAAAACAATGTTGTTTTGAGAAATGTTCGTGTATTTTGTAATAATTAGTACAACAGTCGCTAGTCGTGGAAAGGGGTTATGCGTACAATACATTGTAGTCAATTAGAACACAATATCGTTGTATTCAACTGTACGCTGATTGTCTGGCGAAGATGCGATGTGACCGGTTCGAAGTCGTAGAATGAATAGGTGAATCCCAAACAGATTAACTTCGATCTGCTTCACTTTGGACATGGAATTTCTGGAATTTCTCTTTAACAACCATGGAGTCTGGATTTTTGCTCGGTTGATGGCAATAGGGTTGCCCCCTATTACATGGGCTTTAAACATAACTGACGAAATATGGGTGTACTATTAGCTACACCACGGCGGTATGATGTTATGTTGTTAACTTCGATAAAAAAAAAAAACGAAATCCATCTGGATTTCGTTTTTTTTTTTTAATATTTATGTAAATATTTATTTTGTGTTGTTAAGAATGATCAATAAAAATTTAATAATTAAGCCGGTTTCAGTCAGCATTAGGTTCGATTCCTAATCCAAGTAAAACAAAACATTAGTATCCTACGACGTAAACACAAATTTTAGTCAGCCGATCAATCGACAACCTGTTGTACCTTTTTCTGTAATATATTTAAGTATACAAAGCCTAGCCTTTATCTTAGATAACATAGATAAATTGGGTCCATCTATCTTTCCAGTGGATTGATGGATCTATACCTTACAACAAAAAAAAAACTAAAATAATCTGCCAACATTAACCCGAACATTAAATCAAAATGAAATGATTACTGAAGCCTTTAAACAAAGAACAAGATAATCATGAAATGAAATAAATCTTAACACGTAGCCAATAGTCTCCTTCCAGGTGAGATAAGACAAAGTAGTGGCTCGAGGCACAGATAACGACTGGAAGAGCTATTGGTCGATGAAGCACCTAATGAAAACACGACTTCCACTTTCCCCCAAAAGGAAACTCATGGACATGTGCATCCTGCCCACCTGCAACTAATGGAACGCAAACGTGGTCATTAACGAAACGTCACAAGTCCGCACTCGGGGTCTATCAACGAGCAATGGAACGAAGTATGCTCGTTGTCAAAATGGCTGACCGCAAAAGGAACAGTAAACTAATTCATTTTAAAACATAAATTGCAGACGTAGGCAACACAGCAGCCTACTTAAAATGGTACTGGGCAGGCCATATACGTCGCATATTGCATCAGAATTGGGCGAAAATATCTATACATAGGGTTCCGACTGTAAGCTTGACTAAAATTCATGTATTTATTTTTATTCAATCTTGAGCATTTTTAAAATACATTAGCCAAATTCATTAAAAATAAGTTGTGAATTCTATTAAAACTTGTTGATTTAAGGAAGTTTGAATTAAGTAATATTAATAATTGTTTATTGCACTATAAATAACGTTGATTTTTTCGTGTATTTTTAGAATGATCCTATATTTTATTTGTAATATTATTCTTACTGTTATTTTAAATTCGTAGCTCAATTTTGACTTCCGATACGGTAATGGTGGCAAATGTCGTTGGTAGTCAGTTGACTAGGTACTGTTGGCAATCTTGCTTATGCCCTTTCGGTGATTCCACAGCAGTCATCTTTGAGCTACGAAGCGAGTTGGTCTAAATTATTATAGTGTAATATCAATAAAGTATTTTGAAGAGGAACAGTTTTTGAATTTTAAATAAACGACTATCACGACTTTTGTAACCATATTTATCGCAAATAAATCTTTGACTTTGACTTAATTAATAGGGTAGATGACAAAACAAATCGAATTAGTCCGTCAGATAGATTTCCAAAATATATTGGACACAATACATATAATATGCTTTCTTATTTCACGTAAACAAAAAAAGAAGATGATACAGTGCGTCGAAAACTCGTGTGATGTCACATTTGAGTACGTTTTTTACTCAAATGTGACGTCACAAGTTCCCACTCATGATCTTAGACACGTTTTATCTTCGTCAATTTTTATAAATTTGATAAAACAAAAAACACGTAGGTATCTAATATTTTTCGATAATCCAACTGACTAAACAGAATCATATTTTTTTTATCAGTCATCAACCCCCATTCTTAACACGTGCTTGAAAAATATAATCCGTTTTTAAATCCAGTAAACAGAAGCTTGTTTTGATAAACAAGTTCTGGTCATGTCAATGAATAAGCAAATACGTTTTTGCATCCAGCCTCGCCAAACATGAAATATGGATGTGACAGTTCCTTGATGCACATCGTTATTCAAATACCGAAACATCATCTGCCTAGCTTTTTCCAACAATGTGGCTTTAGTCTAACCAAATTATTATTATAAATTAAAATACTGGTTTTCAGCTGCATCCGATTAGATAGGAAGCCGACCCCAACATAGTTGGGAAAAGGCAAGGCAGGTGATGACATGGAGTTGCTGCCTTTCTGAAAGTTGCTGCCTTTTTTTTGTATGGCACCAAATATCTATGACCATATACCAGAATCAATTAAAATATTAAATATTCACCTTTTCAAAAAACATCTAAAGAACTTTCTGGTAAGTAGGTCCTACTATAATATAAATGAATTTCTGAAGGAAAAAATAGTAATATAATTTTTAATGATTGACATGCCTGTTTAATTGTACATTTATTTTTATTTTTTATTACTGCAATTTAATGTTTTAACACCCGATTGTGTATCTTGGTAATATTTGATGATTTTTACGAAATATGTTTGAATCTTTTACTTTTTTTACTGACATCGGTTATGCTAATCTAGTATCTGACATCTATTATTTAATGATATTTTATAGTGACCTCTGTTTTAATTGCTTTTTCTTTATCACACGACATCTAACCTTGAATTATGTTAACTTTTGCGAATTAATTGACATTTTTTTTATAAAGTTTCAAATTTTCCATATTGTTTTGATTCATTGTTACTTTAGTTTTGCATTTACTTCATGATGATTGCATGGAAGACTTCCTGAAAAATGTATTGTTTGAAATCAATACATTTAGTTAGTTCATATTTGTACGCTTAACGGCAAAACATAGAGAATCTAAGTTCTACATTGTAACATCCCACACACTGTGTAACAACCTATGTTTACAAATAAAAGTTTCTTATTCTTATTCTTATTCTTATTCTGACCTCCATAACCTAGTTAGTAATCGGTAACGATAGCCCTTGGTAAGACTGGTTGACTGTTGGGTTTGTTTCGGACCATCGAATACCCGCCACATGTGTCAAAATGTGATGCGACCATTGATTAAATTTAATTCCATCTAATGTGCCATATCGGAAAAATAAATGAATTTGATATCATTAAGCCACGAGCTCCTATTTAAATACTGAAACGACAACCACATATAAATGATCCTGAATGCAGAGAACATTTTCTTACCTACAGGACATGCAATTTATGCAAAATATTTGCACGCGGAGCTGCGTTGCGTAACTAGATGTATTTGTGAGACCTTGAAGAATGGATACTGGGACAAACGTCAGGGACTATACTGCTTATATTAAATTGTATTCCTTGGTACAAACAAGTAAGATAAAGGCGTTTCGTTCGTCTATTTTAAAATATATTTTTATAACAGTTTCATTTATTTACCTATTCCAAATTGTAGTGTTTGGAAATGTAGATATTTCAAATCTATGAACCTTATTTATGTTGCTTTGGGGTATGTTAACTTATTAACTCAACCTGATTTCCAGCATATGAATAGGTATGATCAGTGATTGCAATAGGTTATTACACAGACAGACGGAACTCTTCAGCAATTTAATGGCGCCTGCTATTTCTACATACATGACGTCACGATAAATTTATCTGCATCTCCATGAAAACTCTTCTTTAGATGCCATTTCCAAAGAGCTAAGTATACCTTCAGAGAAAGAACAGGTAGGTATGTACACATGTGAACACCGGGATAATTTAGGAAACAAAAGAAAATCGATTGCACTGTGTTTGTTGTGTGAGCTTTTACTCTTATCGTCGTTGAATTTCTAACAACAAGTAAGTAATTTTTTGGTGGTTTTGATATTTTTGTTTTTGATGCCGTTTGTCAGAGAATCGGAAGACTCGTTATTTCAGCCAATCACAGAAACAAACAACATCTCCACCTAATTTAAAGTCAACACAAAGTATAAAATGGTATTGTACCATTACCTCGGTACCTCGGTATAGTCATGCAGTTTTTTTACTCTCCTGCAAAGTTGCTATTGTTACGAGCTGGGTATGGGATAAATTAAATACTATCGATTAAACAACAAATTACTTAAATAATCACAATACACTGAAAACGTAATCACAAATACTCTACTGATCACTATTCACTTAGATATCGTACTTCTAGTTCTTTTCGACCCGCTTCGTTGTGTAGCCAAATTCAAACTGACCGTTCCCGCAAACACGTCGGCTATTTATATGGCCAACGATCTTTCGAGAAAGTTCCACGACCTTTTCGAACCTTCTTTACAGTCCTACATTAAACCCCATCCTTCGTGAAAGTTCTAGAACTTACTCAAATGTTCTAGACAGTTCCAGAGTAGATAGAACATTCTAGATTTGAATTGTCTGAACAGTTCCATAGTAGAACATTCGAGACTCCCTCGTAATGTAGAATGTTCTACTAAAGCACACGACGTAACACTATTTTTGACTTACATGGTGTTTGAACTTCAATGACGAAATGTATCTGAGCATAACTGAACAAGTTATTTAGAACAAAAGCACTTTAATACAAAACTTTTTGTTAGATACAAGAATGCAAACATCTCTATTGATACTAAGCGAGAAAGGCTCTATTTATTCTGATTGCTACTTGGCTCGGTCCGACACATCTTCAATCTCCGAGTAAACTATACAGTTGAAGACTGCAATACTTCGATTTCTTGGCTTTCTAGAAAAATTGCTTTTGGAAGAACAATTTAATTCGTATTTGTAGGTGAATATTAACATTGTAGTATACAAATTTTCTATTGCTCAATGAAAGAAACAGCGTACAAAAACTTTGTTTGTCAAGATCAATAACATGTTTATGGGTCTTATTTCTGTAGTCAGTAAAAATAATAAATACGATCTTTTTATTCGATCACGTAAGATTAATAAAATGTTGTTTTCCAAACTTCTTCAAACAACGAGAAAAAAATATCAAGTTTTATCTACGTGTAAAAATAGGTCTCTTACTATACATAGTAAGAGACCTATTTTTACACGTAGATAAAACATAGTAAGAGACCTATTTTTACACGTAGATAAAACATAGTAAGAGACCTATTTTTACACGTAGATAAAACATAGTAAGAGACCTATTTTTACACGTAGATAAAACATAGTAAGAGACCTATTTTTACACGTAGATAAAACTTGATATTTTTTAAGCTACAGCTTATACTGCTTTTAAGAATAAGCAGACTATTGCCGCTTGATTAAAAAGGTACGTTTTTGTGTCGATTCAACCCACACAAAGTTCAGCTAAATGTATAGACAACAGAAAACCAAGTGGGCGTTTAATTGTTAATCGATCATCTCTGAATGGTATCGCCTAACTATATGCGGTTATGTGGCTCTTCTATAATAATCTATTTTGTTATTGATAGTATGTGAACGTAACCTTTTATTATGATTAGAGACTAAAAAAAAAACATTTCAATTAAAATCACGACTAGTTTACAATTAAAGTTTATTAGATAGAAATTGTTAATCAACATAGAATGTACGTATCTACGTAAGGTAAAAGTATAATTTGGCTCCTTCAGTTAAAAAAAGAAAGTCATCCAGTTTTTTTTTCCACTGATCGTACTCATGGAATCATGGACAAAAATCTTACGAAAAAGTTTAAGACCGCATTTCTGCACTCTCATGGATAAGTTTGACAAACTGATCTATTCATGATTAGGCATGAACTTATACGCAAGAACATGAGCTCATTGTTCAGTTAGGGTTGCCTGTTATCTAACAGCACGGAGTCACATTTTCCTGTAGGTCAAAACCGTCATTAGCTATTTGCTATTTCGACGACCTGAATGGCGCAGCGGTAGTGAGGCTGCCTTGCATTCTTAGGGTCCCGGGCTCGAATACCGGTGGGAGCAAATGTTTGTGTTATGAGCATAGACAGTTGTTTCCGAGTCATGGATGTTTATTTACAAACAAAAAAGTATATATGTGTAAAGAAAAATATAATTTTCTTTAATTTAGATTTTGCAACAAACCTCTTCGAGCCGGACTGTGACATGGTAAATGAATTTTGTAATCTATGGTAAAAGTAATCGATATGCGTCTCGAGGTAGTTGTGAGAAAATGATTTTTAGTTAATTACTTAGAAGAATAATCTAATTGTGATTTAGGAACAGACATTGCGATTATTAACATTAAATGTCGTTTGTAAGATTTTGTAACTAAAACACTTTATTTTATGTGAATTTTATTGTACATGTAAAATAAACACAATCTTTTATTACAGAGAAACTCAATTGTGTTTAATTGACTGTGTCGTCCAAATCACAGAAAAATATCTTATATATGTAGTATATAAACTATCTTGTGTCCACGACACAAGCCTCGTTGCTTAGTGTGGATCTAGATGGCGCTGTGTTTAATGTCTAGCGATATTTATTATTGTTATTATTTGCGTTTTTTCCGAGAAACAAAACGGGAGTGCTATTGCACGCGGCAGCATCAACTTTGCACTCAACAGCAAGCAAAAGGATAGAATAATTGAAAAATGCGAAAGAGATAGAGTTATTCATCCTGCATAGCTTCATCTCTCTCACACCGAAGTGATTCGCTGACTACCTCCAATGTAGCCCTAGTATTACACAAAGACGCTATTCAATAATTTATTGGAAACTTATTCTTTATTTGACCTTATTTATTTAATTATTCCAGCCGTTATACAAAAATATTACGTACCTGCCTTAATTACTTTAGGGAATTTATTAATAAAGTGTGAAATACTCTCAGTTTATTTGTACCCAGGAGATTTGTTGGATCCTTGATACACGAAATGAAGTAGAACAAAGATTACTTTATTTTAGAAATATTAGAAGGTAGTAAATATAATTAGAAGCACCGCCAAACTATAACTGTCACTTTAGGTTTAAAGAAACTTTATTCTCAATAAAGACAAACGTCACTCACTTGAGAAAAATATTAAAATTTAAAATTACATAAAGTTCGTCGCCATCAGTTACAAACTAGACTACACGCATTCAATGCCTTCATTTCTCTAGAAGTACTCGATCCGCCATAGTATAATAATATTATGGCGGATCGAGTACTTCTAGAGAAATGACCAAGTTGAGTTTTGAATGCATTGAAAGAGTGCAGATTTCTTATGCTAGAGGGTATTCTATTCTAAATTGTTACTGTCCGTTAACTACTACCGAGTTAACTGACAGTCAATTTTAACCCATACGCCATAAAGTGAAAAGAACGGCCTCCATACGGCCTCCGGAAAAAGGGTCTGAGCTTGGTGCTGTCGGACAGAGTAGACAGCCAAATTCACTCATGTATGTCCAAAATAATAATTATTTTAAAATTTACTAACAGCTATTTTTACCTACCAACATAATATAGACTTTTATCAATTACCGTGTGCTTGGTCTGAAATAAATATATTCAATTTCAGTAAGGTTGAAAAGTGGTCGACCGTTAGTGAATTCGGTATAGTTGCTACAGTTAAGATCGCAATAGCGGTCATTGCTCTTTCCTTAGTAACTCTTCGTACGAACCAAAACAAATGAACCATGTATCGTTTTTCAATAGAAAAAATGTTGAAGATAGATGTCGATTCAAGACTTGAACAAGCTTATTTTTGGATTTAATAGTAAAGAACTTTAATAAATGTAGGTGGGTCAATGACCGCTATTGCGATCTCAACTGGCAGCAACTATATAAGTATCTTCCAACTAACATAATATAGACTTGTATCTATTACTGTGTGCTTGGTCTGAAATTCAATAAGGTTGAAAAGTGGTCGACCGTCCGTGAATTCGATATTACGTATAAACTCCTTTTATGCTTACGTTCAAAATCGTGTAGCCCAATAACTCAGTTGTGGTATATTGGGTTAGACTGGAAGCCGACCTCAGCATAGTTGGGAAAAGGCTAAGCATCTGCTTATTGATGATGTCCAAAATCATACCTTTGATGTAACTAAATTACGGTTTGTCGCTCGTGAGGTTAGGAAAGCAGACCATTTCTAGCAAAGTTATTTACAAACACTTCGCATTTTACTGTTGTTTACCCAAAGGGTAAAAACGGAACCCTATTACTAAGACTTCGCTGTCTGTCCATCTGTCCGTCTGTCTGTCACCAGGCTGTATCTCATGAACCGTGACAGCTAGACAGTTGAAATTTTCACAGATGATGTATTTCTGTTGCCGCTATAACAACAAATACTAAAAACAGAATAAAATTAATATTTAAGGGGGGCTGCCATACAACAAACGTGATTTTTTTGCCCTTTTTTGATAATAATGGTACGGAACCCTTCGTGCGCGAGTCCGACTCGCACTTGGCCGGTTTTTTTAAAACGTATACTTTAATTTTGCCCGTGTGCATAGACCTAGAAGCTAGAGATTTGGCAGCGCTTTCATTTGAAAGCGCTGCTAAATAACTAATTTTGGTTTTGCGAACCAATTTTGGTTCGTATTTCTACAAGAAGTTTCGACACGAATGCGATTTTTTTTACTTTTCCAGCAACGGTATCGCCGATAAATTAACCAAAAACTAGGCCCTCGAAGAAAAAAACACTTATATAAGACTCTATAACGTAGTGATGGTCCATTAAACTCACAACAAAAGACAAGTCTCATTATCATAATGTAAGGCTATCCTTACAATCTACTTAGTTCTTCTTTTCGTCTCTACGGTACTTTCACTTATAATGGATGCTTTATTTTCTCCAAACCCAGTTAAAGGTGACCACGTTTATGGCTGCATCAGCGACATTCTTTAGGTCATCAAACATGCAAATTAACAGACATATAATTTATTTATTTATTTAAACTTCATGTACAATAGTGGTACATAGGCGGAGTTAATGCCACAAAACATTCTCTACCTGTCAATCTTTGGGTTAAATAAGAAAACAGTGTTAGCTAACTTCTTGTACACAAAAATGTATACCCATACCTATTGATACTAATACACGTCTTATACAAATAAACTAAACTAATAAATATTTTAACAAATACTAAAAAAAAAAAAATAACGAGAAACCTATTAATAATTACTATGAATCGACTTTTAATTGAGATGATACTCTATCAGAAGGTTCTAGGCTACTCAACTTAACTCGCACTGCTTGTAGGATTAGAAATCTACTGAAGAAAACTGATTCACTTATTGAAAAAATCGTATAGATAAACACTAGTCTTTATAGTAAATTTCAGCAACTTTATTGAAATTGAGTAAATTTCAATAAAATTTGACTCTGAAGAGCGCATTGCCTTGTCTCAAGTTTGACCTTAATGTTTAAAATCAATCCATTTTCTAGGAAACATACGTTCAAGTGAATAGATCTGCAAGTCTGTATTAACTTCTTTGATTTAGATCTCACAAGAACTGGCTGTTGCACAAGGACCTCATGGCTAAATAATAACAGACACTCGGGGTCGTTTTTTAAGGTTAAGCAGCGCTTGCTAAGGTCAGTCTGTGATGGGTGACCATCCACTACATTCAGAGTTTCCTCCTTGCCTCGTAAAGCCCGTTAAGTCGTTGATCCCGGCTGTAATTTCTAGATCTCTGGCATTCACTTAAAGTACTTACGGGATAATAAGAAAAAGGGGAAGAAGAAGAAAAGAAAGAAAGGAAGAACAAAGAAAAGAAGAAGAAATAAGGAAAGAAGAAGGACGAAGAAAGAAGGAAGGAAAGAAGGTAGAAGGGGTTTCTAAGAAAGAGGGTAGACAGATTTGTCTGCTCATAATAAATAATTTTCGTCCCACCCGCATACCTCCTCAGTATTCCTGTGATCATGATGCTTGCAACAGCGTCGAAATATCGGGAGCTCATAAAACCACAAGAAAATCTCTGATATTATCCCGTAAGTACTTTAAGTGTAGTTAAAAACCGTGAAAGTCTAAAACAGTGTGTCTCTGGCATTCGTTATAGGTAGTCAGTGGCCCGAAAGTCTGACAAAGAGTCTTACCAAGGTGTATTGTATTTACCCAGTTCTAACTAGGTTGTAGTAGTTCGTATTTGGTTGGACTAGAAACCGACGCCAACATAATTTTGAAAAGGCTAGCAGATGAAGGACTGACTGCTAGTAAATCACGTACGATCAAAGAAGTCCTAATAAGTACACTAACTTCTACGAATTGATTCCTCAGTGTATGCCTACGTGCTTCTGTAAAGATTTTCATTGATCCTGAGTATTTACCAATGATACAACATTGATACCTAACTTGTAGAAATCACAAATAATTCGTATGTTTTTATACAAGCATGGTGTTATTCTACATACATTGATTTTTTTATTAGGAAGCTTACAGATGTTTATTGCTGATAAGTATCAGTTAAATTTTCTACATACTAGTTCTGAGTTAGAAAGACCTTAGATCTTGGAGACGGTTTTGGAGAGTGCGATACGACACGTTTCCGTATCATTTGTTTCCTTCGCGTTCAGCTTAAAATATGTTCAATAAATCACTTAGTAGCAAAGACATAATCCTCATCTCTATGGATAGACCCAGGCCTGCCTTGTAGCCGAAGAAATCCTCACTCGGCACTCTGAAAGTCTAGCCTCAGTAATATATGAATACATAGCGTGCTCCTTTCATTTGTGTATGGCAAAGCTGCTGTCAAAAGACGTCATGTCGTTTGAACTTGTAGGTTTAGCCTAGGGTTTAAGCGTGTAAGCACGCAATTTGTCAGCACGAACTACCAACACTAAAAACATCTGTTTAAACTATTTAATTATGATCACGTTAAGCAAGCAAACGATTGTTAGCATGCAACTGAGGTCTTTTACCCCTCCCTGTTAACCTTGTTTCTCGGCAATGCACCTCAATGTATGTATTGAATGAATTCGGATCTATGCAATTCAGTAAACGATCAGCTCAATTGTATAACAAAATAAATAAGGAAATTTTCGTATATGCAAAACCTTATCATATTTATATATGTAAGGAAATGTTAATTGACTGGATAAAACCACTGACATATGAAAATACTGAAGCCTTCCTACAAAACGTAACTTAATACATGTACACGACCCGCTCACGCTCACACACACACATACGTAGACTCTCCCATACCTTCACGTTCACTCACACACACATATTCATACATCTACACATCCTTAACACTCTTTACACTCAACAACACACACACACACACTCATGCACACACTCACTCATGTTCACATAATTATATTTTGTTAGCTTGTTTTACTGCACCCATGTACTGTTTTTATTGTGTTTTAAGTAAGTACCTACTGTTGTGAAGGAGCGGAGTCCTCTAATACAGGCATAATCTGCTTAATTGAAGACTCCAAACCCAAATTGTTTGTGTATTATTTTTGGACACAATAAACGTTATTATTATTATTATTATTATGTATGTATCTTTGATTTACGATTTTTTTTATCACTCATGAAGGTCACCAACGAAATAAATAATATCAGAAGGCTATGAAAACTTTAGAAGCGTAATTGTCATTTTAATTAAAATTATAAGCACTAAAAAGGCGTGTAACCGTCCTTTCAAGAGATTATAAAGAAACTTTGATCACATTAGCCTTTGAAAATACCATTTAACAAAGTACTTTAAATGTTTTTAACTGCTGACCATTAGGGGCTTTGGAGACCATTTCTGAATCGGCCACGTAACTTTGAAGATTGAGGAATTGGAGTGGAAATTTTAATGTTGCCCTAATATTTTGCGTAGAGAAAATAAGTCAGTCTTTCTGCCGCAAGAGTTTATACTGAGTGAGTTTACTTGACTACTCTGCTACCAGCAGGCTTAGCCAAGTTGACAATCTACAATCGTTAACACTACGTCGGTTGTAGAAAACGTTAAATCACGTGTCCAACACAAACGAATAGATAATTCGTAGACAAGTTTACATCGTTCAAAATGATAGAATATAATGTTATCGTTTGTATAATGTTGATCGCTACGTTTGTATAATGTTGATCGCTATACTCTTTGGTAGGAACGCTCACCATAGACTAAGGCTGAGGCTACATTAGGCCGCGACGCGACCTGCGACACATGAGCGATTAAAACAAGTAAATGAATGCTCACGTATATGGCTACACCGTACATTAAATATTACTACCGATCTTTGATTTTTTTATGCGATAGGAACAACATTACTGAAATCACGGCATCGGCTACATCAACATATGAGCGAAATTGAAGCGAATTTATTAGAAAATTTCTCACTTGCACGACTAGTTCAATAGTGCTGCTAAATATGCGTGTGGCTACATTATGCGTATAGTAAACCGCGATGGATGATTTGATCGCATTCTAAGAAAACGACCGATTCAAATGAGTCATTGTTATGATAGCGGCTACATTACAACTGTACTTCAGAGCGTAAAAAACAAATGCTCATCAGTTGTATTAAATGGCTACATTATTTGAGCGAATTTAAATGAATCAGCGATTAATTTTGCGAGAAGTTCAAAGTTACTGTTTTAGTGGGTCCGCTGTCAAGTGGCTACATAATCACGCTACGGACATGACATGGTTTGGCGCTCGCTCATGACAGTGCGACACGTTCAAACCAGTTTGTTTTGATCGCTCATCTAAAGAGGTTTGTCTATGAATCTACGATGGACGTTGAGTTGTTTGTATCCGAAATTCAAGCACGTCCTGCAATGGTGAAAATGATGAAATTCTCCATATTTACTGCGCTCTTTATTTATTTCGTGAATCCAACATAATCTCTTTTTCAAAAATAGTTCGTACTTGAGGTAAGAGCTTTCAAGCAAAAATACAAGGTTTGGTTTTGACAAAGCCATTGAAAATAATACACGTTACGTTTACACAAAGCTACAGCAACCTTTCGACTGTGTGAATGCCGCGAACTAAACAACCTCCCCTCGCGTCCCACGCGCGTCGCATGTGTCGCCTGTGTGTGCTCCCTCTATGTAGCCATCTTGACACGGAGTCGCCGCGAATGTTTTAAGATCATTAAAATGCGATGAACTGGCGAATTCTCAGCGAAATCGCTGTTTTTCTCTTTTTATAGTGTAGCCGCATGAATCGCTCTTGCTAATTCGTTGTTGAGCATGTGTACTGTAGCCATGTCATCGCCGAATATACGCCGGAATTTCGCTTGTAATGTAGCCATACCATGTTTTTCTCGTTTCGCTCTTCCAGTCGCATCGCAAATCGCTCCCTACTGTAGCCTCAGCCTAAAGTGTAGGTTTTTTCTACAGACATTAGAGAACGAGCGATCGACTCAGTCATGTCAATTTGGCTGCCAATTTAGCGCTTTCTACAATCACTTACGCCGAGGCGTTTACGATTGTAGAAAGAGAAACTTTTAAAACTTGGCTAGGCCTGCAGCTTCGTTATAAGTAGTAGTAGGATGATTGTATCATGAAACGTCACCTGCCTTTGATGTTTTCACTGTGAGTGCCAGACATTTACAAATCCACTTACGAATCTACTTGTTACTGATGTTCAAAACGTGAAAGGTATCCGAAGACAGTCGTACATGCCACTTGAAAGTTGTAGGTACACCTACGTGTGTCCAGTAACTATAGATAGTTCAGAACGATTTATTGCGACCCGTCACTGTGTCAGACGGATTAACGACTAGATAATTCACATTGAGAGTTTATATTGATGTGTAGGTTTGTTTAATACACACACAGACCTTCCCAAATGTTCGGTCATTAACCGTCTGTTGGAGCGAAGCAACCTGATAAAAAAACAAAATTAATCATTAGGCTGTTAAATCTGGTTGGCTGCTTAAATAATTTTCTTTTTCGTACTTTATATTGGAGAGAAGACTGACCTAAAAAGACAGTTTTCTTCTGCGAAATAATTCCGTAGGTTATTTTTTCGAGAAAAGAAAACGAGACACGATTGAAATCGTTTTCCGTTTTCAACATGATGAAAATATTGGCGGAAAATTACCATTCAAAATTACGTTTAACAAGATACCCTGTAAGATATTCAGAATTTTACGGTAAACCAGTCGTGAACCGAAATTTTGTGATATAAAGTAAATCAAGGGTAAAATTGATATGCCCCGATAAGAGGTTCAAAAGATTCAGATGTCACCCAATATAGCTACTTACTGACATTTACGCACCCTCGTCTCTATCCTATAGGTACCTAGGGTTAGAATAAATATATTTGCATTCTTCTTTCTTTATCGTGTGGTTAGTGCCTTATTTGCATTAAATATCTTATATAAATCTTGCAAATATATTTATCTACACCCATGCTATAAATCCTCTATAAAAGTATCTGAAACAGTTAGCTTATGGCCAACATTAAAACAGTCAGTGACATAATAACCATTATAACATCCAAACGGGTGTTATAAAGTTGTACTGAATTTCATTATGCAACTCGTTTTAAAAAAAGAACATTGTCTAGCACGTGCGATTCACTACCACAGCGACGTAATTAAAAAAAAAAACTTATAGGTTAATTCTAATTCACGTCGTATCCCGCCATCTTTGTTCGATATTTAGATATTTATATTAGTATTGCACTAAGTACTTTGTTGTTTACAAAAATGAGTGATACAAGCTTTGTGCATTTTAATAATTGTACAATCCAAAATGTAAATAATTATATTATTACCTATACATGGTTTGTTTGTATTAAATACTCAGCAATTAAACTTTCCATGAATTTACATAGACTTCTTACAACACTGCAACACCCTATGGTTTCAGAACCTTTTATGAAGGATTCATATGGATGTAGATAAAGTCTTGTATGCAACTGTACATAATTAGGTATTAAAACACTCATGTGATACTATTATCACACTCGGCTTCGCCTCGTGTGATAAACCCACATTCGTGTTTTAATACCCCTCATTATACAACAGTTGCATAAATAACTATTATTGCATGTTTAAGAGAAGCTCGTTACAAAAGAATAACTGCCACTCGGGTCAATCTTCAAGGTTAAGCAGCACTTGCCAAGGTCAGCCCATGGATGGGTGACCACCTATTACATAACGAGTTTCCTCCGTGCCTCGGAAAGCACGTTAAGTCATTGCTTCCGGCTGTCATTTGTAGATCTTTGACAGCCATTACTGGTAGGCAGTGGCCCGAAAGTCTGACAACCAGTCAACCAGTATAACCCAGTACTAACTGGGTTGTGGAGGTCAGATAGGCAATTAGGCATGTAAACTTATATTCAGCTTAATCCGGTTTGACTGGAAGCCGACCCCAACATGGTTGGGAAAAGGCTAGGCAGATGATGATCTCCAACGTTTATAAACGCTTTCAAGTGATAAAATGTGTTGTGAACGGTAGGCTGCACCGTGAGTGGTAACAGTACCAGTATTATATTCTATTGAATCTCCATACTACGTTTTAGGCTAACATAACGTCATAGTGATAAGTACCTGTGACGTCAGACCTATTGTACAGTGTATAGTTGGTGCCTGTATGTCCCCAGCCGTACCCGATCGGGTGCGGTGCATTGTTATTTTAATTGTGTCTGTAATTGCGGGTATCGAAGCGCTACTATGAGAATAGCGGCCACCTACATTTATTTAGACTTCTTAACTTTAAAAACCAAAAACAAGTCTTGAATCGTCGTCTATCGTGATCTTCAACATTTTTTTGTAAAAAACCGACTTCAAAAAACGCAAAAAAGTGAGCTTTGTTCGATTCATTTAGTTTTTTTTGTCACCGACTTCTGAAGCTAAAGTTATTTTTCACTTTTTTGTGTTTTTTGAAGTCGGTTTTATTTTTTTGCAAAAAAGTTTTTTTATTTTTCCATTTTTAGTTCTAATATCCTATACAAATATTTGCTATGAATTTATTTTACATTGTTAACAATACATGTCATGGTAATAGGATTATCCCCAATAAATGAAACTTAACATTCCTAAACTATCGAAATTTGGGTGTATTGTACACATCTGCGTACCACAAATTATACCACACGACTTGAGTAAAAATGTTCATAAAATGAAAACTACTGGGCCTAACCATGTTAAATTTTTATGGGACTAAATGGCAACTATTCCGCATCAAACAAAAGAAGAATCACGTAAATTATAAATGTCAGCGTAATCGGTGTACATACATAAAACATCAGTACAGACATCCTTTTGGAAGTCGGTTAATGAAAAACGATACATGGTTTGTTTGTTTTGGTTCGTACGAAGAGATATTCGGTAAAGGGTAATGACCGCTATTCTCATCATACGGCACCAACTGTATATCTAGCTCATTCCATTCATTCACGAATCCCGTAGTTTCGGCTGAAGTTACGGGTATATCACTTACATACATAAGAATGGGTAGTTTTCCCTACTCCCGATGTGTTTTTAAAACTGATGAATAGGTATAAGGAGTAGGGTTAATTTCAAAGTTGAGGTTTAAGATCATTTAATCTCATAAGAATTACACTGTTCACTTACATGAGAATATTAAAACTAAACACTTAAAAACTTTTTTGCAAAAAAATAAAACCGACTTCAAAAAAACACAAAAAAGTGAAAAATAACTTTAGCTTCAGAAGTCGGTGACCTTTGTTTGATAGATTTATTTTTTTTGTCACCGACTTCTGAAGCTAAAGTTATTTTTCACTTTTTTGTGTTTTTTTGAAGTCGGTTTTATTTTTTTGGAAAAAAGTTTTTTATTTTTCCATTTTTAGTTGTTCCCAAACAAATATTTGCCATGAATTTATTTGACATTGTTAACAATACATGTCATGGTAATAGGCGTATCCCCAATATATGGAACTTAACATACCTTGTTTTTTTTTTCATGGGAAATCATCAAATTAAGGGGTAATTTGATGATTTCCCATGAAAAAAAATAGACATGCTGGGACATAGGTCTCCTCTCATAGAGAGGAGACCTATGTCCCAGCAGTGGGAACATTAATAGGCTGATGATGATGATGACCCCTCCCGCTCTGGGCGGAGCGGAAGGGTCAGACTTTTACTGACTAAAACCCATCCATGTTCCTTCTTAGCCCTTTATGTTCCAGGGCCGCAGTATCTCTTTAGAACAGTCCCTTTTGCTGACATCTCTTTGAGGCGCGCGCGGAACACGAACGCGCTAACTTAACATACCTAACTGTCGAAATCTGGGTGTATTGTACACATCTGCGTACCCCTTCAGAGCATACAGGTGTGATGATACGTCATGATGTTGTATAAACAATAAACATCCAAGTGATTGCAACATTCTCGGCAGATTTGCCGAAGATCAGCATCAGATGTTTACAAAATTTAAATGAGACCACACGGGAAGCCCCAGCTTTAAAAAAAAAAAAAGAATTATCAAAATCGGTTCACCCAGTCGAAAGTTCTGAGGTAACAAACACAAAAAAAAAAATACAGTCGAATTGAGAACCTCCTCTTTTTGGAAGTCGGTTGAAAAGAACATAAAGTTGGGGGTATTACAAAAGAAAAGTTTAGGACTACTTTCGGACGGACCCGTATCTTCGTAGGCAGATTTTTGTTTTGTTTAAAAAAAAAGTTTTCCCGCACTGGGAATTGCTCCTGTGTCGTGGGTGAGTTTACAAACATATAACTCATATACACAAACAACCAAACCCGGAACAACTACCTGTAGACTTAAGTACTTACGGGATAATATCCGTGATAAGCTTCGATCAATAGTACTATTATTGATCGAAGGTGATAAGTAGAAGTAAGTAAGAAAGTAAGTGTAGTAGTAGTATTGGTAGTATTTTAAATGTAGTGAAAAACCGTGAGTCCAAATAGTGAACTACATAAAGGTAATACAAACATTTGTTCCGTGCTGCTGCGCTACGCTGCGTGCGCTCAACCACTGCGCCAATAGGGCCGTCAAAACATGGAACTTTAATAAAATCGGCGAAATCTGCGTTTACCTATGTACGTTCGTTATGTACCTCCTTACAACCTTTGCCTAAACCTTCAGGAAGAATGGAATTAATCATTTCTAGAACTTAAAAGCGACCTCTATCGTCAATGTTGGTTATTTACTAAAAACGTGTACTGTAAGGCTGAGAATGTTATATTCTCTGATACTGTGTAGGTTTGTATTTGTGTGGTAGCTGATCGCAAGATGGCGCTTAGCGCTAACGTTTAACAAAGTTCTTTTTAATCGAAGACACAGAAGGAGATTCTCTATTCGACGCGTATGTTTTATTGATTTCATAATGCACAGAAAAAAGTGCCTTAGATTAGATATAATTATACAGTTTAGATTGTAATTTTGTTAGTCATCCAAATGGGAAACAGTTGAAACAAATAACTGATAGCTAAATTCCTGATTAATATTGATTTGATAACCCCTTGTCCTAACCAAAGCGATGAGTTATGCTCATTAAGTCACATTTTTTTATGGAAAATAGGAAAGCAGCCATAGTCTAAAGTAACTAGCTACTCTGGATATTTTTTGGGATGGGAAAATAATCATACACCAATATACTTTATCAAGTTTATTTTCAACTTTAGGCATAGGGTGTAAATAAAAATCGATTTAAAAAATACTACAGCTCATATAATCGAAGTTACACTTTCATTTCATCAACAATGATCACAAAAGTTTCATATCTTTTGTTTACGCACCGCATAGAACATTCCGTTGGCATACAACTTAAAATTTCATTATACAATTGAACGTATTATTTAAAAATAATTTTACTGGAACCATATTTTATAATTTTTTACTTTATTTACATTAAAATTCGCAAATACAACTGGTATTTACATTATTATTTTATACATAATGTCTTACTGTTTTTTCGCTTATTATTTACAAATTCTACGTTTCTTATATAACATTTTGGTCAATTCTTATTTATAAATAAATAGTTTTTTATACTTTGAAATTTAGCTAAAATTGGGACTCACTCGCAAAAGTGTTCGATAGGTATAATTATACTTTTAAATAATTGTCATTGAAAGGTATAAAGTATATTCTAGTCGGTAGGAATAGAAGAGTTCAATTGATAAAATATAAATAATACGAGTACAAACACTTTTGTGAACAATCGTCCTAGACAAAACAGACTATAAAGCAATTAATCTTAGTGACTAGACTCTTTAAAATTCTTCATAATGGGGACAATTTATTAGGCTACTGTTAGGTAAAGACCGATAATGTAAATACCTAGTTTTACTAAAATGCCACTTTTTATATTATAAATATTGTGCGTTTTGGATTTTGAAATTGTCTACGGATAAAATAAGATGGGGAATAGACAAAAAACAGTGAATATTTATTTTTTATTTTTTATATTGAGTAAATGTGTGGGGTAGGTAGGACAGATAAAAATAAGTTTTTTCAAAGCAAATCACCTAAAGTGGCAGTTACTAGTTAAACTGTAGGTAATTATGACGTGTAAAATGTCGAGGTAGTTACAAACACTAGGGAATATAGAAAGTATTTTTATAAAACACTGTTTATGAAAATTTTTTAGGAAAAGTTTTAATAAGATGGGTAAGATATTATTTAATAATAAATATAATGCAGGAAATATTTTTAATTTCTACACTAAATCTGTCGTATATCTAAATATACTAGTTGGTGTTTTTTTGTATAATATTACGAACGATTAATTTATAGGATTATTTATTTACCCTACCTAATTACAGCTATTGTAAAACAACAGAAAATGCGGAAGGATGTAGTTCTGAATGTAATTCACTCGGGAAAGAAAAAGTAACAAAATGCATTGTAAACGAACAATTTGTTCTATTTTACACTTCAATAATTTATTGAATTAATCAAATTTCGAATATTTTATATACGTATATTTTATTTGTTTTGCTTAGCTAGCAAAGAAAAATATACAGAAAATTTTAAATAAAATGTGAAAAATGTTCAAAGGCATGCAATGGCAATCGTCATCTAAGTGAATTACACCTAGAACCAAACAAATATACATACAATGTTTGTGAAAAAGACTAGGTATATCCGTACGGTGCTATTTCTGTGACAAGCTTTCTTATTACAATATTATTAAACCTCTTTTACATTGGTTAATATTCAGTCATTACATACGAAATAATTAATTTCAACCAAACTTTCATGATTTTCAATTTCGCATTTAATTTTCAGATATTATCTTTCCTGTGTTTATTTCCAATAACCTTTAGGTCCATTGGCACCAACGATCGCTAACCACGTTTAATGAACATACACATCGTCCTGTCTCCATCAATTGTTTGAAGATGATAGAGACAGACTCATGTTTTAAATACATTTAGCGTTAAATTTTAATGATTTTAAGTGCAAGTGGGCCATAGTTATTCTGAACAATTGTATTTTTGAATTTTGACAGAAAATTACATTACCAAACATATCTTCTTCTGGTGCTTTATAATTACTGTAGTATTCAAAAGGGTTTCATTACATTTTAACAGGCCGTTAAGTCTATATGGATTCAATCTAAGTATTTCTATTATAATACTGGTCTATTCTAATGTAGGTTTAACATGCGTGCCAAATTACCTGCTATTTTATATTTATTTGAATATGATTTGTGATAAAATCAGTGCAGATTTGTTTGAGCAAAGTCCATACAGGTTTTGATACTCATGTTCAATGCAAAATCCGTAATTTTGTTTCAATAGACTTTCAAGAAATGTAACCAAACAACGTTTATAAAGAAGGGAATTTTTACCCAATTGCCAAGGAAAGGTTATGTTTTTAAAACTAAAATGTACAAACAAATTGATCCCATCATACAACTCGTACAGCTACAAAATTCAGATATTTACTAAATATTATGCTCTCAAATTTAAGATTACCTATTTACATTCATAAGTTATTAAGATAATAAAACTGAATTATCGAAATTTCGTAGTGTTTTAGGCACTATTTAGACAGCCATCAATCTTATGTCTTATACAAAGCTTACTTAGGTCTAATTCTTAGAAAAAAATGTTTACAATCTACATGTCAATAGGCAGGTAGTAACAATTCAATTTACCTAATCATATTATATCTAAAAGTGTGTATACAGGTTTTCTTAGAATATGTGCAAATGTCTCACTTCGATAGTTTTCGATCAATTAAAATGGAAACATACTTAGCTTATGCTAAACCACGTTACACGTAGCCATAATCTGACCTCAACATTTATTATTTAATTTTTGTTTCGTTGTCTCTTTAAAACATAGTTCACTTTAGTGTTTATCTCAATAAAACTTTGTTTTATAGAGTCTTTAAGTATTTAAAATATATTACAAATAGAGTGGTTAGATCATCGTATTCATAGTTTTGTATAAAATACACCTATTTCAATTGTTACTCGAAAACTATCGAACATGACATTTACAATTCTAAAGTAGATGGAGTTATGTATAGTTTTTATTTCATAGCTAAATCTGGCATTGTGATATAATTATTCCAAATCGTGTTACTGTCCATATAATGGTAAATACTTACACAAGGAACCGAAACCAATCTATAGTGACCTCTATGTGTAATTTACAGTAAATGCATATGCAGTCATTTTGCTTAATGACTGCATAATATAAATGCAAATCTATGTGTTTACTATTCCTTTAGTCACTATATATTTTATTTTTACTGCTATGTGTCTGTACATTAAGAAATCTATGAAAGTGACTACTCTTAAATTCGTTTCCAAAGAGTTCTCAATGCCATAATATCGGTGGCGTTCACAAAAAACCTTAGTAAAAACACACTCAGCTTATAAAACAGTGTTATTGGTTCCTCGAACATCAGATAAAACGTGAACAGACGTGTAGGTAATAACTACCTATACTAATGCTGATAATGTATTCAAAATATCGTCTAACGTAATTAGCTAAAGCGTCTATCGATAAAGCATTTGTATAATCACAACAGCAAGTCCGTACCGCCTCATTTCTTTTCACTATCTAAACAATATCACTAGAAAACAGTCTGGCACATCCGAAACTTTGGGGAACAGCGAAGAAAACTACGGCTGACCTGGTCTCGCACCGCGGCGTGGTCCTTCGGCTTGCCGAGAAAATCGTTTCACTTTGATCCGTTCGTCACCCAACGCAAGATAAAGATGTCGAAAATAGTTTCAATAAACGAATTTAGTTTGCGTCGATATAAAAGTACAAATCTTCACATGGTAATTGTTCGTTTTGATTTGCAATTTTATGAAGAAAAAAACGTGAGATAAAATGTTCATACGAAAAGTTATTTGAATTTTTCTGTTTATGTTTCGCGTGCTGGTTTGTGAGCTATGTTGTAGAAACAATAGCAGATCTGCATATCGTGGCTTGTTTATCCCAAATAACTCAATATTTTTCGTGCAAAGCGTTCATTGAACTAGTATCTTCAAATCTCTGTCTTCCGTAGTAAAACAACTTCCCCGGCAACCTCTTTCGGGCGTAGTCGTGAAGGGGGGGTCAGAGGACGGGCGCCGAGTTTCGTCGAGTTCAGCACAGGAGTTCGGAGTTGGAAGGCGGTACTCAGCTGGGTAGAGGCGGCCGAGACGCGTGGGGAGCGGGGCTAGAAGGCTGCGGCTGCGCCGGCAACGGCGAATGCGTTGTCGTGCTCTCTGGAGCTGAATGCGTTCGCCCCGCCGGCTGCAGCACTGGGCTTGGTGGCCACGGGTGTGACGCTGTTGCCAGCGTCCTGGAAAAGCACAATCAAATAGTCATTCAAACATCAGTCTAACAGGGGAAACAACGCTGGTGCCATTTTTAGCCAACATTTGGTTTCCATCTAGACAAAACAATAAAGATCTAATTCATGTATTAACATTGCTTCCCAACATTTATACCTGCTTCACAAAACTTTTTTAATTCTTAACTAATTTTGTTGTTGTAGCAACACAATGGAAAATTCAATCTCATATATATTTTGAATTAATAATTATTACATTTCAGAGTAAGCGTCATCGCGGGGAAACCGGTTTGTCCTAGAAACAAAAATTCGAAGTCCTAACATCAACCAACCCGCACTGAACCCGCGTGTTGGATCATTGGCCGATGCCTTTCAAAATGAAGAGGTATGTGCTCCAGTCGTGGGTACATTATATTCTAGTTATGCTTATGCATAAACAAGGACAGTATTTTTTATAACTGATTCAACAACGTACCTGGTGTAAGGCGTAATAGTAGATGAGGGCGGAGTTGGTACAGCTGCAGCAGTGTCGGGATGCAGGAAATTTCTTCTCTGCTCCGCCCGTTCCCAACACTGCTGTAGACACCGAGCCATGACGTCGGGTAAATTATTCACTTGTTCCTGAAACACATTGTATAGTTTTTTTTTAATAAAACTAAGTATGAAGCCATAAACACGGTGTAAGGGACATTGGCAAATTATATCAAATCTGTGACTTTGAATTTAACCCCCAGACACTTCTGAAATTTTTCGTCGGCTATTAAAAAAAAACGCCTCGTTCATTTCAAAGTGCAATACCAACACGTTCAAAATTTAAATAAGGAATCACTGATTTTAAATTAAAACCGACAAAACATTTCATGCATGTGATGCGGAGAAATGAGGAAAACGTCGTGACGAAAGTTTTAAATATGAATGTGGATCAGTATAAGAGTAGAGGAAGACCAAAAAGCGATGGATGGAATGTGTAAAGCATGTTATGTCAAGAAAAGAGGTGTCTGATGAGAAGACAAGTAATAGATACCATTCCTTGCCCGTGGTACAGTTGGCTAGATAAATACGTATTGAAGAAGAATACTTGCTGCCCCGACCCCACATAAATTGGGATAAAGGCTGGAGAACAATGATGATGAACTACAAATCAATACAAGGAACTACACTATGATAAGCATTTATGCCTCTTTGTCCGAAAATAGCAGCAAGGCTCTGGTCATAGGGATAGTCATGTTAAACCAATATGACACACAAATCAACTAATAGAACTGTGTCTGTTAATTATGGATCTTCAATAGGATGAAAAACTACAGAGAGTATAGAAGAAATAATTTTAAAAAAGTATTAATTGGCAGCTACTTTAGCAGATTAGACCATTATCGTCTAAAACTATTCACCACTCATAAAATTGTACAAACTTACGAAAATATTCCCGAACTTCGACTTCAGCAAGTTATTTGCTGCACTTACGCTAGGTTCCTCCAATTCCAAACTCTTAATCAATAGGGACTTCTGTTGCCATGGTTCATCGTTTTTGTAAACAATTAAGTTTCCATTACCTGTAATGAAGTAAGTTTTTCTTCTAAACTAGTCAGCCTCTCTTCAATGGTGTCTTGTCTCGTACTCATGTCCGAAACAATCTCGTAGACTGTGTTCTGGGTCTGTAAGAGAAAGGGGTCCTAATATCAATCGCTTTGTAGTTCATTATTAACTGTAGTTTCTAATCACTAGTTCGTGTAAGTGTAGGAGTTACTGTATCTTTGTCTGTATTATGTGTGTCCTGTAGTTTCAAACGAATGTCTATAATATTGTGCATGTCCTCATTTAATTTGGAAAATATTGTGATTTCTAATTCTAAATCATGCTCGTCATTAGCGGGATTCGGTTGGTCTACATCAGCAAAATAATTTTGGTCTAAGAAATGCATGCGCAAGCAAGTGGCCAATGGGTTTGAAATAAAATTTTGTTGCATGCTATGATTTAAATGTCAATGCAGTTTTATATTTTTAAACTTGGGTATAGGTATAGTAAAAATTCTAGCATCTAAAGGACACTCGGTTTGAAGAAAGGGCAGTAAAAATCTATAAAACACCATAGAGGACTTCTACCCGCTAAATCTATTTATTGCATTCCTATAGTGCTAACTAGGGTTCTACCTCTAAATGAGTGTATGAGTGTAGCAATAGCGGTAAATATAATTTATGGGATTCAACGTACCTTTGCCATATCTGTTATTGTATTGGCGTTGTCCATCAGCTTTCTTTGATCCATCTTCACTTTCCGCAATCTGAAAAATAATGGTACCCTTTTTTATCAATTTGTAAAGCACAATTACTATATGAAATTTTTACTTCAAGTAAAAGATATGGCAGCATTATCGCCACTGAAGCACATTTCGTAGGTAAGACAGTAGAAAGATAATACTGCCAGTCTTTCTGTAGCATCTGTTAGTTATCTCTTTATATTAGTAGGAAAACAATCAATAATTAGTAGACCAGTAACAAAAATACTTACGCATAAATTGCTAACAAAAATTTTCTCTGATGCGTTCTCACTCTTCCAGGATGTACTCGTTTCACAAGTCTCGTATGTTTGTATATTAACCACGTCTCCCGAAGCACGTTGGCAGCTGCATTTTTCAGCTGTAAGTATCCATATATTCAATCAGACGATTCATTTCCTTTCAATACTACCAAACACATTATGACAACACATGGTGTCCAATGTTTTCAAAGCTTTCTGTGGTTCAAGCTATTTGTTAGCTTCAATTGGTTATCCAACAGTATTAGACTTTTATTTATTTATTAATTAATTTTATTTAATCTCTAGCGAAGTGTCGCTACTCTTGTGTAACTTTGCAATACTGTTAATTTCATCTAATGTGTGTCAAGCATCAATTTTAAGCAGATTGTTATCATTATCATTTAATTTATTAATTTCTTTTTCTATAGCATAACCTAGCGTGTAAGTCTTACCTTCAAAGGGTCCTTTAACTGTTACTCGAGTAACAGTCACCTTACCTTTTTTGTAAGCTGGGTTTCCATCATGAAGTTATGGACATGTTTCTCCGCTCTAGTTAACTCTAATTTTCTTGAAGCAACGGTCACTAATAATGCTGTACATCCCGCCCCCTGTTAATTAGATTAACAATAATTGTGATGAACTTATATCACAGCAATACTTACTCTTTTAGTAAGTTGTGTATCCATCATGAAGTTATGAACGTGCTTCTCGGCTCTAGTTAATTCTAATTTTCTTGAAACAACCGCGACTAATAACGCTGTGCATCCAGCTCCCTGTTAAGTGAATACCTTAATGTAAAATGCAAGCGAACGTGTAGAAGCATTCAAGAATTTGTCATTCCAACAACGCAAGTTTGAAGGCTAAAAATCAAAAACAAACTATAATTTTTCAGCTATGTGCTATCCTTTAGATTGTTTAATTTAATATTATTTATTAGAAGTTAATATTTAATGAGGTTAACAGACACAATAGGATCGTAAATATAAAAGTGGTTTGAAAATTGCGTCACTTACTTATTGTCTCAGTTATCCTCTTAGATAGCTTTGATATTTAAATTTTACTATTTATATCTTAGTTGATTTTATTTATTATGTTAGCTTAAAATTATTCAAACTTTTTGTGCTAAGATGCAGAACACTATGCAAATAGAATAAAAGAAGGAAGTGTCTTACCTATCGAAATGGTTTACGCGAAAATTTGATAAAAGCAGCGGTTTCCTTCTTTTATTGTAATTTCATGTTGTCTTTAACAATTAACAAGTTGTTATCAAACACGACACTTATTTAAGTGCATTTCCATCTAATAGGTGCACAAGACTGAATCAATTCAACGTTTACTTCCATTTTAACATTAAGTACATCTAATATCTCATTTAACTCGATCAACATTTACACAAACACTATTTTAGGTGCATTAAGATTTATTATACACTTCTGTATTAAAATAATTTTAGGAAAAGTGAGCCATTTTAAAACAAACGTATTGTGCAATCCAGTGAAATATTTAAGTGAAGAGAGAGCTAGAAATAGTTAGGAGAAATGAAGCATTCCATACTACAAATTATATAATTTCTAATAGCTGGCTTTAACAGGGAAATGGACGTAAGTATATTAAAAAAAATATTGAAACCGTACTTATATTATTGATATAGGTATTCCAAATAATGCTGTTGCCTGCAAGAACTACGAATAAAATATCACGACAGTAACCCTATGTTCAAAATATTGGTACTGAGTGTGAGTTACAGAAGTGGTGACATAATACAGGTGTGTATATAGATATAATACTGCATTCACAATATTTCAACATAAACGTTTCGTGTTACAGATATCCGTGAACATCAATATACTTTATAAATATGTATAACATCGAATACACCGACAAACAGTAGTGACTTAGCGCAAGTTCTCGAGAGAGTGAAGCATTTGAGTGTGGTGTGTGAATTGTTTGGTACATTGAAACATGAGTGTTGACTGACTTCCACATCAAATAAATTTAAAGCATTGTATAAGGCGAAAGCATTCCAACAGTGTTTTGTTGGCGTGATTTGGCGCACATCGACATTCAAACATAGTATCATAATGATTCTTCAAAATATTGATATTTTCAGCTCAGTAAAATTGTGTCAGTCAACACATACAGTCATAAAGTTTGTTTGTAAGGAACTTACCATAATGCCGGTGCTAACAGCAATACCTCTGCCGCAATATGTGTTTGGCACTATATCACCAAAACCGACGGAGAGAAAGGTTATCGCAATAAGCCACATCGCATTCAGTAGGTTAGCGTGTTCTTCGTCGTGAAACCTGAATGGTTAATAAATTTCAACGCTTTACTCATTGACCTGTCTACCCTAAAGTTGAAGGCGTTTGATAAAGAAGTGTTCATTCACAAACCCTACCTATGGTTTGACGCACGCAAGCCGATCCCTACATAGTGGATTAAATGTAGAAAGAGATGAAACAAAGGAAAAGACAGAGGGAATCCGTGTAGAATTGAAGAGTTTGACTTTGATTAAAATTGAACTGTGAAATTGCTTCAAACATATTGTGACGTTATTAACAACACATAAAATGGCTCACCTTTACCGACCTATTAGTGTCACCTAGACAAAGCAAGGTTTTGTAATTAAACCATTATTAAAACTGTCGCAACGCTTGCGATGCCTAGTACAGTTCACTCCTAGCCACACAAAACGTATGAAAGATGTATAAATTGTCAAACCAACCCAAAGTATCCTACTATGTATTCATACATACCACCATACCGCAGGTGAGGGTAATGCCACGGCCGCAGTAAGTGTTGGGGACTATATCACCGTAGCCAACACAGAGGAACGTTATAGCTGTCAGCCACATTGAGTTTAGCAAATTGGCATGGTCTTCATCGTGGAACCTGAGAGCCAAAATGCCCGACAAGAACCACAGATAACCGGTTGTTTCTACTAAAGTCAATATAAATTCAACTTTAAAGATATTAAAATGTAAATTTTAAACAGGGACCTCTAAACAAAGATTTTGTGGCAAAATCAAGGGCAAAGATACGTCTATTTAAATTTAAGGAATCAATTTTAAATTTGGTAAAGATTAATGAGATACAGAACTCCTATACAAAAACGAAAATTTTGTCATGCCTATGGAAAAACAAAACTTTCTTACTACACAGACATTGTACGTACTAATACCGAATATAAAGATTCTTAAATACAACGTGCATTCTAAACATATAATCTGGGTTGAATACCAAATAATTATACTTGTAGCCATGCGTGAATTAAATTTTAAACCTTAGGTGAAGGTCATGATAACACAGATAAACATGTAATAGATAGATTGGCGAGAAGAGAGAAGGAAAACACGTAAAAGTGATAAGAGTTACAAGCAACTTGCTTCGAACGGGAAGAGGTAACTTGTCTGATGCATGATATGATAAGGTGCAATGGTTCTGTGCATGTTGATGGTAAGTCAGAAGCTTTATCTAACATTTAGTGTGTTGTAACCTAGAGCCATTTTGTGCGTGATTAAACTTTCATAGTCTGTTTAATTCATATTTGTGTACGATATTTTTGTAATATCAATTATTGTGGTAAGCCGTGCTGTGATTTTATGCTGCTTTCAGACATGATAAAGATCCACGGGATCTATATCAAAAGTCTTTTGTGCAGTATCAGTGATACCATGTTTTCTATTAACATTGATTCTACTATATCACAACAAGCATCCTCTTTCTTTACAACAATTTGTTTAATCCACTACATCTAACACATCAACTAACAAAATATAAATTACAGCACTTGTGTTCTCAAAATCATCTTACAAAAGCTACATATTGCGAAAATAGTCAAAGTCAAACTCTTGTATCTTTGTGATGATTTATGAACCTAGCTTCGCTACATCAACTCTCCGTAAAACTTTTAACGTAGACATTGAAAACAAAAAACACAGTGGGTATAAGAAGCAAAAACAAACATATATACATATACAACGCCACAGTACAAAAGCATTAGCATGCCCACATAGGCAATACACCGGTGATCTCAAAACTTGATAACTTGAGTGTCAAACATAGAATGTGGACATCAAACTAAACGATGGAAGCGAAGATACTGACAGAGAATTAGGAACAACTTTTGATGAGAAAGTAAAATTTGGAACATATCGAATGAGCAAATTAACTTCCCATGAGGATTGGAATACCCCACCCAAGATTTCGAACACATAATTATTACGCAAATTAAGATACGTCACCAACAACACATATAAATAACAACGATACCAACCTTTCGCACTGTCGAAGTGTCCAGCTCGCTATTATCCATAGAGATACCATAAAAACTAGTAACACGGTGCCTGGGCAAATTGTCATAAGTGTCTTCAAGACAAATCTGTGAACAGGGAACATAAACATTTAAATCGGCAAGGCAAGGCTTTCGGTAAAACAGTTAACTCTCAAACTGTTGGCACAGGTAAAATACACCATAATACCCCACATGTAGAATATTGCTAAATCTTACACCCGTATCTATAAACAAGTCAAAGTGATTACTTGAGTAGAAGTCATTGATTTAAAATACGATTGGTTGAAGTTAGAATGGTCAACGTTAGAATTCTTAGCTTTGCTTTCTTTGACGAATCTTACTTCGTTCAAATTCTTGTCTATTGCACAAAAATGGTTGCATGTAATTACATAAACTCAAGTAATTACTTTAACTTGACTATAGATAAGTATGAACTTGACATGACTTGAAATATCTGCGAATATTAAAATCAATAAAACAGACAGATTATGATACAGAAAATACTTCTAAAATTAACGTTTTTAAGTTGAAAAGAAAAGTTCCTTTAATAAATCTTATAACAACATTTGAAAATATTTACCTAGTGTTAAAATTAATTCTGTTTAAAGCTCCTATACTTCTGGACGAAGCATCCGTGAATAATTTACTGTGAAGCAACATGACCCTGCATATTAAATAGAGTCGAAAGAACATCGGCAGAGACAGTGTGACATCATAAGGAACCTGGAATGAGAAAAGCAATCACTTAGTAGGAATACATTTTGTAGGAGATGTAGAGGATTCGGAACCTTAAGGCACGCGATATTATAATATTCAACACAGAATTTAAGTTAGGTACTCGTACAAAACATTTCAAGTGATGTCAGTCGTAATTTTGTGAAGAAAATAGATCTAATGTGCCGTGTGCTGAAGTGATGTAACATGTAGCACATCTAAACAAAAAGTTAAGTAAAAATGTACACCAAAGTAAACCAATAATTACTGAAAAAAAATGATAAATAATTATTTATCGTTTTTAGTTCCACTTAAACGCACATGTAGAAAAAATACTACACATAGTCGTATTATAACCGCAAGTGTCATGTAGTTTTTGGTTACATACAACGTCACTCAAAAATATTCATTAAAATAAGATTATTGTCTACCACTTCCTACATGCAAACAAGAAAACAAGACTGAATAGATATTAATGCTAATGATAATATTACACGGTTCAACGAAATTGATTCACGATGATTGGAAGTTGTCAAAAATAAGTTTTAATTCTCTTAGTATTGTGCTTCCATTGCTGGAAAACAGGGATCCTTTATCCTGTATAGGGAAGCCAGTAATCTATCATGAGGCCCAGAGCGGTTTGGTGAATGTTACCTGTCTTCAAGTATTTGGTTTTAGGACATGCCAGTTTATTCACGATGTTTTCCTTCACCGTTTTAAGGCCATTGGTAATAAAATAAATAACACAAACTCAAATGATTGCCTGGGTTCAAACCCAAGATCTTAAAAGTGATACTTTGAGGGTCTTATCATTGGGCCATCACAGCTCACAGAAAGCCGAAAATAAAGCGTGTAATTCCGGCTTAACACAAAAATATCAGTAACATTCACTAATAAATGATACCACAGCATCAAATTCACATACACAAAAATAAGAGAGTTTCGTTGAACACAAATTGGAAACATGCTCCAAACGAGGACTCGAACATCACTTAGAACTTGGTAACACTTCAACTCAATGAATACAGACCTGAATTTGCTTATACATCGTGCTCTAAGGAGAAAATTGAAAAATGAACGTCAGTTAGCAAATAAAAGTACAATAACGAATCTAGTTAATAGAAAGAAAACAATAAGACGTGAATGTTTTAACTACACCAGTTTTCTAATGAATAGTAATAGCATTTGTACTCGTTTCGTAAAAACTCTACTACAAATTTCTAAACTATGTAAGTTTAGAGATGAACGTTTACAATTTTGTAAAAACACAATTGACCTAGATACAGTAAACATCGAGAGTAAAAAAACTATAACACCAACTACATATAAAAAAAAACTTGACTTAGTTTTCCAACGACAAACTATTATCAAGAGTAAGTTAAAAGACAGCGTAAAGAGGTCAAAATGCTTCAATGTCAGTGATATCTACATACCTAGAATATACAAAACACTATAAAAATTTACAAGATCTTGAACTTACTACTTCTACGCCTATAACGCCTCCCTTGTTTGCGAGTTTTGTGGTCCAAGTAAAGGTATATTGTCCGGGAATAGGATGCACGGCGCAAATAGCTAGCTCGAGGCCAATCTGAGCTATTCGCTGCCACGTCATTGCTATCCGCCAGTCGTCAGCGCAGTTGTCTATCATAAATAACTGAAAACCAATAAAAAAGGTGACGAAAACACAAAAAAATAAACAAGAAGTTGATGAAGGACAAAATTAATATTGGAAGACGCATATGTTCAAACTTCCTAACTTTCTTAATAAAAATTGAAAGCTCTTTTGTTTACAAGGACTGCCGTGAAATTGCTTTATTGATCCACTGCATTAAGGAGACGGAAATTAATTAAGGAAGTTTGCGTCACAAAATTTTAAGAGGCAAAGTTTAAAGAGTTGATTTTGTTACCTGTACTTCTAAAGCGTGATACGCCACGATTAGGCCAAGTAAAATCACAGTCGACATTGATATAAGCGTCTTCAACGCCTGCGAATATATTGACGCCTGAAATGAAGCAGTCATACGTTAACGTAAATTGTATTCTTAAGACGGAATTTATTTTTAAGCTTAAATGTTACCTTACCTTAGTATATACACCAGCACTTGAAAGTTCGTTTTCTATAACCATAATTATTATACCAAACATTCCCATTACTAAAGCGTAATCACTTATTCGTTTCCTTTTTTCGAATAACGCCTTTCTTCTACCTAACCTGGAAAATGAAAACACAATCTATTTAATGCGTTCAATTTATTATAAAGGTAAGTTATTTCTCTAAGGAGTAATGTCAAATTTCTGAGGGACTTCAAAATTTACGAGGGATCCAAAACTAGGTCTCGTTTGGCTCAGATCAAAGTTTTCGTGCCGACGGCCAGTATCACGGGATTAGACTTTATTTATGAAGGCCCATAGCCATTGTTTTATACCTCGTAATCTTCCTGATTGATTTATCAGTAAATTGGTCTCTAAAAGGATTAACTTTTAGCTTCGGACGTGTTGACAGTGGACGAATTATTTTTGTTATTTTGGCTTCTGAATTTCTTTGTCGTTGTTCTATAAGTATATTCAAATTATACTCAGACACATTACTTGTTCAACAATTGAATGTTTTACCCGTAAAAGGGTCTATCGTTTTTTTATTTCACATAGATATGGCATTTATTTGTGCATGTAAAAACAAAAAAATGCCATATCTCTGTGAAATAAAAATAGCGATAGACCCGTTTACAGGTAATACATTCAATTATTGAGCTAAATTGTACCATCTTCATCTTAATTAATCAACTATTACTTTATGAGCACAGTGACCTTTAAACCTAGCACGTTTGGAATACGTGCCGCTAACAAAGACGATGCATCTCACGTTGCCTACAGCTTCGCGTTTTGATTACTCCATAATAGGAAAGATCACGAAGAAAACCTGTACATTTTGTGTTCTATTAACACAGTTAACTTTTGTACTTAACTACGTTCTACCGACATAGTTAATAACAGTTCTAAAAAACCTTGGGAGATTCTTAGAAGAAGCAAACGTTGACGTCAATGGTTCTACTTAATAAAATATGTTTAAACGAGCTGTGCCCTCGGTTTCGCCCGCCACTCGGCTCCTTAGGGTGATGGCATGATGTTAAATAGCATAAAATCTTTCTCAAGAATTAGGCTATTGAATGTAAATGAAATATTTTTCCAAAATCTGTCTGCTAATTCCAGGGATTAGCCCGTTCAAACGAAATGTTAAGCTTTATTATATTACCTAGTATACGTATAGATTAATGGTGATAACATCAATACATAATACGCTTAAATACGAAGACAAATAAAATCGATCCGACCCTGATGCAAGTTATTTCCGTTCATTCAAGGCTGATAGGCATTATTAAAACGTTTCTAGCTTGTGTTCGCTTTATGAAGCGAGTTTTGTGTGATTTATTTATTGTTTTTTTAGTTATTTTGATTGAAGACTGTATTCTAAATAAGTTATTTTTCATAGTTTCATTAGTTTTTTCCTGTTTTAAGAGCTTGAAATGCCACTCGAAGATTTTAATCATAACTTTTTGATTCTTAAGCTTATTATCCATATCGATGAATTTGTCTTCATATTGTTAAGAACAACAACAGCACACAAATAAACTAGGAAAACTAATTTGATAGATCATAATGTGAATAAAATTCCTATATGATGTTTTTGGAAATTCACAAATTAATCATTTCTCATAATAACTACCAACTTACATTAATTAAGCGTCTACTACAATTTAGCTGTCGCTAGAAAGCATAATGATTATTCAGTCGCAAGGTAAAATGGTTGGTTTGAAAAACTCACCATACATAGGTATTATATCCACATGTATTTACCAAAGGTCCTAAAAGCGTGGGTACGTTGATACAATGCTGATAGGGACACGCTTGGAACCCATAAACTAGCATATAAAGTGCTGGGAAAGGATTTCGGCTGGTATGCCACTCGTATCTTTGTGGAAACACAATGTATGTTGTTGTTGTTGAATTTTTATGGCCTTTTGCAGAAACGATCATGATTAGTTGCTGCTATAAGGAAGATATTTGATGTTGCCAAAGATTAATGGGACAATCTAAAGAAAATGGTCCTGGTAATACTAATAGACTTGTTCCTATTGGTCCTTTTGGTTTTGACTCTATGTAGGGCCAGACGGGAGAAGTAATGCCTTCTTCCCCTAGGATAAATCAGGATTAATGGGCCATGATCGTTACACAGTGGGTCCCTATGAAAAGGCGTTGTCATTGAACTAGGCCCAAGAAACGCTTTTGTGACATAGATTCGTTCCTGACTGATTGGCTGAAAAAGGCAAATCAGTAAGATAAATTGGAAAAGTATGGGGGAGACCTTTCCACAGCAGTGGAATAAAATAAGTTAGTTAAATTCAGGATAAATGAGTAGAAACACGAATAAATTCATATTTCAGTTACGGCTATGTAAATCATTGGAATAATGCAGGAAAACATAAGCATAAATGTCCGATGAATCCCATTAATTTCCAAAATATATAAAAGATTTTCAGGAAATAATTAATGGTAAAATATTACAAGCATCACGAATAGTAAACATAAATAATATTACTTTGCAATTCAATGAGATACAAATGATTTTTAAAAAGCAATCGTGAAATGATAATAAGGATATTCTGAATAGGCAAATTTGCAAAACTGGTATGAAAGCAGCTGTATGGATATTTCCATTTTATTGAATTTTTATCGCAATTGACTTGATCATGGGTCAAAAACTACTGATACTGATTTGACAGAGTTTTTATTGCTGGGGTAGCTGTTTAACGATTCTTGTTATATTTGAGAATTTGTGAGTGATAAATAAAGATGTTAGTAAAAACCTTATCATCATTTTCCTGCCCTTCTCATCTTCCACATCATCATTCCTCGGCCCTGACCTATAACACAAATGAAATAGATGTAGAGATTGTATTACTGCATCTTTAAGGCGGTTCCCCGAGCAAAATTGAGTCATATAGTATCAAAACCGGCAATCTCCACATTTAAGAGAAAATAACTTATTAATGCCAAAATAATCTCTAGTAACTAATCTTCCATCTTGATTAATAAGTTTTTTACAGAAACGGCATTCTCCCTACCAAAAATGATTTTAAAGTTTTGAGTAAGTTTCAAAAGCGGCAATCTCCTAGAAAAAAATAAATAAAATAATAAATCATAACACGTTTTTCATGTTTATTTCAAATGTAAGTAAAGTGGAGAATGCCGTTTTTGATATTATATAACTCAATTAGCAACTCTGTTTATGGTGGTTCAAACTTCGTTTGAAATGCTGTTAGAATAAAGTTCTAATCAGCTTGCACTACGAAGTGGTTGTTCCGTCAGTCACTGCAGGCCGAATTGTGCGAAATTAGTGGTTTCTATTCTTTATAAAATCAGTTGTGGAGGTCAGATAGGCAGTCGCTCCATGTAAAATACTGGTATTCAGCTGCATCCGGTAAAACTGGAAGCCGACCCCAATATAGTTGGGAAAAGGCTAGGCAGATGATGATTCTTTATAAAATCAAATTTACGTCTTTTGGAAAAAATAAAACGACAATTATGTTCATTATTAAATCACTTATCCATTAGTATACGTAGCAAATCAAAATAATGGTTACTTTACGAGGAGTAGCATTTTATAAATCATTATTTCTCATTTCTGTGGTTTCGTTGTGAGGGGATTTATTAAACATTAAGCAACTTAAAAAAAGATGTAACGACAATTTTGGAGTCAAGAATATGTAGTAATTTAATTTATTTTTTATAAGTTGGTATTTCTTTTGGATAAAGAGGAGTAGGCTCCAAAAAACTGCTCGCTCAAGGTCATTTGCTCGGGAAGCCGCCTTAATCATTAACATCCCACCTAATTGAATCAGCACAAAAAAGTAGATAACTTTGATAACATAACATAATATGTTCTAATTTGAAAAAAAAGATCAAGTAACGTTATATACTCTTTTGTTTCAAGAAAAAAAGTGCAACACAAGATGATTTTATTTTATCTGAAACAATAAAGTTCACAAATAGCTCCCTAAAACGACTTTATAGGCAGTGGTTATGCGCCACCCATTAACTGTTGCAAACGAAATTATCATCATAACACAGTTATGTCTCAATTCAGCTGTATAGAATCACGCAGACAGTCATTGCTTTGAAGAAAACCACCTATTTGTCATCTACACAATGTACTTAGACATGTAAGGCCGGTCAACGTAGGATGATACATCGTTTATGTATTCAAGGCTCTGGGGAACAAACTCGCCGGTTTTCGACCAAGAATTGACCCGAGCTTTATTACACTGCTTATTGGTTTTATATAACCCCGGAGACTTAATGAAAATAGTAGGATCCGATATCGGCAAAACAATGAAGTACGCCATAATAATGATATGTTGTATTAACTGTGCTTTTATTGGTCGAATTTTACGAATGGCGTAAGGATTCCTTTTATGTGGGTCGTAAAAGTTTCTTTTGCAGATGATGTGTTATTAATATGTATAAACCTCGCTCTTGGATTGAGATTTTGTGATGTGTTTAAAAAATTAATGACCTTCCATACCGGGTTTTTTTAAGTTACTTATTAGAAATTGAAAGAGATTTCAACAGGGAAATTTACGTTACAAAAGCACACGTTGTGAAGTATCAGCACTTCCAATTTATCTAACACGTTGATGAAAGGCAAAAAATCCTAACTTTGGAAGTGCATGTTGTTTAACTTTAAATATTGATACCTTTCCGTATGTACTTGCTCTCAAGTTGCGTTTACACACAGCGTTTCAAAGCGAACGTGGGTCCACAGTCACTGCAGTTAAATGGATATTTCATATTGAAATCGGACCAAAATCGGTGGGTATATAAATCTTTCCCAGGTTTGTGGTTCCGAATCGTGGTTGATCTGATCGTGAGTGATGGTTGGCTGTATTTGCATTGTGAAATCGAGCACTGGGACTTTTCGAGTGAAACTATAAATTATGGCCATAAATACACGCTTTTCTGTCCCGTTTTTTATTTTCTAGAATTTATCTTGTCCCACTGTTGTTCAAAAGGCCATCCGTTTCTCCTTCCTAACCTCTATGTTTTGTGCAGTTTAAAGCCATGCCTGTTAGTTCAGTTGCATTATTATGTTCGTTACAAGACTATGTACAATCCTGAATTGAGACTGTCTTATCCTTAAAGATCAGTCACACTGGTAAGGACAAATTGCGGACACTGATCGCGGATCAGCGTCAAGAATTTGTCCATATGAGTATGGACGAACCTTTAAACAGAGCATTGCAGAATGCAGACAAAGATAGCGCTCAAACTCGTGATAAAACAGTACTGTCACATTCAAACTACTTGAAAACTATTTCGACACTATTCATACGTAGTCAACAGCGTTTGAAGACAAAACTGTAAGACAAAACACAACCAAACATGAAATCCGCACAGTTTTAGGCTAAAAGCCAAATAAACAAATAAAGAACACGAAACGTGTCGTATTCGTCATTTAGTCGAACGCTCGCGAAACATTGTAAATTGGATTTTTTAAGCCATACACTGTTATTTTGCTCAGCAGCGAACGATTGGGAAACTACAGGGTGTTAATTTGCGTTTCGAATTCAATTGGATCGTGAATTTTGAGATCTTAATCGAGCACGTAACGTGCATATGGATGATGTTGAAGCTTTTTATATGATGAAAAACTCTGATATTACTCATCATTATAATATTTCTGTACTGTTTTTCAATTCAATTTTTTTCAGAAACTGACTTCAAATACGTTATATTCCAGATAATGATTATGGTCGCTCCCAATTATATTAATATCTGCCGTCCCTTTTAGGGAATATGTGGCTTATTATGCATTTGTTTTAATAATTTGAACTGAAACTATGAATTAAATAATAACAGAGCGAAATTCCACGAAGAACTTATCAAAAATTTAAAAGGTTCGTAGTTCCTAAGGTAAACACGAGTTCACATTCTAGAATGGAAAGCTCAGCATTGTGTGATCTTACAAAGACGCTCTCCAATTATGCTGAAGTGCCAACTTTGCCTGCTACATTATCATTTCATTGATCGACTCTTGAAAAACTCTTACTGTGTTCAAAAGTTCACAATTTAAGACTTTCGTTGAATTCTTTGAAATTCACGACATTGGCAATAGAAGGTTTTGTTAAATACCTACTTTGTTTGAGTAACTAATTTAGGTTTGTTTGTAAATAGTGTAATCAATTTGAAGTTATTGTTGAAGATACTACGTTCAAATCAATGAGAATATATGGCTCTTAAAACGATTTCAAAATTCCACACACATCCCTACTAAATGAAATAATACACTCCTTGAAATGGCAATGGCAGCAAATCCTATTGAGTAAACACAATTTGCCCTTAGAAAGGATAACACAATATCCTCGCGACAACTCCTCTCCGTATCACGTCTAAACATTTGATCTCAGGTACAATTTAACTCAATATAAAAACATCACGCACATCCACTCCAATTACAGCTAGAGCATTGGACACTAACCTATATCCTATATTGGGTTTGTGCTTAGCTGTCCCCCCGCCCTTGTACGTGCCGCCGCCAAGCGCTCGTTCTTCGCCGAAGCGCGGGTATTCGCTGTGCACGCCGACTAGTGCGACGCCGGCTTCCTCGCCTCCCGCGTCCCTCCCTCCTCCCGAGTACGCCTTCATCGCGCCCGGGATCGAGAGCGTCGACACCGGCTTCCGCAGCTGGAATACACCAAAATACACTGTCAGCAAATTGTTGGAAACCACCAAAATTGAAATCTCAATCCGAAATGTACACTGTCGCATGTTACGTTAAAACCGTACTGTTGAGTTCGGTGGGCTTCTAAAATCAGTTTCAGCGATATTAATGTTTTGATTCAGCTCTATATTTAACGAGTTTATTTCAATCCACGATGTCTCATCTCTCGCATTAATAAATGTGGACTTCATACAAATTCAGAAATAAATATTCCGCTCTGAAACTTTTCGTTTAAGACTATGTTGGATTCAACGGTAAAGCTCCTCGTAAAACTTAAGAAACAGGAGTTGTGTTATATTTTTGAAGTCATAACCGTTTACCCTTCTTAACATAACAATGTCCGTTATCCTCTGAACCGTAAGGCTGCCCTCGAGGAAATACCGCCATATCCTTGACCCGAGATTAATAAAATGACGCTTTATGGAAATGTCGAAGAAACCCACAATGGAAATGGTTGTACTCTTCTCCATTCATACGTTACGGTTAGAAGATGCGATTGGTTGACCAAGGCTAAATACGTACTATGTGGAGGCCGCGCAATTATTTCGTGACTAATGAGAAATACTTACTGAACTTGGTCCAATTAAGTGGGGCAGAAAACATTTTTGAGATATTACGCAAATAAAATTGCGTGCTTAACCCAACTCTTGCTTGGTAAGACATGTTTGTGCGTAATTAAAATTTTCAGGATACTTGAGTACGCCCAAGGCAACGTTGGGTGAAGCGAGGACGGAAACGTGACGTGAAACTGTTTGCTAAATAGCTCTATTCCCTTTTGACCAACATGTTTCTGCCGGCATCTAATTAGATTTATCTTATCTACGTGTATGCATGCGGTTTCCCGCTTGCGTTAAATAATGTTTTCCTGCTTTCCATTAGCCTAATCCAATTGAGGTAATTTATCTGCAAATGCATATCTTTTTTTTTTAAGTAAAAAGTTTTTTTTAAGTAAAAAGTTTTTATTTTGGAACATAGACAGTTGGCACAATTACAGTGGAAACGGTGATAGCTACAAAAGTTTATAACTGTGTCGCAACTATCAACGCCCATATAAACAAGAAAATAATTTGTTCCAGACTTAAACTATAAGTAGGTACAATATGAGCAACATTGGGATAATCTTTCGTAAAAAAAAGGGGGGTGGGGTGGAAGTGTGTGTGTGAGTGTGAGTGGATGTGCATGAGGGGGAGTGTGCGAGTGGCTGTGTGTGGTTATGTGGAGTGTGGGGTGTATAAGTGTGTGGGTGAGTTTGTGTGTGTGTGTAAGTGTTTTTGCTAGTTAAGTTTCCACAATCTTTTCAGTTGCGTCATATGACAATGATTTCAACCATTCAGTCAACTTCCTTCTCAAGAGACTACGGGGTAAATGATAAATATGTAGGGTCTTATTTATGTTGTTATAGAGCATCTTTGAAAGCTTTTATTTTGTTGGTCTTGTTTGTTGGAGTTGATTGCTCTGACTTCGTTCCTTAGGTGTAAGATTTATATCCGTAATGAAAGTAAAAACATTATGTAGAGTTAATTGAATTCCTTCATCTTGTACATCTCTTGGCTGGTTGTATTCTCTGAGGCGTCTGGTTCCGTCATGTTAGCCCATAATTTAATGGTATGGTTGACAGAATCCTCAAGTTAACCAAATACCCAATCGTTTATGCGTCTAGACGTTCAAATCGACCAACCGTGATATTATGTGCACTAGCCTTAAACTAATCTCGGTGTAACACGATAAACCTGGATCATTGCGTGTATACTGCTTAATTAAACTTTATGAACTTGTGTGATATATTCAAAATACGTCTAACAACGTCTGGTTTTGAATATTTTAATTAAAATGGCGACCCGTGAACTGTGAAGCTTATAATGCATGCAACAACGGACGGTTATTGTACGTAAGTGAAGTGTTGGAAAAAATCAGAAAATGCTTTTTTAGCTTGAAGTTTTTTTTTGTGAATAAGGACGTGTAAGAAAAATATAATATTTTGTGCATAATAATATTGTAGTACCCACCTAAGATATTTCTGCTGATCTCACCACCTAAGATAGCTTATTTTACTTTGAACTTTAATAATAAAATACGCTTGGGAGTTTCTTAATTACCTACTTAAACACGATATGAGATTTGGAGCACAATCATCTGCCTAGCCTTTTCCCAACATTTTGGGGTCGGCTTCCAGTTTTACCGGATGCAGCTGAATACCAGTATTTTACATGGAGCGACTGCCTATCTGACCTTCACAACCCAGTTAGTACCGGGTAATACGATACCCCTTGGTAAGACTGGTTATCAGAATTTTTGGGCCTCTGACTACCTAACGACTGTCAAAGATCTACAAATGACAGCCGGGACCAAAGGATTAACGTGCTTTCCGAGGCACGGAGGAAACTCGGTATGTAATAGGTGGTCACCTATCCACAGACCAACCTAGGCAAGCACGGCTTAACCTAACGATCGACCCGAACGGCTGTTATTATTTAGCCACGAGCTCCACATTTGCCGCGCAATGAAAAATTGAAAAAAAAATGTAGTTGAAGTTCAACATTTTTTTTTTCATTTTGTGTAGTCCCAACTACTGAGCGCAGATAGGTTATTCCTTTATTTATATTTTGGCCAATATGACTTTCGCTTTTCAATTTCAATGATTTCGAAATGAAGAGAAAGATTTTTATTTAAAATCATGTTTTCATATTTTCCACGTGACGGTTCAGCACACATTAATACTATGGCCAAGTAATTAACTAAAGAAAATATAGGGCAAGCAATTTCATGCTTAATGACTTATTTACATACGGTACTTAATTGCTTACAAAGAGAATTATTTACTTCTCGAAATCAGTAGTTGGGGCGTACTAAGAAATTCTTGAAAACGCGTTCATCGGAGCCCAACACTAATATCGAATAGATCTGCGGTATCACGTCGCCAATTCGGTTAAACTTAGGTGATCCGATCGTAATAGTGCCATTCGTATAAACTGTCCTCGCTCGAACTACCCGTTTACTCTTTCCTAGATGAAATATCGGAGAGAATGAAGATGGGATAGGTAGAATGGTAGCTCAGTATTTTTACTAGCACCATGATTAAGGAAAAGTTTCCTTATCACATCGCTGTGTGTGCTAGGTATTGTTGAGCTTTTTTTTTTTAATACCATCCTCTTTTTTGTTATGATAGCCGCGAGAAAACTGTTTTTTATACGTTGGTTAGTTTGGTGTAACCTCTTGAAAAGACGTAATAACGATGCAGATCTATTCTAAGAAACACTCATTTGATTAAACAACATTTTCACAAAAACAACCACACTAGCAACTTTGTACAAATAAATAAAACTAAATTAGGAACGTACGAGCATAAACGAAACGCGAATATTTTTGTCTTTATTTTTAGAGTAAGCACATTCATTCATTCACTCATTCAACATTCATAGCACGTAAGAAAACTTTTTCGTTTCCCGTCAAAACTTCTGCAAACTTTTTTTTTATTATAAGCTACACACATAAAAAATTTACATATAGATACGCGTGGTCTCCTATTTTTGGGGACATGTAAATGGACTGCGTGTTTGTTTGGAATTATGTAAGAAAACTTTGGTATGTGATTATTATTTTGTCTCCAATTAATCGTGCTAGGTTTTTTTTTTACACAATGGAAAACAAACACGCGGTCCATTTCTATGAATTTTGGTATATTTTTAAAGATTCATTTATTTCAATTAAATTTAAATTTCAACATTCATTTATTCATTTAAAATCTCCCTTTACAACTATGATCTCATTATGTATATTAATGTAAAGTTCGTTAATGGCTTGAAATGCACAGGTAATAAGGTGTTTCAGCAAGTATTCTATGTTGGTCCTTGGTACGCAGCTTAGTATTTCACAATGTTCTATACCACGTCAAAACACGTATCTCATTTTCGACCGCCATAAAATAAGTCCAAAGGCCTTAAGTTGAAATACATTGTTTCAGAACTCAACGCGGATATACTTCTTGTTTTTTTTTGCCCAGAAATATTTGTACTGCGCCCAAATGGGGTTGAGTTCCTCGTGACGTGACAAAAAGGTGACGACATATTGGAGATTGAAGCAAGACTTGAATACAAATGGCCGAGATAGGAAATGCTGACGTACTCTTAGCACATGACTGTTGGCAAACACTGTTGGCTTTGATCCTTAAGTAAGATAACATTATGTGTATTGTAGACAATTTAGCTTATAGCTTAGGTGAATGAAGTTTTGCGAGATTTAAGTCTATCTTACCTAAAGCTGATTGAATTAATGAAAAATACCTGAGGCCTACCTTAATACCTTTTTGTGCACGAAAAGATCAAATAAACATAAATCAAAGACCTTTATCAAGTTTTGAAATCCAGGTGTGGCAAAGTTTCTTAGGACTTGAATTGTTCATTCTGAAAAAATGCTTTTATTCTTTTCTTCAAATTTTTAAGCAAAAAAGAAGCTATTCCAAGTTATGAGCAAATGTTTTGGAAAATTATGACAGTTATAAAAAGACAATTTCACCGCACCGCTGGTTTTAAACCAAGCGTTGAAAACGTTATTGTCAATGGTTTTTACGGTTCAAATTTTGTGGAGGCAGTATTTAAACAGTAAATTGAACTTGTAATTGTATGGTAAATAAGCCGTGATTAATTACTGCTATAATTTTCGGTTGTTGTTAACGTTGTAATAATTTTAGCATGCATAATTTCACCGTTCTAAATGGAAAATACCTTTTTAGTGTACAGTAATGTGTGTTATAGCAAGCGGTGTAGGTTCATTTTGCGGTGTAGCTTGAATTTTAATTGCGTTTGATAATGTGAAGTATCGACGTGATGTTTAGGTTAATATACTTAAGAGCAGCGATGGTCCAGTGGTGGCGGCCCCGACTTACGAACAGTAATCGTGGGTTCGAACCCAGATAGGCCATTACTTTGAGTAATTCATTTCATCAGCACTACTCTCAAAACGGTGAAGGAAAACATCGTGAGGAAACTGGCATGTCCTAGAACCAAAAATTCGAAGACAAGTGACATCTACCAATCCGCACTGGGCCTGCGTGGTGGAATATAGCCCATTCCCTCTCATTGAGAGGAGGCCGTGTCCCAGCAGTGGGAACATTATAGGCTGATGATGATACTACCGAGAGTGCATTTCGATTTAGTCCTTTTTGTATTTTGCGTCGTTGGTCTATTGGTTGCAAGCGCGACTGCTAAGCATGAGGTTCTGGGTTCGATTCCCGAGTCGCGCAAAGTGTTATTTTCCATCAGGTTATTTCTCATTAGCAACCACTAAATTTCTGCCCAGTTGATGGTTCTAGACGCGCCCCTTTTCACATGGGATTTAAACATAATCTGACCTATAACGATAGTAGTAAGATGAATAAATAAAAAACTGCCGAAATGTGGGTGTATTTCATTTCATTCATGACTAAAAAAAATGTGATTCTGTTTAGTCCGTCAGTTATTTATAATCGAAAAATATTGGATACGTGTTTTTTGTTTTATCAAATTAATAAAAAATGACGAAGATAAAGCGCGTCAAAGATGAGTGGGGGACTTGTGACGTCACTTTCCGGTAAAAATGTACCCACTCAAATGACTGTGACGTCACACGAATTTTCAACGCACTGTATCGTCTGCATTTGTTGTTTACGTGAAAAAATGTGTATCGAATATTTTTTGGAAATCTATCTGATGGACTAATTTGTTTTTTTTTTTTTTGTCATCTACCTTTAGGTACACCTCTGCCTAACCCTTCGGGGATTACAGGCGTGATGTTATATAAGTAGTATTTTGTAATTGGGCTTGTTTAGAAAGCTCAGGAGCGTAGTACTTGCAGCAGGCGTACGTATGTGAGATGAAGGGACGTGGAAGACGTAGAAGAATGATGTAAGAATTGCAAGAGTATTAAGGTTACACAAGCCGGTGGCCGTGTGTCAGCCGTGTGGTATCCGGCAGAGTAGAATAAAACCAACCCATTACACTGACGGGTGTCGTATAAGGCAACTAATGTCTGAGGCAGAACACCTTGCACCACCGGAGAACCAGTGTCCAGCAGTGGACGTTATGAGCTGTTGTAGTAGTAGTAAGTTCATTCTTCCATAAAAACGGACTATGGTGACTAATCGTCTGTTTGACGGTGTAGGTTCAAAACTAAAAATTGTATCAACGGGTCTTGTCATTGTCTAGCCCTGTATGGAAGCAGAATTGGAAAAAATATATTTATTGGTTTGGAAGTTATGTGCGTCGAAACTTATATACATCAACATTAATTTGAACTCATCTTTGGGCGTAAATAAATAACTTATGTAGTATAAAAATGGAAAAAGTAAAATTTTAAAGGGATAGATGTTATATTCAAACGTTAAAATAATTAATTTTGAGTAGATACATCCAGTAGTTTTTCCATAATATCTGTAGGCCCAAAGGTCAATTTATTTATGAAATTTTACACGCCCATTTTCATTATAAATCGTCGTATATTTCACTCATCATCATCTGCCTAGCCTTTTCCCAACTGCATGTTGGGGTCGGCTTCCAGTTTTACCGGATGCAGCTGAATATCAGTATTTTACATGAAGCGACTGCATATCTGACCTCCACAACCCAGTTAGTACTGGGTAATACGATACCCCTTGGTAAGACTGGTTGTCGACATTTTGGGCCACTGACTACCTAACGACTGTCAAAGATCTACAAATGACAGCCGAGACCAACGGGGTTTTAATTAAATTTCCGAGGCACGGAGGAAACTCGGTATGTAATGGGTGGTCACCCATCCACAGACCAACCTAGGTAAGCACGGCTCAACCTAACGATCGACCCGAGCGGCTGTTATTATTTAGCCACGAGCTCTTCGAGATCATCGTATATTTCACTAAATAAATAAAAACTAGATAAATTATTGAATAATAAAACTAAAAAACTTTACTAAATAGCATGCATAATAGCCACTCCCGCCTACGAGTTCGAGCCGTCGACTTATGCACCCCTTTTTTTTTTGAATAGGAAATCATCAAATGAGTCCTCCCGCTCTGGGCGGAGCAGGAGGGAGTGTCAGACTTTTACTGAACCCATCCATGTTCCTTCATCGCTCTTTGTGTTCCGGGGTCACGGTATCTCTTTCGAACAGTCCCGCAACCCCGGCAGGCATCGGCCCTTGCGGACCCCTTCCTATTGCTGACTCTCTTTGAGGCGCGCGTGGAACACGAACGCGCCGTCGACACGGCCTGTCGTCATGAGACGGACGGACAGCGAGCTAGCCCATAGCCCACCGTCCACAGGCCCGCGTACGGTGGCCGGGGGCCACGCGGTGGCCACCGACGCCCGGGGCGTCTCCCGCGGCGGCCGGAACGCTGAGAGGTTCTCTCCCTCTCCCGTTCCGCCACCTCCTTCTCTAGCATTACTGCTTCGCAGAAGGTGGTTACGGCGTCCCATTCCGCCTCGCTCCGGACCATGGCTTACACCAGGGCCGGACGCGAGAGGTTACCGCCGCCAATCGCCGCTTTGAGGACACGGCGGTGCTCCGCCCACGCGGGGCACACGTCCACCGTGTGCTCCACCGTGTCCTCCGGTCGATCCTTGCAACGGAAACACCCGGGCGTTTCCTCCCACCCGATTCGGTTCAGGAACCTCCCGAAACAACCGTATCCGGGGAGGACCTGCGTCAGGCGGAAGGTGAAGACGCCGTCGGCGCCGACGGCGTCTCTCAAGCCATTCCTCAAAGAGGGGACTTATCGCCACTATTGTGGCGTGCCCTGACTTGTGCACCCTTAAGTATATAAGAGCGTTCTGTATTTTCTGCCAGCCCGCATAGGAGAAAGGTGTGAGTTTATATATGTAATTGGCCTAACATATGTGATGAAGTAAAATTGTTTATTGATATACCTCACCTATACACCACACATCATCATCATCATTCCATCATTTCAGCCGAAAGACGTCCACTGCTGGACATAGGCCTCCCCCAAGTGTCGCCACATTGAACGGTCCCGTGCGACTCGCATCCAGCGGATTCCCGCAGCCTTCACCAGGTCATCGGTCCACCTAGTGGGAGGCCTTCCAACGCAACGTCTTCCGGTTCGCGGTCGCCACTCCAGAACTTTTCGGCCCCATCGGCCATCCGTTCTGCGAGCAATGTGCCCTGCCCACTGCCACTTAAGTTTGGCAATTCTTCGGGCTACGTCGGTAACCTTGGTTCTCTTGCGGATGTCTTCATTTCTGATTCGATCGCGCAAGGAAACTCCGAGCATAGCCCTCTCCATTGCCCTTTGGGTGACTTTAAGCCTTCTGATGAGGCCCATTGTAAGCGACCACGTTTCGGTCCCGTATGTAATCACTGGCAACACACACTGGTCATAGACTTTCGTCTTGAGACACTGCGGTAGGTTGGACGAGAAGATACCGCGCAACTTCCCGAACGCTGCCCAGCCGAGTCGGATTCGACGATTGACCTCTTTCTCGAAGTTAGACCTACCTAACTGGACCGTTTGTCCCAGGTACACATAATCGTCTACAACTTCGAGTGTAGAGTCTCCGATCTTGATAGGAGTGGGTGTGACATGGGCATTCAAGATGACCTTGGTTTTGTCCATGTTCATTTTAAGACCCACTCTTCCGGAAGCTCTACTGAGGTCATCGAGCATTGTACTGAGGTCCTCCATAGTCTCAGCCATGACCACTATGTCGTCGGCAAACCGAAGGTGAGTGATGTACTCGCCATTGACGTTGATGCCTAGCCCTCTCCAGTCCAGAACCTTGAAGACATCCTCCAGTGCAGCAGTAAACAGTTTCGGAGATATGACGTCTCCCTGTCTCACACCTCGCTGCAGGAGGATAGGTTCTGAGACTTGGTCTTGAAGTCGGACTGACATGGTGGCGTTTTTGTACAAACACTTCAACACCTCGATGTACCGATAGTCGATTTGGCACCGTTGGAGAGACTGCAGTACAGCCCAGGTCTCGATCGAATCGAAGGCTTTCTCGTAGTCCACAAACGCTAAACAGAGAGGCAGGTTATACTCTTCGGTCTTCTGTATAACTTGCCGCAGCGTATGTATGTGGTCTACGGTGCTATAGCCTTTTCGGAAACCGGCTTGTTCGGGTGGCTGGAAATCGTCAAACCTGCGCGCGAGACGATTCGTGATGACTCTAGAAAACAACTTGTAGACATGGCTTAGAAGTGAGATGGGCCTATAATTCTTCAACCGGGCATTGTCACCCTTTTTGAAGAAGAGCACCACCACACCCCTGCACCATGCCTGTGGCGTTTTTCCCTCAAGTATGACGGAATTAAACAGCTTCTGAAGGGCCTTAAGTACCGGTTTTCCACCCGCCTTCAGGAGTTCGGCCGTAATTCCGTCATCACCCGGTGCCTTGTTGTTTTTGAGCTGCTTCAGAGCCATCCTAATCTCGTACAGGCTGACGTCCGGAATGTCTTCAGTATAGTGTCGGGTCAGTCTAGCTCTTGGGTCGTTTGCTAGATCTACGACGGGTTTGCTAGTTGACGTGTACAACTGTCCATAGAAGCTCTCGATCTCCCTCAGAAGCTCCGGTTTGGCGGATAAGATCCTACCCCACATCATACACCACACACAATCCTAATATCAACAAATAATAAAGATGAAGGACTTACTGTAAAGCCAACGATATGAAGATAAACTTCCGATGGATTTCTGCAGATTATAGGGATTATTGGACTATTGGAAAGAATATTCTTATAAGCTGGAAAGGAAATGAAGACTAATAGCCTACGTATTACGTTTGATTCTTTTGGAAATTAGAAATAATGAATCTAAGGAAAAACACGATCCAACCCATGTTTGTATGATCACATTTTTGACAATAGAATTTGTGATGGCGATCCTTGATTCCAATGTCTAAATTATTCTGTCTAAGACCTTTACAATTTGACAAAAAATGTCAAAGAAAATAAATCCAAGTTTCATGAATTTCAGTGTCTACTTACACACAAATGTTTAATCTGTGCCTCTAATCAAAATCATTGTTCAATTTACTATAAATCAAATGACAGATATCACTGACAACATACATAATTATACTACAACAACAACAACAACAACAGCCCATAACGTCCACTGCTGGACATAAGCCTCTTCCATGATGGGAGGAATTTGCCGTAATCTCCACGCTTGGCAGGCGGATTGGAGATCGAATTATACTACACAACATAATATCTACAAAGGATGAAAGTCATTGTCAACATACATAATTATAAACACTTATCCACATAATACCCGTAACAACACCTTAGGATAAAAAAACGAACTTCCCCTTGACTTGTCTTCAAAAGAATCAAAAGTCGATTGTCAACGTTCCTTTACCAAAATTTTCTTGATTTCCCTATGAGGGAAGCGCCTGCGAGCTTCAAATTTTCTTCCGTTTTTTGCAATTTGCAGGCCAGTGTCAGGTTGTATGTTGATTTAAAATATGATTCGCGACCGAAACAAATATGGCTTTACTAAGTTATTATCACTAAAATCATCAATGCAACCAAGTTGATTTAATACCACTGAATGACTTTTTCATGTAAAAGTAATTGCAAAAATGTAGTGATGAAAATGATGAGTACAAATGTAGATGGTGGCCCAGTGGTAGCAGCCCCGACTTACAAACAGTAAGTCGTAGGTTCGAAACCAAACAGGCGCATTACTTTGTGTAATTTATTTCATCACCACTGCCCCAAAACGGTGAAGGAAAACATCGTGAGGAAACCAGCAAGTCCTAGAACCAAAAATTTCGAAAACATGTAACATCTATCAACCCGCACTGAGCCTGCGTGGTGGATTATAGCCCATTATACGATATAGAGAGGAGGCCTGTGTCCCAGCATTGGGAACTTTAATAGGCTGATGATGATGATGATGAAATGTAGATGGCTATAAAACATATGGCTATAGGAGTAGAGGAAGACCAAAGAATCGATGGATGGACTAACAGAGAATGATATGGCTGATAGAGAAGTATGTATACGAGTAATAGAGAAGTAAGGAAGAAGAAGACAGGCTGCACTGGCCCCAAATAAATAGGTATAAGTGCAGGAGAATGTTGACCCCGGCACTTCCACCTTAAGAGCGGCCTCGCAATTTGTTGAAGATAAACCGCAAAGACACTGTTGAGGACAGCTCAGACTTATAGTCGTTTGTACTGCAATAAAGTGTGGAAGGCGACAGGTAGTTGGCTCAATGCCCAGGAGCACTTTTAAGTCTGATTTCACCAGCATTTAGCTGAGGTTAAATACTAGTAGACACCGGCACTATATCAAGAAAATTGTTCATTTCTTTTTGGTTTGAACCTGCATGCTTTATAGTATTCTGGTTTGCGCTTTTAAAGGTTCTTTTGTATTGCTTACATAGCAACTCCGTCAAGCAAGTCTGGTCACTGACTCCCTAGTCAGTGACTAGAAAGTCTGACAACCAGTCTTACCAAGGGGTACCGTATTACCAAGTACTAACTGGGTTGTGGAGGTCAGATAGGCAGTTGCTTCATGTAAAATACAGATATTCAGCTGCATCCGGTTAGACTGGAAGCCGACCCCAACATAGTTGGGAAAAGGCTAGGCAGATGAAACTACTGCTCGTTTTTACAAACTTTAATGTATAACAAAATAAAATTGCACTGTTACGAATAGGTCCTATATATTATCTACTAAACAAAATTTTCTACTTTTTCGTGTTACTGAAAACGCGCAAAAGATGTTGTACAAAAATCTTCATATTTCGATTTTCTTATCCCTATCTTTTTATTTATAGTACTGTACCTAACCAACTCATCTCAACTGATGGATATACAGCCTCACCAAATACATCATCTACCCGCGTACAAATGATTGATGAGCAACGACCCGTGCCGAGTATATTTATAATTCTACCCTGTATATATTTTCCCTTTTCCGATATTCCATGAACCACGGCCTATTAATATCGCGGTACAGTGTTAATACCTTGAAACAGTCAACAGTCCGTGGTTACATATTCACCACGCAAACCGCCCTGCACCCCTAGCCAAGTTGACAATCTACAATCGTTAACGCTAGTAGAAAACTATTCAAATGAATGGGAATGACATCATCTCAACGTTAAATCACGTGATCAACACAAACGAATAGAAAATTCGTAGACAAGTTTACATCGTTCAAAATGATAGAATAGAATGTTATCGTTTCTACAATGTTGATCGCTAAACTCGTTGTCGCGTTGGTAGGAACGCTCACCATAGACTAAAGTGTAGGTTTTTTCTACAGACATTAGAGAACGAACGATCGACTCAGTTGTGTCAACTTGGCTACCAATTTAGCGCTTTCTACAATCGCTTACGCCGAGGCGTTTACGATTGTAGAAAGAGAATCGATACGAAATGTTTGTAACTTGGCTAGGGGTGCTGGATTGAACATGATAATCTAATTATAGAATACTTTATGTGTTTTTATTTTTATCGCTTGCTGTTTAAACTAGGTCTTTGGATAAGAAGCATGTTGACTTCAATAATTCAAAAGTAAGTTATATTTTATGTTGCATTGATAAGTTGGTCACAGGCTAAAAATACTTTGCACGTTATGCCTTGGCAGACCGTCTTTTTATTTACAGGAGTCATGCAACTTGAACAGTGAGTATATTGCCCTCGTGCTTACTTCAAAATATATTATACTAGCTGACGTCCTCGGTTTCACCCGCGTAGTTCCCATTCCCGTGGGAGTACGGGAACAAAATATAGCCTATGTTACTCAGTATAGACGTGGCTTTCTAATGGTGAAAGAATTTTTGAAATTGGCGTAGTTGTTATTACAAACATACACACACACACAAAAATACAAATCTTTTCTCTTTATAATATTAGTGTAGATGTAGATAAATACGCAGTACTGAAGTATTTTTAAATGTTTTAATAGACAAGAGGATAAGGTCTAAAATTGTATGTCTAGAATTTAAGCCCATTTAGTTCAGGCTTTGCTGCAAAACATGTTGTTAGCTACAACCACAATTTCCGTGTATTTTAGCAAATTCTAAAATATGAACTACTTGTTTTGTTAATAAAACTTTACATAATACTCCGGACTTGATAAGTACGCAGCCAATTTTGGTACTGCATTGTTCAGTCATATTATAAGCTTTTGTTTCATTAAAATTGGTATAATATTTCCAAAGTTACGCAGGCTAACCCACTAAATAAGAATTTGTTGGTAACATTATAATGTTCTTCCATGTTATCCAGTAAGTTTGTTTTACCTTTTACGTCCCATAATTTTGTGACTTTAATTTTAATATAAACTAGACTTATAATTAAAACATTTTATTAATTATAATTATTATTATTATGTAACACCCATTACATACCAAGTTTCCTCCGTGCCTCGGAAAGCTCGTTAAGCAGTTGGTCCCGGCTGTCATTTGTGATCTTTGACAGTCGTTACAGGTAATCAGTGGCCCAAAAAGTATGACAACCAGTCTTACCAAGGGGTATCGTATTACCCAGTACTAACTGGGTCGTGGAGGTCAGATAGGCAGTCGCTCCATGTAAAATACTGGTATTCAGCTGCATCCAATAAGACTGGAAGCCGACCCCAATAAAACTTGGGAAAAGGCTAGGCAGATGATGAGTCTTATAATTAAAACACGCGGACACCAGAAGGTAACTAACTAAGCGCAATCTCTTAGGTTTATTAATAATTCATCCTGTTCTTGGCTTGATTTAGTTATCCTAAGCTTTACTTAGGCTGTGGTTAAAAACTAAAAAAAGTTTATTTTAAAACAGTGTGCACACACACCAGATTTATTGTTCCATCTGGGGCATAAAGTCAAATTATTGAATTTATTTTTAATAATGCGAGTGTATCCGCCGCAAATGCTTGCACTGGCACTGGTCATCACGAGCCTCATAAAACTGGTAGCATAGCATATCGGACCATATATTTGCTTTCACGATTCGATATAAGCGTACCCGTGAAACCAATCTTCTAAGCCATAGGTTTTGGTACGCTACCACTGCAACGAAGATCATGGTTGCCAGTGCGAGTGTGAGTACGTTAAACATTCATGAGTTCAAGACTTAGGTATGTGCAGAGCCTAACAAAAAGCTTTGACCCATTCTCCCCCTTGGGTAATGGATGAAGGCCCTAGTGATATCAATGCAAGATACGAAGCTACATATTTCTGCAGTAATACATTACTCCTAAGCCATAGGTTTTGGTACGCTACCACTGCTACAAAGATCATGGTTGCCAGTGCGAGAGTGCGAGTATGTTAAACTATCGTGAGTTCAAGACTTAGGTATGTGCAGAGCCTAACAAAAAACTTTGACCCATTCTCCCCCTTAGGTAATGGATGAGGGCCCTAGTGATATCAATGCAAGATACGAAGCTATTTCTGCAGTAATACATTACTCTTCAGATTAGGATCACTAGTAGTAGACTAAGCTATCTATGTAAATACGTGTTCTGTATATAAATGGATTAATGATTTACGTATTCAATTATCATTTAAATGTTTAAATGACAAATGGGTCAGGCTAGGAATAGGCCTGTCGCGTTGATGTCATTTTAAATAGAGTTGAGGGTTTATAATGGGTGAGTGTGCAGTAGGATTCACCTGTAAATCCTTGATTAATTAATTAAACAAAGTAAAACATTTCAGTTAATTGAACATTTGAAACTTTACGTTATTGTAAAGATAAGTAGGTAATGTGCCTTTACGTTTCAACCGACAGTCATAAAAACTCGAGGTTATGGAGTGACTCTGAGTTAGACCAAGTTTATTTTATGACCTCATTAAAACATCAAACACTGCACCAAAAAAAAAACATTTTATAGTTACATTAAAATAAGTCATTGTAGTCATTTGAATACGGATTTCGTAGAAGCATATACCTATCTTGACTTTAATTAAGTCACAATCGAAAACTGTAATTGCAAAGCTCTCAAAATTTTGTTACGTCAACAAAAATGTTGGCAACTAAACGCTTAATTGATGGTACACGTGACAATAAATAAATACATTTAAAACACAAATGCCAAAGGAAACGGGTAATTACGTATTACTTTTTTATGAAGCTTGCTTCGAGTTCGACCTGATCGATAATACCACGAAAAAAGGCTAGCATAGAACTAGAAATTGAACTGCAAATGTCAGATGTAAAGCCGTTTGTTGATTAGTGCACGTGGTATTCGAACGTGAGGTGAGCAGACCTTTCGAAATAATTATGTTAGGTAAATCCCAGAGATTTAAATCAAACGTGGCTGTGGTGCTTGTCAGGGGACAAAAGTGATCTACCATAACACGTTAAAAAACGGTGATGTTTCACGTTAAATGACAGTGACATTTAAACAGTAGGTACTGTCTCTTTCACTCATTCTGAAAATCATATCTATCGTTTCACTCTTGTCAGCCATCATCATCTTGCCCTTGTTCCATTGTACTTGGGGTCGGCACAACACGTTTTTTTCTACCATTTTCTCTAGTAGAGTTGTCAGTCTACCACTCTCTTCTTTTTCACATGTGTAAACCCACTCTTGTCTATTTGAACACACTTTCACGCAACGTATCTGACAATTAAAATGTTTGGATGCATTCTTGTACGTAATTCGGTTCCATTTTGGTTATGAGCACAAAGCTATATCTAAGTATCTATCAACCCATAATATGTAGGTACGCAGGTACGTGTGGGTGGACTCCGTAATGATTAGTGTAGGGTTTGTGGTGTATGTGGTTAGATTATACGGGATTGAGTTGGTACATGGGACACTGATACAAACATATTTAGACAGAATTGTGGGTGGACTTACATTAGAAGTGTATTACCGATTCATGAATAGGTAAGCATTAATATCTATTTTGACTATCCTCGACTCAATTAGGATGTGTTAGTGAGTTAGTAAATAAGTAGTAGACTTGTTATTCTGTGGTAGTAGTCAGGATTGACATTTCATTTTGAATTGAAGAAATATTTTTTGATATTATTATTATATTGTCTTGGACTACTAGAATTCCGATCCAGACGAAAACAAACGTGTTTATTTAACTCTTAACTGTATGATTTCCCATAAATCGCAGCAGAATACCTCGGTTTTAATCACTTTGAACACGTGTTTTCATTCTGAAAATGGATGTCATATTGGTCTCATGAATTAACAAGGACATTCATATTCGAAAATTTCCTCTTCGAAATTTCGACGCAACGCAGAAATGAATGAGACGCAGCCTATATGGCTATAAGCTAAGAGCTTGTGCGACCAACGTTCATGATTTGCTGTATTTTGAAAATGGAACGCAAATTACTGCTTATTGCTTACACGCAAATGTACTGGCCGCATATGCTGACTTCAAATGAGGTTGAAGCCCATTACAATGTCATCAAAGCTTTTGGTAAAGAAAATCTTGTCTGTCAAAGCCAAAGAAACTATCATATCATCGAGGAAATAAAAATATTCCGAGAACACGTTAAATATTTATAAGTTACAAGTCGTTAGGTACTTTGGTTGGCTTCGAAAAGTACTTTAACGACACACATAAATAAATTATGAAACCGCCTAGTACTTCAAATTCTGTAACGACCAATTACTTATTGAAAGAAATATTACCGATACCCCTTTCAGTTATAATTGGTAAGGGTAATTGACTACGCAAACTTCAATCGTTCGATGTTGATACAAAAAGTTTGTAAGGAAAAGTGGTTGTTTACTGAATTGTAATTATGGTTTATGTCATCCATCCTTGTCTGATTTCAGTCAACATTGATCATTGTACCCACTTTGAGACCCGAGAGAATGATGGATTGGATTTGGTACTATCACATTATTCGGGATTCTAGTACGCGAAAGGTTACGGGACTCGGGAGCACTTCAGTACTTCAGAAAGAGTTTTTTGTAAAGAGTCTATTCATATTGTAATTTTGTGAGTGGCTAAAAGAACTAGCGAGTTCTATAGTACAAGGCAAAAGAATTCAATGCCAAAGGACTATTTTTAACCTTGAGTAAAGCATGAAAATTTCAAACAGATGTGTATTTAAAGATTTAATCAATAACATTAAAATTGTGTTTATTATAATTTTTCGTGTTGTATTTGTTTGAGTGTGTGTATTGCCTACTTCTACAGACTGTCACAAAATAATTCAATGCCAAAATACCATTTTTAGCCTCAAGTAAGACATTAAAAATTCAAACGGAAGAGTGTATTTAGAGATTGAATCAATATCATTAAAAATGTAGGCAACCGCGGTACCTCCCGTGTTTGTGGATTGTTTAAAAATAGTCTGAACATTTCAATCGATACGAAACCTAACATTCAAGGTTAATTAACTCTCGGGAGAAATATCAGATCGCGAAATATGGAGTATTTTAAATATCAGATTTCTGCGATTTCAATGTATTTGTAAAGGCTATGAATCTAAATATATAAAAGAAGAAACTGACTGACTGACTGACTGACTGACTGATTGACTGACTGACTGACTGACTGACTGACTGACTGACTGACTCATCTATCAACGCACAGCCCAAACCGCTGGGTCTACAGATTCCAAATTTGGCAAGTAGGTTCCTTAGGTGGTCTAGGGGTGCACTAAGAAAGGATTTTTCAAAATTCACCCCCTAAGGGGGTTAAACGGGGCTCCAAAGTTTGTATGGGGAAACAAGATTAGTTAGACTATTTTATTCGAAACTTCACAGGAGTGCTCCTATTGATAAATGAGTAGAAACGGGTTTCAGGGTTTTTCAGAATTCAACCCCTAAGAGGGGGATATGGGGTGGTAAAGTATAAAAATCAATGCACAGCCCAAACCGCTCAGTGTAGAGATTCCAAATTTGGCACAAAGGTTCTTTATGAGGTTTAGGGGTGCATTAAGAAAGGATTTTTCAAAATTAACCCCCTTAGGGGTTGGAACGGGAGTCCAAAGATTACATGGGGAAATAAGATTAGTTAGACTACTTTATTCGAAACTTAACAGGAGTACTCCAATCAATAAATGAGTTAACATTTGTGTTTCAGGTTTTTTCAGAATTTAACCCCTAAAGGGGGAAATGGGGTAACAAAGCCTGAAATTCAACATAGGTATTGTTTTTATGGTAAACTGGGTCGGGTGTAATACAAAAACAACGATTTTAAGATTTAGTGTGGCGGACCTGAAATACAATCATTCCCTGTTGGGGTGCAATGGGGTTGAAATGTCTAAAAATCAATATGGGTGTCGATACCAAGATTATCAGGGGCGCTGATTACGAAAATGGCATTTATTTTGAGATCCAGAAGATGGCGGATTCGACTTCTATACAGGGTCATTGTTGATTTATTGTGATGATTGTGATAACGATGACGATGATTGTGATAATGATGCTGATGATTATGATGATGATGATTGTGGTTACGATGAAGATTGTGATAATGATGATTGTGATTAAGATGACAATGATTGTGATTACGATGATAATGATTGTAGTAACGATGATGGTGATTGTGATAGTGATTTAGATGGTGATTGTGATGGTGATAGCGATGGTGATGGTGATTGTGATTATGACAGTGACGGTTATTATGACGAAGATGATGGTGATTGTGATTATGACAGTGACGGTTATTATGACGAAGATGATTGTGATTACGATGATAATGGTGGGTGTGATTGTGATTGTGATAGTGATAGTGATAGTGATAGTGATAGTGATAGTGATAGTGATAGTGATAGTGATAGTGATAGTGATAGTGATAGTGATAGTGATAGTGATAGTGATAGTGATAGTGATAGTGATTGTGGTGATTGTGATAGTGATAGTGATAGTGATTGTGATTGTGATCGTGATAGTGATTGTGATCGTGATAGTGATCGTGATCGGGATCGTGATCGTGATCGTGATCGTGATCGTGATCGTGATCGTGATCGTGATCGTGATCGTGATCGTGGTGGGACAATTACCGAACCTTACGCGGGCGAAGCCGCGGGCAACAGCTAGTAATTTGTATAAAGTTAGCAAAATTCGTGATTATTACTCGTCTGGAAGAAATGTTATAAATGCTGACAATGAGTATTATTTTGATGTGTGTATATTCATTACACTTTCACGCGAAAATTACTGAACAAATTTACATAAAATTTAGCATACAGACAGCCTGGATAAACACAGAATACTATTTATCCTGTCGGAATAACGACGTAAGATTTCGTGGGAAAATTACCGAATTCCTCGCGAGCGAAGCCGCAGGGATAAGTTTGTTTGTAATAATTAGCCAAATACAGCTAAAATCAATGTAAGATTTTTATACGAGTAAATCAGTATGACCAAAACAAATGAATGGGAAACAACAAATTAGCAAGTGGACAGTTTTATTGTTCTGTTTACAAGAAAGTTGTTTTTTTCCTCATTACATTAAATACTATCAAAAATCTAGTTTAACGTACGTATATACTTCTTTTAGTACGAAAACAAAACACTCGATTTAATCTATACTAATATTATAAAGCTGAAGAGTTTGTTTGTTTGTTTGAACGCGCTAATCTCTGGAAGTACTGGTCCGATTTTAATGATTCTTTCAGTGTTGGGTAGTCCATTTATCGAGGAAGGCTATAGGCTATATAACATCACGCTACGACTAATAGGAGCGGAGCATAAGTGAAAAATGTTGCAAAAACGGGGAAAATTTGTTCCTTATGAAAGCTTTTTCTCTCTTATGTGACGCAGACGAAGTTGCGTGGGTCAGCTAGTTACATTATAATACCTAATTTTGATTCGATTTTAGTAGCAACTGTTTTAGTATCACTTGCGTCATATGTATTTGTATGTAGTACTTAAGATCATCATCATCATTATCATTTCAGCCGAAAGACGTCCACTGTTGGACATGGGCCTCCTCCAAGTGTCGCCACATATCCCGGTCGCGTGCGACTCGCATCCAGCGGATTCCCGCAACCTTCACTAGGTCATCGGTCCACCTAGTGGGAGGCCTTCCAACGCAACGTCTTCCGGTTCGCGGTCGCCAGTTCAGAACCATCCGTTCTGCGAGCAATGTGCCCTACCCACTGCAATACGTACTGTAGTACCTATGCATTAAATTTATTCCCTAATGAAAGTGATTAATAAAATAATTTGTACGTTGATTTGAACCCAACAATTAAATGCGACAAGTTCATTCAATTTATCATCATTGGTCAAACAGCATGTAACAAGCTTTGTACCAAAACTCTCCTATTATCATCAATCCAACTTAGTTTGGATGTAAAATAGTGTATCCGTGTGGGAGTCAATGATGCTGGCACACATTTTGAAGCTTTGTGTCCTTCCTAGTATTTCCGATTTTCCGGTAAATCACAGGGAAACTAGTGCACACATTTTAGGCTTTGAAAATGGACACGTAATTTGTGATTGTCTATATACCTGTACACATTATCAAAACGGTGGTGATCAACTTAAATAACTACAGTAACTAGCTTAAAATGTGTGACATATAGATAGGTAGTATATTATTATCCTTGCAAATAACAGCCTTCATAATCAAGAAAGATATGGAACAAACGCCTGATTTTGTTCACACTGAGATTATGACAGGCAATGACGTATTATATATAGACACGTCATGAACCAACATCGCGGCGCTTAAAAACGGCGAAAATACTAGAACTACCTAAAAGCGTGAAGAAAGAGAAAGAAAATATGACACCGAACGGCGGGATGCCTGTTGCGAGAGGGAGATAAATATACATCTTCAGTCACGTCACAGGATTTATTAAATTATAAACAAACGTAGCGTCGCGCGACAGGTTGGTGCGTAACTAAGCGCGATGTGGCCAATTGGCTTCATTTCATGTTGTCATTTTAGAGTGCGGACAACGTATCTATAGTTTATATATCATTGATGACAGGAAGATAAACCACCTTCTTAAAAGTTTTCTCTCTTAACCATAACATGAATCCAAGATTATGACAATATAAACACACATACTGTACGCCAAACGACACAAATACGTGTCAGAATGGTAGGTGAAATTGTGGCTTGGCGTGGAGGACACGCGAGTACGTTAAAGCTCTGGCGGTCAAAATGTTAAAAACTAAAAGTATGAAAATTTACAGGTCTCTTATTATTTGTAGCAAACGTAAACATAAATCAATTAAAGACACCACGTCATGAATTAAGGATATCATTGTTACAATAGATCAATATGATCAATGAATGATTTATAAAGTCAGTCCCCAACTTCGAGGACCATTTATCTGTCAATGTCACGCCGACGAACGGACCTAAATCTAATGAATGGAAATGAGAAATTTATTCGATCTTATTATTAGAGATCCCAAAACCCAGTGACTTCCTCCTTCGGCGTAGAATAATAAAAAAAGAGCAAATTGACAATAGGTATTAAATAATTCTATGAGCCGTCATGAATTCTATATCCATTCATCCTCCTGCTCTCATCTTAGTTTATTTGGGATCAACGTCCGACGTAGCTTTGTTATCCTTCAAACAAACCATATATCTTTTCTCTAGTCGGTGTCTTTCTGGGAACGTTTTAACTTTAACACTTTTTCTTCGCATCAAGTGCCTAGCCTTTTTCCCAACTACGTTGGGGTCGGCTTCCAGTTTTACCGGATGCATGTTTTACATGGAGCGACTGCCTATCTGACCTCCACAACCCAGTTAGTACCGGGTAATACGATACCCCTTGGTAAGACTGGTTGTCAGACTTTTAAGGCTTCTAACTACCTAACGACTGTCAAAGATCTACAAATGACAGCCGGGACCAACGGCTTAACGTGCTTTCCGAGACACGGAGGAAACTCGGTATATAATATAATGTCATAATGGGTGGTCACCCATCCACAGACCAACCTAGGCAAGCATGGCTTAACCTAACGATCGACCCGAGTGGCTATTATTATTTAGCCACGAGCTCCTCTTCTCCCTCATCAAGTGCTTTAATTATCACAAAAATAGGTTACTTTTAAATCCACTCATGATAACCAGATTGTAAATAATAATTCTATTCATCAACATTCTTCTGCCCTTATCCCAATTCATTTGACGACGTCTTCTTCTACTTACTTCTCTATTACTATACTTAAAATGTCACTTACGGGATTATCTTCCGTGATTATTGATAAATTTTTGGGCTCCCGATATTTCGACACTCTTGCAAGCGCTATGATCGCGGGTAAAAAGTAGCAGCCAGCAACATAATAAGGACTCCACAAAACCTAGTGATACTGTGAGTGTGTTTTGCCGTGACTTAGTGTTGCGTTCCAGTAGTGCGCGTAGCAAAAGACAAAGAAAGAGGGTAGACAGATTTGTCTGCTCCTAACATTTTTTCCATCCACCCGCATTCTCCAGTTAACCCACGATCATTATCTTAATGAGGCTCGAACGTTAGGCACGTATCACGTATCAATGACAAATCATGAATGTTCATCTTATTTGGTGTCACATTAAAACCCAGTGATTTTCAGTGATTGTAAGTTGTACAACTCACCAACGTTTTTAGTATTGTAGGAGGAAGTCTTAAAAAATCATCAACAAATATAGACAACGTTAATCCTCAAAATAACACTACTAATCCGTCTTGATCGAACTTACAGTTCAGACAACAAATCGCAGAAACTAAGTATTTAGATTATGAACAGTTTTAAAGTGATGATACATCGGGGTTTGACTAACTTAGAGCACGACGATCCCAGGTAGAACCTGAAGCCTGACTTCCAACAGTATCTATCTATATTTCAAAGCTTTGAAATTAATACGCACAATAAAACAGCATTTTACAATCATACCAGAGCGTAAAATTGTTTTTATAGATTGTCGTTTAATTATGGATGTAACCCTTTTCTCCTGTATATAAATGGGTCTGCACGTCAATGAATTTACAAATTATTAAAAAATCGTTATTTATCCACATGGGTCATTGGCCTTTAAGAATATTCGCGGGTCACTCATTAACGGCTTGCGTTAGCGTCATTTGATTGTTTTTTTTAATCTTTAAGTAGTACCACTATGCTCCGCTGCTATCATATTTATTAATGAAATCAATAGCCAAAAAAGTACAGGAATAAATCAAAAGCATTGTTCATGGTTTTGTATTACAAGCACCAGTAATCCTCCTTCCTTCCATTACGAAATTGACACCGAAAACCATTTTGAACCAGCAAATACGAAGCTCATAAAACACCTCGGTCCCAGCCCTATTATTTATCAACAAAGGTTGGTTGTATATTTAGGTGTATCAATACGGGCCATAGGAGCAAATATCATAAATCAGCCAATAAATAATGTCCGATAGCGTCCATCCAAACGCCCAGATAACTCGTAAACTGGGATACAGCCGCAAAATATGTTCAGGTGGACCATTTACTTGGAGTTGCTACGCAGAAATAAACGAAACAGGATAAGAGGGATATTACGACATAAATTTTATTTTTACACCACCTGGGAGGCGTGTAGTGATATCAAGTACAAGGATTGATAATATGGGGTATTAGGGCGGTTGTTTGGGATGAAAGGATTGAGAAAATTGATACAAAATAATAAGGTGAAGATAAGCCAGATCCTAGATATAAACTTAGAGATACAACACTAGAAATGGTCGGGCGCATAGTAACAACGTTCTCATATGAGTCTCTAACAAAACGTATCATCAATTCTTTCAGTTTTCGCACCATTTGAAATGTTCAATAAATCGAGACAGTCCCGAATCAAAAGTGAATATTATGGAAGTAAACAAAGTTATAAATCACGCCTACGACGCCAAGGATCTGTGCAACATGGCAAAAAATGAGAAGCTAGTGAGCCGGTAGATTACCTTCTCTCTTGTTAGCCATGATTGTCAATGGAAGATAAATGGTGAAGATAATGTCGGCAATGGATTGGAAATGAGTGAAGAAGTTGCTTTTGTCTGCTGAAAGGAAGGGAGAAGGGAGTGAGGTGAAAGATCATTTTAACATACAAGGACAGCAACAAACGACAGTTGAGAACTTGAAACTTGCGGATCAAAAACTCCATAAAAATGGACAAACCAAGTACATTACCACATTATAAACACTTTTCTCTACAATTTCCAATACTTTGGGTCGCCGCCAGAATCATAAAACTGTTTCATTTTTGAGGAAATGAAAAATTGATAATTTTCAATTTGCTACTTCAGCTTCTACGTATATAATAAAACGGATATTTCACAAGGGAATATATTTTGTGATTTATTGTAACTAAGAAATATTCACGGAGTGTAAAGCATTTCAATGCTATCAATTATTTAAATTGAACATTTCGCGTGATCAATCTAGTCGAGATTTTCAATATTATCTTACTATTTTCTATTGTGCTTGCGTTTCCAAATCATTATTCTCATTCATGCTCAAACGACGTGACTGGCTGTCTCGTAATGTATTACTTGAATCTATTTGTTTTGATCCTTTATGAAGATTAACATTTGTGAATATCATTAAAATTTTAATAATAATTATCTTGTGGCCTTCAACTTCAAACTAATTGTTAGATTAAACGTGATTGTTCACGTTGTGATCACATTTAAACTTATTGTTTCAATCAAACAATCACGTTTAACATTTTCTTGTATTTGTTGCAACTTATTCAGGTTTTCTTCTTATTCCACACTTCTCTAATAATCGCCACCTCAGTAGTCACCTCCTTTTCAACCATATCATCGTTTACACAATCTACCTATCGATTTTCTGAACTTTCCTTTCTCTTATAGGCATCCAAATTCATACCTTATAAACTAATTGGTACCAGTAGTTTTTAAGTACCCACTTAACACGTAATCTACCATTAACCTGAGTCATCTATTTGATATGTATCTCCCTCAACTTTGATTTATGTGTTCTTCGGAAGTTCATCCACGTATATTTCCTATCAGATTGGTACCTACCATGTTTAATTTTAAGTTTATCCTATCACAGGCAAGCTATCAAACTTTCTCTACCAATAATTATTTCCGAGATTTTTCTCGTATTTCCTTTTTTTCAATGTGATAGATAGAAACTACAGAAAATGAACGTGTATGATTTTGTGAAAAAATACAGGTAGGTATTATAAATAATTTATCAATTTATGACAATGTTTTAGGGTCCGCATTTGATCATCATCAAGTTTTCACAATGATTAACTATCATTGTGATTATAACCTAAAAATAAATAAAAATAAAATAAAAACATTTATTTGACACCATAAAAATACATGTTACAAGCCAGTCACAATAAGAAAGCACACGAGTGTATTTCCACAAATCTGATCCTAACCCCCAAACTAGGCCTGGACCTGTATTTTAGGGGTCAGCGTTCAGCCATGGATTCTCTTAACAGCATTCAGAGTGTCGCTTCAAAGTTAACAGGCAAGGTTATTGCCGTTTGGTAACACATATTACTTAGTGAAAAGAGGTTAAGGTAAGCTAAGGTTCGAAATAGGTTAAAATTCCGTAACAATGATGTTTTTCGCGTGGAATTTCGTTCCTAATTATTTCAACTTAAAAAAAGGTAACGTTTACTGTACCTAATGATTTACAACTGATATAATAGACATTTATTATAAAAGGTGACACTATCAGCTTTAACGAACATAATATGCCTAAATTACTCGGTTATTAAGAATGATTTATACCTCAGCAATATTTCAAGTTAGGTTCGTAACTTTAAAATAAATTAGACGGCATAATTTCCTAAGATTTTTTCGGTGTAATTTCAAGGTTACGTTTTGATTTTTTAAATATAGGGATCCTCTATTTTATCCAATATATTGTATTGGGATTTTAATGGACCAGGGCTTTAAAGCAAGTTCATAAAAAACTATCGTAAATCAATCTTATTGTAAACTTAAACAATGCAATCCATTTTGCATCTCTCATATTTCAAAGCAAAGTTGTAATAAAAATAACAAAAGAGACAGGATTCCTCAAAACAAACAAAATCTTCTCGTTCCAATTTTTCACAAAAGCTTTGGAATGTTAACGTTTAATCAAACTGCATAAAAGCGTTGAGCACTAAGTTTTTCTGCCAACACTGTTTGTCTGGGATAACGAAGCGTGACTGTAGACATATTATTATCAATGAGAGGTTTTATACCTTCTAGAATATTTCTTTGAACTTTGAATATTTTATTACTTAGAGTGCTTCGGAAAGAACGTTAAGTAAAACTTGGTCTGTCCTCGGTAAATCTTTGACAGTTGTTACGTTACCGTCTGACAACCAGTCTTGCCAATGTTTGTCATGTTACCCAACGATCTGAGTTATGGACATTGGAAAAGTAGTTGCTTCATGTAAAATATTGATATTTAGATGCATGACGATTAATTCGATGCTAACAAAATAGTTGGGAAATGGATGCATAGGGCATTAAGTCCACCTCTAGACTTTGTGCTTGAAGTGTCAATAAATAAATTATAATAATTTATTATATAGAGGTTATATTATTTAGAGGTTCTCGCTTCCATTTGAGTTCATATTAACTAAGATACTATTCATCATTTCGTTCGCTTTAACGAAAATATTTTTTTTTTCTAGCCTGCTCTTTCCCACTCCTGGGCAAAGGCCTCCCTCCACTATTTCCACTTCTCGCGAACCCGCGCGTCCTCCTTCCAGTTTGGACGGAACCTGTCTAGTTCGTCCCGCCATCTCCTTCGTGGCCTGCCGCGACCCCGCCTCATTGTGTCAGGACGCCAGTTTCCTGCAATTTTGGCCCACAGCTTGTCCGGCATGCAGCAGACATGACCTGCCCAGTCCCATTTCAGTTGGGCAGCCTTTTGAGCCACGTCAGCTATATTTGTTTTAGAGCGCAGTATTGTGTAACCAAAATATATCATGCAAAAATAATTCTTAAGTTTCTTGGTCACTTGTGTCCGGAGGCGCCCTACAACTTTCATAAATGGTATGTCCGTTGCCCAGGTGCTCTTTATGCCTCGTTTTGTTCCTCCGTTACTCAAAGACTTGGAAAGTTTATACTGGCATGTCAAACAACTCGAACATTTATAATAACTGTTAGTCAATGTTATGAACTATTACATTTTAACTTATTGGAAAATAATAGACACGTATTTTTTGTTTTAATTAAAAACTAAGTATTAAATAAACTAAAATAAATAAACTAACAACAAACTTAACATTTTGAACATTAAGTTGGAACGTTTTAATTGCAGGCAATACAAACTTTGGTTGCAAACCAAACCCAGCTTGCTACTGCATAGTTTGTGCATTGTATAACTCAAACACAACTTGAATGATTTTGCTATTGTTCTACTAATGTTTCGTAGTGTTTTGCATACTTTCTCCAAAGTAGCCTTCCTAATATATTTATGAAATTTACAACACTATTAATTGCTAAATTGTTTTCTGTATTCATAAAATTTTGATAATACTACTAGTAGTTTTATCATCTTACTACTCGCACCGCGAAAGTTTGTGAAATTGTATTAATGATATTTTTTTCAGTAATATACCATCCTTCTACATCAGAATAACACATAGGCTAATTTCTCAGTGTAGTCCCCGGAGTTTGGATTAGTGTTCGGTTGATGGCAATAGATTCGACCCTTATTACATGGGATTTCAACACTTTCGACCTGGCGAAATGTGGTTGAACTATCATGTACTATTGAGGACACTCCCGCCTGACCACCACTAAGCTTATTTTTGCTTGCACTCGCAACATAGAAACGCTCTATAGCCCCGCCCCGTTGACTTTGTATAGAAATAATGAATGAAAAGATACCGAATCGGCCGAGCGCACTGACGACGCACGCCAAACGAGAGTTATTGTTATTTTGCGCGCCAAAGTTGAGGCTTTCCTAATAGGTCCAAACTTTAAGGGGGTGTGGCTCGGCGCCTCCGCATATTTTAAGCGAAAAAAATTTAAAATGGTCAGGAGGAAAAGACCCCGACTGTACACCTCTGCCTAATCCTTCGGGGAAAACAGGTTTCAACATATCATTTAGTAAAATGAATTTACACAGGCCAAGCTGAGTGAAACGGTTTTTTTCAAATGCTGCAGTGCCTTTGAGTAAAAGCTAACACTCAAATCGAACGTCAGCTCGCATCCTAAATCCAATACGTTACTAGACACTACTGCATGTCATCGAGCGGTTTCTATTTTTGGTAACGTGCCAAGCCTGTATTTCTCTTTTTGGCAAGTTACTAGTGGCCGTTTCCCGTGCCCCGGAAAATATTTCAGGCTATCGTTTGGCAATTAGTTACCTTGTACCAAGTTCCTGTTCACGAAAGTAAAAAGTTCGACTTGGCTATCTAGGATTTGTTATTGCCAAACTGAATTAAGTTTTATAAAAGTACTTTATGTCTAACTTCATCGGTAAAGACACTTAAGTTATTTCTGGTAAAAAAAAAGCTGATGAGTTATAATGTTCATATTTGAGAAGGTGTTCCATAAATATCTCGCCTCGCATTAGTATGTGTCTCAGGATAATTGGAGAAAACATATAACAATTACATATCTTGATACTCTTATTGTAAAAAAAACACTTAAGAACATTTTTTTTCAACACGACTGTTCATTTCAATCCTGTGATATCGAAGTTGATACCGAATCGCCACGAACGCTAAAATATCTTCCATTAAAAAACAATATTACTCAGGAGGTTATGATGAACACAGTATTGAAAAACGCACGACACCACGATACTTCGTTGCCAAGCAATTTATAAAATTCGGTTATGTATTGAATAGACTTACGTATTACGATTGATAAGCTTATTATGTCAGAGTCTGTATTAATACGTGATTTAGCTACAACTTTGCTCATTAATACATCATCATCATCTGCCTAGCCTTTTCCCAACTTAGTTGGGGTCGACTTCCAGTTTTACCGGATGCAGCTGAATACCAGTATTTTATATGAAGCGACTGCCTATCTGATCTCCACAACCCAGTTAGTACCGGGAAATAAGATACCCCTTGGTAAGACTGGTTGTCAGACTTTTTGGGCCTCTGACTACCTAACGACTGTCAAAGATCTACAAATGACAGCCAGGACCAACGGCTTAACGTGCTTTCCGAGGCACGGAGGAAAGAAGGTATGTAATGGGTGGTCACCCATCCACAGACCAACCTAGGCAAGCACGGCTTAACCTAACGATCGACCCGAGCGGCTGTTATTATTTAGCCACGAGCTCCTCCTGCTCATTAATACATATTCATTTGAATGCTTAAGCTAAATGTTGTGCCAAGCATTTGCCAGCGAATATTTTAAGTCCTGCAAACGTACCGATTTGACCTAATTACATTGATGTCATTTTCCACCTGTTTACTTACTGTGAGTTGGGTATTCGGAGCAGAAGTCAAATTATTACGATTGGAAAATCGTCTACGTTACCTGTCTTATTTTAGCGATAAGTAAGATGTTAATAAAGGTTTTGTAGGTGATCATAATTATTTTACCGTTTTTATATAAAATTATGTTTTTATTTTGGGTAAAATATAATTAAGTATTGTCTTTTCTCCTTTTTCGTCTCACCATTTTCATTTGAAATTGCGTTGCTATGTTTTTTTGCGTTCTTTTACAAAGTTCATACTAATATTATAGACAGAAAACTTTTTTGCAAGAAATTAAACTGACTTAAAAAAAAGCAAAAAAAAGATGTTCACCAAATTGAAATGGGACCACTCCGAAAAAGTACTCTTCCAAAAACTACCCAAATCGCCTTCAAGTGTGCTTATCAAAATTAAAGAGTTCTCTCTATTTCTTCAGGACCACCTGGGAAGTGATAGAGTGGGAAGATATAGATAACCCTTCCAAACAAAAAAAAAATCCAAATCGGTCCAGCCATCTTTGAGTAATCGGGGAACATACATAAAAAATAAAAGGTTACGACGAATTGACAACCTTCTCCTTTTTGAAGTCGGTTAAAAAGCAGCCGTCGCGGATTTTAATACAAATGGACACCTGGGTAGTTTTTAAGGACATATTTTTAGCCTATAGAACGGTATTGGGGGATTATTTCTGACGTGGACGAAGCCGTGGCTAAAAGCTAGTATCGTATATAAATAATTTAAATACCTATTCAAGTTAAAATCTCTGATTTAGGTTCATTAAAAGGATTAATCATTCTCCACGAGACATAGCAACTTTTAATAAAGTTACGCCTAACATTCTATGAGAATGAGATTAAAATCCAATTTAATGTTTAATTTCAAACGTTATCCTTGCTCATCGTTGTGGTAGACATATTAGTTTGTGTCTGAATTTCAATTATTAAAAAATATCCTCTCGCTTTAGAATGAACTTTACAGTTTTTAATTAAATTCTCTTGACCTGTAAATTGCTTCGTTGGTCATGTGGTCGCAACCCTGATAGCTGGCTTTAAGTATCTAATTATTATTATTATATCTAGCCTGTATTGTCCCACTGCTGGGCAATGGCCTCCCTCCATTCCTTCCAACGGTCACGATTCTGTGCTATTACTTTCCAATTCTAAAGGAAGACATCCAGTTCGTCCCGCCATCTCCATCGTGGTCTGCCGCGACCCCATGTCACTGTTCAGGGCACCATTCCTGAGCCTTACGAGCCCACAGTTTGTCAGGCATGCGACAGACATGTCCTGCCCAGTCCCATTTAAGTTGGGCAGCCTTTTGAGCCACGTCAACGATTTGCGTTTTGGAGCGCAGAGTAGACGATACGATCTGTTAATTTGACACCTAAGATGCTGCGGTCCATAGCACGTTGGCAAATCTTGAGTTTGGACTTTTAGATGTTAGTCAAAGACCAAGTTTGTGCACAGTAGGTCAAGATGGGGAGAATACACATGACCATCAGCTTTCACTTCAAAGACATGAGCAGAGTGCCCTTAATATTCCTTCATGGACCAGTAACTCTTCCAGGCATTTTCCGTTCGTTTAGCAATTTCCTTATCTTACTTAATATTAACTTTTTTAGTTTTGTAGAATCTCATTCTTGCCTTTACTTCAGAGAACCAATACAATACGATGACGAGAACGCCGACTACAGAAGACCTATTTGATACTCGAACAAACCAAGGTAGCATGATCCAAACGAATCCCATACCCGACAGTTGGTGAAACAGAGCTGCTAATAAGGACAGAGGACTAACTATTTCCCGTGACCTCCGTCCGCTTGAAATTATTTTAAAAATATGTCTTTGTGTTTTAATTTTTTGGGAAGGAACTCTATTTCTTTTTTTCAAAAATAAATGTAGCTTTATTTACTCCTTATAAAATCAGCTATCTGCCAGTAAAAGTCCAGTCAAAATCAGTTTAGCCATTTCGGAGATTAGCCCAAACAGACAAATAGACAAAAAAAATAATTAAAAAATGTTCAAATGTTTGTAATAGTACGGTCATTATATACTTTCATATGCATTCAGTAAAAGAGTGTTACTTTGAAATGACAAACAGACACTTAAATTGTATTTATTTGTATAGATTACACACCTCTGTTACCCCTTCGTATTATACCTAATTCCGACATAACATAAAAAACTTGAACCATGGTTATTTGGCAAATGCATACCTACATACATTACTTAGGTATGAGTATTATGTGTGTCCATTCATGTCCAGTGTGTCTGATGCTTATCATTCTGTGAAATATGTTTCAGTAGATTTAGGAAAAGTAGGGCGACATTAAATATAATACTTTCACTCCAAAAGCAGACATACCAAATGCATCAGCGGTAGTTTCCTTCGTTCTCTTTCAGTGCTCAAGATAAAAAATACATCCGGGGTTGTGGGACTGTTCCGGGGTTGCGGGACTGTTCGAAAGAGACACCGTGGCCCCGGAACACAAAGGGCGATGAAGGAACATGGATGGGTTTTAGTCAGTAAAAGTCTGACACTCCCACCTGCTCCGCCCAGAGCGGTCATTTGATGATTTCCCATCCGAAAAAAAAAAAGTTAAAATACTTTTGTCGTAAAGCTGCCAACATTTATTTTGAGTTTCTAAGTTTATTCTTGAAATAGAAGTTAGTTCGGCTACATAGTTAATGTTGTCCAGCCTTTGTCAATAGCAATTTTATAATAATCGAGTTTTAGCCTTGTCGATAAACAAACTGCTGAGCAAGAGGTCCTTGGTTCGATTCCCGGGTCGGGCAAAGTGTTATTGGGTTTTTCCATCAGAAATTTCTAAGTAGCAGTCACGGAGTTTGGATCTGTGCCCGGTTGATGGTAATAGGCTCGCCCCCAATTACATGGGACTTTAACATAACTGGCAAAATGTAGGTGTACTATTAGGTACACCTCTGCCTTACCCTTCAGGGATTACAAGCGTGATGTTATGTTATGGACAAACAAATCATATTTTTTAGGATTCCGTTCCTGTAAAGGTAAAAAAGGAACCCCTTTAAAATCACTTTCTTCTCCGTCTGTCTGTCTGTTCGTCTGTCACCATTGATTTTCTCAGGAATGGGTAGACTTAGCAAGTTGAAATTTATACCAGATACTGAAATGTATGGGATATCAGGTGTATGAAAATAAAGGTCCTGAGTCAACATGATACAAAGATATAGGCAAATTTATAATTTCGCGAAAACTTGTAATGTACCAAAATTTACCTTAATTTTCAACTTTTTTTTTTTAGGAATTTTCCCTTTACTTGTGCTGTAAGACCTTGCTTTTAACCAAAATTGACAATTCTAGGTCAACCGGAAGTACCCTATAGGTTTTGGGTCGAAAACCTATATATAGTTCCCGTTGACCTAGAATCACGAAATTTGGCGAGAAGCAATCTCTTACAGCACATGTAAAGGGAAAAATCTGAAAACCGTAAATATGTGGTTTAATAACAAAAACAAAGCGATTTTACCATTAAAAACTTATTATTTGCGGTTGGTGCAATAGCCGTTTCATTGGATCGAACAGCAAAGTTCAGTTTGTCCTTTAAAAAATTGTGCGGAACCCTCGGTGCGCGAGTATAACTCGCACTTGCCTGGTTTTTTAGATGCTTCTAACATGCTTTTCACTACAATTTTACGTAAAATTGATTTTCCTTTCTGCGGTGGCTGTTATCTGCTAGATAATTTTGGTCACGCGATTATTCCGTGCTTTCGATCTGAAGGCCCGACTAAGTAATTTCTTTTATTCATCTGCCCAGCCTTTTTCCCAACTATGTTGGGGTCGGCTTCCAGTCTTACTAGATGCAATTGATTGCCAGTATTTTACACGGAGTGACTGTCTATCTGACCTCCACAACCTTAGTACTGGCTAATACGATACCCCTTGGTACGTTTCGTTCACTATTAACCAAAACTGTTCTACGAATTTTATACTAACTAAGGACATTAGACCATTTCAAATGATGCTTCTATGAGTTTTCAAAACATTACATTAGCTTTTAAAGGAAAAGTTTACCCGTAATTTATATCAAATTATTTTGAATCCACCAAACTTTTACGAAAAGGGGGTTCAACGTAGATACCTATTAATGAAATTACAACTGCGTTAAATCACAATTTATTTGGCCTGTTATCTTCCTTGGTAATTACTGCAGCGAGGTCGTTGGCTTAGAAACACGTCTGTACAAAAACAGCTTTTATTTTGCAAGAGATATGGTTTAATTTTGTTTTTATGTTTTAGGTTGTGCGTGACCAGAAAACGCCCATGTCATTTTTGTCATGGGTGCGACCACTCTAGCGATGAGACCTGAATAAAATGGAGATTTTGAATTTTAACACTGACAATGGACGTAAATGTTTTATTATTACAGAGGTAAATTATATTATGATGATTATACGTTTGGTTAATTGACAGGAGTCAAAGTGTGGTATGTATACTAAACTGGATACTGAAACACAGTTACCTCAAAGTAATTGTAATTTCATTTACTGTGTTTTCAGCCAAAAATATTTTGAAACATATTTCCAAAGAATTCAAACTATTGATCAAAGTATTTTTTTTTGTGTTATAGTACAGAACAATACAGTACAGAAATAAGAAGATTTTTTTAAAATTGTTATGCAAATATATGCATTACCTTATTGTAAAAGCTCGCAAGCAATATAAGCATAACTTCAACACGTACACTGGAGTTTTCATCGTTGATCGTACACATACAAAGCAGAAAACAAATGCTTTCGCAAGCACACACGTATAGCATTGTTTTCAAGACTAGAAAATAGCTTCAGGTTCGTACATGATACCATTTCCCTCGAGGTATCTAACTCCTGATGAATGCAATTCCTTAGCCAACCCGTACTACCCTCAGGGGAAATTGATGAGAACCCCGTACGAACAACCCATTCATAGCTAAAACTACACAGTTACTGAGAAAACACGATTATATGTATTATTACTTGCGACCCACCCCTGCTTTGCAAGGTTTTATGACTTGATAGAACACCCAGTTTTTTTATCTATACATATAATAAAACAGTTACGAAAGAAAAACTGTACATTGAGAATTTTCGAGAAAATCTATACATATAATAAAACAGTTACGAAAGAAAAACTGTACATTGAGAATTTTCGAGAAAATATAAGTGGCTTTTGTTAGAAAAACGTAGCTGATGACAAAAAGTGACTTTTTAGAATTTTTGTCTGTTTGTCTGTTTGTCTGTGTGTATGGTACGGCTTCACGCCTAAACTATTGGATAGATTGAATTGAAATTCAGCAAAAATGTTCTTTGTAAACCAAGGAAGGCTTTAGGCTACATATTATCACGCCGTATGTTATGGGAGGTAAGCAATATTGATTTTAAAAGGTTTTTGTTCGTATGAGATACATACATGCAGCGATGTCGCAGCAAAAATGTTCTTTGTAAACCAAGGAAGGCTTTAGGCTACATATTATCTCGCCGTATGTTATGGGAGGTAAGCAAAATTTATTTTAAAGGGTTTTTGTTCGTAAGATACATACATGCAGCGACATCTGTTGAACTAAAATGGTACCAATGACTAAAAATGTGCTCATCACATAAATTTTAAATCGACTGACCGGCTTTAAAAAAATATATTAGGTCGTTACATATGAAATTGGCGTTTTGTGGTACTGACCACTTTGATATATATATATATTATATTTATATCTATATAAATAAAAACAAAAGGCCTGACTGACTGACTCATCAACGCGCAGGCAAAACCTAGGACCTAGAAAGCTGAAATTTTGCACAGAGGTTCCCTTTATAATGTAGACAAGGAATAAAAAAGGAATTTTAGAAATTCAACCCCTAATGGAGTTAAATCGGGGATGGAAGTTTGTATGAAAGTCCGTCAGTTTTAAAGTTAGGATCTTCAAATGTTGTGTTTAGGCTGACAATTAAAAATTAATTTATACGTGTTTCAGCGTTTTTCATAATACAACCCCCGAAGGGTTAAAAGGAGAATGAAGTTGTTTATGGAAAATCGTCAGTTTTAAAGTTAGGATCTTCAAATTTTGAGTTTAGGCTGATTAATAAAAATTAATTGTTCACGTGTCTCAGCGTTTTCCATAATACCACCCCCGAAGGGTTAAAAAGGAGAATGAAGTTGTTTATGGAAAGTCCTTAATTTTCGAAGTAAAACTCACTAAATTTATTATCTAGGCTTATGGTTGGAAGCTAACGCAACGTTGTTTTTAAAAATGTCAACCCCTAAGGATGAAAAGGGGGCTTTATCTGTACAAATAAATAAAATTGAAGTGTCTGTTTGTAATATTAAAACAACCGCATTTCACATGCATACGAATGTATACGTATATAGGGTACATATACCAAAACAACATTTTTTTCAATTTTTGTCTGTTGTCTGTTTGTTCCGGCTAATCTCTGGAACGGCGGGACTGATTTTGTCGGGACTTTCACTGGCAGATAGCTGATGAAATAAGGAGTAACTTAGGCTACTTCTATTTTACATAAATCTATTTAATAACCCTTCTTCTGGCGCAGTCGGGTATAAATATATAAAATCTACAAAAGATAAAAGCTTCAGAAGTCGGTGACCTTTGCTTGATTGATTTACTTTTTTTGTCACCGACTTCTGAAGCTAAAGTTATTTTTCACTTTTTTGTGTTTTTTGAAGTCGGTTTTATTTTTTGTTAAAAAGATTTTTATTTTTCCATTTTTAGTTGTCCCCAAATAATAATTTGCCATGAATTTATGGTCAAATTGTTACCAACACATGTCACCAACACATGTCATGGTAATAGGCGTATCCCCAATATATGGAACTTCACATACCTTTTTTTTCGGATGGAAAATCATCAAATTACCCCTCGCGTTTGCTCTCGGCGGAGCGGAAGGTAGTGTCAGAATTTTACTGACTAAAACCCATCCATGTTCCTTCTTAGCCCTTTGCGTTCCAGGGCCGCAGTATCTCTTTAGAACAGTCCCTTTTGCTGACATCGCTTTGAGGCACGCGCGGAACACGAACGCGCTAACTTAACATACCTAACTGTCGAAATCTGGGTGTATTGTACACATCTGCGTACCCCCTCAGAGGATACAGGCGTTATATTACGTCATTTGAGGCGCGCGCGGAACACGATCGTGCCAACTTAACATACTTAACTGTCGAAATCTGGGTGTATTGTACACATCTGTGTACCCCTTCAGAGCATAAAGGCGTGATGTTATGTCATGATGTTGTATAAACAATAAACATCCAAGCGATTTCAGCAATCACGGCAGATTTGCCGTCTATTTTTGAAGAGTTCCATTGTATATCTCCGAAGATCAGCATCAGATGTTCATTTAAATGGGACCACACGGGAAGCACCAGCTTTCAAATAAAAAAAGAATCATCAAAATCGGTTCACCCAGTCGAAAGTTCTGAGGTAACAAACACCGAATTGAGAACCTCCTCTTTTTGGAAGTCGGTTGAAAAGAAGAAGAAACTGACTGACTGACTGTGACACACAGCCCAGACCGCTGGGTCTACTGATTCCAAATTTGGCAAGTAGGTTCCTTATGTGGTCAAGGAGTGCTAAGAAAGGAATTTTCAAAATTTATTTACTCCTTAAGGGGATGAAAAGGGCTCCAAAGTTTGAATGGAGAAACAAGATTAGTTAAACTGTTTTATTCGAAACTTAACAGGAGTTCTCCTCTCGATAATTGAGTTAACCTTTGTGTTTCAGGTTTTTTCAGAATTAAAACCCAAAGAGAGGGAAATGGGGTGACAAAGTATAAAAATCAAAATATAAAAATCAGCCCAAACCGCTGAGTCTACAGATTCCAAATTTGGCACATAGGTTCCTTATGAGGTTTAAGGGTGCACTAAGAAAGGATTTTTCAAAATTCACCCCCTTTGGGGCTGAAACGGGGGTCCAAAATGTACATGGGGAAATAACATTAGTTAGATTATTTTATTCGAAACTTAACAGGAGTACTCCTAACGATAAATGGGTAGAAATGGGTTTCAGGTTTTTTCAGAATTCAACCCCTAAAGGGGGATTTCCCCCTTTAGGGGTTGAATTCTGAAAAACCCGATACACCATACAAACAATACCAAACCCATTTGGGTTTGGTATTGTTTGTATGGTGTATCGGGTCGGGTGTATTACAAAAACAGCGTTTTTAAGATTTAATGTGGTGGACCTGAAATACCATCATCCCCTGTTGGGGTGCGATGGGGTTGAAATGTCTCAAAATCAATATGGGTGTCGATTCCGAGATTATCATTGGTGCTGATTACGAATATGGCATTTATTTTTAGATCCAAAAGATGGCGGATTCGACTTCTATACAGGATTATTGTTGATTTATTGCGATGATTGTGATAACGATGATGGTAATTGTGATAATGATTGTGATAGTGATTGTGATTGGGATAGTGATGGTGATGGTTGTTGTGATAACGATGATGGTGATGGTGATTGCGATTGTGACAGTGATAATGATGGTGATAGTGATGGTGATTGTGATAGCGATGGTAATGATTATAATTGTGATGATTATGAAATTTGGCACATAGATAGTTTATAACCTGGATTAACATGAAGGATACTATTTATCCCTTTAGAATTGAGAATTTTCGAGAAAAAATAAGTGGCTTTTGTTAGAAAAACGTTAGATGCGTTTTCCTGATGACAGAAAGTGACTTTTTAGAATTTTTGTCTGTTTGTCTGTGTGTATGGTACGGCTTCACGCCAAAACTACTGGATAGATTGAATTGAAATTCAGAAAAAAAGTTCTTTGTAAACCAAGGAAGGCTTTAGGCTACATATTATCACGCCGTATGTTATGGGAGGTAAGCAATATTGTTTTTAAAAGGTTTTTGTTCGTAATTGAATGCACAAACTATTCACTACATATTATAAAACAAAGTCGCCCGCTGCGTCTGTCCATATGTATGCTTAAATCTTTAAAACTACGCAACGGATTTCAATGTAGGTTTTTTTTAATAGATAGTGATTCAAGAGGTAGGTTTTAGTATATAATTTGCGGGCGGGCGAAGCCGCGGGCATCAGCTAGTTTATAAGTAAAATATTACTTTAATATTTAGGTGTCTAATGAGATGACGAGTAACAGAGTAATAAGGAAGAAGAAGACCATACTGCGCCGACCACAAATAAATTGGGATAAGGCCAAGATAATGATAATGATAAGTTTAACATAAATTTATAATACACCAAAGTCTTCCGTCCGTCATAATCTATACTAATATTATAAAGCTGCAGTGTTTGTTTGTTTGTTTGAACGCGCTAATCTCTGGAACTACTGGTCCGATTTGAATGATTCTTTCAGTGTTGGGTAGTCCATTATCGAGGAAGGCTATAGGCTATATAACATCACGCTTTGACTAATAGGAGTCGAGCATTGATGAAAAATGTTGCAAAAACGGGGTATTTTTTTTATTTCTTTTATGTGACGCAGACGAAGTTGCGTGGGTCAGCTAGTAAATTATATAAATGATGGTGAAAATGACATCAATATCTAATAGAAGTAAGAAGAATGATAATTATGGTCACATGGACAGACGAAAAGCGACACAACTATAAAAATTATAGCTTATCTTAGCTTTGAAGAGCATCATCATCTGCCTAGCCTTTTCCCAACTATGTTGGGGTCGGCTTCCAGTCTAAGAGGCTGCAGCTGAATACCAGTGTATTTTACATGGAGCGACTGCCTATCTGACCTCCACAACCCCGTTAGTGCTGGGTAATACGATATACCTTGGTACGTAAGACTGGTTGTCAGACTTTTTGGGTCACTGACTACCTATAATTACGACTGTCAAAGATCTACAAATGACAGTCGGGACCAACGGTTTTACGTACTTTCCGAGGCACGGAGGAAACTCGGTATGTAAGGGTGGTCACTCATCCACAGACCAACCTAGGCAAACACGGCTTAACCTAAAGATCGACCCAAGCGGCTGTTATTATTTAGGAGGCTTAGAAGAGCAAATAATGTAAAAATCGTACAACTTCTTGGTTTCTTATTTATTTCATTTTTAGGGTTCCGTACCCAAAGGGTAAAAACGGAACCCTATTACTAAGACTTCGCTGTCTGTCCGTCTGTCTGTCCATCTGTCCGTCTGTCTGTCTGTCTGTCACCAGACTGTATCTCATGAACCGTGACAGCTAGACAGTTGAAATTTTCACAGATGTATAGATAATGGTACGGAACCCTTCATGCGCGAGTCCGACTCGCACTTGGCCGGTTTTTAAGAATACTTACAGTTTACCAACCAGTGAGTAATAGTTTAAACAAACTTATGGCCAATTACATGTAGTAAACTTAGTACTTAATATGCAATGAACTTTGTCTATACAAAAACACCTTTTTTTGCGTAACGTAGTAGATGTTTCAAACAGAAAGATAAAAGTACCTAAACCTAGATCTAGTGTTAGAAAATAGTTATAGAAACATACACCATTTTCTAGTCTAAAACTATTTTTTTTTAATAAACGTTACATAAAAAACTACTACAAACACTTACATAACCTGACCCATATTAATCCGTCCAAAACACTACTCATTGGCGGCGCATACATATTTTATAACTAAGCGCCTTTTGAAATATGTATGTATCTGTGCATGAAATAACTACGGAATCAATACTTCCTTTAGTTTGTCGCCTATACGACGTCACGACATCGACATGTCATACGATGTGACGTCATACTATTGACTTATTAATGGCTAAGATAATGACTGGTACCGAGTTTGAAGTTGTGTTAGTTATATGAAAAGGAATTGTTGCGAGGTTGTATAGTTTTAGTTTTAATATTCGCTGTTAATTCATGACATTTCATGTTAATTTGTGACTTTTTCATTTCATATGTACTTTTCCAAGTTTATCTTGGGCATCACAGACATCGGTGAAGGACAACATCGTGGGGAAACCTGGACTTATCTATACTAATATTATAAATAGGTAACCTTTGTTTGTAAGTTTGTTTGTAGAGGGTAATCTCCGGAAGTATGAACCGATTTCAAAAATTCTTTCACCATTAGAAAGCTATATTCACCCTGAGTAACATAGGCTATATTTTATCCGGAACTACGTAGGTGAAACCGCAGGACGTCCGCTAGTAATTAATATAAGTCTGAAATCGCCAAAACGTCTTGAGCAAGCGTGGTAATCAACGTTCGTGCCTTCTCTGTATGAGAAGAGACCTTTGCCCAGCAGTGGGATAATAATAGAATAGTAATACAATAATAAAAAAAACATTAAAATAAGGAGATGACGCACGTAGGGATGCCCTCTGGTTAGATAGAGCAGCCATCTTCGCGAAATGACTTGGGTGGTAGCTAAACAAATAGCCTCGAAACGCGTGCAACTATGGACTGATGGTTAAGCTGAAAATCTGCACAAGACTTACACACAATGTGTGTTGACTTATCACAATTTCCTACATCTCCACTATTCTCTTCTGATTAATTTCGTTGCGGGATCCAAGACAATTAAATTGTTCTTCTGGGACTTCGTCGAGCTTCATTGTCTCGGCGCTTATTTGAGGGTCACCAATGTTGATTCTGGCTTTCAGAAGCTGCAGTGGTTTGGGAATAGTGCATTGGCGCGCATGTTCCAAATAAAGAAACACTAGACATCAAAGTCACAAGCAAAAAAACTCTTCAGAACTTTTTAATTAAGCTGGCAAGAAGTGATATAATATATTTATATGATTATAAGATATAAATATTATTTTATATATATTTTCTTTTATGTCTGCACAATACCAATGCCAGAGAGCAAACTTGTTTTCAGTAAAGGAATACTATTGGGCTGATAGCTACTCTTGATTGTTTTCTCTTTTCGAAGATGTTTAGTTTTACCACAATTCAGAACATAATTAGATGTCTCAGAGAGTTTATACTACGAGTTCAACTTAGACCAAAAAGGAAATTACAACCGTACTTAGTACTAAATTTACATTAACATTACGTTTCCAGATTTTAAGCTTGACGTCAAACCACAAAAATTTGGTTAGCCTAGAAAGGCTGTGGAATTCTGGAACATAAAAGGTAAACTCAGAATGTATAATATGACACGTTTGGAAGAGCTGGTCTAAACTGCCATGTTCCTTTGACGTGGAGTTAACGTTTGGTAAACCTAAAGATTAAAACGTATGTGGAAATCTGAAATAATGTTTTTGAGAGATTAACATTATTCTAATTAAGTATTAGGTTTCCAATGTAAATAAGACTCTCTTTTTCTTTTAATATTTTTTGTAGGATTTGGGAACAAAAAGATTTCGGTTAATGTAATAAATTATTAGTAAGTTAAATATGAATAAGTGCATACACCTTGTGGATTAAATTCCCTTACTTAAAGTATCGAATATCTTGAAAAATTAAACATTCTCATATATAATGTGTTTAGATTTTGTAATCATTATATTCACCTTATTATAAAATTAATATAGGTATTCATATTCTGTAAACTGAAATAGCAACAGTGTAACAAAGGGCCACTGTTCAAAAACTGCAAACTGTCCAGAATTAACTTATCAAGGAGAAGTGGGTCAAACACTCTCAACTTATTATGCAAGGACTTCAATAGTACATACCTTCCTATTCTTGGTCGCAGCTTTAATATTATAATTATGTCATCAGCAAAATGTTCATTTTTCGTGAAATATTAAACGTTGCTATTTCGTATGAAGCCGACGTGGGCAGGGCAAAATGAACTCTCTCAATCTACTACACATAGCTGATTTTGAAGCCGAACTATCAGATTTCATAGGTGAAATGAATGAGTCTTTAAGAGAGTGTGATGTACAATAATAGATTTACTATACGTACCTATGCAGGGTAAAAAGACTGCCAAACAGGATGTATAGAATTATTTCGTGGAATTTTGGCAAATATTTTCTTTTTATATTATAACTTTGTATTATGTCCGGACGAAAACCTTACATTTATAATATTTATGAAAATGTCTAAGGTCCCTAGATTCAAGTTTAGTACTAAGTTAACGCTTCAAGCTCGTGACGTTTCCCAAAAGGGAACAGAACATTGTTATTTTAATTGTGTCTGTAATTACGGGTACAATCTCCCTATAGACCTCAGCTAATTTTAAGTTTCCGCATTTCTTAAAAAAAAGTACAAAATTAATTAAAACAAAACAAAGCATTCGTTTTGTAAAACAAACGACCTAATTTATAGTTGCCTAATTGTACAAACATTTCACAGTAAGCATAAATTTGAACAGAGCCTTCTTGCCTGTTTTTGCTCTCGAACTAAAATGGGACAAGCCCCTTTTGGTCACCCTAATTACTATCAAATTATGCCACTGAGTAGATTGTCACTAAATGTGGTTTGTGAAATGGAGAGAAACTTGCTACATTAATTTGATATTAATGTTCTTACATCGATGTTATTTTTTATTGAATTAATTTAATTACAATTGTAGAATATTTTCTTTTAAAATAAACAGTAATAGTCTTACAGACAAAAACCATACCGAATATTTTAGTGTTCAAAACGTTTACACATTTTAAAACATTTTTCCCCGGAAATAAACAATCTGTTCATTGCAAAAAAAGATGAAGAACATACAACAAAAAAATAAAACGAATTTTTATCTGGCAAAATTCAAATTCTGGCGAATTTGTCAAAATCGAAAGCATTTATCAACACAAACTTCTTGGATCATTGTGATGCGATTTTTCGAATAGTCATTCTGCAATTCCGACAGTTTCATCTCGATTGGTATCTGTAATCGATATCCATTTGTCTGAAATCCTTGTCACAGGATTCGTGAAATACCACTTAAAGTATTGGCACTATTAATAATTGATTATTCATTCAGAAGAAAGTATGGTGTGTTAAATTTATTGTGACGAGTTTATGGTCTTAGCAGACATGCTACTTTTAGCATCGGCAATCTGCGACTTTGCGACTTACGGCCGTTTCATTTTTTGGCCACTCTCTGAGTTTGGTTGCGAGAGCTAACTCGTGCGTTTCAGTAATTGCTCTGATGCAGAATCGCATTTTAGGGACTCTAGCATTGGAGCGCAGTATCAAAATTTCGCGTTTCCCGCTTGTAGCTATACATGCCAGCCATTACTGGATCAAATCACTGCGACAGGCATCCAAATGTGAACCGAGTGCAGCATACGTGTATACTAACAAAACCGCTAATTGTTGACACGAAAGGTATGCGTCATTTAGAGCTCAAATTACCGTGTCGAACTTCCAAAAAGGCCTAAATCATCTATCAAAACTTTTATATCATTGTATCTGTTATGGCCCTTATTCCAATTGATGTAAGTGTCAGGCTACCACCCTGAAATTATCTCCCATTATTTCCCTGTTGTTAAACAATTTAATATGTATATCGACTGCGGCGGATGGGAAGTTATGACACGTAATTGATTACTGTATTTTCAATTTTAATCGTTGTTTTACCGCCAGCGTTTTTAATTCTTGCTGCGTTTAAATTGGGAAGCGTAAATCTTTTCGGTGTCAATATACGTTCTTGCAAAGCTGCGTGCGAAAAGGTTAAAACGTCTGTCTCCTTTTATTAAAATTGATAATAATATGTAGTTTTACAATGAAACATTATTGAACCGTATTTTTAATAAAAGTACCTTGTTTGCAAGCCTGTCCTCGTCTCGAAATAAACCCATTTCAATACGACGCCTTGTTGGATTATTTTCTTCTGCACTGAGCAACCTTTTCATTTTCATTTTACATTTCACAGCTTTGGAATATTTCGAGCTCAAAATTCAACGAATAAGAAAAATGAATGAATCCAATTTCCAATAGTAACTAATACACTAGTATTTAATCAGTAAACTAAAAAGAGGATATTTTAATTCGAAGCCGCACTAATCCCTCGCTTAATTAAAACTGGGAGCGTAGTTCAGTTTATGCTAAAGCGGAGACTGCAAACAGATTTTCACTTTTTCACTTCAGATCAAGTTGATAGCAGGCCGTTTAATAAAACCGCCTCAGTGGCTCTCAACACTGAAAAGTTTTGACTAGACGAAGTAGGTTCAACAGAAATAGACATCGCAGAGAACGCCAAGTAGGAACTCACTGATCCCTCACTCACTTGTTCACTTAGTGAAAACACTGTTTTATTCTTTAGTATGTAAAATGCTGCTTATCCCCAAAAAGATTTCACTTTTCTCTCAATTTTGTTAACACCATTTTTAGAGATAAGATTCCGCTGACATGGCATAATGGAATTAATTTTCTTGTCAGATTTAAAAAAGCATAAAAGCATAAAGGTAGCATGGCTGGCATTTTAAAGGTGACATTAAAAAAGGTTCGTCGGATTGAGGTTAAGTCCTTTCTGTCATCGAACTGTCGCACATGCTGTGGAATTAGGGTAATTTATTTGAATATAGCTGATAATGGCGTAACAGCTATAATTACGCTGCCTTATAAAGTAAAATACACATATAAAATCACGCCTGTAACCGCCAAAGGGTTAGAGCAGAGGTGTACCTGATAGTACACCCACATTTTAAGAAATAAAATTTATTTTTATTAATTTATTTTTTTAATTTTAAATTTTACATTTAAAGAAAATAAAATTTCTTATTATTATTTTACAAGTTATGTTAAAGTCCCATGTAATAATATACGTATAATAATAAAACCTTTATTTTCAGGTAACTTTGGCCCATAGTTATATACCTTTTTTTTTTTTTTTTTCGGATGGGAATTCATCAAATAACTCCTCCCGCTCTGGGCGGAGCAGGAGGGAGTGTCAGACTTTTACTGACTAAAACCCATCCATGTTCCTTCATCGCCCTTTGTGTTCCTGGGCCGCGGTATCTCTTTCGAACTGTCCTGCAACCCCGGCAGGCATCGGTCCTTACGGACCCCTTCGTTTTTGCTGACTCTCTTTGAGGCGCGCGTGGAACACGAACGCGCCGTCGACACGGCCTGTCGTCATGAGACGGACGGACGGCGAGCTAGCCCATAGCCCACCCTCCACAGGCCCGCGCCTACGGTGGCCGGGGGCCACGTAGTGGTGGCCCCCGACGCCCCGCCCGGGGCGTCTCCCGCGGAAGCCAGGACGTTGAGAGGTTCTCTCCCTCTCACGTTCCACCACCTCCTTCTCTAGCATTACTGCTTCGCAGAAGGAGGTGACGGCGTCCCATTCCGTCTCGCTCCGGACCATGGCTTGCACCAGGGCCGGACGCGAGAGGTCGCCACCGCCGATCACCGCTTCGAGGACACGGCGGTGCTCCGCCCACGCGGGGCACACCTCCACCGTGTGTTCCACCGTGTCCTCCGGTCGATCCTCACAATGGAAGCACCCGGGCGTTTCCTCCCGCCCGATTCGGTGCAGGAACCTCCCGAACACTCCGTGTCCGGTGAGGACCTGCGTCAGGCGGAAGGTGAGGACGCCGTGGCGTCTCTCAAGCCACTCCTCAAAGAGGGAACTTATTGCCACTATTGTGGCGTGCCCTATAGTTATATACCTTAAAGACTAACATACATGTGATAAAATACAAATTGTGTTAATATAAAGGACATTAAAACTACGTTAGTATCACTTCACTTTTGCACTATGTCACCGTGCGTTCATGTGGGACTTGCCGTGGAAGCGAAGGAACACCACAATAGGGGGCGAGCTAATTGACGTCAACCGATCTGAGAAATTCTCGAGGGAAAAACCCTATAACACTTTGCCTGACCCGGGAATCGAACCCAGGACCTTATGCTCAGCAGTGTCGCTTACGACCACTAGTCTAACGAAGCAGTAAAATCTGAATACGATAGCCGACAAACTACACAATCATTAACAGTCCTTTTCGGGCAACACAGTTTGATAAGTTATGCTTCTACCGTTACAGTTAATCTAACCATCGTCATTGAGTACGAAGGTGAACATTGAACAAATTGCAGGTGTTCGAAAAAGTTTATTAAATCCTCGGGTCCAGCTGTTCTCACTTAGGGTTATTGATCGCTTAAATAGAGGAAAAGGTCTACAGGTGGCGTTTTAACCCTAGCCCAGGTAAGGTTGGAACTTAGGGACTTTTAGAGCTAAAACAGTAAAAAGGAAATTAAAACTCGCCTTTATTGTTAGAAGTGGAATTACTTCCAAGTTCAACATTAGTAAGAGGTTAGTTTGAAAAATTACATAAATATCGCCGGACATTACACACAACGCCATCTATTGCCACACTAAGCAACAAGGCTTGTGTTGTGGACACCAGATAGTTGATATATACTACATAGATACTTTTTTTTGTAAATACATACTTATTATACATATAGCCGTGTGGTATCCGGCAGAGTAGAATAAAACCAACCCATTACACTCACGGGTGTCGTATAAGGTGACTAATGTCTGAGGCAGAACACCTAGCGCCACCGTAGACCAGAGAATGGGCAGCAGCGTTTTCTGTTAGTCTTTCATGAATGCGATCTCCAATCCGCCTGCCAAGCGTGGAGATTACGGCAAATTGCTCCCCTCATAGGAGAGGCTTATGTCCAGCAGTGGACGTAATGGGCTGTTGTTGTTGTTGTATACATATAAACATCCATAACTCGGAAATAAATGTCCATGCTCATCCCACAAACATTTATTTCTACCTGGATTCGAACCTGAGACCGTAAGAACGTAAGGCAGCCTCACTACCGCTGCGCCATTCGAGTCGTCAGTATGATGAAGTAACCTGCATTAATGCATGATGTAACCTGTCTAGTTTAAACTTCATCTCACTAAAGCTAGCTACTAAAAAGTAAGCGAATACCCGCTTTGTTCTTTAGTCCCTTCACGTATAAGTTATTCGAGACTTCATTATTCACGCTTATATTCTCAGTTTATTAGAACAAAGCAGCACAGCTTTATTTTGCCGTTACACGGTGAATTGCAAAATATTTGACTCTTGTTTAATATCAACTTGTAGTTGTTGCAAACATTGCAATGAAAGACAACAATTTCACTATCTAGAAATTCACTACAACGGACAAAGAGACTGTTTATTTGAAAAGATGATTTATTTGAGAACCGGTTTTAACAATAGGATCAAATAACCCTGCTAGACAGAAAATCGTTCTTATTTTCTGTAGTATCTACTATCACCCGGTCTGTGAAAACCACTTACAGTAAATAAAATATATTTGCAGGTCATCGAACCACACCGCCAATATTACGTCACATGGTCAGCAATAAAGAAAATGAAGTATCGCCTAATAAATTAAGTGTTTTCTCTGTAGTAGTTACAGAAACCTATAACAATAAATAGGTTGTAACGTCCGTAGGCTATGTTTACACAGCACAATTTATACGCAAACGAACAAAGGCAAAAGTTACATTTGTTCACGTCTATCAGAAGAAACTGGTACAACACCAACATATCACTTCACAGGAAAAACTAATACAATAGGTAAACATGTAGATAATATAAAAGCAGTTTAATAAAGCAGGGGTCTTACTTTACCGAAGTTTGAAACTCGGCTCAAGTCTGATGCCGCGGTTTCGATCAACGATGCATTGCTAAGCCAAAGAACGGAATAGTTTTGCGAACTTCATTTTGCAGGGGTCTATAATCTAGAAAACTTTGACTGTTATGAGCACTATTGCCTTAAGTATAAGGTAGTTAATTCTACAAGAATTCTGAAGGTGGAGCAAACATTGTATTTTTGTCTGATAAAGGCATCAAGTTAGTCTGTCAACTCAGCTTTCCGTAGTAACTTTTATGTAATGCCGTAACTTAAGGATTCAAAATTTGATGGCAAATAAAAACACGGTTTCTATGTGTTTTTCTGCAAGAAAGTATGAAAGTATTCACATTGTACATGAAATAATCATATTTCATTGAAAATCGTTAGTTCCGGTTAAAATGGGAATCGACCCCAACAAAGTTGGGAAAAGGCTAGCCAGATGGTGCAGGTTCCCCAGCATTGGGAACATTATAGGCTTATTAAGCTATGATATGCTATCTAATACTCTTTTTTTAAGGGAGGAGCTCGTAGCTAAATAATAACAGTCGCTCGCGTCGATCTTTAGGTTAAGCCGTGCTTGCCTAAGTTGGTCTGTGGATGGGTGACCACCCTTTACATACCGAGTTTCCTCCGTGCCTCGGAAAGCACGTTAAGCAGTTGGTCCTGGCTGTCATTTGTGATCTTTGGCAGTCATTACAGGTAGTCAGTGGCTCAAAAAGTCTGACAACCAGTATCCAAAGGGTAGGGTTCCAAAGGGTATTACCCAGTACTAACTGGGTTGTGGAGGTCAGATAGGCAGTCGCTCCATGTAAAATACTGGTATTCAGCTGCATCCGGTTAGACTGGAAGCCGACCCCAATCAAACTTGGGAAAAGGCTAGGCAGATGATGATTATGCTATCTAATACTCATGTGAAAATTATACTATTAATGGCCAAGTTCACCGACAAGATAAAACACATTTTTGTACATGAAAAAAAGCTGTTTTTAGATAATCAAACTGTTATCTTTTCGGTGAACTTGGCCCTAATTCTATAGAGATTTCATAAGAAGTTTTGTGTTCTATTTTAATATTGCTCTACAAAGCGCTATTAAAGTAACATAGTATCCAATTATTAACACAAGAAAAGGATACAATGAGACTGTACACAAGAATGCAGCAGCAGGATTTCTTTTTTCTTGGCACTGCATTCTTATCAGCATTATGCAACTAAGTTAATGTAGCAAAAACTTGGCGTATGATGTCGAAAGTAATACACGAAATGATAGTTTGCAGTTTGAATTCATGCCAACGTATCGTTGATGCCACCAGTTAAAAACAAGTAACTATAATGATTATGGAAGGCAGAGAATACACATTACAGATGTCAGATGGTAACTTGTTAAAAATAATGTATGCAGCTTGCATGAGGAGTGCTTCACCCTTTTCGGGTCGGGGCTTTTTCGGGTCGGAAAATCAGATTTAGAACCTATTATGAAACAACAAAGCAGACCCGAAGCACATTACACATTTATTTGGCTAACTTTCGACTCTTGCCCATCGTCAAACTCCGTTCAGCATCTAGTATTCCTGAATCCTACTAATCCCACAGGGCGGGCAGGGTAGGCAGGGCACATTGCTTGCAGAACGGTTGGCCGATAGGGCCGAAAAGTTCTGGAGTGGCGACCGCGAACCGGAAGAAAATGCGTTGGAAGGCCTCCCACTAGGTAGACCGATGACCTGGTGAAGGTTGCGGAAATCCGCTAGATGCGAGTCGCATGGGACCGGTCAATGTGGCGACACTTGGGGGAGGCCTATGTCTTTCGGCTGAAATGAATGAATAACTAATCCTACTTCCTATCCTATGCTATTTCTTACTTCCTGTCCTACTAATATTATAAATGCGAAAGGTTGCAAGGATGGATGAATGGATGTTGGGTACTCTTTCACGCGAAAACTGCTTAACGGATTTGGATGAAATTTAGCACACAGATAGATTATAACCTGAATTAATACATAAGATACTTTTTATTTCGGATGAATGATCTTGTAGGACAATTATCGAACTCTATGCGGGCGAAGCCGCGGGCATAAATCAGTCAAGTTCATATTTTAGGCGAGTGGCTTTTACCGGATGTGCCAAATCATATTGACACGAACAAGAACATGTGTGTCCGACCTTAACAATCACAAATCAGAAATTGTGGCATAATAGCATGTGTAAACTACTTGCATATTTTTGTGTAAGTTAAGCACTGGCATGTAAGGCACCAAAATAGTGTAATACAGTGATAGCGAAATATGTTATATAAAAATTTCAATGGCAGAGTTTTCGAGTTTTTTCACCTTCTTTGTTTAGTTCGTCCGTTGTCACTTGCTGTTTTTGACCTACCATAATTATAATATTTATCATTATTTCTCTCACGAATACAAACAGCCTTCTTAATTTATATTGTTTATCGCTTAGTTTAGTGCAAATTGCGGTACCTTAATAAGCCACATGGTTCACAATAAAAGAAGAAAGAATTTAAGAAACAGGAAACAATTCTGAAACAAAATGCAGATAGTTGAAAATCGCTTCTGCGTCCATTCCACGTTATAAAAGAGTGCAATTTAAGTCGCTGAGTCACTATTTCTCTTGGTGTAGAATGACAGAAGACAAAGGATTAGATTTTATCTATTACTGTACCCCGCAAAAGTGGTTAAGATTTGCGGAATAAGAGCATCAACCTGAATTCAACTTCAATATTGGATTCAAACTATTCTAGTGTGGTTCTGACGTTAGCTCCTTTGAGAGTAAGTTTGGTATCAATGTGCTTGTATAGTTGTTCAAAGGAGAACTCTTGGCCGTCTAAATACCACTATTTGCACGGATATTGACAGGTATGCATTTAACTCGTATGACTTCAAAAGCTGTTCGTGTCTACTGATGGTACGATTTGCTCTATCTCTTAACGAATTCAAGAATATTGAGGAGCAATCTAAGATCTATTGTCTGAATGTATGGTTTCTTATTGGTTCACAAGCTTTTGCGACATTCGTATTTACATAGCTATTACTAGATTTTAGTGACTTTTCTTTCTTTATTTATCGTGTGGTTAGTGACTAACCTGTGAGTTTTATGCCGCATATGGGCCTCTTTTATTGACTTATTTTACATTATGAGTATTTAATAATAAAAATTTTGATTCATCACTTATACATTTTTTACACCAATAGGCAAAGTTCACCATTTTTAGTGAGTCAGTGATCATTAATTTTGCAAAGTTGAAACTGATCTGTGGGCCCATCAGTTTGCAGTAAGATAAGTTTCCCCATAACCCAAAACGTCGTCTTACTTTGGATAATATTAATAAACTTTACGCCGCCTCCAACTCCCAGTGTGTCAATGGTTCAACATTCACTGAGTGCATAATATTAAACCTGTCACCTTTATCGAATATGTATCTATATTCAGTTGTAAGCGCCACAATTTTCATAGTCGATTGACTAATCATTGAAATCGATGTAATCATCCACGATTGGAACAAAGGCCAGAGTGGCATATAAAGATACCTCTAATTGTATAGTGCCTTTTGAAGGTAAAGGTTCGATCTATATTATATGAATGAACAGATGACGTGTGTTTATTGGAAAAATTACAAAAAATATTGTTTTGAGACGAGTGTGGTCCTGAATATCTCTGTAGCAGCCTGCAATTTCTAAGAGTGCCCGGTTGATGGCAACATGCTCGTCCCATATTAAATAAAATAAAAATTATAATAAAAATTTGTTTATTTCTCTTCCACAAATAAAAAACTTACAGTAAGTACTTATGTTGTAACATATCTTTAGACAGGAAAAAGTATTTTATTTGTGGGAGACTGGCGCCTAAACTAAGCCGAGGCCTGTATTTTAGGACACCAGGTCCCCACTAAAATGCCTATTAGGAGATCTAACAAAAGTAGTATATACTTATTACAATACACATCAAAGTTTTTAAACCAGATAGGCAAACTTATATGTACTACATAATTAAGATAGAGTAGAAGAGTAAATGAGTGTGTTTTTGTGTGGCAGTGTATGAGTGGTTTTATGAGCGTGTGTTCATGAATGTGTGTTCTGTGTGGTGTAGTGATGTCGTGTCAGTTTATGAGTTCTGTCGTATGAGCGTGTGTTCATTTATGAGTGTACTATGTGAGGTGTGTGGTGATTGTGTGTTATGTGTTACAAATACTACAAAACCTGAGACTAAATAAATAATAAATTTACTTTTTTATTTCCAGTAGTTCCTCAGTCTCCTTATAGTCCAATCCCAACAGCCATGAAGTTACCTTTCCCTTACATTCTTTTGAATTAGAATTAAATATATTTTTAATTTTATTAATTTGATTATATAATCTAGGTGCAATAAAGTTATACAATTTTTGTGCGAATCTAGTTTTGGTTTTAGAGGTTTTGCAAACGGCATAGTGCCTTCTTGTGTTAGCAATCTCCTGGTTAAACGCCGATATATCTCCATGTTGTCGAAGGATGCTCAGAAGAATGTACAGTTGTCTAACTGTTAGTACACCGGTTTCTTGATATAATTTCCGGGTAGAAAAGAGTCTAGGCTTAAAGAAGGCAACCTTTAAAATCAACATTTGAGCTCGCTCTAGCTCCAACAATTTTGTTTTGTCCGTGCCGCCCCATGTAGTAATACAGTAGGTCACAATAGATTGGATCAAGCCCTTGTAAACCATGATCAGTGTCTTTCTATCTGCTATGTGTCTCAGTTGTCTAAAAATGTACGTAAGTTTACGCACTTTCTGGGCGACATTATGAATGTGTTCTCCAAACGATAGTCTATTGTCAATAGTAACGCCTAAGTAACGTATTGATTTGACAGATTTTATTTGCGGACAGTTACTACACTGTAATACGGGAGGAACTGAGCATTGGTGGGCAAATATTTGGGATACGCTTTGTGAAGTCACTGCTAGGTGACGAACGGAAAATTGCATGAATTTGGTCTTGTCCGCATTCAATGTTAATGAATTTTCAGACAGCCAGTGGCAGATAGTGTTAAACCCAGCCTGTGTTTTAGCATAAACCTCTTCCCAGGTGTCACCAACAAATGTCAAAGTAGTATCATCTGCATATGAGATAATATTACAGTCTTGGATTTGGAGCTGACAGAGCTCATTTATATAACATAAAAATAAGGTGGGCCCAAGAATACTCCCTTGCGGGACTCCAAACGTCATTTTAAGATCATCACTCGTGTAGTCACCGATATTCACACACTGAGATCTTCCCCATAAATAATCAGCGAAAAGATCAAGCTGTTTCCCCCGAATTCCCATGCTGTTAAGCTTGTTTAAAAGGTTGGAGATACAGACTGTGTCAAACGCCTTAGCAAGGTCAAGGAAGATGGTAATACATTTCTTATTTGCATCCATTTTTTTAACTAAATAGGTGGTGAAATTATGAACAGCCTGATCAGTAGATTTGCCTGCTCTGAAACCAAATTGTGATGAGGAAAGAAGTTGATTCGATTCTAGATAATCTATAAGCCTACCATTTATAATTCGTTCAAATACTTTTGACAATGATGTGAGGATTGATATAGGTCTGTAGTTGTTGACACAGTCGGTATCCCCTGCCTTGTGTATAGGAATAAGTATAGATTTTTTAAGTGCATTGGGGAAAACACCAGCCTCTAGGCAGCGATTTATGAGATCGGTAAGCACAGGAGCAACAATGCCTACAACTTTTTGCAGGAACCTAGACGAAACGTTGTCCCAACCCGCTCGACAATCGTGTTTTAGGTTAAGTATAATTTTTGTAACTTCCTCGCAATCCACATTTAGTAGGACAAGAGAGTTACAGGGTGAACGTTCTTTATGTTCATCGACATTTTGAAAAGGTGGGGTAGGAGGTATAATTTGTGCTAGTCGACTACCGACACTAGCAAAAAATTCATTTACAGTGTTGATAGACAACTGCGGGGAGGAGTTAGCAGATAGCAAGTCTTGAGAAGAGCTATTTTCTTTACTATTATTATAACTTGTAATAGCTTTTATAGAATTCCATAACTTTTTGGAATTATCTTTAGCCATTTGCAGTTGATCTTTTTCATACTGACGTTTCAGTTTTTTCAGTAGATTATTACAGAAGTTTCTGTAGCGTTTATATGTTGTACACAAAATTTCATTATTTGGTTCATTTTTAGTTTTTAAGTGCATCAAGTCCCTGTTTCTTATACACCGTAGAAGGCCAGTAGTGATCCATGGCTTTAGGAGAGTTTTGTTTCGGGGAATCTTTAAGATCACAGTATGTTTATGAATCAAATCAGTTAAAACATTTACAAACATGCTAGTAGCTAAACATGGATCCACTTCATTATAAATCTGACCAAAATCTATCTCCGAGCAGTCCACCACAGCTCCCTCCCAATTTACTTTCTTAACCGTACTAGCCTTTTTTGCCTTTACGGAACTTTTGCTGTTTAGACAAAACAATATAGCTTCATGATCAGATATCGTAGTTTTTAAATTAAAGGTAAAAGCATTTTTTTTTGTCTTAACTATAACATGATCAAGGCAATTATTACCCCTAGTCGGTGAATAGATGGCTGGAAGTAGACCGTGGAAAGAGGTAATGTCGAGATAAGCTAGAGAGTTAGCATCTGAATTTAATATATTTATATTGATATCGCCCGTTATAATAATATTCCTAAAGTTAGATAATTTATCAAGTAGATCATTAAGTGATATTAAAAAGTTATCAAGTTTTTTAAACGACGGTGGTCGATATATAGCTATTATAACGGTATCATTTGCTCCCATCTTAATGACCAAGCAATTTGCTTCCATAAACAGCGGTTCTTCAATTTTAAAGTTATGTCGATCATTTATCATGACCACAATACCATCATTTTGATTGTAATTTTTAGATGTCTTATGTGAACTGTAGCCATTTATTTTAGGGAGACTAGATACCTGAGAAAGCAAACACTCTGATAATACAATTATATCACAATCGAATTTCAGCCTAGCCATCATTATCAATAATTCATCAAAGTTGCGATTAATGCTGCGGATGTTTTGTTGTAAGATTTTCAAATACTTTGGGGGCTGTATGTATGAGCTGCATTGTTCGGGATTACATGTAACAGGTTCAGAGACGCGAAATTGTTCTACATTGTGTAACAAATCATTTACGGCAGCGAAAACAATAAATTATGGAGTTCGAAGGAAAAAGTTATTGGATAAGAAGAGCTATTTAATCTATCGATATCTGCGCTACGTATGTTAACATGAGTTTTGTAATATTTATAGAATTTTGTAAATAATAGTATTATAACTTTGTGTGTGTGTGTTTGGTGTATATTATAATTTTGTAAACATGTAGTGAATAGAGTAGAAAGAAAAAAATCAGTTTGGAAACAAAAAACAGTGAATTTAAACAATATCAAAGAAGCTAATACTAGTCATATTTTATTTAAATCTAAATCTACTTCGTCTTTTATTTGGATGGGTCTTTCACCTTCCCTCTTGCGGATAAAGATTCGCCTGAAAGAAATCCAGCAGCCATCATAAGAATGGGATTTAGCACATTGCCTGGCTAAGTAAAATAGTCTACGTGCTTTGCCAGTTAACGAGTCTGAAACATAAATGTTTCGTGGAGGCCCTTTTATCTTTAAATGGTTTGTGTTCAGCGGTAATAGTTTTTGTTCCTTCTGTATCTTATTAAAATTTATAACGGCGGATATAAACGACGTTTTTCTGGCTACGATAGTGAAGTCAACGACTAAGGCTTCGGTTTTAGTATTAGTCCTGTAAATGTCGCGTATTTCTGATTCTACGACTTTAGACGGTAGATTGACCGCTGAGCTGAGATCCTTAACAACGTTAACCAGGCTTTCCTTAGTCTCATTTTCATGTTTTGGGATATGACGAATTTCTAGTGTGGATGCCCGTGCCGATTTTTCGTGAGATTCAAGTTTTTGTTCCAGGAGCTGCACCTGTTTTTTGGTATTTTTGTTCTCCTGTTGTAATTGGCCAATAATCACCAGGGATTCATCATATTTCTGCGATATGAAAGAAACCGATTCCTTTAATTCAAGATGCAGCTCCTTAATACAGTTGATAGATTGATTTATTATATCAAATTTTGCATTTTGTTTCTCCTGGAAATCGGCAAACATAGATTTCATTTGAGACATAAACTTTTCAAAGCATTCGGCATGATCGTCCATCTTACGTTTGTAGTTTCTTCTGGCAACATTTATCGACTCATCCATTTTTGTTTCTGTGTCATTTAATGCAGAGTCCGAACTATGGTGTGGTGTTATATTTTTTGACAATTTGTTTTCGCAGAAATTAGGCGGTGTGCGCTGGGGATTCATATTTATTTACAAATCGTTGTTCCACTCCGAAAATTGACAAATCTCAAAAAGAGACACAGGTTCTGAGATTCGAACTTGCGACGTGTTGCTCAAGAGTCGCCGCTGCTACCGCTACGCCAAGCTGAAGTTAATTTTACCGGTGAAATAGTGGTAGTGTTTTGTAGCTAACGTTTTATTTTGACAGCTGATGGACACGTACGCCGACAACGTGTCGAGTGCTCAAGCTCGTTAAGTATTTAGAGTCCAAAGGTCACTTGAGTAATGTAGCAATGTGACGGTTTAGATGTACTTTTATTTTTGTGATTTTGCACTATTTCACTGTTTTTAGTTAAAATCAAGTAATCTAATGTTTTTACTTTGAAAAGGGAACACTTTAATCGGGTTTTAAATAGTAAAATGTCACTGTTTTGTTGATGTTATCACTCGAAATTCACTGGGTTGGGTTCACTAATGTTTCGTGATATGCACTGCAGATTTACTGTTGTCCACATTAACACTGGTTCTTCTATGCACTATAAGCTATAACAACTACTTTCAAGTTCAAGATACTTTCGCGTTGATTTTTAATGATTTAAAAACTACAGAGCAGATGTTTGCATTGCACGCCGTAGGGTGGGGGGATTACTTGGGACTTAAACATATCTGGCGGTATTTAGACCTGAATTCCTCCTACGCTGATGTCGGTCGTGTACGTCAGCGTGATAAATATAATTAAATACGGCTGACTTCAGTATGGTGCTATATAGAACACAATGTATACTCGTACGCGCGATCGACGTACGCGACCGACATCAGCATAGGAGGAATTAAGGCCTTAGAATGATTTAGTGAAGTAAAGAAGACAGAAGTTTTCACGTAGTTCTTAAAAGATTCGTTATTTACCACATATTTAATTACCAAAATAAAATACATATAAGTAGAATAAAATTAAGCCAAATGTTTTTATTAATTTAAGATGTATAGTTTGACCTAATAGAGAAGACATTTTAATACGTTTTGAAAAACACAATGTAGCGTTTTCATAATAGCTTGCACAAGTGCCAGATACGAAAAACGCATCGCAAGCTTCTGTGAAACGAGCGTAATTTAAGTTGCAGCACTTGAAAATAATTTTCTGGTGGTTAAAAAACTACTCGGAAATTAATTATCCAATTTTTATTTCCTTTTGTAGTAGTTCTGGTTTAATTTAAGTGTCAAAATTAGCAACGTTGAAAAGTAAAGGTGCTCGGGACATCTGATTCAAGCAAAAAAGCCAACCCTAAGCCATTTCGACGACCCGATTGGCGCAGCGGTAGTGAGGCTGCCTTACGTTCTTAGGGTCCCGAGTTCGAATCCCGGTCGGAGCAAATGTTTGTGTGATGAGCATGGACATTTGTTTCCGAGTCACGGATGTTTATATGTATAACTAGCTGACCCGCGCAACTTCGTCTGCGTCACATGAGAGAGAGAGGGTTAGAGAGAGTGGAGTCAACCTTGAAAGATAGACATAATGCTATCGCGGTTTTTTTTAGAACGCTTTAAAACGAACAATTCCCTAATACATGATTGTTGCGCAACTTTAACCGTTTATGCAGCGCCCGCAAAGGAAGCTCTCGAAAGAAATAAATTTTCCTTGTTTTTGCAACATTTATCATTGATGCTCCGCTCCTTTTAATTATAGCGTGATGTTAGATAACCTATAGCCATCCTCGATAACTATTCAACACTAAAAGTTTTCCTGTAATTAGCGCGTTCAACCAACCAAAATCTCTTTAGCTTTATAATATTAGTAGATATATACCTACGTAGATCAAAGTGGGTAACAATTTAATTTCTTCGATATATTTGCATTAATCGCTAAAATAATCTACTTATGTTTTCCAAAAAAGGGCTTACCTCGACAGCCTTTTTTTTTCGGATGGGAAATCATCAAATGACTCCTCCCGCTCTGGGCGGACCAGGAGGCAGTGTCATACTTTTACTGACTAAACCCATCCATGTTCCTTCATCGCCCTTTGTGTTCCGGGGCCACGGTATCTCTTTAGAACAGTCCCGCAACCCCGGCAGGCATCGGCCCTTCCTATTGCTGACTCTCTTTGAAGCGCGCGTCGAACACGAACGTGCCGTCGACACGGCCTGTCGTCATGAGACAGACGGACGGCGAGCTAGCCCATAGCCCACCGTCCACAGGCCCGCGCGTACGGTGGCCGGGGGCCACGTGGTGGCCCCGGACGCCCGGGGCGCCTCCCGCGGCGGCCGGGACGTTTAGAGGTTCTCTCCCTCTCACGTTCCGCCACCTCCTTCATCTTTAGACACTCGATGACAGTCATACTCCAGCTAGGTCGAAAGTTCTCATCAAAGGTGCAAGAAATTAGCCCAAACACGATTTTTCAATTATAAATGGGACCAACTTTGAGATGTACCTACGCTTTTTACAAACAAAAGGACCATGTACGGACTTCTCTGTAAAAGTTATCCGTGGTCATATATAAAAAAAATACGCGTCGAATTGAGAACTGCCTTCTTTTTGTTTCGTCGGTTAAAAAACCAATCTTGAGGCAACTTACACGTTTGCGGCGGCGACCTCTCGCGTCCGGCCCTGGTGCAAGCCATGGTCCGGAGCGAGACGGAATGGGATGCCGTCACCTCCTGCTGCGAAGCAGTAATGCTAGAGAAGGAGGTGGCGGAACGTGAGAAGGAGAGAACCTCTCAACGACCCGGCCGCCGCGGCAGACGCCCCGGGCTTCCGGGGCAACCACGTGGCCCCCGGCCACCGTAGGCGCGGGCCTGTGGACGGTGGGCTATGGGCTAGCTCGCCGTCCATCCGTCTCATGACGACACGCCGTGTCGACGGCGCGTTCGTGTTCCACGCGCGCCTAAAAGAGAGTCAGCAAAAAGGAAGGGCCGATCCACAAGGACCGATGTCTGCCGGGGTTGCGGGACTGTTCGAAAGAGATACCGTGGCCCCGGAACAAAAGGGCGATGAAGGAACATGGCTGGGTTTTAGTCAGTAAAAGTTTGACACTCCCTCCTGCTCCGCCCAGAGCAGGAGGAGTCATTTGATGATTTCCCATCCGAAAAAAAAAACAAAAAATAGGCAACTGACACGGGCGAGGGTCATTCAATTCAGAAAATGGAGTGAAATAAACAACGCCGTCTATCGACCAAAATGTTAAACTGCTAAAGTATATTACCTATGCTATAATTTTTTTTTAAAGCTGGTCAGTCGATTTAAAAGTTATGACTGTGGTGAGCACATTTTTAGTCATTGGTATCATTTTAGTTCAACAGATGTCGCTGCATGTATGTATCTTACATTTGATGATTAGTTCTTCTTGAAAACTTTAAGTTCATATATCTTTTGATAGAATTAAGCGATTTCAATGAAACAAACACTAAATCATACCCCAAGTTACACACAATTTTTATGTATAAACATTGTCAGCATTGAATTCGTAGATTTTACGTGATGTGCGCACAAACAAACAGACAAACAGACAAACAGACAAAAATTTCAAAAATGATGGAAATGGGTTCTGTTACTTATCTTTTCACACGCTGGCTATTTTTTGTTTCAATTTCTTATTCCTATTCTTATTCTTATTCTTTATTGCACACAAAAAAATCAAATATACATAAAATTGCAATTATATAGCTTATGTACAAAGGCGAGCTTAACCCAGAATTGGGTTTTCTTACAGCAAACCTAATTTTGATAGCGAGATCAATTTCTTCAATGTACAAAAATGACTTTTCTACAGATTTATTATATGTATAGATAAGTATGTATTTACAAACAAAAAGTATCTATGTAGCATATCAACTATCTGGTGTCCACGACACAAGCCTCTTTGCTTAGTGTGGAACTAGATGGCGCTGTGTGTAATGTCCAATATTTATATTTTATTTATTTAATCAGTAAAACGGCTTGCATTCGGCTGATGCCAACCAGGTAAATTCTTTCGGTATCTTAAATTAAATATTTAAAAAAAACCGCAGGGTCAAGGATGAGTTATTGGGACTGAAGAGACAGCAAAAGCACTTTTCAGCCCATTCTTTTTTGCAAACGATGCACTAAACATCCTGTATATTCGATTTTACTACCCGGATATGAAAACGAGCTGAATAATGTGTGTGCAGAAATTATACAATATATAGACTTCAAAATGGAATAATTTACACCTCCATAAAGCAAAAATAACGAATTTACGACCTTTTTACACATGTGTGAATGTGGTAGACACCGCCAAATGTGTTGACCTACTTCTGTCCATTCAGTCTTACGATTTACAAGTGAAAGCAAACGATTTGATACAATCTTTTCTGTCACCATGTGAATACGGAAGTGTTATAAGTTGCTAACTCCAATATACACAACGATAGGCATACATGAGCTAGGGATTTTGTTGCGTCAGTTTGTCTAACTATAAAGATTAGAAAGTTGAGAAGACTATGTGTTTTAAGGGGCTGTTTTATCTATACTTCTATACTAATATTACGTACGTGTTATTACGTTTCAAGGATGTTCAGAATAGATACTTCAAAAGATGCGAAATTGACCCCTGAGTGTGGGAAAAGCAGGCACAAAATCGGCCCGAGTGGAGACGTCGTGTACATCGGCAGGTGACCGCCTTTGAAGAGAGAAGAAGGTTGCAGCTGGACTTAAAGCGTGATGACCTTAAAGCTAGACCACCTACAGCTATACCCCACAATTTAGTCAATGGTGTTCTGACATGTCCGCTTTGTGCTCGGAGTCTTTCGGCCAAAGTTGGATATGCTAGCCAGAACACCAAAGCTCTCTACATCCACACTAGAAAGCCATCGAATGCAGTCGCTGTGGCCGAAATCGATTAGATGGCATCATCATCACTATTATTATAAAGAGGCAAAATTTGTTTGTAAGTTTGTATGTAGGGTTCAATCTCCGGAACAAATGATCCAATTTTGTTTCACTGATAGATTGTTCATGGGTGCTATAGGCTATACATTATTTTAATATCATATTAGACGAGCTATCACAATTTTTACGGGCGAAGTCGCGGTCCTAGTGCTAGTGTACAATAAATGTTGATGTTGAAAAAGTGCTGATTCAAAAAACAATGTAGACTTTTGATAATTCTCCACGAGGAGAACTTTTAATACTTTTGATTATGTTAGCACGATTAATCGGGTCAAATCTCATAATCCCAATCATAACTCCCATTTTTGACATCGGAGGGCAAAGTTGAACCAAAGTTCATAAAACTGGACTTTGTTAAAGGTTGTCACATGTCATGTTGTTTGATGCTTTCCCCTTTAGTTAGGACAAGGGTACCCTCCTAACTTTACCCGCTAAACAGCTGACACAATGTTTCAGTTTTACCCTAAGCTCAGCGAGAAAAAAAAAGAATTCGGTCGTCTTTTGTTTCTCAGAATAAAGAAGGTATTTTTTTTAAATTGATAGGCTCGCGTTTGACGACTACGTCAATTGATGGTAAGCGAAGATGCGGTCGACGATTGTGCACGCTTGGCTAGAAGTAATATATTTACTTGCGACTTGAAGAATGAAGAGTCCTGAGACGTAAAATACGTAGCCGTATCAGAATACCAGCGCTGTGACGTTTTTTTAATGTTTCACCATGCTGAAATAGGGGCCTTTGGGCCTCGAACAGGACCAATTTCATTTCTTTTTATATTAAACTGATAATTTAATCATTTTAATTTGTATGTTTTGTCCTGTACGGGCTAATAAATGCTTTTTCTTTCTTTCTTTCTAAAATGAGGTTAAGAAAGTTCCTTTAACAAATAACATAACAACGTGCCTGTAATCCTTGAAGGCTTACGCAGGGGTGTATCTAAAGGCACTCCACCGGGAAGATTTCCGCTTGTTTTTTTTTCGGATGGGAAATCATCAAATGACTCCTCCCGCTCTGGGCGGAGCAGGAGGGAGTGTCAGACTTTTACTGACTAAAACCCATCCATGTTCCTTCATCACCCTTTGTGTTCCGGGGCCACGGTATCTCTTTCGAACAGTCCCGCAACCCCGGCAGGCATCGGTTCTTACGGACCCCTTCCTTTTTGCTGACTCTCTTTGAGGCGCGCGTGGAACACGAACGTGCCGTCGACACGGCCTGTCGTCATGAGGCGGACGGACGGTGAGCTAGCCCATAGCCCACCGTCCACAAGCCCGCGCCTACAGTGGCCGGGGGCCACGTGGTGGCCCGTGGAATCGAACCCAGGACGTCTCGTAGGAGTCACGCTTGCCTCCCCTAGTGCAACGCACTCACTAAACACATTACATAAAAAATAACATAACTTCTTTTTGCTCAAAGAGTTGGTTAGAGGTACCTACACGTTATAGCAGCGTACAAATTTCACAAGCAAACTTCAGCAACATTCTAGCCACTCGGCCATTGAATCATAAAACATCTAAAGTTGTAAACAAGTACGTCCAGTTCATCTGATGCGGGTAATGTTGAAGAAAGTCGGCTTTCATCCTTGAGAAACGTGCCTCGGGTAACAAACTGCATGTAGTATATGATTTTCTATTACTTTGCCCCGAAAGCCGCCGCCGTCCAACTTTGTCTTTTGAAACGGCCAACTTCTATTGTGCCGGCAAACGAGCTTAATGACCTATTTTGATTCGTGTATTGTCAGTTAAATGATAGACTTTTGGTTCGTTTTGTTATAGAAAATGTGGATACAAAACTTTTTTGTATTATTAATTAAGTGAGCGTAGAACGTTCGTATAAAATACTTTGAACAAACTATTAACGATTATTCGTAATCATTGGTTTAGGTAAATGTTCTAGAAATTCTCGTGTAGTTAAGTTTCCAATTAATTTTCTTGTCAAAATATTTGCCGGAAATGTTTACAGCTCAGCTGAAGTCATAAAAGTTTTCTTGCAGCTATTACAAGAATTGTCGCCACTATTTCTAATTCTATTAATTAATTTAGTATTAATGGCTCATGCTAAAATAAATTCTTACAAACGAAAATGATCATTCTTAAACACTGAATTATAAAGAGCTTAGTCTAGAGAAATCTTCATGTCTTTACACTTAGAAGTGTTCAATCAATTTTCTTGTCACAAAATCTACCGGATCTATTTTCAACCCCTCTCAAGTTATAAAAGTTCTCTTGCAGCTATAACAAGAACTGACACATCTACTCTTACAAAATAAAAGAAAAACTACAACCTATCAACAAAACAAACAAGTTATCGCCCCCGTCGTTACTCACTAGAATGCCAAGAAAGGCAATGAAAGCCTCGTCAATCGTACACAATACCATCAAAGGTCACCATTGCATGTGGAAATATCACAAAGATTTCTTGATTAAGACCTAAGTGAACGCCAATTTTCTATAGAAACCATGCACAAAGGACGTAAGTTATCAATCGCGGATTTAATAGCGATTATTGTAGAACACGCACGTCTAATGATGGTCAATGGTATGGTCATTGGTCAGCCATTTTTGTGCATTATTCATTGTTGAAGATTCCTAGAATTAATTGGACTTACATGGTACTAAAGTGGAAAGTGGCTATTCTTTTTCTTTATGTGATTCATATTATGGTTGTTTTTCAGGGTTCTTTCTGTAGGGACTGGAAAATACTTTACTGATGTTTTTAAAACAAGGCAATGTACAATGGCTTCAACAACAAAAGTCGATGCCGTCTAGTTTGAAGTTACGACTTGATGAATTTCTTACTATTTTCATAGAATTTTAAAACTGGGGTGTATAAAAGAGTCGGCACAAATGTTGGCACATACTTAGCCTTAGTTCGGCGCTCCCTGAGCACTGGACAATGGATCAACCTCGCTACATACCTGCTAAAAATTTAATTAGCTCATACGAACGTCGAAGAAGAATGCTGTAGTATGGCCTAGAATGAAATTCATAAAAGGTCATAACTGCAACATGTATCTTATTCACCAAGTGTCGCAGGAGGCCATTGTAAAAGTTTTACAGTCTAAATCGGCCTACAACGCTATCTGATTCTTTGAAAATTACAGACGTGAGGTTATTCATCATCTGCCTAGCCTTTTCCCGACTATGTTGGGTTTGGCTTCCAGTCTAACCGGATGCAGCTGAATACCAGTTTTTTACATAGAGCGACTGCCTATCTGACCTCCACAACCCACTTAATATTAGGTAAGTAAGACTGGTTGTCAGACTTAAGGGCTACTGACTACCTCCTCGACAGCCGGTGGAACTTCGTGGAGCACTTCCGACGTTTGGCCCCCAAACTGGAACGGACTGGGGCTGCCTTCAGGCGGCTCCTGCCCAACCTGGGGGGGCCGAACGCCTCCTGCCGGAGGCTCTACGCGGGAGTCGTGCGGTCCATGGCCCTTTACGGGGCCCCGGTGTGGGCGCGTTCTTTGAGGCGGCGTGCCGCCCACTACCTGAACGCGCCCCAAAAGGTAGTAGCCGTAAGACTGGCCCGGGGCTACCGCACGATTGCCCGCGAGGCGGCGAGCCTCCTTGCCGGATTGCCGCCATGGGATCTGGAGGCGATAGTCCTTGCGCGCCTGCATGAATGGCGCGCGGAGGCGCTACGCCGGGGGGAAACTCCGCTGCAGCGACAAATTGTCGCTCAGCGGACAGACTTCCGGCGGGATCTCATGGCGACATGGAGAGAGCGACTGTCGCAACCCCGTGCAGGGCACGCCACAATAGTGGCGATAAGTCCCCTCTTTGAGGAGTGGCTTGAGAGACGCCACGGCGTCCTCACCTTCCGCCTGACGCAGGTCCTCACCGGACACGGAGTGTTCGGGAGGTTCCTGCACCGAATCGGGCGGGAGGAAACGCCCGGGTGCTTCCATTGTGAGGATCGACCGGAAGACACGGTGGAACACACGGTGGAGGTGTGCCCCGCGTGGGCGGAGCACCGCCGTGTCCTCGAAGCGGCGATCGGCGGCGGCGACCTCTCGCGTCCGGCTCTGGTGCAAGCCATGGTCCGGAGCGAGACGGAATGGGACGCCGTCACCTCCTTCTGCGAAGCAGTAATGCTAGAGAAGGAGGTGGCGGAACGTGAGAGGGAGAGAACCTCTCAACGTCCCGGCCGCCGCGGGAGACGCCCCGGGCGTCGGGGGCCACAACCACGTGGCCCCCGGCCACCGTAGGCGCGGGCCTGTGGACGGTGGGCTATGGGCTAGCTCGCCGTCCGTCCGTCTAATGACGACAGGCCGTGTCGACGGCGCGTTCGTGTTCCACGCGCGCCTCAAAGAGAGTCAGCAAAAAGGAAGGGGTCCGTAAGGACCGATGCCTGCCGGGGTTGCGGGACTATTCGAAAGAGATACCGTGGCCCCGGAACACAAAGGGCGATGAAGGAACATGGATGGGTTTTAGTCAGTAAAAGTCTGACACTCCCTCCTGCTCCGCCCAGAGCGGGAGGGGTTATTTGATGATTTCCCATCCGAAAAAAAAAAAAAAAAAAAAAAGGGCTACTGACTACCTATATTTTACAGGTAAAATATAGGTAGGTATTTTACCTGTAAAATATCATCCTACATTAAACCCATAAAACATGCTACCTCCACAAAATAACACCTCATTTCCATAATGATCAGATAAAGTCATAGCCCGATTAGGCTGAGTTCTACCTATGCAAATTGAATTAAATTACCTAGGCCACGCCAAAGTAACGCAAGCTTGTACTTGTAGAGATAAAGTTTCAGCTCGTGCTTGAACACTATTCAGGCAAGATGCCAGCTAGTTTTTAGACAAGTAAATGTCAGGGAAGATAGTAACTTCCTTCATTCCTGTCTTTTAAAACTTAGTTAAGATGTTCTTTGTGGAACTTAGAAGTTAATTTCGTCTCTTACGGAATATTTTTAGAAGTGTGCGCGCTTTATTAGTGCTGAAGTGTCTGCTTCTTGGGAGTTTGGTCTTGGTTTTTCTCCGAATCACTTGACTTTATTCGCGAGATGGTTTGAAATCAAGTAAGAGGCTTTCGAAGACTGTCTGATGCGAAAACCACAAAAACGTGTGGGTGCGATTGCTTAGAATAGATGCTAAATTTAGAAAGACTAATTTCAAATACATACCACACGCGTCCTAACCATAGCGATTACTCGTTTATGTGTCACTTTTGTTCGGAAAACTCGTGACTTCACCTTCGGGTTCGCCGAAAATATAAACGCAACAATCGCATGTTCATACACCATATCGCTTTAGTTAGGACTCACGGTGTAGTGTGGTTGTCAAGTTCAAAAACATAAACACGTACCAACTTGAAGATCACAATAGCAAAAAGTCTTGAGCTTATTTCGTTGCGACACATGTAGGTACCTTTCCCCAATAAAATTGCTACACTCTAAGCTCTAATAACAAAAGTCGCGAGCCTTCTTTTATGTTGAACCCAAGTAATAGAAAAACAAAGCAAGAATTTCCTATGCTGAAGTAAAATAAAACTGTTCTTAACCTTCAAAAGTGTTCATAAACAACTTTATACGTCATACGCATACACGAATGTGTAATTTTACTTTTCTAAGTTTAATATCGTAAGTGTTAGGTGCAGCAATTAAGTTGAACAAGGACAAAAGGCTAAGTGCAAATGAAAATTGCCCACAGGAAGCCATTACAACAACTAATTACTAGGAAAACACTCCAAACATTCGTGTTCACTTCGTTCCACGTCAAAAACTTTCTCAAAACATTTTGTAGAAAATTGCATTCTTGGTAAAAAGCTGCTAGAAGTGTAGAGTACAACTAAAAATATCTTACTCTACAATAAAGCAGGGCAGCACATTAAATAGTCTAGCTTCAATAAACACAAACGTACACGTTAAAGTTTACTCATAAATAAAATCGTAAGACTATATGGGACTATTAACACATTAACTGAGCTTAGTGTAAAGGTGTAAAGGTCCTAACTCACCCAATGCAGAAAATTGGGTATATGAAGTTGTGGACTTGTCAAATTGTGCTTTATTAAGGACGAAGGCCAAGCCTGAGATGACTAAGCGACAATGGTGTCGATTTTGTTGTGTACAAACTAAACTTAATTTAGGCTATTGCTATCTTTTTCTCTCTAATAAGACGAGAAAGAGACTGACGTAATTTAGAGCTGTCAAATTTAGTTGGAACTAATATTTCCATACAAATGAAGGGTGCAAGTAAAAACATGTCGACTAAAAACACGGTGAAGCGCAAGGCATAAACTAGTTTGACATCTCTATCCTAGTTCATAGCTTTAGCCGTCCTTTTCTCGCACTTCCTTTTAGTAAAAGATAGCAATAGCTTAAATTAAGTTTAGTTTGTGCACAACAGAATCGACACCAATAAATGTCAATAACTTAGCTTTGTTTAACGTCTGGTTAGTGCCTACCATGTTGTCCAAAGTTTTTAAGCCGCCCATGGACCTCTGACTTGGCTTTACATGCCGTTGAGTTATATCTCTCAGGCATGCTGGTCCCAACGAAATATGTAGCTAAACTAGGTAGATTTTCGACTGAAATGCTCTCAAATTCTCTTTTCAGAATCGGGTATAAATCCATTATTCCGATAAACATGTTTGTGTTAGTTACCGACAGCCGTGTTTCCAGTTTTGACAGCCCTGTCGATTGGTTGAGAACTAACAAAGAGATATTCCATTCTGTATCGCAGTATGAACTGACATTGCAATCCGATTACTCAGTCACCTCCGGTTTCTGGACGTAAAAACTTCTGTAGACGTATTTCCTTTTACGATGTTGTTTTGTAACGAAATACTTAGGTAAAATAATATTTCGGTATTGTATTACAGAGTCTGTACGATAGTCAGTACCTAAATAGTCTTAAACCTACTAAAGCTGAACGTATCGTAGTTACGTATATTCTTTTTTAATCAGGGTTCCGGAACCATATGCTCGATAGTAACAGTTTTTGAGTCGATGTTCCCGTATACGTGCATTTCTATCAACGCGGCAACGTGACATTTCAACCGATTCAACTCAAGATTTCCTTAACTAGCAAGTATGTAACATAAACCAACAAATCGATAAGTGAATGTACATAAAACTTGTGCAACATTACTACGGTTTCTTCAATTTGTATTTCTAAGTGCAACACTTACTCACACCGCTCTGTAAAGCTTGCAGCTGATTAAACCTGGCTGTGCATTGGAGCAGACAAGAGCGGAGCGATGAGAGATGCAGAGCCAAGACAACATTTACCCATTGGATTTGAGAAAATGTATGTCTTAGCATATAGCAGCTTAGCCCGGAAAGCATCTCTTTTTTAGATGCGAGATGACTTAAACTCTTACCAAGAGGACTGGTTCGAATCGACGCGGGAAAAAAACCCCTTTTAAGGGGTTTAGGAGGCCTCTGCCCAGCAGTGGGACAGTTTTTTCAATAGTCACCTATTGAAAAAGAATACTCAGCACCGTGTGAAGCGGAGATAAGTTATATATATAATATCGAGAAAGGCTTGCAGACCTGCACGCAAAAGAATCTCATAGATCGATCAACAAAAGAAATCTGTCATTTTGTCGATTCTTCCGTCGACCAAACCCGTTTTTACGGTGGTCATGCTACGCGTGCTGTATAAAGCATGGCAGCATAAAAAGATTTTAAAGTGAAGCAGTGACCTGACAGTATAAGGTGACAACGGAGTGCCGTCTTTACATCTGTAACTGTCCACCACAGCATACTCCACCCAATTTCTTCGCGTTGAACAACTTGTCTCCCTCGCTCCGCTCCGCTTACCACTTAAGTGAACAAACAGCCTTACACTTTACTACTTGCGGCTCGTAACTCGAGACAGGACATTTCGGTTGCTAGTGTAAGTCCAGCAACTATTGCAAGTGACGTGCACTATTATTCTACTCAGTACTTTATAGTTCCGAACAAGTTCTCTACAGTTCCGGTTCAAGTTAATATATAGCTGCGTTTCAGATTTAAAATAAAATGGGAATAAAAATAAATATTTTTGTTGCATTAATTTATAAATTGGGTATTCGGTTTGTGAAATATGATTCATCAGAATATTATATGTTGTTACTATTTTCCTCTCGTCAAAGGAATTGGATTTTACGAGTAAGCCGGTAGGTATTAATATGAAAAATACCTATATGATTTTATTTGGTAGTCTGAATGCTGTTAAAGTAATTGGTATTTACAATTGTAAATACAGTACAAAGAGTTATCTGTATAAATAAGCCTAAAATAATATGCTACGTAATATACCTACATGTTTAAATCTAGAAACATTAACACGTGCATAAAATGTGTTTTATACATCGACTCGTTTTTTTGGTAGGAGTTTTTTTTTATTGTATAGATTTAGTGTGACACTATTTGTTTATACTAATGATATTAAATCAAAACTTCAATTGCAACTAATCAACATAGAAATCTATGTCAGTAAATTATGCTTAATAGAGTACTAAAACTAACTACCATAATAAGATGTTGTCGATGCTCGAAAATTACCATAAGTAGCAAATTATTCAGATTGTTTAACATTGAGAAGGCACAGAATAATCTAAAGCAATGATTCTATTATTACCACAAAAAAATATATAATTCATCACACCAACTCAAATTAACCACTAAGTAACTTTCACTGACAAAATTCCACCACCATTATGATTACTGAAACCAAAAAGTGACTAAACATTTTTTGGGCTATCATTCATCAGACGAAGCAATTCACTGATTAATAGGATGAGTGGGACAGAAAGTTCAATCAAAAGAGAGATATTTCTGCCATCCAGGTATCACAATGACTGGCTAAACATTTGTAGATAAACGTAGAATTAATTGAAACGTCAAGGGGAAAGAAATGATAAGTATGATGTTCTATGTAAATGGAACATCATACTTATGCTTTCATTCCCCTTTATTTTTTTCGGATGGGAAATCATCAAATTACTCCTCCCGCTCTGGGCGGAGCAGGAGGGAGTGTCAGACTTTTACTGACTAAAACCCATCCATGTTCCTTCATCGCCCTTGGTGTTCCGGGGCCTCGGTATCTATTTCGAACAGTCCCGCAACCCCGGCAGGATGCTTCCTTTCCCCTTGACGAATCTAACACTACAACGAAACTAACTTCCGCGTCGAAAGATGTTCTTGTTTATGTTTCGTTGACTCTTCTTTGCGTATCGATGACAATTTAAATTGAGCCAGGCCAAAATTTGGAGACAAGTTTAGCAATTTCAATTCTTCTTCGTCGTCACACTCTTGGCAGAGTGGTTGTGGTCGTCAAATCAGGGGTGGTGGCAAGCCTCACAATCCATCGCCATTCCTCTCGTACTGTGACTTTTCTTGTGCATTCGTGGAGTGGACCATTGAGTGCAGTTTTAACTTGGTCGGTCCAACGCATTGGTGACCTGCCGCGCGTCTTGTGCCTTCAACCTTTCCCTGCACTACAAGTCGCTCCACAGATGTGTCTTCTTGACGTGTGATATACCCAAAGAAAGTGAGGATACGACATTGGACGATGGAAGAAAGACGCTGTTTGATTCGCAGTTCCTGGAGGATTGAGTCGTTGGTTCGGAACTGTGTCCAGGTTATGCCAAGCATTCTCCTCCAGCACCACATTTCGAGGGCGTCTATCTTCTTTTTCTTGCTTTCTCTTAAAGTCCATGTTTCAGCACCGTAAAGAAATATGGGAAACACTAAAGCCCTGATAAGTCTCACTTTAGTGGCCTTCTGTGACAATTTCAATAGCATAATATATAAGCTCTTGTGCGGTGCAAAGGACAAGCAGAACAATATATCATATTGTTTGTGGGGCAACACCACTATGAATCTCCACTTGAACAGGTTTTCCTTGCTTCGGCTAACCTGAGTACGAAGTATATTCAAAGAGTTCTAGGTCAGCCGTAGCAACTCGTACACTGTACAGTGTACAGATGGTTTCTTCGACGACAAAGAGATTTAAAATGGAGCGGCCATTGAAAATATTGTCATCGGTATTGTCATACACAAAATTTTCATCTCAAACATTTTCAATTTTGACACACAAATGTAACCTGACAAGTGGGCGTATGAGCCTAGACGGACCGACTTGATACAAAGTAGTAACAAGTTGTAGATTACAATTATCTTCGATTTTTCGCGTCTATGGTTCGTAAATATTTGAATGTCTTTGGTTGGTCGCTCTTTAACTGAAAATCGTTTTAAGTAGGTTGTGAGAGTTCACTCTTCTCAAGGTAAACAGTTTTTTTGCATGACAGTAAGAGCACATCTAACGATTTAAAAGTTTGATTCAGGTGTTTTGTAAGAAGATTTAAATGGTATTAAAATGGGAGCTCCGTGACTAATATATCGCTTAAGAACGTCATTGCTTCATCCTATTACAATTTCAATTCAAATTGAGCTTGAAGCCTCGCTGCATTAGCACTGATTGGTTTCAATCAACTCGAATAATTCCATTCTAAGCTCTTTATTATTCCCTCAAGACTGTTTATTGTTGCGGTCTACAAAGAGACCAATGTTTAGCTATAAGACGTTTACGATTCAATATAAAACCTTTCACTCCGTTAATAGATCTACTAGGTATAATAAAAGTTTTACTCTAAAAAGGTCCTTCGTTCACAAAAGTTTTGACTCAACCTTACCCAAAGGACAAACTGATCCAACTTTAATTAGCAATTTAAACTGGAAGGAGGAACTAACCGATTAAAAAACAATAGAGGGATAATAAATGAATCTGTCTGTATGTGGAACGAAAAAAAAGCTGGTCACGGTAGAATTGTCTTTGTTCTGCTGATTGAATGGAAACCTTTGAGTTGAGAGAGCGGTCTTACTTTAAATGAGAGTACTGGCTGTCATAACTTTTTTCTATTTGTCTATGTGGGTCGAAATAACAAATTGTGGTGGAGTAATGTGTTTGTGGAGCTTATCTATTTGTTTATTGAAGAATTAGCGTGGAAAAGTGTTTTGAGGAGGAGTCTGAAAACATATTTTTTGACATTGCTGAATAACATTGTGTTGAAGGTTGATAAGATTTGTCCGTCATAAGATAAAAAAAAAACATTTTTGAATTTGGCGTTGTATGTTTCTTGGTATGCTAGTCCTTTGGATAAAACAGTGATTTAATTTTCGAATTCTTTTTCAGGATCAGATTAAGTATATTTTTTCAATCGACGAGTAAGTTACGACTCTGTTAAAACAAAATGCACGAAAATCGGGTTATTTAAAATATAAGTGTCCTAGTACATCTTCGTCTAGTTCACTTTCCTACTTAAAATAAGGTCTGCTTACCTACTTTCTTTTTACTTTTACGTCATCATCTAATCCAAGGCCTAAGGTCTTTTCCACCAATCAAGTACTACTAAAATTTTCATTAAACTTAACACACGTCGATCTAAGTTATACCGATATTTTACATAAACGACAATGTGTTTGCCCGACCAAAATTGAGGAAACGAAAAAGCTGTCCGCTGTATAAAAGCAAATTAGCTTTATTTTAGGGACCTCTAAATGCGTATTGGATATAACCAGTGAACTGGCCGACTCCCGAAATCTATTGAAGCTAATTTCAAACATGAATGGTTGGAGTAAGTGAGATGGAAAAGGTTCTATCGATTTTCTCACTCTAGCCTAAAAGGCTGCATTCGAAAATTAAAATTGACGTCTTAATACCGGGAGGAGTCGATTGTGACGCGAATAATTCATCGTTCTGGCTAGATTTGGGTCACGCTCTCAAGTATTGACGAGTTAGGGACGGGGTTTTTTGACACGCAGCCAACACGTTGTTTGCCTTTCAATTATTTATATTTTGTACGAACGGTACAAAAATGTACATAATTGAATAACTGTGCAATACAGAGGTTTTTATGTAGGTTACTCATGATTTACAGATGTAAAGATTTCCGGTTTTTTCTATTGATTATTTTTAGGTAAATCCAGACTCAAATGGCTGCTACTGAGAAATTCATGATGTTATAAACCCAATAACAGTTTGCCCGACCTGGGAATCAAACCCAAGACTTCGTGCTCAGTAGTTGCGCTTGCGACCATGATAGCAATAGGCCCCCCTATTACATGGGTCTATAACATAACTGTCGAAATGTGAGTGTACTAATAGGTACACCTCTGCTTACTTTTCGGGAATTTTAGGCCTCATGTTATGTTATTTTTAGGGGAACAAAAATAGCATTACTTTGTGCTGCGAATCAGGATGATAAAATTTCAACAATGTCTGTTGCGAACAGAATGGTAGCCAAACAAAAATAAACAAAACCACAAAAACGCTTTCAAAGCTGAAATGCACTGTCAACCATATAAAACCCTTTTTACGCTTTTCCGAACATCCCACATGTCATGTTTTGGAACCACAAAAACATTCCCTTAAGAGCAGTCTCGGAACAGATGTGAAACATGGTACGATGTAAAGTAGTACTCTTTATCTTGTCATAATAATGTGACTTATTATGAGTATGTTATTTTATTTGCCTGCATATCCACTTCCCGAACGTATTCCCTAAGTGGTAGTCAGACTTTGCTGTTATTAACACACTTTGCTGAAGATTTAACAATGAAGATGTATATTTCATTCAGTCCGCATATCTTTGTTTAAAAAATCTATAAGAAAAACTAAATAATATTATATCAACATTTTCCAGATGTCTACGGGAATCCATACACTGCCCAAAAAATGGTCCTTCGATCCGGATACCTTGTTGTGACTGTGATTTTGCGAAATTTGAACAAAAACCGTGTGATTCTAGTATAATCCTTTACTCATGCTTAAATGAATACAGAATTGAAGCATCTATCATTGATGCGTTCGATTGAGTTGAAGCGGGCGATTAGGGCATTATAATATTACAGGGATTTCATTGTCGATTGGCAGCTGCAGGCATGCGTTTAATATGATTATAGGGACTGCAAAATAATCGGTGTGTAGGTATCTGACGTGTACTTCTAGAAATCTAGATGAACAGACGCCCCACAGTATAACCAAACAGTAACTTATTGTCAGGGTCAGTTTAATATTGAAACTTCTCGGGTAATATGAAGTTAGCCTACAAACTCACTAGTTTCTCGTACTAACGTGATTTTGAACGATAGTAACACAATTATTCTTGGTGTCGCTCGAAGTTATACTCTCGCTACGGGAATACGTGAAATTCCAAACTTTAAGGAAATTTGATACACACTGAATAATAATATTATACCTGTAGTCCCCAAAAGATAAGACAGAGGTGTTCCTATTTACACCTATAAATTTGTCTCTGATCTTTAAGTCCCATATAAAAATGGGTGATCCTATTGATATCGACCGGGCACAAATCCTGAAGCTATTAGTGAATGCACCTCGAAATACTTACGATTATTGTCAATGGTATTGACACATTTCATTTAAAATCGAACAATTCAATAGGCATATGCATTCAATTAACGGTCGCTAATTTGAAAATAAGCATTAGGTAATGATGTGGATTCCAATACACTTCAAAGAAACTAATTTATGCAAAACGGAAGATACAACCGTAGTTAATAAATTTATAAGTGCTCAGTTCTCAGAACCGGTTACTTATCGAACGTTTGAAGTATTAGAACGGCTTCCGATTTTAATGACATGTTTTGATGTTCCTTGACATAAGTTAGAAGGTATTTTGTTTGAACAATCTTGAAACGAAACACATTGAGAAACTGTTTCATTTGATAAAAATATGTTTTTTTAAAGATATTTATTGGATACCCAAGATGGCGCTGTAGACCCAATGGCGCCAAAAATCCTTGTGCAGCTATATTACTGTTAATTTTCTGTAAACTGTCAAACCAAATTAGGAATACAGTCACTAACTTTAAAGATGATTTATTACTCGTAAAGTTATTGGGTTGTACAAATGATTGCAAACACAGCCTCAAATATCTTTTGTAATTTCTGATGAAAACACAACGTGATCAATACGAAACTCCTTCTCAAACCATGTTTTGGCTCGTGGCCAGAATATGCTTTGATAAAAGAAACGATTTGTGAGCTCATTAGCAGCCAGAGTACTAGTTACTTCATTTTTATTAGGGGCGACTTTTTGTTTTTACCGAGAATCTACCAATTGACCTTCTGAGCCTAAGATTTGACGGTCGGTACCTACTTTTAGTTCTTACAAGTGACCTATTAGTCTCGATGAAGTCAATCAGTATGTTTGTGTTATGTAGTGAGTATATACACTAGTGTGTGCGTCATTTATGGTTTTATATACTTTCCATGCATCCGGCTCGAAGGACCAATATTCAAATATAGAAACTTATGTGGGAAATGCTTTCTTATGATCCACATCAACTATTTTCAATCGAATCAAACACATTTATACACTATTCCCATGTCAGAGTGTAAAAAGTATCAATATCAACCACATATATTTTGCTACACGAATATTTTACTCCATACTTTCACGATCAGATATTCAGAGGTTAAACTTATTTGAAGGACAAAAAGATGTCAACAACTTCACCCACAAAAAGGGTGAAACAGAAATGAGATAAATCCCACCGGACTTTGCGACATGAAATATTTTGTCAGAGAAAAAAAACCATGGAATTAGTGCGGTTGGCATTTTGAAAGCTTAACCTTCCGAGATTATATTTACAAATTAATCTTGCTATCGACCTTTCTAAAGGCCGGAAACTGAATAAAATTCTGCAAAGACAAAGGCTTCATCATTCCTCTCACCTTCTCCGGTTATTATTAAAGGTAAGAATTCCTCGGTGTGAATACTTTGAAGTGACATAAAAATGTAGAACGTCGAATAAAATGTTAAAAGCGGTTGACCTTTATTTGGCGCTGCTCGTGTTCTCGCAGTCGTCTAAATAGTTTTAAAAATGGAATAGAAATTAATTTATTATTAGGAAACCGCAAAATATGCTCCACAACACACGGAGGTAGAAAAAATATCTTTTCACAAAATTACGAGGATATGAGGTTGCGATCCTTGGTGTCCTGGATTCTAATCACATGCTTAAATCCCGCTGATAAATAAAAAGGTTTACCCTTTTTTTTCCAGAGTAGTAGGTACTTGATTACCTTCACAAAATATAGGAGTACCATGATCATAGCAAGGGAATCTCATCAATCCCATCTACCTGTGGTGTCTAGGGACTTCTCGATTTCACACTCGTATCTGATCTGTACCTAGGGAGATTATTTATGGCGGAACAAATACGACTGACTACTTAGTACAGTACAGCTTGGCAAAAGCTTACCATAATGGTTCTATTTACTTATTAAAATAAAATATCTTAACTTCGTTGACAGAAAACCTAGAACTACTGGGCTTAGAAGCTTGAAATTTTGCAAAGGGGTTCCTATTATAAACGAAGCCAAGAAAGGATTTTTGAAAATTCGTCCCGTAAAGGGTTTAAGGGATGAAAGTTTGTATATAAATTTGACATTTTTGACTTTGGGAAACGGGCACTCGACTTGTGACAGAATTTCCTTTTGCAGGTCGCAAAAGAAACTTGATGAGTCACATCGTTCGAATTCTTGACTCCAGAAAGTGTCAATCGATTTCAACTATGTATGTAGTTAGTAAAATCAACACTCTTGTTTGAAAATGTGTATAGCATAAAATTAAATCCTAATTACTCATCACAACATCTTGCCTTTGATTTTTGCAAATCATCACAAATAAGCCATCAATCGTGTTTGACTTCACTAGTCACACATTATCTATACTAATATTATAAAGAGGTATCATTTGTTTGTAAGTTTGTATGTAGGGGGTAATCTCCGGAGGTAATGAACCGATTTCAAAATTTTTTTCATCATTAGGTAGCTACATTCATCCTGATAAACATAGGCTATATTTATCCCCGTACTCCCACGGGAACGGGAACTACGCGGATAAAGCCGCTGGACGTCCGCTAGTATGTTAATAATTACACAGTAGCAACAACGTCCGTAATATAATCTGAAGACAGATCTTAGTAACAGAGGCCATCAATCATTTCAGTGCATCTGTTACAACATGTCAATGGCACATATGCCATCAAATTCTATTAACTGGTAATGTAGACGTCATATGTTGGCCATCCGTCATCATCGGTTCATCTAACTAATACAATGGATTGGATTGGTTTAGACCAATATGTAGACACTGGTTCAAAAGGATTAGTAGATATATAAATACATAGTTGTAACCTAGTTTGAGACATTTACGTAAGCAAGAAAAACACTAGTTTCAAAAGGAAAAAAATATTAAGTTTGTACTGAAACTCAATTGAGTTCCAACTGTGAGAGTCTGGAGAAAAGTCTTGATAAGTATTTTAGAACCAAAAAAAAAATAAAAAATTGTGATAGATGCCAAAATCACAATAAATTATAGAAGAAAAACATGAAATTAAGAGAAGATTGCTCTCGATCGCTCAAATGAAAATTGCAGTGCACGGCCATACTTGATGATATAGATGGCATTGCTACTAGAAGTTTTTGAATTAATACTCTGTGTGCGATTACTTTAAAATTTATTTAGTAGATATTTTAAAAGTTGTAGTTATCGCTAGCTGTCATAACTATTGGCTGTGAAAAGTGAGAAAAGTACGCGATAAAGATAGATCTAGCTAATGCCACGTTTCCCTCGATACTATAAAATATAGCAGCTTATCCTTTTAAGTAAACGAGTGCAAGTTCAGTATACAATAAGTCTCAGAATTGTGAGGTCAAAAAGTTTTATGTTTCAGAGTGAATTTTAAAGAAGTGTTTCTAATTTAATAGCTGACGCCCTGAGGCGGTAAGCCGAGGTCGCGGCAAACCACGATGGAGATGGTGCGACGAACTAAACAGATTCAGTCAAAACTGTAAAAAGTGCGGGCACGCAAATGGCGTGGTTGATGGCAGAAATGAAGGGAGTCTTTTGTCGTGGAGATAAAAAAAAATAACAGAATAGGCTAAAAAAATACAGCGAAAAGAATATAGACGTGTGAAATTCTATTAACAGATTTATAGTAACAGTACTGTAGACTAAATATGTACGGGGAAATTCTGTTTGTTTTGACTGCATGTAGTTAGACATACATAATTATAATAATAAACACTGCACTGAATTATAATATTAGACCAAACATTTTACATGTGACGTGAATCAAAAATATTATCTGGTACAGTCCCTTTTGAATAACCCAACATATTTCAACATAAGTGGCAATAATGCACACACAATTTTACACAACAATGGCACATTCAAATCAGAAATGGACGCAAAAATCCCACTAGGCGCTACAAGGGAATATGAACAAAAAGAGTAATGTATGCTACCACATAATATGGTACGATATTATCGTTAGGGCTTTAGACTCTATGTTAAAAGTTTGGATGTTTCCAGTGTGACGTAACTACACATGTTCATGTCAGTGGTTGGTTTGATTGATTGATATACGCGTATTTTTTATCAACATTCTAGTTCTGTTTTTGAATAGTGATCGATAAGCTACACAGATAAGTATCTTCTGTCACTTGGACTTAAGTCCGAAATCAGACCTAATGGTATCTTCATTGTGCTGATTACTGTATGCTACAGACACAATCATTTGTGTAATTGATGAGGGAACCGAACATACAATCATTCACACAGCATACGTTCTAGAACGAAAAAGTCGAAAAGATGTGTTCAATTTTTTCGTTCTAGAACATGTGTTGACGCACTGGGCTTGTTTGATGGATTGTGATCCACACTCACCCTCAGGGAGAGAGAAGAAGAGAAAAGAGAAGAAGAGAGAAGGGAAACCTTGAAGATTCAATGCTTAATGCTTAATGATTAAAAGCTTACAATATTTTTCAATAAACCAAGCGGTTCGTGTAACAAAAATATCAAATCTGATAATGTTACGTAATCACCTAGAAACAAAACGCTTAGCCTACTTGTGTAACATATGGGCAAGCAATTTGGGAGTGCCAAGCCGGTGTTCCAGCCAAAAAATTATCTTGATTTGCAACTCCACACTCTTTTAGAGACTTTTTCGGTATTAAATGTTATTTTTCTGGCTCGACTTGAAAATGGATAAGCAGGAAAAAACACTTCCATAAGATAAAGTGAGACGTTTAGCTCGTTTAAAACTGCTTGGAAAAAACAATTGGTGACAACAGAAAATCCTTAAAAATCACCAGCAAAATACAAACTATTTTATGCGATGAAAATCTCAAATCACACTCCAAAAGGGGTTGAATTTAAAAAAAAAATCCTTGCTTTTTGCTCACCATAGTTGTCAAGGGAAGTCTAGAGCTAAATATGCTTGAGAACCAAAACGGTTTAGTCTGTGCGTTTCTTTGCTAATGGATTTCAGATGTTTATAAACTAGATTACGTTTTCAATATAGCTCTTGTAGTTTTTTACCGAAAAGATTAAAATCGAACAAGAAGAGAATTTAACATTTCAGATGAGAAAGTTCGAACAACTACAACAAAGATTCGATGAGAATGACCTACAATTGGTATACAACACACATTCCACCAAAGAAATAAAGAACATTATACCATTAAAGCCTTACACACAGTTGACTAAGATAAATACGCTACGGTGCCAGCAGTGCCAATATTTACCTACTTACGTTCCCTTCCGATTGTGGGTAGTCATTTCCGTCGTAAGTGAGCTCTTGGGAAGGACAGGCGTAAAAGGTGAAAGGTTTCCATGAGTTAATGTAAATGGAATTGCGTTCTAGGGAGATGACAAAGAAACTACTTTGCACTTTCATCATGGACTCAGTCAGAATTCAGTCAGTCAGGCAAAATGTAATGAGCGAAACTGCATTTTAGAACTGTAAAGTGTTAATGTTGTTTTGGAATCTTGGAATATTCATAAGTAAAGTTCACCTACATTATTTCGACCTTGTGGATATTGCAATTATGTATGAAATGGTTGTTTTTTCTTTTAATCTAGGGTATGATGGTCTAGGATCATAATAATCTGAATCAGTGCTCGTATCACGTGTTTGTGTCAGGGTGTTCCTTCCATCGTATTTGTATTACACTTCCAAATCGCAGCTGGACTTAAAGCGTGATGACCAGAAAGCTAGACCACCTACAGCTATACCCTACAATTTTATCAATGGTGTTCTGTCATGACCGCTTTGTGCTCGGAGTTTTTACATGAAAGAGCAGCACACCAAAGTTCTCTACTGTACAACTTTAAAAGCTCGAATGCAGTCGCTGTGGCAAAATCGGCTAGATGGCATCATCATCATCATCATTACACTTGTATTTAAACCTGTAAAGTCTCGTTTTATTAGTATCTGCTTTAATATAAAATTTGGATAATCCAAAAGAGAAAAATCAACCAAACCTGAATTAAACCAAAACTGTGGTGCTATGATTAATATTCACACTCTAAAATGTTTCTCCATTTTATTAGAAATTCAAAACTAACAACCAAAATAGATAAGATATATTAAAACCACTCTAACCTGAAACTTTTTCGTCCATAATAGCATTACTAACATGTAAGCCTCTAGACACAATAAATGTTGAAATAAAAACCTCCTAAAAGCTTGTCCTACGCACAATCACCAGCCGACTAACAATTAACCTTTATCACACATGCCAGACAAATCTATACACGTGTTGCTTTAAACACAAAATATACAGTTTTAGAATATGAACATCATAATGTGTGTAGAACACCTTTAACGAACCCGAGAGGCCGTGTTTTCCCTGATTTCTGCGATTTTTTTTAGTACTAGACCATACCTAGGAACCTTGTAGGTCACGCAAATAATTAAAGGTCAAAGTTCCAAATGTTTCACATACTTAAAATACACACATTAAAATACAAGTTTTAATGTTATTATAATTTTTCTTTAGATACATCCATGACCCGTGTACTATACAATATATATATATGTCGGAGTTTGTCAGGAATTTATTTCGCTAAGTTCGAGCTTATGTGGGCAGAACACGGGTTTCGTGCTATGAAAACACATTGGATGCGAAACACTATTTTATTTCGCATTGCACGGTTCGGTATGGTAGTTTCCATGGAGAAGAACCGGCAAGAAACTCCATGGTTACTCTTTTCAAACAGATACACTGAGTCTAACAAATAACTTGACATTACACTTTCACACATTAAGACTAGGCACAATGAATCGTATACAGTTTCAAGACGTCTTAACTCCGCTGCGATCAGACCCAGACTGTCTGCCTCGCCGCGAGGTGTCAACATCAGGACTCTGTAAAAGCCGCCATGGTAGGGAGTAGGTCGCGTGATGTCACCACTGGCGCGCTTTCGATTCATTCGCCCTTCCGTACTCATGACCGGATGCGACATATATATATATATTTTTCGAAATGGCATCTCACAGTTCAACCTAGAGAGCTGCTTAACCGGACAATCCTGTGGTTACCTTAAGTGTAAGGCCTCCAGCCAGGGCATAAAACTTACAAACTAAACGACTACACGCTAAGGGCACCCCCTGCGGGGTACGGGCCTCGGCTTAGGGCGTCGCTGGGAAAGGACAGCAAGGGGACAGGCTGGATCTGAGTGGTGTCATTAATTAGGGACTGATTTTGAACTACAGGCGCAGCAACGTGGGCTGGCACGAGCAAGGGACGTGGAGGGTTGGTATCGGGGCGTCGCGACGGGCCTCGACGGCGAGGACAGAATGACGGCTGTTTGCCTCTGTGCTTTCTAAGCGTATTAGTTTCCTTCCTGCTCTCCTGGAGGAGGGCAATAGCGTCATCGGGATCGAATACAATATATTCATTAGGCCAATGTTTTTAGTTCATTACATTCAGCGCTACCGTAAATCGTGATTTTTCACACTAAAAAAGAAGTTGTGTCCCAGAACATTTTTTGTGCGATGTTACTTCTAAGTTTGTGTACAGAATGCTAGGTTGACTGTCTTTGTGATTTGTCCTTTTACACCCAGTTTTTTCCTCTCATATTCTCTGATGCACAAAGCTGTTGTTCAAATCCAGGCAGGTATCAATGTACTTGTACGTTGTATATGTACTTTTCAAGTTTATCTTGAAAGATGTTTTTTACACCAGTAGATGCCATCGACTGTTGTAAAAAAACATCGTGAGTAAACCTAGACTATAAATATATATATTATATATATATATATATATTATTATATATATAATATATATTTTATCTATTTATATCTACACTATATATTATATACACTAATATTATAAAGAGGAAAGATTTGTATTTTTGTGTGTGTGTATGTTTGTAATAAATAAACTCAAAAACTAGTGCGCCAATTTCAAAAATTCTTTCACCATTAGAAAGCTACATTCACCTTGAGTAACGTAGGCTATATTTTATCCCCGTACTCCCACGGGAACGGGAACTTTGCGGGTGAAACCGCGTGACGTCGCTAGTTAATAATATAAGTCTGAAATCACCAACCCGACTTGAGAATGAACAAGTGCGGTGATCAATACTCATGCCTTCTTGGGAAGAGGGAAGAGGTCTTTGCCCTGCAGTGTGACATTAATAGACTTGTTTACACAACATGACACAGGAAAATATTAATTTTAAAATAGAAATATTTTATTTTCTATCCGACATAACAAAAAAATCATAAAAACATTGCATGCATACATTTTCAGGTGCATCAGAATTGTAAAACCAATATGAAGCCTTGTGACAGGATTTTACCTCGTACCAAATAATACTCGTGTTCTAATTCTAGGATTCATTTTCCACATTATTTTCCATAACCGTTACATAGACAGCTTCGTTTCACGACTGATACACATCCGTTTCAAAAAACTGCATTAATCCCACTCGTTCGACAAACAAAAAAGTTTTGATCAGCGAACGAACGGCCGTAGACGGATTAAACCACATTTCGATCCGTATTAAAAAGTCTTTTTAGTTTTGAACTTGGAATCAAATATACCTGCAATGTCCTTATTAAAAGTTTTCTTGGATTCAAATACAGGGTGTAAGGGAATTTAGTATAATTTTCATACCTAGATGACCGGTACTAGAAATTATTTCAGGAACGATAATTACAGGAATCCTATAAAGGAGACAGTTTTTTTTAGGCCCTCTTCGATGTTGCGGATATTCATATTACTTACACCAAAAAAAGTAACCATTTTATTCTAATAATAAACGAAAGATTACATAGAAACGAAACCGGAATCTTAAAATCATAACAAATAAGTTGTATTATGATATTTTTTTGCGAGTCAAATCATTCCTGTTGTGGTCAATGTCATTTGACGGAAAATACTTACGTAAATAGGGGCGTTTTTTCCGTTTACAAAAAGAAAGTACGGTATCCATTGGTACTAATATCTGCTTTAATTAAAATATAATATAATATAAAAAGAAATAATATTAAACTGTGAGCTTTCTAATGCTATTTTAGAGGTTTCCGCTAAAATCTTTTAGATGGTACAGAAAATCATCATGGCACGGAACGTTGTAAATTCGTCTTTTTGGTGGTTGACTGACAACTTCATTTGACATTTGACGTGTTATTGTTATTGTTTATTGTTAGATCCACGTTTTCATTTTCGAATTTCTCATCATTCCGGTAAGACATGGCTTAGATAATATTACCACTGTAATCTAGAAATTATAAGGAAGAAATCTATATACGTTTCATTAATATCTGTATGTCTGTTACAATTTTATGTTTGTGGCCTGTTCTCCAAACAAAAAAAAATGTCTCCTTTGGTTTGTTTCATTTATGCAATGTATCGTTATCTTATCAAAATGTATGTAGCGAACGGCAAGCGCGACGACGAGTTTGACGAAAAAAGTGAACAGCTGATTTCACGCGTCGTTCGTTAGAGTATTTCAACATCCATTGTTGTTTATTTTTATTTTAGCCGTATTCTTTTCTTAATTTTACATTGAAAAAGCAATAGTAACTGAAAAACGATAAAAAAAATGAAAAATTCCGGTGGAATATGATTCAAATATGAATCCAAATGCACCCTGTCAGTTTATTGAAGGCGATCCCTTACACCATGTATATGTATCTCTCGCATTGATTTAACCACGAAGGTATGTATGTTGGGATTGTTGGGTCTGTTTTACTGGAATCAGGTGTATTAAAAGGGCGTTCGCACGGATTACGGTAAAGTGTCAAATTGTATCCTCATTCATTATCCTTATCCCTTTAGGTAGCTCCAAATGTGTTTGTGAGATTCTGACTTATTTTTACTTTGAATTTGGTTCATGTTTTAAGGGTCGAAGGTGGATAAGGGTTATTTAGACCTTTGTACCTGAAAACTGTCTATTCTGAAACTCTCTCAACTGTGTCTAAAGTCCGTATTAAAATTATGTATGTTTTAGTTATTTATGTTATTGGGGTCTGTGTCGTTTGCACACGAAACCAGCATGCCTGAGAGTTAGTTCGGCATGTAAAACCGAGTCAGAACCCCATGGGTGGCATTGGAACTCTGACACCAGGTTAAAAACTGACCACACGATAAAGAAAGAATGATAGAACTTTCAAAATGTTTCGAATTGTGATTAAAAAAGTGTTAGGCAATAGACCCAGCTGGGTTGTTGTCCTAGGTTGTCTCAAATTAGGATGAGAAATGTTTTGTGCAAGTGGTGTTTATCTATAAGTAATTGTTGCGCTGTTATTTAATTTTAAGAATGAATTATGTCGCTGTATCCCGTGTGAACAATTGTTGGTAGACCTTATAATAAATAAATAAAAAAAAAAAAGTAAAGAGTTGTTTAACAACAAATATCTAGTTAATGTGACATTAATATCTCTAGCGACATGACCTACATAGATTACTAGAGACTAAACATTCGATATCCATTAGTGCTGCCCTAAAATAATCTCCTAGACTTGTGAAGCTAGCTACAAACTTCGGCGTTGAGTGACTAACATACATAAATACATACTTTGGTATATAAACCATAGATGTAGTTGTTCTGAACAAGTAATATGTATTCAAAACTAACCAGACGTCGTGTTAATTCATGAATAATAAAATAACGAAGAGACCTACAATCAGCATTGGGTGAACATAGGTTGAAGAAGAAGATTAAAATAATACAATTAAATCGGATCTGGTTTTCCACTTAGAAAACGCACTAATGAGTTGAAAGACGGAACCGATAAGTTAAAATTAATTATACAAATGGTTTTTAAAATGTTTAAGCAAACATGACATTACGCCTGAAATCCCGGAAGGGTTAGGCAGAGGTATAACTATAAAACATAAGTATAAGTGCTTTGACTTTTCTGGTTAAGAGGATTTCTCTGATTATTCTAATAAACTTTTATTTCTAGTGAGAAGTTCCCATGTCAAGTAAAATTTTATTAGGTTTATATTTTGTTCTGGTATATTTTTAGTAGTTTCCAGGATTTTTATTGAAAATTTCCTATACACACCTATCCCACCAGATTGCGATCCAATACGGAAAGGTGATATTGTTTTTATAGGAAGTAGTTTTGGTGTATGCTAATATCGCAATGGTCCAATTTCACAACTGGTGTATTTGGGTACAAAAAAGTAAAAAATATTATAAAAGTACGCGAATAACATCATAGTTATCTTCAGGTACGAGTAATTTTGCATGAGAAGTATAAAATCTAGCTTGTACCTCAGTGTGCAGAGATGATACTCAACCAAATTCGAGTTGAAACCATTTACATACAATTTTCATGCGAGCTCTGATATTATCATAAAACTATATACGACGCGCCGAGATTCAACCAGCGTCTTTGCAGTTTTATTTATTGTTTTATTTTTCGTATTTCCTAGCTTTATGCTTTCTTGAATCAGTGTTTTGCAAGACTTATCTTCACGCTCGTTTTAGCTTATAGCTTATGCAATGCTCCAAGGAGTCTGTATACTTTATACGTAGATGCACTAAGCAACGTTTTCCGTTTCCGGCGTTAGAACTGTCAACACCATCGTGACAACCACTGAAGAAATTAAGTGAATAAAAATAGTTAAAGTGAGCTTTTAGTTTAAACTTCGCCACAAAACACAGGCAAAATATCTGTGAAGTGACCATAGAAATTAGATTTAGTGTGATTGTTGGTGATCGCTGATAAATTAGAATAATAATATATAGTTATTGATTTGAGGTTATATATACGACAGACATTATCCATCGTCATCTGACATACAACGTCAACAAGACTGACGTTTGTGACACTGACAGTACAACCAGTGTTGCCAACCACCAAAATAAAATTTACTATTACGTTCCAACATACGCAAATACAACTTCATAACTATATAATGGAAGGTCAATTCCAAATATTATTCGACAAAATGAAAATTGCGATGCAAAGCCAAACGGCTGAATTGAAGGATTCTATCACAAACTCTATTATGGACAAAATTGATGAAAAGTTAATCCCTTTGATGGAAGAAAACAAAAACCTGAAAATAAAAGTAGAAAAATTAGAAAAAGAAATTGAGTTTCTGAAAAGAGTGGAGAAGAAAAATAATATCATAGTGTTTGGCCTGGAAGAAAAAGAAACATCAACTCTCGAATTACTACAGGAATTTAAAGAACATCTGAAACAAGATCTAAATATTATTATAGAAGATTATGAAATCAACAAAATTTATCGCTTAAGTACTAAAAATAGAGAAACTTACAAACCAAGGCCGGTACTATGTTCGTTTATAAACAATTGGAAAAAGAACGAAATTATTAAAAACAAAAAGAACCTGAGCAAAATTAATATCAGTGAAGATTACTCAAAGGAAGTGTTGGAAAAGCGAAAAACGCTACAAGCCAAGCTAGCTGAAGAAAAGGAAAAAGGCAATATAGCGTATTTGAAATATGACAAACTAATCGTTATACAGAATAAAAAGAACCAAGAAAAACGAAAAAGAGAATCATCCACCTCACCAACTGCTTATCACCCCTTATCACCCATTAACCAACCCAAAAAACAACAGATTGTAGCTTCAATCAAAGCAAACAGGACAAATGCTTTCGATATGATGCGGGGTAGGTCTAATTCTCTTTCAAATATATCTACTTCAGAAAAACAATAACAATTAATAATCGGCAAACGGAAACCAAAAACAACCGAAGAAACTGGCAACAAGGAAAAATAATACACCAACCTCCCCCAAGCCGACTGGTCCTCGTGGGGGAAAGAGACCACAACCCTCCAACAATAAGTGACAACAATAACAGCAAAAATCTAAAATCTATAGCGCAGCACTCGAAGTTCTTACCCTGAAAAGTGAAGAAAAGACCATAAAGAACTCATAACATGAACTCATAGCATGTAACCCACATCAAATGGGATATTGTTGGTATCAGTGAAGTGAGAAGAATGAGTGAAAATATCATATCCTATCCAGATTACATATTTTACCATTTATGAGACCCCGGGACTGCATACAACAAAATAAAAATAAGAATAAAATAAAAATCTTAAAACTATACAATAAAAAAAAAACTTAAAACTAAACAGAAAAAACACAAGAACAACACAACACAAGAAAGATACAATTGGATAGAAAATACTTTAAAAACCCAAAAACAAGAATTGCAAAAATACCAAAACTGAACTGAAAAAATGGCTAACAACAGAAAGGTACTACAAAACTACTAGAAGCGAGAAACCACTTAATTAGCACTAAAGATACATAGGACAGAAGAAAACGTTTAACAGAAATTAGTGAACAAATTAAAGATAGCTTTAGAAAGGACAGAAAACAAAACAGGATGGAAATTATAGAAAAATATAAGTAAAACGGGTGGAGTCAAAAAAGCATACAGAGAGTTAAAAGAAGTGGAAGGAGTGATGCGAAAGATCAGAATGGAAAAGGTTGGAGGAGGCCTTTGCCGATAGGCAAACAGATTGCAACAGATAAAAAAAAGCAGCAAATATTAGAATAAGTTTTAATAAGTTATAAGTTTGCTTTTGAATATTGTTATTAGGTTAAGTTGATCTGAATAAAGGCTATTATTATTATTATTATTATATACGACGCGCCGAGATTCAACCAGCGTCTTTGCAGTTTTATTTATTGTTTTATTTTTCGTCTTTCCTAGCTTTATGCTTTCTTGAATCAGTGTTCTGCAAGACTTATCTTCACGCTCGTTTTGGCTTATAGCTTATGCAATGCTCCAAGGAGTGTGTATACTTTATACGTAGATGCACTAAGCAAGGTACATATTAAATATATTACGGTAAATAGCACGTTGGGGAATTACCCGTTACTAGTTTCACCGCCTACTACGTTATTTGTGTTTGAACATGTTACTATGTGCCTAAAATATAGGTAATTTTTTTATACCAATGCACTGTAAAAATGGAATAGAATAGCATTCTTAAATTGTTTTTATTCTAATGCTCTTGGGAAAGGGCACTGGCTCTTGTAACACAATTTAATCACCTAACACAAGAGTCAGGGCTTCACCCAATTTGTAATCTCTATTTTGTGTAGTAAATATTATTTATGTAAATTGTATTGTTCATGAATACCTAATCTTTTCAACTGTATGTTTAGTTTAATGAAAAAATGATTAGCTATTTAATACCACTTCTGGACCGAGTTTTCTTTTCATTTTAATCTTTAAACACCAACGCTACTATACAAGTAGGTACCTATACATTTTTCAGTTCAGTTCTACATCACCTAAAAACCTTTCAAAACATAAAATAATCATACACGCACTCGCTATCTCCTGTCATGCATTATTACCTGACAGTAGGCATGGCGTGGCGAAGCATGCATAACGCCTTGATAGATGCACGATATATTGTGAACTTAGCCAAAATGGCGAACATTATTCATCTTTTTTCATATCATGGAAGGCATTACATCGGTTTGAATCGACACCGCACCGATAACGATCGGGCAATACTGACGAATGTTGTGTCGTAGAGTCAATCGATAGAAAGTACTGTACGTGGTATGGTAATTTAGTTTAGGTCTATTTTAATACTTACTTTTATAGATTTTGAAGGTTTTCTTGTTTAACTCAAACCTAAAAGCCTCGACCAAAGTGTCAGTCTATCTACAATATCGATTGTCAAACAGTTGAAATTGTTTAGAATTGACATGTGCCAATAAAATGTCACGTGTTTTTATACGCTTTTATTTTTAACAACTGTTTTTTTATAGTCTTTATCTCTGTAATATGAAAAATAAATACAAAATCTATAATACATACAACGTTTAGCTATTCGATGGAAAATACTAAAAAGAAATATAAAATAAAATGTGGAGAAAAATTTATTTAATTATTTACACTTCTACAAGAGTAATACGTATGCGGACTTAATGCCACAAGGCATTCTCAAAAATGTATTTAATTCAATTGCATCTACCTGATCCCATTGAATTTTCAATTCCTCAGGATCAGCTTCGAAATAAAATGTAGAACTTGTTACTAGATCTCAAGCACTTGGACAGTGGTGTCAATTTACACTACCTAGTACCGATAACATTTAGCTCTAGGGTTAAACGAAATCGATAGTGTACTGTAAAAAACTAAGGGTGGGTTAATTTAATCGGAATCAGAAAGTATTGATTCTGATGTTTATAGTGACTTTACTTAGGAGTGTTAAAACTAAAATGATAACGATGTTTTAACCGAGAGCGTAATATTGTATTTATTTTCCCCCCGGAGTTTTTATCAGATGCGTTAGGAGATCAGAATGAATAAAAAGCATATAAGCAAGGTATGCTATGCTTATATGCTTGGTGTGGTATGCTTATATGCTTTTTATTCATTTTATAGAAGTGTTGATGCGTGCGTTGTGTAAATATGCTCAGCAAAACAAAATCCAATTGCAAAATGATAAAAAAATCTCCGCAAGGATATTAAATGCTATAAACAATATCCCTGGCACGCGACTTGGTTCTTACAGTACAGTTCACGAAAAATCAATATTTTAATAACGGCACACACACAGGAATACCTCAAGATTGCTGCTCATAAAATCATGAAACTTCAGGTGCAATTTTAAATTTGTGTACTCCGCGTAAATGCGGAGTATGCACTTAAGTATGCATTGTTTCCTCATTTTGTGGGCGTAAAGCCGCTTGAACCCGCTTCAAGCCACATATGGTAAAGACGTTGTCGATTTTAAGATTAAATACACGCAATTTTAGCCCCTCTGTCTTCGAGTTTCACGCTGCATTTCCTTTGGTTAGATTTACGATGAGCGTAGCACGATAATCCACCTTCATTGCTGTATTTTATGCGGTACTTACTCATTTCCGTAGTTGACTCTCGACGATTTTAGATGTCAGTAGTAGAAAAATATTGGAGTACTAAAATTTTTGAGTAGTATACACGGTGTATAAGACTTATACGTTTTGACCGTGGGCATTGAACTTTTGAATGGATACGCATTTTTTCTAAATAACCAGTTAAAACTTTGGTGTGCTATAATCTAGAGTCACCATGTCACGCCATGATGTTTCATCGATGTACAGGTGGAGTATGGTACCGATAAGAATGCAAAACATTCTTATAACGGCCCATTGAAGAGGTTTCATTGAAACCAACGTTACTACTATAAAGACTATTGTATTGAATCAAAATGACAAACGTCAATGTCAACAAGTTTATACTATTGACTTTAAATCAAGGTAACAGACAAAAGTTTATTGACACTGTAAATCGTATTATTTTGAAACCGAGGGCGGAGTGTGTGTCATGGCCATTTTGTTTCCGTCACCTGTAACTATATTATTAGAAATCATAATGAGATTTTTTTGCATGGCAGCTAAATAATTGAAACTTAATTTTGTTTGGTGAATAGATGATCGCTAGTGGTGTTAAATACAAGGCGAGCCATTTTAAGGGACAAGCCCGCCACACTATTCCCAAACCACTGTAAGTCCTGAAAGCCAGAATCAACAGTGGCGACCACCAGAAAAGCGCCGAGACAATGAAGCTGGACGAAGTCCCAGAGAATGAGTTTAACTGTCTTGGATCCCGCAACAAAATTAATCAGAAAAGTATAGCGGAGGAGTAGGAAAAATATCGTAATTTCCACTTCCCTCCATATTAGCAGGAGACAGAACGAAACAAGGCCAATAGGCACAAAGGGACGTCTACAACTGGGATAGGCGCAGTTGCCTAGCACCACGGATAAATATAAACATTAATGGGACCTAAGTGTTGTGAGCAAGGTGAGCCTGTCATCAACCAGGCACACATCCAGATTCTGTGCTGCAACCAAGAAACTCCTGATGGAAAAACTGAAAAACATTTGAGAACTGAACCCCAGTATTTCGTGCTAAGCAGTTGTAGTACAATCACTGACAACAACGAACATCGTAAAGCTTTATTAAGCGTCATTTGCTCCTATAAAACTATTAAAACCACTCTGATCCGGTCCTTATTTCAAATGACATTGGAGCCTATGAATCCGCAGTCCACGAAAAACAGAGGCACGCGAAACAACAGGTTGTTTCCCAATGAATTACTAATATCCAGTACGGCTACGTAAGTGTTAATGCTGTGCAATATAAATAAGGTAATCCTCTAGACTCATCACTCTGAACTGCCGAGCTAAATTATTTAGGAAGGAAAAAGAATCAATGTGTGTAATGGCGATGAACTGATTTCTGTTCAGGTAGACTACAAATTAGTAACTAAGGAGGTGGCAGGAATGGATTGAGTTAGCTAGCCAGATGGATTGGTAACAAAAATGACACACACACACACACATGGGGTCATCACAATAGACATATTAAAGACAGTAGGAATGGAACACACTAGAGAAAAGAAGATTATACGGTAGAAGGCAAATACTCGTATTTTTCAGATATACACCTACCAATGCTTGTCTCTGCATCACAGACAGCTTGACTGATAGAAAATGCCTATAGCATTAAGTTCGCCTCTGTACTTTGTGCTTGAAGTATTAAATAAATAAATACATATTCACTTGAAATTCTGGACACGTCTGTCAAAGGACATATGGCTGGACATATGGAACAGATTCGTTCAAGAGTTAAGCCTATGAACATGTTACCAATTACATTGTGGCTGTAACCAGGTGGTGCAAGATAGCAGCTAAACCAGATTGTATTTGTGAAAGGGGTTAATCGGATTCTAAGGCGCATCTTGGAAGACAATGGTTTAGAAATGAATGGTCGTCGACGGACGTCTGTTTTGTCACGGTAATATTATGATACAGTAGTGTAACTCGGCCGCATGATAGAAATAAATGCCTACAGCCGCGCGGTACGTAAACATGCGTTAGGGCTGCCCGTCTCCAGCATTTTAATTACATTTGCCTACTTTCTGTTTCTATTTAGTTTTGTGATTGTAAATATCCTTTTTATATAAATAAATTAAATACTTTGTATATTGAATAGGAAGTGTTCAATAAAAATGCGTGTTGTTTTTTTATTGGTAGATTTAATTAAAAAAACATGTTTTTGTTCGAAAAACAAATCGGGCTTATAAATTTGCGACCGAAAAATATTTGCGCCTCGACTGAGTCGTACGAAATGCTTTATTGTTAAATTTTAAAGTATAGGCACCGAAGTTTTAACACAAGCGTAAGTAGGTAGGTACCTACCGTATCATGATTCATTCAGAACCGCATATAACTACCTATTTCACTCGTCTCAATAACTTTCCGTTACTCTATTCGCTTTATTTATTAATCCAAACACCTTTTTTTTCGTGAGATAAAAGGAAATACTTATCCATTAAAAAGACACACATTATGTATCTACCAACTAGTAAGTAAAATGATTTTATAGTCTTACCTTTCAGAGTTTCCAGGTAATTTAAAAAAACTTATGTCTGGATGCGTTATTGACGAATTCATACAACCAAAAACAGCACAATATTTCCTACTCGTCATATTAACTGATTTTTAGAGAAAAAATCGCGCGCTTATTGTTAAAAAAACAACACACCGTCCGTTCGACACTGCGGTACAGCCGTGACTGTCTGCGCCCCAAGTGCACCCTTAGATCGAGGCGCGTAGGTATAGCTCACGTTTCGTCCGTTTCTATGAAGTCAGAATACTGTATCATAATAGGTTCTCTATTGTATTACCTAACTTTTTTATTCATAATTTAAAGTGCCATAACTGTTTTTGTCCTAATCATCATTTGTCCGAATGATAACTTACCCGAACTTAATATCACATAATATCACATGCCATAAAATTGAAATCCCTAAGTACAATATGCTCTAAACCCGTTTGTCATAAATATTACAATCAATAATATACAAAACACTTAAAATCGTTTTCAATAATAGTTATAAATCCAAAATAAAAAAATAAAATGTTTAGATCTTAATAATATTTTTAAAACAAACCGGTATGTTCCCAGACGTTCCCAAAAGGGAACAGAACATTGTTATTTTAATTGTGTACCTCGATTGTGTATCGGGTACCTACAGTAAAGTAAGTATTACTTAGCTTTTGCTATGCTATGAACTTCTCTCAACACAACACATTTTTATACAATACTAGCTGTTGCCCGCGGCTTCGCCCGCGTGCAGTTCGGTAACTGTCCCACTGAATCATACTAAAGGGATAAATAGTGTCTTATATGTTAATCCAGGTTGTAAAATATCTATGTGCCAAATTTCATAGTCATCACAATTTATTATTATCATCACAATCACAATCACTATCACAACCACCATCACAATCTTCAACTCAACTCCTCAACTTACTACCATCATTATCACAATCATTATCAAAATCACCATCACTAACACAACCACCATCATTATCACAATCATTATCACAATCACCAACACTATCACAACCACCATCATAATCACAATCACCATCGCTATCACCATCACCATCACAATCACCATCACCATCACAATCACCATCATAATCACCATCACCATCACAATCACCATCATAATCACAATCACCATCGCTATCACCATCACAATCACCATCACAATCTCGATCACAATCACTATAACTATGACTATCACTATTACAATCACCATTACAATCACCACCACAATCACTATCACAATCATTATTATCGTAATCAAAATCACCTTCATCATTGTCACCATCACTGTCACAATCACAATCACCATCACCATCGCTATCACCATCACAATCACCGTCACTATCACAATCACTGTCACAACCACAATCATCATCACAATCACCGTCACCATCACAGTCACTATCACAATCACCATCACCATCAAAATCACTATCACAATCACCATCATCTTTATCAAAATCATCATCATCGTAATCACAATCATCATCATCGTAATCACAATCATTATCACAATCACAATCTCCATCACTATCACAATCACTATCACCATCACAATCACAATCACAATCACCATCACTATCTTCATCACAATCACCATAACAATCACGATCACAATCACTATCATCATTTTAGCAATCGTAATCTTAACCACTACCATCGTAATCACAATCATCATCATCACAATCTCCATTCTCGTCATCATAATCATTATCATCGTAATCACAATCATTATCATCGTAATCACAATCATTATCATCGTAATCTCAATCATCATCATCTTAATCACAATCATCATGATCACAATTGCCATCACTATCACAACCACAATCATTATCACAATTACCATCACTATCACAATCACCATTACTATCACAATCACCATCAAAATCAATCAATCAATCATTATCAAAATCATTAACCTCGTTATCACAATCATTATCATCGTAATCACAATCATCTTCATCGTTATCACAATCACCATCACTGTCACAATCACAATCACCATCGCTATCACAATGACCGTCACTATCACAATCACCATCACCATCACAATTACCATCAAAATCACTATCACAATCACCATCATCGTTATCACAATCATTATCATCGTAATCACAATCATTATCATCTTAATCATAATCATCATTATCACAATCTCCATCCTCGTTATCACAACCATCGCTATCACCATTACAATCACCGTCACTATCACAATAGCCATCACTATCACAATCATCATCATCGTAATCACAATCATTATCATCATAATCACAATCATCATCTTTATAACAATCATCATCATCGTTATCACAATCATCATAATAAATCAACAATAACCCTGTATAGAAGTCGAATCCCCAATCTTCTGGATCTCAAAATAAATGCCATTTTCGAAATCAGCACCCCTGATAATCTCGGTTTCGACACCCATATTGATTTTTAAACATTTCAACCCCATCGCACCCCAACAGAGAATGATGGTAATTCAGGTCCACCACATTAAATCTTAAAATCATTGTTTTTGTAATACACCCGACCCAATTCACCATACAAACAATACCTATGTTGAATTTCAGGCTTTGTTACCCCATTTCCCCCTTTAGGGGTTGAATTCTGAAAAAACCTGAAACACAAATGTTAACTCATTTATCGATAGGAGTTTCCTGTTAGGTTTCGAATAAAGTAGTCTAACTAATCTTATTTCCCCATGTAATCTTTGGACCCCCGTTTCAACCCCTCAGGGGGTTAATTTTGAAAAATCCTTCCTTAATGCACCCCTAAACCTCATAAAGAACCTATGTGCCATATTTGGAATCTCTAGACTCAGCGGTTTGGGCTGTGCATTGATTTTTATACTTTGCCACCACATTGCCCCCTCTTAGGGGTTGAATTCTGAAAAATCCGGAAACCTCTTTCTACTCATTTATCAATAGGAGCACTCCTGTGAAGTTTCGAATAAAATAGTCTAACTAATCTTGTTTCCCCATACTAACTTTGGAGCCCCGTTTAACCCCCTTAGGGGGTGAATTTTGAAAAATCCTTTCTTAGTGCACCCCTAGACCACATAAGGAACTAATGTGCTAAATTTGGAAACTCTAGACTCAGTGGTTTGGGCTGTGCATTGATTTTTATTCTTTGCCACCCCATTTCGCCCTCTTAGGGGTTGAATTCTGAAAAAACCTGAAACCCGTTTCTACTCATTTATCAATAGGAGCACTCCTGTGAAGTTTCGAATAAAATAGTCTAACTAATCTTGATTCCCCATACAAACTTTGGAGCCCCGTTTAACCCCCTTAGGGGGTGAATTTTGAAAAATCCTTTCTTAGTGCACCCCTAGACCACATAAGGAACCTACTTGCCAAATTTGGAATCTGTAGACCCAGCGGTTTGGGCTGTGCGTTGATAGATGAGTCAGTCAGTTTCTTCTTTTATATATTTAGATTGCTCTTATGAAATTTGTAAGAATTAAAAAGTAGAACCATCATATCGCAGAAAGTTCATAGTTAGAATCTTCTTTTGTTTTGGCATACATTTCATATAAGTAGCCACTAAAAGGCAGAAAATCAATCAATCAAACCGTCAATCATTATAAAACAGTTGAGTGTGAACATAATTATGTGGATTATATTTTTCCCTGTAATAAGTATGCAAACATGCAAACAAACATGCAACAAGCTTGCAGCAACCATGCAAGCACGCATACAGTATGCAAGCAACCATGCAGCATGCAAGCGAGCAAGCAACATGCAGCAGGCATGGTTTCTGTCACGGCTCCGGCGCTGCGGAGCTCCGGCGGTCCCACGCGAGCTTATCGTCGCAGATGTGTTTAACGCTCACCACCGCAGCTTCGGCTTGCTGGCCGGCTTCGCCGGCCAGCCTCAGCAGCGGCGGCGAGTGTTACAACCACCTGCTCCTCAACTCGCGGGCCGCCTCGCCCCTCCGCGCCTACGCGATTTTAAATTACACTCTAGGGGTAGGGCAGACAAGACTGCGTGGGGTCGGATTTACAGCGATTCATTTCTGTCACTAAAACCTAATTTTTAGCAAATGTTTTAGGACCAAAACATTTATTACACTTATATGGACATTAGGAATAATACACATTATATAATATAATACTTAGGATAATTGACTTTATGGCATATAAAATTAGAAAATTCAATTACTATAGTATTCGATATTATGACAGAACAGTTTTAGAAATAAAGATAATTATGTAAAACAAAATTTCGGGATTTTGAACATTATGGTAAATGAAGTTTATAGCAAACGTTTTATGGATACTGATTTTCGGACAAAAATTTTTAGGAGATATAAGGGAGTACCATCATAATACTACTGTGGTTTTGTACTGTTCGCTAAGACAGAATTGGTTAATATTGTCTAGAATGTACGACCATCCTTGTAAAATGAAAGGAGTCGTTCAGCAACTCGTCCCACAAGCCTATGGCCCATTTGGGACGAGTTGATGAAAATCAAAATAAATAATATTTTCGTTGTGCAACTCGTCCCACGTTTCATTTTGTGTGGAACTTTAAACTTTATCAACGTTAGGTACAGTTAGGACGACAAGATTATAACAATATTTTTTGAATTTTTAATTCAAACGAAGATTAAAGACAGGAGAGTGCCAAAACAAGTGACAATCGGTTTCAAATGTTGCATTTGTTTTTTTTTATATTGTCAATTTTGCTATTGTTACCGGGTTATTGTACATTCGTCACAAAGTTAATTCGTCACATTTTTGTAAACTCCATACATTGAAAGTATATTCGTCACATGCATAAAAACTATGTGTAAATTCGTCACAAGTCTTCATAGGTACATAATTTACTGGTAGCAAACAAAGTTATTGGTTTTTAGCGCTCGTAATGAAAATGATTTCTAAAATCTTTCTTTTCTCCTGCGCTCCTGCACATGCTATCACACGCTCGCTCGCTCGCTGTATCTATCTTTTTCTAGCCGTACTGCAGTAGCGGAGTAAGGCGGAAAGGCAGCCACTGCCATTCTTTTCGAGGAACCTCAGCCCTTCGCAGAGGAAGTACAGCTCGTACGATCGAGAGCTGTTGGCAATGTACGAGGCAATCAGGTCCTTCCGTTTCATTCCGCAAAATTCGAAAAATCTGTTTTTTCGGCCGTTTATCATAGATAAACGTTAGTAGTGGATTGTATTCATTAGAAGCAAAACAGAAAAAAAAATGTTTTGGAGTATGCTGTTTGAAAACGATTTTTATGACGTAAATACTGTTTCAAGGCTTGTACTATTACTACTAGCGATAGACTTGACTGGGGGAGGTTCGGAGAGGTTAGTAGTGGAAGATTTTTTTTAGTATTTAAAAGAAAATATTCGAAGCTCTTAAGTTGAGTCAAATTTATTTCGGAGCGATATTTACTGGATAAAGTCTGTTTGAAGATGGATACGATTACTACAAACGTTAGAATATTGACTGAGGCGGGTTTGTAGTGGAAAAAAATTCGATAGTTACCTAAGTAGTAAAGATACAAGTCGATTAGAAGCTGAAGGCAAATCAACATATTGCAATAAATATATCTGTGATTTTTTTTGTAGCCGTAATTTAACATTAAAAAAACGTGATTATTACTGTGATTTAATTCTCTCTATTATTTTTCTTTTTTTTTTAACAGCAGTTTATTTTTTATTTTACAAATTACTTAAACATTTATTTGAATTCAGCCGCCAGTCTCTTGGGGACATTACCAGTTGACAGTGTTGAGGAGTGTTTTGACGCCATTTTTTAAGTTTTTAGTTTAAGCTAGTTAGTTTAGTTTATTAGATTTATAATTGTAAATAATGGGTAGGTTAGGTACATACTTACTGAATACAAATAAATGTTTAAGAAATTTGTAAAATAAAAATAATGTTTTTTCTTGTAATGTTGTAAGCAAATCAGCCACTTGCAATACATGTTTATTTAGGATTAGGCGTGTCACGCAGGTCACGCTGTCCTTGACAACGCGGCCTGAAAATTGAACAAAACCAGACAATATTAGCGTATATTTTAGCTGTAAGTAGAACTGTGATTTATATGTGAATTTCTGTGATTATTAAAAATAAATAAATAACGTTATAATCTACTTATTGTTTGATTTTTCTGCTATCTATACGGAAATAAACAATATGGCGGTTTTTCCTTCATGAAAATAGAGTTATGGCGAGTTTACACATACTTTTTTTCGTGGCGAATTAACTTTGTGACGAATGTACAATAACCCTTGTTACCTTGCCTAGCCACTAGAAGTAGGCAATACTGATTTGAGGTTCACTTCGGGGGAGGATATATCCCGAGATATCAATATTAATCGATCGTAAATTGTCCAAGCAATTAGAAAAAGATTTGTCGCAAAATTTTGGTCCCTTTTATCTCTCTTGTGGAATTGCCTTGTAATTTATTAGAGCAAAATCCAACCCCCTGCAGAATAATAGCATTAGTTGGACAAGTTCTTTTTCTGCTTTTAACATAAAGTATGAGTCTTATCAGATTATTTTTTAGCAGAAACAAATTGCAAATCCGATTCAAGTGTACGTAATTGTTGAAAAAAAAATAGAAAATTTTGTAAAAAAAAAAATATTTGATTAGTGTTAATGAGTGAGTTGGGTCATATTGTGACTAGGACTGTTTGTTTATTATCGACGAACCACGGATTGTATTTTACTTCAATAACAAAAATTCCCAAATACATTATAACATTTTCCCCTCAAAAAACATTATTTGAAATTGTATGGTAGACTGTGCTGCTCGTAAAACGGCGTAAAAAAAACTACACGACTCGACGACTCGACGATCCTATTACAAAACTGGTACAAAATCGAAAAAAGTATAGAGACTCCAAGTATAACTCGACACTCGCCTGGGATTCGTCTAACAAACAAAGCAAACAAATTTTCGGGCAAAAACTGATGCAATATGTGGGCTTCACTGAGTACATACAAATTTCTTCTGTAACGTAAAAAAATAAATGTTTTGCTATTTCACACAATCTGAATAAAGCCTCAAACGTTTACAATTCAGAACTATTTTAATACTTGTATCTAACTTTTCATATAAGGTGCTTAAATGAGAATATTATTCAGGCGTTTTAAATTGAGTCGTTTCAACATGAAAGTGAATCATCAAATGTCGACCGTGGTTTTAATTTCTACGGTGGTTTTAATTTCTACGCTATAAATCAATTTGGATGAAATATTTTCATGTTACCATAAAAAAATGAAAGTAAATACAGGCTGTCTTTTCGAAATAATGACAATTTATTGCAGGTCATTTGCTCTGCACTGCACTGTACAAATTAAACCAACACAATTATGTTCAATAAAACAGACCACATGTTGCTGCCCCGAAATGTTTATTCACAAAATTATTAGCTGATAATCCAAAGTTTGTTACTGTTCGGTCGTTTATTCCTTTGGCTTTAACACTGTGATCCCACAACGTTTCGTTATTTAATTTATTCATTGTATCTCGAAAGCACTGAGTTAACAAATTAAATCGTTTTAACGGCCATACTTTAGTAATTCTGTTATACGGTAAAAACGTTGGCGAGCTTGCGAAGACTCGGTGCCGCTGATTTATTTAGGAGCTCCCTAATAATTTGGCTTGCTTATTATGAACGTAATGTGTACGTGGGTGGTGCTTTAATATGGTATAACCAAGGGGCAACGAATTTCAAACTGTATTTAGCTGTTGGAGTTTTAATTGAAAAAATAATAAGAAACAGAAGATGTCAGGTGGTTGCTCCATGTAAAATGGTATTAAGTTTCATCTTATTAGAAAAGACCGGACAGATAATAATGAAATATTGAGACAAAAACTTGTCCGAAAAAGCCATCAGGCAAACCTAAAAGCGTTTCATCTCAATTCCTTTGATCGTACTCGCACGTGTGACAATTCCAAATTGCTCGACGAAGTTCAGAAAAAGTTACTCGGTCCGCAACGGGGTTCGTTCCAAAGAATCAGTTGAACCTTAACAAATGGGCAGCCATAAAAATAAATAAAACTTAAGGCGTAGGCCGATTCCTATCTGGCCCCTCTAAGGGAAATACGGGGGGTCAATTCGCTCACAACCTCTTCTAGTTACATTCTCGCCCGATAATAGATCTTGCGTGAAATATGGATTGTGCTAAATTGGGATATTAAGTGCCTTATTTTCGTTTAAAGACTAAGCTTACACAGTGTCCATTTTTGGACCACTGAGTGGAGATAGGCACGTCATGTTATTATTCGAGTCATTGGCATTGGTGGTGTATTTGAGGGCTTATAGTGGTTAATTTGTTTCAATATTGTTTCAAAACCAAAGTTTTGTCTGTAGTTGGAGTAATATGAAAAAGCTCGCTTATAAAACTTTGAATACCTCTCAGGCAGAGAATATTTATGAAGTAGTTTTTAATTCCCCATATTTCTTTACGCAGCTGAAACCTGGACCTTGCGAGATGTGGAAAGGCAGAAAATAGATGCTCTGGAAATGTGGTGCTGGAGAAGAATGCTTGGGGTTTCGTGGACCGAGTTTCGCACGAACGTCTCGATACTTCAAGAACTCGGTATCAGGCAGCGTCTGTTCTCGATAGTACAATCTCGCATCCTGATATTTTTCGGACATGTTTCCCGGCGTGACAACCAGTCTATAGAACGCCTTGTCGTCCAAGGGAAAGTAGAAGGCACTAGACCGCGCGGAAGGTCACCCACGCGTTGGATTGACCAGATCAAGTCTGCCATTGGGGGTTCAATTAACGAATGCAGCAGGATGACCTCTAGCAGGCAGCGGTGGCGAAATGTCGTGAAGTGCATCACATCTGCCCCTTCCAATACTGCTACGAATACGTAACGATCACGACCGCTCTGTCAAGAGCGTACCGAATAAGAAGAAGAAGAAGTTTTTAATTATTCTTTCAACGTTGAATTTACGTCGCAATTTACATATAAAATGAAGGGCAACTAAAATTAACAGACATTCACGTTTTCTTTTGTTTTTCAATCAGCTAAAATAACCCTATTTTTTAATTTTCCCGTATTCCTTGATTTAGGTCAAATGTAATCGATAAAACTAAACGCAGCGCTTCTAAACCTCAAGAGCTGTCAAACCTACTACGAAAGAAAATATATGGACGTAAAACTAGGCAATATGGTCGAAAGACTATAGCCTTCTCTTCGGGATAAACGTAAAAAAAAGAGCTGTCACTATTCTATTTATTGACGACTGACAGATTTTAAACGCAGTTTCAGAAGTGACGTCGGTGTTTAGTTATATTATACATTATTGAAATTCGTCCTATAGTGACATACAATCTTAGAGCATACCAATATAAAAAACCGGAATTAAGTTTTTGTGAACAATTTCGACAGCAAATAAACAGTACTAAGTTAGCGGGGTGTGCATTTGAATATTCAAAAGCGGTCCTGGAGCCATTACAAGAAGAATGAATTTGAATTCGACACTGTAGTCTCATTGGAATTGCGTCAATTAATCTGAACGGGTGTAGCTTTTAATTTTCTCACTGAGTTAAAGAAAGGTTTTATGTGTTTTTTTAATAGTAAATTACACGCCTCATGATAAACTAAGATTGAATTTTGACTATTAAGAGCGTATTACCCTAATAACCTTAAATAACCGTGTGGTATCCGGCAGAGCAGAATAGAACCAACCCATTACACTCAAGGGTGTCGTATAAGGCGACTAATGTCTGAGGCAGAACACCTTGCGCCTCCGTAGACCAGATAATGGGCAGCAGCGTTTTCTGTTAGTCTCTCATCACTGCGATCTCCAATCCGCCTGCCAAGCGTGGAGATTACGGAAAATTCTTCCCATCATGGGAGAGGCTTATGTCCTGCAGTGGACGTTATGGGCTGTTGTTGTTGTTGTTGTTATCCTAATAAAACTGAACTGAACTTCATCAGCAAATCCAAACCTTGTTCAAGACCTGTTAGAGTTATAATTGCTATGATACATATTATATTGACAACAACAACTCTTTAACGACACTCGGCCTTCTACATAACACAATGTAAAGATGTCCAGAATGTGATCAGTTTTATTGTAAAAATTCAGCACAAATCCATCATCATTTGAAAAATATGAAGAATGAAAAACAAGAATATTTCAACAATAAACAGAGCTAACAAGTAAACTCCATATTACAAACAGTTCTTGCAATTGAAAACCAATACAACGTCTGAACAAAAAATACAGCATATAAATTCCCAGAATGGATGGGCAAGATAAAAGAAAGAAAGGGAAAAATAAAATCACCTAATTTAGGCTTAACGATCACAAACAATATGGTTAAGCCTAGTGGTTGAATCAATCAACGGCCAGTAGGAAAATGGAGACGAAACTCTGATTAGCTCAGCCTTCGAAAGGGCTTTAGTCTTTATTTACTCTTTATATACAAGCCACGTTTATTTATTTATGTTTCTTCGATATGAAATTGGAATGCTTACAAGGCTAACGTAACGAAGTTTGATAAGCCAATTAACGTGTTTATATAAACCAAACATTCAGAGAACAACAATGAACGAAATAATCAAACTTGAAGGCATAGTAAATAATGTATCATTCGTTAATAATAAATTCATTTCGGTACAAGAAAAATGATATAATTACATAAAATCACGCCTTTTAGTCCCTGAAAGATTAGACAGAGGTGTATCTAACCAAACACCCTCATTTCGCCAATTACATATATGCCCCAGGTAATAGGGGGTTACAAAATAATTAATCTTTTTCAATAAAAAAAAGTTTACTGAATAATAGTTACGCTCATTACAAGCAAAAAATACGAGTGTTAAATAAATAGACATGTTTAAAAATCAAAACAGTAACTTATTTAATTTCACGTAACAAACAGAACTTTGTAATTGAAAAACTTAGGATGTAACCTCATACCCAACATGGGCTCAATACTAGCTTCAGAAACTATTTGCTTAAACCAACTATTTTAATTACGATGTTTTTAGGCCTACGCTCAGTATTTTAACTAAAAGTGTTTTAAACATGATTGTGTTTCTGTCAATCGTTTAATTCAAACTCAAACTCAAACTCAAAGCATTTATTTCAATTAGACCATTACGGCACTTTTGAAAGTCAAAAATACAAAAAAGAAAATCAAAGCTACAGTCCCAGTCACAAGGCATAATAACTTGAGAAAGTACTGTAGTTGCCCATTCCCTAGCGTAGATCTCTATGGAGAAGAATGGGCAAGAAACTCCATGGACACTCTTTTAAAATCAAAATATTGTTACAAAATCTTGGTTACATCATTAATTTTGAGATTATACATAAATGTGAGAACGATGTAGAAAGACGTGCACACTAAGAGCATCCAGAGTGAAAGATTAGATTAAAAATGTATGAATAAAGTAATTAAAATGAACCTTGGCAGCTAAGAGATGACCAGTCCCAACTGACAGCGCCCGTTCACAGACATGACGCATGTACCGGCGCCATTCAACTCAACCATATTGAAGGGAACTAAATGACCCGACACACCCGCCACCATCAGCGAGACATTTAAGTGAGCATGACATTCTCTCAGTCACCAAGGCATATTCAAGTCAATGAAAGATAAATAAATGTAAATGGTGGCTGAACAGTACAAAGTACTCACACATGTGCTATGCAATTATATAATACTAAGAACTGGAATCTATACAATGCAAGTATATTTTTACAATCTTCTGCAGCTTCCACAATACATTAACATGGGAATCAATTCTTCATCTTCTTCTTTACGTGTCGATGGACTCAAATAATGCCCGTCCAGTACAAACAATTAGTTTGCCCCCCTCCCCCCCACCTATGGTTGTGGAGCAGGACCAGCATTTAGCCAAGCATTTTTATCATCAATGTAATCCCCCAACTTATAATATGCTTGCCTACATAGTGTGCGTTTTATACAAGATTTAAATTTCGTCTCATTCAGTTGAAGAATGTGGGGAGGTATTTTATTGTAACATTTCAAACTGTACCCCATGAAAGATGAATCCACTTTAGCAAGCCTGAAACCTGGCTGAACTAGTTGGTCCCTATTTCTAGTGTTATAGTGGTGTCTGTCCCCTCTCTTACTGAATAAATGCCGATTTTTTCTAACGTACATGATGTTTTCATAGATGTATTGACAAGGTACTGTCATGATATTAATTTCCTTAAACAGTTCTCTTAGAGAATCGCGTCTACGTAATTCATAAATGGCTCTGATGGCTCTTTTCTGCAGAATAAATATAGACTCGATGTCTGCAGCCCGTCCCCATAGTAAAATACCGTATGACATAATACTATGAAAATAACTAAAATAGACCAGCCTCGCGGTATCAACATCAGTAAATTGACGGATTTTTCTAACAGCATATGCTGCTGAGCTTAGCCGTCCTGCAAGAGATGTTAGATGAGGACCCCATTGTAACCTTGAGTCGAGCGTGATTCCCAAGAAAACCGTTTTATCGACAAATTCTAGTTTCTCTTGATTCAATATTATGTCACAATCACTACTTTTGACATTTGGTAGAGCAAATCTAATGCATTTAGTTTTTTTCCCATTTAGTACTAAATTATTAGCGGTAAACCAATCGTGGACCTGCAGTAGGGCGTTATTTACGTCATCAAGATTAGTGGCACGTCTGTTTATTTTAAATATTAAAGAAGTATCGTCAGCAAACAACACCATATGCGGATGGTTGTTAAATAGATGGGGTAGGTCATTAATATATACTAAAAAGAGGAAGGGACCCAATATCGAACCTTGTGGTACACCCATTTTTACTTTTAAACCCATTGAGTTTACTCCATTTATTTGTACCTGCTGCTGTCTATCATTCAAATACGATTTTATTAAACTGAGCGCAAGTTTACCTAAACCGTAATGCTGAAGTTTCAAGATCAGGGTTTCGTGATTTACGCAATCAAATGCCTTCGAAAGGTCACAAAAGATTCCTATGGCATCTTGTGCCTCTTCCCACGCAGTAAATATGTGTTTTAATAAAGTGACACCGGCGTCAGTTGTACAACGTCCTTTGGTGAAACCATACTGTTGCTCATGTAATATTTTATTAGTGTTAAAATGGTTAAGCATTTGATTGAGCATTATCTTTTCAAACACCTTGCTGAAAACCGGCAACACGGATACGGGCCTATAGTTATTGGTGTCTTTACTGTCCCCGGATTTAAAAAGCGGTATTACCTTACTGAATTTCATTAGATCCGGGAAGACCCCTTGATCCACGCACAAATTAAATATTGAGGCTAAATACGGCGCTACAGTCTCAATAATTGAGGTACAAGCTTTGATAGACATACCCCATAGATCTTCCGTTAATTTGATCTTGATTTGCTTAAAACCTTTTATGACTGTTATGGGGTTTATATGCTGAAATTTAAATTCATTCGGACAGGCTGAAACGTTCGCTTTCAATAAATCAATAGAGAGCAAGGGAGAGGAATTTAAGGTTTCTGTAGTTTTAAGTGGGATACTGGTAAAGAAATTTACAAATTCTTGAGCAACTTCATTGTTGGAGCTCACAAGGCCACGCGATGTCTCTAGTGTGAAGTCATTGCCTTGTTTTTTATTTCTATTTGTTTCACTGTTGATGATTTTCCAAACCGTTTTTATTTTGTTGTCGGCTGATTTAATCTTGTTGCTAATGAATAAGGATTTGGCTACCTTGCAAGTGTTTTTAAAAAATTTCGAGTAAGTAGCAACATATTTATTAAAAGCTTCAGTGTTGATGTAAGGCTTAAGGCCGTACAGCTCAAACAATCGTTCCCTACTTTTCCGAATACCCTGTGTTGCCCAGTCACTGAAAATAAACTTTGGGCCAATAGTTTTAGATTTCTTTTTTAAAGTATTATTAAATTCGGTGTGCACTACCGAAAAGAATTCTTCATAAAATACATTTGCATTGTTTCTAATATGACCCGGTATACCTAACTTGCTAATTAAATTATTATTAAATTTGTCTAGATTGCTGGGTGTTATTTGTCTAGTTTGTATCTGAATTCTTTGTAATTGTCTATTGTACGCGAAAGTAACCGTCTGACCACTATGATCTGAAGGCAGGTAATTTACGATGGATTTATTTATGTAATCGCAGCAACAAAAAACATTATCGATACATGTAGCAGTATTTGTCGTAATTCGAGTTGGTTCTGAAAACACATTTGACAAGTTAAATGATTTAAAGAGACTTAAGAATCTACTGCTATTCACATTATTCTCTATGATATTGACATTAAAGTCACCACAGATAATTATTGGTTTATTACCAGTTACAAGTTTTGCCAAAGCATCTTCCATTACTGACTCAAAGATAGAATAGTTCAGGTAATTAGGGGGTCTGTAAACGCACACTATTATATGCTTATCTAGCTCAACACAAGACAATTCAATGCTATGTTCAACCGATAGATCGACTATATCATTACGAGACTTAGATTTAATACAATTTTTTACTAGGATTAATGAACCCCCACGCATCTTAGATTTTCGGTTAAAGCAACTGCTCACATTGTAATTCTCATAATTTATTTGCATTACTTCATAATCTTTCATCCAATGTTCAGTAAAACAGATAATATCAAACTTAGTTTTTTCTAAAAATAGTTCTATTTCTAGTTCTTTGGAAGAAAGTCCCTGAATATTCTGGTGAATCAATTTTAAGGAATTCTGCTCAGCCCCTTTTTTACAGTTATTTGATTGAGAGCTAGAAGATACCTCGAAGTTGACGAGATTAACTAAATTGTCACTCGTACCTTCTATTGTCTTAGTGACTAGTTTAAATCTAAGCTAATACTATTTGTATAATTACAATTAGTATAATTACTAATTTCCGTAGACCTATTTACAAAAAACTGCGACATACCACATATGTCTGAGTTTATATTAAAAGCTAATAGCCGAGCTATTTGACGTCTAAAACTAATAGGCAAGTACGCATGGTTTCTGGTTGACTTCAATTTCTGAACGAAACTGTTAGTGTCGAAAAATGTCAACCTGTCACTATAGTGACTAACTAGAAAATGCAATTTAAGGCATGGATATTATGGTTTTGCTTGCTAGACAATTTCGTAAAGTACGGGAACGAGCACAGAATTACTCTCTTACAATTTAGTTTTAATAGTTGAGTGACATTGTCCGTGATATCATCAAGTTTAACGTTAGAACTGTTACCTACAAGTACAGTTATAATGGTATTAGGATCAAATTCCTTCCGAGTTATTGATGTTATTATCTGGTTGTAAGAAGCCTGAGGAGTACAATAATTTAGAGAAGAATGACTCAGATTGTTACTAATTAACTTGCCTAACCCTTTTCCTATACTATCTGAGAACAAAATGGAGCAACAACTGTGTGTATTACAAGAAGGGGGAGAACTACTATCTATTTGACCTACCTGTGATGAACCTTGTACAATATCTGGTGAATTTTGAATGGAGATACAGTCCGGAACACTGCTCAGCCGGGTCGGGTTCTCCGTTACCTCGGGTAGGAGAGTGTCCGGGCTGGATTCACTTTGTGATGTACATTGAGTGTTGTTGAAGGTCATCGTGTCTACACAGTATGCATTACTATTACCGCTATCAACTAATTCGTTTGCAGCAAGGATATGTTCCTTAATTTGTTTTTGAGAATTTACATACATAGAATAACATGACTTTAGTTGACGCTCTAAAACTTGAATTTCAGACTGTAAGTTTTGAGTGTCTATTTCATAAAACTTCTTACTATCCTCTAATTTAATTTGATAATTATTCAACTTTTTTATGAGGAAAACACGTTCTTTTATTAGTTGAATATTTTTGGAACTGTGTTTTTGTTGTTTTTTAAATTTGACAAAGGTCAAAGGTTTTAATGATGACAAAGGTCAGAGACACAGACATTTAAAAATTCTTCTATTACTAAATGTAGTAAGTCATTTGTGGTGCAAATGGGCCTAAATCGTTTTAATATTAATTAAAACGACATCATTCATGTTGGGACGTTAGATGTCGTCAAACTAGCACAGGAGTTTGTTGGTGTCTGGCGGTGGCCTTACAAAAATGAAGGTGACGGTCTGGCTCGCCGATTGATTGGTTGATTTTTATTTATTGTTTTTATTTGTATTATTTTATTATGAAATTTTGTTAATTCGTTGTATATAATTTATGAATTGGATAATTTAGTGATAATATTTTAATTTACTTTTAAGTTTGTGATTTGTTTTCATTGAATTGTAATTGTATTGTGTTTTATATTTAATTAATGATGTAATGTTTTATTTTTTATATGGGTGATTATAATCTAAAATAAACGTTTAATAATAATAATTAATTGAATACTATTATCGTATTTAATAGCAGTGATAGGCTAGAGCTATGGCGGTCGGACTGCCAAGTTATGACTTGGCAGTCCGACCGCCTTGAGTCACTTGAGTGTTGGAGTCTTGGTCTAAGTGCGAACCTCAACACGCACGTATAATTATCACTTGGTAATACCTGAGAGAAAAATGTTCGACGGTGTGTGAAGTTTAGTCAGAGGCCGATGGGCAGCATAAAAATTTTGACAGGTTAGGCCTTAACCATGCGAAAAAGAAAAATCGTGTTTATGTAAGTAATTTTGGTCAAAATTTTTATAACCTACATACAGGGTGTAAAAGACCTCATCACGAAGCCGTCAACCAAGCATTCTGTACATCAAACTAAGTAACTTTACGCAAAAATTATTGCTGGGAAACGACTTTTTTTGGGGGGTGAAAAATCATGTTTTCTGGTAGAACTCAATATTACGTAGGTACTCAAAACATTGTGCTGATGGATGGATTGGATAGTACGGGGGTCGTGGAGGTGTTTAAAGTAAACATCATACATTAAAAACTTGTATTTAAAAAAAAACTTGTCAAAAAGTTGGAACTTTGACCCCGAATATCTCCGTAACTGGAAGGTTCCCAGGTATGGTGTAGAACAAAAAAATTATCACAATGACGAGGAGAACAAGTTCCTTTCGGCTTCGTTAAAAGGTGTTTTACACCCTTTATTATTTTTATTTATATATATATATTTTTTTATATTTATTTAAATAATACAAGTATAATTGTATTTTTATTGATTATGGACTATGGAAATTTGTTGAAACGCATATTTAGAAAATAATGTGAAAATCTTAATTAGCTACACCCACTTAAAATGTTTCCTTAACCTAAAAGAATGATGGCCAAAAAGTTTCCCCTCCAAAATTATTTATTGGAAGGATTTTAACCATCCTTTACCAAGATAAATGTTAGTCGAAAAGTTTTGTGTTTATGCGCAAATAAGTGTTGAAGTTTGCTCAAAAAGTGTCGTAAAGATTTACCTTGTAGGCTGTAAAAACAAGCGTTCAAAACAAGTTAGAATGTGGCCTTCTCTTAGGTTAAGTAGTTAGATACTTGCAGGTTAGAAAAGATTTTGGGTTCGACAAAAATAATTATTATAAATTCGACATAAACTTAAGCGAGAACTTTTGGACCCACCAGAACTAAAAAAATCTTTTTCACTTCTCATGCTCTGAAAGTGCTTGTTTGTGCAGGATATAGGCTGCACAAAATCGAATTTTGTGCACAAGGGCATTAATGTATCTACTCATAAATGTATCTATATTAAGGCAAAGAAAATGAGCCATACATCCAAACGCAATAAGAAGTTCATAGATAGAATTTGTTATTTTATAATATTTACTTTAATTTATTTGCCTTATGTGTTTTTTAAGACATAAAAAATTAAATTCAAGTACCTACGGTAGGTTATTTAATTGATTTAAGAAAATTATTATTAAAAAAAATATTTAATAGTAGGCTGTATAGGTCTGCAGCCCAAGTCTAATATCAATGTCGTAAAATTTCAAAAAAGAAACAGCTCTTGTTTTTGCGTGTTTATTAATTTCTTCAATTTAAACTACTGTTTTATTTCCTCGCAATCGAAGTGAAAAGCAGAGTTTATAACTCGTCCACAAAACCATTTTTATCCTCGACATTACTATCAGCCCTCGCCTTCGGCTCGGGCTGCTAAAAGTCTCGGATAAAAATGGTTCGTTTTGTGCACTCGTTGTAAAATCTACTATTGCGCCATGAATTTTGACTGTATATATTTTGCAATTGTGTATGAATTGCTTGAATTTTAAAATTAATTTTAAAAAAAAACCGAAAGCTTCGACGATACGCTGGGGGTGGTCGAAAACATCATGGTGGATTTGGGAAAACAGTTTTCCCTATATTAGATCAAAAAATATAATCTAAGGCCCAAAATCCGGTGAAACAATAACATAATCAAATATTAAAGCAAACTGTCAGAATTAAAACCATAATTTTGAATACCACAAAAGCCAAAGTGAATACGTAATCACTTCCTTGAGATCTTAGAAATGGGATTGAGGATATCTCTCACTTACCAGATAGACACTTTAGCAAAACAAAAGAGGCCGTTAAGTTTGACAACGGAAAAGGCTGGTGGTATACAGACGAAAACAACGCAATAATTCCATAGCGAAGACATATTTGGGGAGAAAGTCCTGTGTTATTTATCCAGAAAGATAGGGGTTGTGACGAAAATAAGTTTCGGGATATCCATCTAGAGGAAATTTGCTCGTGCCCTGATATGTAGATATGGTCTATCTTGCCTCTATCGCCGCCAGTTGAGAAAGGGTAGAAATTGTTTACATGGACCCGTCTTGACAAAGATCTTCTGATATAGGTTAATGTTATTTTAACATGTCACTACCAGCACTATCTTTGTTGGTTTTGTCTAGAAAAAATGTATTAGGTACCTACATATGTTCTGCTAGACAGACTGTGCTTTTAGATAGATATGTCGTTATGGGTGTCGTTACGTCGTTGCGTCGTCCCCAAGTGTGTATTATTGCTATAATTTGTTTTCTCGCCAAACTCAAGGAGTATTACAATAAAAACTTTACACTATCTTTTCATTCGTGTTGCAAATGCATTACACTGTGAAAAGCTTCTATAAGCTTGCCATTGTCACCACGGCCTTAGTGTGCATGTCCTTTGATAAGCGCGTTGTGTTCGCTGTTGTTATCTTATTTCCTCTCAGTGAAAGTATTAGTCTCTGTTTATTTTCCCTTACCTTCGGCAGGTGAGAATATATTTCTCTTTGTATCAAAATAGGTTGCAACTGAGTTCTTTTATCAACTGTGGGCTTAGACGAATGCGCAAAGAAAACGTAACTTAAATTCGAAATATTTTAAAAATGAAAACACATTTTTAGTTTCGTGTATAGCTTAATCAGCTTAGAATGTTCCCACTGCTGGGACAAACGGCTTCCTTTCTATGAGTGGGAATGAACTATAATCCCCCACGCGGGCCCAGTGCGGGTTGGTAGATGTCACATGTCTTCAATTTTTGGTTCTAGAACATGCCATTTCCTCACGATGTTTTCTTTCACCGTTTTGAGAGCAGTGGTGATGAAATAAATTATTTCGTGCATACTATTTGTTTAATTTTTCTGTAGGTTTTATTCCTATTCATAGCTAAACCCAATAGTGATCTGTGGGTATCGCAAACATATAAACCAAAATGACATGCTGACTCAAAAATCGTTCAAATTTACGTAACGTTAACATTGAGAGTTCGTGTAAGCTCTGGAATTGAGTAAATGTGTAACAATCAAAGTCTATCGCAGTTAGAAAAGTTTAATTTATCTTTTTACGACTAGATCTTTCATGGCCTACTAAAAATTCAAACTCGATTACGACTTTGACAATATTGACCAACCGTGACGAAGCGTTTGACGAGCATCAACTTTTATAACATTGTAAATTTCACTTTTCTCATTATCTGAAATGTATTATTGCTTTTAATTTCCTTCGAAATGAAGACTTAATTTATAACATGCAGGAAATTAATTGCGAATAAGGCACTTCATCATTTTTATTGCGCATGAAACTTCAATTTAACGTCTTGAAGCAGGACGCTTTGGTCTGAAATATTGGATGGGTAGATAAAAATTTTTGCTCGCGAAGTCGTTACGACGTAGGGTAGCGATTTGCAAAAAACTGGCGTTAGTACTGCTAGTAAATAACACTTTTCTGCCTTTCTGAACAAAATAAACATCAAAGAAAATATACGCTCTGTGACCTATATATGTGTTTTTTTGTTTTCGTCGTTATGTCATTAAATCACGGGTGACAGAACGTACCACTCTTAACCGTTATTCCGGCTACCAAAAAGCCATACCGTTACAACAGGAAGTGAAGAATGTGGAACAACATTTCACCGAACCGAACGGTAGAAGGGTCTGGACATATGCGCTTCCAAGCATACTGAATAAGTTGCCTAAGGAATTAGCCAAAAAATTGGAAAACAAAAAGTCTCGACAGATTAAAAAAATATTGAAATTCTACTTCACCGTTGAAATGTATAAAACGGGGGAGGGGCATGCGTGTGGGCCCACTACCACTACCAGACTAATGTGAACGAGTAACTGAACTGATCGATAGCGCACATAATCTTGCAGTAGAAAGATTGAGCGTTATTGTTTTTGTATTAAATTGAGGAATGCATGTGGAAATAAATAGTTTTTTTTTTTTTTTTTTTTTTTCCTGTAACCTAAATATGAATATGTCACCTGTCACGTTTGCACTTAACTACTTACAACACACCGGATATCCCCTTTCACCCTTTCACGAGGTTCTAGGTGGAAATATTTCAGTTTGTATGCACACATTTACATTATGCAGAGCCAAACGTGCATTCATTATAGCAGCCATAATTATGTTATGACGACAACCTTGTCATTGTTACCTTCATGTAGACAAACAAGCGTATTGCCGAGAATTTATGACGTCACGGAATAAAGAAAACCACCCCTTTGAATGGATAATGAAAAGAACTCGGATTTGCGTGCAAACACATCATTTTACCAACGTAACGATAGCACTTTCAACTTCCAATATAATATTATCTTCTTAGAACTGTGTCCTCTAAAAGAAGCTCTTATTTATTGGTTTCTTCTGTAGAAGTTTGATAGCATTTACTAATAACATTGGAGTTGTCGAACCAATCTAAAGTTGTCGCGGGAATCTTGTAACTTTTCAAATTTCACACGATATTTTTGGCGTAAATTCTTGCGGTAGCTTAGGAAGACCAAGGAAACGATGGATGGATTGTGTTAGGAATGATATAAAAGAAAAAGGAGTCAATTATAGTGTAACGGTTAGAAGAAAAAAAACGTGTTGCGCCGACCCGAAGTAACATGTAACAAGGGTAGGAAGAGGATTATGTTGCGGTAACCTAAATTATACTTTATTTTAACGTAAAATAGTACATAATTCATATCAAATCTGCAGTTTTTGAATTGATAAAAGAGTAAGAGGGAAATAAAACGAGCAATACAGTTATACCCTCTAAAGGCAGTATTGAACAAGCTTCCCTATCAAAATAAATGGCAGTCTTGAGCCTGGTCGTAAACGACTTGTAATAAACTTCACAGCATGGCTGTCACTTTACACGAATCGTTTGGAAGGTTAAACATAATATAACGCCTGTTAGTACTTGGCGACATTTTATGCAAATTACTGTTTTAAAGACGCAAATACAAAGACAATTTACAGCCACCCTAAGTATGGCTTCATTTGCAAACTAGACCACTTAGCATACTTAATGATCTTATTTTATTCTGATACAGGCTACATGAAACATATTTTCAATTTAATAGATATGATACTGTACAAGCTAGTGGACATTCAGCATAATGAAACCCTGAAGAAATATTAAAAACAAAGTGACGGATAAGCGGAAAGAACATTGCGAAATTGTTTTCTTTGTTTTAGTTGAATTGCGGACGAAGAATTGAATTGCTGCTTTCCTAGTAATTGCATGGGATATAAGTCTGTAGGTATGACAATCAGCAAATAGTACTGTTCTAAAACATGACCGATCCATAGTCACACCAAATTGCCACACCAGTGTGACTATGGTTAATTTTATTTATCCGTAGTCACACTGGTGTGTCTATGGATAATTTAACCTGATCCGTAGTCACACTGGTGTAACTACGGCTAATCCGTAGTCATGGGATATTACTATAAGTCTATAAGACAATCAGCAAATAGTACTGTGCTAAAACATGACCGATCCATAATTTCGTTAATTTTATTTATCCGTAGTCACACTGGTGTGGCAATTTGGTGTGACTATGTATCAGTCAGGTGCTAAAAGCTTTGAATAAGCAATATTTTAACTTATTATTTCTGCATTAATTCCTCAGCAAAAAATGGTTTCAAATAAAAAATGCATACCAGCTGCCAACGAAAAATTAATCCAACCCAACTTTAATTAACTTCAACCCTGAAAACTAATAACAGTGAAGCCTAGAAGACATTGAAAATGAAAACAATACACTTCAATTGTTTATTATTAAACAACTCAAAGTCACGAAAGGTACTCGACGCTCTTACATCTACCTTCCAAGCGGCCCTAGAAAAGACGATTACCGCTTTTTCAAGAGCTACACTCTTGCTTTAATGAAGCAGGTAATGAGTCTCTGAGAGTCAACGGCAAACAAGTTGAGGGTTGAGACTTAAGCCGTAAGCGTGGCAGATAGCAAAATTCAATTTTCGCACTTTTTTTTTGGAATTTCCACCTCAGGTATCAGATAGAAAGTAAGAGTAACGAACTATATTTCACAGAAAAACAATTATATAAATCATCAATATAACTGTCAAAGTTAGAATTAGACAAAAATAATCATAAATTGCGAAAAAAATGCAACTCCTAACTCGCACAGGACACGCGTAGGCTATATGGCATAAAACCTCAGAGACGAGGTTTGTGTCTTCTTAGTATAACTATCTACGACCAATGTTTTTTATATGATTATTGTGAATGTGGGACCATGTGGGTCACATTTATATTTTTTGTTTATTTTTTCCCACAACTGTCTGACAGTTTGAGTACTCTAAGCGACCTACCCAAATGTCCTTTCTTTGGTATTGTTCGTCGTTTCGTTGAGCTCCTTGAGTTATAAGTCGAGCTACACGTTAACTGACAAATGCTTGCACTGACTGGACAGGTCCACTCAAAACTGTATGGTTATTTCTTCAAAAGATCATATCAGACACTAATCTGCATAGTCCTCATGTGAATTGAGCAAGATTGTCCGGACTTTAAAAGAGACTATGACCTCTGAGTTTGTTTCGGCTGTTTCTTCTCAGAGTAGTCAGGTACGAAACACCGGCCCCATCTAGTTTTAAAAAATTACGTGTAAAAGTGTTTGTAAAAACCTACTTGCAAAATAAACATCATTTATCATTTATCATTTATCATTCAATGCTTATTATAATTATGCTATTCACAATTATCTACGATCAAAGCAAGCTTAGAGAGTTACCCTACAGCACCTTTAATAGGAATCTTTCAAAGAAGTCCAAAGATTTTTCATCACGCAACGGTTGTATACTTATTATAAGAGAATGTTGTCGTAAGCGGATAAGGCATTACATCTATTATGGCTGTGTGTACGCCAAATTTCTTTGGAAGGTAAACAAGCTCAGATTCTAATTTTCTTGCTACTGATTTTTCTTTAGGGGTTTTTGTCTCTTCCTCTCTTTGCAAAGTATTTTAATTAGTATCAGAAGGTTCGGTCTACTTTCCTTATTATATTTGTTCTTGACTGCAAGGTTTTTCTTCAAAGACATAGATTGCATTCTTATCAAAGCTATTTCAGTAAAGCACAACTATCATTACGCAATCTACTTTATTACAAAAAAAAAACGTTGCAATTTACTTTTTCCTCTAGGTTAAAATTTAAATTGCTCCAGAGCACTTGGAAACAAATTAACGTTGAAATTTCTTCCAAGTGGGAAATAACTCGTCTTGCACTCATTTTTAATAAATTAGTCTCAGCGAAATGAACTAGAAAAATGATGTCACCGCGGAGTGTTTGCACGCAATTTTAAGCTTTCCTCCTTTTGGACGAGGAGGCAATTTATCATTTCTTAACAAAATGAATGACGTATTGCTTGTGATGCCTTTCACTAAAGTATCTCTGGCACCACTGGAATTTCGAGTCGGAGCGAAACGAAAATGAAGACCGCATATTTCATCTCGGAGTACACTTAATAAAAACCTTTGACTTTCGAATAGAGTCATTGAGTATAAAACATTTATTGAGCGCGAATTTTGTTTTCAGTTATGCCAGTGAAATTAATGACGTCATTACATGAATGTTTTAATTTAAACTCACCACATACACTCACGCGATACAGCTGTTTGTCATTCGCCTTTACACGGGCTAACACAGGGGATTCGTCGTCAAAAACAAACTGGGGAACGGGTGTCCTCGGAACTTCCTGCTTAATTAAATAAATGTTTACTCAGGCGGACAGACGGTTTCCACGTTTAGTCTTATTAAGCAAAATTGGTCTAACTTTACAAGGTTTTGTTTACTTAGATATTGAGAGAGATACGTGTTTCTGCTTGGCTAGAGAAATGAACTTTAAGGGTGCTATTGAAAATTGAAGACTTGATTATTAAGGAAGGCCGCACGGCAGTGCTAACAAAACCAGTATAAGCTGGACTCTTATTCTATTTAAACTCCGTTCAACGCAAGGCCAGCTCAAGGTAACTACTGACGTGGGGTCTACTGTACGTGTTGTTGAACCGAATTCTATTTGAGCATATTTCTCAGGAAATTTCTTTTAGAATAAAGCTTGATTCCATGCCCGAATTTACTAAGGCTCTGTACAAAGTCACTCGTAAAGTTTTTATGCAGTCATTTACTGAAATCCTTCTCAAGAAAAATACGTATTAAGTCCAGGACCGTTTAAGTGAAGGCAAGTTAAAGCAAAACCCAGATCGTTTGGTTGCTACCGAGGAGTCGTGAATCCCTTTTCACGATTTTCCCGAGTTTTCCCTTTGAGGCGCTTTAAAAGCGATGAAGCGTAAAACCCAAACTAAGATGGAGCAAAATATCTGGAAAATTTGGATGAACCTATAGCAGATTTTATTTCTGGCTGATGGAAATTGACGAAGATTTTGATTGGATCAAATGACTTTTCTGTTTTAAGGCAACTTTTGTAAGATAAACCTTTTTTTTCCTCTACTTTAAGCCCAGTATTAATAAATTATGATAAAAAACAAGTTCTGTTTGTAGGAAATTGCACACTCTACGCATTCTAAGCACTTTACTGACTATTCAACCATAACTATGTTAAAAACTTGTCATGGCCCAACTCTAAACATAGTGTTTGTCTTCAAATATTCAAGATGGGGTAGCTACACGCGTGCCGACCAGTAATTTAGAAATGGGTTGGACATGAACAACACGCCATGATGCCCAAATAAAAATGTTCCTTATTTTTTACAACTGGTGTTGTTACCATCAAATATTTACTCTATGTTGCAGTGGGCAGCTGAAGGTCAAAAACGTCGATGTTGGTTTTCTTTTGTTGTATTTTTTAATGTGAAATATTTAACATGAACATACAACGCCTGTGGCGTTTTGTTTTTTTAAAGGAGTCGCAGCGAACACGTTTTGTTTTTACACCGTACATTGGTACTTGTTTAAAAAATTTCTTGCTATTTGAACATGCCGCTCGGTTTTCAGAACTCTGATTGTATTGTTTTAGCAAATAATGTTATAAACGATGCTCGGCAGAACAATCTTGTTTTAAATCCACAAACCTTTCACATAAATTCATCCGGTTATGACTGGAAAACATTGTTGTTATAACAAATGAATAATTTTATAGAAAGTGTCACTTCGACAAATTGGAAAATTGAAATAGGAGGTATGATTTTTTTCCGATAAATCTCATGACGGCCGGTATTAATATTATAGACAAAAGAATATTAATGTTGTTCTTCAGACGTTGAGATATTTCTTTCTCGAACGTTTCAGACTTTCTCTAGGTATGATCATAGATCTAATCACCTTGAGCAAACATCCATTCATCACGTTGTCTCGGCTGCGGGGATATATTCTCTGAGTGAGAAATGTTCCGCAGAATCAAGTCTATTGCCGTAAGAAATCCATTCTAAATGATTAACCTTTTATCACTGTTTTCTTTTGCCAATTCACCTGTTTTCTCACCTTTTGTTTATCCTATTGAGCACGAAGGGGCGTCTTCTTGATAATCACTTTATGGTCCACGGCTATCTTAATAAGATCGGTCTGATTGATCGTTCTTATATGTAGCTAAGTCCTTATAGATAGGCACACCCAACAACCAGGGCCTTATCTATACTAATCTATACTAATACTAATCTATACTAATATTATAAAGAGGTAACATTTGTTTGTAAGTTTGTATGTTTGTAAGTTTGTATGTAGGGGGTAATCTCCGGAAGTAATGAACCAATTTTAAAAATTGTTTCACTGGTAGAAGGCTACATTATTCGTGAGTGCTATAGGCTATATTTTATTCCCGTACTCCCACGGGAATGGGAACTACGCGGGTGAAACCGCGGGACGTCAGCTAGTTTAATATAAATTATAACGCGACAATGTATTAAAACATACAAACTTACAAACATACAAACTTACAATCAAATGTTACCTCTTTATAATATTATTATAATATTATTATTATTATAATAGTATAGATTACGTAAGTGTCACATTTTCACGACAAGTGCAGTTGGAGTGTTATGTTAAGTTCGTAGAACATATCGCACTGTGCTTCCTGCTTATCAACGTTATTCAATAAAGGGAATAATTTTTACCATAAAAATGTTTGATTTTGTACTTATTTCATCTTACCTTTGAAAAACGATTCTACGCGTCGAAGTCATAAAAACATTGGGTTTTCGCAGTCATTAATTGTCCTTCAATTTTTAGGTGCGTATCAATGCGGGTCAAATGTGGGTCGCCTGTACCAGGAAGGAGGATCGTTTACGATGCTGGTACCTGAATATTTGGGCAGCTATAAAGGTATTGGGAGTATAATAGCCGATCCCTATAGTAAGGTTAGACACACACCTTCTGTGTACACATTTATGGTTGGATGGTTGGCTATCATTATGTTACAGACACACGTACACGTAAATTAAATTTCAAAGAATATCATCATCATCATCATCAGCCTATTAATTTTCCCACTGCTGGGCCACAGGCCTCCTCTCTATGGGAGGAAATGGGCTATAATCCACCACGCGGGCCCAGTGCGGATTGGTAGATGTCACATGTCTTCGATTTTTTTGGTTCTAGGACATGCCGGTTTCCTCACGTTGTGATGTTTTCCTTCAACGTTTTGAGAGCAGTGATGATGAAATAAATTACACAAAGTAATGCGCTTGACTGGGTTCGAACCCACGACTTACTGTTCGTAAGTCGGGGCCGCCACCACTGGGCCACCGCTGCTCTCAAAGAATATACTAGAAACATATACGTCGACATCCACCAACCCCTACGGATTGTGGATTACGGTCCAGTGTTTCTCAAAGCGACTCGAAACATTATAGATTTATGCTTGCTTGTGTGTCAACTTTAAATATGCCTATTATCAGAAGAATAAATTTGTGTCCAGACAATATCTACACACAGAAACCTACATTTTTATGTCCATCAATTCAAACGACAAGAAACTTTCCCCTTTCCGAAGTTGCGTAAGAAAGAGCATATAAATTACGACGCAAATACTTTGCCTCTCGGGGTTTCCCTTACTAATGAAAAACAACATCGTCACAATTCGGAAAGTACTAAAACGAAAAAGTTTTTTGACGGCCCAAGTCATAAACACAATATAGGTGACGAAACAGCGTCGGTGTAAACGGATTTAATTTGAATTTGTCAATTACGAAATTTTCACTCGAGTTTACTCATTCAGTACATACACCCTTTTACCGAAAAAATAATTTCAGGTGTGCCACTTTTGAGCCGGATTTTAGATGTTTTATTTTTACAGGTAGTATAAGCGGAGCTAAATCAGCGTTTTTACAGTAATACCACAAACGCTTAGCGCCTTTCACTGTTATCTTTTGAATGAACAAAACTCAGACGCCAGAGGTGGAACGACCTGCCTATTATTTTGATGATGTGACAAAGCTTTGAATATGACTTGACTCTTTTATAAGACTTTTTCGGTGTTACGCTGAATCATCGTTAGGGCTATTGTTGCAATTGTTCCTGTTATATTTTCATTTATCATGTCAAAGTCACTTTTGGAGGCGTTTTATCGGGAGTTCCGCTTTGCTTACCATCTATTTTGATCAGGGTAGTATATTTTTTATACTCTTTGTACGTTAATTTCAAAGGTAAATTGAAGACATGTTTAGTTTCACACTTTTGTGGTATATATAAATTTAAAATTACCGCGTTTTTCTTACCATGCATAACTTTTTTATTAAAAAGGCTTGTAAAAGTGTTTGTACAAACCTTCATACAGAAATAAATATAAATTATCATTCATGCATTAGGCTGCGTTACCATTAGAGATGTGCTAGGACTTGCAGCGCAGGACTTGCGTAAAACTTACCAATCACATAGCGAGCTTACCTAGAGCTGTGAAAAGAAGCGATGTCATTGGTTAGTTTCACAAACATCACGTCCTCGCAAATTTCTAGTGGAAACGCAACCTTTAAACTAAAACGTACCTGAAACGACGAAAGTTCAGCGACAAAGCAGACTATCATCGACAGAGTTATATCGCTGCATCAGCTAGAGGTATAAATAAGTCGGCGCTGACGTCGACAGGGCATGTTCCGGTTCTGCTGAGACAGTTGCATTGATCCTCGACCCCTTCACCTCGCTTCCTTCATTTTCGATTATCGATAAACTTATCGTCAGCATTCGATAGTACATAGTCTGCACTTCACTATTTGAGCACTGGATTTTAGGTCACTGTTTTTAGGCTGTTGTGAATTTATTTTTTAAATCATGTTTTGCTTTTTTTTTCTACCTAAATATTTAGCTAAACTGTATAAACGATCTGTTTAAAAATGCAACAAAGGAAAACAAATTAGATTTACTTAAGAAATTATTATCAACACTCGCGCAAACATAGTGAAAAATAACTTGAAAAGGGTTAAAGGTCATTTATTTATTTTTATTTTAAATACGGCCCACACTTTTTTTTAAATATACCAGCACAAAACATTTCATGAGAACATAACATGTACCTAACTTCACAAAAAGTTTTTGTAGGCCAGATGTTTGCAATGAAAACCGGATTTTTATTATAAGCCTCGTACACATTGTACCGTCATTTGGCAGAGCATTCAGTTAGTTAACAAGGCTCCATCGTGCAAGCCACTGTAGACAGCTGGTTTACTAAGAGCATCGATCAAGTTTGTTGCTACGAATATACTACGCGGCTACGACAGTGCTACGGCGTAGCAACTGACCGATTTCCGAAAGTATTTTACAACCACGTCCAAGTTCGAAACTAGGCTATAAATGTAGTAAATGAGTCATTATTTTCTTGATTGAACCACTTTTTGGCATCGTATCTTAAGTACTCTTGACCAGCCATATACTTATGTTCGTCCGCAAAATAGGAAGGAAATAACAAATTAATTGTACGTATTGAACGTATACCCAAATAACCGTTGGGTCTTCTGGTTTGAAAAAATATATTTAACATCATAATCAAATGGTTGAGCAGAAGTGGTACTAGAATTAATAATAATGATTTCTCTGAGTAACCAAAACGTACATTTTTTATTTATTTGGATCTCTATGTTTGACCTTATTTGGGTCAAGGGCACTCCTACTTAAGATATTAAAAGAAATACAAAAATAATATAGACATATAGTTGGTAGGCTTTCCCTATGCTGAAGTTCGTTAGTAACAAGCCAATTTCCAAATGTGTTTTGACAGTCAGGTAGGTTTGGAGATGATCTCGTAAGTGATATCGTCTAGAGATTTGTTTGTTTGTCCTCTCACGCTGATTCAAATCTTGGCTTTCAGCGTTGTAGAGTATTAGAACTTTGCAGTTTATGTCGTGTTTTATCTATGTTGGTGTGGGTTTCTCGAGTCATGTTTATAAGACGTTTTGTTTTCCTATAAAAAAACCTTTGGGCCGCAAATACGTATAATAATAATAAATCTTTATTTATCCAAAAAACATGTATGTGTGAAACTTGCACAGAACTATGCAAGTAATTGGCATAGGTACTATTGAGCTAGGTCAGGGGTGTCCAACATCATTTTATGGAGGGCCACGTTGAGTATTTAGGTAACCGCAGCGGGCCAAAAGATAAGCTAAATTTTTCACAATTTTTGCGCAATATTTATTGATAAAATTATATATTATTAATTATTATTATATTATAAAAAAAACAATAAATAAAAAAAATAAAAAGATAATAATAAATATTAGTATTATATTATAAAATTTTACATGGCTCTCGGGCCGGTTGAAAGACCTATGCGGGCTGCTAGGTGGCCCGAGGACCGTATGTTGGACGCGCCTCCGTGAGCTAGATCAACTTCTAATTGGTAAAAGTCACGATGTCATGTTTTTATACTATAAAACCTCAATTAATGTCTGATATAAAAAAGCGTATTGATCGATTTTCAACTCTCAGCTTGAAAATCAGTAAATATTCTTCTCGAAATTTTGTTGTAGATTGATTCATTGAAACGATTTGATAGTTCGGCTTATTTCTTTGTTATGTTAAAACGATACTAAGAAGCCACAGGGTCGAATTCTCAAGTTCTCATTTACAATTTTGTCTCAAGCTCCAATTTGGATCGATCTATCGGTGTCTTAATTTCCATTACCATTAATTTAACCTACGTTCGAGTTTAGAGGAACCAATTTTCTATTGGTGGAATTTGTCGTCTAACCAAGTTTTAATTCTGATCTTTGATCACGGCCCTCTAATTACGATCCTTCTGAAGGTAAGTAATTGAGTTTCAGAAAATGGTAACAACAATTGAACACTTTTTATCACAATTTTCTGGTTTGTTTATATTTTTTATTGATTTTTTATTGTGAGACCTTATAAAGCAGTTTGTTTATAATTCAATTACTAGGTCAGATCGTTGCTTATTTATTAATTAAACGGTATTGCTGCACGAGACTTGTGTAATCTGCTTATGAATATTAATAGAACATGGAGGAAAGGAAATTTACAACCTGCGTTAATAATGAACCCCTTTTGCAGATGTCTTAAACATGACTAGCTACCTAGCTTCATAGGAACTATAAATCATTAATCCAAGTATCAGGAAATTGGCATATAAATTTATAGATTTTAGACCATGACATTTTGGATTAAACGGAAATTCATCCAACATGATTTATTTGACGGTTGTGTTTAGAATAATTAATTCATCTGAAATTAACTTGTCTCAATAAGCATTTACGTCAACATACTATATATTGTACACAGCCTACAATAATTACTCAATTGCTATAAAACTGATGGACCATTTATGTAATGTATCTTTTAATAGCCCAACCATAATAATTGTTAATGGATGCGTGGCATTTAAATACTGCAATTAAATAAGAGCACTTAAAATTTTTATAGAACCTTTTATTATCTGCGCAGTCCCGATAAATGTTCGCGCGTACATTTAAAACACCCTGGTTTTTACCGTGCCCTTTTAATTAAGAACGAATGAACAGCGAAATAAACCCGTTAATTTTGATTACTTACAAAACTCTGATCATAAACTGAACAAGTTTAATTTTGCCTTGAAAAGGCCTAGAATTATGAATGTTGATTCTGGGCGAAGTTTGGCTGGCGTGTTACTCATTAGGCTTCGACAATGGTATCGAACGATATATTGTAGACGATTGTTTCAGCACTGTTGGACTTTATATTTGAACGTTATTGAAGCAGCCAATTCATTTGAAATTCGAAAACGAGATTTTAACTCGATACCTTATAGGAGCTCGGAAAATTGAACTCGATACCAAAGAATTCATACACGACGATCAAAGATGGAAATGAATTGACAGATATTTTTCAATACAATTTCATTAGATTTCCTCAGATACCAAGAATCAAATGTAAATGGTATTGAGACGAAATTGAAAAATAAATGAGAAAGACACATCCTATCGTTACCAATAGCAACGAAAACACAATTTGTATAAATCTCTTTTAAGAACATAATTTAAATTCGGAAGCTAAGACATTTAGAGTTCAGTAGCCTTAACAAGAAGGGAGGAGAAAATCAATAGTATAGTCTACACGAAAATACACAATAGAAAACTTTCACAAGAAACTTTATTACAAAGAGGGAGGTGAAAACATCAAATAAAAACTTTGGGAGATTTTTATTCATTAGTCTCGTTATTATGGCATCCGAGAACAAGTCTTCGCAACATGATGTACACAGGCCCTTAAGAGCAAACTGTGATTTAATTTAAGTTAGGACCCAATCCGGATCTTAGCGCTCAATCTGGACATCTTCAGCGCAAAGTTAGAAGAACTTCGGATTGTTTGGACGTAAACAGATAAAGCCACGGGTTCTAACAATGCGGTTTACGGAACAAAAACACGTTTCGGAATAATATACTGAGAATTGGCGCCCAAGAAGATTTTCGGAATGTTTTATGGCAGTAACTAACAAGTACTCCTATTTTGTTTTTGTGTCTCGGAGTCATTTAGTTCACTCACATAGATCTCTGTTTACTTGTAGATGAAATAAAACGAAATTGCTTCAAGTACCATAAATTGTGACTCAACAACACTCCTGAAAATATCGTATTTCTTGAAAACAAAAATACGTTCAAGTGCGTGTGTAAGAAAATAACGTTTTGTCGTAGCCTGTTACGTATGCGTACTTTTGTGCCCTACAAAAAGTGCTGAAGAATTGAGAAACCAAAAGAGTAGACGCTAAAAAAAATAAGATTTATAATCGCATGAAAGGGAAGTTGGGGGCAAAAGTTAATACATTTCGGAGCCACGTCATTACTGTTGAAGAAGACATTTGCAGTGGGATATGAAGTGGAAATAAAATTGCGGTGACAATCGTATAAATCCCCAGCACTTTAGCTCCTATGAACTTTTTACATTGGTTGGCGAAAAATACAAAAGTAAAAACGCGATACTGCTCTCATACTGGGCCAATTTAATGTCAGTACGGTACGTGTTACCACGTAGCTGTTACCAAACAAATTTATCTGTGCCCTCACTCAATTTGCTTACTCGTACTCCGATGGCGCCAACCTTTTATTATCCTCATAGAATAAACACACGCAGACGGTTGTTCGAATCAAATTACCCAAATAAATGTAACGGCAATTTGGAATGAACTTTTTTTCGATTTTACGTTTATTCATTGTAAAACATCGAGCTTTACACAAGTTGAGCTTATGAATAAAATATTTTTTTCTGTTCAATGATGAGTTTGCAACGAATTTTATTTAATTTATATTTTTTATTTACCAGAAAACCTGAAAAACCAATATGTTTATCATTATTATTGTGTGTTGGACAAGAAAGTCTTTATTATATCAATTTTATTGACCAAATTCGCCAAACAGTAACCAATTCCGGCCAGAAAAACAGACCCACAATTACCACCTATCATTTTTCTTACTGAGCAATGACCACAAAAAAGAATCGCATGTCTGGTAGCGTCTGTAATCTATGTATTTACTGTAGCCATCCAAGATTGCGGGAGACTCAACGGCGTCGCTAGGGCGGTCGATGCACGCGTCACAATAAAACCTTTAGCGACGCTCGCCACATTTCCCCGACCCCAATGCCTTCGAGATATTCTTCGGAATAATTACTGAAGTCGTGATATATTTTTTTTTCTTGACACTGTAATTAAGTTCAAGTCTTTCCTGTTTTTATTGCAATATGTTATAGGATAGTTTTGTGGCTTTTTCTTTTTATTCAGTTATAATGATTCTTTTAAATTATTTTTTTCTCATGCTCAAATTTAAAATCTGGTTAGAAACAGTGAATGTCTAGAAAATTTAGAATTATTTTCTATTTTTGAGTTAGAGTAGTACGCATCATTATCGAATAGTAAAAACAATTTATCATAACTCTGTTGTATGAAATGATTGATTCCCTCCGTTCATATTCGACAGTGTATAATAAAATATGTGTCACTGTTTTCCATCTTAGAGCCAAGTTTTAGAATTTATATGAGCTTTTGGTACAAGATATATTATCGAAGAATTTAACCTATCTTCGCGATATCATTTATCAATAACGCAGTAAGTCTTGATAAGGTAATTTTAGCTAAAAATTTAGGAAACGCTCATTCCTGGTCACGATAAAAGGGCAATTTCCTTTGTAAAAAGGGTCACAACTTCAAGTTAAGTAGCAAACGTTTATGGTACTTATAGTACAATTTGTATGGCATAAAGATTTACCTACTGATACAACTATTTGGGTGGATCGCCCTGTCTGACCTTTATATTTAAACGTAGGTATTTTTTATAACCTACAATGTAAGAGACCTAAGTAAAATTCATAAAAAATGTGTTATAATTATAACAATATCTGTTTTAGTTCTAGTTTTAATTTTTATAGTGACACAAATTTTAATGTTCATTTTGAACCTAGACACTAAAGTTATCTTTTTGTGAGTGTTTATTTGACCTAAAATGACTTTAAACTGTACTTTTCTTTATAGTACCTACGACCTAAGCTTAATGTCAAAATATATTTTACAGAGGACGCTCACGTACTTTTTCTGTAAATAAAATTGTCTTTATTTATGAGTCAGCAGAACTTACATCGTTAAAGTAAGTACGCAATAGTACATGATGTTAAAACTAACGACAATAATCTAGACAAAGATCACGAAAAAAATCCGAAATGGACTAACACCTACTTTAAGATAATTCTGAGATGCTAATAAATTCATTAGTTTCAACGTTTATATTTGAATAAAACATGAACGATTTAAATAATAATATAATCTAGGTTTTTGTTTGCACCAACCAGACGTTTATATAGCCTATGTCTGGCCTACTTAGGAATATTTTACTATGGGAGTAATTTATTTAAAGGGTATCGGCTCACGAAAACTTTCCCCAGATATTACCATGTTTTGCATAATACGTTTACATTACTCTCCTGAGATTTGCAGATAATATTATCATTAAGTGCCCTTATCTATAAAGTACGCCATTTCTTGCACCTAAGCATTTTTTTTGTTGTTTTAATATTTTTTATCAGGTAATTTTATGAGGAGCGACTGCAAAATTAGGTCACAGTGAAAAAATAATTTGAACATCCTGTAAATGTTTGTGTTGTTACAAAAAATATTTCTGCTCCATAGTTTTGAAACATTTTTTTCATCCCTTTTGAAGCGTTTGCAAAAGTTTTTTTTTTTACATTACGGTCATCCTTTTCCATGTTTTTTTTATGCTTTGCCATTGTACAACAATTTACGGGATAAAATTTGAGAATTCCAGGCTGACTGTTGTTGAAAAATATAACTTTTTCAGGCGCAAATAAAAAGGTAGGTACGTTTTTAAGCAGACCTTTGACATTAACCCGTATGCTCCCGGCCGTGCCTCCAGAGGCACGGTGCATTGTTATTTTAATTGTGTCTGTAATTGCGGGTATTGAAGTGTTAATCACAGATTATTTTGCCGTCTATTTTTCGAGACGTACCTTTTGTGTCGTCTTATGATTGGTAATATTGGAAGGAAATTGGAAAATGAGATATGATCTTGGTCGAATAAGATACCTTATTTCGTTGCGAACCGTATAATGAAGAAAATTATTTAGGTCTACCTACACTATTCTGGCAAAAGTAGGTCCTCATCTAATTTATATAAACGACATTGCCAAAAAAGACTGTGATCTACCTCGAGTACCTTTATTACAGTAGAAAACAACATTAGACCAAGAGATTTATACTTCTTAATTCCTTACCCATGTAGGTTAGAGTCATAAAAATGTAGGACACGGCCTATAAGTGTGTGAATCTACTTTTATGATCAGTAAAGTGAGTAGAACTAATTGGTGAGTGATGAACCTATAAAATGTGATGGTGTTAGGTAAAATTGGTGCCACGTGTGTCAAAGGAAAATGACACTTAAAACCAAACGCTCATAAGTTCGCGTTCAGTGTGTATTTAATAATTTAATAATTATACTCGTGAACAAACAGCCACGTACTAAACGCTCCATTCACCACAGGTGTACCTATAATAATCTACACAAAGTAAATTTAATTAACAATTTAATTATATTAATGGAATCGTTTGCACTAACATTTGCATAAAACAGTGGCCTTATTTAGAATACAATATAATGTACAGTGTATATTATGTGTGTTATAATCAAAACGCTACATTATAATAAGGGTGTGAACTTCAGTATTCAAAGTAAGAAATTGCTTTGAGGTTATGGTAAAATTAGGTGGGTTTAAAATTGTGTCCATACAAAATTTAGATTAAAAATATATTTTAAAGCATAATATTGAATGGAACAAAACACAAAACAAAGAATTAAGCCGATTATGCCAATCGTGTCTACAGAAAGCTTTGAAGCATATCAAATTACATGTTTCAGGAAAACAAGTTTTATACCCAGTGGCGAAAGTTTATATCACAGCCATTACAGATGCACTTCGGCATTAGGTATATCCATATATTGTTATTGTTGTTAACCGAGCACTTTAAGAAAACCTATTTTTGAAATTGAATTTCAACTTTTCAAACCCGACAACAAAACAAACACTTCAAAATTAAAACAGAAAAAAAACACTAACAAATCAATCAGATTTAATATTACTTTGTATTTCAACAACAACGTGTAGACGAACGAACGACACGTATTTGATTTCAGTGATTCTGACAGCCGGCGTCCGAAACATATAACGATGAAAAATCTAGTTTAAATGTTTTTTTAAATACAAATAACACTGACATTCTAAACAACTGTCTCCTTGGATGGATTGAAAGGTGTCATCTCGGAAGGTTTTTATCAGTGATTATGTATCGAGCGGGGCGCGAGCGCGATACTACCCCGTATACGGCGAGTTTCCAACTGAATCACCCCCGATTCGATGCCTCCGCCCAACATAGAGCGCTTGCTCGCCGCGCCGCCGCACCAAATTTAAACCTCCATCACCTCAGTATAAAGCCCAAATTAGCTCGTCACACCGTTTGTGGTGAAGAAGATTCGTGCTTCGGTTCGTATAAGCGGCCAATACGCATGTCCACGACAATGTATATATAAATTCATATAGAGGGCATAGTTTCCTTATACATTTCTCGAGTTCAAGGACTTTTTGTTATCTGTTTGAGTTTTTAGAAATCTAATCTCTGTTATCAAATTACATTGGATATTGATGATAATTCGCGATTTCAATTTGCGTTTTTAATTTTCTATGTTAACATTTGTGTTTATATTTTTTGTTGAAAGAAAGTCTTGACTAATGTGAATGACCTTTAAAGAAGGATACAAAATCATCATCATCATTTCAGCCGAAAGACGTCCACTGCTGGACATGGACCTCCCCCAAAGGGGGGGTTTTGCCACAATCGCCACGCTTGGCAGGCGGGTTGGCGATCGCAGTACAGTTGTTACAAAAGCACAGAGAATGCTGCTGCCCATTCTCTGGTGGTTACAAAATACGTTACAGCTTATTTGTATTCTTTTGAATAATGTTATTTCTTCAGAATTACTAAGAATTCCTATACACTTTTATGTTTGTTGATTCTCAGTATTTTCTTTGTTCCAAGTTTCTTCGATATCCAATTATTGACAAGGTAAGTGGCGGAAAAATAATTAATAATTACAAAAGAACTTCAAAATTACTATTTTCGTACAATCGTAGCGAGCAGCAACTTCAATGAAAACGTTAATTGCGTTAATTTAACAAAAACAGTCGTCGTAAAACGTGGGAAATATTAATTAACATTTTGCTTCCGCGCTCGAGAAAATAAAGGAAATAATAAAAGGAAAAAATATATACGTACCTAGCAAGGTCAATTCCAAGGGTTTTACATCTGCGAATATCGCTATACAAGGCCACAGCGTGATTCAGTTGATCAATATTAATGCATAGCACCCCCTGAATAAGTATCATAATGGTAGGAACCTTTCACTGTAATGAATATTTCCCCGCTATGTGGGAAAGTTACTTAGTTCTTTTATTTTATTCGGGTGCTATATTACTTTTGTATGTGTAGTATGAGTGAAATACGGCTAGGCTTTCTAAGGCTCCATCTGAGGTATTAGGCAGAGGATATGTGCCTGTCACATTGATGGAGAAAGGAGATCATTACGTAAGCTTTTGTCAGTCGGGTGGAATAATTGTGTTTTTATTTAATGACCCCACATTCATTCCTATCCTATTTGTTTTTAAAACTTGTGAATGTTTTATTGTATTATTGACTCAATCGAGTTATAAGGCAGTGATTAAAGCAAATTTTGACGATATTACTTTTTCAATAAAATATTCAAATGTAATGTAGTGTGTAATATAATAATATGTATGTATGTACGGAGAGTAGCGGTGGCCCAGTGGTGGCGACCCCGACTTACGAACAGTAGGTCGTGGGCTCAAACCCAGACAGTCGCATTACTTTGTGTAATTTATTTCATCATCACTGCTCTCAAAACGGTGAAGGAAAACATCGTGAGGAAACCGGCATGTCCTAGAACCAAAAATTCGAAGAAATGTGACATCTACCAATCCGCACTGGGCCCGCGTGGTGGATTATAGCCCATTCCCCTCTCATTGAGAGGAGGCCGTGTCCCAGCAGTGGGAACATTATAGGCTGATGATGATGATGATGATGATGTATGTAAGTATATGTAAAATTATACCGTTTTAAAAGCAAAAATAAAATAATAGGTACTTTCGTTGTTGTAAGCATAAAACTGAATGTGTATCAACACAAAACGCATAAAACAGTAATAGTAGTTTGTTTTCTAGCTTTTATTTTTCCGAAGCTTATATAAAAACACTCTAATGGTCGCACTAGAAAGGTTTTATATTACATAATATTAAATATTTATTTCTTAAAAACTAAAATATGTTTATTTGATTATTATATTATTTGATTTATTTATTTGTAACATGACTAGATTATTTGGTCAACATTGACATTTGTTTCTGATGCACTGTGTCAGTATATGAATGCCTTCATATGAACTTTGATTTTTGAAACCTTTTATAATAAATTCTCTCGTCACGACAACCAATATGTAATCGCTAAACAACTTGTTATTACGAACATAGTATTTTGGAACTCATATTTTTATGAAAACAATCCTATCTCCAAGTTACACTCGTTATTTTTCGCGAAATTTTTTTAAGTGGACCCGTCCAGTAGTTCAGAAGAACACACACACAATTTCTAATAAGTCTAGATTAGATTAGTTAGATTAGTCTTAACTTATCACACTTAACTATAATCAAATCTAGCCGTAATAATATTCTCTGTTGTACAAATTGAATGAGATTTTGTTTTCGCTAAAACTAATGAAGCAAAATTACCTTTGAACTATGTTAAAGTTCGAGAAAGGTTACCCAGAGCTTGAATTTTCCGGAAGACTGTTATTTCGAACCCAGCCTAATATGATGATTGGGGTAATGTGGCTACACCCTTTACGCATTTTGTTGCCCTTTTGTTTCGGTTCACAACTTGCATATTTTACAAAATAATAATGTTTTGCATTTGATGTGGGTAAATGCTGACTGTGGGAAATTGCTGATTCATAAAGTTGGTTATGTTTTGTCGAATATTTATGTAGGTCCCAAAAACTAAAGCTGCTGATATACGTGATTTTAAGGGTATAACACATTGGCACAAACTTTAACCATGGGTTTAGCACATAAGTTCTATACAAAAGTGCGATAGGATTGAAATGTATAAAGGTACTGGTTTTTTTTTTAAATCCCAAAATATTTCATGTCTGTGGGTTCTAAAATAAGTTTGTATCAAGGTCCTTGCCTCCGTGTTTTAAATTGATTTATATTTTTTAACGGTACATAATATAGGTAAGCCATTTTGATCTCATTAAATTCCCAAAGCACATTGTACCTACTTCATCATTTTCCCAATCCATTTTCAGAAAATAAACAATTAATTTCGTAGCATCTCAGGGGCCATGAAACCAATTTATTTACGCTTTTTCTCCAAAACATCATCCATCAATATCTATTCAGTCATGATTTTATTTACTTCAATGAACAGTTTATTATAAGCCACAGCATTTATTTTCGTTAAAAGTATTGTGTTTTATCATAACAAAGACGTAAAGCCCCACATTTTTCACATTTTTGTAGTAATATTTATTATCTTTGTAGTTTAAACAACCCAGAGCAACCACTCTATTTCGACGAACTTCGTGTTGAAAAAGTTATAAAACAATTGATTGTGTCAGAATCGAACCCAGGGACCGTTTAAAATCGAACATAATAACACTAGACAACTGGGAAAAGGGCGTTTTGGGAAATGAACATTCTGGGAAATGGACATTCTGGGAAATGGACTTTTTGAAACCGTGGAATTAGACATTCTGAACCTAGACGAAAACAAATGTCTTCTCAAACGCGAAGTGAATATAAATTATTATTAATAATAAGAATTATGATAAATGTTTAAAGTAACATATTTAATTCTTCAAAGCACACGCAGAGGAGAACGCAGAGGAGAACAGTGTGTAATACACACTGTTCTCCGCTGCAAAGTATAGATGTAGGAGGAGGAAATGCCTCGAGAAAACCAGAACTTCTTTTTTGTTGCCAGTAATATCCCGAATATCGGGCAAAGGCCACTTCTCATACAGAGAAGAAGGTATGACCTTGATCACCACGCTTGCTCAGTGCGGCTTGGCGGTTTCCTCACGATGTTTCCCTTCACCGATAGTCAGTGGTGTCTAGGTGTAGAAACTGCTTAGAAAATACGTATGACTTTAAAAAAGTCGCATTGAAACCTCTTTGCCCGACCATAAATCGAACCTTGGACCCCTAACCCACCATTCACGCTTGCAATCACTATCTATACTAACCAACTGGATGCAACACGAATATAAATTGCTTTGAGATATGATATTATGTTGAAACTGACATATTTAATCCCCCCGCGCACCGCCGTTTGAGATACACAATTAAACAGTTACACATGGCTCCCTCCTTTGCAACGGACAGACGTCGGCGTCGGAGCAAACGTTCCTCCAAGGCTTATACGGGTGTGCTAATGAATATTATGTGTGTAATTATGTATCACTCGCGTCTTGATACGAATTTTGGTGAGTGGCAAACTGAATTTTCTTCGAGGACGGGCGTGACTCGGATTAAATTTGATGGTATATGATTATCCTGTAGGTAGGTGACGTCTTAGAATTCAAGATTCATAAGGAAGTCAACAAAATCATTATTGCTGCTAGAAAGTGTTTAGATTAGGTTATTTTTAAAAGTGGTGTGAAGAAAGAAACTGTAGGCACTCAACAACTAGTAAAATAAAATACAAAAACAGCCATTTTCCTTATGTTGTCTTCCACTGAATGTAAATTTGAAAATCTTCCGCGCGAAGTGGAAATGCAAAAAGCGGTTACATTCTATTATCCTTTATCTTCTTAAGCGGAATGAAAGTTAAAACAAATGGTACAAGAGAGACATGTAAGAAATAAAATGGCAATCTAATCTCAGAGATGATGCAGAAAATACAATGGATTTGACGTCACTGCATCTGATCCATTTGAAGCCATCTCATTACTCAACAGCTGATTGCGAAACACAGCATGCATTATGTCCCAAGGCTTTGTTATCTGCCTAGGTCCATTTCCAGTTTTATGACAAGCCGTTCTATGAGATTCTTTAACCAACAGGAACGATAAAAGACAGTTATTTATTGTGTCATAAAAATTTATGACAAACACTCAAACGGAAATTTTCATTCGCTATGTGGTTAAGTCTGGCCGTCTCATTTACTTTCATTCAGGAGAAATTTTATTATACTTTACAAAAGCATTTCTAACTTCAATGGTGGATTTGATTATTCTGAAAAAGTGAGGGCCCAAGTTTTTTGAATTTCAGTCACTGGTTTTCGTAAAACTTTTAAGTGTTAAGTGGTTTGTTTATTTTAAACGTACCTTTTCCCAATTTTATAAATTTTTAAGTGTTCCTATTTCAAGCTGCCGCGAGAATCTAGTAGCAATTTGCATAATTAAATTAGGTATTCATTTCATTTAACTAGATTTCCTTATACAAAAACCATTAATTATCATGTAATGGGTAATAACAGTGAACAGGTACTTCGAAATTGAGGTTGAAATTATCTTGTTAAATAGTCTGGGTAAGGCGTTGACTATCTACAACATATTTTATGGAATCATTCCCCCTGCGTCGAATCCCTTTATGTTTATGCAGTTTACAAAGTATTAGGGACAGAAAACGCCTCTCAAAAATGAGTTCCAACTGAGCATCAAACGCGAATAAAATGTTTCAATTTTAAACATTCTGAACAGTTTTTGTTGTTCCATTTAATATTTTTAAAAGCTCCTAACCTCAATTTAAATGTATCCTCTAATACTGGCCGTATAAAACGAAAAAGGTCGTTAATCTCACAAAGTGTATTTGCGTACTGGGAAAAAATTAAAATACGAAATTTGTCAGGGCTCTCTGCGGTGTGCCAACTGGCTTCGCCGCAAAAAACTCGCTTTAAGTCGGGAGCATCCTGATTCCGAAGCTTGCGGTGGCTCTGGCAGGACTCGGGCGGCCTAGATTTCAATCCGAGAAACTAATTTCCATTTTATCTCGTGTCTTATTTGGTAACGCAGTGAAAAATGTTGGGATTAGAAGAAGATTTAATGAAGAAAGTAATGAGCTTTAAGAGATTTTTTAGAATAAAGCTGCTTATTTGGTAATGAACTAATTCAACAACAAAAACAACAGCCCATAACGTCCACTGCTGAACATAAGCCTCTCCCATGATGGGAGGAATTTGCCGTAATCTCCACGCTTGGCAGGCGGATTGGAGATCGCAGTGATGAAAGACTAACAGAAAACGCTGCTGCCCATTCTCTGGTCTACGGAGGCGCAAGGTGTTCTGCCTTAGACATTAGTCGCCTTATACGACACCCGTGAGTATAATGGGTTGGTTCAATTCTACTCTGCCGGATACCACGCGGCTTATGAACTAATTCACCTAAATATTATTGTGTTGGACGGAAACTGTCACAGCAACAAAAAAACCTCTTTCTATGTACCAATTTTTATTCAGTAGGACTTTGACTAAATCCTCAATACGTTTCCTTTTACACGCTTATGTATTTATACGTTTGTTCCCCTCATATCCGCAATTCTGTCAATGACATTTTATTTCTTTCTTTCCCATCGGATGTATTATAGGAAATATTCAAATGTACAGCTTTTGTATTCCGGAATTCCCATAAAATTATATTTTGTAGTGTCCTCGTTGGGTTTGATTGTCGAATAGTTCCACCACAGACATATTCGGGTTTCTATGACTGACATACGACATAAAGTCAATAACAAAAATCCAATCGGCACTTTTTTCGACTCTGCAGAAATGGAAGCGCGTTCGTTACTGTTTGTCATTTTTTTCATTTGGACGAGCAGCGGTTTTTGCTGTGGTTTTTACATACTATCTAAATTCACGATTATTTTTGTTTCCAATTTTCAAATCTTTGTGTTTGTTTTATAAATGGAAACGGTATATCAAACACCAGTGCATACATCATCTGCTTAGCCTTTTCCCTATTATTTTGGGGTCGGCTTCCAGTCTAACCGGATGCAGCTGAGTACCAGTATTTTATATGAAGCGACTGCCTATCTGACCTCCACAACCCAGTTAGTACTGGGTAATACGAAACCATTTTGGTAAGATAGGTCTACCTATAACGACTGTCAAAGATGGACTAATGACAGCCAATAGCTTAACGTGCTTTCCGAGGCACGGAGGAAACTCGGTATGTAGTCACCCATCCACAGACCAACCTAAGTAAGCACGGCTTAACCTAAAGATCGACCTGAGCGGCTGTTATTATTTAGCCACGAGCTCCTCTAATATATTAAAATTGCAAACGATATTAAAATTGCAAGCATAATTCAATTCGTACCACAGTGCACTCCTGATCACATTTGAAAGCTGAATAAAACAAACACAATTTCAAACATCGGTCTATCCGGAACACTCGTAGACAGGTAAAGCGAGCTTATCTGCTATTCCGGTAAAGCTTTTAGTCTGGAATATTTATAGAGTGTTCCCTCATGACCCAGTATAAAATCGAATCATGAAAATATCGCTTAATGCAATTTATCATATTCGTTCTTCTGTGTATAAATTAGAATTTAACGTTGCATTGAAGCATCGGAATATGTTTTTATTTTTAATACTTAGAAAGATACTTCAAAAAAGGAATTTTCAGAATCATTATAAAACACATATAAACGGGTATTTTCACGAATTTTTACCTTTAATATTTGCCCGACGTTTCGACCGGATTGCACCAGCCGTGGTCGCGGGAAGACTGAAGTATTGGAGGTACTGCCACAGCAAAGCGAAGGTGTTTATTCAACTACCCTCACTTGATCTTCATAAATGTTAATTAGGGCCGGTTCACACTAGGACAGCACACTACACTAACAGTGTCCGCATACTGAGATGATTTCACTTGACGAGTACACTTAGTGATCACTGGATTCCAAGCGGGAGAGAGTCTGAAGCCGTCTTCGCGATTGAAATTAGGATACTTCTTGATCTCAATCGCTTCGCGAACCATTCTCTTATAGTAGTGCTTCTCATTTGCAAGGATTTTTGGGTTGTGTAACTCCATCCAGTGGTTGGGTCCTGAGTCTATCACATGCTCCGCTATAGCGGACTTGTTTATTTGTCGATTTTTGACCGCTGCTATGTGTTCCTTGACCCTTTCAGCGACTGTTCGCTTCGTTTGGCCTATGTAGGAACGGCCGCAGCTGCAATCGCAGAATCATGTCAATTGAGAGTAGGTTTTTTCTGTTTTTTTATTTCATTTAGATGCTTCTGTATCATTAGATAATTTTGTAAAATAAAACACTGTTATTATCGACTGGACAAAACAGATAAATGTAAATTACAATAATTTAATGCAACGCTGCCAATCTTTTGAGTACTTTTCCTATTGACAGCGATGTACACGAATTTTTTGAAGCCCTGTAAATCTTTTCCCATTTTAACTCTTGTACATGTCTTTATTATTATTTTACATCTACTTGTAGTTAGTAAATAGGTAATGAATAAAAAAAGTATGCCTAATTTTATTATCCTTATGACCCCATTATAGGTTACGCTATATTTACAGCAAGAATATTAGCAAAGACGTAGTACGAAAATTATGTTCGACTAACAAAAATTCTAAGTGAAATTCCTCTTGAAGTACCGACCACTGCCGAAATTTCACAGCACGCATAGCTATCGACGGCCAGACACAGGAAAGCATTCGTTTTATTACACAACGGCCCCACCCAAGTGAAACATTCACCCACTATTCTATATTACAAGAATTACGACAACACTCATTTACAACCAAATAACCAACTTAATTCACCGAACTAAGGTTCTTTTTAGGTTAAGCTAGAAGTGTAGTTATGTTATTTCGTTAGGTAGATAGGGCTATTCAGCAACAAAATGTAAATAAAATGGCATGCATTAATTGCTAGGTTTTCACAGTTCGTTTATCGGCAAGGAAGTTTCTTCTTTTTTGTGCTGTTAATGATTCCAAGGTCATTATAATGGAGTGAGCAGGGAATTAGATACGTCTCAGTAGGTTTTATTGGATTATGCTGTATTATTGTGGGCTTGTCCACGGCCCACGTCATTTTATCAATTTCCATTTTTTCTTATTTCGACATTTTAGTTTTACTCACACGTGCCACATGCGTTTGTTTTTTACTCACGTGGGTTTCTTTTTTCAATCTCGCACTACGGCTGCTGCCAACCCGCTGATTACCTACCCGCACTGGGCCCGCGTGGTGGATTATAGCCCATTCCCTCTCATTGAGAGGAGGCCTGAGTCCCAGCAGTGGGAACATTATAGGCTGATGATGATGATGATAATGACTACGGCTGCACCATGTACCTATTATTGTAGGCTTTGTAAATGAAAGATGTTTGAAGTCATCTTAATGATATAATAGTATTTATACAGTAATTAGTTAATATTAATATTAGTACAGAGAGACGCGCCCCGTCCACGGTCTCCATTAAAAAGGGAAGTTGCCATAGCCTAGCATACGTATTCATAGAAAATTAAAACAAGATGACATCTGTCAAACGCTAGTGACGTTCCGTTATTCCGTTCGGGTCCCGAATTCCCCCTAAATATTTTTGAGTGGTATTTTGGGAGTGTGTTTTATTTGTTGATAGTGTTAAATCTACGAGTCTCATTATGAAATTGGGCAAATATGGTCTAAATACATACATAAACTTATGCCTTTTTTTCTATGAGGGTAGACAGACACCAGACAACGCCACCTGCGACGATTATTATGCCTCGTTCACGTTTATACATCTGGTTATTTACGAACGCCGGTTTTCATACAACGCACCCATCCTTTTTGAAGAACAAGTTAAGAAAATATGGTCTAAATATCTACCACGAATGAGACCTATTTAATAAATTACTGCTAGAGCTAAAAAGCATACCCTACACAGGCTCATTCAAGAAAAGGCTCAAGGCATTTCTACTGGAAAGATGCCTTTATTAAATAAATGAATTGTAAACAATTTTTGACAACGAATGAATTTAAATTAATACTGTTGTTACGAGAACTGGGGTTCTGGGGGAACTCGACTGATAGAGACATAGCTTTTAAGGCCCAAAAAAGATGTCTCCGATCATTGTTTAAACTTAAAACTACAGACAGTTGCAAGCCATATTTTAAGCAATACAATATCATGGCCCTTCCTTGTATCTATATTTTCAAAGTAGCTATGTTTGTACAGCAAAATCCAAGTCGTTTTCAACGTCTTGCTGATGTATTTCGAAGGAATAGGCGTGACAATAGCAAACTTTGTCAAGTACCATGTCAAACCACTTTAATGCGCAAAAGTATTTATTGCATGGCCCCTATTATTTTCAATAAATTGCCAAGTGGCTGGAAATATTTAAATACAGTGCTGTTTAGGAGTAGACTACGTAACTTTTTGACAGATAAAGTGTACTATAGCATAAATGAGTTTCTAACAGAGAAAAATATATTTATTGATTAATTTTGAATTATATACTTAATTGTAACAAAAATGATAACTTAGTAATTTAATGATAATTCAGTAATTGAATGATAATTGTAATAAAATGATAATTTATTAATTGAATGATAATTGTAATGAAAATGATAATAATTTATTAACTGATCTGTTGAATGATAATTGTAACAATATTAATATAATCGATCTGGTCTTTTAAATGTAAGAACATGTTTCATAAATAATGTAAATGTTTGCATGCCGAATGGTAAAATATGGCAGAACTTTGAAATGTCGTCAACTATATTGTATTACCCATATTTGCAAAATAAAATTCTATTCTATTCTATTCTATACGATTTTGCTTTTGTTTTATGTGAATTTTTATTGATTATTATTTTGTTTATTATATTTTTTGTTGTTTGTTAACTATTTCTTATGTATCACATTCAGACAAAATGTAATTTGTTGTTGAATAAATTAAATAAAAATGAAATATGTCATTAAGTCTATGAAATATAGAATTTACAACTCACCCATAAAAAGACTGGTAGTAAAAAATACTTATTTTTTTACATGAAATATTCTCGTCTGGCAATTCGTTTGTACACTGTGTAACCTAAATAGCTTGATTGATTTTAACAAATGAGGTGATTCGTCTTGACGCGAGTGACATTGGCCAGTTTTTAGTTGATTGGATTTCGATCTCCTTCCTTTTTTTTAGAAACGTTTGTTCCACACTAAGAATATCTCTTGTACGATACAAGAGATATTCTTAGTGTGGAACAAACGTTTGTATCGTGGATACGTTTACAAACATTTATATTCCCATACACAAACAGCCCCGGAACAACTCCCTGCAAGTCCTACAAATATTTGTTCCGTGCGGGAATCAAACCAGCAACCCGCAGCGCCGCAGCCAATCGCTCGGCCTCTTGGTTGTTAAACTTATTAGTTGGTGTAGTTGAAATGATCACGTTCAAAAAAGTATTATGTACCATCACAACGGACGAAATCTTACCACCGATACAGCTCGTTTTGTTTGCAGCATCCGGCCGCTATTGAAGCGCTTATGTACGCTCATCAACCAATAGCATCGCAGCATCTGATCCCTTGCCTTTTTAATGAAAAAAAGGGTCGAAATAAAAAAATACAAAACAATACGGGTGGTAAACAGACTGATGTGGACATCGTGTCCACAGGATTTTGTTAAAAACATGGTAAGATTTCATTCGAGCTGATGGTACCAAAAAAACAACAGAATTATCTTACATTTTACGTTTAGATTCTTTCAGTTACTTTTCAAAACAAAACACGCAGACAGTATGTATAAGGAAGATAATATATAGCTTGTCATTCTATCTGTATTGTTTAATGTATATAATATCCCAGACTTAAATTTTAAAAGCTTTCTGTCTACATTCGTTTGTTGCCAACATATTGGTATTTATTGGATTTCTCAGCTGAAGTATTTGTATCGTTTTAATGCAATATTCATCGACTTAAAGATACATTAAAGTTCTATGTGGCTAGCCAATGCCAATGTTTATCAAAACGTGTTTCAAGCCAGTTCTACTTTTGTAGTTTGCCTAGCATTTTCCCAACTATGTTGGGGTCGGCTCCTAGTATAACAAATTACAGCTAAATACTAGTATAAATATTGTAATACATACTTAATAATTATATTCACCATGCAGATTAACATTTGATTATTGTATCTATGGAGGCTTGTAAACTTGTAATTAGTTTACAATTTAGTTACATGTTAATAGTCTGTTAGTTTTGCTAAAATTTACACTAATATTGTAAAGAGGAAATATTTGTATTTTGTGTGTGTGTGTGTGTATGTATGTTTGTAATTAATAAACTCAAAAACTACTGCGCCGATTTCAAAAATTATTTCTCCATTAGAAAGCTATATTCACCTTGAGTAACATAAGCTATATTTTATCCCTATACTCCCACGGGAACGGGAACTACGTGGGCGAAACCGCGTGACGTCCGCTAGTGTAAAATAAAAAGGTAATAAACGAAAGGTAAACATTAATTTTACGTACCTATTACACAAAAGAAACAACTACTAATGACTAACCCTATAAAAATACAGCTGAATAAAATTACAAATACAAAAAATGTAGCATATTCTGCTCCACTTAAAAGAACCCGGAAATAATGATAACGCTACACAGAGGAATTCCGATAAAATCATAAGTACAGCTACTACAAAATGTTTCTAAGACCCCCGACGTTAAGATAGGATAGCTTGAAACACAATTTTAGAAGTGAGTATATGTGACCCGACTGGAATTTAAATTCGAAGAATATGAGATTCTGTCACGTATGCTGTAGGGAAACATATTATTTTATATTTTAAGGAGCTCCCAAAGGTTATTATAATTGTTGGTGTAGTCTTGTTTTCATAATAATACAGTGTTCTTAACGTTATTCAAATATTCTAGAGGTTTTATATGGGATACTCATGTAAAAACTGTTTTTAATTGAAGTTTGTGAATAAATATCTCCCTTTGATCCACAAAATTTTCATCCTAATCCTAACTATCTTAACTATGATTATAAACGCGAAAGTAAGTTGATTTGTTTGTTTGTTACCTTTTTACGCCAAAACCTCACTGAAACGATCATACTGAAACTTTGCATACAAGTTTTCAGGTATACAGACAGGATTTTTATCCCAAAAAAATCCTTTTCCGAAAAAGCAACAATAACGTACTTATGATAATAGATGGAACCACGTGTCTTTCTAATCATGATCGAATTATATTATTACAAGCAAAGTACAACTCGAATTGATTGTCAAATATATACATACATATAATAAATCTGTAGAAAAATCGTTTTTGTACATCGAAAATATTTTGAAAAAAAATTGCCAGGGTGTTAAAGGATAAGCAACAGAATACATTTCCAGCATTTTTGGAATTTTTGTCTGTTTATCTGTTTGTCTGTTTCGATGATCAAGCATCACGCAAAATTTACGCAACCAATGTAGATAACTTTTATACATAAAAATTGAGCGTATCTTGAGGTATTATTTAGTTTGTGTTTCATCGTAATCGGTTAATTCTATCAAAAGATATATGAATTTAAAATGTTCAAGAAGAACTAATCATCAAATGTAAGATGCATACATGCAGCGACATCTGTTGAACTAAAATGGTACTAATGACTAAAAGTGTGTTTAACATTTAAATATCATGATTTCCATGCATTACATTATAATTATGTCTATCTTTTAAGGTTGAGCTCTCTCTCTCTTATGTGACGCAGACGAAGTTGCGTGGGTCAGCTAGTTCTAAATAAACGCGAGCAAAGCCGTGGGTGAAAGCTTGTTGGTTATAAGCCCTTCTGCTTCTAGCATAATAATCTTTATCCCTTCGCTGTTTCCTTCAACTAGCTCAAAATATACACCCACTATTTTTCCTTCCTTCCTATATTACCATAGAAATTGGAGTTATACGTATAATATACATGTAAATTGCCCTTTTATTTCTAGTGCAAACCCTTTCTCAAGGGTGAGGTGTAAGCGTGCGATGAAACAAGTTATTTCATAATACGTAGTTTTATACCCGACGTAACCCGCTTTATGTTCTTCGCGTTACGTTTGTTTTATGATTCAATTATTAGCCACTAGCGTATTTTTAGTTTCGTCGCCACATTTTCCTTTGATGGCACTTGTTACTATGTAGGTACAAACTAAATTACAAAGATTTGAATTGTATTGTTTTTTTTTTTCAGGAATTCAGAAATCATTCTAGCCACTACTAACTGTTTTTGAAATACTTTTTTATACATACCTACACAAATAAAGTAAACAACCGAAGAGAAAGAAAAAAAAAGTAAAAGAAGGTCCACCATCTATAACTTTAAATTCTTATTAAAATTCTTAAAACCTTCTAATATTATAAATGCGAAAGTAACTCTGTTTGTTTGTTTGTTTGTCTGTTTGCTACCTTTTTACGACTAAACGGCTGATCGGATCCTAATGAAATTTGGCAAGGAGATATAATATTTCAATCTGGGGAAGAACATAGGCTATATATAATCATGCTAATAACTTACGGGGTGTATTTTTAGTTTCGTCGCCACATTTTTCTTTGATAGCACTTATAACTATGTAGGTACAAACTAGATTTGAATTGTGTTGTTTTTTTTTAGTTTCAGGAATTCAGAAATCATTCTAGCCAGTTGTTTTACCATTACAAACTGTTTTTGCAATACTTTTTTGTACATACCTACACAAATAAAATAAACGAAAACATAACAACCGAAGAGAAAAAAAAAGGATTAGAAGGTCCACCATCTTTATCTATAATTTTTTATTAAAATTCTTAAAACCTTATTTTACATACACTATGAACCACTAGATTATACAGCTATCTACATATACATGCTATCCTACAAGTGCATCTACAAATCCGAACAGACTGGAAAATCTAGAAAATGATACAGTCTTCCACAGATTTAGAAAACGGATATTAATATATTCAATAGTGTAATCCCCGAATACCGTCAGACATTCAATTCATTTCGTTGAATGCGATTTTCTCATCGACTGTACTAGGATTCCAAGATTCTTGCAGAGTCTTTGTCCGAAGCTCGTTTAGTTACATAACTTTAAATTCGGAATTAAATTTATCGTACTTTAATTGGATTGCTCTAATTTGTTCTAGTTCAGTGTTGTGAAAAATTGTTTCTGGAGTTAATTTATTATTGCCTAGTTCTTTATTGTTTGTTTAATTAAATAAAGTATTGCACGTATTTTTCTTTTACAGTCTATGTAACTGTTAGTTCATTAGGTATGATGATTCCAAATTTGGCATAACTATAGTAAATTGTTTGAAATGTGAATATTATTAATTCAAATCCTTCATAACCTAGCAAAGTTTAAGATACAAAAAACCTCCAATATATTGAATAGCCTAATAAATAGTAAACAGTGAAGTTAAACATCTTGAAGAAACCGGCATGTAGGTACTAGAATAAAAAAATCGAAGACATCTACTAACCCGCAAAGGGCCCGCAAGGTGGATTATTCTCAATCAAAATATTTTAAATCCAAATCATTCATAAAAATAATTTTACTTTGGTATTTCTGATGTTAGTACGTTTTGTATAGAGTAATAAAAAAAAATCATGCATATACCCTATTTTACCAAGTTGAAGATAATAAAAAGTCACATTTAATACACTAAACAGCGAAATAACTCAAACGCAAACACAGAACCATAACCGTGTTATTCTTAATTTATTAATAACACATACCTACCAAAATAAATGAGCTAATTATCCCAAAGTTACCCTCAACCATGCAATTTGCGAAGTAACTCCTTCCGTGACATAATCACGTACTAAGAAGGGATTTCTCGCACCGCAAACTGGCCAAAAAGGTAAAATGTGTTTGTACGAAACCTACGTAAAAGCGTACTTATGAATAAATAAGCTTAAGCAATTATGAAAAGAGACGTGAAAATTGCAACAATGGAAAATTTTAATAGCGTAAAACTGCAACATCTGAGTTTTCATGTAGACTAGCTGTTTTTCGCGGTTCTACTTGCGGTTAATTATTTTGTGCGACCGTATTATCTTTGGTATACTTAAACATGCAAAAAGATGATGTCGTCAATGGTGTTCTGACATGTTCGTTTTGTGCTCGTAATATGCTAGCCACTTGAGAGCATATGAAAGAACAGCACACCAAAGCTCTCGACAAGGTCCCTAGAAAGCCGTCAAATGCAATCGCTGTGGCCGAAATCGGCTAAATGGCATCCTCATTTTCATCATCAAACATGCAAATCGGATAGTTAGTCTCTGAGTTCTGATAACATCAGGCAGAAAAGCGTTGAATTTTATAATCATAATACTCATAATACATCGTTAAGAAAGCCTCAAAAACTTTTTCAAGTCAAAAACACCGTCAGGAAAATACTACATTAGTTGCTATTCCACACAGGTAGTCAGAACAGGAAACCAGATGCTCCAGCCTAAGTAGATTGTAATCCTATCTGCCACAGTGAACAGAAAAACGTAGAAATAATAGATATATCTCTTTTAAAAGGCTCTGGGATATTGTATTACAACAAAAGGAAATAAGCTTTGCTGGACTTTTCTGCAATGTTCGTTCAGCTCAACTCAGAAGTTAACGTAGTAAGCATTTTTCTTCAGTGAAGAATAAATGAAAATCGCTCGAGTTTCCAACAGCAGTTTGCAGGCTAATTGATATAAAAATTGTCTCATAAACGGCTGTTTATGGAAGAATTAACTTTAAATTATTGTGATGAAAATGCTAGTTCAGGTAAAATTATGTTTTGTTTTTGAATTCACTAACAGAGATATAGTTGTACATGAATCATTTAGCGCATGGCTATAATCAAAACTAAAGCCCCCATCTTTTTTTTCAAGATACAAGTGCTTACCATTAGCACTTTTTCATAGTTTTACAAAACATTGTAATAAAAATGAGCTATACAAGGTTCCAAAAAATATCGCATTTTTGGTTCTTTCACTAACCTAAAGAGAAGATTGCCCAAAAGGAGAATTGAGACATACTTACATATTTCTATATGAGGTCTTTCGGACACTTGAAATAGACAAGGAACAAAGGAACCTTTACAAACGGTTGATCGCAGTTTGATATTATTAGACCGGGCTTGACCTTAATCTTTTTCCGGCCTTTAGGTAGACTTCCAAAAATAGAACTGTTTAGTGACAAGTCACTGAGTTGATAACTTTAGGTATCTTTTAGTTTCTAAAGTAAAAGGACACACAGAACCTTAATATGATACGAGTTCCTTGGTTTTTCAATCACAGAGAATTTTTATTGAGATTTATGCAACGTACGAATTTGAATATTGGCATAGTACCAGGTGTCGTTGAAGCGAGATTGCCAGTCAAAGTCTAACTTGTTTTCCAGCGAACTTAATTGTCTTTCAAACCAACAGCTGACATGGTATTGCCAACTCCATTACAATCCCAAAAACTTAAATGTCACTGACCTGCAACTCAACGGCTCAAACCGGAACACCGAAACGCAAGTTTAACGCAGATTTGCAGAAACGGGTTTTGTGGTTTTACATCCTCGAAGAAGCTCTTTATCCAACAAACTATTTAGCTATACATACGTATAACTACCTGCTACATAGAACTAGTATCGGATCCCACAATTAAGCTCAACGCATACTTATATATGGAAATGGGACTGCCACAAGAAGCTATGGGCTAAAGTAATCACTCAATGAGTCCCAAACATCAGTAACGGCAACACGGCAGGCCCAGAAAGAGATGGCGGGACGAACGGGACTCTTTTCTCAAAGATTGGCCAATAATGGGCCTGGATAGGGAAGAAGGGGACGGAGGCCTTTGCCCTGCAGTGGGACACAAATGGCTGTTAATAAATAACACTTATAAACACAGAATTGAATCACTACTACAACAGCCCATAACGTCCACTGCTGGACATAAGCCTCTCCCATGATGGAAGGAATTTGCCGTAATCTCCACGCTTGGCAGGCGGATTGGAGATCGCAGTGATGAAAGACTAACAGAAAACGCTGCTGCCCATTCTCTGGTCTACGGAGGCGCAAGGTGTTCTGCCTCAGACATTATTCGCCTTATACGACACCTGTGAGTGTAATGGGTTGGTTCTATTCTACTTTACCGGATACCACATGGCTTATTAATTGAATCAACATCGCGTCAAATCATCATCAGCTCGTCGTCAACCCGGAGTTCACAACACAACATGAGCACTTAACTGGTGGCGCTGGATGGGAGCTTGCGACAGGTTGATGCCATAGTTGCGGTTGGGCATTGCCCTACTTACGCCTGGGTGAAGGTGGCGACAACCCTACGCAAGCGAGACATGATGTGCTTAAAAGTTTAACCTTTAGTCGTCAAAGGGACTGCATGCACATAGTAAAAAAAAAAAATTGAAACTTTTTATTTAAAAAAAACACATTAATTTTGGTGAAACACACATCGCTTAATCTTAATTTTGAAAGATTATGTGCGAGTGAGGCGTCTCGCTTGTTTACATTAAAACATTATGTTGTTATAAAAATTCATGATTAAATTATTTATTTATTTGTGAAAGATTTGGAGGAACTTTGTATTGATCCACTGTAAGGTAATATTACGGGACCTGTCAATGTGTCAATGTCAATGACCGCGAACCAGAAGACGTTGCGTTGGAAGGCCTCCCACTAGGTGGACCGATGACCTGGTGAAGATTGCGGGAATCCGCTGGATGCGAGTCGCACGGAACCGGTCAATGTGGCGACACTTAGGGGAGGCCTATGTCCAGCAGTCGTCGTCTTTCGGCTGAAATGATGATGATGAAGGTAATATTTGATTAGTTATAGTATCTTCTCAATTTACTATAAAATGCGTAATTAACCCTATCTGATGTTCACAACACGTTTAAATGTACCAGGACATATCTAATAGACCCTTTCAATATCCTCGAAGCCAATTAAATTTTATTGCCCACTTGTAAATTAATTTGGACGTCATCAAATAGCGTACGCTTTGTTTATTGGTATAAAATTATACTCGTTCTATAAAAACTGTTAGTTGTGAATTTGTAATAACGAGTATTACATGACATTAAAACCAATGAAACTGGATTTAAACTCTGGCAATACCTACCAATATTTACATACACATTTTTTTATTCGAGTCGTTGATTTAAATTTATACTTCTTCGAGTGGATACCTACCTACGCTATCGGCAATCGATGCGATGTCGCCAGCGTTCCCTAGTCTCAACGATAGTCGAAGCTTCGATGGCAAACGAATAATTAATCGGTCAACCGACGTCTCTTGCCCCATTTTCTGTTAAATTGGGCAACGTTTTATTTCCTTCGCATTGTTAGTTCGAAGATGAATTATTAGCAAGAAATACATTGGCCAAAAGGTAGCAGTTTCCTTGGAAATAGGGTAAATATTTTAAGAATTCCGACAACTGTTGGTACGGCAGTGAACTGTTATTGATTGAAACACACGTGTTCGCGTTTGTTAGTTCCTACCTACTTTAAAAAAAGTAAGCTTCGTCATTAGTGATTAAAATAACAGCCACACTGTTCAGCTACGGTTATCGAGGTCTATTTCTGTCGATCGTGACTATTCATTACATATCGAGATTCCTCTATGCCTCGGAAAGCACGTCAAACCGTTAGTCCCGGCTGTCATTTGCAGATCTTTGACAGACGTTACACGTAGTCAGTGGCCTAAATGCCTGACAAACAGTTTTACCAAGAGGTACCGTATTTACCAGTTACTTTGTTGTGGGGGTCTGAAAGACAGTCTCTTCATATAATACTGGTACATATTTAGCTGCAGCCAAATATATTGGCAGCTGACGTCATCATAGTTGGGAAAAGGCTAGACAGATGATGAGCCATTTCAGTTGTTCTAAAACGAGTGGAGTTAGTGTTTCGAAACTGGCAAACAAAAATATACGAGAAAGTGGAATTATGCAGGGAAAACAAATGCTGTTGCCAGTCCGTTTCCTATGAATACTGCACACACAACAACTCACGTTGCTTGGTTGACTGTTAAAACTTGCACGTGCTAGTAAGCAACTTTTGTTCCTTAAGATGAAGGAGGAACTGGTGGAACTGGTTCTACTTACGTGAACTTTGTAAAGTTAGCTTGCAATATCTACATGTTGTAAATTTTCTGCCAAAGTAAGTACAATAGCACTATTACCACTAATAGGGCGAGATACCAGGGCGGACTTATTTTCTTAATATCAAAATGTGTGGCATCGAGTAGTGTTAGTATGTACTGTGTACGCATACAAACTTACTAACTTGTCCCGATGGCCAATTTTGAAATAACAGGTGTTACAGTTGCGTAAAAATAATACAAACTTTTCTTAAAGCCTGAATGCTGACTTTTTATATAAATTGTATAGTAGATTGTTAAAAAAATATTATTAACACGACCTGGCACTTCCCGTTGATGGAAATTTCTGCCAGACACTTTAAAGCACAGAAAAAATAACAGCGGTAAGTCGAGGCCCCGGGATCTTGGACGATAACGTATATGTAACGTAGCAACTTTTTTGTTTTTCTTATTTTCGCCGTAATGCATTTATTATAATAGTTAGCTGTTATGAACACAGTATTTTGGAATTCGTAATATCAAGAAATGGGCCTTAACTCAAACTTGAAAAAGATGGTTTATGAGAAAATCGTTTTTGAATCTTGCTAAAAAAAAGTGTTTTACGAAATTGCGTGGCATTTAAAACTTCGCTGTAGAATATTGAAAAGAAAACCTTGACATTTACAAGAAGAAGGTTTTAAAGGTCGTAGCACTTCAATACCCGCAATTGCAGACACAATTAAAATAACAATGCACCGTGCCCATTTGGGCACGGCTGGGGACATAAGGGAGCCCTTATTATTTAAATGCCAGTAATAATTAGGTACGAACTTTAAAAGTCTTACACAAATATTATGGTGTCACAGTCTTGTCTATATTGTCATGCACCTATATATATCTTCCTTTTACAAGTATCAGAAAAAAATCTCAAAGCCTTTTTTTGCCATCGCTTTACCAGTCGATACCGACTAACCAGTCTTGTGAGCAAGCAAAATGTTCACACTAAAGCAACTTCGTTAAATACATAGTTATTTGCTCGAAAATTCCACCGGAGTATTTCGTTATTGAGTGCATTGTCATTGGTGCCAACAGCAATTGGGGCTGCTGAACAAGCGTTTCAGATTTCTATTTGTATTGTTTCTAGTAGGTTTTTGTATCAATTTTGATAAAATGTTGAGTCTGTGTTGGACATTCTGTTTTGTCAGTAGCATGAAACGGTTATTTTATTTCTAAATTATTTTTAGATTAAAAAAAAACTATTTTAAACTTTAGTATCGTATTTATTACCAAATTACGTATTCATCAATTAGTAAGTAGCTGCTTGAATTTTTTTTGTTCAAATCATTCGAAAGTTTTTCTTTTGACACATGATTTTTTCGGAGGTAGTTACTTGTTATGAACAGAACTAACATGCTTACGTTACAACAAACACTTAACAAACAGAGAACATACCTCAAAAGTACCTCTCTAATAAACCAAAACCTTAATTACCATAGACTGTTATAACCTCAATAATAACTGTTATTGTTCCCTTCATTGGAAAACCTTTGTTTCCATCAAATGTCATTACAAGGCAATCGTCATAGACGATATTATGGCAATCATCTTGATTACCCTTATTTGCAGATAATTTGTTTGTTTTCCCTCCAATTCACCGTTTGCATAAGCTATTGCTTACTAGAATTCGTCAAGCTAGCGCAAATTTAAAGCCCATTCTGGGAATGTCTGGTCTGTCCTAAAATAGCCCTTGCTTTGGCGCGAAAGTATACAGTTTGTAAACTTTCAGCGGGGCAGTGAAGGGAACTACCTTGTTTTGCAATTTCTGACTTTTTTAGTACTTAAAACTGGGTGGGAAATAGAATTGATTGGCATCAATAAAAAATGTACTGTATTATTTAGTAAAACTGTATTTTTTTATCTGTAAATGGGACCATCATCATCTGCCTAGCCTTTTCCCAACTATGTTGGGGTCGGCTTCCAGTCTAACCGGATCCAGTATTTTACATGGAGCGACTGCCTATCCTTTTAAATGGGGACCAAATTTCACAAAAAATATGGATAGTCTTCTAAGACCTTTCTTGTAGCTGCAACGCTTAAGATAGTTCCCCGTAATGCCCCACTGAAGTTTCCACCCTGTTTAGTATACTATATCTACCTAGGTACTAATTCTGTTGTCTGGATCTAGGCTGTGTATATTGGGCCACTTTGAACTTTGCTAGGGTTGGGCGTCTAAAATGAGAATTGTTTCAAAGGCAGTACAATGTTCAACTGGAACTTAGGTACAAAGTTGAGGTTATTGTAACATAGCATCACGCCTTGTAATCCTAGAAGGGTTAGGCAGAGGTGTTCCTAACAAGTACACCCACATTTCGCATGTTATGTTTAAGATGAGGTTATTTTACTATACATATAACCAGTCTTAGAGATTATTTGTAATGCTTTTAAGCTCAAACATAGATAGTAGGTACTTAAAATTCATAATCTCTAAAACTAGTATTTTTACATTCAGAAATTTTTATTAAAAAAAAACACATTATTATAATACCCAATCAACACATATTAAAATCTCTGAAAACATCTATTAAAAACACACACATGCTTTCTATTTACAAATAATCCTCCATTATTTCCCGATTACACATATTTTTTAAGCTACACTAATCCGGTTACTACGTTATTAGGAGCACTGCCGCATGCGAAGCCCAACAAATACAAGAACAAGATGTCGTTAACGTAATGCTTTCTATTTGTTTCCGTTCAATCGACCTACATTTGTATACACGCTCCACTGCCTATCCTAGAAAAATAACCTTGAAGATACCCAACGGAATAATATATTTTTGCCTATTGATGCGGGAATTTTCATGCTTGTTTTTTTATGGAATTGGCATAACATTAATTGCCTTGGAATTATCAAAGCCACAAGCAAATCAAACAGAGTTGTCTAAAATTTAAAATTGTGGAAGGGTCCTACAAGCATAACTAATTTTATCTTTGCTACACCTTCGCATGGGTTAAAACAATCTAATACCTACATCCAACAATATCTTTAGTCAATCCAAAACATTCAAGGTAACACCAAAAATCTTTCACACATAATTCAAATTCTACTTACATTCCATTCAAAGCGATATCAAAAGCCATATTTAGCACTAAATAATTTTCCAAAAGCTCCAAAGACTAAAATATAAACAGATCTCTTCTAGTTACCTGTGGCACCTGATCCCGAGGTCCTGTACAGGCCTAAAACAGAATTTAATGATACTTTGTATAATGTTATAGCGTTCGATATTTAATTTTGTTTCCGCTTGTCGCAACAATTTTAGTATCAGGATTAGGATGGACCCTAATATTGAAAAAGGTATAGTACACTCCAATACAAATGCTGATTTTTAAAATGGATTTACAAGTGAATTTTTTCTGGTTATCGATATTTGATTGAAAAATTAGAGCCAATGTGTGTTACAGATGAACTAAAATCGGAATTCAAATATTTTATCGATCGATTTCAGCATTTTCATAAAATCAGATACATATTTTCGGGTTCATTGATGGTGTAATTAAAATATTCGTTGAGTTCACCCATGATCATCCCCAGGAGTGTACTTTTTATTTTGAATTAGTCTTTGAATATGAAGGGAAAATTGGAAGGGAAATTTGTACAAGAAACGAATAAGTAAGAATTGTATGTTGCTGCAACGCCGCGTTAAATTCAAATCGGTTCATTAAGACACATTGTTGTTATTACAACATCAGAAAAGGAAAGAATCTAAGAAAGCGAGAAGCAAGATGAACAAATGAAGTAAAGACACATGATATGAGAATAACAAAACACTAAGTATTGACAATAAACTAAAACCAAGTAGTAAATTGAAATAAAAAAGTTTGTAAAATAAGTTCTATAAACAAAGCTTTCGAAATCGCAATAGTTGCTCTGAAAAACGAGTCACCACATTTTCGGTACAGATAGTCAAATACTGCCGCTATAAAATTTTATTACTTCGGAAAGCTAAAAGTATAAAAACAGCGAATAACGTATTATTAACTACCCATATCCCAACTTTAAAGAGCATTTATTAGTACTACACCAGTCTTTCACCATTCACACTTCGGTAATTTTATTTCAGTAATAAATTGAATAATTTCACAAATAAAATAGTTTAAAAAGTCTTTATTTTACTTTGAGAAAACGAACTGCAAAGAGTCTCTACGTAAAGCCATATAGTTGTCATCCACTTCACTAGAAAATGGTTGAACTTTTGTATGAACTTCATTCCCAGTGCGTTATGAAGCAAGTTGCATACTCTCATTTCAATGAAGTTCGTAAATAAGACACAATTTTAAAGTAAGTCTTTTACTGAGTAAACTAGCTTCAACTCGCTTTATAGGTTTAAATGCGACAAGACACAGTACAGGATAATTGGTTCTGAAAAGTTCATAGTCGCGAACAATCCAGACGGTATCTAGAACAATATGAAAAGTTGAAGTTTTAACGTTTGACGCTAAGTGTTTCTGCTCTAATGCACCTTTTGGCGGATAGCCAAGTCTGCACACAATGGGCGCAGATTTCTGTTATGTCCTAACTTGTGTAGCTTGTGCTGGGATTTATTACGTATGTTGGCTGGTCCAGCTTGTGTACATGGACGATGTAGGCGGTGACCGTCGATCACATTCTCACCACCTGTGTTCAATAGTGTTTCCTACATGAATTGGTTCATATTGTTGCTCGATTCGATAAGGGAGAATTGATTGACAAATGGTCTACAAAGCCTTGTATGTTGCAATAGGTTTATTATATTTTGTATTTTACTTCGTATCGTAAATTCTGATATAATAAATAATAATATATATTTATTCAAATTATAATTCGCACGAAAAATACAAGTTAAATCTTAAAAATAATGTTGGTATAACAGAGTTCGATGCCTGTACTAGATTAAACCTGTGTCAAAGGCGGCATGTTTCTAATAAATACTATTTGGACAATGGATTTCTTAACATTATAAAACATAATAGTGCAATAGGTTAGTATATATGATATTGTTGTAGTATGTTCCGAAGTCAAAGATATTCGGAAATTAACGTCCTATATGCTTGCCCATTACATGGACGACAATTTCACTTTGATATCTAATAATGGCAGTGGCATTACCTATGATTTTGCCTTCTATATTATCAATGATGACCGCGGTCATTAAAATAATTATACCCTCCAGTAGAGACTTTAATTAAGTACCCCTTAATTAAATTCTAACTTACTTCTTTTCTTTGTAATTTACTAATTTCAAACATTATTTAATACATTTTAAATTCATTTATCATTATGATGCGAGCTCCTTACTTTATGCGCGAGCTTATTACTGGCTTCCAACGTTCTATTTGGCTCTAAGACAGTCATTTGTTCTCAGAAATTCATTTTCCAAATTCGCATTTACTTCGCTTCAGGTTTCACAATCTGTTTACCTTCCACTTCTATTCAATCAACACTTTGCGGAACCAAAATTCTAGTGTACCAACGATTTTTCAGTACATTTCAAAGAGCATAAAATCAAAATCAAAGCATTTATTTCAAGTAAGCCAGTTACAGGCACTTTTGAATTGTCGAAACAAAGATGAAAATTAAATGTAGCTACAGTCCCAGTCACAAGACATAAAAACTGTGAAAGTACTGTAGTTGCCCATTCCCTAGCGTAGATCTCTATGTAGAAGAACGGGACACTCCATGGACACTCTTTTAAATCAGAATATTGTTACAAAATCTTGGTTACATCATTCACGTTGAGATGGTATATTATGTGAGAACAATGTAGCAAGATGTGCACGGTAAAAGTGTCCACAGCAAAAACACACAAACAAAAAAAAAAATACAATTCAAAATAATTCATTCAAATAAGCCATGGCAACCAAGAGGATATAACACCATTTATTCGAACCAAGTACTAGTATATACGTCATAACTTCAACAGTGTGTTTGTAATAAATATATTTATCGGTCTTTGTCTCAGTGACGACATCTTTTAATATTTATTGATCCTATACTTTTTATGTTCTCTAAATTATATACGAATCACTTGAAAGGAGACATATAAACATGTTTTGATACCTTGAGCTGACGCATATTATTATTATGTACTCGAATTGTCATAGTGATTTGAATGAGACTAGCCCCCAAATTTGTAATGCATTGTTTCATATGCTTGAAATTATCTTCTGCTCTATATCGCATAAAACGCAATGAATGTTATTTTATTTTCAAAATGAGTATGCATTGAGAATGTGTGTTAGTTAAATTTTGCTGATGATGATGAAGATGCACTTCATTTTAATTTAGTGAAAATTTAGGATTCGAGTAAAAATATGTGTAATCCTGCCTAAACTTCTGTTTTGATTTTTTTTAAAGTAAATAAAAAAGTTTACTACACACTCATACTGACACACATAGTAGTTTTATGAAGAGTAAAATAACTCATCGCTTCGCCAATGCTTGTCAAAGGCAACATGGAAAATAATTGCTGTACGCTGAACTAACAAGCTTAAATCATGTAAGCACATACAGCTATACTTGTATGTAGGGATTTATACATAATCCGACAGTTTCAAACTATACGTTTATCCATGTTGGTAAATCTGATCAAATAATAGGAAGGTACATAATGTATATTATGCTAACAATGTGGTAGCTTTCAATTATATCTTTTACATTTCGGATACTTCTTCAGTTCCATAACAACTGTGACATAAACCTACGTATCCAAAACAAAATGCAAAGATCCATAACACCAATAAAAACAATTTATCACAAAAACAAAGTTACTTAACAGAAAATTGTTTAATTGTTTCGCAATCACTGTCTCGTGCAAATGACAACCGCAACAATCCTACAGGACAACTTAATGAAATTAATCATCACTTTGAAAAGCTTAACAAGAGTAAAATGTGGCGCTTTATACGCTGAGTGGTACAACGTGGAAAAATGTGAACGTTTGTAAAGGTAAAAACTGGTTCACGGATTATTTTGTGGAACCACGAAAACCACATGCTGTGGATTTTGGATTTATGAACAAATCGAAATATTAATAATGTTTAATACTATTTTAATTCGACAGTCTCTGGAGGATTAATTAAAGGTGTGTTAATTTTTGTTAATTTAGAGACTATTAATATTTCAGGATCATTTTAAAAGGCAATTTAGAAATGAATTTGACGTGGGATATGTTTACGAAATCATCACATATCAGTTCTCATTACAGAGTAAATCATTTTAAAATTGACGGCATATTATCAGCCAAATAGAAAAAACATCTGCATAGTTACAGAAATTTCAGACACAATTTAAATTCCTAGAGTTTTATTTATTTTTAATACAAGCCCTGTTTTGATCAGGCTCTTCACAACGGAATAACATTTATGCAATTCGAAAGCATAATATGCAACTATTTTGTTCCGTGTAATAGGTTTGTGTGAGGATTTTAGCTCACATTGAATGCTCGACGTTAGTCACGCTTTTACTCAATCTGCAATTTTTGAATATTTTGGTTACTTTGCAGAGATACAGCCGAGTTTGGCTAGCAAGTTTGATAAGGCTTTTACGGTTTATTGCGTGAGATATTTTAAGGTGGGATATTTTGTTACTTAAAAATCTGAGTTAGACGCCCAGGCTTTTCATCGAAAACACCTATAAATCACGCCTGTATTTTTCTGACAGGTTAGGTGGAGGTTGCCGTAGCACAAGTATGAATTCCTTGTAATGGAGAGCGAGTCTTTTGTTATTAACCGGTCCCAGATGTTACTGAGAAATTCGCTAATGGCGCTTGCAGTTTTTCAGACCAACATACACAAAAATTTGGGTAGATTTTGATTTTGACGTGTTGATTATTTTTCGTTCCAGTAACAGGTGTAAATCTTAAATGAATGCATGAACAAAGCATAACCAAAAGGTGTTTTGAAAAAATGTTTAGTTTCTTGAAAGACTTAAAGCGACTTGCAAGCACATTTGAAAGTGACAAAAGTTTACAACAAAATCTTGTCTTTTGAACACTATATCAAACTGTTATTAGTTAGAGTCTACCTAGAGTAGATAATTTATTGTTAAAAGTCAGAAAAAATCTTTTTCTCGTTTCTAGCCATCTGTGGGCCCTAATCGTTGTCCTCTAAAAATCGTGAAAGCCACCTGCCGCTTGCAGTGTATAACGATAGAACGAGTATGATCGCCCCGATGACTGACAGTCGATTAATCTAGGAGCGAATCGAGTAGAAGTACTTGTACATCGATTAGATGGAGCTCACCCTTCAATATTTTCAAATAATATTGATGGTTGAGGTTTTTCTTGTCTTTTTTTAGTACGAATTTTTAATTTACTTACACTTATACACTACATACGTTCGTTTTTCTACACTACGAACTTAATTCATTAGGTGAATTAAAAAGGAAGTCCTAAGCTGATTAGTGAAGGAAATTCGCAGAAACCTATTCGCGCAAAATCAGTCAATACAACAACTCTTATCACGAAAAGCCCAAAACGGGTTAGTTCATGACACATATCTTCAAAATTTCGTATGTCATGCCAGTCTCCACCCTTATTTTTCCTCCACTTTCTTTTAGGCCAGTGAAGCCACTACTCACTCTTCTACGTATACAGCCAATGAGAGCGCTCTGCCTATGTTTAAAAAAAAATGTATTTCCCATACAAACTGTACTTCTTAATCATCAGTTCAGGCTTGTAAGTCAATATTAAATGAGCTCGACTTTCCGCACTACCCAAGGTTTTAATATTATGTTGAAGTTCCTAGTTGGTACACAAAGTACGTAATGTAGTCTTCATTAGACGCTAGACGATCTGAACTGGACCCTGCTAATTTGGAATTGTAACAAAATTCAATTTGTTTTTCAAACTGTTTTATTTTATTTACTCGAACTAACAGCTACAGGGCACTTCAAAACGACTGCTTGCTTAATTTTTTCCGTGTACCATGTTTTGAACTGTATGAAAGAGAATAATCTGCCATTTTATTTTAGTAGTGTACTAAGGTGAGTACTGTTTTGTCCACAATTTCTATCTATGTAAAATAATTTTTGTCTGCTCACAATATTCGCAAGGAAATTCATTTTTTTCTGACACCGTAAAAGAGACTCAACTCTTGAAAAGTTTTAAGACTGAATGAAATACTTTAACACCTCCCTGGAGTTCAAAAGAACCAGTTACTTTCCCTCGTAAGTATAAGACGCCTTTGATCATGAATGGTTAATTAGTTAAGGAACTCTTACAAATTGTGACCCTCATCGCTAGGGTTATAAGTTGCAGTAGTCGAACATAAATATGCAAATATTATTCAACACGAGTCGTCGATGCAAACAGCTTGAGCTATTTGAGAAAAAGTATTTTTGCAAATGAAAAGTTGCACACGATGTTTCGATACGTGTTTTTTATCTGGGGTGTTTTTTAGCCAAATCGTGTGGCTTTCGTTAAGCCCAAATTTCAGTAAATTACATACATCTCAATACGCATTAATCAAGCTATATGTGGCTTAAGTAAGAGGAGCTCGTGGCTAAATAATAGCAGCCGCTCGGGTCGATCTTTAGGTTAAGCCGTGCTTGCCTAGGTTGGTCTGTGGATGGGTGACCACCCATTACATACCGAGTTTTCTCCGTGCCTCGGAAAGCACGTTAAGCCGTTGGTCCCGGCTGTCATTTGTGATCTTTGACAGTCGTTACAGGTAGTCAGTAGCCCAAAAAGTCTGACAACCAGTCTTACCAAGGGGTATCGTATTACCCAGTACTAACTGGGTTGTGGAGGTCAGATAGGCAGTCGCTCCATGTAAAATACTGGTATTCAGCTGCATCCGGTTAGACTGGAAGCCGACCCCAATAAAACTTGGGAAAAGGCTAAGCAGATGAGATGATGTGGCTTAAGTAAACCAATGCATTACCTAGCTGTGTCAGGTTGGTTTTCTAAAATTTTACATTTATATATTAAAAAAAAAAACTTTTTAGGTTGGAGTTTTTATCGTCTTTCATGCAAATGTTTTTAGGCCATACTTTAGTTGATCCAACAAAGGAGTTCGTTCACATAATTATAACATTTATTTACTTTTCATCTTTAATTATAAAATATAATGTTTAGTAATATTTTCCAATGCTAACTTTACACGTTTGTAACAAGTATCCCAAAAAAATATTCAATCCAAGTCTTGTGATTAACTTAATTGTATCTTATGTTCTTCTTCATTTAAACTTGTTAGATAGTTTCAAACACAAATAAACGAGTAACATGTATTAATACCACAACAATTGTTCTGTATTCAATTATCATGTCGTTTGGGAACGAAACTTGGAATTCACTTGAAAGTTTTGTAAGCCCATAAGTTTCTGTTTATTGTGTTGCTTCCGACTATTGCCAATTGCTTTTGTAATAGTTATTACTGTCATAATTACAGGTTGTTTTAGAGAAATTCGTAACTACTTCATATGGTGTAAAATGTATAATGTTGTGAGGGTATCTAATTTTCTATCTTAATATCAAATACTGGAAAATCAGATAAGTAAAACAAACACTACAAAATACACTATGTAACTCAGTAATTTATTAACGTTTCGACGTGAGCTGCACACTTTTTGCCAACAAAAATCTTAAAGTTTAGTTAGCTATGCAACCAACCAAAATTTATTTTTAACCAAATAGCTAGGAACTAACTATAGTAACTAACAACAACAATAAATAAAAATAGTAATAGTAGTGTAGTAGTAAGTAGTAATAGTAGTGGAGTAGTACTGTAGTAAGTAGTTATAGTAGTGTAGTAGTAATAGTAGTAAGTAGTAATAGTAGTATAGTAGTAATAGTAGCGTAGTAGTAATAGTAGTGTAGTAATACGTAGTAGTAGTAAATAACTAAACAAAATCTGTAAGTTTATTAAAATAATCTTCCACAGTACCTTTAAACATCGAATAATTCACAAAAATCAATCACCTTCACTTCATACACATAAAAAATCACTACACCGTGTCTCCTAGTTCTCAAGCCTTATAAACTCATATTAAAACTGGAACGCCGTCATCTCTTGGAAACTATTAATCATGTATAATATCGCCGACGTCAATAGCCCAAGTCGTCGTTACGTAAGGCAGTTCACTCAGTTACCGATTAATGGCAACCTCGTTAAATACCAGCGCTTTATACCGCGTTTTATGCAGCGCTGAAAAAGCTCTCGAATTGAGTGTTTTTTTACGAATCTTGCTGTTTTTGTGTTGTGGACTTATTTTGTTTTGATTGATGGTTTTATTTGCGGATGAGTGAGCAATTGGTCAAGTTAATAAATTAATGATTTAGTATTTTAGTATAATGATTTTGGAATTAGTTCAAAGGAATAAAAAATAAATGATTGTTTAATTTTGGTATTCATTTGAAATTAAATATAAATGTTTCTACAACAAATATTCAAATAGATGTAAAAATGAGGTAGAAAATAGCAAAAGACAAGGACATTTTTAAGACAAAAATTTAATAATTTCGTGTAAAAGTACTTATCTGAAAACAGAATCACAAAATGTTGTGTCTACCTAGTTCAAATATTTAAATCGTAATTTACTTCACATTCACTGTGCCTAACTATATGAGCTAACATAGTGTAAGTGCAAAATTGCGTGATTTATGAATGCACATATTGTGTCCACTATCGCTGATATTATCTCTCCATACTCTCAATTAACGAGATTGCTTTGTTATACCGCTAAACAAAGAACATAGAAACAATAGCAGCTTGTACTATATTTTAAATGTGTATTTTTCAGTGGGCTAAAATGGGTGTGTGTGTGTGTGTGTCTGTGTGAGAATGTAGCTTACTGCACAAAATTATTTGAAATACACTGTTCCGATAAGTCTTTTAAATCGATCATCATCATCATCATCAGTATATTAATGTTCCCACTGCTGAGACACAGGCCTCCTCTCTATGAGAGGGAATGGGCTATAATCCACCATGCAGGCCCAGTGCGGATTGGTAGATGTCACATGTCTTCGAATTTTTTGGTTCTAGGACATGCTGGTTTCCTCACGATGTTTTCCTTCACCGTTTTGAGAGCAGCGCTGATGAAATAAATTACACAAAGTAATGCGCTTGCCTGGGTTCGAACCCACGATTTACTATTCGTAGTCGGGTTTATTTATTTTTGGAGCAGCGGAGGCCCACTGGTGGGGATCACTGGGCCACCGCTGCTCCAAAAATAAATAATAATAATAATAAATCAGTATTAATAGCTAAAAGAAATGTATTTAACTATTTTTTTATAATTATTTCGCGGATATTGGTGTGGGTACACGTTTATTTAGTTTTAAACTTATTCTGTAATACTTTCATTGTTACTGTTAAATGTCTCAATAAAGTAAAATAAAATAAAAATACAAAATTATGGTAGTAATCAAAATTACCTTGGAAAGGAGATGTCTCAAATGAAAAAACTTGAAAAAAATTATGAAAAACAAAACTCGAACTACAAAAACAAAAAAAAAACAACATTGACGGTACTTAAAAATAATCCACATGAAAAAATATCTAGTTTAATGAAACCTCGATTTTGATGCATGGCTTTAACTGGCTTTGTACTATCAGCTTACTGCGGAATACATCGCTTTTTACTTTACGTCACGGCATCAGTATAGTACGCCAAAAGCTATTAAAAATATACACTATCTAGTATAACCTTTTATAGGTAAATAACCTACTATTTATGACTGTAGTCTGTTATCAAATAAGTCGACATCTGACTGAAAAAATATTATTTGTAACAAAACCAATGCTAGACAAGAACATTAAGAATTGAAGCGTCTTTGTATTGTCATTGTTTTTTTCTGAAACCCAGACAAAATAAACAGTCATTACACTAACTTAACATTAAATAGTAACATAACATCACGCTTTGTAATCCCCGAAGGGTTAGGCAGAGGTGTACCAAACAGTACATCCACATTTCACCAGTTACCTAGATGTTTTAGTCCAATGTAATGGCAAGTTTATTGCCATCAATCAATTCAATCATCAAATTATTAAATAGTAATCCGAACGAAAAATTTCCTTTAGCACAAGCTAATCACTTTTCTCATCGTATTCTTTTATAAGTCTTCATCCTAACGTAAAGCATCGTTATAATACAGAACATTAGTGCTCACTTAGCTATAATCCGTCACAAGCTGTTAGCTCGCCGTCCTACAAAATGCAGCTGTTAAAAGCGCTTTTTGATACGATAAGCACGTTATTTCAGAATTAAATTAAGCTGGTCACATTATACTTGATTATAAGCACAGTAAACAGCTTTTCCGTAACATGTCTGTTATTCTTGTATACATAATGTTAGGTGATAAAAATAGATTTGGAATTTATTCCAAGGGCAATATTGGAGGTCTTGTCGATTTATTAGAAACATATTTGGCATACAAAACAGTAAGCAGATGTGGAAAACAACTTGGAATAATCGATTAAATGATGAGTGTCTGAAGGTTTTTATTTTTAGAAATTGGAACGTATTGGTTGATTTGAATTCCTTACTATTTACTTAGATCTAAAAATATAACTGAAATTATAAGTCTTAATTACCAGCATTATGGAAACGAAGATTGTAAATAGAACTGTGTACAGAACTTTGCAGTCACTACGCTCGCTCGTAGCAGCAGCTACGCCACGCTACGCCGCGTAGCAGGCTACTTTAGTGCTACACCAAAATTAGTTTAACCAAACTTACTTTTCATTATAAGTTTATTTGGGTACCTAGTAGCTCACCTTTGCTTCTTAAAGTAACAGTTTTTCGAAATTGAATAATCCGTTCCGGTTTCGATTAGGCAGAGGTTTACACATACATTTCGCCAGTTATATTTAATGCCCATGAAATAGGGGGCTGGCCTATTGCCATCAACTGGATGCAAATCCAAACTACGTGGCTGCTACTGAAAAATTCCTGATATTGGAACCCACTTTGCCCGACCTGGGAATCGAACCCGGGACCTCATGTTCAACAGTCGCACTTGCGACCACCAGACCAACGAGGCAGTCAAAATGTAAACTTTTTGTTTAAAACGTTATCATTTACAGTTTTTATAAGGACATTTATTAAAGAACAAATTCCTTCCCATTATCGCAGTGTTAGCAATAAGCAGGGAAAGCTTGGCATATCTACATCATCTCTGCAAAATTACCATAAATATTTACTGTGGCATACCGAATGCATTCCGACCAGCAATCGAACGCTTCCGATGATAGTCGTCACGTGTAACATTAGCATTGCTAATGTACGTCCAGCGTGGAATTAATTACGATATTAGAAGCTTTATTTGAGACTAGTGGAATGGACGGCAATAGTTGAAAATGAGATAATTTGATTTAGCTGCTCAGGTCGATCTTAAGGTCAAAAGGTTGGTTCGTGGATGGGTTACCCATTACATTATTACCGTGGACCCATTACATACCGAGTTTCTTGATTCTAAATCGCGCAGTTAAAGTTATCCGCGACTTCACAATCACTTTCACTACATATTATAAAACAAAGTCCCCCGCCGCGTCTGTCTGTCCCTATGTATGCTTAGATCTTTAAAACTACGCATTGGATTTTGATGCGGATTTTTTTGATAGATAGAGTGATTCAAGAGGGAGGTTTTAGTAAATATTTTGTCGCGGGCGAAGCCGCGGGCATCAGCTGGTAAGACATAAAAACCCAATAACAACTGTTGGCCAGTAGCCCACCAGACAACACTCGTCTTGTTGGAGTATCCTTCCTTTTCTATACCCCTATAGAAAAGGAAGGATACTCCAACAAGACGAGTGTTCATCCCCATGAAGAACTTTACGCCCTGATGGTCTTCATACATGTATAAAGGGTGTAAAACACCTCTTAACGACGCCGAAAGGCACTTGTTTCCCTTATCATTGCGATATTTTTTTTGTTCTACACCATACCTGGGAACCCTCTAGTTACTGAGATATTGGGGGTTAAAGTTCCAACTTTTTGACAGGTTTTTTTTAAATACAAGTTTTTAATGTAAGAGTTTATCTTTAAACACCTCCACGACCCCCGTACTATTCAATCCATCCATCAGAACAATGTTTTGAGTGCGTTACATTGACTTTTATCACAAAACATGATTTTTCACTCCAAAAAAAAAGTAGTTTCCCAGCAATAATTTTTGCGTAAAGTTAATTAATTAGTTTGATGTACAGAAGGCTTGGTTGACGGCTTCGTGGTGAGGTCTTTTACTCCCTGTATACGTATGTTGATTCTTTAACAATTTCCTCGTCTATCAAAATATTAATCAAACTTGCTACAAGAACCGAAAGATGAAAAAAGTAATTATTTAAAAAGCACCCCTGTTTCTTACTATTACAACTGAAAAGTAGCGCAATAATAAGTAAGTACACATTTTAGGTAAATAAGAAGTGTTTTTTCGTGGAGAGTTGTTTACACCCATATTATCGTCACAGAAACCCATAAATCTGTCAATTATGTTTCCCGTAGAGTAAAAAAGTACACTTTTTTACAAGGATGTGACTAATCTCTGATCTATTTGCAAAAAATCCTAGCCAATAAAGCATTTTCGGATAAGAAATCCTGAAGGCACATGAAAGGTCTTCCGTAAGATTGTGACGGCAACTATCACGAGTATTTTTTTAGTAAGTAGTGAAATAAGTATCAGCACGTACGTTCAGTACATAACAAGTCATCTAACTATTAGGCTACGAATGCACTGACAGGAGGCTTGCTCAGTGCCGAGAGACTAGGTCGCCTTGCGAGCAACGAAGCTCCCTATTAGTCGCCCAGTGTGTGTCGAAGTAGCGCGCAGTGCGGCTAGATGCGAAAATCATAGAACGTTCGTTTCACTTCTCGACTCGCTAGGCTCTATAAACAAATAAATAATAATAAATAAATGGTTTTTCTAAAATTTAACAATGATCCGGAAGGTTTTGGAGGTCGAAAAATTGGATTTAACATAACTTCTTCATCACCCACAAAATATAAAAAAATCAGAACTACGTTTGATGCAAGGCAAAATATACGAATTCCATGGTCTACTAAGCGCTATGCAAGCCGTCTGTCAGGTACGTAGCCTTGTTGTCTTTGAAAGATCGCTTTTAGCGATAAGACCGCCCATTGTGTCACTCCTTGTAAAATTTTCTACATTTGTATCTGTAATTTTAAACTAGGTGTACATAATAAAGAGAATCCTATTATATTCTTGTAGCTTAACTTTTAGAGGGGAGTAGTAACAGCATCAACATATGTATCGTAGGTCGTCGTCGGTCGTGACAGAAACTTTACTATGATGTATTTTATTTCAACATCACTGGTCTTAAAACGGCGAGAGGAAACATCGTGAGGAAACCGGCATGTCCTAAAACCAACATTTCGAAGACAAGTGACATACTTATACACCAACTCGCTTTACCAACTCGTAAATGTCCTGGGGCCTGTGTCCCAGCAGTGGGAACGACTGATAATATGATTATGTTATAAACAGAATAGAGGCTGCAGCAAAATGGCTAGGGATTAAACAGACATGTACGCCTGAGGTCAGGAGCTCACAACCCACACGTTGCACTCCTAACCTCCTTAACATATGGTGCTAAGTTGGCAAGCTTCCTAACAGTAATACCTACTAGTAAACTGATTAATGACCATCCCTGGTCTGGGCTACTACAGTGTTTACATTGAGTTTCAATGTAATTCGGTTTAATGGGCTTACCCCTATGAGATACATGGGACTTAAAAATAACTAGCGAGAAGTGGGTGTACTTCTCTACCATCTCTTCAGGGACTACCGCGCGTGATATTATGAACTTATTTTTTTTAATAAAAATTGCTGTAACGATGGTGGAATTTCAATATAGCTCACCCAGTAGTAGGTTGTAAAATTGTTTTCGACCTTTTTTTTTTTTTTTCGAATGGGAAATCATCAAATAACTCCTTCCGCTCTGGGCGGAGCAGGAAGGAGTGTCAGACTTTTACTAACTAAAATCCATCCATGTTCCTTCATCGCCCTTTGTGTTCCGGGGCCACGGTATCTCTTTCGAACAGTCCCGCAACCCCGGCAGGCATCGGCCCTTACGGACCCCTTCCTTTTTGCTGACTCTCTTTGAGGCGCGCGTGAAACACGAACGCGCCGTCGACAACGCCTGTCGACGGACGGATGGACGGCGAGCTAGCCCATAGCCCACCGTCCAAGGTTTTTTACCCTTTCATTAAGTTCAATTTAAAACTAATTCACATTTACTCCGCCACAAAAAGTTCGATAAAGGTTGAAAGCTTTGAGGTTGGATGCACAACTTTCCCAATCCTCTTTAGCGAGGAGGTATGCATGCATTCATCTCATTTTCTATCTTCATATAAAATTCATATTTTAGTCTTGGTAAAGGAAAATGCTCTGCCTTTTGATATTCTAGGAATTTTGGTTTATGCAAGGGATGTTATGTACTCATTAGTTATATTATTTCGTAGTACTACGCGTAAGACAACTTTCACAGTAATATTTGCATTTGAAAAGGAATGTGCCTTTCTATGTTTCTTTTTGTAAGCAGTTTCCCTTTCTTCTATACTAATATTAAAAAGAGGAGATTTGTATTTTTGTATGTAACGAATAAACTTAAAAACTACTCGACCGATTTGAAAAGTTCTTTCAGCGATGGATAGCTACATTATCAGCGAGTAACACAGGCTATATTTTATCCCCGTACTCCCACGGGAATGGGAACTACGCAGGTGAAACCGCGTGACGTCCGCTAGTCTATACTTACTAATACTATAAAGAGGTAACATTTGTTTGTAAGTTTGTATGTTTGTAAGTTTTTATGCCCCTACATACAAACTTACAAACTTACAAACAATCTCCGGAAGTAATGAACCAATTTTAAAAATTGTTTCACTGGTAGAAAGGTACATTATTCGTGAGTGCTATAGGCTATATTTTATTCCCGTACTCCCACGGGAACGGGAACTACGCGGGTGAAACCGCGGGACGTCAGCAAGTATTATATAAATTTAAAATTGTATAAGGTTCTAAACCAGTAGTTGGTTTAGTGATCGTAAGCGCAACTGCTGAGGATGAGTCCTGGGTTCGATTCCCGAGTCGGGCAAAATGTTATAGGGTTTTTCCTATGTTATCAGGAATTTCTCAGTAGCAGCCACGGAGTCTGGATTTGTGCCCGGTTGATGGTACTAGGCTCGCCTTCAATTACATGGAACTTAAACATAACTGGCGAAATGTGGATGTACTAATGGATACACCTCTGCCTAACTCTTCGGGGATTACAGCCGTGATGTTATGTTATGTAAATTGCAATACAATTGCCTGTCATACAAAGTTACAAAATTATGTCTTCGCTCTTCTGCAAAACCAAATTTACCGTAAAATAAACGTAAATCTTAGACTCAATTGGGAACAAAACAAAACGAATAATTAAGACTTTAATATCTGGAATGGAACACTCACAAATGTACCGATGGCATCATTTCTGTCGATTGGAAACATTCTATTTACAAAAACGTAAGTGCCTACCTTACTTTTACAGTACATTTTGTGAAAGAAATGTTCAATTACAATTTCTTTGATGCTGTTTATTTTTCATCGCGCGTAAGAATTTGATTCCTGCTCAGGTTTCATTGGTTTATTGGGTCTCAATTGTTACGTCAGCCTCTGGAATCGTCAAGTATTCTTCGGTGCGAAACTTAAAAATCGCCCAAATGCGAGTCGGACTCACGCCTAAAGTGTTGCGTACCCCCATAGTAGGGGAACCCCCTTTAATTTTTTTATTTGATTGAAATACATCATCTGTGAAAATTTCAACTGTCTAGCTGTCACGCTTCATGAAATAAATTCTGGTGACAGACAAACAGACAGACGGACAGTGGAGTCTTAGTAATAGTGTTTAGTTTTTACACTTTGGGTACGGAACCCTTAAAAGGAGTTTGTGTCACCTTTTTGGAGGTGATTCCAAATAAAGGTAACTAGCGGACGTCACGCGGTTTCACCCGCGTAGTTCCCGTTCCCGTAGGAGTACGGGGATAAAATATAGCCTATGTTACTCAGGGTGAATGTAACTTTCTAATGGTGAAAGAATTTGAAATCGGCGCAGTAGTTTTAGAGTTTGTTCATTACAAACATACAAAAATACAAATCTTTCCTCTTTATAATATTATTATAGTGTAGATGTAGGATCCGCCGCGGGAGACGTCCCGGGCGTCGGGGGCCACCAGGTGGCCCGCAACCACCGTAGACGCGGGCCTATGGACGGTGGGCTATGGGCTAGCTCGCCGTCCGTCCGTCTCATGACGACAGGCCGTGTCGAAGGCGCGTTCGTGTTCCACGCGCGCCTCAAAGAGAGTCAGCAAAAAGGAAGGGGTCCGTAAGGATCGATGCCTGCCAGGGTTGCGGGACTGTTCGAAAGAGATACCGTCGCCCCGGAACACAAAGGGCGATGAAGGAACATGGATGGGTTTTAGTCAGTATAAGTCTGATACTCCCTCCTGCTCCACCCAGAGCGGGAGGAGTTATTTGATGATTTCCCATCCGAAAAAAAAAAAAAAGTGTAGATGTAGATAGTGTAGATTGGACATGTAGTAGGTAGTATGTGGGCAGAGTTCAGCCAGACAAATTACAAAAAACACTATGTACCATTTATTCGCAGTGAAAATGTTGAAATTACTATGAATTTACTGATGTTACAAAAGTATAACATTGGTGCTTGAAGTTCATACAAATTTATACATGAAATATTTTTTACATTCGAAAGAATTAATATTTCTAGCAAAACAAATCGAACATGCGTCAATTTCATAAATTGTAACGAGAAAATATGCATACAAACAGGCTTCAGTATAAAAACCTTTTTGTTTTCGCGTACTGTTTTGGCCATCCGTCACAATACGCGTGGATGCATGAAACCACATCTGACATTTTTCTTTTTCATTAAAAAGCCACATGAAAACATTTTGCAGTCATTTATGCATTTTCAAATAACTGCTGTAAAACATTTCACTCGTATTCTCGGAAAGCATTATGCAGAGGAGTAGCTACACCCACATTTCGCCAATTTATTTTTGAGTTTATTTTCTTCTTCTTTTTTGAGTTGATGGTAAATATACTATCGAGGACACTCCCGCCTGACCACCACTAAGCTCATTTTTGCTTGCACTCGCAACATAAAAACGCTCTCTAGCCCCGCCCCGTTGACTTTGTGTAGAAAAAACGAATGAAAAGATACCGAATCGGCCGAGCGCATTGGCGACGCACGCCAAACGAGAGTTATTGTTACTTTGCGCGCCAAAGTTGACGCTTTCCCAGTAGGCCCAAACTTTAAGGGGGCGTGCATCGGCTCCTCCGCATGATTTAAGCGAAAAAAAATTAAAATGGTCAGGCGGAAAAGACCCCGATAGTACATCATCATCACCTTCCTGACCTTAGCCCATGTTATTTGGGGTCGGCGCAACACGTTTTTTTCATCCATTCTTCTCTGTCAACGCGTCGCCTCAGTGCTTGTTTGTTCTATCTACCATTGGTTAAATTTTACAGGTCCTGTAAAATTTAACCAATGGTAGGTTCTCCTGGAGAAGAGTTTTTTGCTCTACTTCTTTTAAAAAGTTCTAGTTTATAGATTTAAAGGTTTTTCTTAATAAACGAGTTACCTATGCATAGATAGCTATTATTTTCTTATAATATACTAGATAATTATACCTCATTTTACAGCTTTTTAAGTGGAGATAGAAGAAAGATGCACCAATATAATTATGAAGGTGGACTTAGGACTTGATTACCTCATTAAAGATAGGACATCCAAACAAAATGGCGGATATGGCGCCGCGGGCTGTGATTGGTCGATTGAGTGGACATAGAACACTCAAGCACTCAGCCTGTCTTACGATGTAGGATTTAAAATAAACACTGGACATAGAACAGATAAGCACCAAATTGTCATTGCAGTGTCGTGTTACTATTAAAATTAAAATTATTTTTTTGTTGCTTTATGAGAAAATAGTTTTAAATATTCTTTATCCAGAAGGATTGAAATTTAAGTCTTAATACTACTGCATTTAAAGTTAATTTTCGAAAAAATTGGTAGATAGAACAAACAAGAACTGGGGCGACGACCGTCACGCAATCATTTACACCTTTTTCCCTCATATCTTCCTCACACAATCCATCCATTGTTTCCTTGGTCTTCCTCTTCCCCTCCATCGATCAACATTTATATTCATTACTCTTTTAGTCACATGCGATTCTTCCCTCCTCATCACATGTCCATACCACGACAGTCGATTCCCTTTAAACTTTTCTATAACTGGCGCAACTTTCAAACTTCCTCTAATAAACTCATTCCTTATTTTATCCATTCTTGTCACACCACACATCCACCTCAACATTATCATCTCCGCTACATGCAATCTTTTGCATCCATCTTCTTCACAGTCCAGCATTCCGATTCATACAGTACGACAGGTCTAATCACGGACTTGTAAATGCACATACAGGGTGTAAAAGACCTCATCACGAAGCCGTCAACCAAGCATTCTGTACATCAATTTAAGTAACTTAACGCAAAAATTATTGCTGGGAAACGACTTTATTTTTTGGCGTGAAAAGTCATGTTTTTGGTAGAACTCAATGTAACGCACTCAAAACATTGTGCTGATGGGTGGATTGAATAGTACGGGGTTCGTATAGGTGTTTAAAGTAAAAATCTTTCATTAAATACTTGTATTTAAAAAAAAACTTGTCAAAAGTTGGAACTTTGACCCCCAATATCTCCGTAACTAGAAGGTTCCCAGGTATAGTGTAGAACAAAAAAATGATCACAATGACGAGGAGAACAAGTGCCTTTATGCTGCGTTAAAAGGTGTTTTACACCCTTTATAATAATTATAATGTAAAATTTGACGTTCTACCTTCGGCAATTTTAATAATATTGAAGGGTTTTTCATAAAATAAGTCAAATAAGTTCCAAGAAAGAACCTATTTTCATCAATTGGATACAAATCACGCTTTACTAAACTTGAGAATCAAACACGTGACCCTATCCCCAGCAAACCTTTTATGTACACTCTCGCCGAGCGAGGTCACTCGTCATTTTCAATTGTAGACGCCGAGGGAATGGACGAAACAGAAGTTGCTGCTGTAGCACTATGTGCCATCACTTATTACCGTTACTTACGTATATTTTATGAAAAAAATATATAAAAAAAGTGGTGTAAACAAAGATGGTGGATGGTCACAATTCATCGTAATATGTGCCTAGAACATGGGTACGAGAATTTAAATTTAATTTGACTTCTTAATTGATGTATCGGCATCGCAACTGGGAGAAACGAGAGTGTAAAGTGACGCGCTCGCAGTTCGCGCGAGGCGGTGCGAGACCGACTCGGGACGGAGAGCTAGCGAGAGTTAGCGAGGAACACCGAGACAGGCCGAGGCGGGCCAGCGCTACCATCTACACTCTCGCGCTCACCCTGCCTCGGACTGTCCCGGCGAGAGTGTACAGCCGGCATTACTAAATCAACGAGGCCGTCAAACGGCAATGGTAAAGCATCTACTTCAGAAATATTTTACCTAGTTCAGTACTTTTCAAGTTTAATCTGCTTTATATTCTTAAGTACGAGCACTGACTTCATATATTCCGATCATGTACGTATTGCGAACTTCGTAACTGAACTGCCAGGAAAATTTTGGCAAGCAATTCTGAAAGCAATGCTTATGCCATGGCAAACAACATTATAAACTCTGAGAACTGGCTTGTCAATCGGGAGCGTGTTTGTTCGTAATTTATGTAGGGAAGGAATATGATACGGAATAATTTGGGAGGTTTGATATATTTTTTTGTATTTTAAAGCAGTTCCGTGACTGATTGCTGTATATCGTAGGAACAAGAATTTGGAAGATATCAAGGTCAAGTTTTAACTTGACCTTGATATCTTCCAAATTCTTGTTCAGTTAGCGAAAAACTTCAAAGTTGATAGGTATGGAAACATAACATGATACTGTAGCGGCACTAAAAAAAAGTACTTCGCTACATGGAACAAAAAGTACTACAACGCCATCTATGACACAAATGATGAACTAACCGCGAAACACGTCAAAATCCTTCATCGCGCAAGCAACTTTATCCGCGACTTAGACTATATACAAGAACCCGACAACAACTGTCGGGCAGTGGCCCACCAGACATAACACCCGTCTGGTCGGAGGATCCTCCCTTTTCTATGGGGGATAAAGAGCTTTACACCCTGTTCTTCATACCCCCAAATTCAGATACCCCCAAAATACAATTAAAATAATGAGCCCTGACGAACATTTTTCTAGGCTATCGTTTGGAGGTTGGATCAAGAGCCTGATCCAGAAGGCAATGCTTCTCGATACGGCTCACAATGTGACAATGTGGACCCTTCTCATTATATCTGCGGAATTAATTTTATTTGACCCTATTATCAGAGAGCAGCTCTCAGAATGTCTCTTTAAAAATGAATCCCTTGATTGACTGCAGCGATGTGTCTTAAGTTTACATAGGAATATCAAGTTTCCTGTGTGCCCGATTTTCACGAAGTGGCAGGCAATAATAATTTTCGGTACCGAAGTTACAGTGTAAGCAAACAGTTTCAAAATTAATATCATACTACTAAGCTTTATAGATAGCGTTATGTCACGTTTCATATTGCACAGTTGCTACTCAGATTTTCGGGTCGGTACAGTCAATTCGGCAGTATTTAGCATTTTAGAATACAAAAATCGACGCAAAAAAATTAAATACACAGCTTTTAATCAACTCGTGCGGTTCATCATCTCCCATCACTGAAGCATGTTCGGGCCGGCTCTTCACAATTCAAAGTAACAGCTTTATTCAAAACTAATAACACACACACACACACATTACATTACATTTATATTCGATTTTGCCGCTCGGCTGTGGCGAAACATGCCGAACATAATGTAGCACCTTACTGTACTCTAACTTTTGTTTTCTTGTGGTCCCAAAATACCACTCAAAAATTTTTAAGGGGAATCCGGGACCGCGGTCCTGGTCCCGAAAGCCACCCGACCCGATATACCTAACTGTTTACACAACGATCAAACATTTAACTGAACAAAAAAAATATCCAGCATTTTAATAGGTCAGCTTTACCCTCGGAACTACTCATACTGCACTATAATCATCAAAGTTGATACTGGAAGTACAAATAAAGCCTTTAGCTTCCGACGTCCGTTTAATATTTGTTTTGAACGTCGAGAGCGCAACTTTATACGTAATTTATGTTCCACCTTGTTCTACTTTATTCTTGGAATTTTAATGAGAGCAAATTACATTTTAAATGAATTAATTCAATTTATGGTTTCCAGTTTTCCAGTTATGACGTCTTTCACGTAATTATGTTGTAAAACAACTATGTAATTAAAAACAGTGAACTCTTTCGAAACAACAATTAGGAAAATATTTCTGGATATAATTAATTTGCCGAGGTATTTGACGGTTGAAATATGAAATGTCGTAAAGAAAAATCAGTCTGATTTAAATTTTGTGACGTATATTTCTACTGTCGATATGATTTGTGTTGAAAATTAAACTCGGAAATAGCGAAAAAGCGAAAATTACAACACTGTTACAGACTTTTTCAAATCACAAAAAGGAACTAATTGTTATTACGAAAAAGAGCTGACAAAAGGTATTACGAATGGGCCTCGAAGCATTAAAATCACAGAAACAATAAATTACAATGCATAAACTTTTTTCCTCGAAGACTTTTACTCTTTTTCTCTCTTTGAGAATCTAATGAATTTTAAAAGATAATTGTTGCTGTCAAGCAGAACAATAAAATTTTGTATGTTTTCGTCAAACGGCACTTAAACCCTTTCATGCAGATTGCACCAGTTTAACAGAGGATTTACCTACATTGACGTAACTTTGAGAGCACTTTTATGTCTTTAATCTTGTGGGTTTTATCGGGGTTGCTGGTCTAGTTTTGGAAGCAACTGCCACATTAAATCTTGAGCTAGTATTTTTCGCTTCGACAGGTCGTTTTACGACTTTTCTACATCACACATACTCCTAAATATTGATGTGAGCTTCTCAAAAGATGTGTTCGTGTCCGTGTTACTTACTGTTTTTAAAAATACTAGCGGTCTGCCCCAGCACTATACGTTTTTTTTTAAATAAATAATGTAACACCGGGATTTATTTTTTTAACTATTTATTACTTTCAACTATCGGGAATAAATTATTTAAATAATCGTGAAATCCGTTTCTCATTAAATAGTTTAAAAAAATAGCATGGTAACACGGAAAGGAAAAGCGAGTGTCATATAATTATATGTACATCATATTTTTGGGCTTTTTAGTTGCTGAGATTAACGTAAAATTTTCTCTTCACAGAATTATTTTAATCTTCAAGTAGTAGAAAATAGAACCAAGATCCCTTCTAACGAGAACTTTAATGGTATCTAACTGAAACTAATGTGGGCCATTAGGACTGTACGTGCTTCAGTCTACAGTTTGTGAAAGAAGATAAAATAAAAATATATGTTCACCGAAGTGAATATCATTTGTAATGCATAGAACTTGCGTTTTATAGTTTTATCTTTTATGAAGGCGGTGAGGCGTTCGGATGCCGATCAAACGTCATCGTTCAAACTATTGATGTGAACTCGCTCTTACCTGAGTATAAATATGGGAATAGGGGTTGAAAAATTATAAATTATGTTATCTATACTAATCTACATTAATTAATATTATAAAGAGGAAAGATTTGTATTTTTGTGTGTGTGTATGTTTGTAATGAAAAAACTACTGCGCCGATTTCATAAATTCTTTCACCATTAGAAAGCTACATTCACCTTGAGTAACATAGGCTATATTTTACCCCCGTACTCTCACGGAAAGGGGAACTATGCGGGTGAAACCGCGTGACGTCCGCTAGTAAATTATATTTTTATACGTAGATATTTACTTACAATTTGTAAATTTGACAGCAATTTGACCAATCGGGTCTGAATCTGGATTATATTTTCAGTTATATTATTAGTTTGTTTGTGTAGGGATTTATATTTTATATGAATACATTTGCCCGCATTACCTCGTTAGTCTAATAGTCGCTGTACTGCTGATCATGAGCTCTTTGGATTGAAGTCTCGATTTCTCCTCGGTTAATGGAATAGCCAGTTAAGTTTTAAGTCCCATTTAATAGGGGTATTACATGGGACTTAAAACTTAACTGGCAAAATGTGGGTTTTCTATACTCCTCTATCCAACACTTCGTAGGATGTGTTGATGTATACACATCAAAAAAAGCTTGCGATCACTTTAAAAAATCTAAATCATTTTTGGTAGTCCCAAATGGGCCATAGGCTTGTGGGACGAGTTGCTGAACGACTCAACGGTAGATTACATAACGATTTCTTCTTCTTTTTAGATTATTTATTTAAAAATATAGATTTAGAATATAAAACAATAATACAGTAAAAAAACACACCACAAATAATTTTTCTTGCTATAGTTCAATTAAAAAAAAAATTATCAGCTTAGGCCAGAGATCACAAACTTTTTTTGATGTGTGTATGTTATGTAATCCACGCAGTAAGTATTTCCTTGCATCTGTACCACGTATGCTCTATTACATTTTGTAGGCAATTGCAGCCACTCTGCTGTGCCTATAACAAATCAAGCTTGAATAAAGCAACATAAGAATTTCCACGCATTGCGCTGGAACTCCACGTGTAGGATTGGGCATGAATAACTGTCTAGTGTTAGAATAAATAAGTGTGTACGCTTGAAATGTTCGGACGGAAACCCTACGTACGCAAGGCCTAAAAATTTCACAATTAATTTAAATTTTGTAAAAAAATAAAAAACTTCAAAGAAATTTTTGGTGTCGAATAATCCAAACCTTTCGTTAAGAAGTAAGTTTTGTTTTGTACTGTATTGCTATAGATTATTTTAAACTATCTGTCAGTTGTCTTCGGGTTTGTCTGCCCATATTTTGTAATTCAACATTATGAATACAAAAAATCAAAATCACAACGAGCCTGTCCTTTTTAAGGACCCAGGTACCAGACTGCAAAATGTCGTAACAAAAAATATAATCTTAAATTGAAAACATAATTTATTAGTTGATCATTAGAGCAATACTTTCATAGCCGAAATTTATATTAGAACATAGGTATTGAACATCAAGTTTCGCTTTGTCGGTTAATTCTGTCTAGAACGAAAAGTCATCATTATTATGTCATGTTGGGTTGGTATAATTAAAAGTTGGTCATTAACGATTTCAGTAGCCTGGCCCTCGTTTCACGACTCATTTGTTGTAAACATCGTTAACTTTATTTTTTAATTGTTATTATTTCCTGACGTGTTTTCAAGCACAACCTTGTATGAGTTAAGCTTTTTATTTATTTCAACGAATGTGAGATAATAAATGAATATGTTCCTATTTCAATAATATTTTCCTTCACATTGCAAAAATACATGAATCAAATAAACCAATATTTCAAATGTGGACGAATTTTTTGCCGCTGTTAGTCCTGTAACCCTTTTTAATACTTGTACATATTTTTATTACTAATAAAGAGTTATTACATTATTTACACACTATATGTGTAAATAATGTTAAATAAAATATGTAATAAAATACTGTGATGAGAAAATAATAATTCAAGTCTGTATGTCTATGTATAAAGGGTGTAAAACACCTCTTAACGAAGCCGAAAGGTACTTGTTCTCTCCGTCATTGCAATCTTTTTTTTGCTCTACACCATACCTGGGAACCTTCTAGTTACGGAGATATTGGGGGTCAAAGTTCTAACTTTTTGACAAGTTTTTTTGTTTTTTTAATGGGTACAAGTTTTTAATGTAAGATTTTTACTTTAAACACCTCCACAACCCCCGTACTATTCAATCCATCCATCAGCACATTGTTTTGAGTGCGTTACATTGAGTTCTACCACAAAACATGATTTTTCACCCCAAAAAAGAAGTCGTATCCCAGCAATAATTTTTGCATAAAGTTACTTAGTGTGATGTACAGAATGCTTTGTTGACGGCTTCATGATGAGGTCTTTTACACCCTGTATGTATAGACGTCTCCAAATAAGTACCTGTAATCTTATCTAGCAGATCGTTTGACACAAATTCATTTATTTACCTGTTCAATTTAGATATTTGATATAAAGACTAAAAGTCTTTTCTGGAAATGTAAATCAGGCCTTGATAAAATTTTCATAAACGAAAAAAAACATCACCATAAATTATTCATTTTATGTGAACACCACCACATGACGGAAACACCTACTCCCACATTCCACACCCATCGCCCATTGAAATCTATTCCTGAAGTATAGTATCGGCGTAAAATATATTCAAAGGGCCTCATAAATAACACCAAGTTGCAGGCACCGACGCTATCGAACGTCGGCGTCCAAATACCGCCCTATCTCATTGACAGAATGGCCTGACAACCTTGGTTTATATTACGCACAAACTTACGTTGTGTGGCCTTGTGCCTACAACTTTACCCTTGACTCACTTACCTACAATGTTTATTTGACTTTGTTGACTTTTCACACTGAATTAAGCTTTTAGAGTTTTAATTTAGGCGGTGGGAGAGTTCATGCTCGTGGAATTTGTCAGAGTAAACTGAGAGTGGCTTGTGTTAAATTAAAACTAAAATATTGTGTAGTTAAAACCTCTAAAATGTTTACATCCTAGTTTCTATCTTCCAATTATTAACTCACTTAATCCAGAACTTAATATTTTTTAAAGGCATGAATTACTTTTGAGAAAAAAAAAATGACGAAGTTCAAAATAACATAACAAAAACAACAGATGAGAAAGTAGTAAGTAAAGTAGATATCAATGAGAAAGTATAATTTTGACCACATGCCCCAAGAAATTACCCCAAATGGCACCCGAACGAAATTAGTTCCATATTGAGACCCACTGAACTAATTGAGGCAATAGTCCTGCAGTGATCTCGTTATAAATGTGATAACAAACGCCAATCACTTAGATCGTTAGTGACCGCAACGGCCCTGCGATGCTGCCTTGTGACACTCCTCTGCCAACCACATTTGATCCTAAAAACAAGTGACGTAGAGTTGCGTTTTGAACAGCAAATCTACTCGTTAATGCCTCGCTGTGGAAACATTTCAATTCTCCCATCAGTTGTGATAAATTGTTGGTACAGTTGAAATGTGTTTATTATGATTTTAGCAACAAGAACTGTTCGCATACCAAATAAATTGCTTACCTAATGATAGAATAACAAATGAATTGACTTATCTACACTAATATTATAAAGAGGAAAGATTTGTATTTTTGTGTGTGTGTGTGTGTATGTTGGTAATGAATAAACTCAAAAACTACTGCACTGATTTCAAAAATTCTTTCACCATTAGAAAGCCATGACTTTACTAAGTAACATAGGTTATATTTTATCCCCGTACTCCCACGGAAACGGGAACTACGTGGGTGAAACCACGTGACATCCGCTAGTTCTTCAAAAAAAAATATTGCTAAAAACAAGTGAAAACTAGATTGTTAATCATTTGTCTTACGTCTGCATAACTTGTTTATTTCTAAACCACAGTTTTGGTCGAAGATTATTTTTTTAAATCTTTTTGAACCATGACGCGTGATCATTGAATTTTATACATAGCATTCCACCATCCACAGAACCAAATAACCTCATATGCTTCCATTTTACCGTAGCAAAACGTAAAGGTATAATTTGCGTAATCCTCCGAATCCTGCAGAGCCGAAACTTAGCTCACGATGTAATACGGATGGCTTAACAAGAAATATGAAAAAAATAACATTGTATAACGTAGGACTCTGATTCTCAGTAACGATGCTAGCAGTCGCGAAGCATAGGTAAGCATTTTGCACAATCCGCCGGTAAAGCGCCCCGCCTATTATACTAAACTGGTTAAGCATTTTGCATACCAAATGTACAAAGACTTTTTCATGGGCACATTTTTGTTTATACACGTGAGATTGTGCCTACACTTTATGAGAAACAATAACCGTAATGTGACGAAAAATATTTTTAAAGTTTTCCAGAAAAATCCGAGCTTTTAAAAGGATTGTAGATCAAAGCTGAAGAAAGGCTACAGCTGTAAAATTTTACGGTGTATTACGTTTAATCTAAATGGATGGACTCCATTATGTAGCTTTCCTAGAGTTATGGCCGGCCATGCGTTAAGGTAAGTGCTTCACTCAGATAATTAAAATAAAAATGAAGTAACTCTGAGGTCTGAATAAAATAAATTAGCAGTTGACATAAAAAAGTAAATCAATTTAGATGAAAAAGGAAATAAATTTGATGACAGATAAGACCAGGACGGAGTCCGAGACACAAATAAGACATTAAGGGGCGAAATGATAACAGCAGTAAATGCTTAAAAAGATTTATTTGATCACAACATCTCGATGAAGTGGACTGTGACAGTATAGAGTTGGGTAGCAACGAAATATAACTGTGAAATGGAACTGGATATAACAATCAATAAAGCCTTACGTAACCGGTTATTGTATCATAAATCAATAGCTTAGTTTCACTGTAAACAAACACAAGGGTATCGCGTGTTACGCTTCATCATCACTTCATAATACATCACTGTTATTATTTTTGAAGAGCGTTTTTAGTAATTGTATGTTCTTTGTAAGCGGTGCTCCAATGACTGAACCTTCACTTACTAAATACGTCACCGCTGTGCACTTACTCTATCAGCGGCAAACTGACTAGAAACAAACTTTGAAGGTTAGATAATTGTTGAGTGCATGTGTTGATAAAACACAAATCTAAAATTGAAATAATTTATCAGCCGATACATTTCGTGTCAGATTATACATCAATCATCAACTTTGCTAAGCTTCATTACAAATATGCATAGAACCAATTAACCAATAAATTCGCCATGTTAACATACAAACACAGAAATTCCAAACACAATTCCAAAGCTGTGTTTGACAAAACAAAACACACAAGCGAACTGTTACGTTAACAGATTTGAATTGTTCATATTATGTTTGTTTGTTAAAATACATCTCACCCGTTAAATCGATCATATCGTTTTCCGATCAGAGCACATTAGTTCAATGTAATGGAACGTATTGTGTGACCGCATCCAAAACATAATTTATATGACAAGCCTCTTTATGGGGGCCCATTGTGGCGATTTGGAACCATGCCATAGTCATCGAGGATGACCACCTATATTTGGACGCTGAAATAGCATCTGGTACAGATGGCATAGAATGCTAAATAAGCATTTAAAATGAACGGAAAATAGCAAAAATTCTGCTTGATATTCAAATAAGTTTGTGTACCAAAGAAAAGGATTCGGTCTAATAGTATTGAAGTCTGGGTATTATTCAGTCTGATTGCACCCTGGGGTACGATATTTGGCGAGTGGTTCTCTCTACCATTTTGGTACATTAATCTGAACGAGACATTACGGAGACCACTGTCTAAGACAGCGTCTTGCATAATGATCTCAGCAGTAATGATCTTTGGATAAGATTCAAGTTCTGTGCCAAATGCTGTGTTTGTGCTATTATCATAAAGATGTCTGTTCGTTCATAACATTCTCTCTGAAACAATTGCATCACTAAGATAAAATCTTTCCTTGGTAGGCTTACTTCTTCTATATTCGTTTATATATTTTATCTACGCATCGTGAACAGGGATTTGGTAGGAAATGAATTTATTAGCACCAGGAAATACTTTTTATTTTTATTTTTTAAATCTTTATTTATTTAGAGGCTTTTACCATACAAAGGTACGTCAGCCTTATCATATCCTAATCTAACTAAATAATACACGTACTTATAATATTATTAATACAAAAGTTATTGCGTAAGCGAGGGAGAAAACGATGCAGCAACCATTTCATAAATCAGCTTCGCTTCTCCCGAATTAGGTGTAGATAATATTCTAATGAAAGCCCCAACATCATACATATTAACCTTTAACTCCCGCATCACCATCTCTCTCTCTTTCCTGTTTTTTTCACATTCCACCAGCAAATGTTGGACATCTCCGACTTTATTACACACTTGGCAATTAGGTGAATCGACTTTTTTCATTAGGTATCCAAATTTCCTGGATGGAAAATGACCAGAACGCAATCTATGTGCCATAACAACATGAGACCTCTTTGTATGACTTTCAGCAAACCAAGGGATTCGAGGAGGCTCACTTTGCATAGTCTTATACCATATGCCTTTTTCTTTAGACTTCTTGTCAAAATACTCCTTAAAACGATTGTAGCATATGTTTTTGTAATAACCAAGTATTTTTGTGTAGAACGGAGCGATGTCAATTTCCAATCCTTCTAAAATCGCTTTTTTAGCAAGCATGTCAGCCTTCTCGTTTCCATGTATACCAATATGAGATGGAACCCATTGCAATCTCAAATTAATGTCACTAAGTTCATAAAATAGTTAGGAAATACTTGGGGACCTTTAATTTTCGATGAAAACTACATCGGCTCAAAATATTCGATCGTAACACATTTTCGCTAACATTGGAATTACAGATTTTCTCTTTTTCCCACGTGTTTCTCATGTAATAAGGCTGTAACCCAAAGACTCTCGGGGGAAGTAAAATACGAGGTCCCGGCTTAGGCCCGGTATTCACCAAAGCGGAGACGAGCGGAGCGAAGAGGAGAAGTGAAAGCTTGAACCAATCACAAGATAGACGAGAGAGAGACCTTATGTATATTTCAACTACATGTAATTGGTGTGTTTCCGCACATTTCCTTTCCGCTTTGCTCGTCTCCACTTCCAGCGTTATTAGATTCTTCACACAAAAATACTTGGTTATTTTCTAATTCTTCCTTCCATATCTCTTCGTCTGTGAGTCTATTTCGCTAACAGTAGAAGGTTTAATTTATCAGGAGCAACGTTAAGTACTAGTATAGAAAAGTCGATTCATTTCCTCGAAATAAACAAAAACATTTAGAATCCTCCGCTAGCTACACTGTGTAAATATCTTAAACGAAGGAAAGATTGTTGTCCCAGCTGAAACACGATAACAGTATTTGCTCATAAAATTACCTTAATACCTTGAAATAAAGCAAACAAGATACCATGATCAGCCTAAAACAACATCATTTTGAGAAACCTGCATTGAATCCCTTATCAAATGACGTACTGTACAGCCTAAATAAGTAGGATATAACGTGGAATTTCACATGTCAAATAAAACCACTTTAGCGCTCACTGGAGTTTATATGAACATCGCTACTCTGTGGCCTAGTGTAATTATCTTCATATTGACCACGACACCGCGGATGGAGCCAAATTTAATCAGCATACAATCGGTTGCATGCAAAACACATTTGGAGCAATAACTGACGGTCGAATGGTTTTAATTCGATTTTCCAGATTAACGCCGTTTAGTGTAACTAAAATTTTACACATGAGAGGGAATTGATAGAGGCTTTACCTTTATAATATATAGTTAGGTTAGGCAAAGGTGTATCCTATAATTAGTACACACGCATTTTGCCCATTTATGTAATCTATTACAAAGGCGAAAAGTATAGCTTTAATTATATTGTAATCCATATAACTCCGATATTGATATAATTATCAATATCGGAGTTCGAGTTAGTATTAATCTGAAGACAAGAACAGTTAATAAAGACGCGATCAACTAAGACAAATTCCAAGTAGAGACAATACACTCCTCGTATATATAATATTGTTAATATTACATGATTGTAATCTAATATGTGTAGGGATTCTCTTAGTTGGATCGAATAATCCAATCTTTGTTTGAAGCTTAGTGTTGAAGATGAATTGAATGGTATAAAAATTAATTATTTTATAATAATTAGGGTTTTAGCGTTGAGTCACGATAATTTTCGGTTTTTGTTTCCATGTGGACGCTGCTGGATGAATCTTTGGATGTGCCCTCACTGTATTTAAGTTGCGCAAAAAAGGTTTTACAAAGAGTATTTGTTTACACCTTGCATGGAACGATATACAGGGTGGAATTTTGTAATGCCACCTGGAGGGAAAGTTCTCTTAATACCGGAGATAGCAAATTTTTTTCAAAGGAAACATTCCTTCATTTTTAAAAAGAAATTAATCTGCATTAAAAGATTTTGAAACTTCGCGTGCCACACTCGGGAATCGAACCGTCTAAATTCCAAAAAAATAACACCCTGTACTTTTATGGCACCAATCGATAGGGTCAATCATAAGGATCAAATCCCTCTAACAAACATGATAAATTAAATGAAAGGAAAACCATGAAATCTTAAGTTATAAATTCAATGGAATAAATTCAATAGGTACGATATAGCACTTTAATAAAATGATGGACCTTTACAATTGAAGAGAATAAGATTGCAGAAGAAGATTGCAATTTGCATGTGTTTGTTTGTGCAAATTGCAATATTCCTATGTAAATAGTTCTTCGTCATTTTAATTAATAAATGTCGTCAAAAGAGAATTGTTTACTATGTTCGTAATTGGATGGACCTTTGACTAAAAGTGCTTTATCTTATCCCATTTGAATTTATAAGTTAAGATTTCATAGTTTCCCTTTCATTTAATTTATCGTATTTGTTAGAGGGATTTGATCCTTATGATTTACCCTATCGATTGGTGCCATAAAAGTACAGGGTGTTATTTTTTTGGAATTTAGACGGTTCGATTCCCGAGTGTGGCACGCGAATTTTCAAAATCTTTAAATGCAGATTAATTTCTTTTTAAAAATAAAGGAATGTTTCCTTTGAGTAAAATTTGCTATCTCCGGTATTAAGAGTACTTTCCCTCCAGGTGGCATTACAAAATTCCACCCTGTATACCATTTTCAGTATGCGATAATGAGACAATTACTTTTAAATGTCAACGAAACAGAAACGTAAACATTTTGTGACGCAGTAGGGCAGCGGGCAGTGAATCTAAAGATTTCAATCTTAGAGACAAACTCATAAATACGTAACTCCCTAATCAAATTCATTGATATTGAAGAAAACTAAATCAAAGACTAATTGTCTTGAGATCTGCTTGAGATCAGATTCGCTAAGTTAATAGTTTCACTAACTAATGACCAAAGTTGCAAACGTGAGGACTTAATACCATAAACAGCTACAGTTGTTTGTTAACAAGACACTGTAATCATTTAATGGAGACATAAAGCTCTTTAAAATATCGCTTGAATTCTGAAACCAACGCGGAAACATTTATATCCGCCTTCAAAGTCCCCCCTGAGACCAAACTCATAAAGAAAGTCCAAACAAATTCGAAATTCTATAAGGTCTGTTACCTCTACAAGTACATGAATTGTGCAGAACCGGAAAGTGGCATTAAGGCTGGGATAATGCGATCCAAAGAAAAATTGGTTTATAATTCAAAACGTAAAGTTAGGCACAGATGGTTTTAGAATTTCCAAGTCATTATTTTTTATAGCCTATCTCAATTCGCGTGTCCGTAAATGAAAAATCAGATTGCCACGCTTATTTTTCTTGGGTCTCGCAAGGCTCGTAGTTAATGAATTATAATAATGAAGTTAGGTATTTGTGGTCTTGAAATTCAATATTTTAAGCGAATATGGTTTCTTTTTGCTAAAAAGGGATGTTTTGTATAAACTTTTCGGTAAATAAATATTTACCCGTGGTGGGTGGTAACCCTAAAAATAAAGTGGTGATGCATGATATATAAAATCGTTTAAAAAGTTCAACTGAAAAATCCCGTAAAGCTAGACAGAGATAGTGCAGAATTTATTGCTCTGTTGGGGCTTATAGATAGAACACGGATCCCAGACGGCCATTCCAATGAAGACGGGCAGACTTCCAAGAGCTGATTAGGTATAAAATTTATTTTTGGAAGTATTCCCAGATGCAATACAACCCGTCAAAAGCAGAAATGATACACGGAAGGATTAAACGTTAAAAAAGTACACGTTGTAAAAGTTAAACGAAACCAAAAACAATAATGTATCCAAATGCTACATTTAAATAGTTAAAATCTGCTGTTCCGCATTGAAAACTGAACTCGACTAAGTGAAATTCAATTGAGTGAAATAATTGAGCACGTAATATTGCTTCCATACGAACTGCCAATGTTCACTGATATAACCTTACGTAATTTATTTCATTGCCGACGTAGCTCGTAATCTAGACTCGGCAACACATCGTAAAGTCATCGACCGAACTTGACCTTTCTACCAATTCAATAACCAGACAAAAGAAAAACCCCTTTAGAAAAAAAGTTTGTCGAAACAATAAATCATTCCGCAATACCTATTTGGCAAGATATCGTAGGACTGGCGCCAATTACTAGAACTTGGCTGGAATGAGACGGGAGATTGTAACTTGGCTTTACTTGTACTGAAAACTGGCTGCGTTTACACCAGCCACAAATTGGAGCATACAGTGGAAGCATTAAAATTAATTATACAGTGCTCCAACACTTGGCAGAATGGAGCACCAACAATAGGCGTGTTTTCTTGGAGTGAAATAGTGGGATTCCAGGCTTTAATTTTCGTAACGGGCAAATATTTCGTGTACATTTTTGTCTGTTTAGTTTATTTATTTTGAGAAAGCTTCGCTTGCACTACAAATCACTGAATTCGTTTAGTGTTAAACTTACGTATTTATATATCATTCAATATTTGTAATTTTTTAACATTATCATCATCATCTGACTAGCCTTTTCCCAACTTTGTTGGGGTCGACTAATCTAACCGGCATGCAGCTGGATACCAGTATTTTACAAGGAGCGACTATCTGACCTCCATAACACAGCTAGTAATACGATAGCCCTTGATAACACTGGTTGCAATTTTTAAACAATTGACAGAAATAAAATCACGTTTTGAATTCATTTAACACTTTTTTAGTAATTTGTGGTGCAAGTAGGCCATAAGAAAGTACCGTCATAATCTTTATGACACATTTCGTCAACTATGTCTCTTGGCACATAAACGTGTGTTTCCCTACCACTAAACATGTTTACTGTTGAAGTGCGTGGCTCGAAAGCGTATAAAAGGGCACCTAATGATTGCTGAAAAATAAAAAAGTCATAACCTTAGTTATCTTTTATATCGCTGCCAGTTATATGCCTACGCACAGTAGGAATTGTAATTGAAGCTGGATCCAATCCACTTGTTATACGGTACTTCCACGATAATGGCACCCATTAGGGAAAATGTTAGCGTTTTCGTATTTCGATACAACATGCAGAAACTTGTTGAAAGCATTTTGGTAGTAGGCTAATCCATTGAAAGTTACTTTGGATTTAGTCATAACTAATTAATTGGTATTTGATGGTTCTCGTTTCGATAATTTAATATTACATTGAATTTACCCACTATATACTATTAATAGGCATATTGCGTGGGCATGTGCTCTTTATTGGGTAGCTTACGCAAAAGTTAACCTGAGGAGGGTTCCAAACTATCTAGTTCCTAATCATAATAAGAACTAAAAATTTAATTTGCCTTGTATAACCCAAAACAGACAAGGCAATGAGATTTCAGAGGATTAAATAATCAGTGTCAAAACGAATATACTCTTCAGACAGTCAGACAAAACATTTTCTGTCCAATTTACTTCAGTCAAGTATTATAATATCAAGTTAAACTAAATGTCTGGTCTACTGCCAAGTTGTCCATTATTAAACACATTAAGGCATATTCATGTTAATCCACTTAGTAAATCGTACCGAGTGTCATAAGCCTTGAACTTTTGTTGATGATCTCATAAAAATTCTAAAAGTATTATGCATGAAATGGCCTAGAGGGTACGAATACGAAGTTTCCGCAGCCGTCAGGTGGGAATATTTTATCGTCTCACAATAAAATTGATGGACCCTTGATGCAGAATAATCTTCGTTCTCACGGTGCCTTACTTTGCTTGCAGAAATCCCTTTTATTACTTTAAAATCTGTAGTATTGCTGGGTGCTCGTGCTTGTTTAATTCCTAAAATGATTCTATTATTAAGGGAAAATCGAAGTAAACCTTCACTTGTGAATATTACATTAAGAAGATTTACTCGCATTAAACCTCTTTGAAACGTTACCAAGAAATCTCTTCTGTGGTGGTTTGGAGTAAATTTTTTAAACGTTGAGAATATCTAGAAAATCATTGAGTGGGATTATAAAGTTAACATTTTGCTTACCCTACCTAAAGTTTCCTTACGTAATTTTCTTTAAGAAATCATAATACAGGCTACCTAATAAAATGAACATATTATAACCTTACATCAAAACAATAGTGACATAATCTGGAACCTAGTACACAATAGCAACATAAAAGAAAATTCCATCTATGTATCGAAAAGCGACATTTCTGTGCAATCTAATCACCGATCTAAAGTGCATAGCGCTACCTATATCCATCAAAACAATGCGAATGAATGGATAGCTAATGATTGTGTAGGTGCTGTGTATTTTGCTTGAGTAATGGGTTCCCAAAGCGATGACAAAACGTTTTCGTTTAAACTTTGGAATTCCAAAATGAATCCACAAAATGATCGAGGTGAAAAAACATAATGATGTAACAAAAGTACCTGCTTTTATGTGCTCCAATACACTCGACATTCAAAGCCAATTTTTCAAGTTTCGTGTGCTCGATGGTACGATGACATTTTTGCTTGAACAAGGTGATGAACAGAAAACGATTTGTTCGTGACAAGCAATTTTGGTGCCAGGGAAGATGTCAGGGGCGTGGGGGGATGGCTAACGGTGGTCATTAGACGAAGCTATAGGGACGACACATTCGCCAACTAACAAATTACTTTGGTGATAAATCCACAGATACCTGCTTTTCGACTGTACAACCTGACGTGTGGGTCGTGACTTTCACTGATGTGGGGCAAGACTAAAACTAATTTCAATTTTCAGTTAAAATGTTTTGCTTCTTTCGTGTCGTGGCTTATTCACTAACATGCTATGCTTCTAAATTTGCGTTGCAATCTATTTAAAGAATCTAAATGCATTGTGGTGTGCTTTTTGCTTTTATAACTTTTTGTGCCAGCTAAGTGTGTGGATATTACTTCAGTCGTTAAAATATTGATATTATCTTCAATTTCAATATAGGTCCGTGGCAAATTTGACTAGGGAAATTGTACAGTCGAGAGCGGTATTCGACGGTGCATAATCCATTAGGTTGAAGCCCACCGTTTTAACGTAGTTAACAGTATCCCCCGTGGCTTCAGTGAATGCACGTCTCAGTCGGGCCCGGCGCGTCTGCGACAGGGTTTGTGGACAGAGGAGCAGCCCCGCCTGCAGGTTAAAAACAGAAATCAAATCAAAAGACATTGATTTGATTCGGTTAGAAAGGAGAACCCGTCTCAAGACCCTTACACAGCACTTACACGCCAACTGCACCGCGTTTACGAGAAGCCAGGACTGTCAAAGAACTTTTCGATCTATGGAAGTGATTGATGAATCGTCAAAATACTCATATTCACACTAAATGATACGCCTACATACACACAATTACTTATTTTTACTACGACACCGACATACTGTGTACCACCAAAATGATAAGTATTCTTCTTGCGAGGCTTTTTGCTAATTCTAATCTTGAAATTGCCTTGAGAGGCAGAGAGAGTGTTACAACATTTCTAAGTGTCGTAGCAGCAAGTTAAATGGCCGTGAGTTGCAAAGGCAGACATTAAGAAAAGGCTCATCTTGTTGAAACAGTTGGCAAAGGCGCCTTCACAACCGTGGAACATTCTGTCAATGTCTGATTGTTTACAAAGTTACGACTGCTTTTTACCTTTTCTTTTGTCTTTTTACATTTCTTTTATTGCGTCGAGCGTTACAGCTTTACACCAAATGCGAAACCAATTTTTCAAAAAGCATTTCTACTACTTTTTAGCTATTTACACAAGTTATATTACAATGCTTTTTGTTCTAATGTTTACAGTTTGTAAGACCAGAATATGTATGTTGGTTTGAAGTTATCTTTACCAAGTAAGTAGGTCAAACCTCGTAGTCAGTTGTGCAAAGCCATTTCAACAATAATTATGCAGCCGTTTGCTTCAACATTCAACTTAGCACTCTAATAAGATGGCCTTTTCCTCGGTGCTTGTTGGTTGTAAAAGATTCCTTTTTATGAAGAACCTCATTTGCTGTAACAATATTTTTTGTTGTATTATTTTAGCAATTCATTCCAGGAAATTGCTGTTTCTAGTAATAAAACAACAAGGAAAACCTTGTTTACCGCGTACCTTAGTTCCTAATTTTGAACACCGTATGTATACATGATTGACATGAATATCAACCGCTACGCTAACCGTCCGGCAGAAATAATTTAAAAGCACCTATCTTTGAGTAAATTGAACGCACCTAACAGCCTTATAACTAAAGAACGAAAAATTCTACAATGTATGATTTTGTAGTAGCGCCACCTACCGATCGTGAAACCTACCTGTTTGAAAGGGCGCATACCCCCGTTGATTCGCAGCGAGTCCGCGGCGATGCCAGCGATGCCATCGCCTGGTTCTCGCAACTGCCGCAAGGAGGCACTGGGGTGATGGTGGGCGTGATGAGGGCAGTGTGTCGCCGCGCATGCGCTAGATTCAGGCTGCGAACTCTGGCGGATAATCCTCGCACTAGTTGTAGGCAACAGTAGCGCCGGGGGTTGTATGACCGGGCACGTACTGACAGCGTGGAGCGAACTACAGCCGCAAGGGTAGTGCACGGCTGAGCGAACGCTCTCTCTCGACACAGAGCGCGCTAGTTGTAGCGCCGATATTGGTGCTGTGGATTGCCGCCGCTCGCAAACGCGACATCTCGAGTATGTTTGAGGTACTAACTGGCACGCGGTCACTGACCCTCTGTGAGAGCATGTTGCGACGGGAGACACGAGTGTCTGAGGTCGGTCTGCCGGCTCCCGGCATTGCAACTCGATGTCAGGGACGCTTCTTGCGGTGCCCTCTTCCATTCTGATGGATGTAGCACTTTCCTCGCTACCGGGTCCGCCGGACAGTTGTGGTCGGAGGTGTGTGGTGCAGTCTTGTCTTTGCAGAACTGGTTTGACTGTTCTGTTTTCTGTGGGGACTATGACGGTGACTGAGGGACCGGTGACGAGTAGACTTGCGGTTTCATCGCCGCTACCGTAGCCAGAGTTGGTGATAGCTTCAGTGCTGTCCGTTGTTGGTGCCGACATGTTTGTCTGCAACAAAGAAAATCTTATTAAATAACTGCCCGGTACAATTATCATTAAATTAATCTTATTAATATATCACGCTGGGAAAATATCATTAATCGCCCAAAATAATACCTGACAGGCGTCGTTTCTGGGGTATTATTTATGAACAATATCAGACAGGAATTAATATACGAGGGGATTACGCCTTGACGGCTTACGTACCAATAACTCGCCAATCGTAAACAATTTATCGTTTTCATATTAACCTAAATGGGTTTAATAAAATATTGTAACTATCAATGTTAGCGAAATTACAACATTAAAATTGAATTAACCGTTGACCATACTATGTAGCAAGAACATTGACATATAATTTATTATTATTAACATTAAATAACAACAGGTTAGATGCAATATTTATTCAATTGTAACATCGATTGAATACACAATAAAAAAATCTGCTGATCCATACATTTTGACTGTGTTTGGATGGGTCTGACACAAAATGTGCAAAAAGTATAATGTGCACTTGACGCAAAATGTGCATTTCGAAAAATATGCATTTCGCAAAATGTGCACTTCTCAAAATGATCACTTATCAAAATGATCACTTATCAAAATGAACACTTCTATCGCTCATGCCAATTCTGCATCAATTAAATGGGCTCACGCTAAAAATCGTGCAAAATAATAAAAAATATATGTATAGTAGGCAAACGGTTTTTTTTTGTAGTGCTCATTTTGAGAAGTGCACATTTTGCAAAATGCACATTTTGCTTTGTGCACATTCTGCGTCAAACCTTTAATTAAATTGCAGTTTTGTAGGTATCTTTTTTAAAAATTCTCATGAAACATGTCTATGTTGGAGAGTTTGGAATGATTGAATGAATACGTGGTAATTGTTTAATTCCACCTGTAAGTAACATCTTTGCTTCAATGTGGGTGTACATTAGTCACACCTCTGACCAACCCTTCGTGGATTACAGGTGTGATATTATTTTATATTTATTTTGTACTTCTAAACCTAGGTGCGTCTCAGCGCCACTGTCAAAAGGTAAGGTACATTTGGTAGACCTTCAATCTAAGATTTCTTAAAAAGTCAGGTATCTATTCTCGTAAGAAAAATAACAACATATTAAGACATTTTCCCCTCTTTTCATACAATTTCCGCATTTCTCACACGAGTTCCAATCTAAATATAATCAAATTTACAAATGTCACTCATACGGAACCCTTCTAACATATAACAAAGAAGTGTCCCCGAAGGCGAATTGTCACTATGCGTTTTACATAGAGACCCTTGTAACCCAAACTTTGTTGTGACTCGGAAAAACAAAGTTTTCAATAAGGATACGGAAGTTATGTTGTATTTTATTTGTAGAAGTGGATTTGTATCGACAGAAACTTGTACCGACATAAACTTTATAAAATAGAGAGATATGTTTGTGTTATAATTTCTTCTTTGTCGTGTGGTTAGTGCCTAACCAGCCGTGCCGTTAGCCGTGTGCAGGTATCCGGCAGAGTAGAATAGAACCAACCCATTACACTCACGGGTGTTGTATAAGGCGACTAATGTCTGAGGCAGAACACCTTGCGCCTTCGTAGACCAGAGAATGGGCAGCAGCGTTTTCTGTTAGTCTTTAATCTCCAATCCGCCTGCCAAGCGTGGAGATTACGGCAAATTCCTCCCATCATGGGAGAGGCTTATGTCCAGCAGTGGACTTTATGGGCTGTTGTTGTTGTTGTTGTAGTGCCTAACCTGCAGTGTCAGAGTTTTAATGCCACTCATGGGCCTCAGCTTAGTTTTAGAAATATCTCTCAGGCATGCTGATTTGGGGCTGCGGAACTGTTCGAGGGGCGGCGGAACTGTTCGAAAGAGATACCGTGGCCCTCGAACACAAAGGGCTAAGAAGGAACATGGATTCGTTTTAGTCTGTAAAAATCTGACACTCCCTTTCACTCCGCTCAGAGCGGGAGGGTTCATTTGATGATTTCCCATCCAAGGCATGGTGGTTGCATTAAATTAGTTGCACTGCATCACAATCGCTAAATTTGTAAGTGCTAAGCGTATTTAAAGCATCATAATCTTTCTGTTTCTGTGACTGCCTTGTTGGTCAAGTGGGCGCAAGCACGACTGAGGTCCCGGGTTCCCCAGTGGGGAAATTTGTTATTGGGTATTTTTATCAAGAATTTGACACTAGCAGCCATGGAGTCTTGATTAATGCCCGGTTGATAGCAATAGGCTCGCCTACTATTACATGGGACTTAAAACGTAACTGGTGAAATGTGGGTATAATATTAGGTACACCTCTGACGTACTCTTTGAGTTACAAGCATGAAGTTATGTCATAAATATAAGTCCCATTTTCGCTCGCGGAGGCTGTACTATGCAACTAAGGTACATTGTGCACTTAAGGAACATGACGTGATTCAACGGGGACACGGCTCGTTTACTCGTCACTTACGTGGGCGCCTTGCTAATGTAGTTCTTAGAAAACTTAGTTTACTTTTTAAGGGTAGACTTAGATATAACATACATACATGCTTACTAGACTACCCCTTCTAAACAAGCGTATATTAACCCGTATGCTCCCGGCCGTGCCTCCAGAGGCACGGTGCATTGTTATTTTAATTGTGTCTGTAATTGCGGGTATTGAAGTGTTAATGCTTGTTTAGAAGGGGTAGTCTGAATCACGATAGTTATTAACTTTACGAACGATATCGAAAACCATAATATTATTGCTAAGTAGGTATTCTAGAAAATGAAAGACTAACCTATTGATATGGAAACTATACAGAAAAAAAGGATTCCCGTTCTTTTAAATAGCGTCTACATATAGAACAGGAGGAAATAGAAGAAAAAAAACAACAACAACAACAACAGCCCATAACGTCCACTACTGGACATAAGCCTCTCCCATGATGGGAGGAATTTGCCTTAATCTCCACGCTTTGCAGGCGGATTGGAGATCACAGTGATAAAAGACAAACAGAAAACGCTGCTGCCCATTCTCAGGTCTACGGAGGCGCAAGGTGAAGAAAAGCACGTGTTGCGTCAAAAAACAAACGTGTCTGATGTGATCATCACAATCGGGTACACACCCGATTGTTTCAAATTGTTTTATTTCTAAAATATGCCTTTGCATAGAAAGATAGAAAGATTATTTAATCTTTCTACGCGTTTTATATTTTGTTCAAGAAACAGCAGCTAGAATGCAGGATATTTTTGTCATTGAACAATATGGCACAGAGAAGTACAATAAGGCACTTTATACAACATCGCGTTCCTGGAGACCCAGCGGTTCGGCACTTGGGACTGTCTGATCTTCCAAGACGTGGACCCGGTGTCTGAAGACAAGAGGATCTTGTATTCAAAAATCGTGGTCAGTCCATATCATTTTATTTAGTAAAAAATAAAAGGAACACACTCTCAGTTCCGATAAAAATATAGTTTACACTACAAGTATGATCTGAATACGTTGATTTATCAAGCATTTACGCTTGGTTTAACACATCTGCTTGCCATGAAAACTGAAATAAAATATGAAATGTTAAAACATGCAGCAAAAAAATTATGAGTAGTAGCAGAAGGAGTGTCGGGAAGAGAAAAACATATCTGATTAGATGTGTTTCTTCCTGACACCGTTGATGTACCGTAAATAACAAGGGACAAGGTAAAAGAAAAGTATTCGTACATAAGGTACTTAAAGACCCTAATTCATTTTAAAAACATGTCCAGGGGTAAGTCGCCTGGTCACGATAGTTTAAGTATTGAGCATCTGCAGAACGCAGGTGTTCATCTCCCAAGGGTTCTTGCCTTACTATTCAACCTATGTGTCAGCCATTCTTATCTGCCGGCTGATCTAGTGAAAACAGTGGTGGTGCCCGTTCCTAAGAATAAGACCGGTGATATGTCTGATGTTAATAATTACAGACCGATATCCTTGGCAACGGTTGCAGCAAAAATTTTTGATTGTTTACTTGACCGTTGTCTAGGTAAACAATTAAAAATTAACGACAGACAGTTTGGTTTTAGGGATGGGTTATCAACTGAGACTGCAATCATGACCCTTAAGAGTACAGTGCAATATTACACTGGGAGGAGGACACCTGTGTATGCATGCTTCCTGGATTTATCCAGTGCTTTCGACCTAGTCTCGTATGACATCTTGTGGGAAAAGTTGTCTAATGAAGCTAACCTGCCGCCAGAAATAATTAATGTCCTAAAGTTCTGGTACGATAACCAACACAACGCTGTGAGATGGGCAGGCTCTTACTCAGATGTGTACAGGTTAGAGTGCGGGGTGAGGCAGGGGGGTCTGACCTCCCCAAAGTTGTTTAACATCTATGTGAATAAGCTGATCGAGGAACTCAGCAGCACTGGCATCGGATGCACGATCGATGGTGTGTCGTTCAACAACATCAGTTATGCTGACGATATGGTGCTGCTGAGTCCGTCGATCAGTGCTCTTAGGAAGCTGTTAAATATATGTGAGTGCTATGCTGGAGCCCATGGACTAAGGTATAATGCCAAGAAAAGCGAGCTGTTAGTTTTTATGGCACAAAACAAGACCTATGAAGTTGTACCACCAGTCTCGCTCTGTGGTGCCACTCTAAGCAGAGTAAAACAGTTCAAGTACCTTGGTCACTGGGTTACAGAGGATGGCACTGATAACTGTGATATTGAGAGGGAGCGGAGGGCATTGACCGTAAGATGCAACATGCTGGCCCGCAGATTTGCAAAGTGCGACAGCAATGTCAAGATTACTCTGTTTAGGGCTTATTGCCAGACCTTTTATACTTGCAGTCTGTGGACCAGATACACGCAAAAAACGTTTAATGCCCTACGTGTGCAGTACAATAATGCTTTTCGGATACTGCTGTCGCTGCCTCGTTTCTGTAGCGCGTCAGGGATGTTCGCAGTAGCCCGTACAGACGACTTCTTTGCGATCATTCGTAAAAGATCCGCTTCACTACTGCGTCGGATGCGGGGCAGCGACAACAGTCTTCTGAGTGTTATTGCTAGTAAGACTGAGGGCCACCTTATGGGGCACCTGTGCGCAGTGCATGTACTGTTGCCAGGTGTCTCTGTGAGGTGGCGTAATTAAGTATTATTAGTTAGTGTGTGTTTTCGTCTATTATACTAACATAGGTTAAGGAATACTAACACAGTTATGGGTTCTACCTGAAATAAAGATAAATAAATAAATAAATAAATAAAACGGGCCAAATAATATTATGCCACGCGAGACCTATTTCCGACATCAGAGAATGTACCTTTCTAACCTTAAACGGGTCACACGCTTGACGTTTCTGCCTAATTTCTAAAGGCAAAAGGGGGTATCTTGTAAAGACCGAAGGCCTTTGCATGCACGTGTGACTAACGTTAAGAAAATTCGATATTTTTTTTTAAATCGAAAATACATTTCCATGGTATTTTTTTTTGCGGCCTGCAGTAAAAGGGGGACTTGTAGATTGGATGCATACATTTTGCGCTCTCGTGCTAGGCACACTGGAGAGAATGACCTCATTTTCCTAAAACTTTTATTACTCTACGCAATTAGACCTGAATTCCTGTTACGCTGATGTCAGTCGCATACAGTTGGTCGCGCACATCAGCGAGAAAAACAGTAGCAACAGACGCGCAGCTGACGTCGCCGCGTCGGCTCGCAGAATGGCGCTTTATAGAACACAATATATACTTGTACGCGCGAGTGAGCGCGTAGCAGGAATTCAGGCCTATGTGCATTACGGCGTAACTATACACATTCCCTCTTAGACAAACATTATTAATTTTACAAACTAATTGCAGAGTAAAGCAATCATACGATTATAATCCATTAATAATTTCTATTAGGAAACCACATTCAAATGTACATCTAAGTTATTCAGGCGTTTCAGTAGAGCTCAGAGCATTAATACGTAACATTAATTCACGACCCCATTTACGAGTATCGCGTAACGAATAATATCTTTTCTAAAAGAAAATTCCTTTGGGAGTCACCACGAAGAGGATGGTGGCTTTAGAGGAAGCCCACGAGAATTTCCGAAGTTAAATGGGACCAGGGATCGAAGTGACTGTAAAAGTAAATTTATTGAAGTCGCATGACTCTATAAAAGTAAAACAAGGTTTTAACAATGTTATTTGTATGAGAATATTATGTGGGAAGGAAATTTCGATCTGAGTTGTGGAAACTATGAGGGCTCGCATCGTTTTGATTTAATATTTAGTCTTTTGCACTTTAATTTGTTCGTCCGGTATTGTAAGAAAATCTGATTATTTTATGAGGTCCTTGTAACAAATTCACGGTTTTCTCGAATAGATTTTAAAAGAATAGGCTTGTGTCCTGAAAAAATCCAATAAGTCCGTCAGTTAGATTATCAAAAAATATTTGACTCGTATTTTTTCTTTTGTTAAGTAAACCAAAATTGATGAAGATACGACGCTTTTAAAATTCTCAATACGTCACGCCGTGCTATAATTTTTAGTGCTTTGTGATGTCACGAGCAGTCTCGAGTTTTATCTTTTTTTTGTTTGTTTTTTTTTTTTTTTTTATTGATTTACAAAAACAAAAAATACGTGTCCATTATTTTCCAATACATTTGCAATTTATTGTTGGTGGAAACTAGCCTATTATGGACATTATAATATACATCTAATAAAGACATTGGGAATGAAGCTATCTATACAAAAATGTTGATCTCGAACATTTTTGATTTAAACACACGAATGCTACCTGACAAGCGGGCGTGTGATACTAGCCAAACCGATTTGTTACTACATAAGTAACAAGTCTTGTATTGGATTATGATTTTATTCGACTTGTCCCGTCTATCACTCGTAAATATTTGAATGTTTTCCTCATAGAAAAGCTCAATAAAAAAGCGCAATACACAGCAAAAAAAAACAAAGAAGAAACGAGATACTAATTCTTTCCAATTTGAAACCGCAAACTAACCAATATCACGTTTCTTTTCCCAGTATTTCCGATATCCAAGAAAAAGACAATTTTATATTTTTATTGCAGAAAAATAAATTGGTTAGATAATCCCTGGAGGCACGTTCTTGAACACAGGCGGGCTGTCTTAAGGGATTAAGTGCTAGACATCATATTTCATTTAAGGGACTAGTGGCTAAGTAACCGAATCACGAGTTTAACGATGATCAAGGTCAAGTTAGACTTGCTGCGGTTTGCCTGTAGATATTCGTAGCCCGAATGATATTCGTAGATCTTTGACAGTCCGACAATCTGACAGCCAAGCTTATCAAAGCCGTGTTACCCAATAGAGACTGTTGAGATAGACAAATACACAGGCAGTTGGTCCGTGCAAATAGTGGTATGCAGCTCCATCTTTTATAGAATAGTATTTGTTTATTGTGAAGAGCAGCGATGGCCCAGTGGTGGCGGCCCCGACTTACGAACAATAAGTCGTGGGTTTGAACCCAGACAGGCGCTTTACTTTGTGTAATTTATTTCATCACCACTGCTCTCAAAACGGTGAAGGAAAACATCGTGAGGAAACCGGCATGTCCTAGAACCAAAAATTCGAAGACATGTGACATCTACCAATCCGCACTGGGCCCGCGTGGTAGATTATAGCCAATTCCCTCTCATAGAGAGGAGGCTTGTGTCCCAGAAGTGGGAACACTAATAGGCTGATGATGATGATGATGATAATTTGTTTATTCGTGTTACAATGAATATGTTTGGACAAAATGATTTTTATTTTTATTTGCCCTGGTTATAATAATATGTTGTACTCGTAGATATTATACTATTTTTAATTTTAACTGCCTTCATTGATGACCTACCAATTCTATTCATATGCTATCTTTGACGCAACAACGACAAGGCTAATTAGATCATGATGATTCCTTTTTGTTATGAAAGCATTGCATAAGGTTAGCAATAAAATTGAATTTTACTACAGCGGAAGAGATTTTGTACAATAACCTTTTAGCTCCACATCCAGGATTTGAAGTGCATTTATATTCCAAGCATGCGGAGTTCGGAGTCGTGGTGCTAACAAAATTCAAGTAGAATAGCGGAAGACGAATTGTGTAGATCGGATTTAGAACTTACTGTGGGAACGTGTAAACAAGTGCATTTGGAGAAAAGCAGAATTTGTAAAGAACGTTGTAGACGCGTGGAGAAATCAAATTAGGGAGCTATTCGATTTGTAAAATACAACAAGAATGGGATAGTGTAAGAAATAAGTACTATTAGAGGAAGTGTGAACATAGCACCTGTTACAAAAAGTAAGGACAGGGAATTGTGTTTCATCATACATGTAACTAAATGATTGGTGAATATACATGTATGTGGATAAAGAGGAAAAGAAAGACTCAAGAGTAAATGATTTTATAGAGAACAAAATGAAGGAAAAAAAGTTAATTTTAGTGTGGTGGTTGACAGGGAAAAGTTTTGGAGTGGCGACCGCGAACCGAAAGACGTTGCATTGGAAGGCCTCCCACTAGGTGGACGTCCGATGACCTGGTGAAGGTTGCGGGAATCCGCTGGATGCGAGTCGCATGGGACCAGTCAATGTAGCGACACTTGGGGGAGGCCTATGTCCAGCAGTGGACGTCTTTCGGCTGAAATTATGTTGATGATGATGACAGGGAAAATAGAAGAAGAAAACGACGTGTTACACCAATAATAGTCTGTATGGTGTCGGACGTAAAGAATAACACCATCCCATATCTTCCCGTGGGTGTCGTAAGAGGCGACTAAGGGACTTACCAGAGAATGGGCAGCAGCGTTCTCTGTGCTTTTGTAACAACCGTACTGCGATCGCCAACCCGCCTGCCAAGCGTGGCGATAATGGCAAAACCCCCCTTTGGGGGAGGCTCATGATGATGATGATGACACCAATAACAAGTAAAATGAGATAAGGAGAGGAGAATTTTTTAGTTATTTGAAATATACATTTATTTACTTGATAAATATTGTAACAAATCTACTTGATCCTATTAAAATAAAGGAATAAGCAGACTTGTTCAATTAAAATCGAATAGGGGAAAGATATAAAATACAGCTAGTTATAAAAACCTACCTACCACGCACTCTAGGATAGTTTTTATAGTTCACGGTTAGGAATCAGTTCAGCACTGTAGGAAAGACGGGAACAGGCGTCAGGATAGCAGGACTATACCAGGGCAACTTCGAAGAACAGCTTCAGGAAACGTCTTCTGGACGAGCGTCATGCAGATCACAGAGTCCACCAAGTCAGCTTTGAAGTAAGGCAGTCTCAGGGCCAGACGTAGGATAGCTTTTCGAGACAAGTAGAAAGTCAGGCACGTAGTTAGCTTCCGCAGATCGGGAGTAATAGTCCCAGGTGGATTTTTAACTGGATCCCCTGGGTAGTTTAAGTATCTGACAGCGAAAACCAAGCTGTTATCTGATGTTCATCAGATCAGATCCAAGAGTCGATTGCCTCCAGCGGTTCCGAAAGCTCGTTTTCCAAGTAGTCTTCCTTTTTAAATTTTCAAATATTAGTTTTCTTAGTGTGGCCATCATCTCATCTGACAAGTGTCAGGCCAGGACATATCCATGAGTGCGTAAAGAATTTTATGAATATAATTTAAAATTAAGTTATTTATTGAACAATCGTAATATATTTAATCTACAAAATATAATGGCTAAACACATATTGATAAAAATAATTTAAATTACCTACATACATTGACTTAAGAAGTAGATGGACTGGAAATACCTACAAAAAAAAGGTGCCACAAAATTTCTCATAAAATGGCTGCCAATGATAGGGATGTACCAATTATGGAATATAGTGTTACTATAACAAGTATCGATACTAATACTACATAATAGTTTTACGAGTCTTACTAGATATCACGTTGGAATCATATTTATAATTTACTAAGCACTTCGCCCGCGAAAATTGTGATAGCTCGGCTAATTTGCATGGCATCAATATAATTAATATCCTATGTTACTCGGTAAAAATGTAGCTTTATAATGGTACTTATAAGAATTTTTAACAGTAGTTCTTGAGTTAAATCGTAACAAACACACAAACAAAAAAGCAAATCTTTCCTCTATATTATTATAGCATAGATTCTTACAGTCTGTTGTAACAAAAAAATTAGTAAGTCACCCATCCACAGTCCAACCTAGGCAAACACGCACACTTTGCAAGAAGGCCATCGAATCGTAAAACGGTCGACTTCTAAGTAGATGCTTATATACCTCTTTGTGCATTGTTTCCACAATTAGATGGGGTAGCTCTGCAATGGAGGCATTACAGTAGATGTACAAGAAACATCCGATTTTTTAACGTTGCTCGTCTCACAGAAAACATATGACTCTTGATGTTGTTTTTTGATGGATGCCTGAAAAAAAATGGGAATTTCGTTATGCAATATTTGTTTTGTATTGTGTAACGGGCTGGTGTCCGTAACTCCACGTCAAATTCGTCAGTCAAAACGCGTACCTAATTTGCGTGCGAACAATAATAATCATATTTTTTCGAACCGATTAGCACACGTATGAACTATACCGATATCGTACCAGCACAGCGAAGGAACTAGTATCGGAAAATAATACAGCAACGGTACTACACTATTCCACCATGACATATTATTGTAAACAAACGAATGAAATTATGAAATTAAAAAAAGGTCTGTTCGACGAAAATAAGCCCAAATATGAACACTACAGCCATAAATTCACGATCCCTTAGCATTTTTTCCCTCAAAAGTGTATTACTATGTGTAATAATTCATGAAAACCGGTTACTAACCTATGCAAAGACAATTGAGGTTGATTTTCCTTCTTTCTTGCACCACACTTCATAACACAACACGCAGGCATGTTGAATAGCTGTTTTCCACCATATACGTGCAATTTTAAAGATAAACTCTTCGTAATTTTCTCACAAATCTCAATAAATGCAAAAGTAAACACTCATTTGACAGCAGAACTACCACAAAACTCGTCGCATAATATGGCGGATACGGCACTTACCTACAACTGTTACTACGTCACAACAAAATGTTGTCATTATGAGCAACAGCTGAAATATTGTTGTCTCTTTTATCAAATACGATTACCACATTAGATAGAATGAAGCAAAACGATATTTCACATTCTGTTTCGTATTTCACTCACATTTGTCTATGCAAATGTAGGTATAGAATATCGGGGCCCCTCCATATTTCTTTCTATCTCTATGCCTACATAAACCAAAAAGTTTGACAGTTTGGCGCTTGACGTAAGTGTCACAACATGAAAATTGTAAGTTAATATTTTATTTCAGCTATTTTTAAGTAAATGAATCGTATTTAGATCATTGACTTGAGAAGTAGATGGACTGGAAATACCTACAAAAAAAGGTGCCACAAAATTTCTCATAAAATGGCTGCCAATGATAGGGATGTACCAATTAGGGAATATAGTGTTACTATAACAAGTATCGATACTAATACTACATAACAGTTTTACGAGTCTTACTAGATAGGTATCACGTTTGAATCATATTTATAATTTACTAAGCACTTCGCCCGCGAAAATTGTGATAGCTCGGCTAATTTGCATGGCATCAATATAATTTATATCCTATGTTACTCGGTAAAAATGTAGCTTTATAATGGTACTTAAAAGAATTTTTAACAGTAGTTCTTGAGTTAAATCGTAACAAACACAAACAAAAAATCAAATCTTTCCTCTATTTTATTATAGCATAGATTCTTACAGTCTGTTGTTACAAAAAAATGAGTAAGTTTTAACGTTGCTCGTCTCACAGAAAACATGGCTCTTGATGTTGTTTTTTGATGGTTGCCTGAAAAAAATAGGAATTTCGTTATGCAATATTTGTTTTGTATTGTGTAACGGGCTGGTGTCCGTAACTCCACGTCAAATTCGTCAGTCAAAACGCGTACCTAATTTGCGTGCGAACAATAATAATCATAATTTTTCGAACCGATTAGCACACGTATGTACTACCGATATCGTACCAGCACAGCGAAGGAACTAGTATTGGAAAATATTACAGCAACGGTACTACACTATTCCACCATGACATATTATTGTAAACAAACGAATGAAATTATGAAATTAAAAAAAGGTCTGTTGGACGAAAATAAGCCCAAATATGAACACTACAGCCATAAATTCACGATCCCTTAGCATTTTTTTCCTCAAAAGTATATTACTATGTGTAATAATTCATGAAAACCGGCTACTAACCTGTGCAAAGACAATTGAGGTTGATTTTCCTTCTTTCTTGCACCACACTTCATAACACAACACGCAGGCACGTTGAATAGCTGTTTTCCACCATATACGTGCAATTTTAAAGATAAACTCTTCGTAATTTTCTCACAAATCTCAATAAATGCAAAAGTAAACACTCATTTGACAGCAGAACTACCACAAAACTCGCCGCATAATATGGTGGATACGGCACTTACCTACAACTGTTACTACGTCACAACAAAATGTTGTCATTATGAGCAACAGCTGAAATATTGTTGTCTCTTTTATCAAATACGATTACCACATTAGATAGAATGAAGCAAAACGATATTTCACATTCTGTTTCGTATTTCACTCACATTTGTCTATGCAAATGTAGGTATAGAATATCGGGGCCCCTCCATATTTCTTTCTATCTCTATGATTTAGATCGATTTGCTGAGTGTAGATATATAAACAAATAAAAAGGATGATAAATAGTATTATGAATGGTGAATATGAGGCGTAAGTATAGCATAATACTATAATATGAACTTGGTAAAAACGTAGCAAATCCCTCAATGACAACAATAATTTGCGACTTCTCCCCTCTTTTCTTCTCTTCTTATTTTTCTTTTTTCTTTCTTGTTCTTTTTCTTTGCTTCTTCTTTTTTTGTTATTCTTTTGCATTTTAAATGGATATCTACGATACGTTGCTTAGAAGTTAGGCAAGAAGGTAACTTGACCTTAAAGTCTCACACAGTACCCGCGGGTTTTAAAAGATATACTGTACCTACCATTTAGGATCTTATTCAATACCAAAGGAATTTTCTAATATGATTATAGATTATTACCCACGCCGAGGTTTGTTATCCTTCCTCCACCAAAGGGACCTCCTTTCTGTTTTGTTATAAACTAAGAAAAATATCTAGCCTTTCTTTATGTTACAACAATATCCTTTTGGTCCATTGGGATGTTTTGATATCCAATATTTATTTTCTTTTCTCTTGACTTTTCGAGTCAAGGTTCTTTTCGTTTTATCTTTTGTGAAAATAAATGTTTGGGAGATTTGAACTAGAGGAGATTTAATTACTTGCTCATCTGTCAAAATTGAAAACCAATCAAAGGATGGCTGGAGAAGATTGGTTTATTTAAGTAAGGTTTAATGATAAGCGGTTTTTGAGTAGTCGATTATAGAACGAGATTTTGGAATGAATATCATATTTTTTTTAAATTTAAGCATAGGTACTGAATGATAATTGTGGATGATATTGCATTATTTTGTGGCATACGCAAACATCGAATAGTAGAATTATAGAATAGAATAGAATTATATTTGAAAGTTTTTCAACGATATTTGTTGTAAGTAATGAAAACTCAATCTGGTACTTAATACCATTAATAATATTTTTTATTTTTTTGTGAATTACATTTCGCAGTTCAACTTAGGAGGTTGTCGTCTGCTTAACTGGAGTATTCTGTGGGTGCCATAAGTGTAAGGCCTTCAGCCAGAGCATTTGTAAAACAGAAAAAGTTAAATTTTAAATAGCTATGTTAATGTGAAGGTGGCGTCAGAGTTTTCAGACCTTTCATGACTTAATTTTTTTTACATATCTCTTGCTCTGTAAGTACACCCTTACACCCCTGAATGCCGGGGTGTATGACTATCATTACAGCATAGGTTTTGGAATTTGAAAAAAGAACTGTCATACTCATACTGCACGAAGAATATTTTTAAAAAGTTTTTTTTTTTTTTCTCGGTATCGATTAATTACTCGAATCGGAATCTAGACAATTTATTTTATAAAGATTTTATTTTAAATATGGAACTATTTGTTTCCACATCGTATGTTAGATGGAATCGATTTAAAAATCAAACTGGCCAGCAAGATTTGACGCGCTTGCGTGCGTGAAAAAAAAAGGCAGTCTACTAGTAGGCGCGAAAGCATCGCGAAAATAATTAATTTTCTTGTTTGAGTTCTTTTTCAAAAGTTTTAAACATGTCTAGTGACGAAGACATAGATCTAACGCCCGATTTTATTAAAGAAAGGGCAAAAACAGTTGTCGAAAATATATTACCGCCGAACTCGAAAGAAAGATATGTAAAGGCATACGACGAATTTATGAAATGGCGGTCAGAAAAAAAAGTGAAATCTCTTTCTGAAAGTGTTTTTATATCATATTTTGATGAATTATCTAAGAGGCTACAACCTTCCAGTTTATGGTGCTTTTATTCCATGCTAAAATCTACAATGATGACAAAACATGACGTGAATTTGAAAGATTTTTCTAAACTTACTGCTTTCTTGAAAAGGCAGTCTGACGGCTTTAAAAGCAAGAAATCGAAGGTATTTACTGCAGAAGAAGTACAGAAATTCTTAAATGAAGCTCCGGATGAAATTTATTTAGCAATAAAGGTACCTACGTATTTACTTGCCCTTTTTAATAAGTTACCAAAATATTTCACAAAAATACTATGCGAATTTGGTGCCTTTAATACAACTTATGTCTTTTTTACAGGTTGTTCTAATTTTTGGGATATCGGGAGCCTGCAGAACCGTGGAATTGACAAACTTGACAATAGAAAATGTAGAAAAACATAACAAATTACTACTCATAAAACTGCCTAACACGAAAACTAAAATTGACCGGTCATTTGTTGTGCATGAAGAATTTGCAAATTATGTTGAAAAATATCAAGCTCTTCGGCCTGAAAACGTGGATACAAATCGTTTTTTTCTTAATTACAGTAAAGGAAAATGCCACAGACAAGTAATAGGAAAAAACAAATTTACAGGCATGCCAAAGCAAATAGCCACATATTTAAAACTGAGTAACGTAGAGTTATACACCGGGCATTGCTTTCGCAGAACATCAGCGACTCTATTGGCTGATTCGGGAGCCAACCTCACTCTGTTAAAAAGGCACGGCGGCTGGAAGTCCAGCAAAGTGGCCGAAGGTTATATCGAAGATTCGATGGCAAACAAAAGCAAAATTACTTCTAAAATAACAGAAAATATAAACTTAAAATCACCACGTTAAAGCACATCATCTGAGCCATTTTTTAATGAAGAAAATAGTACCAGTCAACTGCCGCCATTTACGATGCAAGAACCTCAAGTCACTCAAACTCAAGTCTTATCATCACAAACTCATATTCAAACTATAAATATACCTAAAAAGAACGTGACCATATCTCTTACAAATTGTAATAATTTTACTATTAATTTTAATTAAATACACATTTTTTTCTTCTTAATAAATGTTCATTGAAACCTGCTGTCTTGTTGTTTACTTACCTCACAATCGATATGTAAAGCAGAGTATTTATCTCGGGCGTAAGCATCAATTGCATACTCGGGTTAATTAGCGCCTTCGCTTCGCTCAGGCGCCAAAAACCTGGTATGCAATTGATGTCATACAGCCCTTGGTTAATAATCTACTATTTAATTTTCAATACAAAGCCTTTAGCGATTTCAATTTTTCAATACGATACATACTTTTATAACATACGTAGTTTCAGAATGTTTGAGAAGCTGCTTGTGTTATAAAACTGTTAATAAAATTTATCCGTGTCCGATTTCATGGACCGCAATAATAGTAAGAATAACATAAAAGTATCATAGGAACTATTCATAAAAGTCGGCTATGAGAGAATAAAATGCAGTTTACGATTCATGCTACGTACAAAGGTCGGCTGTTCATTAATATTTTATAAGTAAACCAGTAATGAATAAAATAGTGCCGTTACATTCATTTATGGGTTGTAAAAATAGTGATTAATATAATTTACTGCGGTCTGCGGTTTCTTTGAGACATGTAGTATTTTCATATATACAATGTCTAGATTTTTACAGACACCGACAATATCACAGTTTTATCTATAAGAAAATTCAATGACTAGACATTTTGAGAGTGCGGCTATATCGTGTTTTTTTCTGTCATGATTTTTAGGGTTCCGTACCCAAAGGGTAAAAACGGGACCCTATAACTTTCAATGTATGGAGTTTACAAAAATGTGACGAATTAACTTTGTGGCGAATGTACAATAACCCTTACTAAGACTCCACTGTCCGTCTGTCCGTCTGTCTGTCTGTCCATCTGTCCGTCTGTCCGTCTGTCCGTCTGTCCGTCTGTCTATCACCAGGCTGTATCTCATGAACCATGATAGCTAGACAGTTGAAATTTGCACAGATGATGTATTTGATTGCCGCTTTTTGCTCGATTTTAATAACCGCAACAGGTAGACGTTTGAAATATTCACAGAATATTAAGTTGTATATTCACTTTTAAAAATAAAAAAGCTAAATTAAAATAAAATTAATATTTAAGGGGGCTCTCATACAACGAACGTGATTTTTATTGCGGTTTTTTCTAATGTTGTGCAGACAATAGTACGGAACCCTTCGTGCGCGAGTCCGACTCTTACTTGGTTGGTTTTTTTATGAATTCATGCATGGTTTTGAAAAGAAAGCCAAAAACAATTCATGAAATATTTTTTGAAAGACATCAAAATTAAATGCACAAAGGCGCGAAAATACTGCCAATTTATAAATTCGGAATGATTAAGAACGTAAGAATTACTGCTTGTATTTCTTATTATTCTTTACAGAACTAATAATCATCACTGTTGAACTGAAAAAATAACAAAAAGCACATTTCATTTTACGTAACACATATTGTGAAATGAACATTTTTCTTATGATATTTTCACCCTTAAACCAGTGCAATAAACTGTCATTTCAGTTCAAATCTTTTGTAACATGCCGTCATAAGTATCATAACACAAGAGTTTACCAAATAAGCCTTTTTATGATTATTATTATTCTTAAGCACTTTTCTCTTTTATAGGCTTTTGTAAGCTGTTTCGTTGTTCGTTTTATAAGTATCTACTAAAGGCTAAGTAGGGTCTTAAAGCACATAAACCTTATATTTATAGGTAGACTAATGGGTTCTCTTCATTCGGCAAGTAATAGGTAGGTAGTACTCTCATTCATCATAACTGTCCTAATTTTAAGATGGACGGTCTGCCAATCATCTAGGTAGAATGTTTAAATATTAAAATTTATTGCACACCAACGTTACACATCGAATTGAGATGTGTCGGAACATCTCTATTACGCATAATTATAGTATACTAGCGGACGTCACGCGGTTTCACCCGCGTAGTTCCCGTTCCCGTGGGAGTATAGGGATAAAATATAGCCTATGTTACTCGCTGATAATGTAGCTATCCATTGCTGAAAGTATTTTTCAAATCGGTCCAGTAGTTTTTAAGTTTATTCGTTACATACAAAAATACAAATCTTTCCTCTTTATAATATTAGTATAGACAAAAGTAAAGAGTTTTATATTACCTACTTCATTCAATCAGCATTTTTATCCATTCCATGAACCCAAGAACAAAAATGTCTCAAGCAATATTGTTGTTCATACAACCAAAGCATAATCTGTATATTCTCAATTTCTTTAACGTCTGCTATGCCTTAAGATTTAAACATTCACTTGCACATAAACCAAGGTTAACAATCGGTATAAAATCTTTTAAACTTGCTCATAAAAGTATATTGAAAATCTTCCTTAACCATGACGACAAAAAATTATGTAGAATGCTTTTCAAGCGACAAAAAAATTGGTAACATAATGTTCTCGATCGTGCGTGTATTATGAATGAATGAACATGAATAAGGCTATAAGGAGGAGGAGCTCGTGGCTAAATAAGAACAGCCACTCGGGTCGATCTTTAGGTTAAGCCGTGCTTGCCTAGGTTGGTCTGTGAATGGGTGTCCGACCACCTTACATACCGAGTTTTCTCCGTGCCTCGGAAAGCACGTTAAGCTGTTGGTCCCGGCTGTCATGTGTCCATCTTTGACAGTCGTTACAGGTAGTCAGTGGCCCAAAAAATCTGACAACCAGTCTTACGAAAGTGGTATCGTATTACCCAGTACTGACTGGGTTGTGGAGGTCAGATAGGCAGTCGCTCCATGTAAAATACTGGTACTCAGCTGCATCCGGTTAGATTGGAAGCCGACCCCAAAATAGTTGGGAAAAGGCTAGGCAGATGATGATGATGATGATGAACGTGAACTAAGCGAAAAGAGTATGACAAGGATCTTAGCAGTTTGCATTCTGTAGATTTCACCTACCCCATTCGAAGAAAGCGAGAATTTATGCATGTATATTTAGTAATCCTTGTGATCAAATACTCAACTTAAGTGAAGTCTTAAACTTAGTTAGCTCTTAATCTTTATCTCTTACTTAGTCAAACACTGCGAGAGTGAGACAGAAGACGTCAGCTAATCTTCTAATTAAACTAAGGATTGATGTAATACGCGAGGATTTATGGCTTTGCAAGCGACAGATTTTAATTTGACATGACTTCCTTCTTTAATAATGATTTTATATCGTTAAAGCAAACCAAACAATCTAGAAACGATTTTCAGTCGTCAAAATAACTTGTTTTTCGAAAGGTAAATAATAATAATTGTTATATTGTATTGAACTGTCAAAACCATTCTTCCGTTAAAATTGACGTTAATCTGATTGAAGTTGACATTATAATAATACTTATTGGAATTGAATTGTGTTAAAAATGCTGTTGAAAATTCCCCAGATCCAAATTTCTAATGAATCATTTTAGCACCCCTCATCCGAGACCCGACAAGATAATCCATTTTGGGGTCTTCATTTTATTTTTCTCCAATAAACACTTTATTTTACAAGATTCCGTTGTTTCTTAATTTTCTCGGAGCAAGCAGAATCCCGAGGGGTGGGATGAGTGCTCGATTAATATACAATGGGACATTATGCAAGGTTGGTGGCCCGTCCTTACGAACATCGTAATAATCTCTGAGTGGCTTATGATCCGAAGGTAAGTCTAACGAGTGATTTAGTTATGGTATGTTCCTACCTCATGAGTAATTTACAAATTAATTTGTTTTGATGTAATTGAATGACTCACAAAGTTGAAATTTAATTATTTTTAGGGTTCCGAAAAAAAAATTAAATAGACGGAACCCTTATAGGACCACTCGTGCGTCTGTCTGTCTGTACGTTTGTCTGTCACAGCCAATTTGCTCCGAATCTACTGAACCAAATCAGGTGAACTATATAAGTACTACTACAATACTGAATCAAATTTAGTAGGATGGTGTAATATTATGACCCAAACACAGATGTGCAAAGTAAATAAATATTATTTTAATTATGGGTCATTTTCGGGGGACAAATGAGGAAATTAAAAAAATGTTTTGCAAACCTTACTATATCACATATCAAATAAAAGGGAGAGTTGTTACGTGGATCTTGTTATGAGGATCTCAAATATATTTTTGTTATTATTTTAATACACATCGTTTTGATTTTATTCATGAAAGAAGATGAAAACTGACCATTTTGAAAAAAAATACAAAATATAGTTCATTGCTTGTAGATTACAGAAAAACCTATACAAATTCTATCAATTGAAAATAAAGTGGTCATCACAAGTCTTAGGCATTGCACGGAACCCTTTCCACGCGAATTCAACAATTCAACTCGCACTTGGCTGGTTTTTTATTTAAAATCGAAATAGTTTGTATAACTTACTAGCTTCAACTCAGGACTCCGGTGCATAATGCGAGTTTAAAAAATATTACGCAGTGGCAATTAAAATGTAAATAAAAAAATAAAACTTAATAGTGTAATTATTGAAAATGATTGGTGAACGAATTGTTATTATTCGATTATTAGGTACTGTCGCAGATTTTTTTTAAATTTTAGATGAATATTTTGAACCTATTATCATAATCCTAAACCAATTGGGCGTTCCCTTAGCATTTTAAATATTACAGAAAGTCTTATCCTAAAGATATGTTATACTCACATGATTATCAAATTAAAACAAAAACGGATTGTTCGCTACATTATGATAACGTACTATTAGTTACTCCAATCAATTGAAGTGCCTATTCATTGTGATATTTTAAATCACTAATCAAATATAACCAAGGTAACATGGTTTATAAAGAAAAAACATCAATTAACGTTTAATTGACGACCTAAATAGTGGCACAAACTTTCCACTAGGTATCTGGGTCAATCAGGTTATTTACACTGTCCTTGGTCACCGTTTATTTTGAGTTTGGAACGATGAAAAATTAATAGACTAAATAGAAATATTTAAAAACTTTAGTGGCTGTTATAATAAAAGATGGCCCAGTTTAAATTAAACCAACTAAAATCCTCGGTTATAAATATATCACAGTCAAAAGTTTTTTTGTCTGTTACAACTATTCAAAAAATAATATAAATTACTTGTTATAAATAAGGGTTCCGTAAAAGCGGATTTTTAAAAGAGAAAACACGTTTGAACACAGCATTATATATTTGAAGTGGATGTGTCAAAATGAACGTACATTAGAAAATAAAACAACGAAAAAAAAACGAACGAAAATAACACACTCACGATGTAACACAAAAAAATTGTTTCACTTGACAAGACATCGCGTACTTATCCCTGTTTTAACTGACGTACTAAGGTTATGGTAGAAGTTTATCAGTAAGTGCCTACACCAACAATTCATCTTTTATAATCATGGTTCGAAGTAATAAATCACTGATAATTATCTGGATAATTTGAATCCCATTGTCATCGCAATTAGGAGCATAATTCACTGAGACAGGCAAGGTCTCTTTCCATCCACCAGAGTCATCAAAGAAAAGATCAGAGTCACCGAAGTCATCTAGTTGAATATGGGAAACTCAGGTGCCAAGCTCTCTACTAACGAGAAACTCCTATAAAATTACTTGCATTCCCTCGCTGTTCCACTAATTTCAGCCGTTGTGCTGTTCCTATTCAAATCATAGCCAAACAGATACCGAAAGCTTTAGAAACAAAACAGTCTTCTAGACTGAGCGTCAGATAAACTTAAGCACTATCCACTGCTCTAACAACGTAGTTTTCACTAACAAAACAATACACAGACTTGGCCTTTCCTGTTTATCGCACTGTCAACACTAATGCACTCCGAGATTACTGGCTAGGGTTGCCAGGCTAACAAGAATCTAGGTTTTACAGGAATGCAAAATATTAATTAGAAAAAGAAAAAGAAAAAAAAAGTCCATGAATATCGAAACACCCAACCGCGTAAGGCACAAGCAACCGGCGCCGGTCTCGCTCTGAAATAGGCCTAACTGTCACGTGGGTACACTTTTTGTGGTTCTCGACTAGTCCTAGAACACCAGAAAGCCTAGAAAAAGCAACTCAATCAATCAATCAATCATTTTATTACCTATCAGGCAAATAAGACCCATAGATAAAATACACAAAATGACAGTTAACAAAAATAATAAACTAAGACATAATATTGTTAAACCCTAACAAAAATATTAAACCCTATGAAATTATAACAATACAGGCAACGTTGTCGGCATCGTGTTTCGCTGCGTGGAGTCACGTAACCGTCCTCGGAAACGTCGATATAACGTCGGAAATGTCCCTTCGGCCAAAAATCCTCCTTCATGCAGGTCTGTAGATGGTGGGTTGGAACTCGTACCACGAGTGACTTAAAGTTGAGTTGTGGCGCGATTCCAACCTTTCAACCCTCAGAGTCCAGTTGGTCTTCACTTTGACATACCAGTCCTATCAGTGTCAACGAAGTTTAATATGTCCAATGTGCATTTGATTGACTTTCGACAAAAAGCTTGCGACAGTCAGTCGTTGCAGAAATACAAAAGGAACGGTGACTTTGAAACCAATTGTTACTTCTTTAAGTCTTCACCTTACAGTCTGAAAGTGACAGACTATGCCAGTAGGAAAAACAAACGATAAAAAAAATAATGAAAACTGACTGATAAGGTTGAAATATTTAATCATGCCAGTAACTTTATATCTAAGGCCAACAAAAATATAAATTACATTTCACTTCTGGGACATTTCTTTAAAAAAATAAACATAAAATATCAAGTCACTCCTCAATTTTCTTTCACTCTCATTTTCGAGACAACACTAAATTCTTTGGACATTATTGTATTATCATGGAACTCGGTTATTTGATGACCCTACAGGGAGGGGAGTTAAGGGGAGATGTCGTGTTGCAGAGCTATTATCTTGTACACCTTACAACGTTGTTAAAGCGAAGACGTATAATAGGAATTCCTGTTCCCGTTTAGACGAGTCATTTTTGTTTCACACTTTGAAAATGTAGCTCGTTATGGAAGTATGAAAAACGTTCTAGAAACTCATTAGTACTGCAAATAGATTGTCGTTTTTTGTGGTTGTTTTTTTGCTTGTCGAAGTAGACGTTGGGGTTATTGGTTGCTTCTATAAAAATATTGCGGTAATTGTAATGGAACTTCGATTAACGTAATTATGATTGATCTTAGCATACGCCTTATATTAGGTACTCCCGGTAGGCTGGTACGTTTTGTTTTTCCTCTTTTAGTCTATAATGCTTATGCCAATGGAAAAATAATAACTAATACAGACCATAGACGGTAGACCAAGACACTAATCTGCATAGTCCTCATGTGAATTGAGCAAGATTATGTCTGGATTTCAAAAGAGACTATGACCTCTGAGTTTGTTTTGGCTGTTTCTTTTCAGAGTAGTCAGGCACGAAACACCGGCCGCATCTAGTTTTTAAAAAATGACGTATAAAAGTGTTTGTAAAAACCTACTTACAAAAATAAACATCATCATCATCATCATCATCATCATCAATATTAATAATTACAATAACGTAAAATTAAATTGAACGTAATAGCGACGTTCAATTTTCTTAGATTACAGACTGTCTTGATGGTTAAGTGGTTGGAAGCGCGGTGGCTCACCATGAGATCTTGGGTTCGAGCAAAATGTTATTGGGTTTTACCATCAGGATTTCTCAGTAGCAACCACGGAGTTATGACTTGTGTCTGGTTGATGGTAACAGAAATCATGGGACTTATACTTAACTGCAGGAAAGTTGATGTTCTATCGGGTAGGGTACGCCTCTACTAACCCTTCGCGGATTACAGGCGTGACGTATGCTATACCTATTATTTTAGATCGCAAATTTATGGAAGCCAACCCACTGCGCAGTAATTAGTACAAGACGTTCGTAAGCTGCTCTAAAGTTAAGAGGCCAACTTAAGACTTAAGCTTAATTAATTTCAAATGAGGAAACAAGAACCACTCTCACAAACGTATCGCTTCAAAAGAGATTATTATTATTTGGTATGTTTCACCTGATGTATTTACCTGAAGATATTTTCGACAGTCCCGAAGAATCGAAACAAAACATTTCAAGAGCAACAATGTCGATCCTCTAGTCCTTTTTTCTAAGTCTTATGTTGCTGTTTTAATATTAAACAATCGATTTACCCGTTTTCTCGTAAATGCAGGTATATAAGGACCTATTTAATAGATAAGGAGTATAAAGAAAGCCATTCAGGCTGAGTTCGACTCCCGGAAAGCTTTTCAATGGAAGAAATCCAATTTTCCCAACTCAAGCACTTTATTGCCACTTACTATATCAATAATCTCAAGGACTTAACGATTTGAATTAGATTTCATTTAATTGTAACCTAATGCTAAAAAACTGGCTTTTTACTTGACTTAGAAAAATGTTTCAATGAAGATCTGATTTACGGACTTACAATGTACAATTGTACATGGAATGTTGAAATCGAAGAGGAGCTTAGCTAAACAACAAAAACAGCCGCTCGGATCAATCTTCTGGTTAAGCTGCTTGCCTAGTTTGGTCTGTGGATAGATGACCACCCAACAGATATTGAAATTGTGTTAAAACGAAACGTTGATATTGAATTTATGTGGCTGAAAAACAATACAATTGAAATTGAACTAACTGAAGCTGAAACTCAGAAAAGTTCAAGAAAATTGTGTACCCATCATTTATCCATTACTGTTTTCAGCTCCACCGGCTAAAATTGTTCTCTAAGTCCAGATAAATTATTTGTGTTCTCCGAGCAAAATTCTCGGGGCTCGTAACTCGCTTTTCGCGAGCACCAGGAATTTCACTCAAGGGGAGATTAATTGGCCGCTAGTTCTAACATACCCGGTCCAAATTCACCTCACCACTTAACTGGGCCCGTCAAACTGACGAATGTGTCCAATAAAGCCTCCAGCGGCCATTTTTCATGTAACATTGTGCAGCTGGGTTCCGGTTACTTTGCTGTACATATTTTGTTGCTTTCAATTTATTATGTTTTTTTTCAAAATAATTTTTATTTATCTGACTATGGTAATAATACGACCCTCGGCCAAAAATAAAGGCCTTTTCTCATACAGTGAAGACATGGGCATGATAATCATCTTACTCAACATTCAGAAAACATTTAGATCAGGGTAGGCTAATATGCTAGATAATTATCTAGATTATACATCGCACAAACACACACACACACGCACATAAAACACACACACACAGGCGCACACAAATACACACGCACGCACAAAACACAAGGATAGCTGCTTAAGTAAGTAATTAATTAATTAACTATCATTTTATTTTATTTATTTTTTTATTGTATTTTTATTCTATTCTGTGACTTCATTTTCACTATTAGGATACCACTTATGGGAAGAGCGAGACAGCTCGGACACAAATACTATTGTAACTTACTGGGGCTGCCTCAATTTATGTATAGACACAATGTTTGAGAAGTAATAAATATTTTTATATTTTTTTTTTGTAGTCACGGAGGACCGGCGATTTGAGGCTTATATTAAATCTAAGCCCAGGTTACTTCACGATGTTTTAATTTACCAATTTTAGTGATGTTTGAATTTCATATGAATTGAAATAGTCCAAGCTGTGGCGAGGTAGTGCATCTTTACCAATCCCATTCGTTCCATCTGCTTAAAATCTCTTACCTACATGAGTTGCCATGGCTGATCTGGAAGTCTTTAAATAGACTTCGGATCTAGGTTGGACGCAGCAAAGAAAACCTCCTCATTAATGATTCTGCCCTGGAGTGAAAATGTGGTGCTGTTCCACAAACGATCGGGCGCTTAATATTATGTCCTGTTGTTTGTCCACTACAGGAACTGATGGACGCTACCGAAAGCGCCAAACTAGTAGCTCAGTTCTGGGCCAACACAATTTAGATTGCCATCGACACGCTAAACACGGGAAGAAGTCACATGACACGGAAGAAATACTAGTCCGGATTTAAACCAACAACCTCGATTTGCTATCAAGTCCTTTTTTCTCTATATCATTCTAAATCCTATTGAAAAATCTATTCGCTATCTGATCGCTATAATGATAAAACCGGGCCTTACAAAAGGACCTCCTTGATTAATATTTTTCTTATAACATATTCTATTTTCTGGACAATGAGACTTGCCCGCGAAGCCTCTCATCGTTACAAGTAAATTACAAAAAGCTAATCTCGTCTTATCTCCCTGTTGTCGAGAAAAATATGCCAAGCAACGACAAAGACATTACGGTACGACATTTTGCTAACATTATGAAAAATAAAATGTTTTCTTAAAATTTCAGGCAAGAATATTAACAAGACACGCAGTGCTTGGACATACCTTAGCACTTAAATTGATTTCGAATGCAAACTTTTTGAAACTTTGAATAGTTTTATTTTTGGTTGTTTAAACAATCAATTTAGCGTTAAGTTTCACTACGCTATCGCCCCTATTGCTGTATGCTGAAATGCTATAAGGTTCAAAATCGCCTGAAACTCTGCTACTTTAAAATTGGTAAAGTTACACCATGCTTGTCTACTACACGCGTTTAAACTTTGAAGCAACGCAAAGCGGTGGAAAAAAAACTTTGGTTTACGATTGTGAGTCAGGAAACATTTTGTCGGAAATGTATTGTGAAATTGATCCGCATTCATTCAAAACAAATGGGAAAAGTTTTCGTGAGGAAATTGAATGACTCGCATTTCGTTCGTTGATTTATTTCTTTGTTCTCTTATCGAAAGTAAAAGTCGACGAAATTAACACGACGAATTAAATGTATTCTGAAAAAAAAAAATGGTATTTCGCACGTTCCCGCATGACATTGATGCTGAAGAGTACTCCTCAGCATCAATGTCACGCGGGAACCTGCTTTTGACGCCTATTTGTCCTATTGTAGCCGTTGCTCTACTTATTATTATTATTATTATTATTTTTTCTGGCTCCTGAAATACAGGTATTCTAACCTAGCTCTGGAGCCAGGGTCTCATATTTTTCTGTAACCTGTTTTTATGGCAATAAAGAAATTATTATTATTATTATTTTTAGACCTTATTTTATCTCACTTCATTTAAATGACTGAATAGGGAATTGCTTGTGTCAATCTCGGGGTTTTTTCGATTGAGTCACGGTCGTCGATTAACTCACGAACTCACTACGTGATGAGCTCGTGACTCTAATGGGGTGGGCAACTGTGGAACTAATGGCGCTAGCATCGCATGAACCAAACATCGTCATTGGTTGAAAATCTGTCAATGTCATTTTATATTTCAAAATAGTTTGACCTCATTGGTCAGATTGGGTCTAAGCTATGGGCGCGCAATCTACAATCAGATTTGACCAGCCTTCCCCATTCAACTCGCCAAAATCTCAAAACAACCAGTCTTCAAAGGGCAAAAGTTGAGATCATTATCAGAATTTATTTTTATTTTCGTTAAATGTAGGTATTATAGAAATCACTAGCTTGTATTGGACCCTGGATAACATATTGAGAGGGCCTCAATATGTTATCCAGGTTTATAAACTGTGGGCAGAATTTTATCCAGATCCGTTCAATAGCTTGAAAGATTGATGAGAAAGATTAATGAATATGCATCTATCCATTTATTAGGGTTCCGTAGTCAACTAGGAACCCTTATAGTTTCGCCATGTCTGTCCATCCGTCTGTCCGTCCTCGCTTAATCTCTGTGACCGTTAGCACTAGAAAGCTGAAATTTGGTACCAATATGTATATCAATCACGCCGACAAAGTGGTAAAATAAAAATTGGAAAAAAATGTTTTATTAGGGTAGCCCCCTGTGCAGGAAGGTGGTCAGTCGTTGTGATGAGGATGTTAGCTTCGATGGAAAGACTTGATGACGATGAACTGAGATTTATTATGTATAATAATTACAATGGTTTTTGTAGTTTTTAGTAGTAGCAGCAGGCCGGCCGCGGGTACGCGGTTTATATAGTCAAAAAAGAGGTGAGGGGGGAGGGCCCAGTGCCCCCCGCCGCGAGTGGTTCCGTGTCGCTGTGGCCCGCGACGCTGTTGCTCGTGGTGTCCGATGGGTGGCGCCACGTACTCGTAAACATGCCCCCGGCCTTGGAAGCACCCGGTTCCAACGAAGCAGATGTCGCGATGTTGTCTTCATCAGGGAGCGGGAGTGGGCATATCTTCGAATATGAGCGCTTGATTGTGCCCGTCGCTGTTCTTATGTTTGCAACGCGGGCTATGCCATCTTTGCCCGGGAATGTGTGTAGAACTCGTCCAAGGCGCCACTTGAGGGGAGGTAGATTGTCTTCCTTCACGAGCACGAGTGTGTCGGGAGTAAGAGTGTCCTGGTTGGTCTGCCATTTGTTTCTTTTCTGGAGTTCAGAAACATATTCCTTGGACCATCGACTCCAGAAGTTCTGACGCATCTGCTCCACACGATCATGTCGCCGAAGACGCTGCGTAGCTGTTGTGGTCAAATCTTGACTGGCGGGTGCAGTGAGCGGTCGGCCAATCAGGAAATGAGCAGGAGTCAGAGGGAGAAAGTCACAGGAATCGGATGACAAAGGGAACATGGGACGGGAGTTGAGGACAGCCTCGATTTGTGCCAACACAGTACTTAATTCCTCGTAAGTCAAATGTGTATTTCCTACTACGCGAGTTAAGTGGAATTTACAGGACTTGATGCCTGCCTCCCACAGACCACCAAAATGAGGCGAATATGGCGGAATGAAAGTGAATTTAATTAAGTTATTCGCAGCATAATCCTGGATATCACTATCTTTATCTACTAGAAATTTAGCGAATTCCTTTAGGGCGCCTACAAATGTTGTACCGTTATCAGAATAGATCTGCAAAGGTTTACCTCGTCTGGAGATAAAGCGCTTTAATGCCAATAAGTATGCTTCAGTCGTGAGATTTGTGACCAACTCTAAATGTACCGCACGCGTTGTAAAACACACGAACAAACATATGTAGCATTTAGTTAACTTTGCCCCCCTTCCGGAACGGCTCAACATAAACAATGGTCCCGCATAGTCGACCCCACAGTTCATGAATGGATACCCAGGTATCAATCTTTCGTTTGGTAAATTACCCATCTGAATATTATAAGGTTTGGCTTTCATACGAACACATTTCACACAGGTATGCACTATTTGTTTTGCTAAGTTCCGCCCTCTAAGTGGCCACCAAGATTCTCGTATCGTAGCGAGTAATAATTGGGGCCCCGCATGTAATAATTCCCTGTGTTTATATTCGAATAAAAGACGCGTGAATCTATGTCTACTGCATAACAATATAGGATGCTTTTTGTCAAATGAGAATGATTCGGAATTTTCCAGTCTACCTCCTACCCTGATTATATTATGCTCGTCTAAAAATATGTTCAAGTTAGAAATATTACGAAGACACTTTAAAGTTTGTTTACTAATTAAGTTATCGTAAATAGTTGGAAAAGACTCTTGCTGTGCAATACGTGTTAATATTCTTGTTGCCGTGTTTAATTCATCAACCGACAAGTTATCTATGAGGCGCTGTGATTTAAATTTTTGTTGACAATTATTTGCAAATCGAATTATGTAGGCCATCGCACGTACCATACGATTAAAATTGGAAAACCTATCGAAAGGGAAACAACTCGGTATCGTTTGATTTACTAATGTGACTTTTGTAGGTTTTAATTCTGGTAATTCGTCATAATTAATATTTGGATTGCTACTATGTTTACCTTCCATTCCAAGAACGTGTAAGAAAGAAGGTCCGCGCCACCACAGATCGGAAGAATTTAGCACATCCAATTGCACTCCGCGCGATAATAAGTCAGCTGGGTTTTGTTTACCACTAACGTGAAGCCACGCCTTATCGCCGGTTAGTTCGTTCACTTCCACAACACGGTTTTGCACGAATGGTTTTAATTGACTCGGTGGCATTCTTAGCCATCCTAGTACTACAGTAGAATCTGACCAGAAATATATATTATTAAAAGTTAATCGTAACGAACTAATTATCTTTTTGTAAAGTCTTGCGCCTACTAACGCGCCACACAATTCTAAGCGCGGGATGGAAACTGGTTTCACCGGTGCCACTTTGCTCTTCGCACATAACAAACGCACGGTTATTATGGTATCTGTATAGCTACGTATATACGCACACGCCCCGAATGCGTCCTTTGAAGAATCACAAAATATGTGTAATTCAACTGTGTGTGCGTTATCTCCTATTACATAACGAGGTATACGTAAATGTTGTAAATATTGCAGTTTGACAACAAAATTCTGCCAATCCGCTAAAATTGGCTTAGGAACTGGGTCGTCCCAACCTATCTTGGCTAACCACAGTTTTTGAAGTATTATCTTGGCAATGACTATCATTGGAGTGAGTAGACCTAAAGGGTCGTATATTTGCGCGATAGTGGAAAGAATGCTACGCTTACTAGCATGAGTTAAAGTATACTCATGTTGAGTGTTAAAGTACAGTTCGTCTGAAGAATTAAACCACCCCAATCCCAACGTTTTGGTTTGACACGAGTCTCCTAACGATAATTCTTTGAACGTAGAATCAAGTTGGGTTTGCGAAGGTTTTGCATTGAAGATCCACTTTCTTAAAGGGAAACAAGCCGATTCTAAAACTTGAGAAACACCGGTACATATCTCTAATAATTTTTGATAATCCTGATTTCCCGTTATCAGGTCGTCTACGTAAAAGTCGTCACTAATGACTTGTGCAATGACGTCATCACCGCATTCCAACGCGAGTTGTTTAAGGCACCGAATGCTCAGATAAGGCGCGGATGCCGTCCCATAGGTGACGGTGTTAAGTTGATATATGCCAAGGGGTTCAGACGGCTTCTCCCTCCAAAGAATTAATTGTAATGGTCTTTGATCTGGCTGAACTAATATCTGACGATACATTTTTTCGATGTCAGCACATGCGACGTATTTAAATTGCCGGAACCGTAATAAAATAGCGAATATGTCATTTTGTAAAGTCGGACCAACAAACTGTATGTCATTTAAAGACTTGCCTGACGGAGACTTGGCACTTGCATCGAACACTACTCTAAGCTTTGTGGTTGTGCTATGTTCCCTGAAGACACCGTGGTGAGGCAAGAAATAGTAAGGCGGCGAATATTCAGTGATACGGCTCATATGTCCTAAACTTAAATATTCTTTCATAAAATTGCAATACATTTGCCTATAGCTCGGTGCGCTTCGGATTAGTTTGCGCTCGAGTGTCAAGAACCGGTTCTCGGCCATTGAAAACGTATCGCGCAGCTCGTCAGCTGATTCCCTTAGCGGAATACGCACCGAAAAACGACCTTTATCATCACGCAAAGTGGTGTCTTTAAATAAATTTTCGCATGCGATTTCTTCTTTTGACAATTTTGGTTTATTACAGGTGACTTCTTCGATTTCCCAGAAACGTTTAAGTTCGGCGTCCAATGCGTGTGTGAAATTACATTGTGTATGCGTATTATTTAAACTATGTTTTATTTGTTTATGAACTGAACCTGATATAACCCAGCCAAGCTTTGTGTTCTGCAAATAAGGACCTTTAGGCAAGCGTATTAAGCCTTCATTTAACAAATCCCAAAACTTGTCGGCACCAATTAATAAATTAATTTCATTACTTGAATGAAAGTCAGGGTCCGCAAGTTGTATGTTTTTAGGAATTTCGATGTTGTGATCGATGCCTAGTGATGGCAATTGTGCTGTTATTTGAGACAAAACTAAGCAATTAATGTGTGTATTGTATGAGCTTGCTTTGGATCGAATTTTTATTTCACATAATTGTGTGGATTGTGTCACGGAGTTGCCTACTCCAATGACTTGTACAGTGGACTGTATCGTTGGAATGTTGAGGGTTTTACAAAGTTTTTCGGATATAAAACAATGCTGGCTCCCATTATCGAGAAGAGCGCGGGTTGTGTGATATTTATTTTGTGCATCCGCAATCTCCACTAATGCTGTCGACAATAATACTTGATCATAAAAATAGCGCGTATCAAGATTACCGACTTTATAAGGCGTGTGAGTCGTGTGAGATGCGGTGGTAGGATTTGTGTGTGTGATTTCCGTTGTGGACTCTGGCGGAGCCACTATTTGTGCTGTGTGTGAAACAGTAGACGATTCGTTAGCGTCAACAAATTCACTGTGTATTAAAGTATTGTGCTTTTTGTTACAGTGCTTGCACGGCCCGAACCAACACTCAGATAATGCGTGGCCGGCACGTAAACAATTACGGCAAAGATTCTTTTCGTCGACTAACTTTAATTTATCTTTGGATGATAAAATAAGGAAAGCATCGCACGAATAAATAGGATGATTTGAACTGCACAGATTGCACTTGTAACGTGGTGACTTTGTGTGATTAGCCGATTTCTTTCCGTCTTTCTGAGTAGAAACATGACTATGTGTTTTTACTGACGGCGTATTTTTTGTGTGATTATTTTGACTACTATCTATTGATTTACTATGAGAAGGCTTCACTGTTTCTAGAAAATCCGCGCGGTCCTTAAGAAAGGTCATTAGGTCATTTAACGAAGGTTTTTTATTGGATGACGAGTTTGTGAGGGTACTTTTGTAAAGTTCCCATTCGCGCTCGGTTGATGAATCTAACTTTGTGACGAGAATATAGATAATTAACGTATCCCATTTGTCGGTAGGTTCATCTAAAGTTTTCAATGCACGAAGATTACGTGAAATAGTATCCATTAATTTGCGTATTTGAGAAGCTGACTCTTTATTTATTGCCTGGGCAGTAAATAACGCCTTAACGTGATTATGAACTAGCAAACGGCTATTATTGTATCTATTCTCCAATAAATCCCAAGCAACGATATAATTTTGTGCGGATAATTCCAAAGCTTTAATGACCTGTAGTGCATTACCTGATAGAACTGAACGCAAATAGTGAAATTTCTGAATGTCGTCTAGAGTGTTACTATTGTGAACGATTGATAAAAACGTATCTCTGAACTCAAGCCATTGGTCGTAAGAACCATCGAAGTTCGGCAAAGTAATTGTGGGTAATTTGATACCGTGTGTGTGTGATTTACAATTATTGTTATCGCTTTGAACTATCGAATTTTCTTTTAAAATACACTTAGACTTGGCCACAATAGCATAATATTGATTTTCAAAAGATTCTCTTTCTTGCAATTCTTTATCTACCTGACTACCCGCGACGTACAAATCTATTTCATCTTGAGTACTACAAAACTGATCAAACAACGTTTCTATCTTTTTTAAGCGCTCCTGTAATTCCGTTTTTTGAATTTCTGTTGGATTAGAAGCTTCTAGTGTTTGAAGAAATTTTGAAAACAACGTTAGTTTGCCTTTCAAGGAACCGCGTTTTTTCACTAAATCCCGAATAATATCATCAATACTTTCCGTATCTACGATGGAATGCCTCTTCTTCGTCATTTCGGTGATTACGAGCGACAAAAATCAAGTACCTATTTAAAATTTAAATTGTCGTGATTTATGCAGTGATGTAGGTAGCACTCGTTACAAAGACAAAAAAATCGAGGAAAAAGACAATGTTAGCACAAACTCAGCATGAAATGGAAATAGGAAGGAAAAGATTGATTGACCTGACCGTTAGCTGCAGATGGTGACCTTCTCGAATCTTCTTCGTTGCAGATGGTGATTTTCTCGCGACGCTTCTTCGTTGCTCGTGCGTGATATGCAGAAGTCGCAGACTCGCAGCTCCGGATCGTTGGACCAGAATATGTGCAGGAAGGTGGTCAGTCGTTGTGATGAGGATGTTAGCTTCGATGGAAAGACTTGATGACGATGAACTGAGATTTATTATGTATAATAATTACAATGGTTTTTGTAGTTTTTAGTAGTAGCAGCAGGCCGGCCGCGGGTACGCGGTTTATATAGTCAAAAAAGAGGTGAGGGGGGAGGGCCCAGTGCCCCCCGCCGCGAGTGGTTCCGTGTCGCTGTGGCCCGCGACGCTGTTGCTCGTGGTGTCCGATGGGTGGCGCCACGTACTCGTAAACACCCCCCTATTTGTAAAGTGGGAAGTGATTTTTTTTTTAATTTCAACCCTAACGTTTGATATATTGTTGGAAAGGTATTTAAAAATGAATAGGGGTTTCGTAAAATCATTTTTTGATAATGTCAATAATTTCGGAAATAATCGCTCCAAAAGTAAAAAACAATGTGTCCCCCCCCCTAACTTTTGAACCATAAGTTTAGAAAATATGAAAAAAATCTGAAAAGTAGAATTTTATAAGGACTTTCTAGGAAAATCATTTTGAACTTGATGGAAACAACAGTTTTTGTACAAAAAAGACAAAAAGTTGTACAAAATAATTTCTGGACTAAGTTTGTAGTATATTCGTATATGCAAGCATTTTTACGTAATGGATACTCACCTTTAAACTCATAAGTGGGAACACTTATTGTGACGGACGGGAAACTACGGAACCCTACACTGAGCGTGGCCCGACACGCTCTTGGCCGGTTTTTTCATACATCCATCAATCGTCACAACCTTTCCAATTTATTATAGAAGCAAAATATAACGTATACTTGGGCACAAACATATTATATACCTAGATCAGTAGTAAATAAACTCTTGTGCAGTTCCACGAGATAAAAAGGCAACGATATAAGAAAACAAATCAAGTTGTCGGTTCCAACCCTCTATTTACTCACCTCTCAATAAAGCTTGATCCAATATGCGGTGACTAAAGATGGAAAAAAAAGTAATTGTGTGCGCAAACAACACGTGCCGAGCACAATACTTCTATTTTACCCACTATGGAAAGGAGTGAATGAAGAAAATAAATAAAATAAAGGTTCTATTCCCTACATTTCCAGAATAATTTTAAAACGGTTTGGACACTTTTTCGTGTATGATAATTTTTCAAATCTGAGGAACTCGTGGCTAAATAATAACAGCCGCTCGGGTTGGCTTAGGCTAAGCCGTGCTTGCCTAGGTTGGTCTGTGGATGGGTGACCACCCATTGCATACCGAGTTTCCTCCGTGCCTCGGAAAGCACGTTAAGCAGTTGGTCCCGGCTGTCATTTGTGATCTTCGACAGTCGTTACAGGTAGTCAGTAGCCCAAAAAGTCTGACAACCAGTCTTACCAAGGGGTATCGTATTACCCAGTACTAACTGGGTTGTGGTCAGATAGGCAATCGCTCCATCTAAAATACTGGTATTCAGCTGCATCTGGTTAGACTGGAAGCCGATCCCAAAAACTTGGGAAAAGGCTAGGCAAATGATGATAATTTTTAAAATCAAAATCACACTTTCTGTTAAACTTTTCACTTATACTAAAATTAAGAACTTCAAGCTTCGATACAGTGCAATGTACTTTAATGTTGTTTTAATAAATAATTATTTATTTTTGATAAAAAGATAAGAAAGAAATAATTAACTAATATTACCGTTAGCCAGTGTTATACCACTGCTGGGCTAAAGCCTTCCTCCATGACCTCCAAATCTTTCAATTCAGGGCCAACATGGACCGAAATAAACTTTAATTTTTTAAATTAATTTTGAAGTTATGAAATAATTATTTGTTTTTGTGAGAATCATAAAAAATATTTTTAATATCAAAAATAAACTTCAACTGTTTTTACTTTAACATCTTTATTTACCGTTCAATGAAATCCAATACGGATACACTATACCTATGAGTACCATCTACATTTCAACACCTACATTTTAATTTTCTAATTCAAATACCTGAAAAACCCACAAACACATTTACTAATAAAGTACATCTCGATGAAGCTTTAGGTCAAGGTTGCCATTAAGCTAGGTAAAGTTCAAGCAAAAGAAAGATTGTTTTTTTTTTTGCACGGAATCTTCCTTTTAAAGTTGCCTTACAACACCAGCTATTTGACAGTACAAGTCGCGTCAAAATCGGTCCAGCCGTTTCGAAGATTAGCCGGAATAAACAACAGTTTTTTTTTTTTTAATATGTTTTTTTGCTAATATGAACCGTATTTATGCACTTGCATATTCATTAGGTAAAAATCTATTATTTTGAAATTACAAACAGAAATTTCAATTATATTTATTTGTGTAGATAGATTAATGATTCTGAAGATTATAAATAATGTACATGTCGGCGTCATATTGTAAAACCCGTCATTTTGTAATCTGCCTAGTCAAATTGTAAACTGTCGAAGTGAAACCGTCAAATTGTCAAATGCATGCGACGGAGCTCACCTCGCGCGCTGGTACTACTCCCATGAAAAGATAATGCACAATTCCTGAGAAAAACCGATTACTGTAACCTAACCTCGAAACACTTTATATTCGTCTAAAAAGCGTAGCCAACCGGCTCCTATTTCTGTCTACAGGGTTCAAAAAAACCTAAATAACCTAACGTGGGGGTGCCCCAAATCCTGATTATGGGGGCAGAGATACTTTGATCGCATGCATTTGACAATTTGACGGTTCAACTTCGACAGTTTACATTCTGACTAGGCAGATTACAAATTGACGGGTTTTACAATAATATTACGTCGACCTAAACAACATAAATTTAAAATTTACATTTATGTAATATTGATATCTCGATGATTAGTCAAGTCATAAAAACCGTGTGGAGCGTGGGGATTGTTGGTCACAAATACAATACACCTTTAACACCAAACAAATCATGAAATATCACGTTTCAGTAACGGATTGAGTAATGTTTCTCTTTCGTGTGAAATTCAACTTGGTTTCCTTATTTTATTATTATGTTCATTGGAATGAGAATCGAGTTTCCTGAAATGAAAGCGGTTTCGACACGAGAAGTAATCGTTACTCGTGTTCTGAGAAATTATAATTGATTGCGACGTAAAATATTATTTTACAAAAATAATAGTTTTCCTTGTAAACTGTAACCAAACCAAATAAGTTTTTGGCAAATGAGTTAGATAATAAATACTAAAGTAATAAGGTAACTTATTTAAAATGTTTAAAAAATATTATTTAAAAAACAAACAAAAATCATCCCTAGACACTTGAAATAAGTAATTATTTCCTCAATGCTTTATGCATCGAGATCGAGTGTCAAATCTAACCGTATGTAAATAAAAAATTATATTACGGAAAGTGCATACTCTACTATAATCCACTTTATTTCATATAGCAATAAGGTCGCATCATAAAATTCCGAGGCAGTAGTAAAGTTGCAAATCGTCTGTCTTCCAATACGGATAGAGTAGAATATTTTCCGTGCTGTCAAAATTTGATGGACGTCATACACTAAAATTCCTCTACCGTATTTTATCCAGAAGCTTTAAATTTGATAAAAATTTTAATGTGTTGGTATCTATTTTTCTTACTAACTTATTTCAAACTATATTTCAAAATGTTTGGTTAGTTACAAGCACTTATTTGTTGGGGAACAGAAAGTATTATTATGTATATAAAAACTTATTGCAAAGATTTACATACCTTACGTTTCAGGTTGTCCAGTTTCCAGATAGACTCAAGCACTAGTTGAACGTCAAAATTACGAAAATAGTTCTCCAAAACGGCAACTCTTCATGATTTCCTAGTTTTCTCTCTCTTAGGGAGAAGAATTGCAGGAACAAACACCCCAGAAATACCTACCTACTGCAAAACTGGTACATTAACAAGGCTAACTCGATAAAACGATGGCGTAAAAACCAACTCTTCTTGCAAAATCACTATGATCTGATGATATCATACATATCATAAAACAAAGTCCTCTGTCTATCTGTTCGCTATAAACTCAAAAACTCCTGCACCGATTTTTATGCTGTTTTCACCAATGAATAGAGTGGTTCTTGAGGAAAGTTTTAGTGTAAGTTACCGGCCAAACGTAATTTCAGGACAAACTAGTTTGTCCTAGGCCAAACGGGTTTATCAGCATCCGAGTCGATGGAACCCCGGTCGACGGAAACCCCGCTTAGCGGGGCTCCTACACCTGAATAGTTTATAAAAATAACCACGAATCAAATCTATCCGTGTCGAGGTGCTTCAAGTCGGTATAGTTTAGCCTAGGCAAAACTATAGTATGTCCTGCAATCGGGTTTGGCCATTAACATAAACATTGGCTAAAATATAACGATATTTGTTGGAGGTGTCGGAAAAAAATAAGCCGTAAGCCACAACTTTACTTTTGGTCGCGAGAACCGATATCCACGTGGACGAAGCCACGGCTAGTGAATAATAAATCAAAGTATGATATTACTAAATCATTTAGAACCTTTCCTTATGTCTTATAGTAAAATAGACAGTTTAGTAAAAGCCCGAAAAATAACTACGTTTCAGCCCACCATGACCCAGCTATAAATCTTAAGGCTGGCCAATAAATCTGAGGATTACCCAGCTATTTCGGAAAAACCTTTATTATATCATTTTGTACATTAGAGCCTACTTAACGTATTTAAGTAGATATATGGACTTGAAGAAACACAAAAATATGTGCTTTCTTTTAGGTGAAAAATTATACAATGGTCGGGTAATAAGCTTAATATGTGAGCAGGAAAAGATTGCTTCCGGGTTCCTTCTATCTGGCAGAATCTTGATGCTCCGAAATTTATTTGGCATAACACACTTGGCATAATCTTCTTTAAACGAATATTTTTAAGGCATAAAATATATTTAACATAGTTATTGTTTGGCCGAATGTTTGTACGTCCGAATTTACAATGGCATACTTTTAGGATGGCAGAATATTATTTGGCATAATTACCTTTGGCAATGTTCAAATTCCGCATAATTTCGTTTAGAATAATGATTATTTAGAGCGACTATTATTTGGTACAATTTCACTTGGCATACTATGGAGATGGCAGAATTCCATTTGGAATTATTGCCATTTCTATAAAATAGCAATTTTAACCTTAAATTAGAATAAAAATATCCTACAAAGACAATATGTTACGCTTAAAAAGTTAGTGACAGAAACGAATCGCTCCAAAACCGACTCCACGTAGTCTTGTCTGCCCTACCCCTAGAGTGTAATTTAAATCCGCAAAGGCGCGGAAGGGTGAGGCGGCCCGTGAGCTGAGGAGCAGGTGGTTTTAACGCTCGCCGCCGTAGCTGAGGCTGGCCGGCTAAGCCGGCCAGCAAGCCGAAGCTGCGGTGGTGAGCGTAAAACACATCTGCGACGATAAGCTCGCGTGGGACCGCCGGAACCCTGCAGCGCCGGAGCCGTGACAGAAACCATGCCTGCTGCATGTTGCATACTTGCTTGCATTCTGCATGCTTGCTTGCATGCTGCATGCTTGCTTGCATGCTGCATGCTTGCTTGCATGTTGCATGCTGGCTGCACGCATGGTGTATGCTGGTTTGCATGTTTCCATACTGCATGCTTGTTTGCACGTTTGCATGTTTGCATACTGCATGCTTGCTGCATGCATGATGTATGCTTGCCTGATCAGAAATATGCAGCAATTAACATTATCATCGTATGTTTGTGGCGAAAAAAAATAATGTACTATTAATTTCCTTTATTCATTTATAAACAAATTTGTTACATTTTTAAATATTAATTAAAAAAACATTTTAAAATATAAAAAATTGTAGCCCACCGGTATCGGGAACAGGGTCCAAGCTACCCGGCGGTCAGGGCTCCAGAGAGAGATTAATTTTATTATTATGGTAAGAAATACAAAATTATTAAAACAATGAATTTTTTGTTATGTGATAGATCAGATGAGGCTTTCCATTATTTTGCATAATGAAATGTATGCCAAAAGATGATTCTAACTGTAAACTTTCTGTAATATGATAGTTCTGCCTTTTAATGACTATCGATATGAAATTTATGCCAAAAGATGATTATGACTGTGAACTTTCTGCCATAAGATGGTTCTACTTTTAATTCTTATGCATATGAAATTTATGCCTAAAGATGATTCTGACTTACAAAATTATGAGTTTTGAATGTATGATAAATGAGTGTCTGCCACACGATTTTCTGCGAAATGAAGTTTATGCCATCTACTGTTATGCAAATTAATATTATGACATAAAAAGTTCTGCTATAAAGGGTAGACCCATTGCTTCCACCTTTTTTTGTTGAATGAGTACCAAAAGAGGAGGAGGAGAAGAGGAGGTACTCGTGGCTAAATAATAAGAGCCGCTCGGGTTGATCTTTAGGTTAAGCCGTCCTTACCTAGGTTGGTCTGTGGATGGTTAACCACCCTTACATACCGAGTTTCCTCCGTGCCTCGGAAAGCACGTTAAGCAGTTGGTCCCGGCTGTTATTTGTGATCTTTGACAGTCGTTACAGGTAGTCAGTGGCCCAAAAAGTCTGACAACCAGTCTTACCAAGAGGTATCGTATTACCCAGTACTAACTGGGTTGTGGAGGTCAGATAGGCAGTCGCTCCATGTAAAATACTGGTATTCAGCTGCATCCGGTTAGACTGGAAGCCGACCCCAATAAAAACTTGGGAATAGGCTAGGCAGATGATGATGATGAGTACCAAAAGATACCAATATGGTCGACCCTTATTACGCGGCACTTTAACATTCAGGCGAAACGTGGGTGTACTATAATAAGCACACATCTAGCTAACCTTTCAAGAGGAACAGGCGTAATGTTATATTAATATGAGTACCTAATGTTTTTTAATAGTTTATCTACACCCATGCTATAAATCCTCTTTAAAAGTATCTGAAACAGTTAGCTTATGGCGAACATTAAAACAGCCAGTGTCATAATAACCATTATAACACCCAAACGGGTGTTATAATGTTGTACTGAATTTCATTATGCAACTCGTTTTAAAAAAAGAACATTGTCTAGCACGTGCAATTCACTACCACAGCGCCGTAATTAAAAAAAAACTTATAGGTTAATTCGAATTCACGTCGTATCCCGCCATTTTTGTTTGATATTAGTATTGCATATATACTTTGTTGTTTACAAAAATGAGTGATACAAGCTTTGTGCATTTTTAATAATTGTACAATCAAAATGTAAATAATTATATTATTACCTATACATGGTTTGTTTGTATTAATACTCAACAATTAAACTTTCCATGAATTTACATAGACTTCTTACAACACTACAACATCTAATGGTTTCAGAACCTTTTAAATGAATAACATTCTTCATCCTCATTATACAACAGTTGCATAAATAACTATTAATCCACTACCAGTTTTTGTTTGTACCGCACAGCATATGAAATTAACGCCTCAATCGGCACTCAATCTAGAATTCACTACAATTGCTTGTTCAACAACCATTATCACATACAAACAAGACGAAAGTTCCATTGAATCGCTCGGGGATATTATGCTAACTACTCAAAGGAGTCTGCAATAGAATGCGAAACAATAGTAGACAAATACGTCACTTCCACATGGAAAGATAAACACATTCAGACGATATCTTTAGTGGAGAGTAATCTGTTGTAGGATTGGAATAGACTTGACAAGTGTATACGATGAATCGTCTGTATTTGTTTAGTTTTATCAACTAAAACCTCGGTTTTTAGATATATAGATAGATTTTCAATACATCATCTGCCTAGCCTTTTCCCAACTATGTTGGGGTCGGCTTCCAGTCTAACCGGATGCAGCTGAATACCAGTATTTTACATGGAGCGACTGCCTATCTGACCTCCACAACCCAGTTAGTACTGGGTAATACGAAACCACTTGGTAAGACTGGTTGTCAGACTTTTTGGGCTACTGACTACCTGTAACGACAAAGATCTACAAATGGCAGCCGGGACCAACAGCTTATCGTGCTTTCCGAGGTACGGAGGAAACTTGGTATGTAAGGGTGGTCACCCATCCACAGACCAACCTAGGCAAGCATGGCTTAACTTAAAGATCGACCCGAGTGGCTGTTATTATTTAGCCACGAGCTCCTCGAGATTTTCAATACCTAGAAGAATTTTATAGAATCGTTTTATTCATCATTTCAGAAAATGAAGCGATTTTGAAAATAAAACTATACCACAGATCCTGGAAAAAGCAACCAAGGAGTGAAACTACTAAATAACTTTGCAATAATACACAAGTCACTTTGCAGGCTTTTTGACTTTAGCTAATTTATCAGATGAGAAGAAAAGAAGATACTTGACTATTCGTTTATTCATATATATGCATATTATTTACAATTAAAAAATAGTAATGCTGTGAACAGGGCCCGAGCTACCGGTGGTTAGGGCTCTTGAGAGAAGTACCTGCTAACGATACGCGCCACTCTTAACTATTTATTATGATAATGTGTTCTATGAAAATGAAGTAATTACAAAATGTTGGTCTACACAAACATTCTATCAGCAATAGGTTAATAAAATAAAGGAAAATAGCCCTTATTTTTACAACTCCCTAATACATAAAAACTTACTTAACTTATGAGTTAAAATAACATTCACAAATCTAATCTAAACTACACTTTAAAAATAAATTAAGATTTTTATTTTATTATTTACATATAAAAAAATGTCTTTATTAATTTAATTGTGAATCTATTAGCAATAACATTGCCACCCAAATCCTGTTAAAAAAGTCTTTAAATGCGAAACGCTTACAAGATAATAAAACTAATGTCACTAAAATTTCAGTACCATTTCGTAGTAATTCGAAGCATGTACTAAATAATTGTCAGCCATGTTTCTTGTTATGTGTGATTTATTGCTAAGCAAACGTTCACGACGTTGACATGTTTTCCTAGTGGGAGAGACTTCGAGAGTTATTTGTTCAGGTCTCGAAAATACGTTTCAACGTTAATCTACTTTTGTTAATGATTTTGAGTCGCATCATTTTAATGAAATCTTATTGTAAGTAGGTACATTATTTCACAAAATTTATTTATTTTTTTAAACTTTATGTATAAGAATTGTACATAGATGGACTTAATGCCACTAGGCGTTCTCTACCAGTCAACCTTTGGATCAAATAGGGTAGCATAACAACAGAAATGTTTTGGAATAAGTATTTTATTGTGTTATTATCAGAATAGGTTTATTTAGTATAGTTCCTTAACTCCCTATACAATCCTGGAATGATTTTTAAATTCCGTAATATTTTTTAATTAAATGTAGGTAGTCATGTTCCACATGACCAGTCAGAACGAAAGTGCCCGAACTCAAAATTACGGCGAATTGAAGTAAATATCTAAAACTACTCCTACCAACATGGACTATCGTGTAGTGAAACAAAAAGTGAAGATATCGTACCAGAAAAGGACAAACAATAACATTTCGTCTCATTTATTTCCGCGAATATACGAACACTTTGTTTCCCACAAAACGTAAATTTCGTGTTTGGTCACTTTTGTTCTCAGGGTGGTTACTTACTTCCTTGAAGTTTATTATGTAAATTCTGTAGGTTAGAACATCGTGATATTTGGAACTCCAATAGTATATTTACCAAAAGCGAATAGTTAACGAAGGAAGTACATCACGTAACTTTTGACAGTTACAAGACTGAAGATTTTCAGTTCAGTAAATAAGTTGAAAGTGGGAATTTGGGACCAATGTACCTATCTAATTAAAATTAACGCCTGTGAGTAGGAGGATGCATTAGGTAAACCTCACTTTAACTTAGTGGCAAAGTGATAACGCAAATGCTTGCCAAAACTCAAACAGAAATTGAATAAGCAACTATGTAATTTAAAGTTCGTGTACCTAGCTTTAGTCAGGATGACTTTACATGGCGTCGTATTAACATATAAAGCGCTTGAGAGAACACTACCACGCTTTATTTAGCGGTTTTAAACAAGATCGTTTGTATTCGAATAGTTCTGCTTTATACGGTAAACTGCTGGAAATCATTTGTTCTGTTTACGTAATGTCTTTGTGGGTGTTGTTGGAGTAGCGTTATCTCTAGGTATGTAGTACTAAATCTGAGACAAAAGTAGTAGACTATCAGATTGTCAGTTGTGAAAGGATGTACTTCACTTGTGCGGTCTAAACAAGTGACAATTGTTTTCCAAGGTTTTTGTGTTTATACCTCGAATAATTTTTAACAATAATGACGTAAGCTTCTCGGGAATAAAGGCCCCAGCGTGAGCACGGTGTAAAAGTAACGTAAATACGTCGATTTTTAAATCGAAAATGCAATTATACTACAGCATTTTAGTTAATTTATTTGCAACAAGCACAATTAACAATGCATAAATAAGGTTGTGGGTTCAAACCTGGGCAAGTACCAATGTGACTTTTTCAATTCATATGTACTTTCTAAGTTTATCTTGGACATCACAGACATCGGTGAAGGAAAACATCGTGAGAAAACCTGGACTTATAATTTTTATAAGTCTGAAATCACCAACCCGTCTTGAGCAAGCATGGTGATCAATGCTCGTGCCTTCTCTGTTGAGAAGACGCCTTTGCCCAGCAGTGGGACAGTAATAGGCTGGTATTATTTATTATTATTATACGCACAATCAGTATCATCCATAAGTATGGAGACATTCTTAAAATAATAAAACTACGCGCTCGTGCAAGAGCCTTTTTTTTTCGGATGGGAAATCATCAAATGACTCCTGTCGCTCTGGGCGGATCAGGAGGGAGCGTCAGACTTTTACTGACTATAACTCATCCATGTTCCTTCATCGCCCTTTTGTGTTCCGGGGCCACGGTATCTCTTTCGAACAGTCCCGCAACCCCGGCAGGCATCGGTCCTTGCGGACCCCTTCCTTTTTGCTGACTCTCTTTGAGGCGCGCGTGGAACACGAACGCGCCGTCGACACGGCCTGTCGTCATGCGACGGACGGACGGCGAGCTAGCCCATAGCTCCCCGTCCACAGGCCGCTCGTGCAAGGGTCTCAGGTGTAAATCCAATGTATTTTTTACTTTAAACATCATCAATGCTGCTAAAACAACGTCACTTTTTCTGGGCCCTCTGAACTTAACACTACTACTACAACTACAACAGCCCATAACATCCACTGCTGGACATAAGTCTCTCCCATGATGGGAGGAATTTATCGTAATCTCCACACTTAGCAGGCGATTGGAGATCGCAGTGATGAAAGACTGCTTCTCTGGTCTACGGAGGTGCAAGGTGTTCTGCCTCAGACATTAGTCGCCTTATACGACACCCGTGAGTGTAATAGGTTGGTTCTATTCTACTCTGCCGGATACCACACGGCTAACAACACAACTGCAAAGAAAATGAGGAGATTTCATACTATGAATACCTAAATGTTATTTATTTCTCAAAAAAATATATGTTTTTAACCCGCGAGAAAAGAATACCTAACTAAAAACGCTCATTGGATTCACAAGGGTTCTAATAGGAAGAGGATTGTCTGATCTTAGATAAAAGTATGGAAATAGACTGGATACTAAGTCCCACAATGGCTGGAGGGTCACCGAGCGGATAATCCGCTTAGCTGGCTACAAAACCACTCCACCACTATCGCCACCGCCACAAAGTGGGTACCAATACACGAACAGATTATCTCTCAATGTACGTGCAACGAACTGCTGAGGTTAATGGAACAACGAGATCAGTATTCTTGGGTATTGTCTTGTTAAGTTTATAAGTCTGGTTTTTATAAGTCATCCCCCTTGTTTTGTTGTACTTGATAGATTTGCGAATAGTCCAACTGTAGTGTGCTTGGTGACCATTTATGAAAGAGTCCATGCCAATTGTATTGAGAAGATGGCGGCTTCATTAACAACCCAAAAGTACTACGCAGCACTTATTACCCAAAAATAGCTAATGCGAACCTAGTTCAGCAAAATTTATATGGGGAAAATTTCATATTACACCGACGATTAAATTCTTCCTACCCAACATGGTTTTATCATTTGATTTATTTATTAGTTTGATAAATAACTGCGTAACGGTAGAATTAACCAGTGCAGCCATGTCATTAAGACCCTAAACAAAGCCACTCACGAACAAACTACTTCTCCAATTTTAGACTGAACTCAATTTGATCCTTTTAACTTGGTATTTGTCTTTAATTTACCAGATAACCAATAACCTCTAAATTTGTTCTCACTGAAGCTTCGTCGAGTACATAATCCGCTTAGTTTAACGAAACCGCTGCAGGTGCTGCAGCACTATAGCAGAACCTTTTAGTCGTTGTGGAATCACGTACGCTGCACAATCAAACTATGCATAGTAATTACTATAGCCTAGCTTTTACTAGCTTCGTCGGAGAATTAGTTTAATTATCTTGATACATATCTACAACGTTTACTGCCTGGACATTGAGCTATTACTACTACGTATAGAGAAGACGCCGCGAACAAAATCTGTGCTCCGTTCAACTGCTGTAGGCTGACTGCAGTTCACTCAGTCGGCTCTCAGTCGGCAGCTCGCCACAGCATTAGATATACAGGGACAGCCACCCACCGCGCGCCCCGCACTGCGCTCAGATTTTGTTCGCGCTGTCTTCTCTATACGTAGTAGTAATAGCTCAATGTGTCTGGATGAACATTTAATACCTATTATCTGTTTTATTTTATACGTCATCATTTTCCTGCCTTAGCCCCATACATTTGGAATAGGCGCAGCATGTCTTCTTTTTCCATGCTACTCTATTACTCGTCATCCCATCAGGCACCTCCTTTCGTGCTATATCATCCTTCAAACAGGCCATCCATCGTTTCTTTTGTCTGAAGTTTATTATGTTACGAGTATGTGTGATTGAATATGTTGTAGTTAAAACATAACATCATACTTGTTTTCTTGGAAAGGTTTGACAAGGGAATTAAGCTACTTACATCCACATTTCACCAGTTATATGTAAGCCTCATAATAAAGGGAATTGTCATATATGAGAAGTTCCAAACAGAAAAAGTTCAAAGAGTCGTTTGCGCAATAAGGTCCTGAAGGGTACATGTTGCTTGCGCAAATCACTATGTATTGATCGGAAAAAACTTAAGTCATCTATTCGAAAAATTGAAGAAGAGTTGAAACACTGTGAACTCAGTGTTTCAACTCTTCTTAAATTTTTCGAGTCATCCTTTGAAAGGGTTCGTTAAATTAGCCTTAAGTTGGGTTATATGTCAAATTCATAGGGCTGAACAATTTATCTTTGACTTCAGCTTACCGTATTATCAATAGATTTCATCATCCATTCATCTTGTTAGAGAGATCTTGTTCAATAACTAATTATTCCAGTATCAATGTCTACTGTATCAGTATCAATTTGAAGCATACAATGCAAGGTTAGTAAATAGGCTTGATTGTAATATGAGCGCTACTATAATTTAATCCTCAGTAATTCCATTTCAGAGTTCAAAGTAGGGACGACCTGAACGACGACATAATGTTTGTACCTACGTGTTTGAAATCACTGTTGCGTATTCCACAACATAACTTACTGGTACCAAATAGAGTCGTGTCTGTAATTATTTCTTCTTCTTCTTCTTAGTTGTTCACTTTTGATAGAGTGGTCGTGGTTATCGGTTCGTAATTATTTAGATAGCCAAAATGGTTTGTGACATCTTATTCCAAAGATTAACTAACAATAAAGTTCCTCGTCTTTAAGAATCATCGACTTAAATCAATCTTGTATCAACGTTTTGTCTTGTCTATGTGCTAAATAAATTCATGTTCATTTGTTTAAATTATTTATATCATAACAGACAAAGCAGGTGTAAACAACCAAGGTTTATCTTACGTACATACATTTTCGTAAAAGTTGCTAAAATTATATATACATCACGTGTTCTATTTGTATTCCAATGTGACTGATACCAAATACATCAGCGACATACGCAACACGTTTTGAAATAAGCAAAACATTTTTCTCACATGACTTATAAATGTTGCAAATCTAAAAATCATGTCCTCTTGTAACAAAAATATACTCGTTCATATTCAAACGTCAGAATCAGAGATTGCTGGTGACATTTTAATATATTATGTCTGACAAAGATGTTTACCGATTCGAGAGTAAAGCAGTTCTGTATTATTGAAATAAACGTTATCATATAAGTTGACTGTTACAATAAGACTATGATATTAGTTTTCAGGAATGGGAGCGCGCCTTCTAGGTATTGAAATAACCGGTTTATAGGTCTTTATATTTTTGAGAATTAGACAGTTTTTCTTCTGCAATTTAATAATGTCGTAATGACTTATTTATACTCTTAGACCTAAAATAATAATAAAAATACGAGTATGTACCAAAAACAAAAACAAAATATTAAAAGGTGTCAAAAATTCATCCGTATCACCATCCCGGCAACGGAGAAAGGGCCCATAGGGCTGGCAGCGTAGCCACGTTGGATGGAAATGCTAATTCTAGGTGCGAGCAGTGTCGACCAACCATTTGTAATTAATTTATAATAACAAACAGATTATTCTCGAGTGTAATGTGTTTGTGAGATTTAATATTAATAAAACCGTGTCATTCCTGTTTGAAAGAGAAAGATGAAAAGCCTTAAAAATAATAAAGAATCCAAACTGCTTAATAAAACAGACTACTATACTCAAACAAAGAAACCTAGACAGTTAACAATTTTTCAACTGTAAATAAAACATGTAGCAGTATGTTAAACAGTGAATACACTTAATACTTTAATCAATAAACCACTCATCATTGTATCAAAAATGTTGGTTTAGAAGCTCGAACATTGGACACTGTGCCGAGGACAGTCACGCAAGCCGACTATTAATTTGACATGAACTATCATAATGATAGCTAAACTTTTCGATGTATTTGCGACTTGACTTTAGAATATTAAAGTTCTTAGCCAACTCTTTCAAAATATTTAGTCGTAAAATTGGCATAATATGAAAATAGCTATTTATTCACCAAGGAGAGTAAGGCACAAATTACTAATCGAGTGTGCATTTGCTCGACTCGAAGCGGAGGGCCGTGAACCACACGAGTTTAGTAATCTGTACTTACCCTCGAGTGATATATACTGCTTTAAACTACACTTAAGCACAAAGAAGTAAAAGACAAAATAGCAAAAAAAAAACAAAACGCGTTAGTAATGGATTACTACCCTGATTTTCAGGGCAGTTATGAAATTCCATACAATATAACAGCCTAGATTTTTGAGAAGGTTTAATGAACAGCTTTCAAGCCTTTTAGTGGGGTAGTATTGGTACACTTAATAAGCAAGTGTAGTATAAAAAATACAATATCACCGTTCCAAATTGCTTAGCCTTCCAGCTCCAAAAATATTTTATTTTCGCCTATTGAATATTTTGTAGATATAAAGAACTGTGTGAAAGATGATATGGCTAGAAAAGGAGATGACTGCTGACATGACGACTAATAGACACGTATGATTGTATGTTCTCAGAGGAGCTCGGGTCGATATTTAGGTTAAGCCGTGCTTGCCTAGGTTGGTCTGAGGATGGGTGACCACCCATTACATACCGAGTTTCCTCCGTGTCTCAGAAAGCACGTTAAGCAGTTGGTCCCGGCTGTCAATTGAAGATCTTTGAGTCAGTCGTTACAGGTTGTCAGTGGCCCAAAAAGTCTGACAACCAGTTTTACCAAGGGGTATCATACTACCCAGTACTAACTGGGTTGTGGAGGTCAGATAGGCAGTCGCTCCTTGTAAATTACTGGTATTCAGCTGCATCCGGTTAGACTGGAAGCCGACCCCAACGTTTAGGAAAAGGCTAGGCAGATGATGATTGTTTGCTCTCGAGTCTCGGGTGAAATGTAGCTAACTGACCATCTTATTATACATCTATTCTATTTAACCTTCGTAGAAGATGACGAGACAAGCTGGATAAAACCATCGACCAGTGGTCCACATTAGTCCTGGATAGAGAAAACTGGAAGTCATGGGGAGAGGCCTTTGCCCAGCAGTGGGATGACGCAGGCTAACAGTATCAGTATCTATTTTAACCTACATTTACGAATAAATTTGATTTGATTTGGCAATTGGAATAAGGACAGCAGAATGATGATGATACCATTTATAGAGTTTTCTTGGTTTTAGACTACTTTCGTGCCAATCTTCTTTTTTATTTCGGCATAGACAATGTGACGTGAAAACATACACACAAATATATTGTTGCGTTATTTAATAATACAGGCTCTATACAGACTCTTCACAAAGCCGTTCAGCAAGCATTCTGTACATCAAACTAAGTATCCCTACGCAAAAATTTTTGCTGGGAATTTGGGGTGAAAATCACGATTTACGGTGAAACTCAATGTAACGCACTTAAAACATTGTGCTGGTGGATGGATTGAATAGTGTTAGGGTCGTGAAGGTGTTAAAAGTAAAGTTGTTACATAAAAAACATGTATTTAAAAAAAAAAACTTGTGAAAAAGTTGAAACTTTGACCCCCAATATCTCCTTAACTACAAGGTTCCCAGGTATAGTGTAGAACAAAAAAATTATCGCAATGATGGGGAAAACAAGTGCTTTTCGGCTTCGATAAGTCTTTTACACCATTTATAGGCGCGCCCACTATTTCATGAGACTTAAACATCTGGCAAAATGTAGGTTTACTATATTAGGTACACTTGCCTAACTCTTTTGGGATTCAAGTGTGATTTATGTTATGTTTAATAATGTACCTTGGTTTATTAATAATACAAAATAGCTATTGATTATGGACATAAATTAAAGGCATCATCGAACCAGCCTTCATTATTACGCATTAATTCAACTGTTTATAATTATCTTGAATCCGTTCACACGTTTCGCTTATTTCTGTGAAATTATTTACTCGGTTGATGTGATAAGGACTTCAAACGAAAGTTTATGCTATAAATTATCTTCTAATTCTATATTTATGACACAACGGAGGCTTTCAAAATAAGTAAGTGAAGGGTATTAAGGAAAATTCCTTAAATTTCAATAACAAATCCACTTTCCTGATTACATTAATGTATACGTTATACATTTATTTTTTACACTCTTTACACTACGTAACTGCCAAAAAGAGTGTTATGTTTTTAAAGTATCTACTCTACTCATATCTTATGAGTGAGTCTCTCTAATAGAGTCCCACTACAGACGGATCTCCTTTCTACGTTCAGTTGCTTAACACGGAGTAGAAGCAATGGCATTACATGACTAACTGTGGGACTAATGGCGCTAGCATAGTTGGTACCCAAACACCGTCATTGGTTGAAAATGTGGTAATGTCATTTTATATTTCAAAATAGCTTAACCTCATTGGTCAGATTGAGACCAACGATGGTGGCGCCATCTGAGATTTACTTTGCCTTAGCCACCCCATTATACAATACACACATGAATCCGAAAAATCAGAGGCATTTCTTGGAAATGGGATCGAACTTGAGACCCGTGACTTGGTAGTCTGACGGTCACTCCACTAGGCTATCACAGCTTGTTCATTATTATTTTCTATTTTCTAAACACGACTCCGCATTGCTTCATACTGACCCAAATTCCAGATTCACAAGCCCGCATTAGCCTCATTTAGCTATACTTCAGACACATCAAAACTAATCTCAGCAGGCTGGTTAGGTTTCTAATCAACAAAAGCTCTTTGTACAGGACCCAGTTCCGCCTCGCTTTTGACTGTAGACTCAGAAACTCGTATATTAAGGGGGTGGTATCTGCTAACGAGAGGTTTTCTCCATGTATAACTCATCTTTGATGAGTGAATATAAATATGCAAAAGAAATATAATTATGTTGCTTATTCTAATAAGCAACATAATTATATGTTAATGACCGTACCGTACCATCTTAGTGACCATTATGTGCGTACCATAATGTCTAAAAGGTGGAAGAAAAAAAAACTTAGTTACAGGTATCGTAGTGGAACATTGAGTGCTGTGTAGTCCCTTGGGGAACTGGTCTAGGGGATTTTAGTGGAACGAGCGAAATTATGGACCCTGTCCGGCACAGCATAGATTATAGTAGGAGAGAGGAGTAAAGTTTGTACCAATTAAAGTTTAGAGTCTACTCTAAACTTTAATTGGTACAAACTTTTTTCTTCCACCTTTTAGACATTATGGTACGCAATTAAAGAATTGAGTATGTATTATTACTATATGAAAAAAATATTCAAAGTGAAGCATTTTTTCTTTGAAATTTTGTAACTACTCCTAAACGGCATTAAGTTTTAGTTTTTTTTTTTCACATAAATATTTGTCACTTTTTTTTTTCACAAAATGCACATTTGCCATTTTGATCTAATGATTTATTAAGCTACAATTAAATAAAAACCACTCATTTTGCACTATTCGGCCCGTAGTGATTGACGAAACAACCACTTTGTAGTGCAAGCTGATTAGAACTTTATTCTAACAGTATTTCAAACGAAGTTTGAACCACCACAAATAGAGTTGCTAATTTAACAGATACCCCAGCCTTAAGCAGATGTGAGGTGGAAAAATGAGTATACCAAACGTTTTGAAACGGAGCTCAAAGACAATGTTGATGAGATTGTGATGCTGTGTTGAGAAAAAGTTTTGAGACTAAACTAATCGGGGAATTAAGTAGATAGGGGTAATTAAGTTTAGAAAAGTACTTTTTTTACCCTACTCTACCTAAAAAAAAATGTATGTCTGTCTGTTTGTTCCGGATAATCTCCAAAACGGCTGGACCGGTTTTGACGGGACTTTTACTGGCAGATAGCTGATGGTATAAGGGGTTACTAAGGCAACTTTTATTTTAGTAAAAAAGATTAGGATCCCGTGCAAAAAAAAAATAACCCATTAAGTTAAGTTAGTTACGGGAAGTGATATTTTTATAAAAAATTCACGGGGATGAAGGTCGCGGGCAGCAGCTAGTTGATAATAGATTTGTAAACCTCTGTTAGCAATTTGCTAACATTAAATTTAACTAGAAATATCACTCTCAAACAATTTTAGTAGGTACTAGATGACTTGTTTGAAAGTTTAGTTGTTTGCTCCATTGAAAGTTTTCCTACTTACTGTTTCTAACGTTTACTGCTAGCAGCCTTTAAGTTTCGATTAAATAAGCTAGACCCAGTGGAATATTTCGTTCTAAAACTATGTATAATATTTCCAGAACGAAATTCAGTAACGTGGGAATAAACAAATCACAAACTCGGCAAACAATCTTTTTATAGCAAATTCCGCGGTATAAATAAATCTCTGGCACATAACTGTTATTGCAATAATAAAAACAGAGCAGATACTTAGTATCGCGTCTTAATACATTACCCGTTACATTGTACTATAAAAACCAAGTGTACGGTCGGGGAAAAAAAAACAGGGAGCTTACAGGAAAATGTAAATTTTCCAAATATCACTATGGGTTGACAGTTAAATTAAGAAATATGACGTCACCAAAATCATGATATTTTAAAGATAAGTTACGGTAACGGTTTTTGGTTTAGACCACAATTAACTGACACGCCAACAGATTCGATGATCATTGGCCACTGACCACTGACCAATTATCAACAGGCCAATCACCTCGTATGAGATTTAACAACGGTTTTAAAATTGAGTATATTTTGAAGTACCTGGTTACTGTCAAATGATTAAATTGCACGTCTTATGTCGTTCTACAAAATATACGAGAAAATTATAGATATGCCAAAAAACGATTAGCTATGCGATTGGCAGCAGTTTACGTTCAGGAAATCAACCGCTTCAGCCACAATTCTCTTGTGCAATAAAACAGGAATATTAGAATTATGAACGACTTCTTCGTCCGACTGTACAGTCATAAACTGCACTCAGTTTACGAGAACCCGACAAAATAATAGTATCAATCGTAAAACATGTCCAGATAGAAAATTGTTCCGTGAATTTTACTATGCCTGTACGGAACAGTCGTTTCTTTGAATCGTTTTCCATGTTATTAATCTTCATGTTTGTTGGATAATAGGGTTATGAGCAAATAGTGGGAGATTTATTATGTTTCTCAAGATTGTGTACACTGTTGGGTGAAGATTTAGTTGCCGTTTGTGAATAGAATAGAATATTCTATATTATGTACACTTTTCAAGTAACATTCATAAGAGAAAACATTTCACATAGGAAAGTACTACCTATATTAACGGGAATGACATTTATTGTTGTTGTAGGTGGCTCACAAATAAAGTTGCTGAAGATTTTAAAAACTACAACATACCCTTAAGAAATTATAAAATTTCTATAATAGAAATAATTTCACACAAATTTTACTGGTTAACCAATTGCAGTAACAATTAAATTATACTCTCTATTGTATTCAAAAGAAATACGTTATCGTGATTTAATCAAGTGACAGGGTGGGTAGAGGAGCTCGTGGCTATTAGAGTCCTATTACATTTTTTACGCAAATTCATGATTTCTGACGCAGTAATTTTCAGCAGCAGTAAGATATTTTAATTATTTGCTTAAAAATAACGATAGTGCCATTCTCTTTCTTGTAAGTTAGAGTTACACATTTTCATTTTTCTTTTCGTGTAATTTACCATAAATATTTTACGAACTCAGTTTGCAAGAAAAACCGTCGGTGATGGAACTTTGATGCTCAAATTCACATTGTTACACTCAATTTTTATAAAAGCTAAAATTACTAAAAGACAAGTTTTGAACGGTTTACTTGTTTATTGGAGTTCTAGAATTTCCTTAAATTCCTTGAGTTTTCAAGGAAAAAATCGTAAAGAAAGCATAATTTAATCCATAAATGTCTTGATTCAGCGTCCATTATATTCCAAATAAACTCAATTTTATCAAATAAAATAATACGATATAAAACTTTGATCTACAATGAATACGTTTCATTAGTTTTCGTTTGTCAATAAAATAAAACGAAATTACAATAAATAAAATTAAAGTACTATAATTCTGCGTCAATTCAGCTCGCTCCTCAGTCTCATGTCAGTATCGTCTCTAATTTTCGTCAATAACAACAGACAATCGTCTGGAGATCGCTATTATTATCGACTCGTGTACGCCGATCGAAATAATATGATCCAGGAAGCAAAAATCAAAAATTTGAGAAAAAAAATGTATTAGGACTCTTAACAGCCGCTCGGGTCGATCTTTAAGTTAAGCCGTGTTTGCCTAGGTTGGTCTGTGGATGGGTGACCACCAATTACATATCGAGTTTCCTCCGTGTCTCGGAAAGCACGTTAAGCCGTTGGTCCCGGCTGTCATTTGTAGATCTTTGACAGTCGTTACAGGACCAGTAAATCTGAAAACCAGTCTTACCAAGGGGTACCATATTATCCAGTACTAACTGGGTTGTGGAGGTCAGATAGGCAGTCGCTCCATGTAAAACACAGATATTCAGCTGCATCCGGTGAGACTGGAAGCCGTCCCCAAGATAGTTGGGAAAAGGCTAGGCAGATGATGATGATGATTAAATCAAGTGACAATGATAAATAATGCACTTCTGAATCCCATGAAAAATAGCCGTTGTTTCGTCGGACTCTTCTGCTTAGCCATGGATTTAATAGTTTCAGCAAAACATGCCTCTGAGTACATGCCACTCCTATAAATATAACGATGGATAGTATTTTATTAATTCATAAGATGAAACCTTCGGGACTACCTGAGAAAATAGACCATACCATACAAAAATCCCTTATCTTTATTCCTATTGACCCTCAATGTATTGTGGCCGAAACCTCTCGTTAATGTCTATATAACGGGTTCAGTATCCATGTACGGAATAAGTAAACAAGCCCTTTCAGTAAACTTGAAAAAATATGTAGGTAATATTTTCCATATTGTTTGTTTTGAGTGTAGCAATAACAAAAGGAAGACAATACAAGTACAGAATTGTTTGATGTAACTTTGTTTAGAGAGCAAATGATGAAATGTCAAATAAGGGTTTGTGCAGACTTGAGTCGAGATTGTCTTTAAACAGACTAGCTTTTAATTAAAACAGTGATGTGCGATTTCGTGCACACTCTCAATAAAAAAAATGGCATGAATGGACAGAAAAACATGTTTTGACATTTGAAGACCACATGTTGTATAAATGTAGTCAATCAATAATCTCGTTCCAGACTTATGGTAAGTAAACAATTGCGGAGATTGAAATCGACTGAGTGGTAATGCACATAACGTTGTCAGCCTATAGTTTTCCCACTACTGAGGCACAGGCTTCTGTAATCCTACGCGCTCACAGCGCGGTTAGATGGAAATAATTTGTCTGCGAATTTTTGGTAATAGGACGTGCCGGTTTCTTAACGAAGTTATTTCTCCTTCACCGTTTTGAGCGGTGGTGATGAAATTAGTAACACAAAGTAAAGTAACTGGCTCGGTTCCAGCCCACAACCTAAAGTATAAGTGTAAATAATAAATAATGCATTATGTGTAATGTGCTCATCATCTTCCTAGCCTTTTGGCAACTATGTTGGGGTGGGCTTCCATCATCATCATCATCATCATCAGCATATAATGTTCCCACTGCTGGGACACGGCCTCCTCTCAATAAGAGGGGAGTGGGCTATAATCCACCATGCGGGCACAGTGCGGATTGGTAGATGTCACATGTCTTCGAATTTTTGGTTCTAGGACATGCCGATTTCCTCACGATGTTTTCCTTCACCGTTTTGAGAGCAGTGGTGATGAAATAAATTACACAAAGTAATGCGCCTGTCTGAGTTCGAACCCACGACCTACTGTTCGTAAGTCGGGGCCGCCACCACTGGGCCACCGCTGCTCTCCCGGGTGGGCTTCCAGTCTTATTATATTTAACACGGAGCGGCTGCCTATCTGACCTCCACAACCCACTTACTGGGTAATACCCAACCCAACCTACCCTTGGTAAGACTGGTTGTCAGTCTTTTGGGTCACTGACTACCTATAACAACTGTCAAAGATCTACATAATATGACAGTCGGGACCAACGGCTTTGTATGCTTCCTGAGGCATGGAGGAAACATGGTATGTAATGGGTGGTCACCCATTCACGGGCCACCCTAAGCAAGCGCGGCTTAACCTTAAGATCATTCCGAGCGGCTGTTATTGTTTAGGCACGATGTGTTATGAAAGCCAAATTGATAAATTGTTTTCTTTCTTGTGTGCACGCTGTCTAACTGAGAGTGGACCATGATTTTGCTCATGCAGTCTGTTGTCTACATAGTGCCAGGAATATGTTTGCATACAAACAAAAGCGGTTAAAGCCAGATTCGGACAGACTGCAGTATTTCGGCATGCTGTTCGCAATAACGTACTCTACGTCATGTTGGGAATTCTGGTTCGTTGAATTCAGCCAAGTTAACAGTTAATTATTGTTAATGTTTATTTTATTAGTTATATAAATACAAAAATAGACGTCGGCGTCGTTAGATGTGTTCAAGAAAAGAATAAAAGAACATTTCCTGTCTACATGATTATAGTTTGTAAATAGTGTTTTTTAAGTGTATATATATACTTAAAAAACACTATATATATATATATATATATATTGTATGTATTGCGTATATTATATTACATGCATTAGTTTAGTGTATAAAATAAGTTAATTTAAGTTTTGAACTGTATTGTTTGTGCACATAAGTTTATCCTCTTCTGCAAATTTCGCAACACAAGTAAGGTTTGCTGTAAGAAAACCCAATTCTGGTTTAAGCTCGCCGTTGTACATAAGCTATATATTTTAATTTATGTGTATACTTTTTTCAATTTTGTGTGCTATAAAGAATAAGAAAAATACAAAAAATAAATACAAAAATATTTATTACTTCTCAAACATAGTGTCATACATAAATTGAGGCAGCCCCAGTAAGTTACAATAGTACTTGTGTCGGCACTGTCTCGCTCTTCCCATAAGTGGTATCACAAACAGCGTAATTTACAAGAATGTTACTTAGACTGGTCAAAGATGGAGACGCCTAAGCAATATGTTGGTTTAAAAAGTGTTTAAAACTAAGTGCTGTATGGTGTGTGTAGTCTGCGCCAGATACATTAGTAGGAATTAAAGGTCATTGCTCTTTCCCTAATTTCTCTGCTTGGGTACCCCGACAATACATTATGAATCGTCTTTATTACTAGAAAAAGTCAAGGATCACGATAAAGGTAGTTTCTGGACAAGTTTATGTCATTATTTCTGTTTTCGGAATTATGTATTTGAATAAATGTGTGCGGGTTAATGACCTTTGTTGCCTACTTATCTGGCGCAGACTATAGGATCATAGCAGGTACCTAACGTTCTGTAGTTTCCACCTAACCCCAACCGTAAAAAACCGGCTAAGAGCGTGTCGGGCCACGCTCAGTGTAGGGTTCCGTAGTTTCCCGTCCGTCACAATAAGTGTTCCCACTTATGAGCTTAAAAAGTTGTACAAAATAATTTCTGGAAAATTATTTTGTACAACTTTTTGTCTTTTTTGTACAAAAACTGTTGTTTCCATCAAGTTCAAAATGATTTTCCTAGAAAGTCCTTATAAAAATCTACTTTTCAGATTTTTTTCATATTTTCTAAACTTATGGTTCAAAAATTAGAGGGGGGGCGGACACATTGTTTTTTTACTTTTGGAGCGATTATACGGACAGACATGGCGAAACTATAAGGGTTCCTAGTTGACTACGGAACCCTAATAAAAAAGGGTTAGTTTATGTATGTATGTTTTAAACTACCTGATATGTACGTTTGTATAAAGTCATTTTTAGAACAAAGGCATTATACTCAAAATATGAGATTTCTCATTTCTTCTCGAAAATATAAGATGAACCAGTCCTCTTCCGAAGCACGAACAGGATTTATTAATTCACGACGTCACACAATAATAGGTATGCCTAAAAATATAATCGCGAAGGTAAATTAAAAAGAAGAAAGTCTGTTGCGTGCTCGGCCTTTCCAACACAGAATACAAGGATAATATTAGATTGTGGACTGAAGTAGACCCGTTGTGTGTACTCCGCGGGGAATTCTCTCTAATCGTATCCAACATTAATGACAGTGCAGAAACTGTAGTGCACTACACACGATATGTACTTGAAACGAGTACCTAGTCTGTCTGTATTTTGTTTCAAGCTTAGGTTTCAAGCGTATTTCTAGTTCCCTGGTTGCGATAAGTGAATATTCGTTTCGTATGTTTCGCTCAGGACAGGAATTTTATTTTTTAAATACAATATAATATGTAAGTTATTTTTGTTCTTTGCTAACCTGCTCTGTCCCACTCCTGGGCCCAGTACTGTTTTTAATTTTCAGCCTTAGACTTGTCCAAGATCAACAAGTATATACTTTGAAGCTATCTATATTTTTTTCTCCACCAATGCAACTTCAATCATGTAGAACTTAAAAATTCAAAATGTGCATCCAACATAACAAACTGAGTCAGACATCCAGCACTACACTTGATTACTCCCACAGTATCAGATTTGCATTCAAAATGGCCGCTTCAAAGCAATGAGCAGGTATTGCTACTATAATGTCCACGCAATCACACAGGACCGCGTCTAATGAAATTATCCGTTCGGATTATTTGAAGGCATTACATTTTGTTAAATAATCCAAACAGATATAAATCTGAACAAGTATAAAAAGCGTTTATATTTTGGTAATTGGTGCTTGGTAGAGAATACGGAGAAAATATACTTTGTGCGATTTTGTCAAGCTTAGGAAGCTTTACTTAATATGTTTGTGCTTAATTATTAATTAAAATGTTTAGGCTTAAACACTGAAGTTGTCCTGGGCTAACCTCATCTGTCACATTATAGAAAAGCTATTTCATCATCATCATCATCATTTCAGCCGCAAGACGTCCACTGCTGGACATAGGCCTCCCCCAAGTGTCGCCACATTGACCGGTCCCGTGCGACTCGCATCTAGTGGATTCCCGCAGCCTTAACCAGGTCATCAGTCCACCTAGTGGGAGGCTTTCCAACGCAACGTCTTCCGCTAAAAGTCTTCCCGAAAAGCTATTTAGTGGGACCCAAACAGCAGAAAACGGTAGTGTAAGCGGGAAGCAGCAAGCCCAGGAGAATACTCACTTTCCTTAAAGTTGGCCACAAACAGCAAAGGGAACACTGACAGAAGACATTTTCACCCTGCAGTTTGACACAAGTGATTTATTATAATATTAATTTCAGACTGTAACGTAAAATTTCAGAATTGTATGTATTTATTTCGCGAAAAAGTGATTGATACAAATTACAAAACCATCCATTTCAATCTAACTCATAACTCAATGAAATGAACAAAATCAATACACAATACATTACAAATATTGTAAATACATTCAGCCATTATATTACAATATGAAGTGAGCAAATAAAGTAGATGAAAGATCGAGTCGTTGTAAATATAACAATAACATAAATAAAATGATGTAAGGAAACGTATTCTGTTAACAATTTATTATGATTTTCATATACATATTTTTGCTTCCCAAATCCTCTTTGAGAGATTTCTTGGAAAAGTATAATTTAGTTTTACATTTATACGTTGTTTACTGTGTTATAATGAGATCTGCTTTAATAGTAAATTGAGCCTTTGTAATGTCATACCCTAGTATCTTTTCTATGAACAATCTGTTTTGGTATAATTGTGTAGGCAGTGGCTCCTTGGAACATACTGGCCAAAATAAAAATATTTTATTTCACATAGGCCTACTTTAGTGCCCATGCACTTGCAAAACATGGAGAAAAGATGTAAAAAGGAAAAAGGTCAGGTTGGTTATTTCATAAGGAGGAGAACCGGCAAGTACCTCTATGTTTGCTCTTTTAAAACTATTTGGTTTTACAACGTTATTATGTCTCAGCGTCAGTACTTCTGGGAAGACAACGCAGGCCTGACAATAAGTTGGTTGCTTACTTCAAACAAACGTAAAACAAAAGAGTAAAATTAGCAAGCGGGATATCTTCCGTGATTGTTAATTGTTTTGAGCTCCTGATATTTCGATGCTGTTGCAAGCGCCATGATCGCGGGTTGACTGGAGAATGCACAACGGGAGCTCAAAACAATTAACAATCACGGAAGATATCCCGTAACTGACAATATAAGTTTAGTTTAAAACCGTGAAACCTAAAACAGTGGTTAATCATCTACAGTGGTATTCAGTTGCATCCAGTTAGACTGGAAGCCGTCCCCAACCACAACCAACCAAATAAGTAGTTGGGAAAAGGCTAGGCAGATTATGATGATGTGTAAGCCTGAGAAAAATACAGGAAATGACATTTTCGGACGGTGTCATCAGGGTTTTTATAAAGACGCTTTGATGCTTTGACGCGTTATTTTTTTAAATTGGTTTATGAGTTCCAGAATTATATAACCAATGGCGATAGTTTAATTTAAATATAATATAAAGCTCGATTACCACTCACTCACTGACTCACTGACAGAATTGTTCTCCCTGATGGTGGATGGGGAGGTAGGTATATTTTGACAGATTCGTAAACAAGTAACTCCCGTGAGTATGGGAAAAGTGCCAAACCTCCCCTTTTCACCCCCCTTTCTCCCCCTCCCTATCGTATCTCGGAAACAAAGAGACTTGGAACATATTTTTTTTCAAATTCGTATAGAGGAGGCTCGGGAAAGTAAAAACCAGTTTTCAAAATTGACCCTTTTTTCCCTCTTCTCCCCCCTTTAGGCGGATCTCGGAAGTTGAGAGACTTGGAACATTTTATTTTTCAGATTCGTATAGAGGAGGCCCGGTAAAGTAAAAACCAGTTTTCAAAGTTGCCCCCCTTGCCCCCCTTTTCACCCCCTTAAGGCGGATCTCGGAAGTTAAGAGACTTGGAACTTTTTTTTTTACAGATTCGTATAGAAGAAGCTTGGCAAAGTAAAAACCAGTTTTCAAATTTGCCCCCCTTGCCCCCCTTTTCACCCCCTTAAGGCGGATCTCGGAAGTTAAGAGACTTGGAACATTTTTTTTTAGATTCGTATAGAAGAGGCTCGAAAAAGTAAGAAGCAGTTTTCAAAATTGACCCCGTTTTCCCACTTCTCCCCCCTTGAGGTGGATCTCGGAAGTTGAGAGACTTGGAACAACTTTTTTTTCAGATTCGTAAGAAGGGGCCTAGAGTTAGTCAAAATCATTTTTCTAAACTCCCCACTCTCCCCCCCTTCACCCCTCTCCCTATCGTATCTGGTACGTAGGTTCTGAGTGGAGCGAACCTGCGAGACCGAGTGGAGAGAAGGGGGGAGGTGGCGAGCGAAGCGAGCCGGCGACCTCCGTAGCGTAACGAAGGTCGAGTGGGTGAAGCGTAACTCAGGGGCGACGACAAGCAACTTTAGGGTTATGTTTTTTTTAATGGGTCTCAGTTTTTAAGTAAGGTTTTTTACTTTTATATTATTAGGTTTTTAAAAAAATAATAATTGTATAATGTTTTAGGGGTTCTTAAGGGTTTTCATACTGATTTAGGGGTAGTTGTAACGGATTTTCCAATTATTTTAAGGATTCCTATGGATTCTCAAAATTTTATGATGGTAAGGAATACTTCTCAAGAACACGACAACACGCGAGCTGCGCGCAGCTCGCGCACCCACGCAAATACTAGTTTAAATATAATTTGTAATATTTTTAGTACAGTTTGATCTAACCAAAAGTGAGGACAATCATTATTTTATGTCCCAAATAAATTCGTCTCCAGTGTTTGAACAAAAAGCTGCTTTACGTAAACAAGTTTTGAGGTCATTCAATTCCAAAAGACGAAAGGTTCTTTTGATCTAAAATACTAAGTAACTAGATCTTAAATAAATTAAATTTAGCTTAGTCAAATCCCATACAAATTTCGAATAAACTAGTACTAAGAATGTTAGACTTTCCAATCTAAAATAGCTCAAACAATTTAATGTGGAATTGTTGATCCAATTTAATACTAGAATTAACTTAGCAGACTTTGTCTTTTAAAAGACCTTTAGCAGTTTGTATACTAATGCAATTTGTTTAAATAATTAAGTGTGTGTAAAGTTTCATTCAAGCATGTGAGATTAAAATGAACATACTTGTTACACCTACATAACGGATTAAAGCGTGATAACATGAGGCTTATATACGCACATCCAAAGAGCCTGACGTTATAACAACGAAAAGGGTGATTGAAAACTTTTCGGCAACAAAAAAAACAAGCGACTTTCAAAAAAATCTGAAGTTACTTGTTTGTTTTATCTTGTTTGTTTCTTGTTTGTCTTGTTTTTTTTTAACAAACAAGAAACTTCGATTGAGTATAGTTATTTATGATACTAGTGCGGTAAGTTTATTTTTTACAAATGAGTAGACGAATGTAAGCCCGAGACGAAGTCGAGGGCTTACCATAGTCACGAGTTTGTAAAAACCAATTTCTGCACGTGTGTCATACAACGTTTTTCAACACATTTGCGAGGAAACAGTACAATATTGTAATGAAACAAACTTTTCAGATAATGATTGAGTATTTCTTCGAGTCTTCCATGCTATAAAATTATTATAAATCTTTGATTAGCGCTCTCGCGATTTTGGCGGCATGAGACCGTTTTCTGCAATTTGCGCCACATTCATCAGGTGGAGTAGATTCCATATTAATATCCTTCCTCGCTTGAACTCATATTATTATTTTGTTAATATCAGTCGGAAAGTCGCAACAATCTTTGACGTTTCTAATATAAAAATGGCGCGAATTTGCAAATGGCGCCACATGCACGTGGCGAAAATTAGAACTACATTTTTCGTCTCATTTACTCTTCAGTATTAAAGTGAGACAAACGTATTGAGCAAAAGCGCTTCCAAGGAGGTTTGATCAGTCAGCTTATTTATTCTCGTAATGTGAAACTCCTTGGTAGAATTCTATTGGATTTTTTTGGAAATAAAAAAAAAAACCGTAAAGAATACGCACGGTGCTATATGGTGGTATGCGGTAAAATAGGTACTTAGGTGAGAGTACCTATTTTACCGCACGTTCCGTTGTATGGTGCGTAATTTTCAACTTTCGAACAATGTATACAGCCTCCGTAAATGCAGTTTTTGAGCAAATGTGTTGAAAAAGTTATATTCAGTGTTTTTTTTTGGAAGCCGGATGTATTTTATTTGCAAAACAGTTTTTTATTTCTATAGTTTTAGTTCTGGTCGTTTTTAGTTGTTTCGTTTGTGTTGGCATTCCACACAAATTCTTGTCATGATTATCAACGGGTAATCGGTGTACATACCATCGAATACAAACCTCTTCCTTTTTTAGAAGTCGGTTAAAAATATGAAATGCTTTGATGTCGAGTACCACTTGACTTCCCTCTAATCTGTTCAATGATGTTGGACATACTACCGAGTCATTATCTAATAATTTATTTTAGAAGACCGATCAAAATTTTCCGCAGTAAATATCTGTGTCCGGTAATACTGTAAAGTTTGTTTTTCACGAATCCTGCAAGATTTAGAAGTACCCATTACGATAACAATCTGCCGACACTTCATTCATACATCAAAGACTATTATGATATCAATCATAAATCATATAGTAATAGTATAATGACTAATTGACGGGCAACTTGCCAAATAAATAAATTGAATTATAGAATAATAAAGTGTTCTGAAAATCCTCATCAGTCATCCTTCAAATTACCAAGAATTTGTTTACTGTTATTAATTTGATAATTAATATTTTGCTTTGATGAATTGTTTTTGTTTTGTGAGAGGTAGTTGATAATATTATCTATCATTTAATTTGAATAGGCTGTGGTTTATTAAACGAAATAATTAATATATATGAATTAATTAATTTGAAATTTAGTCACAGCAATTTTGTTTACTATCTAATATTTTAAATTATTAAAAGGTAAATTGTTTACTGTAATAACAACTAATTGGAAAGTTTCCATATTTTACAAGAGCTTCATCGGGTATTTACCTACCACAGAATTCACTAGAAAAAGAGCCTGAAATTATTTAAATTAGAATATATATTAAAACAAACGTAAAAGTTATTTTTCAAAACCTCATTTACAGCCATCAACTAGTAGGGGCCAGTCGAGATAAAATGTTTCATGTTTTAATTTACATAAAACTCGAATCTGATTTATTTTCCACGCTGTATTACTCCCACGGAATAAGAAAGGTCAGAAGCCCAACATTCACTCTCATTTACATAAATAGTTACACATTATAACATGATTATGTAAGCCGTGGCAAGTGTGTATTTTTTTCTTACACTAGTCAAAACAAAACCGGCCAAGTGCGAGTCGGACTCGCGCACGAAGGGTTCCGTACCATTATCTATACAACATTAGACAATACGGCAAAAAAGTCACGTTTGTTGTATGGGAGCCCCCTTAAATATTTATTTTAATTTAATTTAATTACTTATTTTTAAAGTGAATAATTATACAACTAAATATTATGTGAATATTTTATGCGTCTACCTGTTGCCATTATTAATATCGAGATAAAAACAGCAAAAAAACACGTTTGTTGTATGGGAGCCCCCCCCCTCTAAATATTTATTTTATTATGTTTTTAGTATTTATTGTATTTTATTTGCTGTTATATCGGCAACCAAAATACATCATCTGTGAAAATTTCAACTGTCGAGCGATCATGGCTCATGAGATACAGCCTGTCTGACCTCCACAACCCAGTTAGTACCGGGTAATACGATACCCTTTGGTAAGACTGGTTGTCAGACTTTGGACTAAACCAGTCTTCATTGTACGTTATTTTCACGGACTGTCTTGGGCGGAGTGACAGTTCTGTTTCTCTATGCTGTCGTGTCGCAGTGTCAATCTTCAGTTTATTTCTGTCTGGCAACACTTCAGGACGGAAAACTATTTCCAATGCAAGTGCGATGCACTTTGAATAAAGACACCAAACGTCTGACTAGCAAAGTTAAAAATATATCTGTAATGACACCGCGGAAGTTGTTTCTATTTCGGATTTAGATTACTCAGTGGTATACTTAGATGTGAAGGAATTTATGCTTCAGCTGTTGTAGGATTTTGCAGTCCGTTGATTGATTCAAAGATAAAACTTTCTTTTTACTTTTCATTCGGTTGTATGGCATTCTACAAGACAGTGGGGCAGGTAGGGACAAGGGACGAAATGACAAGGCCATTCCCATTCCTATATTAAATTAGTCGATTGCGTTAATTTAGAATTTGACAATCAATTCGGGTTGTACTGTGCTTCTAATAACATAATTCAATCATGACCGGTCAATGTGGCGTCACTTGGGGAGGCCTATGTCCAGCAGTGGACGTCTTTCGGCTGAAATGATGATGATTATGATGATGATGATGATGATGATTCTGAAAGACACATGGCTCCATCTGTTATCATAAGAACGTTATTGTTGTTTTCCTCAGGAAGAGTCGTTTATTTCGGGATCAAAGGTGACCTATGTCCGTTTATATATACCTGACAAAGTATATGTAAAATTTCAGGACGATCGATTCAGTGGTTAAGGCGTGAAAAGGTAACAAACAAACAAATTTGATTTCACATTTATAATATTAAGTAACGTTAGATTCATAAACTTGAGGCTACTAGCAAAAATAAAATAAAGGTAAATAAAACTAATTTTATCTATTTAGAGCATACCGAGAAATCTGGCAGAATATAAACAAACATCCTTACATAAATAGTGGCATGTGCGAGTGTACTAAAACTAGATACACGTGCCGTTATGAATTATGTGCCAAGTACCAGATAAGATATTTATTGGGCCAACACTAAAATATGATAGATAATAACTTGAAAGAATTACTCGGCCAAATACTTAAATCTTCGATCAACAATTAGCAACTTAAATGATGCGCATTAGTATGTCAAACACTCGAAAGACATCAAATTAACAATTTTCAGCTCTATCTCGCTCTATTGTGTCAACTAACTTCTATGGAGGGGTTCAAACTGATGCCACAGTTGAATCCCGCAACCCACGTGACATTCGCGTAAATAGGGCCAGAGCTTTACTCAGCATTCAATAACTCATTGTAATAGATACAGGTTAATGGACTGTGAAACACGAATTGTTTCAACAGCTGTCAACATTTTGACAAATGTTAAAATTACTTTTGGCTTGAATACAGAAGTTTATAAACTAAACTACAGAGCGTGGAATCACAGCGCTGTGTGAGTCGGGCTAACAACTTTTCTGACTGACTGATCGACTCCTTGACCATTCATAAGTGCCTGGAATTTAATGTATCCTAATAAAGTCTCATGTGGTACCGCAAGCCGTGTGGTATCCGGCAAAGTAGAATAGAACCAACCCATTACACTCACGGGTGTCGTATAAGGCGACTAATGTCTGAGGCAGAACACCTTGCGCCTCCGTAGACCAGAGAATGGGGGGCAGCGTTTTCTGTTAGTCTTGCATCACTGCGATCTCCAATCCGCCTGCCAAGCGTGGAGATTACGGCAAATCCCTCCCATCATGGGAGAGGCTTATGTCCAGCAGTGGACCTTATGGGCTGTTGTTGTTGTTGTTGTTGTGGTACCGCATGTAACTGTAAACCAAGGTGTACAGTAGGACAAGCTACCCTGATCTGATTGAGTTTGAGTTCTAAAGACAGCAGGTGGCCTACTATGACGTCTTAATCTTCGTCTTGATCGTTTTAATCTTGTTCCAGTGTGGGTAAGAGACGGAGCTATAGAGGAGGTCTAACGCCATCTCTTTCCCACACTGGAATACAATTAAAACAATCCTGCTTTAAGAAGTAACGGTAGGCCACCAGTTCTTACTTTAAACTTTGTCGCGCCGAAAAAACGTAACTTCGGTCACGATCGGCATTAGTTTCTATAAACCCTTTATGTGATTGTGCGAGTAAACGGCGACACGCTTGGTTGGTCTATGGAAAGTGTTAACAATACCTACGCCTGTAGCAGTGGTTGTCGAGTCATCTGCATGTTCTGTGGGCTAAACATACATATATTTTGAGAAACTAATATGCTTACGTCATCTTGCTAAATTACGTTTATGATTTTGCAAGATTTCAAGCTTTCTGGAAATTAAAGCTAAGATCCCAGTAACTTGGCTAGTGAACTAAGTCTAATTAAATAATCTTGTTTTACTTTGTGTAGATTAGAATAGAACCAACCCATTATACTCACGGGTGTCGTATAAGGCGACTAATGTCTGAGGCAGAACACCTTGCGCCTCCGTAGACCAGAGAATGGGCAGCAGCGTATTCTGTTAGTCTTTCATCACTGCGATCTCCAATCCGCCTGCCAAGCGTGGAAGTTATGGCAAATTCCTCCCACCATGGGAGAGGCTTATGTCCAGCAGTGGACGTTATGGGCTGTTGTTGTGTAGATTGAACACGTCTGTCGAGTTTCGCTAGTAGTCTGGTAAATGAATGATTGTGGTTGGAAAAGTTGAAAGCAGAAATTGTGACATATGAACTTTGTTTGGACTAGTTAGAAGATAAACATATTAAAAGTCCCGACCCCTCCGAGGTGTGCCCGAGGGGGGGGGGGGCAAAGAAGGTCCCGTTTTTTGGTTTTTTGCTTATATCTCAAAAACGATGCGTCGTATAAAATTTTGTTGTACTACATAATAACACCTCATAAAATTTTCTTTAACTTTGCTTTTCATTTTTTTTATCTATCTCTTATCGTTGAATTGGTATGAGCTCCGAAAAACGATCAATTTTTAAAAATTTGTCCAATTCTCTGTCCCGTTCGTTGTTTTTGGTTTGTATCTCGAAAACGGTGTGTCGCACGAATACTTGTTGTACTACACAATGAAATCTGATAAAATTCTCTACAACTTGGCAATTTTTTTTTTAAATATTCGAGATAGATAAAAGTGTGACAAACAAAGTTGTAGAGAATTTTATGAGGTTTTATTATGTAGTACAACAAAATGTTATACGACGCATCGTTTTCGGGATATAAGCAAAAAACCAAAAAACGGGACCTTCTTTGCCCCCCCCCCCCCCCCTCGGGCTCACCTTGGAGGGGTCAGGACTTTTAATATGTTTATCTTCTAACTAGTTCAAACGAAGTTCATAAGTCAGATTTTCTGCTTTCGACTTTTCCAACCACATACCCCTTTTGAGCACTTATTTACCAGACTATAGCAACTGTGACCTGCCTTATTTCTTACATACCTAGATGTGGGTGTTCAGTACCATGTGGTAGGGGGCAAGCCTATTGCCATCAACCGGGCGCAAATGCAGACTCCGTGGCGGCCACTGAGAAATAATTCCATAACACTTTGCCTGACCCTGGAATTGCACCCAGGACCTCATGCTTAGCAGTTGCGCTTGCGACCACAAAACCAACGAGGCAGAACATATATAATTTTATGTATTGGTCAAGTGCGAGTGTTTTTGGCTTCCTAGTGTTATTTTTTGTCTATTTATTATGTGCGTGTCTAGATACATTTCAGAATAAACAAATTTTCTTTCTTACTAATTTTACATTTGACCCTGTATAGGTTTTGATGTCTAAATTCACGTACAGTCACGGACTATAATTGACAAGCCACTTTCAAGATTTCCAATTTTGCAGTTGTATACATTCACGAGATTACACGATTAAACACGAACTCAAACCGAATGCTCGGAAACAAAATGACACATTACTAATAATCGGAAATAGTCTTATCCATAGAGGTTGAAAAATGACTTATAAGTTGTCAATGATAAAACCATACAATGGTGCTGACGTGTATCCCAATCTATTTGATACTGACATCCTTTGAAGAAATAGTCCTTATTAAATACTATTTATTTCTGAAAACCTATCCGAAGCCAGAGTGACAGTTGAAATGTTGATGTTAGAAAAGACAAAATTTCTCCGTACGCCAACGTTACTATGGCTACGCTAAAACAATATTGTCGCTAGGTTACGGTTGCTACACCTGCAATTCGTCGACTTTATTTATTTATTTATTTATTTATGGCACTCCAACGACTTATTCACTAATACATTCTTTGGGGTATTTTAACAACATAACTTAAAATCTAGAGTGAATTTGTCACTTACAGGTGTGCACAGCACTTACATACTTACAGGTGTGCACAGCACTTACATACTTACAGGTGTGCACAGCACTTACTTTAGGTAGTCACTCTGTACTAAGTACGAATATAACCGACTAACCCCGATTTGCATTACACGGCTAAAATACGAATGGTGGCAAGTGGCTCATCATTTATAGCCCGTGACTGTACAAAGGTTTTGATGTCTAAAAATTATTTTCTAGTCGAAACTCTTCCTTCTTTAACTGTAACTTCCTTCTAGACAGAAGGAAGTAAAGAAATGAGAATGTGGTATGAGATGATATTATCAGACGATAATATCATCTCATATACCAACGTATATCTTGTCGTCAACCGCGACATACAATATGCGGGTAGCTGCAAAGTATTATTTATTCATATTATGACCGCAAACCACATGAAATGACGTAATTACGCAGTTCCTTGTAACAAGTACCAAGAACATTCATGACTAGGTAATGTTACGTACTCAACTACTATGCAAACACTAGGAAATCAGTCATGAATATTGAACGTGAACTTTGATGGAAAGGTTGAAAGTTCAACTATTATTCTGAACTTGCTTGGTAGTTTACGTACTTATGAATGTAATAAATGTGTAGGTAGTAACGGTGAACTCCATTTTGTAAATTCCGTTGTGATAATAATTTACCTATACTCATTGATCTATTACTATTTACTACTACGTTTATAGAAGACAGAGCGAACAAAATCTGTGCTCCGTTCAACTGTGGTCGGCCGGCCGCAGTTCACTCAGTGGCTTGCTCGCCACAGCATCTATAAAGGCTGTAAAAAACCTCATAACGAAGTCGAAAAGCACTTGTTTGCAATCATTATTGTTGTACACCATACCTGGGAACCTTCTAGTTACGGAGATATTGGGGGTCAAAGGTCCAACTTTTTGACAAGATTTTTTTTTTAATTACAAGTTCTTAATGTAAGATTTTTACTTTAAACACCTCCACGGCACCCGTACTATTCAATTCATCCCTCAGCACAATGTTTTAAGTGCGTTACGTTGAGTTCTACCACAAAACATGATTTTTCACCCCAAAAAAAGTTGTCGCTTCCCTGCAATAATTTTTGCGTAAAGTTACTTAGTTTGATGTACAAAATGCTTGGTTTACGGCTTCGTGATGAGGTCTTTTACACCCTGTAACCGTATACAGGGTAGTAATAGCTCAATGCCTACACTGTAATTTTCTATAGGAGGAGCTCGTGGCTAAATAACAACACCGTCTCGAGTCAATCTCAGGTCTTTTTCTTCTTAATTGTGTGGCTACTGAATTACCTGGTATCAGATTTTTATGTCGCCCACGGGCTCTGACTTGGCTTTACAAGCCGTCGAGAAATATTTCTCCGGCATGCTAGTTTCCTGCGAGAGGAGCTCGTGGCTAAATAATAACAGCCGCTCGGGCCGATCGTTAGGTTAAGCCGTGCTTGCCTAGGTTGGTCTGTGGATGGGTGACTGCCCATTACATACGGAGTTTCCTCCATGCCTCGGAAAGCACGTAAAGCCGTTGCTCCCGGCTGTCATTTGTAGATCTTTGACAGTCGTTAGGTAGTCAGAGGCCCAAAAAGTCTGACAACCAGTCTTACCAAGGGGTATCGTATTACCCGGTACTAACTGGGTTGTGGAGGTCAGATAGGCAGTCGCTCCATGTAAAATACTGGTATTCAGCTGCATCCGGTAAAACTGGAAGCCGACCCCAACACAGTTGGGAAAAGGCTAGGCAGATGATGATGCTAGTTTCCTGAATAGTAGGCACACCCACATTTCACCAGGTATGTTTTAAGTACCATGTAATAGGGCACGAGCCTATTGCCATCAGGACACAAATCCAGACTCCGTGGCTGCTACTGAGAAATTCCTGACAGAAAAACCTAATACCACTTTGCCCGACCCAGGAATCAAACCAAGGACCTGATGCATAATTTATTATCCCATAATGTCCCATTACTGGGAACTTTTCCAATAAGTCTGACAACCAGTCTTACCAAGGGGTATCGTATTACCCAGTATTAATTGGGTTGTCTAGGTCAGATATTCGCTCCATGTAAAATACTGGTATTCAGCTGTACCCCAACATAGTTGGGAAAAAGCTAGGCAGATAATAATTATTCCCATTACTGGGACTTAAGCCACCTCTCTGTGAGTGGGCTGTTATCTACCACACAGGTCCATTGCGTGATGGTAGATACCACATGTTTTCGATTTCTTAGTTCTCGTACGTGCCGGTTTCTCAGAATGTTTCCCTCCATCGGTTTCAAAGTAGTAAGTATACTCATCATCATCATCAGCCTATTAATGTTCCCACTGCTGGGACACAGGCCTCTTCTCTAGGAGAGGGAATGGGCTATAATCTACCACGCAGGCTCAGTGCGGATTGGTAGATGTCACATGTCTTCGAATTTTTGATTCTAGGACATGCCGGTTTCCTCACAAAGTTTTCCTTCACCGTTTATACGTGTAAATATAATATCCGTACCTTATTATACCTATCCGAGCAAACTATCAAATAATGAACACATTTCTCCTTAGTTCTAGTATAATTAGAGGCTTAATGAGCAGCTGCCAGGTTCGTGTTACGTCCACTTCTATTCAGACGAATATAATACGGTTACTTACAGGTAGGAATAAGTAACAGGTACTAATTAGTATGTGCATTCATTACTTTTACTTATTTATTTCTATGAAACCTGAAGATTCGGGAATTAGGAGTGAGTGAATAGGTTTTTTTTTATTCAAAAACACAAACGAGATTAATGAGCTCCCTAAGTTTTTGAAAGTAATTAATAATCATACTTATTAAGTTTAGTGAATTCATTTTTACATGGGCGTTCACCAATCCCGGTTTCACTAACTGTAAGTGAGTTCTAAACGAATGCCTAAATAATTGAATTTTAACTCTCGAGTCTAAATTGAGAATTGGAGATGTAATGGTTTCCTTTTTAAGGCATACATTCCGTTGTTAATAAGAATGTGCCTAAGAAATACACAAAATAAATGTAATATCATCGATGAAGAGTAATTCAGACGAAGATTCCATTCATTTGAATAACAATATTTTTCGTAGAAGAACACATTAGAAATAAGTTATTCGGCCAAGCTAGTCACCGGCAATTGATTATTTCGTAGAAACAACTAGCAGTGAATAATTTTTCGGTTAAAACATTTAGGTAGAAAACGGAAATTCTAAAAAACACTCTCAAGTCCTGACAATGAAATAAGAAAACAATTTTTGTTAAACTTTTCAATTCCTGGGTCGGGAAAAGTGTCATTGGACTTTTCTATCATGAATTTCTCTGTAGCAACCACAGAGTTTAGATTTGGGCCCGGTTAATGGCAATAGGCTCGCCCCCTACTACATCCAGGACTTAAAACATAACTGGCGATATGGAGGTGTACTATTAGGTGTAGGTACCTCTGCCTAACTCTTCGGGAATTACAGGCATGATGTTATGTTATTGTACGTCCATCCACTCACAAGATTACCTAGGCAGAGGAATGAGTACTAACATTTTTATACCTATGCTATGACGTCATAAAACAAACGAAGGTCAACATACCACGTAAGTTTATAACTTAGAGCATACCTACTTTATGCACCAAACTTTCGTTTTACGACGTTCCACGATCAAGAATCCGTTTTGACCTTCAAAGAATCTTTTGTACTGGGGAAATGACCAACATTTTCCGTGAGGCAGTCCTTCTGAATTCAAGGGTCTGATTGGATGAGGAAAGGTCCAGGGTTGACATAAAATGATTTTGATTTTACGATGCCTTTAAAACGCCAAGAAATATTTCAATCGGAAAGACTTATTAAAACTGAAGTTATGGGGAAATTAAATCTTTTATGGCTGTTTTCAAAAGCACTACGACGTAGAAATTTGCAGTGATTGCGCTGTTTTCTTTTACGAATGCATCGCACACTTGGCATTTCTCTTGTATCGTGGGTGTTCATCATCATCATCATCATTTCAGCCGAAAGACGTCCACTGCTGGACATAGGCCTCCCCCAAGTGTCGCCACATCGACCGATCCCGTTCGACTCGCATCCAGCGGATTCCCGCAACCTTCACCAGGTCATCGGTCCACCTAGTGGGCGGCCTTCCAACGCAACGTCTTCCGGTTCGCGGTCGCCACTCCAGAACTTTTCGGCCCCATCGGCCATCCGTTCTGCGAGCAATGTGCCCTGCCCACTGCCACTTAAGTTGGTGGTAGTGGTTCGTGGGTGTTAACAAACATTTAAACTCACAAACAGCAAGAACCATTACCTGCAGGCCATACAAATATTGGTTATGTGCGGAAATCGAACCGCAGCAAAGCAGCCAATCGGTTAGCCAATGCACCAACCGTGCTGTTAAACCCACAACAACAACATACAAACAACAACAAATAACCCTAAAGTTTATAATTACGTAGGTTTAAACTCCTGGACGTTGGATTGCGGGTGAAGTAGAAATGGTTAAAATCTATAATGTTTATAGCGGTGTGGTATCCGGTAGCCGTGTGGTATCCGGCAGAGTAGAATATAACCAACCCATTACACTCACGGGTGTCGTATAAGGCGACTAATGTCTGAGGCAGAACACCTTGCGCCTCCGTAGACCTGAGAATGGGCAGCAGCGTTTTCTGTTAGTCTTTCATCACTGCGATCTCCAATCCGCCTGCCAAGCGTGGAGATTACGGCAAATTCCTCCCATCATGGGAGAGGCTTATATCCAGCAGTGGACGTTAACAGCTGTTGTAGTGTAGTAACGTTTATTTTGGCTCAAAACGGTCAAATTAATTTTTTGCTAAATTTACTTCTAACAAACGGACAACGCAACAAGGGTATTTAAATCGCCATGCACAAAAACGGAACACAAGAAATAAAACCGAAATCACTCTCATCGTATAAAATTATCCTGAAAATAAAGCCAATTTTATGGATTTCATGGACTCTTGTTTGGACCACTTGGTATTCGCAGCACGAAGGCAAAGCAAACTGTTCGCTCCACCTACTGCTTCGACCGATGGTGGGATCCATTTAGATCCGGGATTTGTCCCGAATTCAAGCATAACCGCACAGAATAGGACAGAAGGTTAGTTCTTTACAACGACTTTAGTTGGTTACACGCACACTTAGAAACGATTCTGTACAGTGAACTAAGCCATGCTACAGTCATTTGTTTGAGACTGTTACGGCTGGTTGCATCATTTAATACTGAATGCGTTTAGGGTTTAACATATCTATACTAATAGAAGTTAAAGTTTGTTAGTTTGTATGTAGGGGATAATCTCCGGAACTAATAATCGAATTCTAAAAATTATTTCATTGGCAAAAAAATTAATAGGGCTACAAATTATATTTATATCATGCATTAGCGAAGCTTTCACAAGTTTTGCGGACGAAGTGTAAAAATTATAGCACGGCGTGACGTATTGAGAATTTTAAAAGCGTCGTATCTTCGTCAATTTTGGTTTACGTAACAAAATAAAAAATACGTGTCAAATATTTTTTGATAATCTAACCGACGAACTAATTAGATTTTTTCATCCCACCTATTCGAAAAGGACGACTTGGTTCGCCTTTAAGTGCACCCAAAGGTGGTGTTTTCTATAATAAACTTTTAGCGGGCAGTAATGAGTTTTAATCCTCTTTATAAGTGCGCCGCAATTTACTTTGCGGCGCACTTTTTGAATTTGGAACATCTTAGTGTTCAACGCCGAAAGAAATCGAACGCAAATATTATTTGAATAAAGACTGGCTGGTACGACGGCCCATGATAATCGCGCCGCCGCGCTGGCTGAATAAAAAGAGAAATCAAATTAAAAACGCGCGAACTACAGACCGCGTTTTCGTCAATTTTCATTTGTTAGAAATTCATGGTTTTATTTTGAAAAATAGGTTCTTCAAGTGACAGTGAATAAAAAACACAATAAAGTGAAAAATAACTTTAGATCTTCAGAAGTCGGTGACCTTTGTTTGATTCATTTAGTTTTTTTTTATCACCGACTTCTGAAGCTAAAGTTATTTTTAACGTTTTTGTGTTTTGTGAAGTCGGTTTTATTTTTTGCAAAAAAGTTTTTTTTAATTTTTCAATTTTTTTAGTTGTAATATCCTATCCAAATATTAGATATATGCATTCATTTTACATGTTGAAATTAGACCACACGACTGAAGTAAAAATGTTCATAAAATGAAAACTACTGGGCCAAACTATGTTAAATTTTTATAGGACCAAATGGCAACTATTCCGCATCAAACTAAAGAATAATCACGTCAATCGGCTCATAAATATCAGCGTAATCGGTGTAAACACATAAAAAAACAGTCAAATTGAGAGCCTCCTCCTTTTTGAAGTCGGTGAAAATTATGGGCTGCCTTTTATTTTCTCATAGTTGATGATGAAAAGTAGAGTGTATCACTCGAGCGCAAAATATATTTTTGGCTCGGGCGACGTACTTTGAATCCCTCGCTACGTTCAGGATTCTAGTAAAGAACCCCTCGCTACGCTCGGGATTCTACTCTAGAATCCCTCACTTCGCTCTGGATTCAAAAAAGCGCCCTCGCCGTAAAAATATTATTTTGCTCCCCTAAGATACAATCTACTATTTCAGGACACAAGCCTATTGTCTTCGTCATCTTTAAATGATTGACAAAAACAGAATGGTGTTCAAAATACGTTGGAACTGTGTGTTTTTAGTAATTCCTGGTAATCTCTAGTTCTCCGTATACCTATAGGTAGATAGCGTTTATGTATGCGTGCGCTTGTTTTCACTCGTTGTATGGACCTGGCCTTCTGTACCTATCTACATATTTTGTGACAACCGTTTCCACGTTTCCCTCGTGTAACTTCGAAATTTAATTAACGAAGTAAAGTTCCCATGCAAAAATAATTATTATTCTTTTATTCGACAGAATATTTTGTTTTCATTGTTTTCGTTCTGATGGTGAAGTTTTTTTTTGTTGTCGTACAACTTTTACGTGCTATGTTTTGGGAAAGAATTTAAATGACAGTGGCTTACTTAAGAAAATTGGTTCAATTTATTTGCAATAATTAGGAGAAATTTATTTGCAATATTTATAGTTTACATTACGTAGCCAATATCTTCTGAACGATATTAGTGTTGTTTACTTACTCAATAAACAGGTAACCAATTAATTATTTAGTTTTATAGTTTAAATAAATAACAGTTAGATAAATTTAATTTTGTTCACCTAATATAAATTAACTTAAGTATTGGTTGCCGCCCTAAACATTGAGATATCATTATTTATTTCCACAATTTCGACCTAACATCAGCATTTGACAAATGTCAGAAGTTATAATAGATAGTCTCCAAAATGCCTACTCAAGCCTGAAACCTGGAAACGACACTCCTCAGTCGTTTTTAGGTTTTAGTTTTGATTTTAGGATAAAAAGAGAATTCTGAAAGCGATTTGAAAAAAAAAATAAAGGCATTCGTTAATGACTCTGCCCTGGAGTGTAAATGTGGTGTTGTTTCCCAAACGATGGGGCACTTAATATAGTGTCCTGCGTGTCCAGAGCGCTTAGTGCGAGATTTGCTATTTTCGTTCACCACATTCGAGCGCGTTAACGTTTAGGCAAATTTGTATGGCGCTGGGGTAGCGCCATCTAGCGTAATATGTCAGAACTAGGTAGTTTGAGTGCCGCATCGACAATCGTTAACTTGCGAGTGTGAGATCCTAGAATACATTCATTCGTTTTCGCGTTAATTCACCGTAACTTGTGTTGCGTACATTAATAACCGGCCAAAATAAGTTGACATTCGTATTTTGTGTTCATAATATAAGCGACTGCCTATTCAATTAGTGGTGGTTATAGAACGAAGTTAGACGACATTACTTATCTGTGGTCAATGGTCATTAGTTTTGTTTGTGTTTACGAAAGTTTGTGTTAGTTTTGAATATTATTGTTAAAAATAAAGACTAGCCCGTCCCAATTCGAAATGCTGGTGACATAAATGGAGCAGTTAGTGTAATTTATATCTTTTGGTGTGTAGTGAGTGACCTTGATCCATCTGTGAAGTTTGTAAAACTAAGTTTGTTACTTTTTAGGCATGGAGATCTAAGCAAATGATCTAATAATGCCCGAGTGGTTTGTGGTGGTGTTTCTATCTTTGTTTACGTAACCATGTTTACTTTTTTGTGGCGTTATATTACGCTTATCTTGTGCTTTTGCGGTCTCAAACATTGTCCAAACGAAATAATACGAGATTCCATGGTAAGTTTCATTCACAATACGAAATTAAATTAAATTACTATGTTATTTCACCACTCTCATGATGCTCTCACCACAAAATCTTAAGTGAAAACTTTTCACGCTCGCGTTTCGTATTCGAGCTGTCAAAACTGTCAAAATTGTAACTTGCACTCGCGATAGCATGCAAACGTTAGCGATGTGCTCCAAACGGACCTCATTTTCATAGAGGCATTCTATTGTCATTACCGACGACGTAAATGGTAACGTAAACTCGGTTTTCGTGGTCGACACATTACTTGAATTTTAGTATGAAACTCGCACTTAGCTTACTGTTGTCTGTTCACTACAAGAACTGATGGAAGCTACCGAAAGCGCCAAACTAGTAGCTCAGTTCTGGGCTGAGCTAGTTTAGATTGTCTTCGACACGCTAAGAAGAAGAAGACATTCGTAACAGGAAATGCCGTACTATGCACATTAATTTATTAACCACGCAAAAGAAAAAAAAAAGAAAAAAAAATAGAAAAAAAAGAAAAAAAATAATAACCTAGAAATCAAGCTAATTGTAACAAGTTGCACCCGACATTTATTTAACAAGTACGTTAAAATTACCTGTACATTTTAAACCCTTTACCTCAAAGTGAGCTCCTGCTAAGTCCACAAACGTAAGAGTGCAGTACATTTTGTAAAGATTGCACGCTTTTAAGGATAAAATGACACACGTACATATACGGTGTGGTTTAAATTAAATTGTTTTTGCAGTACAAAGAGCATGTTGTAAACTCTGTATTTTAAACCTCGATCTTACTATGATCTATTAGTTTTAACTGTTCTGTAAAGTTTAGCTTGGTTTGATTATCCATTTATTTGATCTGTCATTGTCATCACTACAGAAACTTAGTATACATATAGATTTATTTCTCGACGGCATGTAAAACCAAACCCAAGGTTAGGCACTAATCATACGAAAAAAAAGAAGTTAAAAAAAAAAGAAGAATTAACAATGAAGAATGAATTATTTGAAGAATTTTAAATAAATTTTATAATATAATAAAATTAATTATAAAAAAAAAAAAAAAAAAAAATTACGCTTGTTTTTATCAAACACACATTCTTGTATTTTTTAAACACAAATTCTTGTGTTTTTTAAACACAAATTTTATTTTTCGGTCTTGTCATCTAAGATCCAAATTAACCAAGCAGCATTATAAAGATCCAAATTAACCATGCAGCATGATAAAGATCCAAATTAACCATGCAGCATGATACCCGAGAAATAAAATAAACCTTAATGACAATTATTGCTAAAATGACAAAGTACAACACACTATTTCAACACAAAACGCGATCATAACATTACAACAACAGCCCATAACATCCACTGCTGGACATAAGCCTCTCCCATGATGGGAGGAATTTGCCGTAATCTCCACGCTTGGCAGGCGGATTGGAGATCGCAGTGATGAAAGACTAACAGAAAACGCTGCTGCCCATTATCTGGTCTACGGAGGCGCAAGGTGTTCTGCCTCAGACATTAGTCGCATGGGTTGGTTCTATTCTACTCTGCCAGATACCACAAGGCTAATCATAACACTAACTAAAACAATAATGAAAATAAACGATTCATCTGGACCCAACCCTGTAATATTCACTTAGGTACAATAAATTAATGGAACTGTCATACTAATTAAGTAGTTCCAGCGTAACATGGGTATCGTTTAATTATTTTAGTTCCAAGTTATTGTTAAATACCTCCCTGAATAGATTACGATGAGTTTAAGCTTACATTTACATCTAGACCTATTACAACAGAAACCAATAAAATTTAATTCTCGCCTCGTTGATTTAGTGGTTAAAGATAAATAATAACAGCCGCTCGGGTCGATCTTCAGGTTGGTCCGTGGATGGGTGACCACCATTACTTACCGAGTTTCCTCCTTGCCTTTTGATCCCGGCTGTCATTTGTAGATCTTTGACAGCCGTTACAGGTAGTCAGTGGCCCGAAAATCTGACAGCCAGTCTTACTAAGGGCTCATTTACGGAGACACGGCGCGTTGTGCGGCGCGGCCCGCTTAAAATTCAAACATATGGAAATGTATGAGAGCGTTTACGGAGACGCGTATTTACGCGCGTTTGCTGAAATGCAGCGTTGCCCACCGCGTGCACCGCCGCGGTCAACGCGGGAGTGCGCGCGCAAATACAAACATATGACAGATGACACCGCCACCGCACACGCCGCCTCTCCGTAAACGAAAAAACGCGCAACGCGCCGCACAACGCGCCGCCCGACGCGCCGCGTGTCCAGAAATGAGCACTTACTAAGGGATATCGCATTACCCAGTACTAACTCGGTTATGGAGGTCATATTATTATAGGCAGTCGCTCCATGTAAAATACTGGTATGCAGCTGCATCTGGTTATGCATTCCCATGATATGGGTATCATATGAAACGGAAAGATACGAGAAATAAAATGACGTCACTTTAAAGCGAGTTTTTAATACTATAATGTTGATATTTCATTCATCACTATCCCAGGCTCGTAAAATGTCACTATGTCTATAAATGTTTCACATCACACTTCCAAAAAACGTCCAGTACTTTAAATTTTTCCCTCGATTTCAATTTCCCTACCGACAGCAGATAAGGGATCTTCGGAAATTCGCTATCACGTGAAATTCGCGCTTCGTTGATAACTTGATGGGCAGGTAATTGAGCATTTCGGAGCTCTAAAATGGTTATATTTATCTCAATACTCCGTTAACGAAGGTGATTTCGTTAAGGATCATGTTTTGTTCGAGATGAAGTGATCTGCAAGATCTTATTACGATCATCTATCTTGACTAAATTGGCTTTTATGACTTGGTTACCAATTTCGTTGTACATTTCTGACAGTGAAATATTCTTTCTTTATCATGTAGTTAGTGCCTAACTTGGTGTTCCAGTTTTTAGGCCACCCATGGGCCTCCGACTTGGCTTGACATGCCGTTAAGAAATATCTCGTGTACTGGTTTCCAACGACTTGGCAGTCCAAGGTCCACTAGGCTAGATCACTGCTATCATAATATAAACTGACAGTGAAATGCATTCCTATTGTTTGGGACGAACCGGGATTTTGTTATGTGGGCCGAAACTAAGTGGGACGAACGAAGAATAAATCGGCTAATATTATAAAGTTGAAAGGTTTGTTTGTTTTATCTCTGGAAGTACCAGTCATAATTATAAAAATCTCTTGACATTTGATAGGCTAATTCTTTAGACAAATATTGAAATCACGCTACGATCCTAATGAGCCTTGCGCAAAGACAGACACTGATGAAACTGTGTGGCACAGTTAACAGTAAATAATCTAACTATTACCCATATTAGCACCAACAGTTTTACAATAAAAATAAAATATACAATACCTAATATAGTAGAACAGTCAAAACAAAGGTGAATTCGTGCCAAGAAGCATTTGCATGTAACAGGGGTGTTCAAAAATTGGACATTTTATTTTTGTTGCACCGCAACGCTGCCTCGAACCGACGCCGACGCGGCGGAGTCTCGTCTTTATAAAATAAGCAATGACATGCAAATACAAGTAACTATGGTGCCATTTTATGATTGTGTCATTTGTTTCAGAATGCTCGATGTATGGAAAATTCTATAACATAACATCCCTTGCCAGAGGTGTACCTAATAGTACACCCACATAAATTTACTAGTTATAATAATGATATTTAAGACCCGTGTAATAGGAGACGAGCATATTGCCATCAACTGGGCACAAATCCGTACTCCGTGACTGCTACTGAGAAAGGACAATGGCAGCCGCCCATACATTAATTTAGCTGAGATTAAAATAAGACGCAATATTTTAATCTCAGCTAAAAATAAAAAATATCTTGTTTAACTCGGCGTCAACTTCTGAATTAGTTTGTGCAAGAATTTTTGTTCGAGAAGGCCGAGATTTATAGAAATTCAGTCATGAACTTTTGTAGGTTATGTATATGGTAATTCCATTTCGAGGAAGATAAGGCGCAAACCCACCGCGGCGCATGCTGTGCGGGCACGCGGCGCATTTTAGCTACGTGGATTCATTTGTTTTACTTTTTTTTCAGCATAATGCGCAAGCGTCTGTGACATGTTTATTGCTAACAACACAGGGCAAAAAGACTATTATCCCTAACCAACAAAAAAAAAATACTCGGTTTGACAGTTTGACAACAGTTGTCAAACCAAGTTAGTTTTTTTTTTTAGATTTGGGTTAATAGTCTTTTTGCCCGTCATTAATTGAAAGTAATTCAATTATTTTTACACTACAATTTTTTTTACCTCCCTTTATGGACACTTCCACTTAGAAATAAACAGTTTTGTTAATTAATTTACTCCGTTTAATTACAATATCAAACTAAAACTGATTGTATGTAATACAATAATGCTGTACTTACTGTCACTTGGCAGAATAAATACAAAATGGCAACACTAAAACTCGATGATAAAATCAAATATCTTTTCAATTTTCATAATTATCTTATTTATGCGGCCTTAACTATTTAATGTGAAACTTTGAAAAAACGTAGAAAAATAATGGAACTGCCTTCGTATATAAGTCACTTTTAGACGCTCAAATAAAATTCAGCTAAGATCTCGCCATTGTTCTTTCTGATAGAAAATCCCTCTTCATGCTCAGCAGTAAATAAAAAACCTACCTGTATAATTTTATTTTAAAATAGGTAGACAAAAAAAAATGCAATTTCAGTTTTACCAGGTTGATTGAAATTCGTTCATGCTACAATGCAATTTATCGCATGAATTATACTGAATTTATGGCAAAATCCGTGTGCTGAAATTCACCATACACCGAGTATGGTGAATTTTATTAAGAAAAATAAACTGTGCCGCATACATAATTTGATTGTATTTCCACATAACCTGCATAAGGAAAAGGGTGCCGTATTTGCATAGTAAATATAGCAACATGTGCGGTATTATTACTTTTTCACCAAATATAAGTAGTGCCTACTTTTTGCGGTTATGTTTTTGTGTTTATATAGTTTTAGATATATGGGCCACCGCTGCTCCCTAAGCAGCGGTGGCCCAGTGGTGGCGGCCCCGACTTACAAACAGTACAGTCGTGGATTTGAACCCAGTTAGGCGCATTACTTTGTGTAATTTATTTTATCATCACTGCTCTCAAAACAGTGAAGGAAAACATCATGAGGAAACCGGCATGTCCTAGGACCAAAAAATTCGAAGACATGAGACATCTACCAATCCGCACTGGGCCCGCGTAGTGGATTATAGCCCATTCCCTCTCATAGAGAGGAGGCCTGTGTCCCAGCAGTGGGAACATTAATAGGCTGGTGATGGTGATGGTGGATGTAACAGATATTTAGGTAAAAATGGTACTACAACACGACCGTCGTTCATTCTACAAAACTTAGTTCAGTTTTACTAAATAAATTTGAAAAGAGCATTGTTTAGATTAAAATATTTTTCTTGCTTTCTTTGCATTTGAGGCAAATGTCCCATAAATGTATTTTCTTTATTTCTTTCTTTCATTTTTATCATAAGACTTGACCGGGATTATGTCCGGACTGCGACCTCTGAGTTTGTTTTAGTGATTCTTCTTAGAGTACTCAGATATGAAACATCGACCTCATCTAGTTTTAAAACCTAATTTACTGTGTCGTTTCTAAGTGTATGTTTTAACTAATTTACAGAAAATAATATACCTATATAATTTAGTTAACCCAATTTTGCTATGACTAAAGCACAGAGTAATAAAAGAAAAGGACAACAATCACAACAAATGAAGTTCGCTTATTAAATTAGTTACATCGCTCAGTGCACGGCGGGTGGTCGATAAATCTAATTGAATTAGCTATACAGATATAGCCCTTATAACCCAGCAATAAAACTGCTCCGTAGACTCACTAAAAGCAAAGAAAATAAGTCCAATATGGACATACTAATCTGTCTAAGTGAAGTAGAAGTGGAATTTTTACTGTCCCTTGCGGAGGTTCTTAGCTCATACAGAGATATTAAGGAATTTAGCTTCATTGTTTATTTTAAGCTTAGAGAAAATTTTATGGGAGGAGTAAAATTTTTGTGACTAATTTTTCCAAAGAAAAATAGTTCAGGAAGAATAGAGAAATAATTTTTGACAGCTTAGAACAGTGAGAAAAGTGAAAAAGTACTATCTTATTAATGTAAATAAGATTTTGGTTTCTTTTTTAAAGATGAGCATGAGAAGATGCAAAACTATCTACATTATTGTACGCACCTCTTTTCCAACATTTTATCGATTTTTTAAAAGCCATACAAAGCATAGTTCGCAACATACACATTCATTTGCAAAACAAAGCATGGATACCGAAAATATAAGCCTAAATGCCTCCACCAAAAGAAATAAACTGAAAAGGCATTTTCACCCACAATAAACGTCAATAGATTCCCTCATCAATATACCACATTTCAACTATCCCTTTCTTCTTTGCTCGTTCCTGAATATGTAAATAGAACATTTCCTTCCAATATTTTTCATGTTTGATCCATAAAGGTACAATTCTGTAAACCACCGCAACCGTTAACCGCAACAGCAATGCCGCCCAATCACTATGCCGGACAGGAATGATTTCGAGTATTGTATTACCCAGTAACTGGGTGTTGGAGGTCAAAGACGCTTCATGTAAAATATTGGTAGTAAGCTGCTGATTTGATTGGAAGCAGAACAGCGTTCCCGTAGGTGGCGACAATGTCGCCTGACGCTGCGGTCGACCGGCGACCGCATATCACAAACGGGTAGTGCTGTCAGTAAAGAAGCAAAAGACATATTATTCTATTTGACGAATGACTTCTGAAAACGTGTCTTTACAGTCTGTCATTGCATTTGGGCGGCTTTATCACTATTTCTCCCAAGTGTCGCCACATTGATCGGTCCCGTGCGACTCGCATCCAGCAGATTCCCGCAACCTTCAGCAGGTCATCGGTTCACCTATTGGGTGGCCCTCAAACGCAACGTCTTTCGGTTCAACGTCGCGGTCGCTATTCCAGAACTTGGAGGAGGCCTACGTTCAGCAGTGGACGTCTTTCGGCTGAAAATGACGATGATCACTATTTCTTAGCTACTCGATGGCATTAGAGCTCAAATACGTTTTCCCAAAATTCACATAAGTGAAGTCCACTCCCTGATGCAGCTGTCGCCTTCAGAATCGTACCTTAAACTCCATTGTGGTCGTAAATGTATGTAAATGGGTGTCCGACGTTTAAATCACTTGATGACATTCGATTGAAAGACAGCTTGGTTGGACAGCCTGATAAAAGAATTAATACCCTATGAATAATGTAAAATGGTAATGCATAACGATGTTGGCGGAACAATTTTATGGGTTGACTTTATTAGTTTTTGTTAGAGAATTGCATATTTTTTCCCGTAGCTACGAGAATCTAGTTATTGAATGCACACTTGCACAGTGATTTTAATAGCAGATTACGTTTAGATTAGTATAACAAAAGTTTTTCAAACATTTATTTTTCGAACTACACTAGAACTATTTATTTTACATCCAAATATTTTCACATAATTCACCAAGTATTTTTTTTATTGAAACCTAAATAAATTCATAACATCTGAAATGTTCTCTAAAAGTTTCGAGGCAATAACTCGTACAGCAAGTAAAGTAAGTACGTATACGTCAATGCCTGAAGCCAACAAAGAAATTCACAGCAATTGAAAAAGATCGTGGCCAATTGAATTACACAATGTACTCAAGTTACTTGAGACTGGATTATCCCAATATTTTCACGACTCAGTGATCCGTTTCTTCGTGTAGGGTATTTTCTAAAAGGAGCTAGCTCTAAGTCATCGTTCCCTTGATAAAGTGGTTCTATTCTTGTGCGATCCAAAATCTGTGGAACTCGCGAAGATAACATTTTACTGGGAAAAGAACTTTTATTTATTTGACAATACCTAAACATGAGCACGACATTTGTACATGAGCTATATAATTGCAATTTTTATGTATATTTGATTTTTTGTGTGCAATAAAGAATAAGAATAAGAAAATATCTCTGTTAACTTTCTCTTTTTTTAAGGTTCCGTACCTCAAAAGGTAAACACTTTCTTGTCCATCTGTCCATCTGTCAGTCTGTCCGTCTGTCCATCTGTCCATCTGTTCGTCTGTCCGTCTGTCCGTCTGTCCGTCTGTCCGTCTGTCCATCTGTCCATCTGTTCGTCTGTTCGTCTGTCCGTCTGTCCATCTGTCAGTCTGTCCGTCTGTCCGTCTGTCCATCTGTCCGTCTGTCCGTCTGTCCATCTGTCTATCTGTCCATCTGTTCGTCTGTCCGTCTGTCCGTCTGTCAGTATGTCCGTCTGTCCATCTGTCCGTCTGTCCGTCTGTCCGTCTGTCCGTCTGTCCGTCTGTCCGTCTGTCCATCTGTCCGTCTGTCCGTCTGTCCGTCTGTCCGTCTGTCCGTCTGTCAGTCTGTCCGTCTGTCCATCTGTTCGTCTGTTTGTCTGTCCGTCTGTCCGTCTGTCAGTCTGTCCGTCTGTCCATCCGTTCGTCTGTCCGTCTGTCCGTCTGTCCTGCAAGTTGATATTTATACTAGATACTGAGTCCCTATTAGGTGTATAAAAATCAAGGTCCTGAGTCAACATGATAAAAAGATGTAGGCAAATTTAGATTTTCGGAAAAACTTATAAGTACCAAAATTTACCATAATTTTCAACTTTTTTTATTTTTTGGACTTTTCCCTTTACTTGTGCTGCAAGACCTTGCTTTTAACCAAAATTGTCTATTCTAGGTCAACCGGAAGTATCCTGTTTTGGGTCAAAAACCTATATGGTAGGTAGTTCCCGTTGGTCTAGAATTACGAAATTTGGCCAAAAGCAAGGTCTTACAGCACATGTAAAGGGAAAAAACCGTAAATATGTAGTTAGATAACAAAAAAAAGCGATTTTACTGTTACAAACTTATTATTTGCGGCTGGTGCAATAGCCGTTTCTAGGGATCGAACAGCAAAGCTGAGTTTGTCCGTTAAAAAGTTTTTTTTACGTATATTATGTAACAAAGACTGCTTGTTTTCTATAATACGTCACGTACATTTTACGAACCTATTAACTACTAATTAATTATTATTAAACGTGCAGAATGCTCCAAAACAAAAGTTATCACTCACTGAAGACATAAATATTAATAATAGTCCTGTCAGTGAAATATTCGATACTTAAAGAACTCAAGCGAAAAAATAACAAGCATGAAAAAGGTAGATTAAGGTCTGAGACGAAACAAAATCTAAATAAACAAATGAGATCATTGAATTGGTTTGGTACACACGCAGAGAGTGAAAATGACATTCCCATTACATTGAACGAACTATGAACGGTTACAAGCTGTGCTTCCTTACAAATCTTGTAATAGAATTCCTTGAAATACTAGTATTTCGAATGGTTCCATGGAATCCATCAACAGTTACGCCGTTACGTACTTAAAAATGTAGAAAACAGTTTTGATTATTAAAAATTCATTCATTGAGATTTTCAATGACTTTTTTTTTTAGTTTTGTGAAATCAGTTCGTGCATAATAAACTTCACTAGAAATGTGGTTTTGGTTAAAAAAAATAAAATAACATCCCACACTGGGTCCACTCATACACTCAGGGGAAAGGCCCCAGCAGTGGGATCGCTATAGGCTGAATTAAAACAGCAAACAAAAACATAAAGCCAGCGCTATATTATGTAAACCTGTATTTCAGATGCAGTGTTGATATTACTCTTTAAAGCCACATCATTGCAATAAAATTTATTCAAAGTACAATAAATAGCACCTGGGGAACCTTCCAAGATTACATTGTAAGCTGCGTTGCATTTGGTTGCTTTACTTCGATTCTTTGAATCAACAGTTTTGCGCATTTGATTTGAGAAAAGCGTTCAAGCAAAGCTGCTCTGTCATTCAGTTATTTGTAAAATGGAACAAATTTAAATTATTCATGTTAGTACAACAGAAAAAAATGGCTCTTACACTCCATGTTGATTTGTGTTTTCTTTTGTTTTGAAGGTCGAGTTAGTCTTCAACTCAGCCTATCACATCCAGGTTCTTCGTCTTCCGCTTCCAGGTGTATAAGAGTCTGACAAAAATAAAATTCTGTTTCAAATGACTTATCTACCTCGTTACAGAGATAATTTCAAACATTAAGAGTTTTTGCGGAAGGGACACAACAATTTCTAGAAAATCTTATGGATACATAACATTCATTGGACTACTGATTTTTTTTATTGAATGAAGTTCAATTAATTTTGAAATGTATTTCACGAGAAATTCATTTTTGAGAGAATAACAGTTAACTATTAAAGCACGAAATAAAATAAGTTTTACGAGTACAGAAATTAAGATATTTCAGTTTAAATAAAACTATCAATTTCCTCGTTTACAAGAGGTATAACATGGTAGATAATTTTCTTCATAATGTCTCTTAGATCATTAAACTTCTTAACGGTCCATAATTTTAACCAGACGGTAACCATAATGTTCAGTAATAGGTAATTACGCACCGCACTCACGTCTCTTTAGGATCACTATTGTACCTACTGCCTTTCCTGTTTCTTAAATATTAACCATAATTGATTAAATTATGCTTACCTAAGTCGGTACATTAAATAATTTTCACGTTTCTCATCAATAGGAAGGAATTTGGAAGAAAAATAGAGATGACGAGGACTAAAGAAGTATGAAAGGAGAAACTGCTGCGCCGACCACAAATAAATTGGGAAAATGTCAAGAGAATGAAGATAATGATCAGTAGGCTAAATCACGTAACTAAAGAAGTGTGGTTGCAGTGCAGTTGAAGTTAAGTTTCGATGAAAACAACGCTTTTCGTATTCTGTACCGCTGTCAGAAACGCTCGCGTCAAGTTCACGTCACGCGAGCGCAATAACGGCATTCTACAGTGGTGCGTGCTTCGAAATGCAACATGATCGGTATTCTACTAAGTAAGAAAAAGCACTAAAATCTGTACTGGGGTATTATTTTAATAACGTCATATTCATTGAAATGTACCTAATCGATTCTATTCGATTATTTAGTGAGTAATATTTTTTCTCTCATAATGGCCACACCTTATGTAAGTTTGGTAGAGTTTGGTTGTCGTACAATTGACGTGCAGTTCACGCGCAGTTATAATACCGTTCATTACTCGAACTTGAACTTAACTGCAACTGCACTAAAACTTCATCGGCGCGTCATAAAATTACGTGAATTAGCCCTCAGGTAGAGAGCAAAATCTTTCGAATGTAGTGTTGAAAAGTGTTTACTATGGCAGTATAGAATCCGAAAATACTCAACGTTTTTTTACCAAATTGCTTAGAAAGATGTAGACAATAAATACCCCGAAATGAGACATGTACAAATGAAATACTCTCTAAATCTGTTACTCAAACAATTTAAGCCGCAATAGAATAGATTCCTCAAAGATCACACGTCCTTTGAGCGAGATAAGCCGTGTCCTGTCCAATTTTCTGTTCCGCTGGACTGAAAACAGGGTTTCTTGTACTCTTTCATTTTACGACACTATCGACCGCTCGCAGCGGATTCTACAGATTTCTTTATCGCCTTCTATTCTGTGGTATCTCCCGAAAATCGTATCACTTTCAAGATACTACGTATTTTATTGTTCAGTTCACAGCTCAGTCGCTAGTTTTAAAACTAGCGACTTCGTTCAAACTTCTACTACTACTAACTAGCGACTTCGTTTTTGTTTACAGTAGATTAAATAAATAGGGTGTGTATGTTGCAGCTAAGTGAATTTATCAAACATTATAAATCACAAAAAGTGAAAAATAATTTCAGCTTCAGAAATCGGTGACTTTTGTTTGTCTAATTCAGTTTTTTTGTCAACGACTTCTGAAGCTAAAGTTATTTTACTTTTTTTTGTTTTTTTTTTTTCCATTTTTAGGGAGATCTTCAAAATAATAGACAGCAAATCGTGACGTATAAACAATAAACCTCCAAGTGATTGCAGCAATCATGACCAAATTGCCGTCTATTATTGAAGAGTTCCCCTTGTATATCTCCGAAAACCAACATCAGATCTTTACCAAACTTAAACAGGACGGGGAATCAGACGAATTGGTAACCTCCTCCGTTGGGAAGTCTGTTAATAACAGTATGTATTATTGTGTTTAAATGAAATAAATACAAATTGTGCAATTGCGTCCACTTTCGTATATTTTCCAGCCAATTGACTTGAGTCCTACTTTAAACGAACTGTTAACTAAGTTAAGTTAAACCAGTGGTTCCCAACCTGTGGTCCACGTAAATGTTATTCGTACTATTTAACTTGCACAGAAGATGCAAGCTTAACACGCTAGCTGCGGGAAGTATTAGATTCACTGTTTTCTCCAGTGCGTTACAAGGTCTATAGGCCTTTGACCTAAACTTTCTACCAGTGCGTTAATGGGCCGAAAAGCCTTGTTTTAAATGGGTGAGTTCAAATTCAAAAATCTTTGCGATGACTTTTATTTTATAATAAATTTTGTGACTAAGTTATTGTAAAAGAGTGGATTTACGATAGATATACTATAGTCGCAAATTGCTTCGGCAAGTACTTTAAGAAATCAATGGAAAAACAAACACAAGGCTTATCGACCCATTAACCGCACTTAGTTAAAGGTACATGTAAAATAATTTTAGTGATGGGAAAAATCATAAACAGTATTGTCTTGTTGTTGTATTTTGGTTCTTTTAGGTGTAAAATCTAAACCAGACTTTGTAACTTGAGATGTATTCTTAATACTAGGTCTTACTCCCATCGAGGTCTCGTGTGGAGTTGAACTGCAGTGAGGTTGTTGAAAATCAGCGTCACAGCTTGTAGATGCGGGCTTAACAATAATATTCTGAATGATTTTGATCCGGCTATTTTCTTGCAAATTGGCACTATTCAAGTTATCATTTTGAGCATCATCAGCTACTTTTTCTTCTTTTTCAAAAGATAGTTCCAACATCTTCCGACAACGTTTATTTACTTTATGCATTTTTATGGCACTTTCACTGCACGTGTGTTCACAAAGAAAGTCAAAACAACACTATTTAATTTTGTTATTTAAATCAGTGCGCTATAAGGCTAATAGGCGTTGTGCTGCTCATAAGGTCTTTAGGCCTTGTATCCGCAAGGAATTGCAATTTTTGACTTTCAGTGCGGCATAAGGTGGAAAGGCCTTATACAAGTATTATTACAAAAATAAGCAGCCGTTCAAAAGAAGATCACAAATATATATTTGTCTCTTTTACACAAAGAGAGCTCTTTAAGTTACAGCGTCCGCAACAGAGGGAGAACGCTATATAAGCGCTCCGCACTGACTGCGAGTTCATGCATAAGGCCTTTTAACCTCATATCGCACTGAGCGTGTTAACCCAACCAAATAGAAAACCTATCAGAGGCCAGGTGCTTAATTTTTTTTAGCTTGCTGCGTTCGCTCTTGCATCATTCATACACATTTCTATAAAAATCTACTTATTCCTATTTCTATATGAATGGTAGCAAAATTTTTCGAGCTCACTTCGATTGCTCTTATATCTTTCACTTTCTAAAGGTTCTCATCAGATTTTCCAATTTTTTGCATTGTGTGCGTTAAAGATTCACCCCCTAGATATAATCTTGTCGGTGTTCGTGTTTATCTAGGTTAGGACCTTATTGTCCCTGCTAACAATAATGACAGCAAAATTGTCCCTGGTCCAAAAAAGGTTGGGAATCGCTAAGTTAAACCAACTAACACTAACTTAGTCGTGAATTGCAAAGACTGCAAGTCAGATCACAGCCATTCGTTAAACTTTGCCCAGAATATACCTCTGTATCGCATAACTTTTTGAGTGTTGTTAAAAATTATAGTACTGCGATGTTTGCTATTAGCGGATAAGCATACCTTTGCATCATCGTACCGTAAGCGTGAAACTTGGAAAAGTTTGTGTATTCAGATAATATTATGGAAAAAGAAGTAGAAATGTTTGGAAAGTTAGAATTCTGGGGTATAACTTTTTCAACAAGAAATCCTATCCATATTTAAACAAACTTGAACTGGAATATGAAGTGACTATTAGAGCTGACAAACCAGCGGATAATTTGACGAACCTAAGGGATCAAATGACTAAACTTAGACATGTCCTATCGGAGGACATAAAATCCTCCCCTATACCTCTTCATCTTGATTTATCTCAGGCGGAGAACACTATCAACTATATCGACGGTAAAATCTCACATATTGAATCATCAGGGGATCGTAATAGTGTAAAAAAGATTGAGTCGTTTATGAATCATCTCTATTATCGTTTAGAACGTATTATTGCTGTTCCACCGTTAATTGAGTTATCCTCGAGCGTAAGACCTCGGTTTTTCTTACTTCAAAAACGTTACAGACTGTTGAGAGTTGACAATTTATTGATAAATTGGAAGTCTTTCTTTTCACATTCCAAAAGTAATAGATTTTTTTATTTTATTGTATTGTTTCCCACCAGGAACTTTAAAAATATTTATTATTATTCAATGGTACTCAACTATAATATTTAGACAAAGACATTACTAGACATATTCTCGAAAAAATTTAGACAACGATGCATAAGTAAAAGTTACGTACTAGAAAATACTTAATACTACCTACTACCTAATAAAAACATAATCAACGAAATACCCATTTCTAGATTCATGTACGAGTATTTATACATCTTTGACGTCAAGCGACAATGACGATACCGCAGAAATAATTCGATTTCGAGTAATTCCTTTAACAAACCACATAATAAGCGACAGCGAACAGCTACGGAAATAGATTTGAGCGAATCAAAATAAATCGTGCGTTTTATTGAATTGTGGGATTACGTATAATTTCAGATCTTTTTATCACGCGTTTGTAGGCAACAAACGAAGAGACTGGAACTTGAGTAGTTTTAGTAGATACGATCACATTTTAGGCCTAATCACACCCAATGTGAGTCATCATTGTCCTGCCCTTTGGGGTCGGCGCAGCATGTCTTCTTCTACCATACTCTCTCTATTCTCTATTACTCGTCATCTCAGCAGTCACTCCCTCTTCCAAGCCATAATATTCTTCACACAGTCCATCCATCGTTTATTTTGTCTCCTCTACTCTTATGACCACCTAAATTCATACTCAATATAACATATTATTCCTCATTTCTCCACATCACATGTCACATAACACGATAACATATTACCACACCCAATGTGTGTAAAGGTACTATTCGGTTCACCTCTGCTTAACTCTTTAGTGGTTTCAGGTGTGATATGTTACATACAACTATTTACCCTAAAAAGGCGTCTGGGTCAGACTGGATTCGGTAGGTGGAAGACAGGGTGTCGTTCCACGGCTTGGAGGTGCGTAACTCCATCAATGGACGACCTTTAGGCTGAGTTGACTGACTGACTCAACTATTTATAATACCTAACCTTTATAGTGTTTCATAATACAGTAGCTACTTCTATTTACTTCAATGTCAATGTCACATTCAGTGAAAGCAAATAACGATTGTTGTGCATTCCACAAATCGATAATAATTAATAGTCGAAACTGATAGTTCATGAATACACGTGCACATGAAAGTAACCTTATTGGTGAAGTTCTTCAGAAAGGTCAGGTGCGTGGTACTCGCAACCAGTGTGCGTGGATGACCAAATATATTAACGTGGACGAGGCAAAATGAGTGTGTAGTAATAATTTAGAATTAGAGTAGACAGATCCTACAGAGCGCCACCTGCTACGATCCTTGCATACTCTTTTTGCAACGTCTACGTTAATACTGATTATATATAATCTGATTATACACGCAAAACTGTAATCCCTAAAAGGTTAAGCAGAGGTGTACCTAATAATATGTAGTACACCCACAATCAGAAATGAAGACATCCGCAAGAGAACCTAGGTTACCGACGTAGCCCGAAGAATTGCCAAACTTAATTGGCAGTGAGCAGGGCACATTGCTCGCAGAACGGATGGCCGATGGGGCCGAAAAGTTCTGGAGTGGCGACCGCGAACCGGAAGACGTTGCGTTGGAAGGCCTCCTACTAGGTGAACTGAGCCTGGTGAAGGTTGCGGGAATCCGCTGGATGCAAGTCGCACGGGACCGGTCAATATGGTGACACTTGGGGGAGGCCTATGTCCAGCAGTGGTCATCTTTCGGCTGAAATGATGATGATGATGATGATGATGACACCCACATTATGCCAGTCATGTTTAAGCCCAATGTAATAGGGGGCAAGCCTATTGCCATCAGCCAGGCAAAAATCCAGACTCCGCGGCCACTGAGAAACGAAGACCAACAAGGCAGCAAAACTTTAACATTATGTACAGACATTATAGATCTTGAAAACACAGACGCCACAGGAAAATTTTAAACATAACTTCCAAAACTATGACGGAACTTCTAAAACACTGAAATTTACTGCTCTGCCAACTACACGAAACAGTGAGATGCGAGCCTTCTCGGCGTGAAATACATTTATTATTTAAAACAGGGACGCTCAACCCCTTTTTAGTTCGCCTTACCATAAAGCTTAGCAAAGAGACCCAATATTTCTGTGAGCCAAGCGGGGTCTATTTCGTAATTTGGTACATTTTACAGTGAGACAGAATGCAAATCATTTAGATTTTTCTACGTCCGTATGTAATTCAAAGTAAAGTAAATCTCTAAGTGAGAAAATCTCGTATGTGAATGTAAATCTTGATTGAATCAACCGTTTTCTTTTAAAATAAGTTCGATTTATTTGCATTAGCCCGAGCTTTAATGTGGGCTTTCCAATAATGAATCAAAGGAGCTAAATGAGGCAACAGGAGTTAAATATATACGTAGTTGACCTGCGACGAAAGATATTGGTTTTAGGAAAGACGACCCACTTAAATGAATATTCCCCTTCTTCTTTTGCTGTAGTGGATAGTGCCTAACCTGGTGTCAGAGTTTTTATGTCACTCATGGGCCTCTAACTTGGCTTTGCATCCCTTCAAGGAATATCTCTCAAGCATGCTGGTTTCCTTACGATGTTTTCCTTCACCAAAGCAAGTGATAATTATATAACAATACGAACATGAATCCGAAAAATCAGAGATACGTGCCTTTTTTTTTTCGGATGGGAAATCATCAAATGACTCCTCCTGCTCTGGGCGGAGCAGGAGGGAGTGCCAGACTTTTACTGACTAAAACCCATCCATGTTCTTTCATCGCCCTTTGTATTCCGGGGCCACGGTATCTGTTTCGAATAGTTCCGCAACCCCGGCAGGCATCGGCCCTTGCGGACCCCATCCTATTGCTGACTCTCTTTGAGGCGCGCGTGGAACACGAACGTGCCATCGACACGGCCTGTCGTCATGAGACGGACGGACGGCGAGCTAGCCCATAGCCGACCGACGACGTGGCCCCCGACGCCCGGGGCGTGCCTTGGCAAACTGGATACCTATGACTTGGCAGTCCAACTGTGGCATCATTAATGAATATTGATACATATATACGAGACTATAGACTGTGTATAATGTTACCCAGTACTTAAATTGTGGAGGTCAGACAAGCAGTCGCTCCTAGTAAAGTATTGGTATTCAGCTGCCAACGGGAAGCCAACCATAATGGAGTTAGGAAAAGACCAGGTAGATGACCATGTCGTTACTACAAAACTAACAAGATTTCAGTCAAGGCTACTACTAATCTTCAATTAACAAGAAAAGGGAAAAAAGATCTTCTAAGTAATTAAATGTCATTAAATGAGCTGTAAAATCTATTTGAACTGTCTCGTGTAATAAAATCAATTACGATTAAAGTCTTGAATCAAACGGAACAAATGGCACGTCTTAATACATTGTTTGAGCCGGGATCTGAGCTGCAATAAAGTTTTAACACGCAAACAAACTACTTGTTGGTATTATGTTTATTGTCTGGCAATAATCGTAAATAAGGAGAGGGCAAAGATTTAGATTAGCCCTGTCGCGTCAAAAGATGGTCCCGTTTCTATATTGCAGTGATCTGACTAGACTGCCATAGAAATATAGAGTAAGCTCATGCGGAATATAAAGTGCAGTATATGTGTTTACAAAATGTAACTAAATTCTTCTTAATTATTACCATTGGCAATATTGTGGTACAATTATGGATTATAAGTTGCCGCACTGTTGCAGTTGCTGCCACTTTCTTCCCTTTTAAAAACTTCATCTTTGTAACGCACGTATTTTTCCTTGTAAACTATTAAAAAACAATTAAAGTGTATTCAAAACTTTTGTTTTACTTAAACAATAGGTACCAAGCGAACATAAATCGCGTAAGAAATACCATCCTATGCTCCATAACTAAAGTAGCTGATTTTGGAGTCAAAACAGGTAAGATGAAGTGGGAGTGGCCTGCCACATCTCACTAATGCACCCGGAGAGGTGGGCAAAGATCTGAACCTCCTGACGTCACCTGACGGAGGACATCGCTGTCGAGGTCGACCGCATAAAAGGTGGTATGGCGTTCATGTTTGCGGCACAAACATAGCCAGATAAACATGGCACACAATAGAGAGATTTGGAAGGATTGAAGTATATCATTCGCGTGACATAAATATGGTGAACGCAAATCCAATAACCTAAATATTTGGAAGTACTCTCTTCAAAAGATTTATATTGTAATGGCAGTGATCCTGACAGTGATTAAAATGTGTCGATTCAGTTTGGATTTTTTTTGTTGATCCAAAGTTGATTGTATATCTAACTAATGCTCGTGAGGCTTATGTATCGTAAGGGACGAATTTTAGCTGGATGATTGCAAACAAAATTGTGTGAACTTCAATCTATCTACACTAATATTATAAAGAGGAAAGATTTGTATTTTTGTGGGTATGTTTGTAATGAATAAACTCCATAACCACTGCGCCGATTTCAAAAATTCTTTCACTATTAGAAAGCTACATAACAACGCTACATAGCTACATAACATAGGCTATAGCCTATGTTACTCAAGGTGAATGGTGGTGGTGGCGGGAACGGGAACTATGCGGGTGAAACCGCGTGACGACCGCCAGATTTAAATTAAAAAAAAAAAAAGAGAAATTAAAATAGGAGTGGGATATAAAGTATATCCTATCTTATGTATGGATTGTGTGAGTAATGATATGAAACAGAAAGGAGTAAATGATGCCGTGACGTCTGACAGGGTAGGATGGAAGAAGCCGAACATATTATTACGCTGACCCCAAATAGAATGAGACAAGGGCAGAAAGATTGGGCAATGATTTATTCGTGAAACAAATTCGTTAAACTATTAAGCCGTGAAAAATTAAAAGAGAAAGACCGAATTACTTTTAAAATATGACAAGCTTCTGTCAGCGGCTTCGTCCGCGTAAAGTTTCATAATAGGGAATATGCATAAATTTTCTTTTTTTTATTTCGATACGGAATGTTAAAGTACTATAAAAATAATGACAAAAAAACCGGCCAAGTGCGAGTCGGACTCGCACACGAAGGGTTCCGTACCATTGACTATATTTAGTATTTGTTGTTATAGCGGCAACAGAAATACATCATCTGTGAAAATTTCAACTGTCTAGCTGTCATGGTTCATGAGATACAGCCTGGTGACAGACAGACGGACAGACGGACAGACGAACAGAGAGACGGACAGACAGCGAAGTCTTAGTAATAGGGTTCCGTTTTTACCCTTTGGGTACGGAACCCTAAAAACGAAAACAAGACATAAATCGGCCAAACAACACAAAAGTTATAACCATTTAAACTTTTGTTTCTATCTCTTTCTAGATAAACGGAAATTAGTATGGATTTTGTAAGTCAATGCAGCGAATGATGTCATTCGCTGTATCGGATCTCTCTGTCTAATCAGCAGTTTCAAATGCTTATAACTTAGTATTTTTTAAAGATATTTCATAAAAAAAAAAAATTTCACATTGCTATTTTTGATGTTAATACGCTTTGTTTAGAGTGATAAAAAAAAACATGCATAATCCCTATCATCTAATGGGATCTTACAACCGGGACAAAAAGTATTATATGTTTTAATCTAGGTTATTAACTATCTGTGTTCAAAATTTCATCCAAAACCGTTTAGTAGTTTTTGCGTGAAAGAGTAGCAAACATCCATACATCTATTCATTTCCATACTCATACTTTTTTGCATTAATAATATTAGAAGGATAATTAAGTAGATTAATTTCTTATTCAAACTGAAACCTAAATCTGCCTACTTAAACCTTGTACCATTATAATAATATTTGTTTTAATCATAATTAAAGTTATCTATAATTATCTGAATCTATTTAATTTGTTCCAGAGAGTCAAATGAATCTCTATACATAATACCTTCTACTTAGATTGCTTAACTAATGAATTCACTTTCAGGTTGAAACGGAGTTAATTACTTATAGCTGACTTTAATACAGACATCTAAAGCCCTATCATAACCTTATGAAAATTGCAATTTAGTTAAACAAAATAGTTCGTTAAAGTTTTTAAATTAAATTTTATTAACTTTTGTTGAATAACTTACGGATACTGACTTTAGCTTGTGCAACGATCTTAAATAGTTATGATGAAATAACAAACTAATGTAATTAATAACTCGAAGGAGCTTGTGGCTAAATAATAGCAGCCGCTTGGATCAATCTGCAGGTTAAGTTGCGCTTGCTTAGGTTGGTATGTTGATGGGTGACCACCTATCACATACCGAGTTTCCCCGGGCCTCTAAAAGCCGTTGATATCGGCTGTCGTTTGTAAATCTTTGACAGTCGAAACTGAAGTCGAAAACTGAGACCTAAAATTAGTCACTGCAGATGTCTCCCGTCCAGATTTTTAGTACTTAAACAGGAGGATTATCCTTACAAACAAACAAAAGCTATTGAAAAATAATATGGTTCGACCACGTTCAAGTATTAAAGCACCCTCCAGCAAAACTTCCTAACTCCAAGTTTTCATAAAATAACGATGTGAAAACTCTCTCACCTCCATAATTAGAACATTCGAGTTGAATCCATTTTTAAATTTTGTTCAAAACTTTCTTATTGATCTACTCGGTCTAGTAACTTTGAGTTTTATTCTAAGTGGACTTTGTGAACGAACTGAATTAGTTAAGGAATTCGCGTTTCGTTGAACAATGAACATCCATTTTGAATTTGGAACGGATTTCATTGTTTTGGTCTTTTGTGTTCATTTGTTCTATGATTGGTTAGTCAAACGTATTTTCTAGATTGTTCATTGGAAATTACGAGTTGTCTCTAAAAGCTAGGCAGAAATCAAATATTGTCTAGTCCAGGACAGTGAACTTAATAAACTTAAGAACAGTTCGGAAATTAGTTATTCTTGACAAATTCGTAGAACTTTGAACAAAGAATTTGTGAGCTCATTTAACAGCAGCTAAAATATTGAGTACCAAGTTTGTAATCAAATTATATTTTAAGATTAAAGAGAGTCTAGCTGAAGTATTAGTACTTATTACTATTATTAATTATTAGAATTTCCTTTGTAATTCAGTATTTATTCAATGAATCCCTAGAATCCGTACAATAAACCCGTTAAACTGCTAATCAAAGAGCATGGACACGCCATGTTGATCGCTGCTAAAGTCGTGATGCCTTTCACAGTGTAAACTTGTTTCATAGAAACTGAAAAATTTAAAGGCGGTCATTGACAGAAATTGGAAAGCACCATACATTTTTTGTGGCCAGCGTTTAAAAAACTGGCCAAGTGCGAGTCAGACTCGTGCACGAAGGGTCAAAACTGCAAAGTAATCACGTTTGTTGTATGGGACCCTTAAATATTGATTTAATTCTGTTTTTAGTATTTGTTGTTATAGCGGCAACAGAAATGCATCATCTGTGAAAATTTCAACTGTCTAGCTGTCACGGTTCATGAGATACAGCCTGGTGACAGACAGACGGACAGACGGACAGACGGACAGACGGACAGACGGACAGACGGACAGACAGCGAAGTCATAGTAATAGGGTTCCGTTTTTACCCTTTGGGTACGGAACCCTAAAAACAACGAAACAACTGATAAAGCGCTATACTGCTTTATAAAACTGGAAAAGATATTCCTTAGCCTTCCACCGTCCACTTTAGTTTTATTATGACGTCAGTTTTCATCAAAGTCACAACAAAATGTCTTTGACATGAAACAGGTACCTTCAAGGAACAATATGTTTTTATTTGTGCTAGGATATTAGTTCGTCGCTTCCCCTTTTGCGGTTCATCCGTTGTATAGATCTGAAAATTACATCCAGGTAGTGTTTTGTTCTCCTTTCTATTCTGCTCATACTAAATTGAAATAATATAACATCTCGCGTTTATTTCCTGAAATCTAGGTAGTCCTGTAGAATAATATCCGTATTTCGCTGGGCTTCTTATGTGTTCGCATTATGTTGCCGTGTTTAATTTGGGTCATTTAGTTCCCTTCAATATGGTTGAGTTGAATGGCGCCGGTACATGCGTCATGTTCGTGAACGGGCGCTGTTAGTTGGGACTGGTCATGTCTTAGCTGCCACGGTTAATTTTAATAACTTTATTTTTTTAATTGTTGATCTAATCTTTTACTCTGGACGCTCTTAATGTGCACGTCTTTTTACATCGTTCTCACATTATGTATAATTTCAAAATTAATGATGTAACTAAGATTTTGTAACAATATTTTGATTTATAAGAGTGTCTATGGAGTTCCTTGCCCGTTCTTCTCCATAGAGATCTACGCTAAGGAATGGGCAACTAAAGTACTTTCTCAAGATATTATGCCTTGTGACTGGGACTGTAGCTTTGTTTTTTTTTTGTATTTTTGACATTCAAAAGTGCCGTAATGGTCTAATTGAAATAAATGCTTTGAGTTTGAATTGGTAGAAGCACGGTGACATTTCATGGAATAAACACTTTCTCATAACTGTGACACTTAAGTGTGTACAAGTTCTGCGGGTGAAAACCAGGATATGGCCCCCTTAAAAGTCCTTGAGAAAATTGTGCCAGTTCGCTGTCGAAACACTCGAATGACTGTAAAAATACTCTTCACAGCGCCGCAGGTACTTGTTTTCCCCGTCATTGCGAACATTTTATTGTTCTGGATCATACCTTCTAGTTGTGGAGTTATTGGAGGTTGAAATTGAAGTTCCAAATTATTTTTAAGTTTTAATGTTATAGCTTTATTTTAAATATCTCCATGACCCTTGCACTATTCATTGAATCCATCAGCACAATGTTTTGATCACGTTACATTAAGTCCTACCGTAAACCGTGATTTTTCACCCTAAAAAAAGTAGTCGTGGAGTTATTTAGTTCGATGTACAGAATGCTTGGTTGACGGCTTCGTGAAGCTCGGCTTTTACAACTTGTATAAAACTATACAGAGTGACCTCTTGGACGTTTTCAGTCATGGCGGCCAACCTTAGCCGGAGACTTGCCGTCAAAACGTAGGGAAATAATATGTAGCACAAGTGTGTGAGCAAACACAGGACCGGTCTCTCTTCCGTCACATGCAACGGAGCAAACGCTGTTATACGTTCCACGTCACTAAAATAGCCATTTTTGACAGTAACAATCCAAAAACAAACAAGAACAACAATGGTTTGAATAGCCAAGAGCCTTGACCATCACCTGAAGAGGCTCTCGTTAGGGAGTTAGGTCAAGGGCTTAATGCAGAAAGCTCTTGGACACGGCTCGTATTGTTAGAAGGCTCTTCTGTTCAGAGCTCTGGTGGGATGCTGTTACTAATATCTGTAAGCATTAGCATTTTAAAACATTTTCTCAAATATGCTTGGAAATTTGAGCATTATTTTGATAACCTTCTTCGAGATCAATCGAAATTGCTGTACTGTACATGTACTGATACATGCGACTAGCGGCCGGCAAAAGTTGTATAAAAATCCATATCTGTCGTGTTTAGCGGCCAAATAAATTACATATTAAACTCGGGTCCACCCTTTATAGCAGAACTTTTTATGTCATAATATTACTTTGCATAACAGCGGGTAGCATAAATTTCATTTCGCAGAAAATCGTTTGGCAGAAACTCATTTATCATACATTCAAAACTCATAATTTTGTAAGTCAGAATCATCTTTAGGCATAAATTTCATATGCATAAGAATTAAAAGTAGAACCATCTTAGCGCAGAAAGTTCACAGCCAGAATCATCTTTTGGCATAAATTTTATATCGATAGTCACTAAAAGCAGAACTATCATATCTCAGAAAGTTTACAGTTAAAATCATCTTTTGGCATACATTTCTTATGCTTAACAATGAAAAGACTCATCTATTACATCCACATCACAGAAAATTCATTAAAACAGTTGATTGTGAACATGTGGTTTTTATTTTCCTGTAAGCAGGAGGCAAACATGCAAAAAAGCATACATCTTGCATGCAGAAAGCATGCAGTATGCAAACAAGCATGCAGTATGCAAACATGCAAACCAGCATACAATATGCAAACATGCAAACCAGCATACACCATTCATGCAGCAAGCATACACCATTCATGCAAGCAAGCATGCAGCATGCAAGCAAGCATGCAACATGCAGTACGGCACTGCGGGGCTCCGGCGGTCCCGCCACGGCGGCGGCGGCGGGCCACCGCAGCTTCGGCTTGCTGGCCGGCTTCGCCGGCCAGCCTCAGCAGCGGCGGCGGGTGTTACAACAACCTGCTCCTCAACTCGCGGGCCGCCTCGCCCTTCCGCGCCTACGCAATTTTAAATTACACTCTAGGGGTAGGGCAGACAAGACTACGTAAAGTCGGTTTTGGAGCGATTCGTTTCTGTCACTAACTGTTGTAGTCCATCATATTGACTTTTTGAGACAATATTTAAATGTTTGGTTAAAAATGCTATTTTATAGAAATGGCAATAATGCCAAATAAAATTATTCCAAATGAAATTCTGCCATCTTCGTAATATGCCAAGTGAAATTGTGCGAAATTTGAACATTGCCAAAGGTAATTATGCCAAATAAAATTCTGCCATCTTAAAAGTATGCCATTGTAAATTCGGAAATACAAACATTCGGCCAAACAATAACTATATAAAATATTTTTTATGCCTTAAAAATATTCGTATAAAGAAGATTATGCCGTGTGTTATGCCAAATAAATTTCGGAGCATCAAGATTCTGCCAGATAGAAGGAACCCATTAAACTCATATCTGTCGTGTTATTTAAAAATGGAACGATCTTTTACTCTGTAACGTGGCAACCAAGGAGGTAACTTATCAAAGGTTTTATTTAAACTTCGAATGGGCTTGTAAATAGAAACCGGTTTATTGAAAAAAAAAACAAATGAACTCTTCAACTCGAGAACAATTGTTGTTGTTTGTGTGCATCATTGATTTTGAAAAGTAATTGTATTATTTTTTTCGCATTATTTGAGAAAAGTACTATACAAGCCTTGGCATTGATGGACTTACATATGTGTGCCTCGGCTTCGCCTCGGCTCACATTTTTACGTTCGTCCATCAATGCCTCTGTTGCTGGCCGTTGCAGTAATGTACTTTTCTTAGTAAGTGAGTTGCTGATATCTGTAGACATTAGCATTTTAAAACATTTTTTAGTCTATACATATAATAAAACAGTATCGAAAGAAAACTGTACATTGAGAACTTTCGAGAAAAAATAAATGAAGTGGCTTTTGTTAGAAAAACGTAACTGATGACAAAAAGTGTCTTTTTAGAATTTTTGTCTGTTTGTCTGTGTGTATGGTACGGCTTCACGCCAAAACTACTGGATAGATTGAATTGAAATTCAGCAAAAATGTTCTTTGTAAGCCAAGAAAGGCTTTAGGCAACATATTATCACGCCGTATGTTATGGGAGGTAAGCAATATTGATTTTAAAAGGATTTTGTTCGTACTTACATACACATCAAAATTGCCACGCGAACGAAGCGCGTATTAGTGATAGGGTCTTGTTGTCTGAGGATGGTACGGGTGTCTCCGGCCTCACTCCAAAAAATAATTTAAACTAGGAAATGAGACAACAGGAGGTACGATTAACAATATTGTTAATCCTTCCAACGTATCTTCTTGCACTCAATTAGTTAGTAAAAAAGGGCCTCAGCAGAACACTTTGAAATTATTTCACCAAAATATCCAAGGCATTTCTTCCAAATTATTAGAAATTGAATTGTTTTTAGAAAATGGTAAGTTTGACATTATTTGTTTTACTGAACATTGGCTTAAGGATTACCAAATGCTTATCAATTATAAGAACTATATGGTGGATAGCTGCTTTAACCGTAAAACTATGCTTCGTGGAGGTTCCCTAATATTAATAAAAAAATGTTATAAATATAAGCAACGTAATGACATAGTAGGTCTCTCGGTTGAACATTGCGTTGAACTGTCCTGTGTTGAGCTAGATAAGCATGTAATTGTTTGTGTGGACAGACCCCCAAACTATCAAAACTTTTCTTTATTTGAATCAATAATGGAAGATGTGATGGCAAAACTTGCAGTTAGTAATACATCTACAATTATTTGTGGTGATTTTAATATCAATATTTTAGAAGAATGTTCAAATAGCAGTCGCATAATAAATCTTTTTAAGTAATTTGACTTGACCAACACTTTTAAAGAACCTACTAGAGTCACTCCATCTTCTGCTACTTGTATAGATAATATTTTCTGCGATTGTGATAACTTAGATAAAGCAATAGTAAATTGTCTGCCCTCTGACCATAGCGGACAAACTGTAACCTTCAGGTGTAGCACCTGCACCCTCATCGCAAAAAGTTCAAATTAAATTTAGACCTATAACTTCTAGCAGATTAAATAGGTATAATATTTTGCTACAGAACATGTTAAGCGTTATGAGCCTTGATGATATTAATATAAATCAATTGTATGATCGTTTCTTTTCAATAGTTCACACGGAATTCAATAAAACTTTTGAAAAGAAGACAAAAAGTATTTGCCCTAAATTCATATTTAGTGATTGGGCAACTAGGGGTATCAGAAAAAGTAGGGAAAGACTATTTGAGCTTTATGACCTTAAGCCTTTTATAAACACTGAAACTATTAACAAGTATGTTGCTAAGTATTCAAACATTTTTAGAAATACATGTAAGGTTGCTAAAGCACTGCACATTAGCAACAAGATCAAAACAGCAGAAAATAAAATAAAGACAGTTTGGAAAGTTATAAGTAACCTCTCCGACGCGATTTGTCACACTCGTGACATCCTGCACTTCGCTTGAGCGCTATCTGTCACACTTGTTGCACGCGCACCCGCCTCCAAAAAACTGCATTAAAAACCGTCTAGAACTGTCTACTCCACAATTTATTCCTCTGTGTTCAATTCGTTACTAAATTCCTCAATAATAAAATCGAACATCGCAACACTATTCCATTGACAACTTGCCGGAAAAAAAAAGAAACTTTCATTTAAGCTACACTGAGTTGGCGCGAAAGCACGGCGCGACACGTCCCCGCAATTTCAAAATAACCAGAAAAAACCGACCGCGGGCGGCCTCTCAGGCGATAATTAGTACTCTAGGGTTAACTAAGGGACTGACGGTGAACACTCGAATTTACCTGCGCAGCAAATGTGATAACTCTGGTATTTTTAATGGTAGCTGATACTATTATACATATATCAAAATTATCCTTGTGAACCGTGCTTCATTATTTTGTCAACGTAAATTCGTTTTGGAATCTCGAAGTTGCAATATTTCGCCCGTGAAAAAGTAGTTATTTCCGTTGTGAACGATGGCGGCGTAACTATTTTTTAGATATACATTATGATTTGGAGTATATAATTAAAGTATTACATTTTGATTTCTAAATAAGTAGATTCCTTATCTAATCAGCTTGACAACAGTATTTTTGAAATTGCTCTAGGACTTGTAGTTTTTAAGCTACATGTGTTTTTATCGGAACGGGCAGAAAATGTTTTGAAAACTTGCAACAATTATTGCATGTGCGCGGTTGAGGGATTTGTAATCCGCGCATCGCGCGTCGGAGAGGACGAGACTACCAGGAAGAAAATACGTAACACTAGCTACACATTAGATACAGTATGTGGTCCTAAAAGCTCTAATCAGGAAGTAGCTCAAGAATTTGTAAATTTCTTTACCGATATACCACAAAAAACAACGGAGGCTCTTATTTCCTCACCTGAACTCTCAATTGGTTTATTAAAGGCGAATGTGTCTGGCTGCCTGGTTGAATTTAAATTTAAACACATTAACCCTATGATTGTTATTAAAACTTTTCGGCAAATAAAAATCAAACTGTTCACGCATGATGTTGACGACGTGCATATTTGCTATTACTATAGCCGCAGGCGTTTCGTTTTTTTGGGCCACCTACCTACACGTCATGACTCAAAATTACCAAATCATCCTCGGACAGCCAATGAGAAGACCTCAAAGGATGCCATCGAGGAAGCACCAATAGGAGCAATTTATGAAGATTTCGTCGAACGTGAACCACTCGGGTTTTCTAGAATAACTAACCACATTGGAACCTCAACCTTGCTCTGTATAACTGCATTCTCAAACCATTAAATTTTGAACCGTTTTTCATATTGTACAGTACTAACTCTCATTGAAATATACCATTTATATGTTGGAGAAACCAAGGAGTATCATTTCATCTAATCCACAACCACAAATTGAAGAGGAATGCGCCTAACGCATGAACATAATTTGATCCTTCGAGCCACATACAAACCAACCAGCCCAGGAAGGTGGAGAATCAGACGTGGACACGAACGAGAGACGCGCATCTCGGTAAGACGTGCCAGCCAAGACTCCCAATCAACGTCCTCTTTCCTTGTGCTAATAGTGTTCTCCTCTCAAATTCCAGTGCATCATACTTACTCGCGAGATCGGGCAGGAGCCGCAGTGGCCACAGCCTCTACGCTCCAGACAGTGAAATCGTGTCCGCAAAACGTGAGTACTCCAGGTTTCTATATCCACCAGAATGGCGGAGTCAGGTTCTACTCATCTAACGGCTGCTCCTAGATCGCCACTTAAATCTCCGTTAATTGCACAAATTAACGCCCTCACACGCAAAAGGGGAGTAATTAAGGGTCGATTGTCCAATTTGCAAAAATATGTTGAGTCATTCCAAGAGCCGTTAGATGCTAACAAAATTATTGAATTCAAATTACGCATAGATAGTGCTACCTCCCTGATATCTGAATTTAACGACCTTCAGTCGCAAATTGAAGAATTGTGTGATAATTTAGATGAACATCTGGAATATAGGGAACAGTTCGAACAAAAGTACTTTAGTGTCATCGCGCGAGCTAAGTCTTTGTTGTCTGAGGATAGCAAAACACCTAAAAGTTCCAATAACTCTGATCCACTACAACTAGTAAAGTTACCTACAATTCAATTACCAACCTTTGACGGTTCTTATGAGAATTGGTTGGAGTTTAGAGACACCTTTTTATCCTTAGTGCATAACTCCACACAAATTAGTCCTATTCAGAAGTTCCACTATTTAAAATCAGCTTTGAAGGGTAGCGCTGAATTAATAATCGACTCACTGGAATTATCAGCCAATAATTACAGTATTGCATGGGAGTTACTCACTAATAGGTTCAATAACAGCCGTCTATTAACACACAATCATGTAAAGGCTCTTTTCTCCACACAAGCTTTAACTAAAGAGTCACCCGTGTTATTGCGAAAGCTCGTCGATACAATGTTAAAACATCTACGCGCACTAAAAACACTCGGTGAGCCGACCGATTGCTGGGATACACTCATAATTTACATGATTACGTGGAAGGCGGACCCTGTTACCGAGCGAGAATGGGAAGAGTATGTACTCGCACAAACGGTAAAATGTCCTGCCGATACGAAGCTTAAGTTGAAGGTAGAGGATTTAATTCGTTTTATCGGACGGAGAGCGGACATGTTAGATAAATTATTAGGGACGCATAGTAAAGGCACACACGATAAGAAACACACTAATGCGATCGCTTCTAAAGTACACTGTAACGCTTCTTCATCCGACACTACGAAACCACTGTCACACAAAACACAGTACAAACCTTGCCCTATGTGTAAGGAAAAACATCCGTTATTTTCATGCCAGAAATTCCTTGATCTGTCCATAGCAGACAAACATAATTTAGTCACGCAAAATAAATTATGTACAAACTGTTTGCGCTCAGGACACAAAGCGAACGACTGTCCGCTAGGACCGTGTAGGAAATGTTGTAAGAAACATAACACACTACTACATCGTAACGAGTCAGAGGATAACACGCAAAATCAACCTCTCTCATTAGTGACAGTAGGACAAGTTTCGCAACCCGCATTAGAATCACACACACATAATGCGAATTGCGACGGCAACCCCACCACGCAAGGGCCAGTTGCTGCCAAACCAGTTCTGTTGTCCACCGTGTTAGTCGAGATAGCCGATATTCGTAATAATTATCACACGGCGCGCGCGCTTCTTGATAGCGGTAGTACACGATGTTTTATCACAGATGCGTTATGTAATAAATTACAGTCACAAAAAATACAGTCCACTTACAATATAACAGGTGTAGGTAACTCAGTTTCCCAGTGCACACAGACCTGTAATGTTACAATTAGGTCCCTGGTGGGTTGCTACACTACACACATACATTGTTTAATTTTACCCACAATAACTGCACAATTACCAGCTGTGTCTTTATCTAAAGATGGTTTTAACATTCCTGTGAACATTCAGTTAGCCGATCCCTATTTCTTCGAGTCTCAACCCATAGATATGCTCATTGGTGCTGACCAGTTCTGGGACCTCCTCGAAAACGGAAGATTCCGGTTGAAAAGTGGTCCATACTTACAAAACACAAAATTAGGGTGGATCATTTCAGGGCCTTTGAATAATTTTGCACATAATCATCACGTTTCATGTAATGTCACATCATCATTGGATGAACAATTAAGAAAATTTTGGGAGCTCGAGGAGATAGGCAGATCGACTGATGTCCGCAGTAATGAGGAGCAGGTTTGTGAGAATCATTTTATAAAGACCACCACACGTGACTCTGATGGCAGGTTTTGTGTTTCCATGCCTTTGAAAGAGTCCCCTGACGCATTGGGTGACTCATTTCTTCAGGCCGAACGTCGTTTCTACGCACTAGAGAAACGTCTGCAACGCACACCGGCCTATAAAGAGTTATATATGGAATTCATCCATGAATACATAGCAATGGGTCATATGTCACGTATCCATACATACAACACACCACACTACGTTCTACCACACCACGGTGTATTCCGCGAGCACAGTACTACCACGAAACTACGAGTTGTATTCGATGCAAGTGCCAAAACCACGACTGGAAAATCACTCAACGATATACAACGCGTAGGCCCAGCAATACAGGGTGACTTGTTTGCTATTTTGCTCCGGTTTAGGCAACACAGATGGGTAGGATGTGCAGACGTCGAAAAAATGTTTCGACAAATTCTAAAGGATCCGAGTCAGCGGAATTTACTTTTAATCCTATGGCGTGACAATCCCACAGACCCATTAGAAATTTACAGGCTCAATACTGTCACCTACGGAACCGCGTCCGCACCGTTTACTAGCGTACGTTGTTTAAAACAGCTGGCATTGGAATGTTTTGATCCATTGATCCGTACAGTCATTCAGGATGATTTTTTTGTCGACGACCTAGTGACCGGTGCTGACAGTATTGAGTCGGTAAAACATATAGCTAAGGAAACAACAAAAGTCTTACAGGGTGGTTGTTTCCCACTTCGAAAATGGATCTTCAATTTTGATCATGATCCACAAGAGTTTCCGTCTCATTCAAAGGAACTTTCACTCGGGGAAAACGCACATCACAAAACCCTAGGATTAGGCTGGTATAATCAGTCTGACACTTTGCATTTCCACACCGAATACACAAATGACAGTCGGCAATTAACGAAACGCATCATATTGTCGGAAGTATCTAAAATTTTCGATCCATTAGGATTACTTAGCCCTTATGTAATGACTGCAAAGGTTCTACTTCAAAGGCTATGGCTATTGAAATTAGATTGGGACGATATGTTACCTAGTGACGTCACACGCAGTTGGGCACAGTTCGTAAACGGTATAGCATTGCTAAGTACATTACGAATACCGCGGCATGCTATAGGTATCGATGCTACTCGCGTAGAACTACATTTATTTACCGATGCTTCACAAACAGCTTACGGCGCGTGTGCTTACATTCGTTCCATAACAGACAATGGCATAGTTACAACGAAGTTACTGTGCGCTAAAGGAAAAGTTGCACCCTTGAAACCCGTCAGTATACCACGGTTGGAATTGTGCGGCGCCCTTTTAGGAGCCCAGTTACATGACAAAATCACAAAGTCCCTTCGTTGTACCTTTGACAGTGTCACATTTTGGACAGATTCCACTATTGTAATCGGTTGGTTACGCATGAATCCTAACTCTTTAAAACCTTTTGTACAAAATAGGGTCGCGGAGATACACGAATTAACAAAGGATATGCCCTGGAACCACGTTTCTGGTAAGCAAAATCCAGCAGATCTAGTATCACGCGGTGTGACTTTGGACGTACTTAGTTCATGCACGCTGTGGTGGGAAGGACCATATTTTCTTTCAGATCCGTCATTTAATATAGCCGATCAAAATAGCTCTGACCACATAGACTACACAACACTTGATTTACCTGAGATTAGGTCTCAAACACACACTCATAAAATCTCGGATACGGATAGTTGGTTCCCGTTTCATCGTTTCACTCGATTCAGTCACATGAGACGTGTTTGTGCCTATTTGTTACGTTTTGTATATAATGTGCGAAACAAAGCTGCAAGGCGTACTGGCTCATTAAACGTCACCGAGTTAAACGAAGCACTAACTATTCTAACAAAGGCGTCACAGTCACAATCATTCCCCGACATTTTAGATAGTTTAACAAAACACAAACCGTTAAATCACTCACACAATTTAATAAAATTAAATCCATTCATCGACAAACAAAATGTAATTAGAGTCGGGGGACGTTTGTGCAATTCACCAGAGTTTTCTTATAGCAAGAAGCATCCAATATTATTATGCAGCAAGCACACATTCACGCGGCTGTTGTTTACTGCTGAGCATGAGCGACTAATGCACGCCGCGCCGCAGGCCCTCTTGTACACACTCAGAGAGACGTGGTGGCCGGTCGGGGGGAGAAATCTCGCCAAACAAGTTGTGCATAGTTGTGTTCGATGCGCTAGGTTCCGTGCTAAGCCTATTGCACCTATTATGGGTAACTTACCTGCACAACGCTTGTCTCCAGGGTTTCCTTTTATGACCACTGGTGTGGACTATGCGGGACCGGTTCTCATATTGAACCGTAAAGGTAGGGGTGCTAGAACCGTAAAGGCATACATATGCATATTTATATGTTTCACTACGCGCGCGGTTAACTTGGAACTTGTAGGTGATTTGTCAACAGACGCTTATCTATTAGCTCTCAAGCGTTTTGTCTCGCGCAGAGGCAAACCATCACACATTTTTTCAGACAACGGAAAGAATTTCGTTGGTTTAATGAATTTATTTTCAAAATTCCTTTCCAAATGTTCACAAAATATCATAGATTACGCTACTTCACAAGCTATCAAATTTAGTTTTATTCCCCCTTACGCTCCGCACTTTGGTGGATTATGGGAAGCTGGGGTAAAATCATGTAAACATCATTTACGCCGTGTTGTAGGGAATTTGCACTTAACGTATGAGGAGTTCAACACTGTTTTGACACAAGTGGAAGCAGTCCTGAACTCCCGTCCTCTTAGTCCTATGTCCACAGATCCCCATGATTATCAACCCCTATGCCCAGCTCACTTCTTGGTTGGCCGTCCGCTGACAGCGCCGGTCTGTGAGGACCTGATCGACAAATCTCCACACCGTCTGTCACGCTACCAGCGAGTGGAGCAGATTCGTCAACATTTTTGGAGCAGGTGGTCCACAGAATATATTTCCGAGATGCAGACCAGGACAAAGTGGAAGTCAAGGCAAGCTGATCTGAAGCCAGACACACTGGTACTTATAAAGGATGATCACGCACCGCCACTGAAATGGTGTCTTGGCCGTATCATCAGCACCGTTCCAGGCAGCGACGGAGTTGCACGAGTGGCGGATATCCAGACCGAAAAGGGCATCATAAGAAGGGCATTTTCCAAGATTTGTCCACTGTGGGAGAATGAAGCTGAGTAAACGCGTTGAAAGATCATCTTTCAAGGCCGGGAGGATGTTCACGCATGATGTTGACGACGTGCATATTTGCTATTACTATAGCCGCAGGCGTTTCGTTTTTTTTGGGCCACCTACCTACACGTCATGACTCAAAATTACCAAATCATCCTCGGACAGCCAATGAGAAGACCTCAAAGGATGCCATCGAGGAAGCACCAATAGGAGCAATTTATGAAGATTTCGTCGAACGTGAACCACTCGGGTTTTCTAGAATAACTAACCACATTGGAACCTCAACCTTGCTCTGTATAACTGCATTCTCAAACCATTAAATTTTGAACCGTTTTTCATATTGTACAGTACTAACTCTCATTGAAATATACCATTTATATGTTGGAGAAACCAAGGAGTATCATTTCATCTAATCCACAACCACAAATTGAAGAGGAAGGCGCCTAACGCATGAACACAAACTAACCGAAGATCTATGGGGAATGTCTGTCAAAGTTTGTACATCCATACTTGAGACTATAGCCCCTTACTTAGCTTTAATTTTTAATTTATGTGTAGACCAAGGAGTTTTCCCTGATTTAATGAAATACAGTAAAGTCATACCTCTTTTCAAATCCGGGGATACTAATAACTATAGACCTGTATCCTATATTACCAGTTTTTAGCAAGGTTTTTGAAAAAGTAATGCTTAATCAAATGCTCTATCATTTTAACACCAACAGAATCTTACATGATCAACAGTATGGCTTCACCAAGGGACGTTGTACAACTGACGCCGGTGTAACCTTATTAAAGCACATATTTACTGCGTGGGAAGAGTCTCAAGACGCCATAGGATTTTTTTGTGACCTCTCCAAAGCGTTTGATTGCGTAAATCACGACACATTACTTTTGATGCTTGAGCATTACGGACTGGGTAAACTTGAACTTAGTTTGGTAAAATCTTATTTGAATGATAGACAACAACAATGTTCAAATAAATGGTGTTAATTCACAGGGGTTAAAAGTAAAAATGGGGGTTCCACAAGGCTCAATATTGGTTCCTTTCCTCTTTCTAGTATATATAATTGATCTACCCTATTTACTGAAAAACCAACCTCAAAATATGGTGTTATTTGCTGATGACACTTCCCTAATTTTTAAGATAAATAGGCGGGCCCAAAATCTAGATGACGTGAATAATACCCTACTTCAGGTCCAAAATTGGTTCACAGCAAACAATTTGGTATTAAATGAAAAAAAAACCAAATGCATAAGATTTGCTTTACCGAATGTTAAAAGTAGTGATTGTGATATAATATTGAATAAAGAGAAGCTTGAATTCGTAGATAAAACGGTTTTCCTGGGGATTACGCTTGATTCAAGGCTACAATGGGGTTCTCATTTGACATCTCTTGCGGGGCGGCTAAGTTCAGCAGCCTATGCCATTAGAAAAATCCGTCAGTATACTGATGTAGATACCGCTAGACTGGTTTATTTTAGTTACTTTCATAGTATAATGTCTTATGGCATTTTGCTGTGGGGACGGGCTGCAGATATTGAGTATATATATTCTGCAGAAAAGAGCCATCAGAGCCATATACAATCTTCGTAGGCGCGATTCTCTAAGGGAAATGTTTAAGGATATTGGCATCATGACGGTACATTGTCAATACATCTACGAAAACATAATGTACGTCAGAAAAAATCTGCACCTTTTTGGTAAAAGGGGTGATAGACATAATTACAGTACTAGAAATAGGGACCAACTAGTTCAGCCAGGTTTCAGACTCGCTAAAGTAGACTCATCTTTCATGGGGTACTGTTTGAGATGCTATAATAAAATTCCACAAAGTATTCTTGAACTGAATGAGACGAAATTTAAAACATGCATTAAACGCACACTATGTAAGCAAGCATATTATAAGTTGAGCGATTATATCGCTGATAAAAATGCTTGGCTCAATGCTGGTCCTGCTCCACAAGGACAGGGGCGCATAAATTGATAGCATTAAAATTGTATTTATTTATTTATTTATTTATTATTATGGCACTTCAACGACTTACTCACTAAAACATACATAAATATAAATGACAAACAATTTTAGCTGTAGTGAATTCGTCACTTATAGAAGTGCACAGCACTCACAGAATAATAAAAGGGCAAGCAAGATTAGGTATGATTAGGTATTGTTGGAGCTGCTGAAGATTGTACAACTATCTTTGCATTGTATAGATTCAATCTCTTTAGTATTATATAAATGCACCATGAAAAAAATGTACCATATTGTGTGAGTACTATGTACTAGAAAGCTATCATTCACTGGAAACCTACGTCTTTTCTTGACGAGAATGTGCCCTGGCGGTTTGGAGTATGTCATGCTCACTCAATTGTCTCGCTGATGGTGGCGCATGTGTCGGATCATTTAGTTCCCTTCAAAATGGTTGAGTTGAATGGTGCTGATCCATGCGTCATGTCCGTGAACGGGCGCTGTCAGTTGTGACTGGTCATCTCTTGGTTGCCATGGCTTATTTGAATGTATTATTTCGAATTGTATTTTTTTTTGTTTGTGCGTTTTTGCTGTGGACACTTTTACCGTGCACATCTTGCTACATTGTTCTCACATAATATACCATCTCAACGTGAATGATGTAACCAAGATTTTGTAACAATATTCTGATTTAAAAGAGTGTCCATGGAGTTTCTTGCCCGTTCTTCTCCATAGAGATCTACGCTAGGGAATGGGCAACTACAGTACTTTCACAGTTTTTATGTGTTGTGACTAGTGATGGGATTTTACCCGGTAAAAACCCAAACGTGGGTAAATTCGAGGGAAAATACCCGGGAAAATACCCGATTGGGAAAATATGCGGGTTTTTTTTAATTTAGCTTATGTAATATATAGATATACATACATTAAATAGTACATCGTTTTTAAACTTTATTACTACTAGTTAGAGCTTGTCTAAGTTGAAATGTCGTACTCCACTAACTCATTATACGTACATTAGCAAATTGAAAGTATGGATAATTAAGAAGTAGGTCACGTCATTTTTACTTAAATTAGACTCTAGGGGTCGACACGCTGGTGCTGGCACAGCGGGGGTTGCACGAGGCGGCGGCCGAAATCATGACACGCGGGGTTACGATAGTCGTTGAGAGGATCCGGCAACTGGATCTCGACTTCTCGAGGTGGCATTGCACAAGTCCAAGGCCATGTGCATTCATGGGCCTCGGAATTCAACACCTCCGGGAACCTTACTCACGGTTGGAGGGGTATCCATCGGTGTTGAGTCGACTTTGAAGTACCTAGGACTCGTCCTCGACAGCCGGTGGAACTTCGTGGAGCACTTCCGACGTTTGGCCCCCAAACTGGAACTGACTGGAGCTGCCTTCAGGCGGTTCGTTCTCGGGGGGCCGAACGCCTCCTGCCGGAGGCTCTACGCGGGAGTCGTGCGGTCTATGGCTCTTTACGGGGCCCCGGTGTGGGCGCGTTCATTGAGGCGGCGAGCCGCCCACTACCTGAACGCGCCTCAAAAGGTGGTAGCCAGCGCGGCTGGCCCAGAGGTACCGCACGATCTCCCGCGAGGCGGCGAGCCTCCTAGCCGGATTGCCGCCATGGGATCTGGAGGCGATAGTCCTCGCGCGCCTACATGAATGGCGCGCGGAGGCGCTACGCCGTGGGGAAACTCCGCTGCCGCGGCAAATTGTCGCTCAGCGGCCAGACTTCCGGCGGGATCTCATGGCGACATGGAGAGAGCGACTGTCGCAACCCCGTGCAGGGCACGCCACAATAGTGGGGATAAGTCTCCTCTTTGAGGAGTGACTTGAGAGACGCCACGGCGTCCTCAACTTCCGCCTGACGCAGGTCCTCACCGGACACGGTTGTTTCAGGGGGTTCCTACACCGAATCGGGCAGGAGGAAACGCTCGGGTGTTTCCATTGCGAGAATCGACCGGAGGACACGGTGGAGGTGTGCCCCGCGTGGGCGGACCACCGCCGTGTCCTCGAAGCGGCGATTGGTGGCGGCGACCTCTCGCGTCCGCCCCTGGTGCAAACCATGGTCCGGAGCGAGACGGAATGGGACGGCGTCACCTCCTTCTGCGAAGCAGTAATGCTAGAGAAGGAGGAGGCGGAACGTGAGAGGAAGAGAACCTCACAGCGTCCCGACCGCCGCGAGAGACGCCCCGGGCGTCGGGGGCCACGTACCACCGTAGGCGCGGGCCTGTGGACGGTGGGCTAGCTCGCCGTCCATCCGTCTCATGACGACAGGCCGTGTCGACGGCGCATTCGTGTTCCAAGCGCGCCTCAAAGAGAGTCAGCAAAAAAGAAAGGGGTCTGCAAGGACCGATGCCTGCCGTGGTTGTGGGACTGTTCGAAAGAGATACCGTGGCTCCGGAACACAAAGGGCGATGATGGAACATGGATGGGTTTTAGTCAGTAAAAGTCTGACTCTCCCTCCTGCTCCGCCTAGAGCGGGAGGAGTCATTTGATGATTTCATAACCGAAAAAAAAAAAAAGGGTGTAGGGCAGAAAAGACTACGTGGAGTCGGTTTTGGAGCGATTCGTTTCTATCACTATCTTTTGCAGCACAAAATATTGACTTTTTAAGACAATTATTTAATTTAAGGTTAAAAATTATAATTTTATAGAAATGGCAATAATGCCAAACAAAATTATTTCAAATGAAATTCTGCCATCTTCATAGTATGCCAAAGTTAAATTGTACCAAACAATCGTCGCTCTAAATAAACGATATATTAAACAAAATTATGCGTAATTTTAACATTGCCAAGGAAGGAACCATATGTTCCTACATATAACCTGTCACATAGACATAAAGATGATGACAACGACGAAGATGACGAGCCTTTATCAACTCCTAGATAGAAATCTCTTCAGCTTTATTGTATTAGTGTAGATAATGAAAATACCCGTCTATTGGGTATTTTCCCACATAAATACCCGGTTTTTACCCAAACGGGTAAAAACCTGGGTATTTTCCCGTCGGGTTTTTTCCCACCGCCCATCTCTAGTTGTGACTGGGACTGTAGCTACATTTAATTTTCATCTTTGTTTCGACAATTCAAAAGTGCCTGTAACTGGCTTACTTGAAAAAAATGCTTTGATTTTGAAGCCGCGGGCAACAGCTAGTAAGTAATAAAAAGCCTACGATTTTAAAATAATTGAACACGTTGAATTTTCAACACTTGGCTTAGCGCCCGAAGTTAAAAATTGAACAATATAGATTTAGGAATTCATCTAGTTATTAGATGTTTCAGATCGGTCTACCCTCTTTGTGACCATGTCGGTTTAAAAACCTATATTCATCTAGTTGCCATAGAGCATTATTACTTGCTAACTAGATATTGAATTAAATAAGCAATACATTGAATTGCCTTGTTAACTTCCTTTAAAAACATTCTTAAATTTATTGATATTTGACCATTAAACACAACCTTAACCACAAGTTAACATTGATTTTCCTCTGAATTCTGAAAATTCAGAGGAAAATCAATGTTAACTTCGGAAACATCAATCCCAATCATCTTACAAACAGTTGCGGGTACCTAATTGCTCATTCAAAGTGTTTGAAAGTCACTCAAATGTTCACGAACAAATGATTTTCTTATCTGCATTTATAGTAAAAAGGGTTCTTTGTAGTGTCTATTCTTTTTAGTGACTTTTGAAACTTGACAACCAGTTCAGGGATTCTATTGAGTAGAAATGTTTAAATGACGTTGATGAATACAAAGGAACAATTTTATCAGGAGGATTATTTAATTAAACACAAGGAAATAGCTACCTGCTTACCAAAAAATAGAATTATATGCTTGTTAATTGTATGTTATTGTTTTTGTGAAATATAATTATCTAGTTTTAATGTATAATTTAACTTTTAATTTTTGGCTGTGTACGACTGACATTTTTATCTTCTAACTTTAAGTATATTGACATTTTTATTTGGTTTCATGTATATTTTAATTTTTAGCTTGTAAGATAAATCTTACAAGCTAAAAATTAAAATATACATGAATTTTTAAGATTTTGCTGTGCCCTGACAGGGTCTACAACGGCTCTTATCTCTAAGCCTTTTTTGTCAACACCATGATTTACCTTGTGGAACGCAAATAAATGAATATGAATTCTTTCAAAGATGAGTTGAGTTGCTCCTGAATTAATTTTTCGTATAGAAGATTTGTTGCGAGTGCGACTGCGCTCCGAAGCGGGATCGGGGCAGCTCGGGGCACCTCGGGTCGGCTCGGGTCGTGCCCACGAGTTGTCTCACTGCAGGAGTGTAATTAGTTAATAGTTCAACGGCATACAATCCAGTAAGTAATAAGCTATGCAGTCGGCATTGTGCATTTTGTTGGTATGGTACATTGTGTTGAGCCTTTTGATTTCGTTTGTAGTGAAAAATCGAGAAATAATATATAACATCACGCCTGTAATCCCCGAAGGGTTAGGCAGAAATGGACCTAATACCCACATTTCACCAGTTATATTTGAGTCCCACGTAATAGAAGGCGGGCCTATTGCCATCAAACGGGCACAAATCCAGACTCCGTGGCTTCTACTCACTTTGTAACACTTTGACCGACCCGGGAATTGAACTCACGACTTCATGCTCAGCAGTCGCACTTGCAACTGCACTGTTATCAGAAGAAATTTCATAGAAAAAATTTAATGTGATCACAAGTCACAGTGAGGCTAGAGGTTAATGAAATGACTTAATTGCCAAGTTTGATTCTTTATTAACACGCTTTGCAAGAGTTAACAGATTTACAGTTAATCATCTTTCTGTCCTTATCCCATGTTACTTGTGGTCGTCGCAACACGTTTTTTTCTTCCATTCTCCTCTGTCAACCGTCACACAATCATTTACACCTTTCTCTTTCATTTCATTCCTCACACAATCCATCCATCGTTTCTTTGGTCTTCCTCTCCCTCTCCATTCAACTATATTTATATTCATCACTCTTTTAGTCACATGCCCATACCAAGACAGTCGATTCCCTTTCAACTTTTCTGTAACTGGCGCAACTTTGAAACTTCCTCTAATATACTCATTCCTTATTTTATCCCTTCTTGTCACACCACACTTACACCTCAACATTCTCATCTCCGCTACATGCAATCTTTTTTCATCCATCTTCTTCACAGCCCAACATTCCGATCCATACAGTACGACAGGTCTAATCACGGACTTGTATATTTTCTCCTTTAACTTGAGGGGCATCCGTGGGTAGCAAGTTGTTCCAGTTACCTGTCGCCATTTCATCCATCCTGAGTTGATCCGGTGACAGATTCACAGTTAACTCTTGCAAATAGATTACGATTTCTCTATCGTAAAGTATGTATCTTGGAATGTAAGTAATGTGCTCACTTACTTTTGTACTTTATTTGAAAAGTATGACATTATGATAACTACCATCCAAAGATAAGAACATACCCAATTACACCTTAAACAAAAACGTGAACGCAAAAATGAAATCATGCGTCAAGTAAGTAAAAGTGTTTATGACGCAAATTTTCTTTCTCATAAAAGTGGCGGAGTATACGACGAAAAAATAATAATAAATCACGAAAATAAGCCTCACGTACTTCAGAAACGGTAAATAAAACACCTGATGTAATATTTCACGCAAACAATGGTTGAAAGTGGGGCTTTCATACATATTTGACGTTGGTTTCATACGGTTCTAGACGCCAAGCAGTTTTTATACGAAATATTGAGTCTAAATAGATAATATTTTTTGTTTTTATATCTTAAATAGAAGAAACCAATTAAGTAAAGAACCTCGATAAGTGCTTTGTGTAGTCTCTTGATGCCATTCGCTCTAAGTTATATTTTTTTACACTGTAAACAAATGAAAATATGTATAATGTGTACAACTCTAAAGAAATACAAGCAGAATTTAAATTGATAAAATTATTTTAAATTATCGCTTTCACTTCACGTGTATCCGAACGCGATTTGCTGATTTCCATCCAAATGCGACATTATGAAAAGATCACTGTAATCATCATCATAAATATCAGACTAGAGTTATTGTTACAAAAAATACAGAAAATAAATGCCCTGTTTGGACTGAATTCTAGTGCCTTAAATCTAGATTTGAATTTCATTGAAAGTGACATTAATTTATCGAGCATACACTATTGCATTCGTAATGTGTCCTGAATAGTCCTGATCCTTTCAGGCTTTCAGTGACCTCTATAAATCCCGCCCTTGTCCGTCACAGTCAGTTTAATCCTGACATTTTTTCTATAGAAATTATGTTGCTAAATACAAGTCTATTGCTTTGCATTACCTGGTAAATACTATGTAGGTGATTAGAATCACCGCTAAGTAAGTCGATTCTGAGGGCTATCTTTGAAATGGCTGTCTCCACAATTGTGTACCTTAAATTGCCACATGTCAATAGGTTTATTTTCGAATCTTGGCTAGTGTTTTTTGTATAGCATCTCACTTGTGTCAATTATTTGTTCCAAATAATTATATTCGCTCTAGGAAACATAAATTGTTTAATGTTCCATTTAGTCGCACTGGAGCTCGATCCACTTCGCCTGTATGCCTGTGTATGCTTACGAACCTCAACGCTCTCGTGGAGACCAACCCTGGATTGGACTTGTTTGCTGATGAATGGAAGACGATATTGTTGGAATGTTTGTGGTTCTGCGAGAAGACCGAGTAAAAGGATTAGGTATTTAATTTAGTGTTAATGGTTTTAAATACTGTACTAAATAAATAATAAATAAAATAAATAAATTGTCAATTGAGGAGGATAATAGCTATTTAACCATGGCTATACTGGCTAAATAAATTAAAGCTAGGGCTTCATTGCCAGTTACCTTTGCAAAATTCTTTATTCCATTTGAGTTCTACAGTTTTCAAGTTACAACAATGGTAACCACATTTTCTAAAACCATTACTCAAAGTCAGAAGTTGACAAACTTAATACGCACGACAACGAATCAAGCTATGCAAAGCCAACATAATCAAATCTCTCACTGTGCGGGAACCGGCCAAATGCGAGTCGGATTCGCGCATGAAGGGTTCCGTTCCATCGTACTAAGGGAGCCCCCTTTAATATAAAAAATACACATTCTGTGAAAATTTCAACTGTCTACCTATTACGGACCATGAGATACAGCCCAGACAGACGCACAGCGGAGGCTTAGTAGAAGAACCGCGTTGGTTACACTTCGAGTACGGAACCCTTAAATATGAGGCCATGTTATACTGCAAATGTGTAGCTTGACATGTCACCTTGTGTACTAAATATAATTTATACGTCATAAAGTCTACATTTCACACATGGTGCCTATTATTTACCGCTGCTAATTAGTCCTCAGCATGCAATTATTTACTCAGAACCATACTTTATAAACTACGTTACCTTTCGATATACGAAATTAATTTTAAATTAATCGTCACTTATAACTCAGGTGGCGCCACTAACTTTGACTACGTTTTGCGAATATTTTGAAATGAAAACGGCGAGCAATGTTACGCGAGTGAGTCGTTAAATTAAATATGGCTGCCAATTTAAATTTGGAACAAACAGTGCAATGTGCTGACTAATTGTTCAAACTGTTTCCTCAGAATTGGAATTGGAACAAAATTATTGAAAATGTGAAGAGAAGTTAGTTTAAAACCGTGTAGATTTCTAATACCGGAACTGAAATCGAGAACTCAAAATGATTTTAAACAATCAAAGAGAAAGTTGCCCAGTAGGTAGCGTATAAGGAATTTCTAACACTGTTTTCTAACATGGTTTTTCGAATTGCCAGCAATTGCCTGATTTGTGATAATTTCCTTAGACTGGAAGCCGACCCCAATATTAACTTGGGAAAAGACTAGGCAGATGATGATGATGAATCATTGTTCTTATATCTACGATAACATAATATGATAACATAATTATTAGGTACGTGTTAAATGAAAATACGAAGACTCTTGATACTATTTAAACGATATCTAATATTATAAAGTGGTAAAATTTGTTTGTAAATTTGTATGTACTGCTGATCCGATACCGAAAATTCTTTCACTAACTAGAAGCTATATTATCCTTGGGTGTCATAGGCTACTTTTAAAAGTTTCCCGTGGGTTAATTTCCGCACATAACGGGAGCGAAGCTGTGGGCAAAAACTGGTAGCTACATAAAGTTATTTAATAAGCCTTGCACTGTTTTACACTTTCACGGTTTTTCGTTTTTTTTTTGTCTGCTCATAATAAATAATTTTCATCCCACCCGCATACCTCTTCACTATTCCCTCGACCATGCGTCGAAATATCGGAAACTCGTAAAAACAAAAGAAAATCACGGATATTTTCCGTAAGTATTAAGTTTAATAAGACTTGTGGTTGAAGGACACTGTAAAACCGCTGGCTTACAAAGCTCAAACTAACCCACTTGAATGCAGAATTAGGCTTAAAACTTAGGTACTTCACGATAGAAGGCTAATACCTTAACAAACAGAACATGGTTATCAATATACCTAATTACCTAAGGGCATTGCAAATACCTCGGAGGTAATAATAACAATATTCTTTATTTTTCGGACAACAGTGATCCATCGTGTTAGTAAGCAAAACAAAATAACTTATTTCTGGTGTTAGTAGATGAGATACAATAGAGAAGACAGAGTGAATCTAATTGTGAAAAGGACATCCCCAGATTAATTAATGTTCAGTGATAGTCCTTCTCACAAAACTTTTAATAATCGGAGAGTCAATACTCTCCGCTATAGATTTTAGGCTCGCCCGCAAACTTGACAACAGCGACAGTAATTATCTTTTAAAATATTAAACGTGTTAAGAGGGCAAAAACTGTATAAAACTTAAAATAATATACTTAATTACAACCGCCAAATTGTTACATATTACGATACGTCAGCTGCTTGAACTCAGTCCCCAATACAAGTCAGCAATTTTGTAACAGGTCCCCTATCTGAATTGATAAGCAATTGTGGGTTTGTCTCGTTATGCCAGAACTACGCACAATTATTTTTTGATAAAGTATTTATGGTGAAATTGATTTCAGTCACCTGATAGAGACTGCGGCATGAAACGGTTGATAAACACTCATGAAGAACTAATGCTCACTTTCATTGTTGTTTTTTTGTAAGAGGACTCTTTCTTGGTCCTTTTAGAATAATATAAAACATACTACTAAACAAGCTTACCTTATTTTACCCGGCACAACTGCTCACGTCTTTCAATTTACTCGCAAGCAACTGGAATAAAGGAAAAAACAGTATAAAGTACAATACATTATGTCTGTTGAAATAGATGTCTCCAGATACGATCAACAAAAATAATCAAGCTTTTACGAAATAAACGTGAAATGGGAATCGAATTGAGTGAAAAATGTACTCCACTCTTGCTGGAAGAAGAGGACAGAAGTTATATCTTAGAAAGTAATATCTTTAAAAGTTTTGTCTTAGAAATTTTACATGTGTTCAGCACAAACATTGAAGCTTTATCGAAAACTATAAAAAAAATAGGGATCAAATAAACATGAAATATAGTGAAAAGCTATGTAACAATTTTGGAGAACATATTTTAATTAGGAGTACATCTATATGTTCTACTAGCTTCAATTACAATCACTGCATTGTAGACACATTACAGAATGATACATAAATACATTACAGAAGTACGTATTATTTATACCCAAGTGATTTAACTTAGAATATATCATGAATATAAATGGCTTTCGGCAATAATGTAGTTTACAACTAGTAAAAGGTGTTTCAGCAACCTTAAAAATACAATATTCTTCACAAATTTCTTGCAATTTATCAAAAGTGCATAGCACTTTTTATAAATTGACTAATTAATTAACTTTACCTAAATCATCAATAAGCTTTTTATTTACCGCAAGCTGTGAAAGTAACTCAAATGGTATTGCTTAAAAACATCGACTGTAAATGCCATTAAATTAATCGCAAAAAGTTTGCAAAAGAAGCTATTTTTAGTATTTTATAAGCTACAAAATCATGGAAGTCATGTGGTACTTCCGTGATTTTGTAGCTTATAAAATACTAAAAATAGCTTCTTTTGCAAACTTTTTGCGATTAATTTAATGGCATTTCATCCTTTAAATAAAAGATACGATGTTTGTTTTATGGCAGAATAAATTTAAAATAAATATTTCTCGTTTTACTTGCAGACCGGCGACGCGAAGCTTTATACCTGAGTCAAAATACAATACGTCATGTTCGTGACAGCATAAAATTTCAATCAATATAGTAGAAGAAAATCACTTTCAAAAGTGTACACGTTTATAGTCTACGTGTACACCAATCCCTATTAATGCTCGTGACAGGGTAAATACTGAAACCTATAGTCAGAGTTGATTGCAAACGAAGCTTCAGTTTCCTTCTTTTCTTTTTAAAACCTGGTATAGACATTTTGAAGAGCGATTCGTTAGGAAAAATTAAATACATTAGACTGAGCTTGAAAGCGATATTTTTATTGCAAGCACGATAAAAATCCATCGTTCCAATAATTCATGATTGTATCCATTTCCCCGGTAGCTGCTACTGCAAAATCACAGTCTCAGTCCCACAACTGGGACACAGGTCTCCTCTCTGTTAGAGAAAGTGGGCTGTCACCTCCACGTGCGTTCAGTGTGGTCTAATAGATGCCACATATCATTATTATTGCACAATGTCAGTTTCCTCAGGATATTTTTCTCCATACTTCCAATAATTTACAATCGTATCTTAATCCGTCAGACGCTACAGCGCTGAGTTAAAATTAGAAAAGCGGTCGCAGCGCTGTTTCTATGCAATATAAAGTTACTCGAGTAATGAATCTCTTTCCGGGAAACATTCCGGGTTCCACTCCAGCTTTTCATTAGACGCATGATGCGCTGCTTTGTATGTGGTTCAAGTCAGTGGAGCAGAGCGATAATAGTTTTCTAAGGTAAACTATAGGTTTTTTTCTAAAGTTAAGTATCCACTTTTATGATATTTAGCCAGAAAGAATTTCTACAGGTTTTCGTCAGAACAAAAAGATCACAACCATGTGATAGACAAAAACAGCGGCGAACCAGAGCGGCTGTCAAAATCAAAATGACAGATGTCACATAACAAGTGATAACGTGGTGAGTTGTTACTTTTAAAAATTAATGAAAAATAAATACAATAGGGAAAGCCTGTCAAAGGTCAATGAGGGATTTTCTTTTTAGCTCTTCCCTAGTCGCTGGATAGATGGCGCTAGGAGTAAGTATGATAATGCAAGGAACGGAACCTAAAAAAACAAATTTTAACAAAGCGCGAAAAATGTTGGTTATATTAGCAAATGAAAGTGTCGGTCAAAGAGAGTATGTGACGTGACACAATGTTTTTTTTTTCAAGCGTTTTGGCTTTGGCATAGTTAGTTCAACGCCATCTATAGAGTTCTTAGAAACTAAGTTTTTTTTTTAAACCTCAAAAGGAAAACCTCTCATTAAGATGGCGTGACCAAAACTAAGTCTCAATATGACCAAAAAGATCTATTTTGAATTATAACGAGACCTAGAACTAGAGCATCTATGCCAACGCCTTTCCTTGCACAGTTCATTCTAACAGCACTGTGTTTGTATACCTGACTGAGCTTATTGCATCTACTTTCACGAGACGGCAATTTTTCTTTTTGCTCACACAGAAAATATGCACGGAGCACTAACAGCACAAATGATGCATGATGCAGCGAACATGATGGAGCCCTCCTACTACCTACCTATTTGATAAGTGAAAGTTGTTAGTTACAAGTACTTTCACAGTAATTATTATTAATTCCTGCAGAGATGATAAATCTTGTACATAATATAATGAGTTATAACTACAGCTGTTAATTTAGACGCATCTTGACTTGACTGAGCTTATTGCATCTACTTTGACGAGACGACAATTTTTCTTTTTGCTCACACAGAAAATATGCACGGAGCACTAACAGCACAAATGATGCATGATGCGGCGAACATGATGGAGCCCTCTTACTACCTAGCTATTTGATTAGTGAAAGTTGTTAGTTACAAGTACTTTCACAGTAATTATTGTTCATTCCTACAGAGATGATAAATCTTGTACATAATTTAATGAGTTATAACTACAGCTGTTCATTTAGACCCATCTTGACCTGATTGAGCTTATTGCATCTCCTTTGACGAGACGACAATTTTTATTTTTGCTCACACAGAAAATATGCACGGAGCACTAACAGCACAAATGATGCATGATGCGGCGAACATGATGGAGCCCTCCTACTACCTAGCTATTTGATTAGTGAAAGTTGTTAGTTACAAGTACTTTCACAGTAATTATTGTTCATTTCTACAGAGATGATAAATCTTGTACATAATAATTATAATGGGTTATAACTACAGCTGCTCATTTAGACGCATCTTGCGCTGTTTTGTGTGTGGTACAAGTGAGAAGAGGGGAGAAGAGCATCTTTTATTTTGTATTGTCATTTATTATAATGTTCCGTTTGACATTTCGTGATATTGATCAGTATTTATAAGCTAATTTTCTTAGATTTAGTTATACGTAATTCCATTCCAATTTCCATTTTGAAATAAACTATTAATTATTATTTAAAAATGGGATTGCAAAGTTTACAAATGTTGGATTTATAAAAAAAATATGGTTCAACAGTACAATAAAGACGGGTAAAGTACTGTTCTCCTAGATAGGCTAAAATTTAGCCTGTGTTAACGAGAGACCGTGCCGATTCCCTTAATTGGCGGATTATTATATAAAAATTGTGTGTTTAAATTTAAAGTTTGAAACAACATAATATGGACGGGATCAGTTATATAATTAAGAGACATCCAAATGAGAGCATATATCTTTTCCCGTGGTCTGTGTCTTTTAAAATCGGATTCATGGTTTTGGTATCAATATTTTTAGGTTATGTTGTGTAAGCAATTTGTTTTTACTTGCGGTTTAGCTGGAATTGTGCTAGGAAATTAACCCATGGGATCGTTTTAAAAAAGGCTATGACACTAAGGGATAATTTAACTTCCCATTAGTGAAAGAAATGGCGGTATCGGATCAGTAGTTCCGAAGACTAACCCCTACATCCAAACTTACAAACAGACAAACTACCTCTTCACAATGTTTTAGGTATAGATGAAGATAAACCAAACACGCAGAGTCCTAAATATTTGCAATCTTAATACAATAATAATAGCAACATAAAATAACATCTTGCGGACCTCTTTATTTAGAGTCGGTAAAAAGAAATAACAAAGGCCCTTAAAAACTCACTTGACGTAAAAGTCAAGGACCTACCTTAGTAAAATGTGAGTCGACATTTCTATCGAGAGACTGGTTTACTGGATTACTTTTTTTTTCTTTTTTCTTCTCTTAGTAAGTGGAAAAAATGCGCTGTATGTTCATACAAAAGTTCAGTTACAGTAATGAATTGTACATCATTTGGTGTTATTCTCAGAAAAGCTGTTGTAGTCGTTAGAGCACTCTTTTCTGTCCTTTTGTAGTCTAGACAAAGAATACAAATACCGAGGGATACAGAGATGGACAAAGTAAGTAGGTAGTAATATCTACTTATTTATATACGCTAGGATTGTAATGGTTGTTTTCTTGCAACGAAATAGTTTTGTCTTAGTAGTACAATCGATTAAAAAAAAAATTGAATCGAATGGCAAATTTAAAATTGTGAAAAACGAAACTCAAAAGCAACTTCGAATCAATAGTAGTTACCTCGCTTTGTCTGTATTGAGCAGCGGCGCGTACGCTTCGAGTAATCATTTCTACGTTACGTCTAGTGAGTTACTATTGTTTCTCACATTTTCGAGATGTTTCTTTCTAATATTCAAAACAAAATTCATTTTTAAATTTCACCGTGTACAAAGTCAGCGGTGCCACAGCAGCGGCCGACGAGCGCTTCATCCAAGTTGGTCGCAGTAATGTAGTAACTGTAAGTAGTGTAATTGTTTGGGTAAGTATATTCTGATACGATAAACCAGTAATCTAGAACAAACTAGCTTGGCCTGAAATCGGGTTTTGCCGGTAACATTATACTCTAATAATAACAAGAACTCTATAATATTTCTGAAAAAAAATATACCACATAATATAACCTCGATTCTGGAGAGCTTCCGGATGTGCCAAGAGCACCATAAAAGGGGCTCTAGTGTTTCCGGATCTCATGGAACTATGCTCAATGAGGTTACGAGGAAAATTATTAGCAAAAGGGTTGAACGGTTTTATCTTTTCCCGAGTTCCCTTTATTGAGAGCCATGCCAATATTGAGGAAGTTATTAAAAACAAATGCAGTGTGGCGTATCTTTCCGTATACATATTGAGATCGGCTTCGATAAAGAAGCAATATGTCTTTTGTGAATACAGACTCAATAAAGTAAGGCAGTCAAGATACATACATTTTTAAAAACATTCAGTTATTTTTTATATATTATTTTGTACTCTACCACAATGTTCTCCCATTTGACCCAAAGGTTGACTGGTTGAGAAAGCCTTGATTAAAAATCCTAATCCTAACCTTAAAAATCCAAATTTTTAAAATAGATAATATTTAAAATAATAACGTGCCAACAAACAAAACGAAATTCAGTAGAAAAAAAATATAACTGTACGTGTAGGTCAAATAAAATTAAACCAAAACATTCAAACGCAAAATAAATAGACAACACAGACTCGAATTTCACGAAACACACTTGAGTCGAGAGTAATTAGTATTTTCCACATGACTTCGATTTCACATCTGTCAGAATTGGGGTAGGTCACATTCACAGTTAAAAAGGTCGATCAAGGTATACGACACCGAGTTTGTCAACCGTCTAGCTTCGTTAGAAACACTGAATTTACAAAGTTTTTCGATCTAAAATATAAATTGTGGCTCACTTTAAAATGCTGTTAGTGTTACTCACGTATCATTTAAATATTGATGAACTAGATCAAAAACAAAACATAAATAAATTATTTTGAATTAAAATAAAGAAAACTTTTAACATAGAACACGTAGGTTTTTGGCGGCTATAATTTGTGAAAATGCAACGGCTTGTACTTGACTGAAAGGTCAATAAAAAAACACTGGTGAAACTTGGGAAGGTCTATGATATGATGGGCTATCTTACTCTCGCTCTCTCACACATACACACACACAACACCACACCACATAATTATGACACCTTCCACTTCACACTCACACTTCACACACAAACACACACACGCATTTTTAGTTTTTATTTTATTATATTAGTACTTTTTCTTGTAATTCTGTTTTACAATAGTCCTACAATGACATGTCTCTAAAATTGTCTAAATGCCAATCTCGGCGAGGGGGGCCAGGAGTTCATAGCACAGGGTATCCTAGTTTGATCTCCTGACTCCCACAAACCTTTGTACCTCCAATATTTAATTGTAACACCTCTATATTGTAACTTTACTTTGTGGGAGAAAATAAAATTTATTATTATTATTATTATTATTATTATTTGGAGGCTCTGAAGATACAGGTGATGCCTAGTTTCGGAGTCAGGGATATTTATACTTTATTTGCCTAATATAAGCCCTAGCTACAGTACCCAATGAAATTGTAATCTAATGTCCAATCTCCTATTTTAAGTCACTATGATGTACACCTTAGAATAAAACCAATTGTAAGAAGAGTTGCGAATAAAACATTTATTATTATTTCCTATTTATCTAACATCATAATATAATAATTTACATTTTTTTATATTTCTTATAAAAAAGAAAACATAATAACATTTAAAAAAATATTAGTCCGCCGGTGTTGGGAGCAGGGTCCAAGCCACCGGTGGTTAGGGTTGCAGAGACAGGAACCTCCTCACAATTCGAGGAGTACTGCTTTCTGAATCAGGTCCTTGATCCAACCGCCTAAAGAGAGCTTCGATAGATGGTCATCGAAGCTCTTGACTATAAGGCCATTGCGGCCGTCACGACAATCGGCACAATGATAACCGATTATTATTCAAAATCAAAATCAAAGCATTTATTTCAAGTAAGCCAGTTACAGGCACTTTTGAATTGTCGAAACAAAGATGAAAATTAAATGTAGCTACAGTCCCAGTCACAAGACATAAAAACTGTGAAAGTACTGTAGTTGCCCATTCCCTAGCGTAGATCTCTATGGAGAAGAACGGGCAAGAAACTCAATGGACACTCTTTTAAATCAGAATATGGTTACAAAATCTTGGTTACATCATTCACGTTGAGATGGTATATTATGTGAGAACAATGTAGCAAGATGTGCACGGTAAAAGTGTCCACAGCAAAAACGAACAAACAAAAAAAAATACAATTCAAAATAATTCATTCAAATAAGCCATGGCAACCAAGAGATGACCAGTCACAACTGACAGCGCCCGTTCACGGACATGACGCATGGATCAGCACCATTCAACTCAACCATTTTGAAGGGAACAAAATGATCCGACACATGCGCCACCATCAGCGAGACAATTGAGTGAGCATGACATACTCCAAACCGCCAGGGCACATTCAAGTCAAGAAAAGACGTAGGTTTCCAGTGAATGATAGCTTTCTAGTACATAGTACTCACACAATATGGGCTATGCATTTATATAATAATATATAAAGAGAATATATATAATAATAATATAAAGAGATTGATTCTATACAATGCAAAGATAGTTGTACAATCTTCAGCAGCCCCAACAATACAATTTAATGCTATCAATTTATGCGCCCCTGTCCATGCGGAGCAGGACCAGCATTGAGCCAAGCATTTTTATCAGCGATATAATCGCTCAACTTGTAATATGCTTGCTTACATAGCCTCTCCGACGCCAAGCGCGCGGATTTGCAAATACCGTAACCGCTCACATGCAAAAATTTTTGCAAGTTTTCAAAACATTTTCTGCCCGTTCCGATAAAAACACCTGTAGCTCAAAAACTACAAGTCCTAGAGCAATTACAAAAATACTGTTGTCAAGCTGATTAGATAAGGAATCTACTTATCTAGAAATCAAAATGAAATACTTTAATTATATACTCCAAGTCATAATGTATAGCAAAAAATAGTTACAAAAACTGATATTTCGCTAGAAATATCAGTTTTCTCTTAGTTTTTTATCCATTTTAACATTAAAGAAATAAACTAGACTATATTTCCTTTCCAACAAGACCACAATCTCATTTATAGCTCAATAGCATCATATCTAAATATACTTATGAAACTAGATACTCACTGTTTGTTTACATCTGGGAACTAATTTTTGGCAGCCGGTGTTGGATGAAAAAACACACAAACCCACATGTTTTTTGGTGTAGATAGTTGAACAATCTAATCACCTCACTAATTAAGCACTGCTTTTCCCATTTCACACACGTTTTAGTCACTAAATCACGTATTTCTTCACACAACACAATCACTATAGGTACATATAATAACTACTTTTTCACGGGCGAAATATTGCAACTTCGAGATTCCAAAACGAATTTACGTTGACAAAATAATGAAGCACGGTTCTCAAGGATAATTTTGATATATAATAGTATCAGCTACCATTAAAAATACCAGAGTTATCAACGACATTTGCTGCGAAGGGAAATTCGAGTGTTCACCGTCTGTCAAATGAAAGTTTTTTTTTTTTTCGGCAAATTGTCTATGGAGTAGTGTTGCGATGTTCGATTTTATTATTGAGGAATTTAGTAACGAATTGAACACAGAGGTATAAGCTCTAGAGGAGACAGTTTTAGACGGTTTTTAATGCAGTTTTTTGGGAGGCGGGTGCGCGTAGTAATATCGTGACAGATAGCGTTTATGTATAGGACAGCGATATACAATGTGTGACAGATAGCGCGGAAGTGGATAGTGTGCGTTTAATGCATGTTTTAAATTTTGTCTCATTCAGTTCAAGAATACTTTGTGGAATTTTATTATAGCATCTCAAACAGTACCCCATGAAAGATGAGTCTACTTTAGCGAGTCTGAAACCTGGCTGAACTAGTTGGTCCCTATTTCTAGTACTGTAATTATGTCTGTCACCCCTTTTACCAAAAAGGTGCAGATTTTTTCTGACGTACATTATGTTTTCGTAGATGTATTGACAATGTACCGTCATGATGCCAATATCCTTAAACAGTTCCCTTAGAGAATCGCGCCTACGATGATTATATACGGCTCTGATGGCTCTTTTCTGCAGAATAAATATAGACTCAATATCTGCAGCCCGTTCCCACAGCAAAATGCCATAAGACATTATACTATGAAAGTAACTAAAATAAACCAGTCTAGCGGTATCTACATCAGTATACTGACGGATTTTTCTAATGGCATAGGCTGCTGAACTTAGCCGCCCCGCAAGAGATGTCAAATGAGAACCCCATTGTAGCCTTGAATCAAGCGTAATCCCCAGGAAAACCGTTTTATCTACGAATTCAAGTTTCTCTTTATTTAATATTATATCACAATCACTACTTTTAACATTCGGTAAAGCAAATCTTATGCATTTGGTTTTTTTTTCATTTAATACCAAATTGTTTGCTGTGAACCAATTTTGGACCTGAAGTAGGGCATTATTCACGTCATCTAGATTTTTGGCCCGCCTATTTATCTTAAAAATTAGGGAAGTTTCATCAGCAAATAACACCATATTTTGAGGTTGGTTTTTCAGTAAATAGGGTAGATCATTTATATATACTAGAAAGTGGAAAGGACCCAATATTGAGCCTTGTGGAACCCCCATTTTTACTTTTAACCCCTGTGAATTTACACTATTTATTTGAACATGTTGTTGTCTATCATTCAAATAAGATTTTACCCAACTAAGTGCAAGTTTACCCAGTCCGTAATGCTCAAGTTTCAAAAGTAATGTGTCGTGATTTACGCAATCAAACGCTTTGGAGAGGTCACAAAAAATTCCTATGGCGTCTTGAGACTCTTCCCACGCAGTAAATATGTGCTTTAATAAGGTTACACCGGCGTCAGTTGTACAACGTCCCTTGGTGAAGCCATACTGTTGATCATGTAAGATTCTGTTGGTGTTAAAATGATAGAGCATTTGATTAAGCATTACCTTTTCAAAAACCTTGCTAAAAACTGGTAACACGGATACAGGTCTATAATTATTAGTATCTTTACTGTCCCCGGATTTGAAAAGAGGTATGACTTTACTGTATTTCATTAAATCAGGGATTTATTATTATAGTGGTGGTACTTCCATACAAGCCTACCTCTGGCTTGCCCTCGTAACCAGCTACTCTTTATGATCTTAGAGTTTCCGAACGCAGTCTGCTTACCTATTGGGCTAACCATATTGTTAGCTCCTATAGGCACGCCACTGATAGCATTATACGTATTTTAGATGAGATTTTATTATAACTTTGTTCTGTGTTAATTTTGATGGAGTAGCTAGTAACTTTTATAACTTATTCACTTATACATAGTTTTCTGAGTGAGTAGTGGATGAGCCTTGCAAAGTTTATGATGGATTATTTAGACAGTAGCTTAGTATTTTGTGGTAAACTCAACTAACTTTGTTTCTAATTTTATTCCATTCAAAATTATATCCAAAGGAGTTTAAATTATCGTCAATTAAGATTCTAAACATGTCGCAGACAAAACTTAAATCCGAGACCAATTTAGATCACAAAAAGAACAAATTAGTAAACTTAATAAAGTTTAACTAACTAGTCTCTTTCAGCCACATTATTCAATTTTCTTTACTTATGAATTGGAAGGTAGCTTTTCGCTCGCGTCCGAAAGCAACGAAGTACTATCACGAACGAATACAGGATCATTTACAGGGACAGAATTTCTCAATGGTTGAGATACACTGACAGAGTTTCTCAACGGTCGACAATTTATCTATGCGAGTCTAGCCACGACAATATCATGCATGATAGAATCACAAGCGTTAAATTAACAAACCAGTCGCAACAAAGCGGCAACCATGGTAACGAACCTATGACCCAACTATGTTACATCGTTAGTTTTTCAATGCTGCTACTCCTTCTTTAGTGAAATAAGTCATCATCTGCCTAGCTTTTTCCCAACTATGTTGGAGTCGGCTTCCAGTCTAACCGGATCCAGCTGAATAGGGTAATACGATACCCCTTGGTAAGACTGGTTGTCAGACTTTCGGGCCATTGACTACTTGTTACGTCTGTCAAAAATCTAGAAATGACAGCCGGGACCAACGGCTTAACGTGCTTTACGAAGCACGGAGGAAACTCGGTATGTAATGGGTGGTCACCAATCCACAGACCAACCTAGGCTATCGCGGCTTAACCTGAAGATTGATCCGAGTGACTGTTATTATCTAGCCATGAGCACCTTAGTGAATAAGTGCATAACAATATTGTTATTTAGTGAATAAGTACATAACATAATTGGCATATCTTGTGGTTCACGTTTATAAAGATTGACGTACACAGTGATCGCGTCATGACATCGTCAAGTGATGGTCATGGGATTCAGAAACGTCAAGAAAAACCTATTCAATTATTTGATACGCATGGTTTGTCATAACACTCCTAACCATAATAGACTACGCACAGCTAAGGAGTTGAACTGCGTAGGTATTCCTAAGTTCATATATGTCCCCAATCTATTAAAGTTGCGAGTTAATATGCTTCTTTTGGGTTAGCTCGTTCCATCGTCGATCTCATCTGTCCTTAGACCTCAGGACATGATTGAGCTCAAGAGTAGGCCCATTTAATATAAATAAAAGACAGCGAAATATGATTTTGTTGAAGCATTAACTTTTAAATATGATTCTCGCTTTTGTAACACTAAAAAAGTAATGTTTACACGGGTCAACTATTTTAACATCTTTCGAAATAAACGCCCATTCTGGGCGAGAATCCCTCCTCGTGTAAATGAGTAATAACTCCCTGAGTTCCTTTAATAGAATGATAATTTGCCCTTCCGAACACAAACTTGGATGTAACATGGATCTCTGGAACATCCCCTCTGGGATTCAAGTTGTGGCTCCATTCTACTAATTAGGCACTGAGAAATCAGGTCAGTTAGAGATTATAATTATACAATGTAATATGTACAGTCAAAGGTCAAAATTCCACTTCCACCGCAATGCACATTATCGTTTGCGCTATACGGGCGGCGGCGCCTATACACACATACGCATATTTATCCGTGTGAGTGATGTTCCAACGCTAACAAATTAACATGTCGTGTAGCATCGCTACGAGTAATAATATAGATGTGGTCAATGTTAGACAAGGATGACAATATCAGTAACTTCTTTTTATCACCGTCTGATTATTTTTTTCATAGTAATGCAAAATTTTGACAAGTTTGCGTAAGTTAACATTAGCTAGATCGGTAACGAGGCTAGTGTGATCGAGATAGATGTGAGTTCGAATCCAAGATGGACCGGTTTTTTATGTTTTATTTAAATATGTTTAATAATTTATTTTTGTAAGTTATTTTGAACAAATAGATATTATAATAAATATATTATAAAGGTAATTTATTATTACAATAATGATAATAAATGAAACAAACAAGTAATATTATTTATGTGAACTAGTAAAGTAGTTAAAATATGCAGGTAGATTTGAAACAAAGTGAACTTATCACTTTGTTTCAAATCTACCCTCATATTTTAATAACGACGCTAAGATTGAAAATTATTGTAAAACGAAAGAATCTTCGTTTAGTTGTGGAATATATTTTAACATTATAATATTTTGTTAACAACTCGGCATTTATATTTCACATGTAATACTTAAAAAATGTTTTTCATGTTTGATGTGAGACTCGAACCCGAACACTCGCCATGCGAGGCGCAGTGCTAACCAATTTGGCCACCGTATCAATTGCACAACTCATTGAAATTTGTAATAACAATCTTAAGCGGGCAACAAGTTGCTAATGTGTAAGTGTTGTCAAACGTTCTTATAGAAGAAGGTCATAAGTACCACCAATATTGCTTTGCCATTGTGTTGCGAGATTGGCAGTCGACTTCTGACTGTTATAGTACATAATTATCTGAAGGGGTTTTCGTGCATGGGTATTAAAGAGTTGATGGGCAGGCTTTATTTGATATGCTAAAAGTATAATGGCTATAAAAAGACTCTTAACGAAACTGAAAGGTAATTGTTCTCTCCGTTATTGCGAACATTTTTGTTCTAGACCATACCTTCTAGTTACGGAGATACTGGGGGTCAAAGTTCCAACATTTTCACAAGTTTTTTTTTTTTGAAATACTTTTAATGTTATTACTATAATTTAGACACCTCCACGACCCCCACACTATTCAGTCTATCCGTCAACATAATATTTTGAGTGCGTTTATCATTGAGTTTTACCATAAAACGTGATTTGTCACCCCAAAAAAAGGCATTTCCCAGCAATAATTTTTACGTAGGGTTACTTAGTTTGATGTAGAGGAGCTCGTGGCTAAATAATAACAGCCGCTCGGGTTGATCGTTAGGTTAAGTCGTGCTTGCCTAGGTTGGTCTGTGGATGGGTGACCACCCATTATATACCGAGTTTCCTCCGTGCCTCGGAAAGCACGTTAAGCCGTTGGTCCCGGCTGTCCTTTGTAGATCTTTGACAGTCGTTAGGTAGTCAGAAGCCAAAAAAGTCTGACAACCAGTCTAACCAAGGGGTATCACCTGGTACTAACTGGGTTGTGGAGGTCAGATAGGCAGTCGCTCCATGTAAAATACTGGTATTCAGCTGCATCCGGTAAAACTGGAAGCCGACCCCAACATAGTTGGGAAAAGGCTAGGCAGATGATGATGATGACTTAGTTTGATGTAGGTACAGAATGCTTAGTTAACGGCTTCGTGAAGAGTCCGATTACACCCTGTATGAGTCCACCGCGGCAATCTTAGCGAAGATTAGCCATCGGCGCGGGAGATTATAGTACACAAAGTTGTGCGCAGACACAGGTACACTATCTGTTCCTTTACTCTCATAGTCCGATGGAACAGCAATCCGACACGATTGAAGAGGGATCAGGCGCAGGATCAGCGATTTTCCGAAGTACGGGGGTTTTCAAACTCCGGGCTACTACTGAACTTCAAATAACCCAATAACACGTTTTGCCCGAACCGGGAATTGAATCCAGGACCCCACGCTCAGTAGTCGCCCTTGCGACCACGAACCAACAGGGCAGTCGTGTTGATAGCATAATGAATGGAAACGGAAAAGGAAGCCTTCGACTTACAGTGGATCAATACAGGCCAATTAGCAAATAATCTTATTTTTTTACACTGCAAACTCTAAAGTCCAATTAAATGGTTTATTCGTATTGAAATGTATAGAAATGAAAGGAATCAATTGATGACATTGAATGGTCACTCTTATATTGACCAGCATGGTGCAATTATAAGTTCTCTTCAATCAAATTAAAACGCAAAAGCGAACTGTGTAATTCATGTGGAGGAAAATACAGCTGGTTTGATAGTTTGTATAACTTATATGAATACCTTGCAATGCATTACTAAAAGTACCCATGACTTTGGATTACTAGATTTTAAATTTTAAGTTATTAATAAGGAAAATAGTTCAACCTCTATCTCTAAGGCCTGAATTCCTGCTACGCTGATGTCAAGCGCGTACGGTCGGTCGCGTATGTCGGCGAGAAATACAGTAGCAACGAACGCGCCTTTGACGTCAGCGTCGCAGTATGGTGCTTTAAAGAACACAATGTATACTCGTACACGACCGACGTACGCGACCGACGCGCGACGTCAGCGTTGGAGGAATTCAGGTATAAGGGACACGTATTATCGACATGATTCTCAACGAACATATAATTATTATAATTATTATTGCCCCAGATTATATAATAATATGTATTTGACACTCTAACCCTTTTAAATTTGCCTTTACCCCTCTTTCAGGTATAAGTTATTAACTACACTGAAAAAGAAACTAAACGCTTTATAATTTTCTATTTTCGTCCCCCGTTCAAGAGTTGGAGTGTGCGCTACTACGTTCGTATATGTAAAGCCAACGAGCGGTAAAAAGCAGTTCTATTTTTTACATCACTGTTAACGTTTTATTTTTCCTTTAGATGTGGGTTGTAATGAGATAAGCACTAAGCGAGGTCGTGGTTCTATTTATATTCTTGCAACCATAGTAATGTTGAAAGCCTTCTTTAATAGTGACGTCATTGATTAAAATGGTGTCAGCTGTCATCGTTCTCGTTTTTCTTTTCATTACTTATCGTGGTTGTTTTATTGAAAAAATATTCATAATCTAAATGTTGATACATTTATGAAGAGCCTATACTACCCCAGATTAGCAACTCTATTTGTGGTGGTTCAAACTTCGTTTATAATACTGTTAGAATAAAGTTCTAACCAGCTTACACTACAAAGCGGTTGTTACGTCAATCACTGCGGCCGAATAGTGCGAAATGAGTGGATTTTTTTCTTTATAAATTCAAATTTTCGTCTTGTAGCAAAAATAAAAAACATAAGACCTGCTTTATAGTTAGTTTAGTTAATATGCAAAGTTTCATGATCTAATTTGAAGTACTTTTTGAATACCAGCGATTTATTGTGCGATTTGGAGGTAACTTTGGGATTTTTTTCTATCGAGAAAATTTTATGAAATCGTGTTTTTGCCAAACATAAAACCTAACATTAATCCTCAACTTTACCATATATTTATTTCAAAATTAATGCTGCATTGTTTTAGGCGTAATGGAGGATTATGCTAAGCCATTTGAGGTAGTATAGGCCCTTAGGAGTGGGTAGTCAATGTAAGCAATCGAAGTGAAATACGTACGTATTTGGGAAAAGTTAAAGAAACCTATTTAGTAAGAACATGCAAAACATTATTGCACGCAAGAAAAAGAGGCGTTTCGATGCGATATGCGCAATTTTTTTTTTTCGTTTTTTCGTTCCTTTATATGTATATATCCCATAATGTTATTGATGTATTATTTTAGATCGGAGTAATTATATTATGCGTCTCGTTTAAATCGGCTTTGAAATCGAAGGTACTTACTTCGACATTTTTCAGCAAATTTTAATCTATAGCTTCGGTTTCTGACTCGATAACACTTATTATTATGATATCGCATTTCGGTCAAGTGGGAGGTAAATCAATCTCTGTTTAGGTCGCCAATAATGGAGTCCAAGATCATATTATTTTCAATCCTTTACTAAGAGAAATATGGTTTAAATTTGCAGGCTCGGCTTTGCGTCAGTAAAGCAATTACCGTAGTTGATGGTGGTGAAGTGGTGACGTGTCTGTAAGTTTGATAAAGTATACTGTGGTAGACGGTTACTGAAATTATCACATCTCTGCCTAGCCTTTTCCCAACTATGCTGGGGTTGGCTTCCAGTTTTACCGGACGCAGCTGAATACCAGTATTTTACATCGAGCGACTGCCTATCTGACCTCCACAACCCAGTTAGTACCGGGTAATACGATACCCCTTGGTAAAACTGGTTGTCAGACTTTTTGGGCCTCTGGCTACCTGTAACGACTGTCAAAGATCTGCAAATGACAGCCGAAACCAATGGCTTAACGTGCTTTCCGAGGCACGGACGAAACCCGGTACGTAATGAGTGGTCACCCATCCACAGACCAACCTAGGCAAGCACGGCTTAACCTAAAGATCGACCTGAGTGGCTGATATTATTTAGCCACGGACTCCTTAAAGCAGAGGAAGCAATCTTTAAATGAGGCAGTCTTTAATATCAATATTAAGTTTAAAAAAAAAAAATATAGGTAGTACTTCAGAACTGTTTATTGCTATAATCATCAAAAACTTATTGTACCTACTTCGCAGGCACAACGATATTTTTTAAACTTTTAATAAACCAGATTCTTTCGGGCAATAAAACAGATTCTTCATGAATCTGATTTTTGACCCCAATGTCATCGCTAATTTCTTTCACAGAACACAAACAACCACCTAATGATTGCATTTCGTTGTAAAACAAACTATGAATTCATCGATTGTTCGGAAATACTTCAATTCTAAATATACCACTGTGCCGTGTTCGTTTTGTATTTCATACGAATTTAATTTACGCGTCCTAAATATGGAACGTAATGAAACAGAAATAACTCGGTAATGCCGATGAAATTACTCGCTTTTGTGAAAGCTTGCAGTCACGAGTATGGATCATTCCCACTAGTTCTACTATACAGTTCTACGGTAGAACTAGTGGGACTTTTTGTTTCCACTAGTTCTACGATTTCAGGTGATACAAAACCGTAGAACTAGTGAGTACAAAAATTCCCATTAGTTCTACCGTAAAATTGTGTACTGAAACAGTAGAACTAATGGGACTTTTTGTTCTCACTAGTTCTACGATTTTGTACCACCTGAATTCGTAGAACTAGTGGAAAAAAGTCCCACTAGTTCTACCGTAGAACTGTGTTGTAGAACTAGTGGGAATGATCCACGAGTATAGCTATATGACGCCACGTCGCGTCGTGGCGTGTTGCAATGTCGTGTCGCGATTTTTTAAGATTAGTATATATTCGTCGTAGATTTCCACGAAACGACATCGCATCTAGACACGCCGTCACGTCGTGTCTGTCATAGGTATCAGTAACGATTTTCTCCTAAAGTATTGTGGTGTTATTCCACACAGTGTTTTAGAAACCATACGATTTTTTATTTTATCAAAATTGCAATCGATTTTTCACATGTAAACACTTAGGTATGATTTAATTTATAAATTGATTTTTATTATGGCCAGTGGCTGTACGTGAGCATACATTAATAAATGTTTTTAAAATGAAAGTGTGGGTAATTATGGTGCGATCAGGTGATTGTTTCCCACTCGTACTGTGTTATTATTGTCTTCATTCATTCTATTAATACTGAAACTTCATTAACCCAAATAAAAACGTTGTTATCAGAACCACCGTCTTGTTTCGTATTAGGTAATTAAATAATAGTTAATCCAAAACCGGTTTCTTTTTATAGTATGACAATACAGTAAATCAAAAAATTGTTCTTCGACTAATTATTAATTTATGATGCATGTTTATTGCAATCATAAATTATGTATTGTACTGGATTCTTCTAAAAAAACTTAAAAACGTTTTTTTATAAGGAAACCTAACTAAACGAATAAGAATGTAGAAAAAAGAGTATAGAAGACATCACAAAATCATAAATATCTAGTGCCACACTAAGCAACGAGTCTTGTGTCGGGGACACCAGATAGTTGATATACTACGTAGATACTTTTTGTTTGTAAATACATACTATTATCCATGACTCGGGAACAAAAATGTCCATGCTCATCATACAAACATTTGCTCCTATCGGGATTCGAACCCGGGACCCTAAGAACGCAAGGCAGCCTTACTTCCGCTGCGCTATTCGGGCCGTCAAAAAAATCCAAGTTCTAATAAAAAAATGTTCTAGAAGGAAAATATTCTATCAATGTAAGGATATGTACTCGTTCAATATTTAATGAAAACGTTGTACATTTGGTAACGTACAACATACATAAATCATGCTGTTCTTTTATTTAGTCAAATATTCTAGTTTGTTGTCATAAACGAAGTTTTCTTTATTCGAGTTCCACGTATTTTTAACCGACTTCCAAAAGGGGGAGGTTCTCGATTTTTATTAATGTATGTACACCGATTACGCTGACATTTACGATCCGATTTACGTGATTCATTTTTAGTTTGATGCGGAATAGTTGCCATTTGGTCCCATAAAAATTTAATATAGTTTGGCCCAGTAGTTTTCATTTTATGAAGATTTTTACTTCAGTCGTGTGGTATAATTTCATGTATGTTCACCAATTTCTCCTCCATTTGTAGAGCGATTCTTAAAATTCTTTTTTTATTTGAAAGAGTGTACTCCTGAAATGGTCGCAATTTGGTGAAGATCTGATGCTGATCTTCGGAGATATAGAATGGAACTCTTCAAAACTACATGGTAAATCGGTCGTGATTGCTGCATAGCTTGGATGTTTATTGTTTATACAACATCATGACGTAACATCACGCCTGTATGCTCTGAGGGGTACGCAGATGTGAACAATACACCCAAATTTCGATAGTTTAGGTATGTTAAGTTCCATTTATTAGGGATAAGCCTATTACCATGACATGTATTGTTAACAATGTTAAATAAATGCATAGCAAATATGTGAAAAATAACTTTAGCTTCAGAAGTCGGTGACAAAAAAAAAACTAAATGAATCAAACAAAGGTCACCGACTTCTGAAGCTAAAGTTATTTTTCATCATTTTTTTTTGAAGTCGTTTTTATTTTTTTGCAAAAAAAATTTCAACTATTCACAAATTGTTTCAGAAATAATGGCTTTATTTAAAAAAAATATATATATATTTTAAACTTACTTTGCTAGTGCGCACTATTTACATCTTGCAATTGAATTTCAAACCAGCTCTCAACCGATTAAGCTGAAATTTTTCACACACCTTTGAATCTGGTGACAATACAATTTTATGACAGACATTACTTCTTGATCCCTAGGAGCCTCCTGATCGCCTCCTTATGATATAATTCCTCAAAACATAGTAGCACGGACACGGAACTTTGTATACGCGTTCAATATTGACAAATCTAATTGGTAAACCAAGTCAGAAATGATCGACAGGAACATATTTAAATTGTCATATGACACTCGGGATAATATAACTTTCCATTAGTGAAACAGTTTTTGAAATCGGATTAGTATTTCTGAAGATTATCCGTACATCTAAATTTACAAACTTTACCTCTCTAAAATATGACTATTGATACCCATATTTTATTAGTTTAACTATTCACAGATTGTTTTAGAAATTATCTCTTTATTTTACTGTACATAGAGTTCATTTTCCAACACTAGAAAGAAAGCTACGAGTAATTCGCTTTCATGTTTCCTCATTCCGGATTTGCCATATCTCAGTCGAAATCATTGCGATCTATTTACAGCATTTTCTTTGAGCCATTTATAAGTCATGACGTCACTCACGGTGATGGAACAAGATAATTTAGGTACAAGTGTCTGCAAAGGCTGGAGCCATCGATACACGTCGTTTGATCAATATCGTTTGCTCGACGGCGACGTTCAGTCACGTCAAACGGTCCCTCTCTTCATTTAGACTGTCTGCTTTTTGGATTGGGTACACGGAAAAGCTTGATTCTTCCTAATGAAGTAAAGGGCGATCGAACGGTCAGGTCAGGACTGTTCGTTGTACAAGGTTAGAACGAAATGGCAAAGGCATCATTATGAAAGAATTCAACTGTCATTTAAAGTATAACTTTTTTTTTTGCTAGGTCTCTTCCGTCGTTACCTATTCGACCGAAAACACAATTTGCTGTATTTGAAAACTGTAGATATAAGAAACAATGTCTTCAAATGCAAACCTTAACCATAGATACTTAGAACCTTGTAAACCTTGAAAAATACATTTCAATGACCTAATTTAAATATTTTAACTCTGACTAACGGTTACTTGCGTGCGTGCTGGCTTTACTTGGTGTGATATTGTACAGGTACCTGTACAATATCAAATCAGAAAGACGATATTTTGCGAAGACAATCTGAAGTGGCACCGGAACGAACCCTTTTCCATCTTTATGTCCTTAGTACGTCCTCAACTGCGTGGGGTAGAGTTAATTACAGAAACGTCCAGTGTTAATGAATTCTTGGAATTTATTTTCTTCCATTTATTATTTTTTAATTTGTTGGCTGGTGAAGTAAAGCTGTGGCTGAGTGCCATCCAAGGACTGGATAGAAAAATGCTGACCTGAAAAGGATCACGAGGGAATCAGCATGTCCAAGAACCAAAAATTCGGAGACATAATATGATATCAACTAACTGGCAGAGGATTATAGCCCGAACCGTTCTCGGCTGTTTATGCTGCATGATATGCTGATAATAAAACTGAACTTTAAGACTGAAATATTACCATGAAAACGCAGCATTTAATAATAATTTAATTAAATGATTACACGTATTGTTAGGAGGTTCCTCTCTTAAGAGCCCTGACCACTGGCAGCTCGGACCCTGTTCCCCTGTTCAAATGTTTTTATTTATATTATTTTTATATGTAGGTATAGGAATATTTTAAAAGTGTAAACAATATATTATGTTAAAAATGAATAAACATAATGAAGTAATTGAAAGTTTAAGGCAACGATTTCTTGAGAAAAGTTGAAACTGAAAATTTAAACAACGTCCCAAGTTAAGTAATTCTAGGATCCGTCACTTGTTGCATTGCCCCGAAATCAGGGCAAATAATAATATCAAAGTTAGGAAGCAAATATCCTTCGTATTTGTTACAAGCTCATGGTCTTAACCCAAGGCCAAATAATTATTAATACCGTTTAAGTGTTGAGAATTTCATACATAAAATTACGTTTATGATAGAATCTTGCGCGTAGCGTGTTGTTTTGATTTCATGAAATAAAATAGCACCTTATTTCCTCCACCAAGGATTTGCTTTTAAATGTACAGTCAAAGGAAGGCTTTTCAGGAAATTCTTTATTCTTTCTTTGGTGTCTTTTCAACAAATGAAAGTTGGCCATGAACTCCAAATGATTTTCCTTGACCTATAAGAGGTGGAACAGTTTAGCAGCACTCATGGCTTTTACGAAGGTATGTCAGAGGAAATTAAAATCAATATTGAGAACATATTTGACAAGTACTAACAAACAGTAATCAGAAATCCTCTTCATTTTCATAACATTCAGTAGTTTTACATTGTTCTTAGTTGACCTAATTGCTACGTGTAGGTACTTTATAGAGTCTCGCATTATTCGAAAAAAGGTTGCTTCTTTATTAAGACGAGTGAGAGACAGTAGCAATAGCATCCTTAAGATGATTGCTTCCCGCACAGACTGTCCGATCCAATATGAGTGGATGTGTATATCTACTGGACAATTTACTGACCTGACATTTTATTTAATTTAATTGTAATGTATTGCTAATTGATTGATTGACATTGTTTGACATTGAATTTTTAATCTTTTTGATATGTATCTTCGTTTACGTTGTACTTCTAAGCCATTATTTGATTTATTTTATTAATTTATTTATTATTTTTATTTTGCTTATTTTTTTAACATTTGTCCGCTGACTATTTTATTACTACTATGCTATATGAATTTTATCTGAAATAAACGCTTTATTATTATTTCCTTTATTCATTTTGAAAACAAATTCGAAAAAACAAATATTATTATTATAGTATTTTGTAGTATATCTAGATCATGTGAATTGAGCAAGATTATGTCTGGACTTTAAAAGAGACTACGACCTCTGAGTTTGTTTCGGCTGTTTCTTCTCAGAGTAGTCAGGTACGAAACACCGGCCCCATCTAGTTTTAAAAAATGACGTATAAAAGTGTTTGTAAAAACCAACTTGCAAAATAAACATCATTTATCATTTAGAAACCTAATATGATTGCATCTTATCCATCTTTCACAATCTCGTAAAATACACAGTTTTTACCAATTTAGAACCATAATTCCACTACTATCTTCTGCCAAGCCTTTTTCTAATATGTTGACGTCGGCTTCCAGTCAATCCGAATGCTGTTGTATAATTACATTATCGTTAATTAAATTAAACTTTGATTTAGCTCTGAAGGCCAAGATAACTCAAACAATCGATCAGGATGACGTGCCTAAATGGCGTCAAAACATAATACCTACACCCCTTGACCTCAAAAACACACCCCTCAGTGTACCTTACCCCTATAACCGGGTCAACCAGAAATAAACAAAGAGGAAAATGAGTGAAAGTTTTTTTACTATCAAGCATGTTTTACTATGTTAAAGTATTGTAGTGACAGAACAAAACTTAGGAGATTTTAACACAAAGGGACAAAAAACAACAATACATTTTGGCTATACAGGATGCCTTTTTTTTCACTTTCCAAAAAAAAAAAAAAGGTATAATAGCAGCAAATGGCCCAGTTAGTTTTTGTTTTTTTGCGAAAAAATAAAAAAAATCATTCGAAATTAAAAATAAAATTCAAATCATACGACATATGCGTATGATTTTAAGTTATTTTTTTTTTTAATATCTCTTTGTTCTAATATGAAAAGTTTACTTGTTGTAGCGTTTTTTGATGATGGATCAATTTTTTTCCAAGCTGTGAAAAAAAGAAAAAAAAAACTAGGTAAACCATAAGCTTCTACTCCGTTCACCTAATATACCCATTTTTTTGGAAAGTGATAAAAATGTTAGCCGGTCATCACAACAATGTTCTTTATCCCAGAACTACTGCCATCTCTACTGACCATATAACGATTTCTGAACGTTACTTTGTAAAGCCTAGCCTTTTTCCAACTAGGTTGAGAGCTGAGTATAAAAACTGCCACTCGGGTCATTTTAGGTTAAGCCGTGCTTGCCTAGGTTGGTCTGTGGATGGGTGATCAGCCTAACATACCGAGTTTCCTCCATGCCTCGGAAAGCACGTTAAGCTGTTGGTCCCGGCTGACATTTGTAGATCTTTGGCAGTCGTTACAGGGAGTCAGTTGCCCAAAAAGTCTTACCAAGGGGTATCATATTACCCAGTACTAACTGGGTTGTGGAGGTCAGATAGGCATTCGCTTCATGTAAAAAACTGGTATTCAGCTGCATCCGTTTAGATTGGAAGCCGACCCCAACATAGTTGGGAAAAGGCTAAGCAGATGATAATTGCGAGCTGAGGATGTGTCTGATGAGGTGTCAAATAATAGAGAATTATAGAAGAAAAGAACAGGCTACGCCAAACCCAAATGAATTGCAATAAGGACAAGATAATGATGTATTAAGCTTTCACGGTTTAAAACTAAACTTATATTGTCACTTACGGGATATCTTCCGTGATTGTTATTTATTTTGAGTTCCCGATATTTCGACGCTGTCGCAAGCGCCATGATCGCGGGTTGACTGAAGACTGAACTCAAAATAAATAACAATCACGGAAGATATCCCGTAAGTGACAATATAAGTTAAGAGAATGATGTTGCGCGTTGTTCTATAAACATTTGCAAATCAATAATTTACACGAGCTGAAAGTGCATAGAATCAAATAGTACATCATCATATTATTATCCAGCATCATATCGTACATCGGACGCTCAACGCGTCCAGATTTATTATGTAGATAGTACCTAAATTTAGAATTATTATTCCGTGAATACAAATAGACATGGTTTAGGTTAAATCCAATACACACAGATTATTGCAACTATGCGCTCTATTAGTGATGTGAACAAATAAACCTGTGGAGAGAACGATAAACAATCGATTCAAATTATCGATAACAATATTATGAATCTATTGCTCTCAGGCTACAAAAAGGGATCTATGTTTTATCCCAAAAAGCCTACTGTCTTTTTTAAACTATCACGATCAGAACACATAATAATACACAATGTAAACGGGTATTTATCGCGAATTTTACCTTTACTATAAGCCCGACGTTCCCCGACATTTATGAAGATCAAGTGAGGGTAGTTGAATAAACACCTTCGCTTTGCCGCGGCGGTACCTCCAATACTTCAGTTTTCCCGCGACCACGGCTGGTGCAATCCGGTCGAAACGTCGGGCCTATGTTAAGGGTAAAATTCGCGATAAATACCCGTTTACATGTGTATTATAATGTATTCAATTGCCTACGATTCGGAAACCTCGTGCAACGTTTCATTGTCTTGATTTGCAATTTATTCTTGATTATCCGTTTGTTTTTCAATTAAGTCGTCATCTAATTAATCTCTTGAAAATTTTAGTACCTAAGTACACATAACATAATAGAACGTCACGCTTGTAATCCCCAAAGGGTTTGGCAGAAGTGTACCTAATAGTATACCCCCATTTCTCCAGTTATATTTAGGTCCCATGTAATAGGGGGCAAGCCTACTGCCATCAACCGTGCACAAATCCAGACTCCGTGGCTTCCTGATGGAAAAATCCAATAACAATTCGCCCGACCCGGAAATCGAACGCAGAACCTCGGCAGTTGCGATTGGGACCACAAGATCAACGAGGCAGTACCTGAGAACATAACATAACATCACGCCTGTATATCTAAACGTACGGCAGAGCTGTGCCGGCGCTGCGGGACTGTTCAAAAGAGATACCGTGGCCCCGGAACACAAAGAGCGATGAAGGAACATGGATGGGTTTTAGTCAGTAAAAGTCTGACACTCCTTTCTGCTCCGCCCAGAGCGGGAGGAGTCATTTGATGATTTCCCATCCCAAAAAAAAAAACAAGAGGTGTGCACTTATAAGTTAACCCGTATCTCACAACCGAACACCATCACCGCATCAATTTCACCTTCTAAGAGTTAAATGTTATTTATTTATTTATTGGAGTAAGCGAACAGTGACACATTAAAAAAATGCAATAAAATCAAGTATGAGCAAATGTGTAACCAAAAACATTTTCCACGGAATACTTTCCAAAAATAAAAGCTTTACAAACCATGCAAGTTTACTTAAAGTACTTACGGGATAATATCCGTGGTTATCCCGTAAGTAAGTAAGTGTAGTGAAAAACCGTGAAAGTCTTAAACAGTCCATGTAAGTTTAACCTACAAACTACAATAACTTATAAAATATTCCTAGAACATCAGAAATTTATTATTAACGGTGTTGTGAAACTGTTGTTTACAATGTAAACGAAGCTTTATTCTACAATGCGCTCAAGTGTCTGACCGACCCTTGTTATAATCCGACAGACACTGAAATATGTCGAGTAGGCCGGAGTTACGAGTGAACCTATGCTCTCGGGCGTTTTTATCTTTAGACGTATTGTCGGATTACCTTGTAGTTTTGGAGGCAAATGAGCGTTGAAATCTTGGAATAGTGAGAGTAAATGTTGTTCTTAACATTTGTTCACCCTTATATTCCCAGCCGTGCCCAAATGGGCACGGTGCATTGTTATTTTAATTGTGTCTGTAATTGCGGGTACTGAAGTGCTACAATTTGTTGCTCAGGAATGGTGCCCTGAAACAGTGACACGGGATCGAGGGGACGAACTGGATGTCTTCCTTGAAAATTGGAAATAAATAGCACAGAATCGTAACCGTTGGAAGGAATGGAGGGAGGCCTTTGCCCAGCAGTGGGACAATACAGGCTAGATATAATAATATAATAACATTTGTTAAGATATAAAGTTAGGTATCTATAGTTGGATTCACACTTCATCGCACCGGCAGAAAACCTACCCCCTGGTCACGAACCACATTGGCCGATATGGAAATCTATGATCTGATTGCGGGCCCAAGTAGGCCATTGCCGATCCAGTTTTGCCTAGATGGGGTATAATCGACCTATCTTGGATACAATGCGAGTTTGGAGCCCCAACGTATATGCCATACGTTATTTCCTGCTCGTCGTGGGGGAAACAACAGAGCTGTCCAAGTCGCTAAGTACTGGTCAGACAAAATCTGAGTCATCGATTTGAGAAGTAAAAGAAGAGTTTTGTTTTAACTGACTACGGCGATGTTGAATGCGTCAAGAATTTTAAATGTAAAACATAAGACCTGCCCCTGGGATGCATTGTACTTCCATCTTGAAAATTAATATCGTTTTTTTATTAACAAACGAAAATGTAATAGTGGTGCTAATTAAATTTTGCGTCGAACACAAACAATACACGACACATTTATGTCAATGTAGAAGTAGGAATATACAGGGTAAGTTTTCAAACAAGAATCACTACACACCTAAGTCATGTCCTCTAAAAACTATCATGACACAAAAATATTAAGTTTTTAGGTAATACCCATTGTATTGTATAGCGGGCTGGTGTCCGCAACTCCACGTCAAAGCGCGTATTTTGCGTACGTAGGTAATACCAATACTCAAGTTCAAATTTATAATGCTTGCTCTATAATTGAATAAAACCGTCATAATGTGTACACCAAAAATAAGTCACTGAATGCCACAGGTGACAGTTTCTTACGGAAAGCAAGAAAATTCCATAATATAATATATATTTAATATATACGTATATAAATATGTGTTTTCCAACTTGCTATTTCTGTGTTACGGCAGTTTTCATAAGGACGTGCGACATGTTATAATACTTAAGTCAAGTACGTCATCGAAACTATTCATTATTATAATGTTCTTATACAATAAACATTATAATAGTGACGTCATGTTGAGACTACATGGTTGTATACAGATTATGACATCATTTTGACGTCAAACGTTATCAGTGGTTGACGTCATCATTTTCTTTTATATTTTGCTTCGATTCAGGAAAATTATTAAGAGACAATACATAAGCTTAGTAAGTAAATAGAATAACACAACAATGAACTAAAGGTTCATATTGTAAACCATGCGGTTGAAAAAAACCCGCCAGGTGCGAGTCAGACAGTCAGACATGTCGCGCATGAAGGGTTCCGTGCCATCGTAGTAGCGGAGCCCCCTTTAATTTTTTTATATTTTATTACTTATTTATTATTTGTTGTTATACAACAACAGCCCATAACGTCCACTGCTGGAGATAAGCCTCTCCCATGATGGGAGGAATTTGCCGTAATCTCCACGCTTGGTAGATTGGAGATCGCAGTGATTAAAGACTAACAGAAAACGCTGCTGCCCATTCCTTGGTCTACGGAGGCGCAAGGTGTTCTGCCTCAGTCATTAGTCGCCTTATACGACACCCATGAGTGTCATAGGTTGGTTCTATTCTACTCTGCCGGATACCACACGGCTGTTGTTATAGCGGCAACAGAAATACACATTCAATGAGTTTAACTGTCTACTATCTCATGATCCGTAATAGATCATGAGATACAGCTCGCTGACAGACAGACGAATGGACGGACAGCGGAGGCTTAGTAGTAGGGTTTGTCATTACTCTAGTAATAAATCAATTTCAATATCGACCCAAGTTGTAATAAAAAAAAACCTATTGTAGAGATCCCGGTTCCTGCAACACAAATCCAAAACTGTAATTTTTAAATGAAGTTTAAACATAAAACCTAGCGAAGTACAAAAAGAAAAATAATTAAATTGCATTCCCTCCTCCCCGGAGAGCTGTCCTGTAGTGACTAAAAAATGTATAGAGTTTCCTTGACGTAAAGTTTTTCCAAGCAAACTTCTTTCAACGACCGCTGTTGTTCCGTTGAGACGTGAATAGCAAACAAGCCGACTTTACCACTTACAATATTAGTTAGAGAAGATTTTTGTACGCGAAGTTTTATAAATAAATTCGTTATTGCATCTTTCAGGTGAAATAAAGGTTTGGGGTCAATGATTGCTAACGTAATTATGTGTTCTATTATTATTTATTGTAATAATAATAATCTACCTCGCTTTACCCCGACAACGTTGGAGTCCGACTTCCAGTCTGAATGGATGCGGCTGAATACCTACCAGTATTGCTATACCTGAACAATTAGGGCGACTGCCTATCTGACTAACAATGGTTTCAATATCCAGTTTTTAAAACGATATCCCTCAGTATAGTCAATATATATAGCATAGCATATATAGCAAAGAACATAATTATTTGTCTAGTGGGAAAAGAAACAAAAAATGTTTCATTTTACACTTGCCACAAGTACGTACGACAAACCCAAACAAAAAACTTGTACCATATACTGCACGAGCACTGTATCCACGACTTCGTCCGCGAAAATTGTGATAGCTCAGCTAATTTGCATGACACCGATATAATTTATAGCATAATATGTTACTCGGTGCTAATGTAGTTTTCTAACAGTGAAAGAATTTTTGAAATCGGTCCACTAGTTTTTAAGTTTATTATATACAGTCAACGTTGTGATAACGTGTTTGGTTATTATATACAGCCAACGTTGTGATAATGTGTTTGGTTATTATATACAGCCAACGTTGTGATAACGTTACTAGGGCATCAGGCACAATGAGCTGTAAATAACAAACTGAGCGTCCGATGGATATTTCCCAGTGGGCAAAAATGATAAAATTTCAGAAAAAATTAAGGGCATTTTCAAAAATCCTTTTTTATTAAAAAACTAGCTGTTGACCGCGACCTTCGGCCGCGTAAAATTATTATAAGATCATGTTTTTCCTATTTGAATCGGATGGTGTTAACAATTTCAAGGGTTTAATGGTTTTTTGCACGGAAATTAATCTTTTTTTTCCAAAATAAAGAAGGTTAAGTTACTCCTTATAAAATCAACTATCGTCCAGTAGAAAGGTCGTAAAAATCGCTCCAGCCGTTTCGGAGATTAGCTGGAACAAATTGACAGACAGTCAAAAATGTAAAAAAAGCGTTTTTGCTCTATGTACCGTAAATACTTTTCTAAGCATTTATTAAAAACCTGTTTTTTTATTTGTTATAGTATTTGATTTTATTTGTATAGATATCTTAAATCTGATAGTTGGACCCTGCCCACAGAACTCCTATCTGAAACTTATGAAATTTGCATAGTTTTGGCATTCTCTCATCACACCCTATCGGCTCAGCTATCAGGTTTTTATGCTGAATACGCTTGCTAATAAACACTCTCCTAAAATATTGTTGTGTTTGTGGATTTAAGATTTATGTTAAATATATTAAATAAATATATTTTTAACGATATTAAAATTCTGTACACACTGATCCTTTTATGATTTACGTACTAAAGTAAAAAGGTTCATCGCAAACACAATATTGTAAAAACCCTTACTGAAATATTCTTTGAAAAAGGCCACCAATTGTGTAAAGGATCAGCTAAAGCAGTTTGCAAAAAATTCTAATAAAAGGTCTATAAAAGCATGAAATATTACTTTGTATTTTACAATCTTTATTTCGTTTTTTATATAAATGTTTTCGTGCATAAATAGTTCTACAATTTATATGAGATATTGAATAGAGGGATTTTATTTTTTTACTTAAGTTTTGAATAGAAGAAGCAATTTTTTTTTCAATCCCATGCTTATATTTTGGCTTTTATTTTGATTAAAACGGACTGAGGCTAATTCTACGTTTAGTCCCAATGAGTGATCAACTTTAAGTTTATAATAGATTCTCTAATACTATATAATCTCTATGAGTAAAGGGAGTCTAATATAATCTTACTGTGCCATCTAATGAAAAAGTAATAATATTAATTTGTAGATAAATTAAAGTGCCACCGCGTCATATCAATTTTATCAAATACCTAAATGTTAGACAGATATATATGGCTGTACGAATATCAAATTACTGGCCTTATGACGCAACTCATGTAATTCACGAAAAAAACTGTTCGATAAAAGCCGCACGACATCTATTTTTATTTGACTAATGCGTTTTCTTCGACATGTTTCATTTTTATCGGCTAAAAAGTTATAAATCTTTCTTGCAAGTGAGTGTTTGTATATTTATTAACATTTCAACTACCAATTATAATTCCTCGTCTTATTTAGCTTTTCGTAATACTAATCCAAGTCACAAAACAGAAAATTATAATAAGCACAAACATAATAATCCAAAACCATAAGCCCCTTATTATAGTTTTTATTATCATACAAGGTCGAGATCATAAAAAGGACGTAACAGCTGTACCTAAATAAACTTCAGGAAATATAAGCATTTTATGTAATTTTTTCATTTCCATTTTACATTTTGTGCGGGATATTTTCGTACCTTGAAAGAATAGTTTGGTATAGTAAAATTTTGGGGTTCAAATATATTTTGTAATATTTTTTAACAAGTTATCAGATACTAGCAGACGTCACGCGGTTTTACCCGCGTAGTTCCCGTTTCCGTAGGAGTACGGGGATAAAATAAAGCCTATGTTACTCAAGGTGAATGTAGCTTTCTAATGGTGAAAGAAATTTTCAAATCGGCGCAGTAGTTTTTGAGTTTATTTGTTACAAACATACACAAAAATGCAAATCTTTCCTCTTTATAATATTAGTGTACGTATAGATTTTACATGCACTCATAGATATATCTAAAATCATGCCTTTTTCCCATGGGGGTATGTAAAACCACAGAACGAAACCAGCTACGATATCTGTAGGATTAATTTAAGATTAGGCTGTATAACTAAACATTTCTAAACGGTAAAAAGGCATGTTTCTGATCAAAGGATTGGATGAGTGATCGAACGAGTGAAAGGTGAAGAAAAAAAGCAAGATGGCGAGTAATACGAAATGAGAAAGACGTGTATTTTAAAGGTGTTGATTTATTTCTCAAATAAACCATTGAAAAAGTTGTTGATGTTTACCTGGAGATCCCCACTCACTATATATCCTCCTCCGCGTTCATACATCTGGTCATCCACTCACCCCGGTTGCTTTTGTTAGTCGCCTTTCACTCATTTTCTTCCCAAGAATAAACCATCTAAGCATACTCTTTTCAATTTTTGTCACTACATCTTCTCCTTGCAATAGATATTGCATTGTGGAATTTTTGGTTCAGGGTGATTCACGTAACGGAGGTGATCGTGGCTAAATAATAACAGCTGCTCGGGTCGATCGTTAGGTTAAGCTGTGCTTGCCTAGGTTGGTCTGTGGATGGGTGACCACCCATTACATACGGAGTTTCCTCCGTCCCTCGGAAAGCACGTTAAGCCGTTGGTCCCGGCTGTCATTTGTAGATCTTTGACAGTCGTTAGGTAGTCAGAAGCCCAAAAAGTCTGATAACCAGTCTTACCAAGGGGTATCGTATTACCCGGCCGGTACTAACTGGGTTGTGGAGGTCAGATAGGTAGTCGCTCCATGTAAAATACTGGTATTCAGCTGCATCCGGTAAAACTGGAAGCCGACCCCAATATTGTTGGGAAAAGGCTAGGCAGATGATGGTGAATCACATAACGAAAACAGTACTACAGTTTTAAAGTAAGGCAAGGGTTACTATTACTGCTCTTTTTCAGCTGCTTTTTGTCACCTAAGACCTCATTGAATTTCTAATTTGGCCATTACCCTTTGTTTCCATACAAAATGTGTTTTAAAATTATATCTTCAATTCCAAGCCGGTAATGGTGTCGATTCTGTTGTGTACAAACTAAACTTAATTTAGGCTATTGCTATCTTTTACTAATAGGCAATGCGAGAAAAGGACGGCTATAGCTATGAACTAAGTTAGAGATGTCAAACTAGTTTATGCCTTGCGCTTCACCGTGTTTTTAGTCGACATGTTTTTACGTGCACCCTTCATTTGTATGGAAATATTAGTTCCAACTAAATTTGATAGCGCTAAATTACGTCCGTCTCTTTCTCGTTTTATTAGAGATAAAAAGATAGCAATAACCTAAATTAAGTTTAGTTTGTGCACAAGAGAGTCCACACCAATGTCTTGTTCCATTTAGTTTTCAGGTTAACGTGAGGCCACAGCTGCAGTGCAATTCTTGGATTACAGGAATTACAGTGATACTAGGGATGAGAGTAAAGTCCTTTTATCGTATCTTTGTGGCATGCTTAAACTCAATAGCCACTATTGAGTCCAACGAAATGCTATCTGAGAAATTGACCCAGTTAAATCTTTATACCCAAGGAACAGCGGTCCAGAGAATCTTGAGCTCTAAAGTATACTACATTGTATGCTTGACGTGCATAAATTGGAATGGCGACTTTGTCAATAGCATGCAGGTTGAAATTGTTGGTCTGTTAAATTGGTCTGAATATCATTGTACTATTTCAATACCATTCTATAATCTCTTCAAACTTTGTAACTTGTGAAATACTGCATTGAAAATATTTTGTTATAGATTTTCAGTTTTAGTGTTATAATGTTCAAACAATAATGGAGTTTTCCTGGAATCTAGCAAGAAACCTTTTCAGTGATAAAATTATTTTCGAAATGGGTTTCGTGCCTCTTGAGAATACCTTTAATAAAAACTTAGTCTATCACTCAGAACTTTTATTGTTCTGAGGTTTCGATTGTGCTGATCAATAAACGTCGAAAGAAGATTATAGGTTACATCGTATATAAATCGCTTGCTCGTGAACAAAACTAATGAAAAAATATATATTTTATAAATAGACTGTTCTATATCCACAACACTAATATTTGATCTGTTATTTACCAATTAGTCTGAATAAACACTTATCGTTTATACTTCCTTCATAGATATTTATTTCAACTCAAAAGAAGACACTACATAAAACCGCTGTCAAACTGTAAATATAATAATTTTCATTAAAAAAAAACTTTGAGAACAGCTCTTGATAATATTTTAAGTAGGAATACTTACTTTGTCAAGACGGGAGATCTCCAGTCAAAGATATTGTGTTTGAAACAAGATTCCGATAATTTCGACGACTTTACAAGAGCTGATAAGATCACGGGGTGATGTAATTATAGCTATTTTGAAATTACCAATCAAAGACTCTGCCTACTCAAAGAGAAATGATGACATCAGTGACTATGAAAGTTTACATCGTTATCCGGCTAAATCTTACTTCCATACAAATTAGAGATTCGTGATAAGAATTTATTAGTTGTTCCATTTGCTGACAGCCTTGTTGACCAAGATAAATAAATTAAACCATTGAAATTTTGCTTGACATACCAAATGAGACCTTAATGGTTCTGGATAAAATCAGTGTGTTTTTCGATTTTTTCATTACGGATTTCGCAGCCTAGCAAGTTCGTATCCAACAGGGTTTATGCATGATTTTTTTTTATCACTCTAAACAAAGCGTATTAACATCAGAAATAGCAAAGTGAAATTATTTTTTTAATATCTTTAAAAAATACTAAGTTATAAGCATTTGAAACTGCTGATTAGACAGAGAGATCCATTACAGCGAATGACGTCATTCGCTACATCGACGTACAAAATCCATACTAAATTCCGTTTATCTAGAAAGAGATAGAAATAAAAGTTTAAATGGTTATAACTTTTGTTTTGTTTGGCCGATTTATGTCTTGTTTTCGCTTTTTGTCATCTATACTATATCTATACTATAATAATATTATAAAGAGAAAAACTTTGTTTGTTTGTTTGTTTGTTTGTAATGAATAGGCTCAAGAACTACTGGACCGATTTCAAAAATTCTTTTACCATTAGAAAGCTACATTATCCACGAGTAACATAGGCTATATTTTATCCCCATACTCCCACGGGAACGGGAACTACGCGGGTGAAACCGCGGGACGTCCGCTAGTTATTTTTATAGTACTTTAACATTCCGTATCGAAATAAAAAAAGAAAATTTATGCAAATTCCCTATTGATGACAACCTCGTCAACAATGTGGATGTATATATGAGTCCAAAGAAACGATGGATGGACTAAGTAAAGAACGATATGGCAAAAAAGAAGGTATCAGATAAGATGACGAATAATAGAGAAGTATGGAAGAAGACAAGCTGCACCGACTGACGATGAAATGAATTGAGATAAGGCCAAGAGAATGACACACATTTCTTAAACATACCTGGAATGAAGGCAACTACTATTCCTATACTTGTCTATTCCTGTGGGGAATAGAATTTATGATCTACTACTACTACTACTACAACAGCCCATAACGTCCACTGCTGGACATAAGCCTCTCCCATGATGTGAGGATTTGCCGTGATCTCCACGCTTGGCAGGCGGATTGGAGATCGCAGTGATGCAAGTCTAACAGAAAACGCTGCTGCCCATTCTCTGGTCTACGGAGGCGCAAGATGTTCTGCCTCAGACATTAGTCGCCTTATACGACACCCGTCAGTGTAAGGGGATGGTTCTATTCTACTCTGCCGGATACCACACGGCTACATTTATACATTTACATACATAATTATATTTTTTACATTTACATTTATGGTCTATTGTCTTTGAATCGTTCAATTTAAATTAGGAACTCGTTTTTCCATCGCGATTGGCCGGGAGAAAATTCACGGTTTGTTAATCATCGCCATTCAATGGTTTTCATTAGTCGTAATGCCGGTTCGATCCGTTTGCATAACCGGCTGAAACCCGGTCGTTAGGGTTGAGCAGCCAGCCACCTAATCACGTGGCTCACCTCTAGTCTATCCGTTAAACCGCAATCCTCTTTACTATTCGCATCTAATTCAAGTTTCCCTAATAGATAATGTATTTAGTCTAAACCTACATCTAATATTGCAAATTGATTCCGTCTACGTGTCTGTATCTGTGACCGCGTTGTGATGCGGTCTTGACAATCGTTTAAAGAGTTTATTTTGAAAGGTTTATACATACTAACACAAACTCACGCCTTTTTTCCCACAGGGGTAGGCAGAAACCAAAGAACGCAACCCCGGCAGGCATCGGTCCTTGCGGACCCCTTCCTTTTGCTGACTCTCTTTGAGGCGCGCGTGGAACACGAACGTGCCGTCGACATGGCCTGTCGTCATGAGACGGACGGGCGGCGAGCTAGCCCATAGCCCACCGTCCACAGGCCCGCGCCTACGGTGGCTGGGGGCCACCACGTGGCCCCCGACGCCCGGAGCGTCTACCGCGGTGGCCAAAACGTGAGGTTCTCTCACGTTCCGCCACCTCCTTCTACAAACACCTTTCGCCTCGTCCAAGTTCATACATCTAGTCATTCACGCATGCCAGGTATGAGTACTACCAGGTGCGTAGTACTCATAACCAGTGTGCGTCACCTTGTTTTGAAAAACCTCACCACTAATTAAAATTGTTTATTGAAATATAAAAATAAAGTCAGTTTAAGTCCTTTTAGGCAATCCCCTCCTGGCGTTGCCACTCACATCTGCCTTGTAAATACTATTGTTAGTCGGCTTTTAAACTATCAACATGACCAAATTCAAATGATACTATATTTAACTAAGATATAATACAGACATCTTCATGTTTTCAAATCCGTGTAAAACAGAGGCGGGTCGCTAGTAATGCATAAGTTATTAGTATGTAAAAGCTTTGTAAGTAGCCTTAGACTGCTTGATATAGGTCTGACTTTGAAAGAACCCAAAATTATATGGTTTCTAAGTATTGAGAACGTATTTACTTGCATAATTTAGTTCTCTCTGATGGAAAGGCACACTTTAGGATTATCTTGAAAGTATTGTTTTCGATACTTAACTTCTTTATATTACTTGGAAACCAAAACTTTTATAGGTAATTTAATGGGTGTAATCATATTTTTTTCTCCGTCATTGCGATAATTTTTTGTTCGGAAACATTCCACATACCTGGGAACCTTTGAAAAGTTACGGAGATATGTAGCGTTCAGGGTTTCAAATATTTCGCAATAAAAGTTTTTAATATTATAACTTTACCTTATGGCCCTTCTAACCCTAAAATTAGCAACTCTATTTGTGGTGGTTCAAACTTCGTTTGAAAAACTATTAGAATAAAGTTCTAATCAGCTTGCACTACAAAGCGGTTGTTACGTCAGTCACTGCGGCCGAATAGTGCGAAATGAGTGGTTTTTTGCGATTTACAAAAAATCTATTGATTGGAATAAAAAAATAAAACACTTAAGACCTGCTTTATAGTTAGTTCAGTTAGTATGCAAAGTTTCATGATCTAATTTGAAGCACTTTTTGAATACCAGCGGTTTATTATTCAATCGGAGAGCAGCGGTGGCCCAGTGGTGGCGGCCCCGACTTACGAACAGTGGTCGTGGGTTCAAACCCAGACAGGCGCATTACTTTGTGTAATTTATTTCATCATCACTGCTCTCAAAACGGTGAAGGAAAACATCGTGAGGAAACCGGCATGTCCTAGAACCAAAAATTCGAAGACATGTGACATCTACCAATCCGCACTGGGCCCGCGTGGTGGATTATAGCCCATTCCCTCTCATTGAGAGGAGGCCGTGTCCCAGCAGTGGGAACATTATAGGCTGATGATGGTGATGATGATTATTCAATTTGGAGGTAAATTTTGGATTCTTTTCTATCAGTAAAGTTTATGGAATCGTGTTTTCGTCACACATTGTACCTAGCATTGATCCTCAACTTTACCAGATATTTATTTCAAAATTAATGTTGCAGTATTTTAGGCGTAACAGAGGATCATGCTAAGCCATTTGAGGCATATTAGGCCCTTAAATACCTCCATGACTCCTTTACTACCATAGAGCCTTACTGCCATGAGTCCTACCATAAAACGGGATTTTTCATCCCGAAAAAAGTCCACCAATATTTTTTGCGCAGAGTTACTTAATTTGATGTACATAATGCTTGTTAATGGCTTCGTGAAGAGTCTGTTTCCACCTTGTTTGATTCACGTAACATATTGACAGTGGAACGAAAATTCCCAATAGGGTATTACACCCATTTTTAAAATGTGTCCCAATTGGATTCTATAGTGCTAATGAACCACTAAAAAATTCACAAAAAATGTATTCAATCGTTAAGAGTCCTATTACATTTTTACGTAAATTCATGATTTTTGACGCAATATTTCTCAGCAGCAGTAAGATATTTTAATTATTTGCGTAAGAATAACGAAATTCTCTTTCTTGTAAGTTGGAGTTACACATTTTCATTTTTCTTTTCGTGTAATTTACTATAAATATTTTACGAACTCAGTTTGCAAGAAAAACCGTCGACGATGGAACTTTAACGCTCAAATCCACATAGTTACATTCAATTCTTAGAAAAGCTAAAATTACTAAAAGATAAGTAGAATGTTTTACTTGTTTATTGGAGTTTTAGAATTTCTTTAAATTCCTTGAGTTTTCACGGAAAAAATCGTAAAGAAATAGTAATTTAAGTCATAAATGTCTTAATTCAGCGTCCATTATATTCCAAATAAACTCAATTTTATCAAACAAATTAATATGATATAAAACTTCGATCTACAATGAATAAGTTCCATTAGTTTGATACTTGAAGTTGACAGTTGATACTTCTGTTTACATAGCCGTATGACGTAATAACATGTCGACTACTTTAATGGTGTTATGAAACAGATTAAAAAAGCAGAAACCTATTAATTGAATTTTAAAATTTAGTTTGCTGCTCTATGAACTAAAACTAACGTTTTCCGACTGCTTTTTGCCTAAGCTATCTCAATAATATATTTTTAGATTTTTTCTCATAAAGAGTAAAATACCCTATTGAACACAACAAAGAATTTATATCTACACAAAAAAATCCTTTACCAATATTTCACGTCAAACTTTCGATTCAATCGTTTCTTTGATTCATTGTATTTGAACTGTTAGTTAAGTTGAGCCAAGTTGAGCGGATTCGTTTTGAAACTTTTAGTCACGCTATCAAACATTCGTCTGTATTGACGACTCGTTTTAAATTTGTTTTTTAAGTGCTGGAACTGAAAGTTTCAGAAATCTTGTAGATGACTTGTAAAATACTTACATGGTAAGTAAAATAGTGTGGATATGTAATTTGAAGTTTGTTGCTACAGGGATTTAATGTCAGAATAAGTAATGACATTTTTTACAAATGTCATTAAGTTTTACATTTTATTCCCCAGCTTTGAATTCTGAGCCAAAATAATAATAACTAAAAGCTTTTGCTACTTCATTGATAAATGATGTTCATTTTGCAAATAGGTTTTTACAAACACTTTTACACGTCATTTAAAAAAAAAACTAGACGGGGCCGGTGTTTCTTGTCTGATTACTTTGAGAAGAAACAGCCGAAACAAACTCAAACCTAGTTGAGGGAATAACTTCGTGTTTATTCCTCGTATTTGTTGTGATTTTTTTTTTAAAGAAATTGATATTTTTATGTGCGTACTAAAGGTTTTCATAAATAAACACTGTTTTAAGCTTTCACGGTTTATAACTATAGTCTTGTAAGTGACAGTATAAGTTTAGATTTCATAAATAAACTGAGAGGCCACAGTAAGTATATTAATCTCTTTATTCTTTTCTGAGAGTGTTATATAGGTACTTTTGTTATGTATTGTACTGGAATCTTTCTCGACGGAAAAGCAACAACCTTCTCCATATTTGACAACTTATGCTGCACGTGATCTGTTGTAGAATACTCAACAACATACTTTACCCCAAAAACTAGAACAAAGCTTAAAAAAACAGGAACGGTAAAAGCATGAAAAAAAAAATAAAAATCGAACAGTTTTACAATGCAGCATTTTATAGCTGTGGGTATAGAAGAGCGCTAAAATGTTGCATTGTGATGTTTCACAGACTTTTATTATAAACAGTACATAATGTATGTGTTGACGTATTTACAAGTGTGACTTAAAATATAAACTGTGACGTGTAGACGCTTTTAGTGTAGATTTATACAACGTAAACTGAGGAATGCTATGAAAAACATAGAATTTTAAAGTATGCGGCCAAATTTAATTTATGATCAATAAAATTAATTTTTTACCTTTTTATACCAAACAATGTGGCTGTAAGCGGAATATACAAGAAATATGTTGTATGCGACTAGGTTGATAGCTATTTTTGAGAAAAAGTTTAGCATAAGAAAACTCATTCCTTTATTTTGGGCCTTTTGTTTTATTTTAGGTTTCAATGGGAAAATTTTCCTCAAAGCAAATGTCAGTTCGCTGCCTTTGCATTGAACGTTTGTCTTGCATAATTGGTAACAGCGCCACGTAAACGTTGCGTAAACACTAAGTAGACGCCACCGTTTAAATGCGCAGTAAAAAGACACATAGCCAAGCTATAATAAATTTATTCTAATCACATGCTAATCTGAATCCAAGAAAATTTTCGAAGCTTAATATTCGCAACGATTAAACGCACTTAATCGCAAGACTTGGTATTCCGTTCGCAACACACAAACACATCACGGCGTTGATTAGGTATACGATACGATATAAATCTCCCTCGTCACGATTAATCCTTGTAATACGTTCCCATGTCCGGGATACATAATAGCTAAGAGCGGGCTATAAAAATCGTATCGTTTTTGTCGTGTTCATCATCATCATTTCAGCCGAAAGACGTCCACTGCTGGACTTAGGCCTCCCCCAAGTGTCCCGTGCGACTTGCACCCAACGGATTCCCGTATCCTTCACCAGGTCATCGGTCTACCTAGCAGCAGGCCTTCCAACGCAACGTCTTCCGGTTTGCGGTCGCCACTCCAGATCTTTTCGGCCTCATCGGCTATCCGTTCTGCGAGCAATGTGCCCTGCCTACTGCCACTTAAGTTTGGCAATTTTTCGGGCTACGTCGGTAACCTTGGTTCTCTTGCGGATGTCTTCATTTCTGATTCGATCGCGCAAGGAAGCTCTGAGCAGAGCCCTCTCCATTGCCCTTTGGGTGACTTTAAGCCTTCTGATGAGGCCCATTGTGAGCGACCACGTTTCGGTCCCGTATGAATTACATATACTAAGCAGTCGTGAAAGAGAAATTATTCTATTGTTTTTGTTTATTTTTATAAATGAACATATAATCATCATCATCACGCTTGTAACCCCCCTAGTGGTAGGCAGAGGTGTTCCTAGTAGTGCACCCACATTTCGCCTGTTACGTCTAAGTCCCATGGAATAGGGGGAGCCTATTGCCATAAACTAGGCACTAATCCAGACTCCGTGGCTGCTACTGAGAATCTTCTGATGGAAAAACCTAATAGCATTTTGCCCGACCCGGGAATCGAACCCAGGATCTCATGCTTAGCAGTCGCGCTTGGGAATACTCGACCAATAGGGCAGATTATAAATGAATGACAGATTTATTCTTATTTTAAAAAGATTAACGAAATATTTTCAAAGGTCAAAAGTCAGGTATTAAAATATCTACACCCACATTTCATTAGTTATATTTAGATAAGGCCTAAGTTGGTTTTAAGAGCGAACCTATTGCCATCATTTTCATTCAGGCTCTGCGCTGCTGCTGAGAAAAAATCCTGAGAGTAAAATTCAATAACATTTTGCCCAACGCACCATGACGTCTGACCTGGGAATCGAATCCAAGTCTTTATTTATTATTTATTTATTTATTCAGTAGTATACATACTTTATATACATTTAAGTTGGTGCCAACATAAACTCATTAAAGTTTTACCGTGCACCAAGATCATCGACTTAGAATCATCGAATTTAGAATTAGATCCCCTTAGGTAGGTACAACAACAACTACAAAAGTTACAACGGGAATTTGGCAAAATAATATCGAATAAATACCAACGAGCGAACCTCGGTGACCAATCCGACCGATCGTGCATAAAAAACAGAAGTAGTGGAGGAAGCTTTAAATGATACAGGTTGTTCCTACAAGAATATTACTTAGTATTTTCTTTTTATGTTTTGTTAGAATTGCTAGGTTTGTATTACTTTTAATTCAAGCTCAGTATTAGCGCTTACGACCGCTAGACAAACGAGAGAGATCATTCGATTTTAGAAAGCGAACATCTACACATACTTTAAATATAACTCTTATATCGGCGACATTTTCGTCACCACCTTATAATAGCAGGATGGTAATAATATTACCTAACTTAGCAGTGATAGTCCAGTGGTGTGACCGTTGGATTGCCAAGTCATGGGTCTCGAGTTCGAACCCAAAGCATGCACCTTTTTTCGGACTCATGTTCGTATTGTATAATTATCACTTGCTTTGGTGAAGGAAAACATCGTGAGGAAACCAGCATGCCTGAGAGACATTTCTTGAAGGGATGCAAAGCCAAGTCAGAGGCCCATGGACGGCATAAAACTCTGACACCAGGTTAGGTACTACGACATGATAAAGAAGCAATACCTAACATAAGTCCCATTAAATATTCAGCTGAGTTTAGTTAAATATAGACGTAGATATAATAGATGGTGGACTGACGTCAAAGGCCTCGTAAAGTGGGTATAGTTAGGGCCGTAACTATTTGGCTTGTTCTAAGTATACAAGGTAGCCATGGCGTTGCTGTCCCGAATATGATACGAAGGACAGAAACGGTTTTATATTAAACTTATACTATCACTTAGCATGCCGATCGAACTGTGCGCTCGTAAGGCTCAGGAATGGTGCCCTGAAACAGTGACACGAGGTCGCGGCAGACCACGAAGGAGATGGCAGGATGAATTGGATGTCTTTCTTGAGAATTCCTTTGCCCAGCAGTGGGACAATACAGGCTAGATATAATATAATAATAATAACTATCACTTACGGGATGTTTTCCGTGATTATTCATTATTTTGAGCCCCCGATATTTCGATGCTGTTGCAAGCGCCATGATCACAATAATGAATGATGACGGAAGATATCCCGTAAGTAACAGCATAAGTTAAGCATGAAACAGTGGTTTTATATTATTCTAGAACACGTTCAAATGTTCAGGTAAGAAGAAAGAGTTGTACGAAGAATATTCCCTACATCACTATCTCCGAGTTTCCAATTTATATTTTCAAAAGAAGATTGCCTGAAGGTATTTAGTGTATTTTCAATTATGTATTTCAACTTCTCTCAGCCCATGTTTTACTTCAGCTTTTATTTTCCAAAAGCAAGCCATTGCCATTGTAACAACATGTTCACATGACTGATGAATTACTAATCTATTAATACCCACCAAATCATATTACGTCTCAAACATACGCTTCCTCTAATCCAATAACATATCCTTGTTATCACAAGTATAATTTCTAGCAACAATAGCACACCCAGTATCAAAACTATTAAGACCAACAGACGGTTCACAACACGTTGATCAGAACAGCAAGCGAAATTAAACTTTATTTCAATGGAATAAAATTCTTGTAATGATGAAGTCGGTGATTTCTACAAGACAAAACTACGACTTCTTGATCCAATTCATCATTCTCTTGCCCTTATCCCAATTCATTTGGGATCGTTGCTGCATATTTTCTTGTTGCATACTCGTCATCGCATCAGACGCCCCCTTTTTTGCCATATCATCCTACGTGATCCAACTACCTGATAACTTTTAAACACCTACCACTTTTGAAATACCCATGGCAAAGAAGTACTACCCTATATATTCTATACATAAATTAACTTTTCTTAATAGCCTAGTTTCAATAAATTGCAAATCTATTTAGTCCGTCAGTTAGTATTGGAAAATAATGGACACGTGTTTTTTTGTTTTTGTAAATCAAGTGACAAAGATAAACGCATCAAAACTCGAGAGTGGGGCTCGTGACGTCACAACGCACTACAAATTATAGCACGGCGTGACGTATTGAGAATTTTAAAAGCGTCGTAATTTCGTCAATTTTGGTTTACGTAACAAAAGAAAAAACACGTGTCAAATATTTTTTGATAATCTGACTGACGGACTTATTAGATTTTTTCAGGACTCAATCCTATTGGTTGTACTATTGAGATAAAAGCAAAAAAGATCCGTGGACTTGGAACTTAGAGTGAATATAACAAAACGAAACTTGAAGTCAAGTTTTCAAGTTTCATTGGTGTTCTGATCATTTTGAACCATTCTGTTCTGTTGATCCCTACTTATATATTGTTAACGCTGCCTTTACCTACACATACCTACAGGTATACGATTACAAATGATGTTATTAGCCGACAGGTGTGCCCACAGCCCTGTGTAATCGCTTAGTTGATTCTTACGACGCCCTTGGGAAGGCATAGGGTGTGTGCCTCGTTGTACAATGGTGCCCGGAAAAGTGAAATAAGGACTCGCATTTATATTCCTTTTCCCTGTCCAATTTGGAGACAAATGGCTGTGGTGGTTGGCACTTAGGAAGCCCCTAATTTCAATCATTTTGAGACAAATAAAGTAAGTTAAGCTTACATTTTCTCTGTCTGTTTAAATGTGTGATACCGATTCAGTGGTACTTTTTCAGGACTTGAACATATGTATAACTCCATTTTATTTGGAAAGTGACTTTTTTGTCACTTTCCAAATAAAATGGATATATTAATTAGGTGAACGGAGTAGAAGCTAATGGCATACCTAGTTTTTTTTTATTTTTTCTACAGCTTAGATAAAAATTGATCTATCATCAAAAAACGCAACAAATTTCAAATAAACTTTTCATATTAGAACAAAGAAAGAGAAATTAAAAAAAAAAGAAAAATATCGAATTTCAAATTTTTTTGTTTTTTTTTTCGCAATAAAAAAAAACTAAGTACCATGCATGCCATTTGCTTCTACTTCGTTCACTTATTATACCCATTTTTTTTGGAAAGGATGACTAAACCCATATTAAATGCAAAAGTAACGCTAAATGTCGGTTTGTCTGTTTGTCTATGACCTTTTCACGCCTTAAATTTCGGCACACGAATAGGACAGGACCTTGTTAGTACTAGGTAATGATAGTGTTTATCCGCGTAAGTGGGATCCTTTTCAACCACAATGCGGGTGAAGTCGTTTGCCAAAGCCTGTTGATAACATCTAAAGTCACACCATGTATTAAGAAAACACAATGTTTAGCTCCAAAAAAATGTTTAGCTCGTGGCTAAATAATAACAGCCGCTCGGGTCGATCTTTAGGTTAAGCCGTGCTTGCCTAGGTTGGTCTGTGGATGAATGACCACCCATTACATACCGAGTTTCCTCCGTGCCTCGGAAAACACGTTAAGCAGTTGGTCCCGGCTGTCATTTGTCATCTTTGACAGTCGTTACAGGTAGTCAGTGGCCCAAAAAGTCTGACAACCAGTCTTACCAAGGGGTATCGTATTACCCAGTACTAACTGGGTTGTGGAGGTCAGATAGGCAGTCGCTCCATGTAAAATACTGGTATTCAGCTGCATCCGGTTAGACTAGAAGCCGACCCCAAATTAAACTTGGGAAAAGGCTAGGCAGATGATAGCTCCAAAAAAAGTCAATGATCGGTGTATCGCTCGATACAATCATCTCTTATTTCACACAAACTCTTCTTACTCTGTTTCGACAACGTTATTTAGAGATGACCTCAAAACATTGCGATAAAAACACAATGGAATGTGTACGTATGTCTGTGTGTATGTGTATTGTACATCTTTTCTACTTCAGAGTAGGTAGACGGTAATCAAACGATTTTGTCGATTTGTAAAGCTTCCTATTGATGTATACAGTTTTGTTTTGAGCCTAAAACTAGAAAATGTTCGGCAATTTTATTTCTTAATTTTTTAAAGACAAGACTAGTTTGTATGACTTCGGTATTTATGTAGAATTTAGAACAGAATGAATGGAACTCTTCATTTCGGCTTTTTTGAGGACGAATAGTATGCATTAACTTTATTCCTTCACTGCCTCTTTAATAATAAATGATGTTTATTTTGCAAATAGGTTTTGATAAACACTTTTACACGTCATTTTTTTTAAACTAGATGGGGCCAGTACCTGACTAATCTTACAAGAAACAGCCGAAACAAACTCAGAAGTTTAAAATAATACTTGGTGGAACCAGTATCGTATTGTTTATCCCACATTTCATGCTTCTGAACATGATAGTACTTTTAAGAACTGAATGAAATACCATATTACAATATTGAGGTGTACTAAATATAATAATAATAATAAATAGCCTTTATTTGCCTTAACAATTATTACATCATTAAAATACAATAAATTCATTTTAAAATTAACAATACCTTTAACATTACTTTTTACACATTCAACATTTAATCTCATAAAGTTTTTAAGATTATTTAACATTCGTACATTTCATTTAAATAACATTTTTAATATTTTAACATTTCATTTCATTTAGTATTTAATTAGGTATATAATTTTAACATTGCATCGAACATAATTACATTTAATTGTTACAATCATTTTTTTTTTTTTTTTATTTAAGGCCCCGTTTGGGTATAGGCCTCCTCCAACATTTTCCACGAGTTTCTCTCATTCGCTTGCTTTGTCCAGTCCTTTCCGGCAACTTGTTTTATTTCATCTGCCCAGCGTTCTCTCGGGCGGCCTCTGGCCCTCTTGCCGCTTGGGCCTTGCCATTTTGTTACCAATTGTGTCCATCTCCCATCAGTCATTCTCGCTACGTGTCCAGCCCATTTCCACTTCAGGCGTTTCGTATGTTGAAGAGCATCTATTAAATTAGTTCTATTGCGTATGATTTTTGATTTTTGTTTATCTTTCAACTTTATATTCAGAATGCTTCTTTCCATCGCGCGTTGGGTTTATTGTATTTTGTCTCGTGTATAATTGTTGTAAATCCAGGTTTGAGACCCGTAGGAAAGGCAGGGTAGCAGACAAGAGTCCATGACTTTCTTTTTTAATTTTAAGGGTAATTTTGACTTAAGTGTTTCTTTTAAACTCCAGAACTTATTCCATGTCAAGTTGATTCTCCTATCAATCTCATCTTTGTGTCTTGAAATGCTGAAAGAAATGCGTTTGCCCAAATATATATAGTTCTCCACGTACTCTCGTCTATGTGTTTCATTAATTAGTATAGGATTTTGAACAGCGTTAGTCATTAGTTTTGTTTTGGCTGTGTTAAGTTTTAACCCTATGTTGTTGCTAGCCTCGCATAAATCTGCTATCATTTCTTCCAATTGGCTAGATGATTTTGAGAAGAGAACTATGTCATCTGCGAATCGGAGGTTGCTGAGGTATTTTCCGTCAATATTAATCCCTTTTTGTTCCCAGTTTAAGTCTCGCATTATGTGTTGTAAAACAGATATGAAGATTGTAGGTGATAGCGGATCACCCTGTTTTACGCCTCTACATATACGGATTTTTGGCCCCAGCCGGTCTAGCTTTACGCGGCTTACGCTTTTGCTATAGATGTCGTTTAAGATATCTACATACATTTTTGGTATACCTTGATTGTCTAGCGCTTGCCATAAGCTTTCGTGAGATATGGAGTCAAAGGCCTTCGCGTAGTCGATAAAGGCCAAGTATAGGGGTTGTTGGAGTTCTTGGTATTTTTCGATGACTTGCTCTAAGGTATGAATATGGTCGATGGTACAAAAACCTCTTCGAAAGCCGGCCTGTTCTACTGGTTGGTGTATCTCAATTTCTGGCACAATTCTCGTATTTAGGCAGGCTGCGAATAGTTTGTAGATAGACGGCAGAAGGCTGATAGGTCGGTAATTACTTACATCTGACGGGTCTCCTTTCTTGTACAAGAGTACTATTCTGGACTCAGTCCATTTTGTGGGCACTATATGTTCTTCAAGGATTTTATTAAAAAGAGTCGTGAGCGGGCTAGCCAGAATAAACTTCCCGAGCTTGAGAGCTTCGTTTGGTATATTGTCGTGTCCAGGGCTTTTTTCTTGTTTAAGTCTGTCTATTTGCATTATTATTTCAGGTTCGTCGAAAGGTTTGACCGTTGCTGGTGGCTTTGTGATTTCTTCTTGATTTTTACTAAATATACCTATCTACATATTCTAACAGATTATATGTGAAGTTCGAAGATTCGCTCTTTCTCCTACTCCTTAGAGACTTGCGTGAAATATGAGCATTCCTCATACACCTCTACCTCCATGATTTAGCTAAGAAAATATATCAAACTATCCTAATTTTAAATCCCTGTTTTGGCGTAAGACCAAAGAAAATATGCATGGATTGTGTTAGGAATGATATGAAGGAAAAAGGAGTAGATGCGATAGCGTGACGATTGACATGGGAGAATGGAAGAAAAAATGTGGTGCGCCGACACCAAATAACATGGGACAAGGGTACGAAGATGTATTGGCGGCGGCGACCTCTCGTGTCCGGCCCTGGTTCAATCCATGGTCCGGAGCGAGACGGAATGGGACGCCATCACCTCCTTCTGCGAAGCAGTCATGCTAGCGAAGGAGGTGGCGGAACGTGAGAGGGAGAGAACCTTACATCCCAGCCGCCGCGGGAGACGCACGGGGCGTCGTAGGCCACTGTAACTGTAGGCGCGGACCTGTGGACGGTGAGCTATAGGCTACCTCACCGTCCATCCGTCTTATGACGACAGGCCGTAAAACTAAATATACCTATCTACATATTCTGACAGATTATATGTGAAGTTCGAAGATTCGCTCTTTCTCTTACTCCCGAGAGACTTGCGTGAAATATGAGCATTCCTCATACACCTCTACCTCCATGATTTAGCTAGGAAAATATATCAAACTATCCTAATTTTAAATCCCTGTTTTGGCGTAAGACCAAAGAAAATATGCATGGATTGTGTTAGGAATGACATGAAGGAAAAAGGAGTAGATTCGATATCGTGACGATTGACATGGGAGAATGGAAGAAAAAATGTGGTGCGCCGACACCAAATAACATGGGACAAGGGTACGAAGATGTATTGGCGGCGGCGACCTCTTGTGTCCGGCCCTGGTTCAATCCATGGTCCGGAGCGAGACGGAATGGGACGCCGTCACCTCCTTCTGCGAAGCAGTCATGCTAGCGAAGGAGGTGGCGGAACGTGAGAGGGAGAGAACCTTACATCCCAGCCGCCACGGGAGACGCAAGGGGCGTCGTAGGCCATTGTAACTGTAGGCGCGGACCTGTGGACGGTGAGCTATAGGCTACCTCACCGTCCATCCGTCTTATGACGACAGGCCGTGTCGACGGCGCATTCGTGTTCCACGCGCGCCTCAAAAAGATGTCAGCAAAGGGAAGGGGTCCGCAAGGCCCGATGCCTGCCAGGGCTGCGGGACTGTTAGAAAGAGATACCGTGGCCCCGGAACACAAAGGGCGATGAAGGAACATGGATGGGTTTTAGTCAGTAAAAGTCTGACACTCTCTTCTGCTCCGCCCAGAGAAAAAGGTAGGAAGATGTTGATGGCGTAAAATTGTGCTGATGTTGTCCATTCAACAATGATTATTTACTACTAGTCTGTGTCTTTAACTTTTACTCGTCATAACTGGATTGATGCGTTTGTTTTTCAATTTAGCCGATAACAAGCACACAAGTCAATACACAAACAACATTGCACTCTAATCCCCGTTTTTAAAAACTGTTTTCATTTCTTCACTGCACAATGAATTCAGCAACATCCTCCGAGACTTCGTATCGACAACATGTGCCGTTAATAATGGCCCCTCGTGAACTCAGTTTTATGTTTCTCAAAACAAATACCAGAAATTCTGAGAAAACTATAGAAGTACCGTAATAGCTTGTTTTCTCAACATTCAGACTGAAAATTTCAACGCCTTCTACCAATTACTTCCAATTCAAATCCGTCTTATTTTAGCATTTGTAGTTAATAACCATAGACATTTATTTGTGTTGTAGATGGAATAAGATTTATAGTAAACGTTTCGTTGGGTATTATTTGATGCAAGCCAGCCCGTCTGTTTCAATATAAACGCCCACTTCACACTTTTTACGACTATTTATATTGGATTTACACGCTAAGTGTATCTGAATAGAGTACCTTTTGGATTTATTTTAGAATTATTTGGGAAGATCAACCACAGGATATGATACTTTAGAGATCCTATGATGGAGCTGGTTAATACTGGCAGCTTAGAAAAATAAATAGATTTTAAATAAAAATTAAAAACTTTATGATGTATAAAACCATGTAATTATTTATTGAAAGCTAGAATATATACAGGGTGTCCGGTAATTAATGGATAACGTTGAAATGGCTTATAGTAGAACATTAACATAAGTGGAAAATTAGTATGAATTAATTTTTAAACAAAGTCTAAACATCTTGGGTAAAAAAAAATGTAAACATACATGAGTGACCAATAGTTTTAAAATAATGTCGGTTTCAAGTAGATTTTATAATGGTACAATTCATAATTGTATCTGCCTTAAATAGTGAATTATTGCCATTAATGTAGACAAGAGGAAAAAATTACTTAAGCAAAAAAAGTAATATTCTTATGCAAGCCATTATTATCAATGACGTATTATATATAGACACGTCATGAACCAACATCGCGGCGCTTAAAAACGGCGAAAATACTAGAACTACTTATAAGCGTGAAGAAAGAGAAAGAAAATATGACACCGAACGGCGGGATGCCTGTTGCGAGAGGGAGATAAATATACATCTTCAGTCACGTCACAGGATTTATTAAATTATAAACAAACGTAGCGTCGCGCGACAGGTTGGTGCGTAACTAAGCGCGATGTGGCCAATTGGCTTCATTCATCATGTTGTCATTTTAGAGTGCGGACAACGTATCTATAGTTTATAAATATCATTGATTCTTATGCAGGCCCTACATCTGCGGATGAAAATTTTTATAAGATAGATTTTTTTCGTATTTTTTTCTGAATGGCCATGGGTTCTGCTATGAGCCATTTCAAGGTTATCCATTCGTTACCGGACACCCTGTATAAATTATATCCAAAAAGGAGTATAATTTCGTAATGTAGTGAACCCCAACATTACAGTAATATGGTACAAGCTGGTGTTTTAATATTTACTTCAACTTTTTACCAAACATTGATGCGCAATTGCGCAAATCTAGGATTTCCAACCAAATTGAATGATGAAAATAAAATAAAACATAATATCAAGTAGTTGAATATGCCGTCAACATAAGTAACCTCCTGATCCATTCTGATCTGATGAAGAGCTTTTTAAATAGAGAATGGAACTAGTGCTCTAAACTACAGTGCTATACTCAATGAAACGAGATTCTATCCAACTATTCCCGTATAACATCCTATCCCTAATTCCCAGAGGGTTAGGCAGAGGTATACGTAATAGTACACCCACATTTCGCCAGTTATGTTAAAGTCCCATATAATAAGGGACAAGCCTATTACCATCAACCGGGCAAAGGTCCGGACTGCGTGGCTGCTACTGAGAAATTCAAAATGGAAAATAACACTTTTCCAAACCCGGGAATCGAAACCAGGGCCTCTACTCTCTAACGTCCGTCCATCCGTCTCTATCCGACTCTCACTCGCACTCATCTGCAGACGTGCGCGAGAGAGATGGATAGAGACGGACGGACGGACGGCCTCAGGACCACTAAGCTTAGCAGTCGTGCTTGGGACTACTAGTCTAAAGATGCAGTCCGGTATAAGCAATGTATTATTTCCAATGCTTTATTATTATCCGCTACTAGTAGATACGCAACCGATAGGATAACAGTAACTTCTAACTACAGATGCAATATCTGAACACAAACTTGCATAAAGTCGAGAAGTTCCAATATTTATTATAGAGTGAGGGTACACGACAGCTATCACACAGTCAATCACGATGTAAAATTAGTTTTGCAGTGAATCATGTTACTATCAGAATTGATCGTCGTTTGTTCCTTGATGAGTATATGCATGCATAAGTTTGTATTTGTTCCCTTATTCCCATTTGTTATTTCATTAGCGGACTAATCAATTTTAAATAAACCATGTCTTGCAGTAAGCTGATAAATATTTTTCAATTGAGTATAACTAATAAGTACTCGTATTTGCTCCCAGATTGCAAGTGAAACCAGGACCTTAAGGATCATAAATATATTTTAGCTACTTCAGTTGGGGACCTCTTTTCTGTGACAGATAAAACAGCAACAACAACAACAGCCCATAACGTCCACTGCTGGACATAAGCCTCTCCCATGATGGGAGGAATTTGCCGTAATCTCCACGCTTGGCAGGCGGAGATCGCAGTGATGAAAGACTAACAGAAAACGCTGCTGCCCATTCTCTGGTCTACGGAGGCGCAAGGTGTTCTGCCTCAGATATTAGTCGCCTTATACGACACCCGTGAGTGTAATGGGTTGGTTCTATTCTACTCTGCCGGATACCACACGGCTTAACTAAACAGCAAGTATCACTTAATTATATCAACCTTTGCACCCGTTTTGAGAACGGAAGCTTGGACGAAAAATTAGAACAATCATTCTCGTGCCCTAATTCCAATCAGCACAGCATTCTTTTAGAGCATTTTTTTACATATGGATGTAATCTGTAATATGGATATGTGTGTAAAATGTCATAAGGATGTATGTATTTTAATCAATAGGTCTTATAGTATGAAGACCTATTATCAAGCACTAATAACCACACATACCATAGCATAAACATTGAGGCTGTATGGTCAAGGTCAATCTTTTTTAGCACTTACGATAATACTTGAACAGGCCCATGTCGGTCAACAGCATACTCGATGTGACCCGGTGATAAAGTAATTATTCTTTGTAGGCATGTACTGCCTTAAGGTGATACTAAAGAGACAAGATGGTGGATACTAACGAGCTAGAAAAGTAATTAAAAAACAGACAAAATAGCGATAAAGACCTGGAAACGATTTTCGCAGATCTAAGGTAAGCACAAACGATTTAGACAATTTAGCATAAGTAGTGGAAAATCTGTTAAAACAGCTGGCTTTGAATCCATGAAGACGACGACGTGTCAAAAATACGATTACAATTTTGTGAGATCGGGTTTTTCGAGTTATAAAGTTCAGAACTCACGTCACGTCCTCACGTCACGTCTTTTTAAATCCTGAAAAATAATCTTAGCTAAGATATGAGTACCATGCATGTGTATGATGGTATTTTTAGAAAAAAATCATACAGATTTGAGTTAACTTGTAGAATCAGCTAAAGAATTTGTCGGTAATCGGTTGGTTTACCTCAGAACTTAAGGAGCTCACCAACACAACCAAAAATACCAAAGAATGATGGAAGAAGATATAATGGAAGCGCTGCATAAAGTACTCGCTCAAACTGAAAGATGATTCTTTAAAAATTATCGTAGAAGGTTAATAAAGTTATCATCAATCTTTTCGCTCAGATTTTAATACATTCCAATTAATAAACTTCTTTTGTCACCATATTTTACAATTACTTAGACAAATTTTGAGGGGTAGATAATCGATCGACCAGCTGTGACCTTTTAACGAATGCTACCAATTGTACTGACTGTCATTTATTTATCGTCGTAGCTATAAAGTTCAGTGGAACAGGCGGTTCAATACTCGTTGTATGTTAACGACTTCTTTGACCGAAGGGCAAAAGTCTATCGATGTAAATAGAAAATACTTCAGTAACCATTCATGTGTTATAAAAAAGAGAATTTCACTCGAGGTTTAGAAAAGAACCATAGTGAAAGAAGTTGAGAATTAAATTGCTCGTAAAATTATTTAGAAGTAAATGTAATATTTCGTATTTTATGACTTTAGTGGCACAAGAAAGGGGCAAATTCTTGGCTTTAAAAAGAAAATAGGTACAGTAGGCCACACGTCACTTGATCACTTTGCGTCAGTGGTAATTAAACCAGTCTAAGGTAAATTACAAGTTAAATTCAAAAAGTGCGATTAAAAACATGCAACAATTGAAATATTATATTCAGATATTAATCGGATAAAGTAAAGGAGGGAAATATAGGCCAGTTCAAGGCCGTCATACGACATGCAGTGTTCTGTAAGTACTGCAATTCCCGCTTCCTTGTTAAACATTCATTGTACGATTGAAAATATTGTTGATCGCAAAAGCTTCCTTCCTAAGTATATTATAACATGCAAAAACGTATAATTTCTGACATTATCAAGTACAGTTAGGAGCCTTTTCTTTTGTATTACCTTTCATTGACCTTTTAACTTATGCAGAAAGAAGATAAAAAAGGTAAAGGTTTTAAGGTGAATACTTCGAAGACAAGGGCATTTTAACAATAATACTGTATACTAACGCACTACAAAGTAATTTGCTAAAGGAATTGTAAATCATTGTTGAGTGATAGGAGCCTAGATAGGCAGACCGTGGAGATTAAAAGTTAAATATGCTTTAAATGTAGATACCAGCACATCAAGCTACCCGAACTGTCAAATTTTCTCAAGCAACCTTTATTGCTTTAGCGATAAAGTTGAAAATCGATCTTGCTGCTGCTGGCGTCTTGTTAATAGGCTTGTGTACTGAAAAAATCGAATTAGTTCGTCAGATAGACTATTATCAAAAAATATTTGGCCCGTATTTTTTGTTTTGTTGCGAAAACCATAATTGACGAAGATACGACGCTTATATAATTCTCAATACGTCACGGTGTGGTATAATTTTTACTGCGTTCTGACGTCACGAGCCCCCCCCCCCCCCCCCCCTCCCGAGTTTTGATGCGTTTTATCTTTGTTAATATTCATTGATTTACAAAAACCAAAAAATTCGTGTCCAAATTCGTGTTCGTGTGTCGTGTTTTCCAATACTCTAACTGATGGAATGAAATAGATTTGCAATTTATTGATGGTGGAAATTGGCTTAATGCAGTTGTGCCTTCGAACCAATTTACGCCAACGGACCAACGGACAGGCTTATTACCGTCTACTAAAAAATATATATTTTTGCACGAGCTTTAATTATACACATTGCAAAAGGCTGTTAATTAAACTTATCTCCAGGGGACCAATAGCAATATTTTGGAACGAACATTTACATTTTTGCCTTGAAAAATACGTATTTTGACACGTGCCACTGTCTAAAAATTACAAGTACCAAAATGCTTTCAACTTTATTAGTAAATTAATGACATTAACCGCGGATGTATATCGTTGCGTATTTTTTTTATTTCCTCATATAATTATTTTATTAAAATACGATAGAACAACACCTGCTGCGGACATTACATTACGAACTCCCATTTTTGTTGTTCAAGGTCATACACGCACGCCAGTTGACTTGACCTTTCCGAAGAACATCATCAATAAAGCCAGTGTACGTCCTTCTACTTGTGTCGAGGACTTTATGTCCGACCGGTACGTTACAACTTGAAATTCTTGGAAAGTCTGACAACCAGACTTTTTAAGAGGTACCTTCATCATCATCATCATCGTCATTTCAGCCGAAAGACGTCCACTACTGGACATAGGCCTCCCCCAAGTGTCGCCACATTGACCGGTCCCGTGCGACTCGCATCCAGCGGATTCCCGCAACCTTCACCAGGCCATCGGTCCACCTAGTGGGAGGCCTTCCAACGCAACGTCTTCCGGTTCGCGGTCGCCACTCCAGAACTTTTCGGCCACCTTAGAGGTACCTGGTTATTACACATTAACTGGGTTGTGGAGGTCACGTAGGTAAAACCAGCTATATCCGGTAAGACTAGAAGCCGACCCTAACATATTTGGGAAAAGGTTAGCTTACTGATGACGTAGCAACTTGGACAGGCGGTCTTATCTGGCGGTCCGGGTGTTACCACGGTTTTATTATCAATATAAATAATACGCTAGAAGGAAACGTCCCAGGTTTATTGCATGGCAGTCTGCCATAGCTAGTTGTCACGCTGACTGACAACTCGGTGATCAAAGTATGATGTCAACGGTGGGACGTATTGCTTATTAGCGGATGTATGCTCCTATCTCCAAGCTCCGAGCTCCGCTGGACTGCAATCGGCAAGGTGCCAAGTTTGGTGGATGTGAGTGACTTTTGTCTTGTTCAGAGCCAAACGATACTGAGTTTATCAGAGTTAACGAAACGGAAAGACTGAATGGAACGAAAAACATTGTGCTGATGGAAATTATAACATTAAAAACTTGTATTTAAAAAAAAACTTGTGAAAAGGTTGGAACTTTGACGCCCAACATCTCCGTAACTAGAAGGTTCAAAACAATAATAATAAAAAATGATTGCAATGATGACGGAAGGAACAAGTTCGTGTCGGCTTCGTTAAGGGTATTTTACACTCACTAGAATTAATTGGTTACTACGTTTAGACTGAATAGTCAGAAGGAAAGCAAAGAAAAAAAAAAACGGTTGAAAGATGACGTCACAAGTTAAACTAAACACGATCAACACATTGTTTGTTGTTGTTGCCCCACTAGAAATTCTCCTGTATGGAGGTGCGTTTATAAACATTTAAACTTACAAACACAAATAACCGGACCTGGTACAACTATCTGTAGGTGCAGGAATCGAACCTGCGACTCGCAGCGAAGGAGTCAATTGCTCAGCCATTGCGCCAACAGGGCCGTCAAATTTGCCCTTAGACGAGTTGCAGCTCGGAAGTTTAACGTTATAGCAAGACTAACAACTTAGAAAAAAAAACATCATCATCAGCCTAGCCTTTTCCCAACTGTGTTGGGATCGGCTTCCAGCCTAACCAGATGCAGGAATACCAGTATTTATATGGAGCGACTGCCTATCTGACCTCAACAGCCCAATTAGTACTGCGTAATACGATACCCCTTGGTAAGAATGGTTGTCAGACTTTTTGGGCCACTGACTATCTTTACGACTGTCAAAGACGAAGACGACTGACAGAGATGATTGTATTAGAAAAAAAACATGTTAGTATGAAAATAAATATGGTACCATATTAGTGATAAAGCACCAAACAGGCTCAACAATATAGGTAGTGTTATTTTCAGAGTTTTTCTCGCATTTCATACGATGGACGCGTAGTGATTAAATGTATTACAGCTCATTTGTGATAATTTCGTCGGTATACGTTTTTGCAGAACACTAATATTAGGCTGTTAGTGTAATAGCTATAATTATCATTTGCTTTTTGCGAGAAACACCTTGTATTTTATATAGTAACCTTGATAGAGTGGCCATGGGAAAAGTTGGCAAATAGATCGGAGAGAAAGAGTAGGTAAATGAGTTATCGAAAACTTACGAGATTATATATTTATAGCCATTCTATGCATATAAATTACTAACTTATAATGTAATGGTTAAATTGAGGCAAAGAAAGATAGAAGACAAGATGGGTCGACGATAAAATTAAGCTTTTCGTGAAGACTGGCTAAGATTGGAACAAAAGCAAAGAAGAATGGAGAAAATCGAAGGAGGTTACCTAATTATAGACTACAGGGAAACGAAAATAATGGTATAATGATTTTGAATGAAAATATGTTAAGCTTTACTTATCAATAAAGGAACCTTAAGTTAGTCGTAACAGCAGAGGCCCCAAATAAAGTGTCATTACACTACTACATACTTATAAAAAATCGTACCCTATAGACCTATATACTATACTAAATTCCTGAACCAATTTTGATGAAATATTGCACATTTTTCTTCACCAGATTTCAGTAAAAACAAAAAAAGGACATCGCAACGCATGCTCCAATAAAAATTTCGGAAAATTTATTGATTTAGTATTTGAGATAGGTTTAACAACGGGTCCCAAACTAGGCACAGCCTGTATCTTGGTGACCCAAAAGGAAAAGGCGCAAATGGATGAAATTGACAAAGTTAATGTTCATTCTGTTGAAAGTTGTAACAGAAACCAACCGCGTTGAAAGCGATTGCTACATGTATAAGCCCTGAAATAGACGTTGCATTACGTTCTTAGATTTAAGGTGAAGATAGCAATCAAATCAAGCTTAGCATTTTATTAAAAACATTATATGGTTTTAGTCCTATACGTATATTCGTGACACACTACACTAAAACAGCCCATAACGTCCACAGCTGGACATAAGCCTCTCCCATGATAGGAGGAATTTGCCGTAATCTCCACGCTTGGCAGGTTGATTGGAGATCGCAGTGATGAAAGACTAACAGAAAACGCTGCTGCCCATTCTCTGGTCTACGGAGGCGCAAGGTGTTCTGCCTCAGACATTAGTGTAGTATTCGTGACAAGTATACAGATATTAGTCCCACTCTAATACAAAAATAGTCGGGCAATATAAATCCCGAAATTGCCGTGCATAACTCAATAACATACCGTACCTATCGTATGATTTCCGTTTCCCCAATACAAACTTCACGGCATGTGTCATCTGCTAAGAATAACCGTTTCACTGCGAACGTGTCATAAGAAGCGATTGAGGGATTAATACTGGTTTGGGTTTCGCACGATAAGTTTTACCTGAAAAATATCTACGGTGTGTTTTTATTTTTTGTAGTGATTGTTTTATTTTTTATTGTTGTGTTATATCCAAGTATTATCTATTTTATTTTCTTATTCATGTAATCAAATATTTATGCTGTATTGTCTTCCGTACGTTTATTCACGCGGGTGACCACTGAAAATTAGCGCTGTGCTGTGGGCCCCCCATAGCACGTCGTCTCTTACGATTTTTTCCTTCACCGTTTATACGAAGTAAATTATCTACCTCAATTCAAACCACCGACTTAGGATAGATAAGTCAGGGCCATGATCACTGGACCCAGTTCAAACTTAATTTCTTTGTTTAAAATAAATCCTGAACTTGTTACAAGAATGCCGAACAAAAATTAAATGAAATCAAAAATCGTTTATTCAAACTAGACAGAGGCTGAGCCTGAATTACTTACATAAGGCAGCTCTCCAAAACGTCTGCCCTTCATGACTTCGATAATAATAATATTCGTCCTACCTTTGTTATATTAACTTTGTCCTACCCCGTCTTTTGCATCGATTTCAATCAAAGCTGTCAGACTAAAGCCAATTTAATTTCTTAAAGACAGCTCGTGAACGATAAGACAGAGTTAAAATAATGTCGTGGTATCTATACCTACTGCTCAAATTAAGTAGAATAAATATAGAGTTATTTTACCCCATTAACAAAAAGAAAAAGGGAGGGTGATGTATTACGATTGGCGGCGGCGACCTCTCGCGTCCAGCCCTGGTGCAAGCCATGGTCCGGAGCGAGATGGAATGGGACGCCGTCACCTCCTTCTGCGAAGCAGTAATGCTAGAGAAGGAGGTGGCGGAACGTGAGAGGGAGAGAACCTCTCAACGTCCCGGCAGCCGCGGGAGACGCCCCGGGCGTCGGGGGCCACCACGTGGCCTCCGGCCACCGTAGGCGCGGGCCTGTGGTTGGAGAGCTATAGGCTAGCTCGCCGTCCGTCCGTCTCATGACGACAGGCCGTGTTGATGGCGCGTTCGTGTTCCACGAGCGCCTCAAAGAGAGTCAGCAGTAGGAAGGGGGACCCCTTCCTACTGCTGACTCTCTCTCTCTCCCGCAAGGGCCAATGCCTGCCGGGGTTGCGGGACTGTTCGAAAGAGATATACCGTGGCCCCGGTACTTAAAGGGCGATGAAGGAACATGGATGGGTTTTAGTCGGTAAAAGTCTGACACTCCCTCCTGCTCCACCCAGAGCGGGAGGAGCCATTTGATGATTTCCCATCCGAAAAAAAAAAAGGGTGTATTAGGTATGAATTTTCCCGTATAGAGCCTGAAATACCATGATAATAAAATTATAGTGATACACAAAATAAGTAACGCAGCCACACAACAAAGTTCTAAATTCAGAGGAAATGTTTGAAAACAAAATTGACTTTCACTCTAAGTTATCCATAGTTTTAAATCAATCAGTTGATCCATGTAAAATATTGGTATTCATCTGCATCCGATTGGACTAGAAGCCAATCCCAACAAAGTTGGGAAAAGGCTAGGCAGTTTTAAATGACAACTGACATCCTTACTCAGTTATGTAAAATGGTTATGATACAGCAAATTGTCATAATTTGCGCCATTTTCACTAACAAAGTTCATCACAAGTCCATCTATATCTATACTAATATTATAAAGAGGAAAAATTTGAAAGATTTGTATTTTATATTTTTGTATGTAACGAATAAACTTAAAAACTACTGGACCGATTTGAAAAAATCTTTCAGCAATGGATAGCTACATTATTAGCGAGTAACATAGGCTATATTTTATCCCCGTACTCCCTCGGGAACGGGAACTTTGTGGGTGAAATCGCGTGACGTCCGCTAGTATTTCATAATTTACAATAAACTACCCACAATTCCCCCAAAAGAACCCGTACCCGGAAAGCCAGCGGCTCGACCTAATACAAAATTACAGTAAATCACTATCTCTGAATCCTAATGCTTCCACTCCTAACCTACATTTCCGTTCAGTATTGTAACAAATGATGTGGAATAATTCACCAAAATCGTACACCCACTACTTTCACAGTCAATTTATCTTCATCTTATTAAAACGATTTGACTGTTTGGCTATCACACTATTAGTTCTTCTAAAAAACTTCTATTGTTTTACACCTAAACAAAGGACTTCTCTAAGGCTGGCCTCACAAATTCTGAATTCCTCTCTGAATTCAGAGTCGGAATTTATATTTAATAAAGAGAGAACGGAGATGCATACAATTTCATAATCCCCACACACATATATTTTTTTTTCAGATTATGATTATAATGACATGTTTAGTGAGTATATATTTACAAACAAAAAGTATCTATGTAGTATATCAACTATCTGGTGTCCACGACACAAGCCTCGTTGCTTAGTGTGGCACTACATGGCGCTGTGTGTAATGTTCAGCGATATTTATTTATTTATCCTTACTCAGTTGTGTGAAATGGTTATGATACAGCAAATTGTAAAAATTTGTATCTTCATCTTGTTAAAACGATTTGACTGTTTGCCTATTACACTGTTAGTTGTTCTGGAATTGTTCTTTTGTGTTACACCTAAACAAAGGACTTCTTTAAGGCTGGACTCACACATTCTGAATTCCTCTCTGAATTCAGAGTCGGAAAACATATTTAATTACGAGAGCCTGGAGATGCATACAATTTCATCACACACATTCTGATTTTTTCTTTGATTATAATGAAATTGTATGCATTTTCGGGCTTTCTTCTACAGTAATATTATAAAGAGGAAAGATTTGTATTTTTGTGTGTGTGTATGTTTGTAATGAATAAACTCAAAAACTACTGCGACGATTTCAAAAAATCTTCCACCATCAGAAAGCTACGTCTTTACTGAGTAACATAGGTTATATTTTATCCCCATACTCCCACGGAAACGGGAACTACGCGGGTGAAATCGCGTGACGTCCGCTAGTAATTAATAATTTGAATTATGACTCTGAATATTCAGAATGTGAGTCCAGCGTAAAGACAGGGTGATGGAAAAGTCATAAATATGCATGGAAACGTCATAAATGTATGGGAAGCACTATAGAGACACCGACGCTGAAATGGTTACCATGTTTTTCTTAGCCTTTAAATCTACTAATATTAGTATAAACAAGAATTAAAAGAATTTATAACTACTTAACGAGGTATTCCATGAAGCACACCCAAACGAAGCACACCCAGACGAAGCACACCTAAAGTATTCCACTTAGCACACCCGTAGGTGGGCTTCAAATAAAAATTTAAAATAATTAATTTGCTATTCCACGAAGCGCACCTACGAATATCACTCGCATAGTGCGGGGACTAAGAAATAAAAATGTCGATAGGAGAAAATATTTATTATTTAAAAGACTAACTGGTTTGTGAGACTCTATCCTTGTTTACGTTTGTTCCCGTTCAGTTACACCATAAGAAGAAGAAGAAGACAAACAACCAGGATCCCAGAATCATGAAGAAGTATATAAGTATATATGTATATATATAGTATATATACTGCATGATAATCGAAATGTATATGGATTGATTATGAGATCCCTATTAAAAATATAGAATACCTCCTTTATGGTTCTGGCCTCCTGATAGTTAGTAGGTAAATAAAAAATAAAAAAACAATAAACCAATCACTCGTTACCGGTGGGATATGATATGCTATTATTATGGATTTGTATTTTCTATCGATACGTTCAGAAGTCCAGGAAACAATCCCTAATGCTATGGAACCACGGGTAATTAAAATTACCCATGGACCTGGTAATGGGTCAACCCACCGGGACCACGGGTAACCACTCAATGTAAGTAAGCCATTACACCCTTTTTTAATACACCACCAAGGGCAAGGCATTACCGTTTTTATAAATCTTGTGTTTACTATATTGTTTGTTATTATACACTAACACTTGTGTCTCCTTCCGGCCAAGTACGTAATTAATAGATGGGTTAAAATTTCTACTACTTGGACCTGCCATCGGCTCCATTATTTTGTTTGAATAAATTGCACGAAAAAGAGAAAAAAATAACAATAACAAGACCGGTGGAAACGCTCGGCTAAATTCGGGTTGGCTCGGGAATTCAGTGGAGGGCGCACGCGTTGACTATTGGCGCATCATGTATACGTCTTATCTATACGATTTATATATGAACACTATGAATACAATACTTGTATTGTATCACATTATTATAATGAAACTGAAAGATGTTAGATATTTAAGTTAGTCTTTTAAATAATAAATATTTTCTCCTATCGACATTTTTATTTCTTAGTGGGGCCACACTATGCGAGTGATATTCGTAGGTGTGCTTCGTGGAATAGGAAATTGAATATTTTACATTTTTATTTGAAGCCCACCTATGGGTGTGCTAAGTGGAATACTTTAGGTGTGCTTCGTATAGGTGTGCTTCGTTTGGGTGTGCTTCATGGAATACCTCTACTTAACTACTCTATGAAAGCTATAAATTCAAAAATATTATCAAAACCGTAGCGTTAACTAAAAATTAGTATAAACAAGAGAGAAAAGAATATTTATAACTAAACTACTTTATGAAGCCTATAAATTCAAAAGTACTATCAAAACCGTAGCGTTAACGAAAAATTAAAACTACTAATTTAACGATAAACTACGTCATACTCAATGACAAGCGATAACAATGTATCAATTTAATACAAGAACCTTTACACCCAAAGTAATGAACAAAAAATAATTCACGAACTTACTCACCTATCACGCGAACGTTAGCTGTGTGTTATGGGAATATACGTCGTCTATAAAACATTCATTTCATCTATTTTCTTATTGATGGTGAGTTGTTTCGAATGTAAAGATTATTTTATATATTTATCGAAATAAATTCGACTACCATGAGCTAATGGTCGTAAGCGCAACTCCGGAATACCTTGCAGGCAGCTTTTAACATAATTCTAGTGGTAAAACCCAAATATATTGCGTGACCTTGAGAATTGAACCCCAAAGACGTCTGGGGTTCGATTTCGTGCAACTCTACCTTACCTTATAATAAAGTATACAATAATTTTGATACAGGTGACAGACGCGTGTTATACAGGATGTAAAAGACCTCATCACGAAGCCGTCAACCAAGCATGCTGTACATCAAAGTAAGTAACTTTACGCAAAAATTATTGCTGGGAAACGACTTTTTTTTTTGGGTGAAAAATCATGTTTTGTGGTAGAACTCAATGTAACGCACTCAAAACATTGTACTGATGGATGGATTGAATAGTACGGGGGTCGTGGAGGTGTTTAAAGTAAAAATCTTGCATTAAAAACTTGTATTAATAAAAAAAAAAACTTGTCAAAAAGTTGGAACTTTGACCCCCAATATCGCCGCAACTAGAAGGTTCCCAGGTATGGTGTAGAACAAAAAAAATATCGTAATGACGAAGAAAACAAGTGCCTTTCGGCTTCTTTAAGAGGTGTTTTACACCCTTTATTTTCTAAAACAAAGAATTGTACCTAGTTATGCAAATAAAGTAGGTTAATTTAAAAATAAAAAAGGTTCACTACACTTCCACGGATTACCTATTTGGTTAAAAAAGTGTCAATATTAACAATAATCCTAAAATAAAAATCACTTTTAATAGTCTCTAATTAATACTAATAGATTATTAACACTCCATGAAAACATTTTCTTTCATGAAAAACAATTTCTAGAATGCTCAAAATCAACACAAACTCACTAATAACATCACATCAAGAAAGGTAAAGCGTGCTACTGACAGGGGAGCGCTTAGGTATATAGGGTGGTTCCAGAAACTTCGAGACCTAAACGACTTTGAGTAACCCACCTAAAACTGTACCAGAAAAGGTTAGACAAATGCTAACTCCCTTTCAAGCTTTTCAAGCTTTGGCATTTTAGTACACAAGTAACCTTCGCGATATTTTGAAACGGTCCCACAGAATGGACGCAAAAATATGGCGTTCCTACCTAATATTTGGACAATGGATGGAATTCAAGGTCATGTATTGTGGTGGTAATATCTAGAACATCACTTTTTCGTGTAAACAATAATGGTAATAGCGGAAATAGTTCAACGCGGAATGCTTCGGAATAAATAATCTCTGTAGAGAATCATAAATTCATCGCATTCTTTGAGGACAATTCTTACAATTTTAAGATCGTTCGTTTTCTAATCTCGGTCTGGATCATACAAAAATATTCTTATTATAGCGTACACAAAATTAAAAAATATTTACACAAATAAAATACCTCTGATTTGTATGTATATTTTTTAAGTTTTAAGGGCCTATACTACCTCATATGGCTTAGCATGATCCTCCACTACGCCCAAAATACTGCAGCATTAATTTTGAAATAAATATATGGTAAACTTGAGGATTAATGTTAGGTCTTATGTTTAGCGAAAATACGATGTCATCAAATTTTCTCTATAGAAAAAAATCCCAAAGTTACCTCCAAATCGCACAATAAACCGCTGGTATTCAAAAAGCACTTCAAATTAGATCATGAAACTTTGCATACTAACTGAACTAACTATAAAGCAGGTCTTGTGTTTTTTTTATTTTTTCCAAAAGATGAAAATTTGATTTTATAAAGAATAAAAGCCACTCATTTCGCACTATTCGGCCGCAGTGACTGACGTAACAACCGCTTTGTAGTGCAAGCTGATTAGAACGTTATTGTAACAGTTTTACAAATGAAGTTTGAACCACCACAAATAGAGTTGCTAATCTGAGGTAGTATAGGCTCTTAACATATTTTGTCAAATTACGACTAAGTATGAACGTTTTTAATTTGGGCTTCTTATCTTTGAAACGGTGTTCTACCCCGACTTTTTAAAGTTTTCCACATCTGCCTTTAGACGTGCACAATAATTGTTTTACGAAATTAGACTGATAAATATTTATCATTCACCTACTTCAAAATAAACGTAAAGCACACAATGTTTTGCAAACACTTTTATCACCGGCGGCGTTTAAAAACGGATAATATTTTCACCTCTAATACTTATAATATTACATTTTCGTCAGCCCAGATATTATAATCCATTGTAATCCGTGATAAGGGACTTCGCGCTCTATTACAAGAGCAATAACCATGAATAACCTGTACTTAAATGGAAGATCACACAGATAAAATATTGTAAACAACTAAAAATATCAAATACTTTTCTAGAACAAAAACTGAACCCAACAGTTTTTGCTAATGTCTGAAGATTCAGTTACGGAATAAAATAATATCATCAATTAGGAGAGCTTATACATACTTTATTTCAATTCAAACGATCAGCTGTTAATTCATAAAAGAATCTTATCACCCGCTGTAATAGACATTAACAAAAAACGAACTTTTCAACTTATTTCTTAAATACATAATAAGTAGTCCCTGTAAGTAATGTGCCTGTCGGAAACTTCGATGACCTTTTAACTACTGCTCTGAATAATGTAATAACTTAGAACAAACTGACAATTTTCATTAGCAGTTACATGAAACTTAACTCAAGGAACATATTCATGGGTGAAACGGAGAGAAATGCTGTAATAATTTTAATGCATTTTATCCGTTTAATGTAAACACAGGAAGCCATAGTAGATAATGTGGTATAAATATTCTTACCTTGTGTTGGTGTGTGAAAAATCAATATCAATTAGTCTTCGTTGTGGTTAACTTCAACTGGAGTAGCACTCACTGCATAGATATGTTCGCATTACAAATGTATTATTTACACTAAGCACTACACTTAAGCTTTTAAGTATATCATCCAGAACTTTGGTCCTCGAACCAGATACACAATACTCTTACAAAATATATTTACAATAAGTTAGGATATGAAGGTTTGATATCAGCAGTTGCTAATAAGTCACTTTTTTGGACCGAAGGGTATATAGTCTAGTGCGGGAAACTAAGCGATTACTCTAATATTTGGCTGTTTGGAATTATAAATACACATACACGGTTCAGGCGACGAATATAAACTTTTTACATCCAATAAATCACAAACGTATTCACTTCGACCGAGCAATCGACGTATAAGTTTAATTTTATTAGAGTAACAAAAGTTGTGTGCCGTCGCCGGCAATCATGGGGTAATATTCAAATATACACTCGCAAGAACTCAGCAAGCAAAATAAAACATCCGGACGAAAAGCGGTTCAAATATCGCGGCAAGTAGCTGGGCGGCGTCGCCATACGTCCGCGCGCCCTGCCGCTCAAACGCGGACTGAAAGCTTTCCTGACGTTCCTGAAGCCGGTGCACGATTGAAAAAGCTCACCATATTTTCAATATTCCCATATGTGTGAAAGAGATGAGGTGATGTTTCTTGGTCTGGTGTCAAACACCATGCTTGAGTAGCGTCTATCAAAAGGAAATGTGAAGGTGTTCGTATCAAAATAAACATGCAACGGCTGTCTGGTTTTGGTAGGTCAGACGTGCAGGAAATGTTTCGAAGACAATGCTAACGAAGCTAATTTGGTAACATGATGTAATATGTTTTACGGAAAGTGTGAGAGCTTTACTTTTTAAATGCAACCATAGTTACAAATAAAAATAAACAACTTCTTGTTTGTATACCAAATTGTAGATGGATTTCACGTAAAACTATTTTATGAAATTCAAAAACAATAATGTAGTGAGTCAAAACCAAGAGTATAAGTACTTCTTTGTTACTCTAACTTTTTTGTCAAATGGTAAAACACACTAAAAAATAAACACCTTTCTTGTGCGTCATGTTTAAGAAGTTAGGACTTTTTTTACTTTAATCGGACTAAAACAAATCGGTTCACGACCCTCTATAATAAAGATTCTAAACAATATATCAACCAGTACAATCAGGCTCATTAGCAACCACCATTCAAGCGATAAAGTACACGTACTACGTAATCAAAGCCGTAATTATGGATTTCATAAGTTTCATAATCATTATGAAACAAAATAAGTTGATCAACAACTTGTTTTTCCTAAGCTCCAGGTGACATTGAATTTTTCGGTTGTTTTAGCAGGCTTGCCATTGGCTAGCTATCATATGGGAATTTAACCTAACTGGCAAAATTAGGGTGTTCCTACTTTTTTTTTCGGATGGGAAATCATCAAATGACTCCTCCCGCTCTGGACGGAGCGGAAGGGAGTGTCAGACTTTTACTGGCTAAAACCCAACTATGTTTCTTGGTGTACTTACTTAAAGAATACATCTGGCTAACACCTGGAGTTTTACAGGCGCGGTGTTTAAAAGCATAATTTGGTCCCACGCTTCGTCTAGGTGTGAAAGCGTGACTAATAAACAAGCAGACTGAATATTAATTGGGAAGAGTGAACTAAGTATTGCTCATTATCTCACACACACACCTCACAACCTCACTTACACACTCACACCCACACTCACTTACACACTCACTCATGATACACATACCACACGTACACGCGCGATCTGGCCTTTTTCTACATAACGCTCATTTATTTATCTGCAGAGCTGTTTGTGTAATTTCTAAGTTACCCTTATCATTTATTTAATTTAAATTGTTATCTTTGTTTAGTCTTTCATGTTTACACTGTCTACATTTCAATTGCATAAAAATGACAAGTGGAAGTGCGGAGTCTCATAATACAATTCCTTGCTTAAAAGGTGATCTCCAATAATATGTATCGAAATGCCTATTGTAATTGATATACACTTTTTTTTTTATTATTATTATGATTCATCTGCTTATAGTCTTTTCCCAAACTATATTAGGGTTGGCTTCCAGTCTAACCGGATGCAACTGAATATCAGTATTTTATATGAAGTGACTACCTTTTCTTTTTTTAGCGTGTGGTTAGTGCCTAACCTGGTGTCGGAGTTTTTAAGCCACCCATGGGCCTCTGACTTGACTTTACATGCCGTCAAGAAATATCTCTCAGGCATACTGGTTTCTTAGCCGTGTGGTATCTGGCAGAGTAAAATAGAACCAACCCATTACACTGACGGGTGTCGTATAAGGCGACTAATTTCTGAGGCAGAACACCTTGCGCCTCCGTAGACCAGAGAATGGGCAGCAGCGTTTTCTGTTTGTCTTTCATCACTGCGATCTCCAATCCGCCTGCCAAGCGTGGAGATTACGGCAAATTCCTCCCATCATGGGAGAGGCTTGTGTCCAGCAGTGGACGTTATGGACTGTTGTAGTAGTAGTATACTGGTTTCTTTACGATGTTTTCCTTCACCGAAGCATGTGATAAATATACAATACACACTTGAATCTGAAGAGGAGCTCGTGGCTAAATAATAACAGCAGCTCGGGTCGATCGTTATTATAGGTTAAGCCGTGCTTGCCTAGGTTGGTCTGTGGATGGGTGACCACCCATTACGTACCGAGTTTCCTCCGTGCCTCGGAAAGCACGTTAAGCCGTTTGTCCCGGCTGTCATTTGTAGATCTTTGACAGTCGTTAGGTAGGTAATCAGAGGTCCAAAAGTCTGACACCCAAGTAAAAACCGGCCAAGTGCGAGTCGGACTCGCGCACGAAGGGTTCCGTACCATTATTATCAAAAAAGCCAAAAAAATCACGTTTGTTGTATGGGAGCCCCCCTTAAATATTTATTTTATTTTGTTTTTAGTATTTGTTGTTATAGCGGCAACAGAAATACATCATCTGTGAAAATTTCAACTGTCTAGCTGTCATGGTTCATGAGATACAGCCTGGTGACAGACAGACGGACAGACGGACAGACGGACAGACGGACAGACAGCGAAGTCTTAGTAATAGGGTTCCGTTTTTACCCTTTGGGTACGGAACCCTAAAAACTACCAACTGGGTTCGCCCTGGGGTCGTGGGTGAGTCGCTCCATGTAAAATACTAGTATTCAGCTGCATCCAGTAAAACTGGAAGTCGACCCCAACATAGTTTGGCAAAGGCTAGGCAGATGTGATGATGACACTTGAATCCGAAAAATCAGAAGCGATTGCGTTGGTCCGGAGCGACCTACCTCTACAACCCAGGCTTAAAGCAGAATGAATAGGAAAAACCGGCCAAGTGCGAGTCGGACCCGCGCACGAAGGGTTCCGTACCAATTATTATAAAAAAATCACGTTTGTTGTATGGGAGCCCCCCTTAAATATTAATTTTATTCTGTTTTTAGTATTTGTTGTTATAGCGGCAACAGAAATACATCATCTGTGAAAATTTCAACTGTCTAGCTGTCACGGTTCATGAGATACAGCCTGGTGACAGACAGACGGACAGACGGACAGACGAACAGACGGACAGACGGACAGACGGACAGACGGACAGACGGACAGACGGACAGACAGCGAAGTCTTAGTAATAGGGTTCCGTTTTTACCCTTTGGGTACGGAACCCTAAAAAGGTCCGGAAGTATAAAGATAACTAATAGTATTAGTAGATTAATCTTCACAATCGCATTAAAGTACACGCTAACCTCAATTTCAAGCTAGTAAACCAATTATTATAAGTAGGCCATTGCTTATATGTAAACGAACACTTTAAATGGATTAAAATGGTTTTTGAACATAAATTCGGGAAGTGAAGGTCTTTTAATTTTCCGGAAAGTGGTAATTTTAATTTATGACTATGGAAAAGTATGAATAATTATAAAGTATTAATATAAAAGTATAAAGTAAGTTATTACGCTTGGAAGAACATTAGGTGAGTCTAGAGAAAAGTAGAGTATTTTCACTGTAAAAATAACCTGAAGTTTTGGACAGAGTGATATTCTATCAGCGAAATTTTTTATTAAATTGACACAATCTGCCGCATGTCGGAGGAGCAATGGGCAAACATTACTACTCCGTGGATCCAAGTAGCAGGAAACGACAACGCGGCAGGCCCAGAAGGAGATGGCGGGATGACCTAGACTCTTTCGCAAAGGATTGGCCTACAATAGATGATTAAACGAACTTTGAAAGTGAAGTTCGATCACTATTATATGAGTCGCTTCATCCGAAGATATAAGTATAACCAGGTAGTCCCTTTAACCTACAGGCAACATCGCACGTTCTTTATAGAATAACACAATCGATTCTAAAGTCGATTCATAAAAAAAAAGTTTGACGTTTCTGCTTGTACCCTCTATGTGTTAGATCCAACCTTGTTTCATTTTTAGAGCTCAGGCACAAAGCTTTCATACAGGGTTTGTAATCACTGGTTAGACGCCATGTGATTCATCCAAAGGGTTGGGAGGGACCTTATATCTTCGGATGAAGCGACTCATATAATAGTGATCGAACTTCACTTTCAAAGTTCGTTTAATCATCTATTATATTTCGTCGCTTCATCCGAAGATATAAGTATAACCAGGTAGATATTTAGAGATAGAAACTTTGTGTCTTTAGAGAACAGGTAAGAGTTTATGTGGAAAAGTGGTTTCTTAAGGTGAAACACATGTATAAAGTTTGATCATAGTAGCGTTTATTGGTTGATTACAAAAAAGTATAAAGAAAAAACAAGAGAAAAAAAAAACAGTTTTACTTCATATAATAAATTACTTAAGCTTTTTAAATAATCAAGTACCTACTTAAGTAATATAACGAACATAATATTTATTAATTTCGAAAGGCAATCGCCCTAGCAAAACCGCTTTCGTCTATAATTGGCCTGTTGTAAAAACGGGCAAAGGTTGTGGACGTGCTGGTCCAACCAGCCGTTTTTCTAATCGTATCAACACTTATCCCTGCGGCGTATGCCGCTGATGTGGCGGCATGTCGTGTACTATGCGCGCCATATGTACCTACGTCTACTCCGCTCTCTGACAACACTTGCTTGATCCAGCGACTGATGGTCTGTGCTGTAGCTGCCCTATGTGGAGGCTTATGGGTCAGCAGTAGACTTCCAGCGTTCGTAGTCCTTATATTTTTTGTTACAAAAATATAATCCTTGAGGACTGAAGCGGGGCATATTTTTTGATTTTCATGAAAAAATGGTAAATATAGTGTTGGTTGGTCGCGACCAGGGGCAGACGTTTTTATAATGTCTGTTATGGCTATCTTAACACCGTTTTGAGAAATTGACACATTTTCTAATTTTAATAAAGATAATGTTTGCACCCTATGTGCTGTACTGAGTGCCAATAGAATAACTAATTTCTTTGTGATTTTTTCTAAACTTAATTCTAAATTTGGATACCAAATTGAAATATAGTTGAAAACTATTTGTGGATCCCAAGGGGATGTATATTTAGGTCGATTTGGCTTGAGTTTGTAAACCCCTTTAAGTAATCGCCTTATATCGTCGTCAGAACCGATTTTCTCATTTAAAACCAAAGATAACGCTGAACGGTGAGTGTTAAGAGAGCTATACGAACATCCATTATTGAACTGCTCTATCAAGAAAGATAATATAAAAGGTATGCAATCATTATAAATGTTAGAATTGTGTAGAGCACAATAGTCCCACCACAGTTTCAAAGTAACACTATATTGCTTGATGGTGCTGTCAGATAGAGATGCCAACATTAGGTCGAGCGTCTCAACTGGTTTGCCGCGCCGCTTAAACGCCTCCCGCAAAGCCTGGCGGCACCCAGGGTAAGTTTGTTGTGTAGGGGATGATAATTTCTGAAATGGGATTGAAGTAAAAATTTGTTAGGATTGAGATAAAGTATATGCGGATCAAGTAAAGTCTGGAGTAGAGGGAACCATGGCTGAGAGGGCCAGTGAGGGAAAACTAAGATCCCGGTAGCTTCATCATCAATAACCTTACGTAAACATTTTAGAACTAGAGAAAAAGGCGGGAATGCGTAAAAAAAATTTGAATGCCAATTTATGGTAAAAGCATCCACGGTATATACAAATACAAATACAATACAAATACAAATAATTTATTTTCTTTCACAAGTTATGTACTACATCTAGTGGTTGAAGTGACCTTTTAGACAAAAATTGCCTGTGTTAGGTCACTTCGCTCTTCCTAAACTTAAAGTTACGTGGTGTACAAACAATTTTAAATCTTATTGTCTTAAGAAAACATTTCAAAGTATTTTTACAAAAAGAAAAAGATAAATGAGAGATTTTGATTTAAAAATTTACAAAAGAAAAGTAAGTTAAATAACAGCGAATAATACTCATATTTATACATTTATATAAAAACAGTAGTAGTGGTGTGTGTGTTTCGTGGTAAATGAGATAAGTCAGTGGGGTGTGAGTGTGATGTATGTGTGTAAGTGAGTGAGGAGTGTATGTGTTTTAGTGGGTGTTCATGTGTATGACAGAGTTACGATGCATGTTGTAAGAGGGCGTCGGTTTCCTCATATGTAAGAGGTTTAATCCATTCAGTTATAAGTTTTTTGCATTCATAATATTTTTTGTTGTATATTTGTAGTTCTTTATTTAATTTGTTGTACAGGTGGGATGCACGTCGGTCATATTGCATGCTACAAAAACTGGTTTTAGATTGCGGAATATGCGCCACATGATCTTTCCTTCTTCTTGTTTGATTGCTAGCAACATAGGGCAGTGTCTTGTGTTTTTTCAGAACAATTTGTGCAATATATAATTTTCTCACGGAAAGCAGATCACTAATTTGATATAGTCTATAAGTAGGATACCTTGTTTTCTTAAAATGCATAATCTTGATCAGTGCTCTTTGAGCTCGTTCAACTTCTATGAATTTAGACTTAGCTGCACCTCCCCATACAGGAATACAATACATCAAGACAGATTGCACTAAGGCGACATAAATTTCCTTTAATAAGTTTCTAGAAGAGTCATTACTACTAGTAGCCCCAGATGGAACAATGTGTCTTAATGTCCTGAATATCCAGCTCAAATTTCTAACCCTTTTTACGACTTTTTTGTTCAAGATGGGGGTACCAAGATAACCTCTGGTCAAGTATAACACCTAAGTATTTGGTCTGTGAGACCTTGGTTATAGTAGAGCACGTGCTCTATGCGTCTGGCTCTGGTCTCCAAGAGACAAAGAGGTCGCATTTGGTATTGCTACGAGAAGCGAATAGATCGATCTCGGGGCTGCCGAAGTTTTGTTCAATAAGCCTAAAGGCATTATTTGACAGCTCCCACTCTGTATCCGGGTTTACTTTTCTAGACTCGGCGTCCGCGCAGTTCTCTTTTGTATTGATATATGATGCGAAAAGAGAGATGTTACGCTTCTCACACCATTGCCAAATAGATCTCGTAAGCTCATTTAAATGGGGAAATTGTATTCCGCCAAGACGATTTATGTAGCATATTGCTGTAGTATTATCTACACGCAATAGTATTGCAGAGTGTTCGTCATCCTCCTTAACGAAACTTTTTAATCCTAGAAAGGCAGCAAGGAGTTCTAAATAATTAATGTGGTGTTCTGATTCCGCAGCCTTCCATTTTCCGTTTACTTTTGTACCATTACAGACCGCGCCCCATCCGGTTCTTGAAGCATCTGTGAAGATTTCTTTACTGTAGCTTAAAACTCTCATCGAATTATTTATTGTTAATATATTACTGCGCCACCAAAGTAAATCTTGCAAAATTACGTTTGAAGGGCTGATATTTGCTTCGTAATTATTGTTAAATTTTTGTAATGCTAAGAATTTCTGGCGTTCCAAAATTTTTGTGTATAAATATCCATATTTTACTGCTGGGCAAGCTGCGATCAGAACACCAATTAATTGAGCAAATTCTCGAATAGTGCACTTTGGAAGGCGGGTGAACTTGTCAACCATCTGTGCAATATTATTGCGTTTATCTATCGGCAATGAAATAGATAGTTCTCGTGTGTTATACATGAAGCCTAAAAACTTGCATACTTGCGATGGAGTTAACGAACTTTTTGTATAATTAATTGCAAAACCTAAACAACGTAATAACTTGAAAGTTTCATGTACATTTTTTACACACTCGTCATAATTATCACCGATACATAATATATCATCAAGATATATGACTGATTTATAACCTCGTCCTCGAAGATGCGTCATAACCTCCTTCATGATTTTAGTAAACACCCTGGGTGCTACCGAGAGGCCATAAGGCATCGCCGTGAACTCAAAAGTATTGATATTACCCGAATTAGGATCTTTGTAAAGAAATCTCAAATATTTTCTATCCGAAACTGAAATAGGCACTAACAAATATGCTTCTGTTAGGTCAATAGTGGCTAAAAAGCCGTCCCGAGGAATAAGTTTCGCGGCGGTTCTGTAATCCTCCATTTTAAAATGTTCCTTCCTAATGAATTTATTTAATGGCTTTAAATTTAGAATAAACCTTTTGCCTCCATTAGCTTTTGGTGCTAAAAATGTATTTGATATGAACTGATTTTTCTCGGGTAAACGTTGGCTTATAGCTCCTAATTCGAGTAATTTAGTAATGGCTTTAGACATTTATTGGCTTTCAATTAAAGATAAGTTCGAGAGGGATGGTGCTCTGTGTTGAGTCACCTCCTTACAAAAAGGTATTGAGTAGCCATGTTCTATCCATGAAAGAACGACTTCATTACTAGTAATATTTGACCAGCAATTAAAATAGAACTTAATTCTGCCTGCATGTACCTGTGCTACTGCGGAGGTGGAGCACGGGGCTTCGCCTGATTGTAGCTGACACTCTTCGCAGGTGTTGGAACCGGGGGGTACGTCCGCCGTAGTGTCGATGACGACGGATGTTTCCTCTGGCCTCCTCGCCCCCCCCCTGTTCGACGAGTAACGAGGAGGTTATGACCAGTTTCCCGGCGGAGCAGGACTACTTGAAGACGGCTGTGAAGCGCTGACCTTCTGACTCGATACCATTTTTCTTATCTGGGAGCCTTGTTTTTCAATGGATTTACTTGCTTTGATTTTGTCGCTCAGTGTGGTTCCAAATAACGTCTCATCACGTTCGGCATCTTGGATTACATGTAGAAAATTCTTTTCTAGACTCGGGGTAATTAATTTGATTCTGTCTCTTGACAGAGACAAATGTAAATCCGACAAAATGCGACAACTGTCGCTCAAATATTTCAAAGCTGATATTTTGTCGTCGGATGTAAGCAATGTGTTCATTGCTTTATTTATTGCTGAAGTGCCCGTGCCCAATTGCTGTTGAAAGGTGTAAAGTTTCTTGTCACGGCCTCTAACTAGCTCAGACACGGCGGCAGATATTTCTGCATTGAGCTTAGGTGCTTGCAGTAATTTGCAATTTCCGGGCACGAGATAATTTTTGGATAATTTTTCTCTTTCCTCTTTTGACAATCCTTTCTTTAACAAAGGAGTCCATAGGTTGGCCAGGCTAGTGTGGATATTTTCACCGAACTCGGGGATATCGGATGTGGCTGCTCCCAAAGCAGATAAGAGCTCTGGATCCAGGCTTGCATCGGGTATGACGTCAGACGTGGCGTCAGGCATCGAGATGGCCGGAGTGCCAGACGTGAAGGTGTCCGGTACATTTGCGTCTTGGGCGTACGCAGGCGGCGTCCCTTCAGTGGTCCCAGTGGCCTCTTGCAGTACAGGAGGCGTGAGATTCTCATCTTGCGACTGAGTCAATTGTCCATATTGGGGTTCCGCTGGAGCCGCACCAGTTTCTAAAAATACAATTATGTATTTTTATATTTTGCCAATGAGGGTAGACAAAAAAAAAATGGTGAAATAATTCAAGGCCAATATTATCTCGCGGATAATACGTTGTACATGATAATGCGTATCTATTAAGATTACACGTTTTTGTACTAATTTGTCACGAATGACTCACAATCAACTCGCAGTTGATCATGTTATCGCAATTGCCTCGCAGGCAATCCCGATTTACTTATAAACAGGTAACTATCACTTTTTAAATTATCACTCATAGGAATAAAAACGAAGGTACTAACCTGCATTATTTTCATCATCTGATGAGTCGATTATCGGTCGTCTTATTCGACGTCGATGTATCTGGGTCTCTTTGCGTTTTTCTTTTTCTTTTAACTTCCTAATTTTTTGTTCGTAATGAACTAATAATTCTTCTGCACTACGCTTCGGCATTTTGCATGAACGCATGCGCACTGCCTCGCACGAAAAAGGAATGAAACAAGGTTGGATCTAACACATAGAGGGTACAAGCAGAAACGTCAAACTTTTTTTTTATGAATCGACTTTAGAATCGATTGAGTTATTCTATAAAGAACGTGCGATGTTGCCTGTAGGTTAAAGGGACTACCTGGTTATACTTATATCTGAAGGATGAAGCGACGAAATATAATCGCACTAGATCGCGAAATGTGGAAGGAGGGAAGGGAGGCCTTTGTCCTGCAGTGAGACAATATAGGCATAAAATAATAGTAGACACAATCTAACGAAAAGCTTAGGTACACTTCAACCAACTTATCTGTACAGACGGAACCCCACAGAACTAAAATAAACGTACCAAGTTTGACATGTCGATGCAACTTTCCTTGACAAGCGACGCCACATTGAGCTGCACACTTAAAGTAGTCATATTGTAAGTGTCATTTATTCTAGTTACAGAAATACAAAACACTTTGTTTGATGTGGCAGCCCTTTTTTCCGGTTGGGAAATTATTCAATGCCCCTCCCACTCTGGGCGGTGCGAATAAGGTAATTCACCTTATCTATTTTTTTTGTAATTTATAAGTAGGTACAATAAAATAAGCTTAAGTTTCATTGTGCAATCGACTAAACGGAGAATTAAGTTAAAAAATATGTAAAGCTGAACTGTTTGACTGCAATTTCTTTGTTGTAAATATAAATGCAACTTAGTATATAGCTAAGTTCAGCACTATAAAAACACAGAAAAATCCTGTTTACGGTAAACTCCCAGCTTCGCTATTATATCACGTGCCGACTCCCCTGGGATCTTCACTAATCATCCTAATGTAAACTAAGATTAAAAGCTTTTAGACCGTTTCTATCTTAATCTAACCCCAAGGTGATCTGATTGAACCCTAACAGTCTATATTTTATAATTAGGTGTTTTAATTACGTTATTATGCTTGGCAATGTCGTGATGGCCCTGTGATTACGGTCTCGCCTCTCATTCACGAAAAAAATATTTATTTATCGGACATGACGTACATACAAAATTAAAAAGAAAAAAACATGCAACGCACAACAAACATTTATTCCGACGACGCGGCTGTTAAGTTCACTACACTATAAATTCTTTCAAATCGAAAAGCTATTTTATTTCTAAGTTCAATTTCGTTAATGTAAGAATCATTTGGACAGAATTGTATTTTCTTTGTAACATGATTAAAACAAAGTAAGTTGATATTGTTATTGTCTATCTAAACCAGCATTGACAGACACTATGATTAATGTTTATCAATTAACTACAGTTTATTGTGAGAACGAAAAACAGGTGCACGTCGTGCTCATTTGAAATAAAGCCTTTTCTTTTTAAAACAACTAAGTTTTTATATCAAACAATTTATCAAATGCAAATGGCCCTTAATTTTATATTGAAAATCGTAAAAAATAAGACTTTATTGGTTAGACATTTTTAACAAATAAACTCAATAAATATTTTATGTGGGAACCGGTGCTCCCTGAAACTGACAAAATTTTCCAACTTTTACAAGATCGCAGAATCAAGCGATAAAAGTCAAAAACTTCCTGTACTAAGCAAGAAATCTGCGCGTGGGATCAACTTTTTTCATTAACGTAATAACAGCCACTTAAATTTAGTTTACGCAATTTGAGTTTTATGTGCATATGAATAAAGTTTCGTTCAGTTGATTAAGTTGCTTTTGTGCCAGACATTGTATAATTTAGATAACTCTGGGCAGTGGAGAGTTAACTTTGTTACGTTTTATCCCAGAGAGGACGGAACAGATTGACATGACAAAATGGTCTCCATTTTAGGATCCTTTATAAATAATTAAATAGTCGCTGGAAATTTTATAAACACGCTGTGTTACGACCATATTATAACATGAAAAAGTGATTTTAATGCCGACAACATTTTCTAGCTTTTTTACTTTTCTGTTACCGAGAAACTTTGTCGTTAAATTTTGTGAACTTCGGAGTTTACTTAATGTTTCTGTTTTCTTGGACTTTGTGAGAACTTGGTGAAGGTCGACGACATTGAAATATTATTTGACTTTGGGTGAAATTTTATTCGCAAGCCGTATGTATAATGATAACTACACGAAGAGTTTTCTTTGACGGGACTCCCTTAGCCATGCGAATTCTGGAACTTGTTCATGTTATATAAATTAGGTATTTTGGAAGTAGCGTCTAAGCAAGTGATATACATGAGGTATTCCTCAGACCACACCTATTTTCGAAATCAGTTGACTAAAGAGCCTTTTAAACGCAACCATCTGAGCGCAACTAGGAACTATTATTATCAAGAGGGAATGTTTGGATCTTCGGAACTACTGATCCGATTCTCTCTCTCAAAAGCTACACAAGGTATAAAGTCATAAGGTATGTACATTTACGACGTTCCCGTGGGAAAATTCATGACGATGAAGCCGTGGGCATAAGCTAGTACATAATACATTACCTTGTCTTGTCCCTGGACACTGAAAATACGTCATACTTAATTTTAGCAGCAGGGATATCCTGCTTGGGATGCTAATTAAAACACAACATCCTAACTAACTTCCATAGTCAGTCACAGTCAATTTGATAGCGTGAAAATGCTGCAATACCTCCCTAAAATGCTATGCTTCATCATTATCAGCCTCCTTCCTACCCTTGACCTACTACTTGGGGTGGGGCAACACGTTTTCTTCTTCCATTCTTCCTTATCAGACGTCATGTCATCATTTACTCCTTTTTCTTTCATATCATTCCCCACACAATCGTTACATATTTTCTTTGGCCTCCCTCTCCCTCTCCATTCATCAACATTAATATCCTTCCTAAAAAACTTTTCTTAAGGGCCTATACTACCTCAAATGGCTTAGCATGATCCTCCGTTACGCCTAAAATACTGTAGCATTAATTTTGAAATAAATATATAGTAAAGTTGAGGATTAATGCTAAGTACTATGTGTGACGAAAACACGATTCCTTAAACTTTTTCGATAGAAAAAAAATCCAAAGTTACCTCTAAATCGAAAAATAAACCACTGGTATTAAAAAAAACTTCAAATTAGATCATGACGAAAATTTGATTTTATAAAGAATAAAAACGACTCATTTCTCACTATTCGGCATGCAGTGGCTGAGGTTACAACCACTTTGTAGTGCAAGCTGATTAGAACGTTATTCTAACAGTGTTACAAACGAAGTTTGAACCACCACAAATAAAATTGCTAATCTGAGGTAGTATAGGCTCTTAAGTGTAGTGAAAAACGTGAAAGTCTAAAACAGTGCATTTATATCCATCCTAAAATACTAGGAGTACAAAATGCTCCTACCACATAATCCAGCCACATTTCACTGTGATACGATCACCACTAGTTGCAGTGCACCACCAAATAAAATACAGGCAATTTAAAACTGTTGGAACCACGTAATATCCTCTTGGCTGTAAAACGTTTTGGCTCCGTTGCCAACATAAAAGTGTCACCTGTGGTACTGGCAACAGATTTACAAGTATGGCGCCGTAAATGGTAGGAGTTGCTGTTGATTTGAAAATGTCCTTGACTTTTATTGCGCCAATAAAGGCTACTTAAATGAAGTTGGCAAGAATTTGGCTTTCGTATAGGTTAACTACGAATACTTATGGGTGCTTAGTGCAAAACATATTTGAGTGTTCATTGATAGTAATCTAGCAAAACCAAATAATTATGGCCTTGAGCGATAAGGCCAGACGTTGTGCATTATTTATTAGTAAAGACCGGATTATATGCAACATAAAATCGTCGAAATAGACATGCAAATATGCACTATCAATTATTTATCGATAATATACAACAAAAGTACCAAAACATGCAACATTCATTGAAATAACCCCTCATGATCAGAAGTTAGACCTTCTCGTAGCTCCTAGCTAAATGTCCATGTAACAAAACGTCCAACTATCAGATGGTGTGTACACCAGAATATCTGCAAAATCAGTTAAGTTGCTGTTGATTTGAAAATGTCCTTGACTTTTATTGCACCAATAAAGGCTACTTAAATGAAGTTGGCAAGAATTTGGCTTTCGTAAAGGTTAAGTACGAATACTTATGGGTGCTTAGTGCAAAACATATTTGAGTGTTCATTGATCGTAATCTAGCAAAACCAAATAATTGTAGCCTTGAGCGATAAGGCCAGTCGTTGTGCATTATTTATTACTAAAGACCGGATTATATGCAACATGAAGTCGTCGAAATAGGCATACAATTATGCATTATCAATTATTTATAGATATATGCAACAAAAGTGTCAAAACATGCAACATTCATTGAAATAAGCCCTCCTGATCAGAAGTTAGGCCTTCTCGTAGCTCGTAGCTAAATGTCCATGTAGCAAAACGTCCGACTATCAGATGATGTGTCCAGCAGAATATCTGCAAAATCAAATATTATAAAATTGATTCTGTAATTTATTCTTATTGGAAAAGCTGTGAATGTGAAAATATCAAGGTGAAAATCTCTGAATTTGAAATTGTGAATTAATAAAGACGTCTTCCGATATAAATGAAATTCATCTTTATTCCAATTTTGATGATATTAAAAAGTTATCTTTGGACGTTATTGTTATAATCCAGGCGGTGGATAGATGTTGTAAATTATATTGTTTTGTAGATCAAGGAACAGTAGCTTTGATTTCAAATATATTTTTTTCTCCTTTCCATTTTATAATGTACGAAAGTTTTCTAGAAACTTTGACACCCTCCAGCTCGTTAAGTTCGTAGTATCCGTTCTTTGACACTCGTAACGAGTAGTGACAAGACATAAATCTCGAAAACAGTCTGACCTAGAGATATCGTATTACTGTTACTGGATTGAGAAAGTCTGATACGTCCTGGGATAATTAGTACTATTGCCATGGACATATAATTTTATTACAACTTTTTAAGTGTAAGTATTATTTTGACGTTGAAATACCTATTGTTAACGACAAATTAATACACCAATTAGTATTAATTGATGATGTCATAACGTAACGTAATTAAAACTAAATAATTTCGGACACATCCGAGCGTGTTGGTCACGCAATGTTTTCGAGGCTACAATATAGCCAGTGTACCTATTTACTACTGAAACACTATGAAAACAGATCGTGATATTGAAACTGATACAAGAATTAGCAAAATTTAAAGTATAATTATGTCAGTTGTCGTCTGAATAAAAGTGCTTCACGTATCGGAAATTATTTTCTTTTTAGTAAAATTTTTGCCGTGTTTTGTTAGGTAAATTCTGTTATTGTTGACCAAAATTTCAAGCATCCTACCTACAAAAAAAAAGCTTTCATGCATACCTACACAATTGAAAAAAATAAAAATAAATATTAACCTTTCTAAATCCTGCGTATAATTTTATCATTTATACCTCCACCAATAATACTTCTGAAGTACACCCGCAGACAAAAATATGTACTTACAAGCTTGTCTGACACATCCGTATAAATATCGTTTTTTGTTGAAAATAAACCGTATTGACTTCCTTCGCATTCGCATCCTCCCCTTTTATTTATCAAATACAGCTAGAAAGTACGGTAAAACCAAGTTTTTGTAACTTATCGATCTATAAGCTGCAGTAAACTGTATGGAAGCAAAATTTCACACCAGACTCTTAGACTACTTTTGAAATATTATATTAGGAAGTTGTGGAGCTAATGGCATAGTACGGTGTCTGGACTCAGCACTAAGTCTATCTGGTTTAAATTTCTAATATGCACGTTAACCATGGTTAGTTCTTGGAGGAGCTCGTGGCTAAATAATAAATAAATATAATTTAAACAGCCGCTCGGGTCGATCGTTAGGTCAAGCCGTGCTTACCTAAGTTGGTTTGTGGATGAGTGACCGCCCATTACATACCGAGGTTTCTCCGTGCCTCGAAAAGCACGGTAAGCTGTTGATTCCAGCTGCCATTTGGAAGATCATTGACAGTCATTAGGTAGTCAGAGAGGTAGAAAAGTCTGACAACCGGTCTTACCTAGGGGTATCGTATTACCCAGTAACTACTGGGTTGTGGAGGTCAGATAGGCAGTCGCTCCATGTAAAATACTGGTATTCAGCTGCATCCGGTAAAACTGGAAGCCGACCCCAACATAGTTGGGAAAACGCTAGGCAGATGATGAACCATGGTTAGTTCTTGGGTAAATATTAGCTTTAGGAGTATGAGGAATAGGATGTAGGGTGAGGAAGTTCCTCCTTTAAAATGGAGGATTTTCCGACCAGACGGGTGTTGTGTCTAGGGCACGCCACGATAGTGGCGATAAGTCCCCTCTTTGAACCCCCTCTTTGAACACCCGGACGTTTCCTCCCACCCGATTCGGTACAGGAACCTCCGTAGGAACCTCAGGAACGCCGTAGCGTCGCTCAAGCCACTCCGGCTTGAGCGACGCTACGGCGTCCTTACCTTCCGCGTGACGCAGGTCCTCACCGGACACGGCATGTTCGGGAGGTTCCTGTACCGAATCGGGCGGGAGGAAACGTCCGGGTGTTTCCACTATGAGGATCGACCGGAGGACACGGTGGAGCACACGGTGGAGGTGTGCCCCACGTGGGCGGAGCACCGCCGTGTCCTCGAAGCGGCGATTGGCGGCGGCGACCTCTCGCGTCCGGCCCTGGTTCAAGCCATGGTGGAGCGACACGGAATGGGACGCCGTCACCTCCTTCTGCGAAGCAGTAATGCTAGAGAAGGAGGTGGTGGAACGTGAGAGGGAGAGAACCTCTCAACGTCCCGGCCACCGCGGGAGACGCCCCGGGCGTCGGGAGCCACGCGTGGTGGCCCCACCGTAGGCGCGAGCCTGTGGATGGTGGGCAATGGGCTAGCTCGCCATCCGTCCGTCTCATGACGACAGGCCGTGTCGACGGCGCGTTTGTGTTCCACGCGTGCCTCAAAGAGAGTCAGCAAAAAGGAAGGGGTCCGTAAGGACCGATGCCTGCCGGGGTTGCGGGACTGTTCGAAAGAGATACCGTGGCCCCGGAACACAAAGGGCGATGAAGGAACACGGATGGGTTTTAGTCAGTAAAAGTCTGACACTCCCTCCTGCTCTGCCCAGAGCGGGAGGAGTCATTTGATAAAAAAAGGGGTGTTGTGTCTGGCAGGCTACTGCCCAACAGCTGTTTTCAAGTTATAGTATAATAATAATATATTACCATTTAATCCAGGTTACAAAAGACACATATCATATATACCTTACTGTCTAACATACATATTTATAAAAACAACAAAAAAACCTAATTATACTATTGGACACGAAGAGAAGGCGTCATGTTGCGCTGCGTGGTGTCGCGTAGCCTTCCGCGGAATCGCCGATGCATGACACCCTTCGGCCAAAACTCTTTCTTGAGGAAGGTCTCAATATGATGAATCGGAACTCGCAGCACGAAAGACCTAAAACACTTGCAACTTGCATGCATTGCGTCATGGATGGCACTATTCTTCTTTTTTGGTGATTTAGTTATGTGCACTACATAACCATTAAATATAATGATTTATCCACTCTTTTCGCTAAGAAAAACTTCCAGAAACCACAAATCTACGCGCCACCCAATCTCAATCATAGACATTAACGACAGGACTGGTTTGTATGTTACTCTATGAAATGGTGACAGGCGAGCATCTACGATAGCGCGTTGCCTTTACTTCAGAGCACATTAGAGCGGTTTCAGACTAGACTAAGCTTGCATCTAAGCATGCAAAGTTTTACCCGCGTCACGTTTTGCACTTTAAAAATCGAACACGTTTGACGTGCTTATTCCGGAGTGTTCGCTTGAACCGGTAGGTTCTTGCGGTAACGATACGTAAGCTCACGCCGAAAAGACGAATATCATACGCCTTTACTCCTTGTTGTATTAATACTACACAGTTTCAGTAATCTATATTGATAAGCTTTGTACCTAAAAACATAAAACGTCAACAGATTTAAGTATTAAAAACTAATTAAAACTAAACTTCGTTGGACATCCATTTTATTGCCATATACATAACCAATCATCCTTTTCACGCCTAAATCACTGAACCGATCATCCTGAAATTTTGCATATACGTTGTGAGGTGTACAAAAACGGACATAGGGAACCTTTCATCCCGAACAAAAGTACTGTTCCCGAGGAAAACAACAATAACTCTTTTATAATAATAGATGGCGCCAAGTGTCTTTCGAATCATGATTGAATTATGTTATTACAATCAGCGTACATCCCAAATTGACTATCAAATACCAACTTAATACGAGCGAAGCCGCATAAGATACAATTACAACACAATCTACAATTACAACATACATATAGATATTATTTATTTCTACAATAAGGACATTTAAAATTAAAAACAAGGATGCCATAACCCACGTTTTTATTGTAATTACCGTTAACCTTGGATCAGGCAGTTAAAGGACGAAAAGACGTAAACATGCCATTAATATTAATGATCCATTTGTAAGTGGCAAAGTAATTAGAATTCACAACAAAGGGTAGTAAAGTAGTAATTCAAACACAAACAAGCTATAACTAAATGCACGTCTAGCGAATCACCCAACTAGCACTTGGCTGAGTGGCTGACTGGCTATGTAGGTATTTTAATATTTGCAAATATCATGAACTATTCTTAATTATATTTTGTTTATATATGAGAGAAGAGGACCTAGACACTTGTCTAAATAAGAGTCAACTGCTTTCTAGGCAACGAGTAGTAATATGTTTTTCGCTTAACAAAATTCTTAAGCGGTTTTCTCGTGAAATGTACGATCGACCAAGCTATTAGGTTTACATTTTACAATATAATTTGTATGTTAAAATGTTAACCAAATAGCTTGGTCAACCGTATACATTAATATTTTGAATTCGTCTACCTATTTCGTAGTATCATGGGTTCCAAAATAAAATAGCAATAAATTAAAACCATTAAAGTGTACTTAAAGTACTTACGGGATAATATCCGTGGTTTTCCATATCGGGAGCTCATCAATATGGAAAACCACGGATATTATCCCGTAAGTACTTTAAGTGTAGTGAAAAACCGTGAAAGTCTTAAACAGTGCATTAAGGTTGATCTGCGCAACATATTTTCCATACAAATTTCGGGGGGCTATTACTCCACTGTTTGTCATGGTACAACTAAAGTTAAACATGATATCGTTTTGTCTCATTATTAATTGTGTCTGTACGGAAACAGAATAGTAAAATAAAAAGCCATTAAAAAGTTACGAGCTACCAAAGATTCATTTTTATTGCCAATTTTAACGTAACTTTGGGCGTAAATTAGTAATAAAAGAAGTGTCAAATTTCCAAAACAAAGTCGGTACCGACACAGCACAATTATCGAAGAATTCAATAAATTTTACTTGTAATTGATTTATGCAGTGGTTTTTTCATAAAACCCGATTTTCCAAAGGCCTTTTCGTATTTTTTTACGCGCGCCTTTTACTAGACTTATCGTGCATCTCACTGAACAATGTTTCCCCCGCTGCGGTGCGCGGTGCGGGAGGACGACGACGACGTTCACGCACACATTAACAATATGTCATACGCGCGTAGGGTGGTGGTACCAATTATCGACCGTGTCAACTTTTTTTGAACTTTGACTACTTGTAATTTTTAAGTGCTTTTGATTTCTTGCAAAAAAAAAAAATCGTGGATTTGGGGTGCCATATTGTAGACTTCGAATTTTTTTTTCTTCTAATACCATCGAGTGGGGTATCAAAATGAAGGGTTTTAAAAGATGATTACAAAAATGTATTCAACGTTTGAATGTAATTCGAAATGACAGATAGTATAAAAGAATAAATAAATTTCAAATGTTTCTCATCATGAAGATTTTAAAATGAAATGTATTTATGGTATGGGAGGTTATGTGTATGGAACTAGAGTCGTTTTTGCATGAAAAGTATTATGATTTTAGCTATTTTTATAGTTATGTTACTTTTTCTAGAAAAGGCCGATTTTAGGAGGAGGCTGATACTAGGAGACTCCACCCTATTCCACTGTTATATTCGAAATTTCGAATCTGCTTCTAAAGCCTATGTCATTCGTGTGACGTTTGACGTATAACTGTTTGGACTCCGGATTTTTGATAAAAAAATTAATTTTTGATTTGAGTGGACGCTGTGCGAGTGATATTGTGTTGGTTCATTGAAGAACAGGTGTGAATAACTACAAATTAACAATGGGTAAGTCATATAATTTGTTGCACCTAATCTATTTAGTGTTCTTACACACGAGCGACACGCGGCATCGACATCAGAGGCACGTGTCAATGGTGACTTCAACCATTAGTGCTATTCTCTACACACAGCGCCGCAGGCTTACTTTACCCATGGTGGCCGGCGGCGCGGCTTTGTGTATAGGCATTAGGGTACCCTATGTAGGCAAGACAGACAGTGCAATGCGCTAGTGACTTTTATTTTGTATGTTTATGTAAATGGAGAGAGGCTTTTGCCCAGCAGTGGGATGGCGCAGGCTAACAGTATCAGTATCAGTATGTAAATGGAAATGGTTGCGCAAATAGTAGGTGCCTCATCATCAGCCTATTAATGTTCCCACTGCTGGGACACAGGCCTCCTCTCTATGAGAGGTAATGGGCTATAATCCACCACGCGGGCCAGTGCGGGTTAGTAGATGTCACATGTCTTCGAATTTTTGGTTGTAGGACATTCCGGTTTCCTCACGATGTTTTCCTTCACCGCTTTGAGAGCAGTGGTGTTGAAATAAATTATACAAAGTAATGCGCCTGTTTAGGTTCGAACCCATGACTTACTGTTCGTAAGTCGGGGCCGCCACCACTGGGCCACCGGTCGCTGCTCTTGGTGCCTATACATATATAAAACCAACCTCTGGCACTTCCGGCACGGTAAAAACTTATGAAATCTGTACCGGGGGTCTAAAATGGCCGCTTTAGCAGAATCGTTTTGTGAATCACGTTAAAAATTTAAAATTGTTAAAATGGACTTTATAGTTATTGACATAAAGTCCATTTTAAGAATTTAAATTTTTTAACGTGATTCATGCTAAGATTCTGCGTAGATTCTGCTATAGCGGCTATTTTAGACCCACTGTGCTGTGTGTATCGTTGACCCGAAAAAAACAGCTTTTGATTTTTATGTGCGGAGTTTCGCTAACTCATTTAATTTGACCCTGTGTAATCCATTTTTTTTTTTAGATCAACACGAGATTTCGGGCAAGATACCTGTGCAGCAGAAGCACATGAAGCAATGTCTGCACAATGTGAATAGATTAGTTCCGATATTCCTCATGTACTGACCACACCTAAGGGTGCGTACAGACTATATAACATATTATATAACTTGTGTTTTATAACACGTCCACATTATGAAATTGACATTGACATTTATAACATTCAGTGTCTACATTATCTGAAACATGTTATATAGCAATGTTATGTTATATAGTTTGTACGCACCCTTACACTCTATTTAACAAAAAAAAAACGTCTCATAAAATGGTGCATTTTATGCACTTGATGTACAATCTATTATTTCACTTCGCATGCTCTAAAAGTACGCCAATATAGCCCTACGAAGCGGGACTGTTGGAGGTTGATACCTTCATGGTATATAATCTGTCACATAGTGACTTTGTTTGTAGGCATGACAACAGTTCTCAACAGTTCTCAATAAAATGTCTGAAAACTGAAACGTGTTTTCTGTGAATAATAATTTATGCTATCGCTAGTCATCTTTAGTCCATCAGGGACTAAAGTAACCTTTTTAGTCTCTAGAGAGTAAAAGTTTTTTTTTTTTTTTTTATTTCTTTCAGGTGACATAGACAAACTCCAAAGGGTAAAAACAGTACCCTATGATTACTAAGACTCCGCTGCCTATCCGTCTGTCTGTCCATGTCTGTCTATCCGTCTGTCTGTGCGTCTGTCTATCCGTCTGTCTGTCTATCCATCTTTCTTTCTATCCACCATTCTGTCTGTCTGTCCATCTGTCTGTCTGTCCATCTGTTGTCTATCCGTCTGTATGTCCGTCTGTTTGTTTGTCCGTCTGTCTGCCCATCTGTCTGTCCATCTGTGTCTGTCCATCTGTTGTCTATCCGTCTGTATGTCCGTCTGCTTGTTTGTCCGTCTGTCTGCCCATCTGTCTGTCTATCTGTCTGTCTGTCCATCTGTTGTCTATCCGTCTGTATGTCCGTCTGTTTGTTTGTCCGTCTGTCTGCTCATCTGTCTGTCTGTCCATCTGTCTGTCTAGCCGTCTGTATGTCCGTCTGTCTGTCCAACTGTCTGTCCGTCAGACTAAATTGACTATGTTTACAATGTACTATTTTGTTAGTTTTTGCATATTCTAATTGAGTTATACGTTTACAGGACCACGCAGTAAGAATTGATGACACGTCATGAATACAGGGTGCAAAAGACCTCCTCACGAAGCCGTCAGTCAACCAAGCATTCTGTACATCAAACGATTTTTTTTTTGGTGTGAAAAATCATGTTTTGTGTTACAAGTGTTACAATACAACTCAATGTAACGCATTCAAAACATTGTGCTGATGTATGGATTGAATTTAATAGTACGGGGGTTGTGGAGGTGTAATCATACATTAAAAAATTGTATTTAAAAAAAAACTTGTCAGGTGTAGATGGATGCAAAGTAAGCATGCAGTTGCACGGGCTCATGTATACTAAGGTAATTAGTGATGGAGATAGCAGTGTAATAAACGCTCTAAGAGACGCAATGGTGTATGGTCCTAATGTTCACATATGTAAGAAAAATAGAATGCAGTACTGCGAAATTATTCAAATAAACTAAGACAAATAGGGAAAATATATATGTGCTATAGAAAATTATTATAAGAGCTATAGCATTAAAAACGTTACCCTATTTACTAAGACTCCGCTGTCCATCTGTCTGTCTGTATGTCCGTCTGTCTGTCCATCGCTCTGCCCATCCATCTGTCTGTCCGTCTGACTAAATTGACTATTTTTCTCGCTCTCAAAGTGAAAAGTACAGTGTAACACTAAAATCCCATTATAAGAGCTATAGCTTTCAAAACGGAACCCTATTATTACTAAGAATCCGCTGTCCATCTGTCTGTCCGTCTGTCTGTATGTCAGTCTGTCTGTCCGTCCGTCTGTCTGTTCGTCTGTCTGTCAGTCTGTCTGTCCGCCTGTCTGTCCGTCCGTCTGTCCGTCTGACTAAATTGACTATTTTTCTTCCACTCAAAGTAAATATTACAGTGTGACACACTAATATCCCATTCTCTCTCTCACTCGTTCTAAAATCCCATTATAACTCGGTTCCTATTCACTACCTCGTGTATAATGGGTCATTTTAGCCCCTTGTATTACAATGTACACGTGCGTAAATTACGGTTACATTCGTCTACTCGTTTGTAAAAACCAACTTTCCACACTAGTACCATACAACAACAACAAAAGCCCATAACGTCCACTGCTGGACATAAGCCTCTCCCATTATGGGAGGAATTTGCCGTTATCTCCACGCTTGGCAGGCGGATTGGAGATCGCAGTGATGAAAGACTAACAGAAAACGCTGCTGCCCATTCTCTGGTCTACGGAGGCGCAAGGTGTTCTGCCTCAGACATTAGTCGCCTTATACGACACCCGTAAGTGTAATGGGTTGGTTCTATTCTACTCTGCCGGATACCACACGGCACGGCTAGTACCATAAATACCTTACTATTTTTCTGTTTATTAGGAATCACTTATTTTGAGCTATAGTGGCGGTAATTACAAACCGCAGACGTAAAAAGAAACAATGTCAGTAATTGTGTTATTAATTCCATAATAATAATAATTTAATTGGACAAGAGCTTCAACTAACATCTGAGGTGACCCTCGCTAGGCAGCTGGATCAAGCGCTTGATTCAGAAAGCAGTTCTGGACACGTCGCGTATTGTTAGTAAGTTCCTCTCTCAAGAGCCCTAACCACCAGCAGCTTGGACCCTGTTCCCGATGCTGGCGGGCTACCTATTTTATATGCTTTTAATTTTATTTATAGTTTTGTTACTAAAAAATTAAAAATGTAAATTTATTACATTTTAAATATTTATGTATAATAATAATTTTTTTACGGACTCGTTCCTGACTGATTGGCCGGAGGAGGCAAAACACCGGGAGAGTTGGAAAGAAATGTGAGAGGCCTTTGTCCAGCAGTGGGATAGAATAGGCTAACTAAAAAAAAATATATTTTTAGTAACAAAAATATGTATACTTTTTGGGCATTCAATTATTCTTTATTCGATTTCTATACATTGTAGATTTCACTTCTCACGCTCTAAAAGTACGCCATTATAGCCCTACGAAGTGGGACTAAAGTGACCCTTTTAGTCTCTAGGGAGTGAAAGTAATTAGTTTTTTTTTAATTTCCTTCATGTGACATAGACAAACTCCAAAGGGTAAAAAGGGACCCTATTACTAAGACTCCGCTGTCCATCTGTCTGTCCGTCTGTATATCTGTCCGTCTGTCTGTCTATCTGTCTGTCTGTCTGTCCATCTGGCTGTCCATCTGTCTGTCTGGCCGTCTGACTAAATTGACTAATGAAAATATGTTTACTTTTTGGGCATTAAATTATTCTATAATAGTTTTCTATACATATTTAATGTAGTTTTCACTTTTCATGCTCTAAAAGTATGCCAATAGCTTTTTTAATTTCCTTCATGTGACATAGACAAACTGCAGAGGGTAAAAACGGCACCCTATTACTAAGGCTCCGCTGTCCATCTGTCTGTCCGTCTGTCGGTTCGTCTGTCTATCCACCTGTCTGTTCGTCTGTCAGTCCGTCCATCTGTCTGTCTGTCCGTCTGACTAAATTGACTATTATTTTTGTCATGGACTCTAAAATGTAAATACTAAGAAAAAAATCTTGATTTGTTATTTGTCTTGATAAAAACATGTGTTTACATTTAGTGATATTGAGCATAATTATAAACCTAAAAAAAAAGTGTAAGTATTTTTGTAAAACAATTTATGTAGGCAGAACTAATTACAATTATTAGGTATCCACTCTGACATAAGACCAACCCGCACTGGGCCCGCATTCCCTCTCACAGAGAGGAGCTCTGTGTCCCAGCAGTGGGAGCATTATAGGCTGGTTATGCTGCTGCAATCGGACATAAACTGCGATGAACTTTCAAGTAAGCATGCGTCGTCGCGGCGGCAGCGTCGTGAACTCTTGAGGCGATCGCTGCATGACCACCCGGGGAAAACTAAACATAATAAGCAATCTATATTAGGTTCTTAGAGAGCCATACAGGTATAAAACGATGACGCAGCGCCTACTACTTTAGTACGAGTTTGTAGATACTTACTTGATGATTTCTCGGCGATTCGAGCTGGCGTCGAATGGTGTCATGCTGCGCCACGGAGCCACTATCTTAGAAATCGATCAATTATATCTTAAAATGATGTACGTCAAACGTACATCAACGTATCAACGTATATGGTTATCGCTGTACGTGAAACAACAACAACAGCCCACAACGTCCACTGCTGGACATAAGCCTCTCCCATGATGAGAGGAATTTGCCGTAATCTCCACGCTTGGCAGGCGGATTGGAGATCGCAGTGATGTAAGACTAACAGAAAACGCTGCTGCCCATTCTCAGGTCTACGGAGGCACAAGGTGTTCTGCCTCAGACATTAGTCGCCTTATACGACACCCGTGAGTGTAATGGGTTGGTTCTATTCTACTCTGCCGGATACCCCACGGCTAACGTACGTGCGTGTGTACCTACGTGCATTAGGTAATAATAAAATAGACCTTGATTGTGGCTCTGCTGGAGAGCATACTGTTTTTTCATATCAATTGTGTGCATCGTGTAACTTCGTTTTTGTTCGGAACGGTTCGGAACGCTGTGTGTGTATGTACGAACTAGACGTGCGTGAAGACTAGCGTCTAACTGCTCATCACTGATACTATCTCTGTCGGGCACGATGCCAGGTGAGACAGCGTGCTTTTTGGTCACGCCCACCAATGAGTTCGAGCCTGTGAGCTGTGTCACCTTAAAGTGTACTTATTTGTACATTTTAGTACTCCTGACTTACTATTACTGGTGACCTGTATCATCCCACTGCTTGGCAAATGCCTCTCCCCATGACTTCAAAATCCTTCGATCCAGGACCAATGCGCACCATTGGTCGTTGGTTCTGTCCAGCTCTTCCCGCCATCTCCTGCGAGGTATTCCTGACAACCCACCAAAAAATTCCTACCTACAATTTTGACTCCTTTAAAAATCTCCATGGTCTTGTAAGTCCCAACTACAAGTTTTAGCTCCATTCTTTGTGATTAAAACTTGTGATGTTGTGACGTGTGCTCCTTTCGTTAGGAAGTTTCCGAGTTTCGTCGCCGTAGTTAACAACTTTCCCAGCCTGCATTTTAAGTAGAAAGGCTTAGTACCCTGATTGGTACAACAGACATTCCTGTTAAAAGTTTTCTCGTTTAATTATAAATTGAACGCTGGTCTTTATTTACCACACCTTCATTAAAAATACATACTTAAGCCATCACGCCTGTAATCCCCGAAGGGTTAGGCGGAGGTGTACTTAATACAGTACACCCACTTTTCGCCAGTTAAGTTTTAAAGTTGTTGTTGTTGTTGTTTTGTTGTTGTTGTTTTTATGTTGTTGTTGTTGTATGTTGTTGTTTATTTTAAAGTTTTTTGCCATCAACCGCGCACAAATCCAGACTCCGAGGTTGCTACTGAGAAATTCCTGTTGGAAAAACCAAATAACATTTTGCTCAACCTGGAATCGAACTGAGGACCTCATGCTCAGCAATCGTGCTTGCGTCCACTAGACCAACGAGGCAGTGAACGTATAAAATACTATTACTATATCGGTTTAGTAAAAGCCAAGCCATTTTTAAAGAGGACTTTCTCAATAGCTGCTACCTATTATAATACACCCTTAGACCTAGTACAAACATACAACAAACATCGTTAGCAATGTTGGTGCGGTGCGACAGCGGCGGGTCGGAATTCTGTAAAAACTTTTTCTTCTTACAACCATTTATTTATCTAAATAAATAAATGCTTGTAAAAAGAAAAAGTTTTTACCAAATTTTATAAAAAAAATATTTCAAACTACGTATAATGTAGAATGTTGGACACCCTTCTGACGTCAAAATAACTAGTTTTGTAGCGGAACATTCTATTAGATGATATTATTAGGCCCCAGGGAATAAGGCTGTAAACATCCTGATTAAGTTACCACAAACAACGTTAAGAAAAGTAAAGACAGTCTATTTTGTACGAAAACCCTTTTTCAATAGCGAAAGGTCTGCATGACACGTTTCCTGTCAGTTTCCGCTGTCAATACGTAAAGTGGGTCCTCGGTCATGTCTGTGGTAACCTTTTGACCTTGAACCTAGCGTTGTACGGAGTCTTAATCGAATAAAAAGCCAGCGTCTAAGTTATTTTTGTTACTGATGACGTGAGGTGTACTGTATCTATTTTCATTAATTCCATTAGTTGACAAGAGTGATTTTACAGCTACGCTTTTCATACATATTCAGTGCTGGGAATCACAGAAGTGAGTTGAGAGTTTGTGTACCATTTATACTACTATACCATGTTATTATTTCGAGTTGGTGATCTTTCACGTCCCTGATCTTATCTTTTTACAGTACCTAAAAACAGTACCTACCTGTCTAATCAAAATTGATTTGTTTTTATTTACTAGAAACACGGAAGCTGTTGATTTCCTTTTTTGAAGAACTAGCAACTATCGAACAAACTTCTCAAAAATGGATTATTTAAAAACATACCTACTTCAGAAATTTGATTTAAAAGCTATTTCTAGTTTTCTTATAAACTACCTAAGTACCGTTACAGTTTCTCCTAACAACGTTTTCCAAGAAAGGCCCTTTATTTCCAAGCGAAGCCTAAGTGACTGGCAGGTCATTAGTTACCAATATAAAATGCCAAATAAAGTAACAGAGTAGCGGTCTCAGAGTAATTTGCTGTTGAAAATTTCAAACTCGATTGTTAGTAAAAACAACACTTTCTTGTAGAGCAATTAGATTTCTTGCTTGGAGTGTATTTTTTGTGAGAATAAAAACTTGCTACTGCATCGGAAAAGCAATAAAAGTGGTGAAACTCTTTATGCTCGCTTACACACGATGGTCGGTTTTGTTGTAATCTTTTTTTGGCACATTTTTCCACACGTTTTGTTGCGATATTTTCTTTGTGTTCTTGCTTTGGATCTATATTGTCAATTCTACATATAACAAGGAAGATAGGTAAAGGAAGAACCAATTACATCAGTAACTTTCAAACTCCCACTATGACAGTTTTCTAATTGAATTAGATGCGTTGAATAATTTAGATTTACATACAGACATTGGGACCACCGTCTGTTGTCATTGTATTTTGAACCAAAATTCATGGTATTATGACTTGAATTCCCATGGAATGAGTGAAAAGGGTAGGAAATTAAGAAATTCCCCAAGTTTCAAACATAAATCTAAATATGAATAATATTGTTCCAAGTCATATTGAATTTGAAGCAGAGTTGTGCACACTGTCATGTAATAAGAATTGCTGAATCACTGAGGCAGTCGAAACATCACACGTCACGCATCGTTGTACTGCAGTCATGTATCGCTCAGTACAGCCTTGGTGTAGTTTGTCCACAATTCGACTGCCAATACCCTGCCGTGGAGTGCGACAAGCTGAATAAATTGAAAGATTGATTCTTTCTAAGTCGTAAATTTTCCTATACTTTGAAAATAAACTTCATTAGGTACGGGTTAAGCGTACCTTTCTTAATGAGATTGCTATACCTATTAATACCAGTCTAACCTTTAAGTGAAGGCAGAACAATATTGATCCTATTTGAAAGTCGAGAGATTCTGATTGACGTGAATTGACAGATTCGGGCCACAAAGTTTACTTGCAATACTTGACAGCAGTTCAAAGAAGTCACAGACCTGTTACATGGTAGTTGGGTATTTTAAGGCAAGTGTACTTTTGTTGTTACTGGTGAATATTATTTTTTATTTTTTTAAAGTTTGCAGAGTCTTAAAATTCCGTGATTGTATTTCTAAATAATCTTTTTAAATAACCAAAAATCAAGAACCAATTCAATGGTGGGGTGGTGGAGGTGGAGGTGGAGGTGGTGGTGGTGGTGAAAGTGGTCTAGGTGGTTAGTATATTGATATCATGTAAATTAGCCGAGCTATCACAATTTTTGGGGACAAAGTCACGGACGAAATGCTAGTATTCAATATATTTCTACAAAATGCAAGCTTGTTGAATTTCCCTTTTCCCACAAACATTATCTTTCTAAACAACATCCTCCGCACACCAAAATTGGCCATAATACCATGGGTATGGGTTCCGTAAAACCTCAAAGCCAAAGATAGCCTAACAAATCTTCCGTTGCGGGTGTAAAGTTGGCTCTTAACCCTTCCTTAGCAGAACATATTTTATAAGCCTTTCGATAAATTGCGATTACAATCCGAGCTAGTACCTATAGGTACGAGTAGTTGAAGAACCTTGTTGTTTACTCCAAATACTTGCAAGTTGAGTAAATATGTGGATGGGTGCATTCAGAAATTAGACCTTTCAGTTACGTCACAAATGCTCAATGATGGAAGTCCTTTTTTTACATGAGCTGACTGAGATGATCAGCGCCTGAACAGAATATATTTGAGATCAGCTACGTTTTATATGGAAGAAAATCTGAATAAATAATAATAATGTGATATTTGCTCAAAATTTACTTCCGGGATCTATTACGATTATCAAACCAGATTCTGTTTGTGTAGTAAAAATAAATAAAGGATTTAAATTTGGTAGAAAACTTTACAGCATCATACCTAATCCTTAACTCGGTGTTCAAAACTTTTGACACTTCCTCGTGCCCTTCAAACATTTCCACGAATGAATATCTAAAAACATTACAAATGTACTCGTGTAAAACTCAAAGACCGATTTAAGCTCAATTGTTCCCGTCTCTTGCCACTTAAACAAAATGTCTCCGTACGAGGGCGTATTTTGTACTTTTGGGGGCACTCAGCTGTTCAAATGGTTCTCATGATGTCATGCCATTAAACTTACTTAAAACAATTATCTAAACAAAAGTTAACCTTTGAGACTCCTACAGCGTTAATTGGGGACATGATTTATAAACGAAAACAAGGCCGCAAGGTTTAAAATAACAAAGAAAGGAATATATCCTTTGCGAAAAGCTAAGTGAAGACTCACTTTAGCATATAAAGTCTTATGTTTTAGTAGTGGACTTAAAATAAAAATAAACTAAACAATAAGAATCACTCAAGTTTCTTAAGCCTCGAGATAAGTCGTCACTTTGGCTGAGGGCTGTCACTTTAGACAAACGAACACAAAAAGCGCAAGTTAGCGCGCTCGATTGATTGAAATGCGTGATTAGTTGCGCGTGTTTGTGCGTAAGCCTACGAGCTCGTACGCGCTACAAAATACGCTAGTCGGAAATCACTTTAAAAAAAGTTTTCTATTAGTACCAAGTTCCCAGTATTTTCAAAAAACTCATTTTGAACTTTCAGGGATGATTCAAAATAGCTATTCGCTCAATGAATTCTAAGCTTCTAAAGGCTCTCCAATCATGTGCATTGGTATACAATATGCAAACAAATACCTTGTGCACGCACTTACTGCACAATAAATAAACTTAACATCTCTATGGCTTCCGGGCCGAACTAATACGGCTTCAATGTTAAATCCCTTGACAGAAACGGTAGATTTTGAAGGCTCATCAGAATTCAAACAGGAAAATTCCATTTCTATCGTTAGTTGTTATTCGCGTTCGAAAAAAAAGTTGAACAAGAGAATTCAATAGTGATTGGACGGCGTCAAACAGTGGTCGGGCTTATTGTTACCCAGACGGCCGTTGTATTTATTTTCGTAGATTTTTTCACGTTTAAGTGGCCAGGATTCTATAAAACTACATCCCAATTAGCGCATATAATTTGTATACACCGCGCATTACACAAAAACTCTAAAATTTTGAATATGCAGGGGCTTCATTCTTTTAATTTGCGGAATCCTTTTAGATGCAAGCTATTTTAATTACGTGACTTTAAAAACAGGCACAAGCCATACTTTCTAAGTGTTACTTTCAATAATGAATTGTATTCCTAAATTAGTCATAATAACTATGTCTACTCAACACACGTATGATCAATTTAATCAACCACTTGAATAAATAGAAACAGATCAATACCATGCCATAAAAATACCATACTGCATAGACAGATCTTGCACACAAGGTGTGCTACAATAACTTTAACAAAATGACACCAAAGTTAGGGAAATATTTCAGTAAATTAACAAAATCTCCTTTACTAAACAGCGTATTGATAGCCCAAGTATTATGTGGAAGTTATTGTAGAATTAGTGACTCTAAGCTCGTTTGTTTCTTACTAAGACTTTACTGCTTTGTTATAGTCTTATCATTATCCCTTTTCCATTTCTACAACAACGGTTCTTACTGGATTGCCATTCATATTGTTTTAGAATACGTTTTCAAAGCTATCTTCTCTTTTGTGACGGGTCAGAAGTACATCTTTGGATATTATAACGCCATCAACACATGTGATGCTATCATGGGCTTCAAAAATATCCCTTTGATTCGTTTGCAAACTGTTGTTGGTTTGATTATAATGATGTGCAATACGATTCTTATCCTTTGCAAAATTATCAGTTTTTCCATTGCTCTTCTTCCTGCAATGATATTACTAATGATTACGGATCTTTATCGTTACATGGGTACTCTATATTATTCTTCTATATTGATACGGATGAAGTTGCTGAGAAATTCTTTGGAGAACCACTTTGTGTCTGTGAATATTGTTGGGAAAGACGAAGTAGATAAAACTGTAAGGAGTATCAGAAAATGTTTGCATTATTACAATAATTTGTTGGACACTATGCGATATTTCGATAAGGAAATCCAATGTTTGGTAAGTGTGACTGTTATTTGTTTCTCAAACAATAATTGCTTATTCTTACAGAAAACGAGCATTTATGTGTTCAAATATAAGATATCAAATCAAATTTTCTATGATACAATATCGATTTTATTTATTTTAGCTGCTCTTGACGTTAATTTACAATGTACCAAAATGGATTGCAACCCTCTATACCAGTACAATTTTTTTTATGCAAGAAGTAAGTGTGAATCCGTTTTTATTTTGGATTAGAATTTTATTAAGACTCTTTCTAAGAATAATTATGACGACTGAACTGATTATTTCTACGCTGATATACAGGATAAAGTTTGTTTAGGTCAGCATAAAATTGTAAAAACCGTTAGATTATAATCTGTCTAGCGAGATTGTAAATTGTCGAAATATTGTCAACTGAACATACTGCTTTTAGTATAACGCATTATTTTTCGGTAGATTATAATCTGTCGAAGTGAAACCGTATATTTGTGAAATGTTTGCGACGGAAATCACCTCGCGCGCTGTAGAGGGGCTGGGAGGGGGAAACCCCTATTTCCCCTGGTACCACTCCCATAAATAGATAATGCACCATTGCTGCGAAAAATCTAACAACATTATTTTTAGTATATGCGAAACCTGAATATAATTTGTTCAGAATAAGCAACTGAATCGATTCCAATAATTTTTACACCTTGTTAAGGACACCGAGCGACACTAAGTATCTATCCGCTATCATACGCGCACAACTGACAGGTCATAGAGCACTAGGAGCGGGCGCAAAGCGTGGGCGCTCGTCGCGTGGTGACCACGTTTTTTACAAGCTTATAGCTTTGTGATTTTTCATGAAACAGTTTTGAAATTTTGTACATAGATTCTTTACATACAAATATACAATACTAGACACGTGTTTCGGGTTTCGCATGTACTAAAAATAATATTGTATAGATTACTGACGTGGCTAAAAAATCTACTAAACTAAAGTGGGACTAGGCTGACTGCGACTGCCGTATGGCCTATGAGCTGTGGGCCAAAATAGCCACTAGCGGCAGACTTCATAGAAGATGGTGGAATGAGCTCGACATAACCAACCACCAGTGTTCCACATTGGCCCTATATCGAAAGAACTGGTAGTCATGGGAACTTTGCCCAGCAGTGGGATGACGCCAGCTAATAATCAAAGTAAAGTTTAGGAAGATCTTGCGCTCATATTTAGAATGGGCCTTCAGGGTGGATGTATAGCGGCCCCAACAAAACTAAGTATTTTTATAAAATAAGCATTTTTTCAGGATAATTCAGGATTGACGGGTTTAGTGCAAAGTTTCTTAGCGTTTTTTCAAACTATATGTTCGGTTTGCTCACCAATCATGGTTGCAGAGGCTATCAAAAATGAAATTAATGAAATCAAGTCTACCTTGGCAAGCCAGCTAGCCAGATGTTCAGGTGATTGAAATATTATTACATCTATCCTTTCTACGTATTCTTTTTTATAATAAGCTTTTATCTTGTTAATCAGTTGGTTATTAAGTTAGTATGTATTGATCAAATCTTGTACTTGAATTAAGCATAGTTTTTAAGTTTATACACTAACACACATTGTACTATTATAATATATTATGTTAGCCTGTAAGGTATTTATCTATGGGCCAAAGTAGCCTGAAAATAAAGGTTTTTTTCTTTTTTCAAACTAGTCCCCAAACCAATTTTGCTGAAATTATGCACACACCTTTGGTTCTGGTTACAATTTTATGACAGACATGACTTGATCCTGCTGCCAGGATTGCCTCTTCACTAGAGAACTCCTCAACGATTAATAGCTCGGACTCAAAACTTTGTATACGAGTTCAATGTTGATAAACCCAATTTTATTCTTTCATTTTAATAAAAGGTTTTTTTTTCCTAAAAAAGTTAAATTTATTATTATTTATTCTTTAAAAGAGATCTTGATGCATTTTCTTGTTTTTTTCAGATGTTTTCATTTATTCTGAGTTAGAAACGACCCTGCGGTACATAGATCTGCGACCGTTCACTTTATCAGTTCTGAACATTATTGAGATCGATATCAAGTTGCCGTTCACCATCATTGGAATCACCGTCACTTATGTCATTGTTGCTTTGCAGTTTACTCATTTTACTCAAACGCCTCAGTAATGTGTGTTAATAGTTGTTATTTTGAACTTTGCCTTTTTGAATTTTATTGTAATAACATTGTTAGACATTGACACCCATCACGTATGCGGAGTTTTGCTTGCAATTTGACCTATTTGACTTTTTATCCACTTTTCATGTCACAATATAGTTATGTCGCTTCCTCCGTGCCTCGGAAAGCACAACGCGTCTTGTGCGCAATCCGATATGCTCAAAGAGCAGGCATACCAGGCCTGGGCTTCGGCGCGCAGTGACAGGTGCAATAGTCAGGGTGCACGCTTACTGAAAAGAGCGTACAATTCTGCCGCCAAAGAATGCAAACGGGTGTTACGAAAGGCGCGTTTTGATCATGTTGGACGAATTAGGGTCAAACTGGCGTCCTACCCTTCGGGTAGCAAGAAGTTCTGGTCCCTGTCTAAATCGGTCGAGACGAACTTCTGCCGTCCAACGCTACCTCCTATGCTGAAGCCTGATGGAACGCTGGCTCATACCACGCAAGAGAAGGCAAATCTGTTTGCGGCCTCTAACGTTCCACCCAACATACCTCACTGTGGCTCCGCAATGCCGGAGATCTCAATCCACATAAAAGAGGTCGGTAAGGCCGTGAGCAGTCTAGATGTGAACAAAGCCAGCAGTCCTGACGAAATACCCGCAAGAGTCCTGGAGGGCTGTGCTCCAGAGTTGTCTCCTATCTTAACTCGCTTTGTTCGTCCCTCTCTAAAAACCGGAGTGGTGCCGGAGTCCTGGAAGCTGGCTAATGTGCAGCCAGTGCCCAAAAAGGGTAACCGTGCCGATTCTGCCAATTTTAGACCAATCGCCATTACCTCCATACTGTGCAAAGTGATAGAAAGGGTACTTAACAATAAGCTGCTAGCATACCTCGAAGACAATGCGCTTCTCAGTGGCCACCAGTATGGCTTCCGTCGTGGTCGTTCAACTGGGGATCTTCTTGTGTATGTTACGCATTGTTGGGGCGAGGCCATCGAGAAACATGTCGAAGCCCTTGCTGTGTCTGGATATTGTCAGCCTATCTGTTGAGCGAATAGTTGAAATAGCCTGTATAGAATTGGAGCATTTTATTATATTAAGTGTGTATAGACCTCCTTCAGGGTTGTATGATTGTTTTGAAAATGTAATGGATGAAGTGTTACATAAAATCTGTAGTTCTAAGAAGTCAATAATCATTTGTGGTGATTTCAATATTAATTTGTTAGAAAATTCTGGGTTAAGTACTAAAATTATAAGCCTCTGACGAGTTTAGCGATTTAGTAGTCGATACGGGAATATCCGCAAAGAAATTTTCAAAGGCTGTGGCAAATTGAGTATCTGAATTTAAAATATTATCGCCAATAGCAAGGCTGTAGTCACTATTTCGGTTGCAAGACCTTCCCGTTTCGCTATTAATAATGTTCCATGTAATTTTAATTACATTACTACTATTTTTAATTTTTGAACTCAAGTAACGTGACTTAGCTATAAAACAAACTTTTTAAAATAATTTTGAAGAATTCTTAACATACAAATTAAATTCTACAGTTTTTAAATATGTCCGCTCTTCATACAGCTCATAAAGTCGTTTTCGACTCTTATGAATACCAATGGTGGCCCAGTCGTTGAAAGAAGTGTTACTATTTAAATATATTGTCTTAGGGACAAATGTGTTTTCAAATTGTGTGCAATACATACTGAAAAAATCGTTATATTGTTGATTTGGATCATCATTATCTGACAAAAGTGGTAGTTTGGATAAAAGTTTAGTTTTAAAAGTTTCCAGGCGATTTTTACTTTTTGGATTAACAATGATATCCTTTTTAGTTACTTTCTTGTTTACATTTGGAATTGTGATCAATTGCCCACAATGATCTGAATCTATTAAGTTAATAATTGCTTTTTGGGTGGGTATAATATCAGTGTAAATATTATCTAGGCAAGTAGCACTAGTTGGGTAACCCCGGCCCCATCTAGTTTAAAAAAAAAGACCTGTAAAAGTGTTTGTAAAAACCTACTTGCAAAATAAACATCATTTATCAAACGTAAGAAAATAATATGAGCAGAAAATCTTCCGTCTTCGTAAGGTCCAAGAATATCCTACAAGTGCGCGATCAAATTTCTACATACTGAATATTTTCATACTTAAAACTTCCTGGCAAAAGGCGACAAGTTTGCATCGAGTCGCTTCGGAGAATTCGCGCTAATTTTCTCATAATTTATTGCCTTACAACGTGCTCCTTTAATTTATTGCGTAATAACCGTGTGCGATAGCGGTATATGAGTAACGTTAGATGTGTGTATTATTTAATTTAATAGAAAATAAACATATTAGTTTACAGCCTGTGTTGTTCTACTTCTTTTCTTTTTACCAAATCTGTCTTGCAGTTTTGTGACCAATCCTGCCTGTGGGCGTCAAGGTCTGAACGGCAAAATATTCAAAATTCATCGTCTTCTTCAACCTTTGACCACTTAATGCTGAGTGTTGGTCTCTTCCAAATCTCCCCAATTTTGTAGGTTTTGTTTCATGGTCATTTAGTTGCTTGGACTTCAAAATTAAAAACACTAAAAAAATTATATGATATATAAATTAGATAATGAAATTGTCTAGCTGATTTAGGTCACAGTGACTGCATTCGATGAATTTTCAGTGTTTTTCGGTTAAGTGCTTAGTTATAGTGCTGGTTCATATGCTCTCATGTGACTAACACATCCAACTTTTGGCCAGTACTACCTAGTAGAAAACAGACATCTTAAAACACCATTGACGATGTTATATGCTATTAAAAAAACCGTAATGCATCTTATTACAATTATTATTCTTTCAACTATTCCAAAATAATGAAGTCCTAAAAGACGTAAATGAAGTCATCAAGAAAACGGTTTAAGATTAGCCCAGATTAGCAAATGTATAAGATGATGAAGCGTCTCAAGAAATACGTCACGGTAGGCGAGTAAACATAACTCAAGATAACAAACACTGTTTTGGTGATAGGGTTCAGATTTGCTTGTAAGGACGAAATAAGTTAACGAGGTGTTGATTTGTACGGTTTACTTCTCATACTAACTTGCTACATAGTAATACATGCGATTTAAAGGATAGTGTCACACGCACACTTAGATATAAAGGTATACACATGCATACAGCTTTAATTCATTAAATGGTTCGAACATGCCGCCCACCAAAGGGCTATTAGAGACCTTTACATTAACATAAATTTTCACATAGATGATGATTTTAATAGAATTTTCATTAACAAGCATTTATGCTCGAGTCATTGATACTGTAATGCAAGTATATAAAGTACACATATTTGTATAATAAGAAATAATATAAAGTGATTTTATCATAACAAAACTTTAAACATAAAATATTAATCATCAATGTCTATAGGCAAGGGACACAATTTATTAAAACTTCGCTTAACTACATTGTCACCACTTTTAACACTGTACACTCTTGTGACACCGTCGTCACCTGGATGTTTAGCAACAATCCGACCTAACGCCCATTTGCCAGGAGGAAGGTGATCATTCTTAATGAGTACAAGATTGCCGATATCAACCTCCTTAGTTCTCTTGAGCCATTTTGGTCTCTGCTGCAGGCTGGTAAGGTATTCTGCTTGCCATTTATGCCAGAAATCTCCAAGCAACTTCTGCATGTGCCTCCAGCGGGACAGGTGACTAACTGGAACGTCTTGAAGGTTGGCTTCTGGTACAGTAATTGGAGCTTCGCCAATCAAAAAATGTCCTGGTGTTAGGGGTGTCACGTTATCTGTGTCTGCATCATCTATTGGGCTTAGCGGCCTGGAGTTTAGACACGCTTCGATCTGGCAAAGTAGAGTGCTCATTTCTTCGAATGTCAAATGACTGGTCAAAATCCTTTTCATGTGGTGTTTCATGGATTTCACACCCGCCTCCCACAAACCACCGACATGAGGGCTGTAGGCGGGTATGAAGTGCCATTGTGTACCATCCAGTGCAAGAGACTCTGCTACTGGACCTTCGAGTTCAAATTTTGCAGCCTTCCATGCTGCTGCTAGTTCCTTATTGGCTCCTACAAAATTTCTGCCTTGGTCACTCCATATCTGTGAGCATCTTCCACGTCTGGCGATGAACCTTTTGAAAGCACCGATAAAAGATTCGGTTGTGAGATCGCCGACCATTTCTAAGTGAATTGCCTTGGTGCACATACAGACAAATACGGCGACATACGCCTTATTCGTTCTAACTCCTCTACCTCTGGATGCTAATACTTGATATGGTCCCGCGAAGTCAATTCCACTGTTTATAAAGGGTTTAGCTGGAGTGACTCTGACTTTGGGTAAGTCACCCATTATTTGGTTTTTAGTTGCAGCACCATGTTTAAAGCATATTAAACATTTGCGGATTCTGTATTTGATCATATTTTTCGCCTTTATTAACCAATATTTGGTTTTTATGTAGGACATCATCATTTGAATTCCACCATGTAATGTCTTAATATGAGCATCCTTCACAATAAGTATGGATAAACTGCTGTGATTGTCTAATATTATGGGATTTTTTGTGTCTTCGGGTACGTTTGCATGACGCAATCTACCGCCCACCCTGAGAATGTTCTCACTGTCCAAGTACGGATTGAGTAATTTTAATTTGCTATCTCCCTTGACTTCCTTTCCCTTAGTTAAATTCATAATTTCATCATAAAACCTTTCTCTTTGTGTTATTCTAATGCAGGATTTGATTGCTTCATCTATTTCTTGAGTAGTTATGTCTGTATCTTTGTTTTCTAGTTTCTTCCCCTTTAGGAATCTTTTGCAATAGATTATTGATTTTAAAAGTTCTTCAAAGTTGTCAAAATGATGAAATTGAGTTTCTAGACTCCTTTCTTCTAATTTTAAATTCGACTGTATAATTTCTTTTCTTTCGAAAATTGTTATTAGGTTGTTAGGTCTATTGAATATTATTGTTTTCTGTCTTAGCCACTTTGGGCCTTTCCACCATTTCTCGTCTTCCTTTAACTCTCGGAGATGTTCTCCCCGTGACGCAACATCAGCAGGATTTTCGCTTGTTTTTACATGAAACCAATTAGTTCCTGTGTTGTCTAGTATTTCAACAACCCGATTTCTCACAAATGTTTGCCATCTAGTGGGATCACCCAGTAGCCAAGACAGCACTATTGTGGAGTCACTCCATGCGAATATTTTGTCATCAGGTATTCTCATTGCAGTTTTAATTTGTTTAAGTAAACGAGACAAGAGAAGGGCACCGCACAACTCTAATCGCGGCAGAGATACTGGTTTAACTGGTGCTACTCGAGTCTTTGCAGCTATTATTTGTGTTCCTACTTCTTGACCCTCTTGTTCAACTCTGACATAAGCAACAGCGGCGTAGGCTTTCGTAGATGCATCACAAAAACCGTGAACTTCTACGTTTGTTGTATGATCTGTAATTCCCAGCCATCTTTGTACTTCAATCATAATTATTAAGATGTTGAAGACTATCTCGTAGTGCAGTCCAGTCTTGTTTAATATTTGTATCTACCTCTTCATCCCACCCGATTCCTTGCAACCATAGTTTTTGTATTAGGAGCTTTGTGAGTAGCATAGCTGGAGCTAACCAACCCAGTGGGTCAAATAGTCGTTGGACGTCGGCAAGAATCGTGCGTTTGGTTATCGTGTTGTTCATGGGAGGTAAATTAAGACTGTAGTGAAACACGTCTTTGCCCATGTTCCAGCGAAGGCCTAAGGCTGTGATGGTGCCATGGATGGTGATGTCTAGACTAACATGTGATGTTCGTTTTTCAGGTTCGAATTCTCTCAAGAAGTTAGCGTCGTTCGAACACCATTTTTGTAGTGTGAACCCTCCCTTCTGTAGTATAGCTTCTATGTTTTTAGCTATGTGTATTGCATCTTCTAGATTTTCATTCGAAGCCATGAGGTCATCAACGTAGAAATCTTCTTTGATCATTTTAGCAGCGTCAGGGCATACTGTTCCTTCATCATTTGCTATTTGATGTAAAGTTCGAACGGCCAAGTATGGAGCAGATGCTGTTCCGAATGTGACACGTGTAATTCTGTAATCTTTGACTGGTTGGCTAGGGTCGCTCCTCCATACTATTCTTTGCAGGTCCCTATCTTCTTTTGTCACTAAGATCATACGGTACATGCGTTGTATGTCAGCTACAAAACAAATCTTCTTCATGCGCCATCTCATGATAAGGCTCCTCATATCAGTTTGTAGCTGGGGCCCAACCAGAAGTTCGTCGTTCAACGAAACATCGTTATTTCCCTTTTGCGATGCATTGAAAACTATTCTGACTTTCGTAGTTTCCTTATCTTCCTTTACTACTGCGTGATGTGGCAGGTAAACACTATTTTTATTTATTTCTTGCTTTGGTATCTCTTCCATATGATTCATTTCTATATATTCTTCCATGACCTTTGTATATTCTGCTTTTAGTGTATGATTCTTCTCTAGTCTTTTTTCTAATTGAAAAAGCCTCTTCATAGCTATTTCCCTCGTTCCTCCGTGTATTGAAAGTAGTTTATCAGTTTTTGTTGGTAGTTTGACTATATATCGTCCGTCTTCTGTTCTTGAGTGAGTTGTTTGGTAAATTTCTTCACATTTTTTTTCTTCTTGTGTTAGTGTTATTTTATTGTCAGTATCCAACTCCCACATTTCTTTCAACATCTTATTCAAGTCAAGGCTATGATGCATCACAATGAAATCATTGTTATTTCCTTGTTCGTGTATGTTCCCAAAAAGGATCCACCCTAGGCTGGTATTTTGAGCGCATGGAGAACCAGGGGGGCCCTTGATTATATCGCTTCTTAAGATTTGGGCACATACTTCGACACCTAGTAGTAGGTCAATTCGTCCTCGTTTATTGAAGCCAGGGTCGGCTAATACTAGACCTTCTAAATGAGACCAGGTGTTGGTTGGAATGGTATTTGATGGTAATTGCGTTGTAATTCGCGTTGACATAATGTAAGCCTTCACTCGTAACTTGAAACTGTCATCTTGTCTTGATCGCAGCTCGATATAGGCAGCATGTTTAATGGCAGTTGTGGTTGAGCCAACCCCATTGACTGTTGCGTGAGCGGCCATTCTCTTGAGTCGTAACAGCTGGGCAGCTCTCTCACTAATGAATATGGCCTGTGAGCCCTGGTCAACTAGTGCACGTAGTATGGTCACTCGTCCTGATTCGTCACACACTGGCACTAATGCTGTGGCCAATAGTGCTGTAGACGTGCTAGCTGTAAAATGCGATGAAAGCTCAACAGGTTCATTAGCTTCCTTTGTTTGTGATTGTTCTTCAATTTGATGGTGCTTAGCTTGCGTAACATCTGGTTGCTTGGTATTACTTGTTTGTGCATTTTGGTGAACTAGAGAATGGTGCCGTTTATGACATATACGGCATGACATATTTAACCTACATTTTCTAGCCGAGTGTCCTGGTGCCAGACAATTGAAACAGAGCTGGTACTTCTTCACATATTCACACCTCTCAGTTGGTTCCATTTTAGTAAACTCCTTACAATGGCATAGCGTGTGATTGTCCTTACAAATCAAACAACTTCTTGGTTTGGTAGCAGTAGGTGTTGTAGAAACGTGGACTGTACATTCTTTACCTCTTGATGCTTTCTCTCTTGAAGGTGGACTGATCAGTTCTAGTGTGCGAAATTTAGTTTGTAAGAACCTTACAAGATCTTCCCACTTAGGCAATTCCTCCAAATTGTCCTTGTAGGCAAACTGCTCCCACTCCCGGTGTGACTCGGGGTCCAGCTTCTGCACAGTCACAAATATGACGAATGGATCCCACGAATCAGTAGGCACTTTAAGATTTTTTAAACTGTTGATGCATTCACTGGTTGTGTCTAACAGTGTCTTGATGTGATTAGCAGTTTGAGTGGGAATCTTTCTTTGAGTAACTAGTTTCCGTATTAGAGAATTCACTATAAGCCGCCTGTTACCATACCGATCTCTTAACAAATCCCAAACTTGGTCATAGTTACTTTCCGTTATTTGTATGTGCTTTAGTAATGTTTCTGCTTCTCCGGTAATGCTGCTCTTCAAGTAGTGAAGTTTTTGAACCTTTGACAGCGTGGTATTGTCATGAACTAACGATGTGAAGAGGTCTTTGAATGAGGTCCAATCTTCGTAAATTCCAGAAAAGGCAGGCAACTGAATCTGAGGTAACTTGAGATTTCCTTCGTAAGTTGAGCTGTTGTTACAGGTAATATCACTTAATCTTGGGTTAATAGTTTTGGATAATAAATCCTTTAGATCGGCTTGTGTACACAAATATAAATCTTCATAAACAAAGTAGTCTTCATTTACAAAATACGCGATGTCATTCTTCCTTTCTTTCGGCACCACTCTAACAAGGTTATGATGAGCCGTAGTGAACTTCTTCCAATACTCTTCAATGGATTGTAAACGTGTCTCAATGTATCCTTTAGTAAGTCTTTGTTTTGGACATTTCTTCAAGTTACTTTGCGCCTTTTGCAGTAATAACGCAACTTCTTCTAACTCCGTTAGCAATTGGTCAGCTGTAGACACTGTAGTAGTCATTTTTCCAAAAAAAGATGCAATATAGGTCACGTAGTTACAGAGATAAATCCAATCGTAATATTTTGCAGAAAACACGTCAATAATACTTTGCTTAATAACTGCACAAAACACTCATAGCAAACGAGTTCCTTATCTAAGGAATGCGGCGCTTTGTTCTCGCGTGGATCACTAGACCACCCAGGTAGATTATTAATCCGGCTCGAAATTCGACCATATGTTTTGGTGATAGGGTTCAGATTTGCTTGTAAGGACGAAATAAGTTAACGAGGTGTTGATTTGTACGGTTTACTTCTCATACTAACTTGCTACATAGTAATACATGCGATTTAAAGGATAGTGTCACACGCACACTTAGATATAAAGGTATACACATGCATACAGCTTTAATTCATTAAATGGTTCGAACAAACACAGATAACTTTAATGTGAAATTGTATGTCTTCATCTTTCTTGCTACTTGATGGATAATGTATCTAAAGTACTACTACTTACATATCGTCTAAAAACTGATATATCACAAAAATATTAGGTTGGTTTTAAGCTAATTCCCACTCAACTTCATTATTCTTACTCAATTATTTATTGCACAACAATCCTTGCTCTACACTTGAAAAACCCACCCTCAAAAGATGGCCCTCAGGCTCGTTGGAGCGACGATCTTCGCAGGGTTGGTAGCAACTGGATCAGAGTTGCTGAGAATCGAGTTAAGTGGCGTGCGATTGAAGAGGCCTATGTCCAGCAGTGAACTGTTGTAGGCTTATTGTGAAGCTACAGATGTTGATAAGTCAAAAAGTACTGAAAGAAACAGCATTGTTATTTCTATGAGAAACAAAACGTTTTTATTCCCAGTGTGCGCAATTTCTTCCCATAAATTATGTAGGCTAAATCAAAATCAAAACTTGGCAGCACGTGTAAGCGCAAAACTTCTCCGCTTAAACATTATGCAAAGAAGTATAAATAATAAGCAAGACAAGATCTTTCATCACTCAGTGACTATAAAACGACATCGTAATAAGGACATTAAGAATTCAGACCCGACTGGAGGAGCAAAACTCTTCGTAAATCTTGGAGATCCGAGTTAGCCTGAAGTGACTTCGTGTTATGAACTGAGCAAGATTGAGCAACATGAATTTACAATAAGGAGTTCACGTCACGGGGCAGGGAGCGACCGACTTTATAATTATACTTTTTGAAATACCACACGAAATACATACTTTGCTTCTAGAATTTTCTGGAACACGTGCAAAGCAAAACTTTGACTTTTTGTTTTGGTTATCTAAGTATGTGGGAGGTTTGGAATAAAATGGAATATAAAATAACATATATATATAAAATATAAAATAAAATAATATTCAATCCATCCATCATCACAATATTTTAAGGTGACACAGCACACGGGCTCGAACTCATTGGTGGGCGTGGCTAAAAAGCACGCTGTCTCACCTGGCATCGTGCCCGACAGAGATAGTATCAGTGATGAGCAGTTAGACGCTAGTCTTCACGCACGTCTAGTTCGTACGTACACACACAGCGTTCCGAACCGTTCCGAACAAAAACGAAGTTACACGATGCACACAATTGATATGAAAAAACAGTAGCGTTTGTCTTTCTTGAGTACATGTACTGCTCTGCTAGAGTATGCTCTCGAGCAGAGCCACAATCAATGTCTATTTTATTATTACATATTGCACGTAGGTACACACGCACGTACGTTAGCCATGGGGTATCCGGCAGAGTAGAATAGAACCAACCCATTACACTCACGGGTGTCGTATAAGGCGACTAATGTCTGAGGCAGAACACCTTGTGCCTCCGTAGACCTGAGAATGGGCAGCAGCGTTTTCTGTTAGTCTTACATCACTGCGATCTCCAATCCGCCTGCCAAGCGTGGAGATTACGGCAAATTCCTCCCATCATGGGAGAGGCTTATGTCCAGCAGTGGACGTTGTGGGCTGTTGTTGTTTCACGTACAGCGATAACGATATACGTTGATACGTTGATGTACGTTTGACGTACATCATTTTAAGATATAATTGATCGATTTCTAAGATAGTGGCTCCGTGGCACAGCATGACAACATTCGACGCCAGCTCGAATCGCCGAGAAATCAGCAAGTAGGTATCTACCAACTCGTACTAAAGTAGTAGGCGCTGCGTCATCGTTTTGTACCTGTATGGCTCTCTAAGAACCTAATATAGATTGCTTATTATGTTTAGTTTTCCCCGGGTGGTCATGCATGCAGCGATCGCTCAAGAGTTCACGACGCTGTCGCCGCGACGACACATGCTTACTTGAAAGTTCATCGCAGTTTATGTCCGATTGCAGCAGCATAACCAGCCTATAATGCTCCCACTGCTGGGACACAGAGCTCCTCTCTGTGAGAGGGAATGCGGGCCCAGTGCGGGTTGGTCTTATGTCAGAGTGGATACCTAATAATTGTAATTAGTTTTGCCTACATAAATTGTTTTACAAAAATACTTACCTGTCTTTTTACTTTTTTAGGTTTATAATTATGCTCAATATCACTAAATGTAAACACATGTTTTCATCAAGACAAATGACAAATCAAGATTTTTTTCTTAGTATTTACATTTTAGAGTCCATGACAAAAATAATAGTCAATTTCGTCAGTCAGACAGACAGACAGATGGACGGACTGACAGACGAACAGACAGGTGGATAGACAGACGAACCGACAGACGGACAGACAGATGGACAGCGGAGCCTTAGTAATAGGGTGCCGTTTTTACCCTTTGCAGTTTGTCTATGTCACATGAAGGAAATTAAAAAAGCTATTGGCATACTTTTAGAGCATGAAAAGTGAAAACTACTTAAATATGTATAGAAAACGATTATAGAATAATTTAATGCCCAAAAAGTATACATATTTTCATTAGTCAATTTAGTCAGACGGCCAGACAGACAGATGGACAGCCAGACGGACAGACAGACAGACAGACAGACAGACGGACAGATATACAGACGGACAGGCAGATGGACAGCGGAGTCTTAGTGATAGGGTCCCTTTTTACCCTTTGGAGTTTGTCTTTGTCACATGAAGGAAATTAAAAAAAAACTAATTACTTTCACTCCTTAGGAGACTAAAAGGGTCACTTTAGTCCCACTTCGTAGGGCTATAATGGCGTACTTTTAGAGCGTGAGAAGTGAAATCTACAATGTATAGAAATCGAATAATTGAATGCCCAAAAAGTATACATATTTTTGTTACTAAAAATATATATTTTTTTAGTTAGCCTATTCTGTCCCACTGCTGGACAAAGGCCTCCCACATTCCTTTCCAACTCTCCCGGTGTTTTGCCTCCTCCGGCCAATCAGTCAGGAACGAGTCCGTAAAAAAAATATTATTATACATAAATATTTAAAATGTAATAAATTTACATTTTTAATTTTTTATTAACAAAATTATAAATAAAATTAAAAGCATATAAAATAGGTAGCCCGCCAGCATCGGGAACAGGGTCCAAGCTGCTGGTGGTTAGGGCTCTTGAGAGAGGAACCTCCTAACAACACGCACCGTGTCCAGAAGAACTGCTTTCTGAATCAAGCGCTTGATCCAGCTGCCTAGCGAGGGTCACCTCAGATGTTAGTTGAGGCTCTTGTCCAATTAAATTATTATTATTATGGAATTACATAATAACACAATTACTGACATTGTTTCTTTTTACGTCTGCGGTGTGTAATTACCGCCACTATAGCTCAAAATAAATGATTCCTAATAAACAGAAAAATAGTAAGGTATTTATGGTACTAGCCGTGCCGTGCCGTGCCGTGTGGTATCCGGCAGAGTAGAATAGAACCAACCCATTACACTCATGGGTGTCGTATAAGGCGACTAATGTCTGAGGCAGAACACCTTGCGCCTCCGTAGACCAGAGAATGGGCAGCAGCGTTTTCTGTTAGTCTTTCATCACTGCGATCTCCAATCCGCCTGCCAAGCGTGGAGATAACGGCAAATTCCTCCCATAATGGGAGAGGCTTATGTCCAGCAGTGGACGTTATGGGCTGTTGTTGTTGTTGTATGGTACTAGTGTGGAAAGTTGGTTTTTACAAACGAGTAGACGAATGTAACCGTAATTTACGCACGTGTACATTGTAATACAAGGGGCTAAAATGACCCATTATACACGAGGTAGTGAATAGGAACCGAGTTATAATGGGATTTTAGAACGAGTTATAATGGGATATTAGTGTGTCACACTGTAATTTTTACTTTGAGTGGGAGAAAAATAGTCAATTTAGTCAGACGGATAGACGGACGGACAGACAGGCGGACAGACAGACTGACAGACAGACGAACAGACAGACGGACGGACAGACAGACTGACATACAGACAGACGGACAGACAGATGGACAGCGGAGTCTTTGTAATAGGGTTCCGTTTTGAAAGCTATAGCTCTTATAATGGGATTTTAGTGTTACACTGTACTTTTCACTTTGAGAGCGAGAAAAATAGTCAATTTAGTCAGACGGACAGACAGATGGATGGACAGAGCGATGGACAGACAGACGGACATACAGACAGACAGATGGACAGCGGAGTCTTAGTAAATAGGGTAACGTTTTTAATGCTATAGCTCTTATAATAATTTTCTAAAGCACATACATATTTTCCCTATTTGTCTTAGTTTATTTGAATAATTTCGCAGTACTGCATTCTATTTTTCTTACATATGTGAACATTAGGACCATACACCATTGCGTCTCTTAGAGCGTTTATTACACTGCTATATCCATCACTAATTACTTTAGTATACAAGAGCCCGTGCAACTGCATGCTTACTTTGCATCCATCTACACCTGACAAGTTTTTTTTTTAAATACAATGTTTGAATGTAAGATTACACCTCCACAACCCCCGTACTATTCAATCCATACATCAGCACATTGTTTTGAATGCGTTACATTGAGTTGTAACACAAAACATGATTTTTCACCCCAAAAAAGTCGTTTGATGTACAGAATGCTTGGTTGACTGACGGCTTCGTGAGGAGGTCTTTTGCACCCTGTATTCATGACGTGTCATCAATTCATCCTGCGTGGTCCTGTAAACGCATAACTCAATTAGAATATGCAAAAACTAACAAAATAGTGCATTGTAAACATAGTCAATTTAGTCTGACGGACAGACAGTTGGACAGACAGACGGACATACAGACGGCTAGACAGACAGATGGACAGACAGACAGATAGACACACAGATGGGCAGACAGACGGACAAACAAACAGACGGACATACAGACGGATAGACAACAGATGGACAGACAGACAGAGGGATAGACAGATAGTTGGCCTGACAGACAGACAGACGGACAGACAGACATGGGCAGACAGACAGAATGGCGGATAGAAAGAAAGATGATAGACAGACAGACGGATAGACAGACGCACAGACAGACGGATAGACAGACATGGACAGACAGACGGATAGGCAGCGGAGTCTTAGTAATCATAGGGTACTGTTTTTACCCTTTGGAGTTTGTCTATGTCACATGAAAGAAATTAAAAAAAAAAAACTTTTACTTTCTAGAGACTAAAAAGGTTACTTTAGTCCCTGATGGACTAAAGATGACTAGCGATAGCATAAATTATTATTCACAGAAAACACGTTTTAGTTTTCAGACATTTTATTGAGAACTGTTGTCATGCCTACAAACAAAGTCACTATGTGACAGATTATATACCATGAAGGTATCAACCTCCAACAGTCCCGCTTCGTAGGGCTATATTGGCGTACTTTTAGAGCATGAGAAGTGAAATAATAGATTGTACATCAAGTGCATAAAATGCACCATTTCACGAGACGTTTTTTTTTTTGTTAAATGGAGTGTAAGGTTTGGTCAGTACATGAGGAATATCGGAACTAATCTATTCACATTGTGCAGACATTGCTTCATGTGCTTCTGCTGCACAGGTATCTTGCCCGAAATCTTGTGATGATCTAAAAAAAAAATGGATTACACAGGGTCAAATTAAATGAGTTAGCGAAACTCCGCACATAAAAATCAAAAGCTATTTTTTTTCGGGTCAACGATACACACAGCACAGCGGGTCTAAAATAGCCGCTATAGCAGAATCTACGCAGAATCTTAGCATGAATCACGTTAAAAATTTTAAATTCTTAAAATGGACTTTATGTCAATAACTATAAAGTCCATTTTAAGAATTTTAAATTTTTAACGTGATTTACAAAACTATTCTGCTAAAGCGGCATTTTAGACCCCCGGTACAGATTTCATAAGTTTTTACCGTGCCGGAAGTGCCAGAGGTTGGTTTTATATATGTATAGGCACCAAGAGCAGCGAGCGGTGGCCCAGTGGTGGCGGCCCCGACTTACGAACAGTAAGTCATGGGTTCGAACCCAGACAGGCGCTTTACTTTGTATAATTTATTTCAACACCACTGCTCTCAAAGCGGTGAAGGAAAACATCGTGAGGAAACCGGAATGTCCTACAACCAAAAATTCGAAGACATGTGACATCTACTAACCCGCACTGGCCCGCGTGGTGGATTATAGCCCATTACCTCCTTTGCCTCTTAGAGAGGAGGCCTGTGTCCCAGCAGTGGGAACATTAATAGGCTGATGATGAGGCACCTACTATTTGCGCAACCATTTCCATTTACATACTGATACCGATACTGTTAGCCTGCGTCATCCCACTGTTGGGCAAAGGCCTCTCCCCATTTACATAAGCATACAAAATAAAAGTCACTAGCGCATTGGACCGCGCTTAGATCGATTGTCTTGCTTACATAGGGGGGCACCCTACTGCCTATACACAAAGCCGCGCCGCCGGCCACCATGGGTAAAGTAAGCCTGCGACGCTACGTGTAGAGAATAGCACTAATGGTTGAAGTCACCATCGACACGTGCCTCTGATGTCGATGCCGCGTGTCGCTCGTGTGTAAGAACACTAAATAGATTAGGTGCAACAAATTATATGACTTACCCATTGTTAATTTGTAGTTATTCACACCTGTTCTTCAATGAACCAACACAATATCACTAGCAGAGCGTCCACTCAAACCAAAAATTAAATTTTTTATCAAAAATCCGGAGTCCAAACAGTTATACGTCAAACGTCACACGAATGACATAGGCTTTAGAAGCAGATTCGAAATTTCGAATATAACTGAAATAGGGTGGAGTCTCCTAGTATTAGCCTCCTCCTAAAATCGGTCTATTCTAGAAAAAGTAACATAACTATAAAATTTGCCCTAAAATCATAATACTTTTCATGCAAAAACGACTCTATATCCATACACATAACCTCCCATACCATAAATACATTTCATTTTAAAATCTTCATGATGAGAAACATTTGAAATTTATTTATTCTTTTATACTATCTGTCATTTCGAATTACATTCAAACGTTGAATACATTTTTGTAATCATCTTTTAAAACCCTTCATTTTGATACCCCACTCGATGGTATTAGAAGAAAAAAAATTCGAATTCTACAATATGGCACCCCAAATCCACGATTTTTTTTTTGCAAGAAATCAAAAGCACTTAAAAATTACAAGTAGTCAAAGTTCAAAAAAAGTTGACACGTTCGATAATTGGTACCACCACCCTACGCGCGTATGACATATTGTTAATGTGTGCGTGAACGTCGTCATCGTCCTCCCGCACCGCGCACCGCAGCGGGGGAAACATTGTTCAGTGAGATGCACGATAAGTCTAGTAAAAGGCGCGCGTAAAAAAATACGAAAAGGCCTTTGGAAAATCGGGTTTTATGAAAAAACCACTGCATAAATCAATTACAAGTAAAATTTATTGAATTCTTCGATAATTGTGCTGTGTCGGTACCGACTTTGTTTTGGAAATTTGACACTTCTTTTATTACTAATTTACGCCCAAAGTTACGTTAAAATTGGCAATAAAAATGAATCTTTGGTAGCTCGTAACTTTTGAATGGCTTTTTATTTTACTATTCTGTTTCCGTACAGACACAATTAATAATGAGACAAAACGATACCATGTTTAACTTTAGTTGTACCATGACAAACAGTGGAGTAATAGCCCCCCGAAATTTGTATGGAAAATATGTTGCGCAGATCAACCTTAAGTGCGTTACATTGACTTCTACCTCAAAACATGTTTTTTCACACCAACAAAAAAAGTCGTTTCCCAGCAATAGTTTTTGCGTAAAGTTACTTAGTTTGATGTACAGAATGCTTGGTTGACAGCTTCGTGATGAGGTCTTTTACACCTTGTATTTTTGAACAAAAAGTAATTTAATTTTTCTTCTTCGCCGTAAAGAAATAATTTGCAGACACAATGTCATAACAAAATGGATTCTTCGAAATCCAATAAATGTTATAGCTTTTTTGTAATCAAACTCTAGGTGTGATTTCACGATGTAATAAAAAGCTAACTACGCTAGTCCATTACCAAATGCTTAGCGACAAGTTAACGTCACGTTTCAGGCCCTTGACATAGAAAGTGTATTCACACAACCTTATACTTTATCTTCACAAGGTTACAGGTGAAAATTGCTTGAAATATTGTACATAGTATTCAATTTCCCGGTTTACGTGTACAGGCAATGCTCAAATGGGAATTCACAGTCGGCTTAGCAAAGCATTATTCACCAAATTCTTTGAACAAAACTATTTGTAGTTCGTGGAGTGAAAAATTCACCTGGTTTTAAGTTCGTTTGGTACTTTTTGAGCCTACAACGAAAGACTAATACGAGTAACCAAATAATAACGCAGTGAAAAATAAAATAAGGTTGTAGTAATAACCTCCTTTTTATGTTCACTGTAGGTACATAACACAAGATAACACATGAGATAACCTTCGACTTAACTTTGTTAAGATATTTAGTTGAATTTTTATGATGGTAATATTTTTAACATTATAATAAATTCATAAATTATATCTTAAGCTTGCCTTATCCTTTTACTGCTTAGTGTTTAAATTAGATTAGGTAATTTCAGATTCCAGTACGGAGCTTTAATGAATTAACAAGTAAGTTAGCCACTTAAATAACTGAGCTTACACACACACATTTTATAAAGCATAGTTTTATATAGAAAAAAAAAACCGAGCACAGATAGCAAAACTATCTTTCCACAAAATTAAAGCTTGTTGAATTTCCCTTTTCCTACAAACATTTTTTCCTAAACAACATCCTCCTCCTAACAAAATTTTACACAATGCCATGTCTATGGTTTCCATAAAACCTCAAAGCTAAAGATAGCCTTACAAATCTTCCGTTGCGGGTGTAAAGTTGGCTCTTAACCCTTCCTTAAGAGAACATATTTTATAAGCCTTTCAATAAACTGCGGTTTCAATCCAAGCTAGTACTATGCGAGTAGTTGAAGATCCTTGTTGTAATACCAAATACTTGCACGTTGAGTAAAGCTGTGTAAAGATGCATTCAAAAAGTAGATCGTCATTTCAATTACGTCACAAATGACCAATAATGGAAGTACTTTTTTTTACATGAGCTGACTTAGATCGTCAGCGCTGGAACAGAATATATTTGAGATCAGCTGCGTTTTATATGGAAGAAAATCTGATTAGATGTATCTGTACTTAAATAAATGTACTTGCTCAAATTTTACTTCCGGGATCTGTCACGATTATCAAACCAGATTCTGTTTGTGTAACAAAAGGAAATAAAGAATTTAAATTGGGTAGAAAAGTTTACAGCATCATACCTAATCCTTAACTCGGTGTTCAAAACTTCTGACACTTCCTCGTGGCCTTCAAACATTTCCACGAATGAATATATAACTAAAAACATTACAAATGTGCGTACTCGTGTAAAAACCAAAGACCGAATTAAGCCCAATTGTTCCCGTTTCTTGCCACTTAAACAAAATGTCTCCCTACGAGAGCGTATTTTGTACTGTTGGAGGCACTCAGCTGTTCAAATGGTTCTCATGATGTCATGCCATTAAACTTACTTAAAACAATTACCTAAACAAAAGTTAACCTTTGAGACTCCTACAGCGTTAATGGGAGACATGATTCATAAACGAAAACAAGGCCGCAAGGTTTAAAATAACAAAGATAGGATATTATGTCCTTTGCGAAAACTTTAGCTTATAAAGTCTTATGTTTTAGTAGCTGACTTAAAATAAAAATATACTAAACAATAAGAATCACTCAAGTTTCATAAGCCGCGAGATAAGTCGTCACTTTCGCTGACAGCTGCCATTATAGTCAAACGAACACAAAAAGCATATGTACGCACGCTCGATTCATTTGAAACGCGTAATGTGGTGCGCGTGTTCGTGCGTAAGCGAACAAGCTATAAGCGCTACAAAATATGCTACTCTGCAAACTCAAACTCAAACTCAAACTCAAAGCATTTATTTCAATTAGACCATTACGGCACTTTTGAAAGTCAAAATTACAAAAAAGAAAATCAAAGCTACAGTCCCAGTCACAAGGCATAATAACTTGAGAAAGTACTGTAGTTGCCCATTCCCTAGCGTAGATCTCTATGGAGAAGAATGGGCAAGAAACTCCATGGACACTCTTTTAAAATCAAAATATTGTTACAAAATCTTGGTTACATCATTATTTTTGAGATTATACATATATGTGAGAACGATGTAGAAAGACGTGCACACTAAGAGCATCCAGAGTGAAAGATTAGATTAAAAATGTATGAATAAAGTAATTAAAATGAACCTTGGCAGCTAAGAGATGACCAGTCCCAACTGACAGCGCCCGTTCACAGACATGACGCATGTACCGGCGCCATTCAACTCAACCATATTGAAGGGAACTAAATGACCCGACACACCCGCCACCATCAGCGAGACATTTAAGTGAGCATGACATTCTCTAAGTCACCAAGGCATATTCAAGTCAATGAAAGATAAATAAATGTAAATGGTGGCTGAACAGTACAAAGTACTCACACATGTGCTATGCAATTATATAATACTAAGAACTGGAATCTATACAATGCAAGTATATTTTTACAATCTTCTGCAGCTTCCACAATACATTAACATGGGAATCAATTCTTCATCTTCTTCTTTACGTGTCGATGGACTCAAATAATGCCCGACCAGTACAAACAATTAGTTTGCCCCCCCCACCTATGGTTGTGGAGCAGGACCAGCATTTAGCCAAGCATTTTTATCATCAATGTAATCCCCCAACTTATAATATGCTTGCCTACATAGTGTGCGTTTTATACAAGATTTAAATTTCGTCTCATTCAGTTGAAGAATGTGGGGAGGTATTTTATTGTAACATTTCAAACAGTACCCCATGAAAGATGAATCCACTTTAGCAAGCCTGAAACCTGGCTGAACTAGTTGGTCCCTATTTCTAGTGTTATAGTGGTGTCTGTCCCCTCTCTTACTGAATAAATGCCGATTTTTTCTAACGTACATGATGTTTTCATAGATGTATTGACAAGGTACTGTCATGATATTAATTTCCTTAAACAGTTCTCTTAGAGAATCGCGTCTACGTAATTCATAAATGGCTCTGATGGCTCTTTTCTGCAGAATAAATATAGACTCGATGTCTGCAGCCCGTCCCCATAGTAAAATACCGTATGACATAATACTATGAAAATAACTAAAATAGACCAGCCTCGCGGTATCAACATCAGTAAATTGACGGATTTTTCTAACAGCATATGCTGCTGAGCTTAGCCGTCCTGCAAGAGATGTTAGATGAGGACCCCATTGTAACCTTGAGTCGAGCGTGATTCCCAAGAAAACCGTTTTATCGACAAATTCTAGTCGAGCAATTGCTCTAAAGAAAGTTTTATAGTACTACAGACTAAGGTCCCAGTATTTTCCAAAATATAATTTTAAACTTTCACGGAATGATATAAAAAATAGCTACCCGCCCATTGAATTATAAACTTCGAAAGGCCCCCCTTCATGTGCATTGGTACACATGGTTATGTAAACAAATACCTTTTCATCTCATCTATTCGAAAAGGACGACTTGGTTCGCCTTTAAGTGCACCCAAAGGTGGTGTTTTCTATAAGAAACTTTTAGCGGGCAGTAATGAGTTTTTAATCCTCTTTATAGATGTTCCAAATTCAAAAAGTGCGCCGCAAAGATAATTGCGGCGCACTTTTTGAGTTTGGAACATCTTAGTGTTCAGCGCCGAAAGAAATCGAACGCAAATATTGTTTGAATAAAGACTGGCTGGAACGACGGCCCAGTCGCGCCGCCCCGGCCGCCGCGCTGACTGAATAAAAAAAAGGAATCAAATCAAAAACGCGCAAACTACAGACCGCGTTTTCGTCAATTTTCATGAATTGTTAGAAATTCATGGTTTTGTTTTGAAAAATGAGTTCTTCAAGTGACAGTGAATAAAAAACACAATAAAGTGAAAAATAACTTTAGATCTTCAGAAGTCGGTGACCTTTGTTTGATTAATTTAGTTTTTTTTGTCACCGACTTCTGAAGCTAAAGTTATTTTTAACGTTTTTGTGTTTTGTGAAGTCGGTTTTATTTTTTGCAAAAAAGTTTTTTTATTTTTCCATTTTTAGTTGTAATATCCTATCCAAATATTAGATTATGCATTTATTTTACATGTTGAAATTAGACCACACAATTGAAGTAAAAATGTTCATAAAATGAAAACTACTGGGCCAAACTATGTTACATTTTTATAGGACCAAATGGCAACTATTCCGCATCAAATTAAAGAAGAATCACGTCAATCAGCTCATAAATATCAGCGTAATCGGTAGAAATACATAAAAAAAACAGTCGAATTACCTTCTCCTTTTTGAAGTCGGTTAAAATTATGAGGCACCTTTTATTTTCTCATAGTGGGTGATGAAAAGTAGAGTGTATCACTCGGGCGCAAAATATATTTTTGGCTCGGGCGATGTACTTTGAATCCCTCGCTACGTTCAGGATTCTATTAAAGAATCCCTCGCTACGCTCGGGATTCTACTCTAGAATCCCTCACTTCGCTCTGGATTCAAAAAAGCGCCCTCGCCGTAAAAATATTATTTTGCTCCCTTAAGATACAATCTACTATTTGCACGCACTTACTGCTCAATTAAATAAACTTAACATCTCTTTGGCTTCCGGGGCGAACTAATACGGCTTCAATGTTAAATCCTTTGACAGAAATGGTAGATTTCGAAGGCTCAATAGAATTCAAACAGGAAAATTCCATTTCTATTGTTAGTAGTGATTTGTGTTCGAAAAAAAAAGTTGAACAAGAGAATTCAATAGTGATTGGACGGCGTCAAACAGTGGTCGGGCTTTTTGTTACCCGAACGGCCGTTGGATTTATTTTCGTAGCTTTTTTCACGTTTAAGTGGCCAGGATTCTATAAAACTACATCCCAATTAGCGCATATAATGTGTATACACCGCGCATTACACTAAAACTCTAAAACATTGAAATTATAGGTGCTTCAATCTTTTAATTTGCGGAATCCTTTTAGATGCAATCTATTTTAATTACGTGACTTTAAAAACAGGCACAAGCCATACTTTCTAAGTGTTACTTTCAATAATGAATTGTATTCCTATATTAGTCATAATATCTCTATATACTCAACACACGTATGATCAATTTAATCAACCACTTGAATAAATAGAAACATATCAATACCATGCCATAAAAATATCATACAGCATAGGCAGATCTTGCACACAAGGTGTGCTACAAAAACTTTAACAAAATGACACTAAAGTTAGGAAAATATTTCAGTAAATTAACAAAATCTCCTTTACTAAACAGCGTATTGATAGCCCAAGTACTAAGTGGAAGTTATTGTAGAATTAGTGACTCTAAGCTCGTTTGTTTCTTACTAAGACTTTACTGCTTTGTTATAGTCTTATCATTATCCCTTTTCCATTTCTACAACAACGGTTCTTACTGGATTGCCATTCATATTGTTTTAGAATACGTTTTCAAAGCTATCTTCTTTTTTGTGACGGGTCAGAAGTACATCTTTGGATATTATAACGCCATCAACACATGTGATGCTATCATGGGCTTCAAAAATATCCCTTTGATTCGTTTGCAAACTGTTGTTGGTTTGATTATAATGATGTGCAATACGATTCTTATCCTTTGCAAAATTATCAGTTTTTCCATTGCTCTTCTTCCTGCAATGATATTACTAATGATTACGGATCTTTATCGTTACATGGGTACTCTATATTATTCTTCTATATTGATACGGATGAAGTTGCTGAGAAATTCTTTAGAGAACCACTTTGTTCCTGTCAATATTGTTGGGACAGACGAAGTAGATAAAACTGTAAGGAGTATCAGAAAATGTTTGCATTATTACAATAATTTGTTGGACACTATGCGATATTTCGATAAAGAAATGCAATGTTTGGTAAGTGTGACTGTTATTTGTTTATCAAACAATAATCGCTTATTCTTACAGAAAACGAGCATTTATGTGTTCAAATATAAGATATCAAATCAAATTTTCTATGATGCAATATAGATTTTATTTATTTTAGCTGCTCTTGGCGTTAATTTACAATGTACCAAAATGGATTGCAACCTTCTATACCAGTATAACTTTTTTTATGCAAGAAGTAAGTGTAAACCCGTTTTAATTTTCGATTAGAATTTTATTAAGACTCTTTCTAAGAATAATTATGACGACTGAACTGATTATTTCTACGCTGCTTTACAGGATAAAGTTTGTTTAGGTCAGCAAAAAATTGTGAAAAACGTTAGATTGTAATCTATCTAGCGAGATTGTAAACTGTCGAAATATTGTCAACTGAACATACTGCTTACAGTATATACGGATTATAAGTAATATAACGCATTATTTTTCGGTAGATTATAATCTGTCGAAGAGAAACCGTAAAATTTTGAAATGTTTGCGGCGGAAATCATCTCGCGCGCTCTAGAGGAGCGGGAAGGAGAAACCGGGGTTTCCCCCTGGTACTACTTCCATGAATAGATAATGCACCATTGCTGCGAAAAATCTAACAACATTATTTTTAGTATATGCGAAACCTGAATATAGTTTATTCAGAATAAGCAACTGAATCGATTCCAGTAATTTTTACACCTTGTTAAGGACACCGAGCGACACTAAGTATCTATCTACTATCATACGCGCACAACTGACAGGTCATAGCGGCACTAGGCGCGGGCGCAAAATGCGGGCGGCGCGGGGGCGTGAGCCGCGTGATGACCACGTTTTTTTTACCGACTACCAGGTAACAGAACAAGCTTATAACTCTGTGATTTTTCATGAAACAGTTTTCAACATCATCATCATCAGTTTTCATTTTGTACATAGATTCTTTACATAAAAACACGTGTTTCGGGTTTCGCATAAACTAAAACTAATGTTTTATAGGACGTGGCTTAAAAATCTACTAAACTGTAGTGGGACCCGGCTGACTGCGACTGCCGTATGGCCTATGAGCTGTGGGCCAAAATAGCCACTAGCGGAAGACTTCATAGAAGATGGTGGGATGAGCTCGACATAACCAACCACCAGTGTTCAACATTGTCCCTAGATCGAAAGAACTGGTAGTCATGGGAACTTTGCCCAGCAGTGGGATGATGCCAGCTAATAATCAAAGTAAAGTTTAGAAAGATCTTGCGCTCATATTAAGAATAGGCCTTCAGGGTGGATGTATAGCGGCCCCAACAAAACTAAATATTTTTATAAAATAAGCATTTTTTCAGGATAATCCAGGATTGACGGGTTTAGTGCAAACATTCTTAGCGTTCTTTCAAACTATATGTTCGGTTTGCTCACCAATCATGGTTGCTGAGGCTATCAAAAATGAAATTGATGAAATCAAGTCTACCTTGGCAAGCCAGCTAGCCAGATGTTCAGGTGATTGAAATATTATTAACATCTATCCTTTCTACGTATTCTTTCTTATAATAAGCTTTTATCTTGTTAATCAGTTGGTTAGTAAGTTAGTATGTATTGGTCAAATCTTGCACTTGAATTAAGCATAGTTTTTAAGTTTATGCACTAACACACATTGTACTATTATAATATATTATGTTAGCCTGTAAGGTTTTTATCTATGGGCCAAAATAGCCTGATAATAAAGGTTTTTTTTTTTTTTGCACACACCTTTTGTTCTTGGTACAATACAATATAAATACTTTTCTTTTTCTTAAAAAATCTTATTCATTTAAAGAGATCTTTGATGCATTTTCTTGTTTTTTTCAGATGTTTCCATCTATTCTGAGTTAGAAACGACCCTGCGGTACATAGATCTGCGACCGTTCACTTTATCAGTTTTGAACATTATTGAGATCGATATCAAGTTGCCGTTCACCATCATTGGAATCACCGTCACTTATGTCATTGTTGCTTTGCAATTTACGCATTTTACTCAAACGCCTCAGTAATGTGTGTAGTTGTTATTTTGAACTTTGCCTTTTTGAATTTTATTGTTATAACATCGTTAGACATTGACACCCATCACGTATGCGGAGTTTTCTTGCAATTTGACCTATTTGACTTTAATCCACTTTTTCATATCACAATATACACACATCAAAAGTGTCTAGGGATCAAGCATTTTTATGCGGATTTCTTGAGATTGAGATGTGGCTTTGTAATAAATTTATGATTTTATAAATTTATATGGATCCTTTTTGGTGCATTTCATAATTTGAATCAGGAACTCTCAATCAAATTCGAGTAAAAGATGAAAATAAGCTGTCAATATTTTCCCTATAAAAACATACAACGCATTGAAGACATTATTAGTGCTACTGTTTCCCTACTACTGATTAAAACCAACGTTATTATGGAGCGGCGACGTCATTTAAGCAGGGAAGAAATGCTCAGAGCCGTGGGAATGATAGAAGCTGGTTCCCGGCAACGTACTGTAGCTTTAGCTCTGAATACAAGTCAGAGTGTTATCAGTCGACTTTGGACACGTTACCGAAGCACTGGTACCGTGGCTGAGCGCCATGGAGGACGGTATCGCTGCACCACACGGAGACAAGACCGATACATTCAAATCTTAACTCGAAGAGCTCCAACAATAACCGCCATGATGTTAGCCGTGAGGCTTCATCACTCTTCAGGGAACTTAATTAGCGACCAAACAGTCAGAAACCGCTTGCATGAAGTGAACCTTCATTCCCGAAGACCGCTACGGGTACCACCTATAGCAATGCACAATCGTAGGATTCGATATCAATGGGCTCTTGAACACAGAAATTGGGCAGAAGAACAATGGCGTTTCGTGTGCTTTTCTGATGAGTCTCGTTTTGGTATGAGACCGGATACAAGACGTATACGACACTGGAGAACCCCTGGACGCCAACAGCGATTAAAATCCTGCCAGGAAGTCCATCCTTATAGTGGTGGAACCATCATGGTATGGGCGGGTATTTGGATCGGCGGAAGAACTGAGTTGATTTGGATCAGAGGCAACCTCAACGCTCAAATTTATGCTGAGACGATTGTATCAGACGTCATCGTTCCTCTACAAGTGCAAATCGGTCCCTTATTTCAGTTAATGCATGATAATGCACGACCGCACACCGCAAGAGTTGTAAGACAGACTCTCGCCGCAGCTAACATCAATGTCCTGCCCTGGCCTGCTCAGTCGCCAGACTTGAACCCGATTGAGCATGCATGGGATATGCTACAGAGAAGAGCTCTGCCGAATATGGAGGGTATCCAGTCGCAAGAAGACCTTTTTTTGTTGTTGCAACGAACATGGGCGGCCATTCCACAGCGTGATTTGGATGAACTCATTTTGAGTATGCCAAACCGATGTTCTTGTGTTGTTAGTGTTCGCGGTAGAAACACGGATTATTAATTGTTTAAGTTACCCAATAAAATTTTAAAGAAAACTGTGTTTTCAGTCATTTTTTCGAACTTTAATGTTAGTGGTTCAAATGTCAAAAATCCCTTTATTAGGAAAATGGCAAATTTCTTTATTAATGCAAAGGTGACTTGGTTTATCGTTACTGTGACAAACGAAAACACTTTATTTGATGAATCCTTAAAGAAAATTTTAATTAATATCAATCAGGAGAAAAGTTATTGCAAAAATATATGTTGATCCCTAGATACTTTTGATGTGTGTAGTTATGTCGCTTCCTCCGTGCCTCGGAAAGCACGCAAAGCCGTGGTCCCGGCTGTAATTTGTAGATCTTTGCCCCAAAGTCTGACAAACCAGTTTTACCAAAGGGTATGTATTACCCTGTACTAACTGGGTTGTGGAGGTCAGAAAGGCAATCGCTCCATGTAAAATACTGGTATTCAGCTGCATCCAGTTAGAGTGGAAGCCGACCCCAACATAGTTAGGAAAACACTAGGGAGATGATGAATATGGTTATGTCGCCTCTTGAAATAAATAAATCATAGTATTTCAAGCTTACCGTATCTTTTTACTGATTAGTTTTAGTGCCTATTGTCCTACCTAATAACACTATATTGTGATCAAAAACAATTTTAACATGAACATTTTAATTAATAAGTGGATACTTCGGAGAGAGGTTTTTGCAAAAAAGCTTTGACAGTGCAGAGGTAGAATTCAATATGTACAATAAAACAGATTGAACTTAAATAAAACCTGACCTAAAATACACTCAAAACTTTCGAATAATGAATTTTAAGCTAACAGTACAAAACGCCGTTCATTAAACTTTTCCTCATCTTATCTTTGTAGAAAGCATTAATAAAACATTAATAAAACATTAACTACCGTTAATGGTTAATATGGTAATTTTTGTTTTTTTGTTTTAAGTTTCTCACCATCTTGTCAATTTTTGGTGACATAACGTGGGAGTAGCGTAGGCGCTATTAAAAGGCAACCAGGTGTGCCTACATTTGTGTACCATGACATTTAACACAGTTATCGGATAGCAATAGTACCTACAAACATTCCAAGTAAATTATATTCCCTACGCGTAGCTAAATACAAAAACAGTGAATTATCAAGACATTTTACAACTTTTTTGTATCTTTAAATTTTCAGACATTCAGTTAAAAATATTTCACGCTAGCTGCTGAGCTCATAATAGTAGACTGAATCATAAGGGAGCAAAATAATATTTTTACGGCGAGGGCGCTTTTTTGAATCCAGAGCGAAGTGAGGGATTCTAGAGTAGAATCCCGAGCGTAGCGGGGGATTCTTTAATAGAATCCTGAACGTAGCGAGGGATTCAAAGTACGTCGCCAGAGCCAAAAATATATTTTGCACCCGAGTGATACACTCTACTTTTCATCACCCACTATGAGAAAATAAAAGGCGCCTAATAATTTTAACTGACTTCAAAAAAGAGGAGGTAATTCGACTGTTTTTTTATGTATTTACAGCGATTGCGCTGATATTTATGAGTGAGTTTTCATTTTATGAACATTTTTACTTCAGTCGTGTGGTCTAATTTCAACATCTAAAATAAATGCATATCTAATATTTGGATAGGATATTACAACTTAAATGGAAAAATAAAAAAACTTTTCTGCAAAAAATAAAACCGACTTCACAAAACACAAAAACGTTAAAAATAACTTCTGCTTCAGAAGTCGGTGACAAAAAAAAAACTAAGTAAATGAATCAAACAAAGGTCACCGACTTCTGAAGATCTAAAGTTATTTTTCAATTTATTGTGTTTATTATTCACTGTCACTTGAAGAACTCATTTTTCAAAACAAAACCATGAATTTCTAACAATTCATGAAAATTGACGAAAACGCGGTCTGTAGTTCGCGCGTTTTTAATTTGATTTCTTTTTTTTATTCAGTCAGCGCGGCGGCCGGCGCGCGGCGGCGCGACTGGGCCGTCATACCAGCCAGTCTTTATTCAAACAATATTTGCGTTCGATTTCTTTCGGCGCTGAACACTAAGATGTTCCAAATTCAAAAAGTGCGCCGCAATTATCTTTGCGGCGCACTTTTTGAATTTGAAACATCTATAAAGAGGATTAAAAACTCATTACTGCCCGCTAAAAGTTTCTTATAGAAAACACCACCTTTGGGTGCACTTAAAGGCGAACCAAGTCGTCCTTTTCGAATAGATGGGATGAAAAAGATAATAATATAGACTTATGTTTAAACCTACCCAAAAACAATTGAAACACTTGAAATGATGTAGAAATAAAAGGCGATCGTATGGAAAGGGAAGTATTCTTTTTTCAAATAACTGAAAGATTTAAGGATATTCAACAAATACAGTCACTGCATAACATTCAAGGAGCCTTTTAACGCAAGAATAAAATATGAGTAGAAAATCTTCCGTCTTCGTAACGTCCAAGTTATTATATTATCCTACAAGTTCGCGACCAAATTTCTACATACTGAATATTTTCATACTTACCTCCTTGCAAATGGCGACAACTTTGCATCGAGTCGCTTCGGAGAATTCGCGCCAATTTTCTTATAATTTATAGTCAACAACATTTATAGTACAACGTGCTCCTTTAATTTATTGCGTAATAACCGTGTGCGATAGCGGTATATGAGTAACGTTAGATAGTGTATTATTTTAGATAGATAGATAGATAGATTTATTTATCTAATAGACTTGCAACAGAAAAGAAAAATATTAGTTTAATGCCTGTGTTGTTCTACTACCTTTCTTTTTCCCAAATCTGTCTTGCAGTTGTGTGACCAATCCTGCCTGTGGGCGTCAAGGTCTGAACGCCAAATTCAAAATACATCGTCTTCTTCAACCTTTGACCACTTAATACTGAGTGTTGGTCTCTTTCAAATCTCCCCAATTTTGTAGGTTTTGTGTCATGGCTATTCAGTTTCTTGGACTTCAAAATTAAAAACACTAAAAAAATTATGATTATCTTATGATATATAAATAAGATAATGAAAATGTCTAGCTCATTTAGGTCACAGTGGCTGCATTCGATGAATTTTGAGTGTTTTTCGGTTAAGTACTTGGTTATAGTGCTGGTTCATATGCTCTCATGTGACTAACACATCCAACTTTGGCCGGTACTACCTAGTAGAAAGCAGACATCTTAAAACACCATTGGCGATGTTATATGCTATTAAAAAAACCATAATGCAACTTATTACAATATTATTCCTTCAACTATTCCAAAATTATTGAAGTCCCAAAAGACGTAAATATGAAGTCATCAAGAAAACCGTTTAAGATAAGGCCAGATTAGCAAATGTATAAGATGATGAAGCCTCTCAATAAATACTTCACGGTAGGCGAGTAAACCTAACTCAAGATAACAAACACAGATAACTTTAATGTGAAATTGTATGTCTTCATCTTTCTTGCTACTTGATGGATAATGAATCTAAAGTACTTACATATCGTCTAAAAACATATATGTATCACAAAAATATTAGGTTAAGATAATTCCCACTCAACTTCAATTATCCTTACTCAATTATTTATTGCACCACAATCCTTGCTCTAACGTGTGGCTGGTAGCAATTGGATGTGAGTTGCCGAGAATCGAGTTAAGTGGCGTGCGATTGAAGAGGCCTATGTCCAGCAGTGAACTGTTGTAGGCTTATTATGAAGCTAGAGGTGATACATCAAAAAGTACTGAAAGACACAGCATTGTTATTTCTATGAGAAACAAAACGTTTTTATTCCCAGTGTGCGCAATTTCTTCCCATAAATTATGTAGGCTAAATCAAAATCAAAACTTGGCAGCACGTGTAAGCGCAAAACTTCTCCGCTTAAACATTATGCAAAGAAGTATAAATAATAAGCAAGACAAGATCTTTCATCACTCAGTGACTATAAAACGACATCGTACTAAGGACATTAAGAATTCAGACCCGACTGGAGGAGCAAAACTCTTCGTAAATCTTGGAGATCCGAGTTAGCCTGAAGTGACTTCGTGTTATGAACTGAGCAAGATTGAGCAACATGAATTTACAATTGGAGTTCACGTCACGGGGCAGGGAGCGACCGACTTTATATACTTTTTGTTATACCACACGAAATACATACTTTGCTTATAGAATTTTCTGGAACACCTGCAAAGCAAAACTTTTTTTTTTGATTTGGTTATGTAAGTGGGAGGTTTGGAATAAAATGGTATTTAAAATAACACGAGACGATTTGGACGCGTACTGCGAGTGGTGGTTCGAGGAGGCGTGGGATAAGAGCACATAGAAGGAATTGGGGAGGCCTTTGCCCAGCTATGGGACATTACAGGTTATTGAAAAAAATAACACGTAGTATCTACGATCACTTTATTAAGTAGATATTTCGATTGCAGCCGAACAAAAAGAATAGTGAACGATGTCTACAATAACCAGTAGGAAGATATAATTTTCCCTTCAGCAAATAGCCGACTTATTTGTTAGTCATTGCCTCTATATAAAGAAGAAATAGAACGTAAGGCTCTGTAACCATTTTTATTAATTTCACCAATAAAAAATGTCAGTAAACTAAATTCAAGATAGGTAAGTACTATGTTTATCGTCTAGAATCATCAATTAAGTTTCTCAAACGATTTTGATTCAATCACTTTGATTTTCGTTGAATGGATGGCGTAGCAATTTCACTGATTGCTCAGACAATCGATGTCTGAGCAATCAGTGAAGAGAGTCTATTTGGCCGATAATTTCTTAGATTGTACACAACTTAATAAAGACGCAAATTATTAAAGCCAAATCTATAGAGCTTTCTAGAAACCACTAAATACATCCAATCAAAGTAGTTATTAGATATTGTTTCATGTATAATATATATGACGTCGGGTGCTAAACTCTCGTTCATTTACAATAACCATGTCACAACCTGACCTTGGGAAAATTATTACTCGTAAACTCATTACTTAAGAGTATTAATAAATGTTATATTTATTATTTGACAAGTATTTGCGTTGTGCGCGAGCTGCGCGCAATCAACATCTATATTTATCTATATTTTATATTTTTTAATGTTTTGTGTACTTTTGTCATTAAAAAAATATCTAAAAATTTAATTGATAAGAGAAAAGATGATTAAAGGTTACATAATTATAATATCCAATTTATCCACAGTCGAAACTTTGTCTTCATTAGTTAGTGAAAAAGAAAAATAATTTTAAACATCAAGCTTTAATATTGCTACATTTATATCTCTTGAAGATAATTATTAATCATCATAACTTACATTAAGCTTTTATAAAAGAATAGTCTTGTTTTTTAGACAAAATCCTTTAGTGGAAAAATCAAATTCTCAAACAGGCATTCGACCACAAGGCATCAAGCAATATAAGGTTACAAGTGTTACAACACATACAATTTCCACGCAAAATTGGGGCAATACTGTATAATATGCTATTACCCTAAATAATTATGTGGGACCGCAAGCCGGACTGGTCCTAAGGGAAATTACAAACTGACCACGGGTTGCAGTCTTCACTCTTTATCGCCACAAATTGATTCGGTTATGGTGACGGTGATACCTACCTGGGCACAAGGGAAGTGGTTATAACTAAAATCATGAATATTTGATCAGTCAATGCTTGTGTTGTTTGTTTTAATGTAAAGAGCCGTGTTTGAATCTATGTAGTATGTCAACTATCTGGTGTCCACGTAGTGTGGCACTGGCGGGATGTGTAATCAAATCAAATCAAATTTTAATTTATTGCGAACAATAAGGTCCATAGGGGTTAGTAAAAGAGTACTTCTATCATTTCGTGTTGTTCATTTTTGTCTACTGACAAAAATGAACAACACGAAATGATAGAATTATTAAATAATCATAATGCATAATTTATTTCATAATGTGATGACATAAAATAGAGCAGTCAAATTTGTCCGCTATGACCGCTAGAATACCATTGCCGCTAGCACGAACTCTGCTCAATAACGAAGCGGCTTTTTTGCGCAGCATCGCTGCGAATCCATCCGTTCGAGCCGCCATGAACTTGGCAGATGCGCTGCAGAAACGTGGGAGCCGCAATAGCATTCTGAAGGCATTGTTATATTGTACGCGCCAAGTGTTGAGGGTCTTAAGATAGTACATATGTTGTCCATAAGCTGCTGCCATAGAAGTTTTGGCAGTACACTTTAAAGAGGGTAATTTTGGCACATCCTCGTGCCCTTCAAACATTTCTACGAATTAATTTCTAAAAACATAATGAATTTGCGTACTCGTGTAAAAACCAAAAACCGAATTAACCGAATTGGCAAGAAACGGGAACAATTAGGTGTTCCCGTTTCTTGCCACTTAAACAAAATGTCTCCGTACGAGGGCGTATTTTGTACTTTTGGGGGCACTCAGCTGTTCAAATGGTTCTCATGATGTCATGCCATTAAACTTACTTAAAACAATTATCTAAACAAAAGTTAACCTTTGAGACTCCTACAGCGTTAATTGGGGACATGATTTATAAACGAAAACAAGGCCGCAAGGTTTAAAATAACAAAGAAAGGAATATATCCTTTGCGAAAAGCTAAGTGAAGACTCACTTTAGCATATAAAGTCTTATGTTTTAGTAGTGGACTTAAAATAAAAATAAACTAAACAATAAGAATCACTCAAGTTTCTTAAGCCTCGAGATAAGTCGTCACTTTGGCTGAGGGCTGTCACTTTAGACAAACGAACACAAAAAGCGCAAGTTAGCGCGCTCGATTGATTGAAATGCGTAATTAGTTGCGCGTGTTTGTGCGTAAGCCTACGAGCTCGTACGCGCTACAAAATACGCTAGTCGGAAATCACTTTAAAAAAAGTTTTCTATTAGTACCAAGTTCCCAGTATTTTCAAAAAACTCATTTTGAACTTTCAGGGATGATTCAAAATAGCTATTCGCTCAATGAATTCTAAGCTTCTAAAGGCTCTCCAATCATGTGCATTGGTATACAATATGCAAACAAATACCTTGTGCACGCACTTACTGCACAATAAATAAACTTAACATCTCTATGGCTTCCGGGCCGAACTAATACGGCTTCAATGTTAAATCCCTTGACAGAAACGGTAGATTTTGAAGGCTCATCAGAATTCAAACAGGAAAATTCCATTTCTATCGTTAGTTGTTATTCGCGTTCGAAAAAAAAGTTGAACAAGAGAATTCAATAGTGATTGGACGGCGTCAAACAGTGGTCGGGCTTATTGTTACCCAGACGGCCGTTGTATTTATTTTCGTAGATTTTTTCACGTTTAAGTGGCCAGGATTCTATAAAACTACATCCCAATTAGCGCATATAATTTGTATACACCGCGCATTACACAAAAACTCTAAAATTTTGAATATGCAGGGGCTTCATTCTTTTAATTTGCGGAATCCTTTTAGATGCAAGCTATTTTAATTACGTGACTTTAAAAACAGGCGCAAGCCATACTTTCTAAGTGTTACTTTCAATAATGAATTGTATTCCTAAATTAGTCATAATAACTATGTCTACTCAACACACGTATGATCAATTTAATCAACCACTTGAATAAATAGAAACAGATCAATACCATGCCATAAAAATACCATACTGCATAGACAGATCTTGCACACAAGGTGTGCTACAAAAACTTTAACAAAATGACACCAAAGTTAGGGAAATATTTCAGTAAATTAACAAAATCTCCTTTACTAAACAGCGTATTGATAGCCCAAGTATTATGTGGAAGTTATTGTAGAATTAGTGACTTTAAGCTCGTTTGTTTCTTACTAAGACTTTACTGCTTTGTTATAGTCTTATCATTATCCCTTTTCCATTTCTACAACAACGGTTCTTACTGGATTGCCATTCATATTGTTTTAGAATACGTTTTCAAAGCTATCTTCTCTTTTGTGACGGGTCAGAAGTACATCTTTGGATATTATAACGCCATCAACACATGTGATGCTATCATGGGCTTCAAAAATATCCCTTTGATTCGTTTGCAAACTGTTGTTGGTTTGATTATAATGATGTGCAATACGATTCTTATCCTTTGCAAAATTATCAGTTTTTCCATTGCTCTTCTTCCTGCAATGATATTACTAATGATTACGGATCTTTATCGTTACATGGGTACTCTATATTATTCTTCTATATTGATACGGATGAAGTTGCTGAGAAATTCTTTGGAGAACCACTTTGTGTCTGTGAATATTGTTGGGAAAGACGAAGTAGATAAAACTGTAAGGAGTATCAGAAAATGTTTGCATTATTACAATAATTTGTTGGACACTATGCGATATTTCGATAAGGAAATCCAATGTTTGGTAAGTGTGACTGTTATTTGTTTCTCAAACAATAATTGCTTATTCTTACAGAAAACGAGCATTTATGTGTTCAAATATAAGATATCAAATCAAATTTTCTATGATACAATATCGATTTTATTTATTTTAGCTGCTCTTGACGTTAATTTACAATGTACCAAAATGGATTGCAACCCTCTATACCAGTACAATTTTTTTTATGCAAGAAGTAAGTGTGAATCCGTTTTTATTTTGGATTAGAATTTTATTAAGACTCTTTCTAAGAATAATTATGACGACTGAACTGATTATTTCTACGCTGATATACAGGATAAAGTTTGTTTAGGTCAGCATAAAATTGTAAAAACCGTTAGATTATAATCTGTCTAGCGATATTGTAAATTGTCGAAATATTGTCAACTGAACATACTGCTTTTAGTATAACGCATTATTTTTCGGTAGATTATAATCTGTCGAAGTGAAACCGTATATTTGTGAAATGTTTGCGACGGAAATCACCTCGCGCGCTGTAGAGGGGCTGGGAGGGGGAAACCCCTATTTCCCCTGGTACCACTCCCATAAATAGATAATGCACCATTGCTGCGAAAAATCTAAGAACATTATTTTTAGTATATGCGAAACCTGAATATAATTTGTTCAGAATAAGCAACTGAATCGATTCCAATAATTTTTACACCTTGTTAAGGACACCGAGCGACACTAAGTATCTATCCGCTATCATACGCGCACAACTGACAGGTCATAGAGCACTAGGAGCGGGCGCAAAGCGTGGGCGCTCGTCGCGTGGTGACCACGTTTTTTACAAGCTTATAGCTTTGTGATTTTTCATGAAACAGTTTTGAAATTTTGTACATAGATTCTTTACATACAAATATACAATACTAGACACGTGTTTCGGGTTTCGCATGTACTAAAAATAATATTGTATAGATTACTGACGTGGCAAAAAAATCTACTAAACTAAAGTGGGACTAGGCTGACTGCGACTGCCGTATGGCCTATGAGCTGTGGGCCAAAATAGCCACTAGCGGCAGACTTCATAGAAGATGGTGGAATGAGCTCGACATAACCAACCATCAGTGTTCCACATTGGCCCTATATCGAAAGAACTGGTAGTCATGGGAACTTTGCCCAGCAGTGGGATGACGCCAGCTAATAATCAAAGTAAAGTTTAGGAAGATCTTGCGCTCATATTTAGAATGGGCCTTCAGGGTGGATGTATAGCGGCCCCAACAAAACTAAGTATTTTTATAAAATAAGCATTTTTTCAGGATAATTCAGGATTGACGGGTTTAGTGCAAAGTTTCTTAGCGTTTTTTCAAACTATATGTTCGGTTTGCTCACCAATCATGGTTGCAGAGGCTATCAAAAATGAAATTAATGAAATCAAGTCTACCTTGGCAAGCCAGCTAGCCAGATGTTCAGGTGATTGAAATATTATTACATCTATCCTTTCTACGTATTCTTTTTTATAATAAGCTTTTATCTTGTTAATCAGTTGGTTATTAAGTTAGTATGTATTGATCAAATCTTGTACTTGAATTAAGCATAGTTTTTAAGTTTATACACTAACACACATTGTACTATTATAATATATTATGTTAGCCTGTAAGGTATTTATCTATGGGCCAAAGTAGCCTGAAAATAAAGGTTTTTTTCTTTTTTCAAACTAGTCCCCAAACCAATTTTGCTGAAATTATGCACACACCTTTGGTTCTGGTTACAATTTTATGACAGACATGACTTGATCCTGCTGCCAGGATTGCCTCTTCACTAGAGAACTCCTCAACGATTAATAGCTCGGACTCAAAACTTTGTATACGAGTTCAATGTTGATAAACCCAATTTTATTCTTTCATTTTAATAAAAGGTTTTTTTTTCCTAAAAAAGTTAAATTTATTATTCTTTATTCTTTAAAAGAGATCTTGATGCATTTTCTTGTTTTTTTCAGATGTTTCCATTTATTCTGAGTTAGAAACGACCCTGCGGTACATAGATCTGCGACCGTTCACTTTATCAGTTCTGAACATTATTGAGATCGATATCAAGTTGCCGTTCACCATCATTGGAATCACCGTCACTTATGTCATTGTTGCTTTGCAGTTTACTCATTTTACTCAAACGCCTCAGTAATGTGTGTTAATAGTTGTTATTTTGAACTTTGCCTTTTTGAATTTTATTGTAATAACATTGTTAGACATTGACACCCATCACGTATGCGGAGTTTTGCTTGCAATTTGACCTATTTGACTTTTTATCCACTTTTCATGTCACAATATAGTTATGTCGCTTCCTCCGTGCCTCGGAAAGCACAACGCGTCTTGTGCGCAATCCGATATGCTCAAAGAGCAGGCATACCAGGCCTGGGCTTCGGCGCGCAGTGACAGGTGCAATAGTCAGGGTGCACGCTTACTGAAAAGAGCGTACAATTCTGCCGCCAAAGAATGCAAACGGGTGTTACGAAAGGCGCGTTTTGATCATGTTGGACGAATTAGGGTCAAACTGGCGTCCTACCCTTCGGGTAGCAAGAAGTTCTGGTCCCTGTCTAAATCGGTCGAGACGAACTTCTGCCGTCCAACGCTACCTCCTATGCTGAAGCCTGATGGAACGCTGGCTCATACCACGCAAGAGAAGGCAAATCTGTTTGCGGCCTCTAACGTTCCACCCAACATACCTCACTGTGGCTCCGCAATGCCGGAGATCTCAATCCACATAAAAGAGGTCGGTAAGGCCGTGAGCAGTCTAGATGTGAACAAAGCCAGCAGTCCTGACGAAATACCCGCAAGAGTCCTGGAGGGCTGTGCTCCAGAGTTGTCTCCTATCTTAACTCGCTTTGTTCGTCCCTCTCTAAAAACCGGAGTGGTGCCGGAGTCCTGGAAGCTGGCTAATGTGCAGCCAGTGCCCAAAAAGGGTAACCGTGCCGATTCTGCCAATTTTAGACCAATCGCCATTACCTCCATACTGTGCAAAGTGATAGAAAGGGTACTTAACAATAAGCTGCTAGCATACCTCGAAGACAATGCGCTTCTCAGTGGCCACCAGTATGGCTTCCGTCGTGGTCGTTCAACTGGGGATCTTCTTGTGTATGTTACGCATTGTTGGGGCGAGGCCATCGAGAAACATGTCGAAGCCCTTGCTGTGTCTGGATATTGTCAGCCTATCTGTTGAGCGAATAGTTGAAATAGCCTGTATAGAATTGGAGCATTTTATTATATTAAGTGTGTATAGACCTCCTTCAGGGTTGTATGATTGTTTTGAAAATGTAATGGATGAAGTGTTACATAAAATCTGTAGTTCTAAGAAGTCAATAATCATTTGTGGTGATTTCAATATTAATTTGTTAGAAAATTCTGGGTTAAGTACTAAAATTATAAGCCTCTGACGAGTTTAGCGATTTAGTAGTCGATACGGGAATATCCGCAAAGAAATTTTCAAAGGCTGTGGCAAATTGAGTATCTGAATTTAAAATATTATCGCCAATAGCAAGGCTGTAGTCACTATTTCGGTTGCAAGACCTTCCCGTTTCGCTATTAATAATGTTCCATGTAATTTTAATTACATTACTACTATTTTTAATTTTTGAACTCAAGTAACGTGACTTAGCTATAAAACAAACATTTTAAAATAATTTTGAAGAATTCTTAACATACAAATTAAATTCTACAGTTTTTAAATATGTCCGCTCTTCATACAGCTCATAAAGTCGTTTTCGACTCTTATGAATACCAATGGTGGCCCAGTCGTTGAAAGAAGTGTTACTATTTAAATATATTGTCTTAGGGACAAATGTGTTTTCAAATTGTGTGCAATACATACTGAAAAAATCGTTATATTGTTGATTTGGATCATCATTATCTGACAAAAGTGGTAGTTTGGATAAAAGTTTAGTTTTAAAAGTTTCCAGGCGATTTTTACTTTTTGGATTAACAATGATATCCTTTTTAGTTACTTTCTTGTTTACATTTGGAATTGTGATCAATTGCCCACAATGATCTGAATCTATTAAGTTAATAATTGCTTTTTGGGTGGGTATAATATCAGTGTAAATATTATCTAGGCAAGTAGCACTAGTTGGGTAACCCCGGCCCCATCTAGTTTAAAAAAAAAGACCTGTAAAAGTGTTTGTAAAAACCTACTTGCAAAATAAACATCATTTATCAAACGTAAGAAAATAATATGAGCAGAAAATCTTCCGTCTTCGTAAGGTCCAAGAATATCCTACAAGTGCGCGATCAAATTTCTACATACTGAATATTTTCATACTTAAAACTTCCTGGCAAAAGGCGACAAGTTTGCATCGAGTCGCTTCGGAGAATTCGCGCCAATTTTCTTATAATTTATTGCCTTACAACGTGCTCCTTTAATTTATTGCGTAATAACCGTGTGCGATAGCGGTATATGAGTAACGTTAAATGTGTGTATTATTTAATTTAATAGAAAATAAACATATTAGTTTACAGCCTGTGTTGTTCTACTTCTTTTCTGTTTACCAAATCTGTCTTGCAGTTTTGTGACCAATCCTGCCTGTGGGCGTCAAGGTCTGAACGGCAAAATATTCAAAATTCATCGTCTTCTTCAACCTTTGACCACTTAATGCTGAGTGTTGGTCTCTTCCAAATCTCCCCAATTTTGTAGGTTTTGTTTCATGGTCATTTAGTTGCTTGGACTTCAAAATTAAAAACACTAAAAAAATTATATGATATATAAATTAGATAATGAAATTGTCTAGCTGATTTAGGTCACAGTGACTGCATTCGATGAATTTTCAGTGTTTTTCGGTTAAGTGCTTAGTTATAGTGCTGGTTCATATGCTCTCATGTGACTAACACATCCAACTTTTGGCCAGTACTACCTAGTAGAAAACAGACATCTTAAAACACCATTGACGATGTTATATGCTATTAAAAAAACCGTAATGCATCTTATTACAATTATTATTCTTTCAACTATTCCAAAATAATGAAGTCCCAAAAGACGTAAATGAAGTCATCAAGAAAACGGTTTAAGATTAGCCCAGATTAGCAAATGTATAAGATGATGAAGCGTCTCAAGAAATACGTCACGGTAGGCGAGTAAACATAACTCAAGATAACAAACACTGTTTTGGTGATAGGGTTCAGATTTGCTTGTAAGGACGAAATAAGTTAACGAGGTGTTGATTTGTACGGTTTACTTCTCATACTAACTTGCTACATAGTAATACATGCTATTTAAAGGATAGTGTCACACGCACACTTAGATATAAAGGTATACACATGCATACAGCTTTAATTCATTAAATGGTTCGAACATGCCGCCCACCAAAGGGCTATTAGAGACCTTTACATTAACATAAATTTTCACATAGATGATGATTTTAATAGAATTTTCATTAACAAGCATTTATGCTCGAGTCATTGATACTGTAATGCAAGTATATAAAGTACACATATTTGTATAATAAGAAATAATATAAAGTGATTTTATCATAACAAAACTTTAAACATAAAATATTAATCATCAATGTCTATAGGCAAGGGACACAATTTATTAAAACTTCGCTTAACTACATTGTCACCACTTTTAACACTGTACACTCTTGTGACACCGTCGTCACCTGGATGTTTAGCAACAATCCGACCTAACGCCCATTTGCCAGGAGGAAGGTGATCATTCTTAATGAGTACAAGATTGCCGATATCAACCTCCTTAGTTCTCTTGAGCCATTTTGGTCTCTGCTGCAGGCTGGTAAGGTATTCTGCTTGCCATTTATGCCAGAAATCTCCAAGCAACTTCTGCATGTGCCTCCAGCGGGACAGGTGACTAACTGGAACGTCTTGAAGGTTGGCTTCTGGTACAGTAATTGGAGCTTCGCCAATCAAAAAATGTCCTGGTGTTAGGGGTGTCACGTTATCTGTGTCTGCATCATCTATTGGGCTTAGCGGCCTGGAGTTTAGACACGCTTCGATCTGGCAAAGTAGAGTGCTCATTTCTTCGAATGTCAAATGACTGGTCAAAATCCTTTTCATGTGGTGTTTCATGGATTTCACACCCGCCTCCCACAAACCACCGACATGAGGGCTGTAGGCGGGTATGAAGTGCCATTGTGTACCATCCAGTGCAAGAGACTCTGCTACTGGACCTTCGAGTTCAAATTTTGCAGCCTTCCATGCTGCTGCTAGTTCCTTATTGGCTCCTACAAAATTTCTGCCTTGGTCACTCCATATCTGTGAGCATCTTCCACGTCTGGCGATGAACCTTTTGAAAGCACCGATAAAAGATTCGGTTGTGAGATCGCCGACCATTTCTAAGTGAATTGCCTTGGTGCACATACAGACAAATACGGCGACATACGCCTTATTCGTTCTAACTCCTCTACCTCTGGATGCTAATACTTGATATGGTCCCGCGAAGTCAATTCCACTGTTTATAAAGGGTTTAGCTGGAGTGACTCTGACTTTGGGTAAGTCACCCATTATTTGGTTTTTAGTTGCAGCACCATGTTTAAAGCATATTAAACATTTGCGGATTCTGTATTTGATCATATTTTTCGCCTTTATTAACCAATATTTGGTTCTTATGTAGGACATCATCATTTGAATTCCACCATGTAATGTCTTAATATGAGCATCCTTCACAATAAGTATGGATAAACTGCTGTGATTGTCTAATATTATGGGATTTTTTGTGTCTTCGGGTACGTTTGCATGACGCAATCTACCGCCCACCCTGAGAATGTTCTCACTGTCCAAGTACGGATTGAGTAATTTTAATTTGCTATCTCCCTTGACTTCCTTTCCCTTAGTTAAATTCATAATTTCATCATAAAACCTTTCTCTTTGTGTTATTCTAATGCAGGATTTGATTGCTTCATCTATTTCTTGAGTAGTTATGTCTGTATCTTTGTTTTCTAGTTTCTTCCCCTTTAGGAATCTTTTGCAATAGATTATTGATTTTAAAAGTTCTTCAAAGTTGTCAAAATGATGAAATTGAGTTTCTAGACTCCTTTCTTCTAATTTTAAATTCGACTGTATAATTTCTTTTCTTTCGAAAATTGTTATTAGGTTGTTAGGTCTATTGAATATTATTGTTTTCTGTCTTAGCCACTTTGGGCCTTTCCACCATTTCTCGTCTTCCTTTAACTCTAGGAGATGTTCTCCCCGTGACGCAACATCAGCAGGATTTTCGCTTGTTTTTACATGAAACCAATTAGTTCCTGTGTTGTCTAGTATTTCAACAACCCGATTTCTCACAAATGTTTGCCATCTAGTGGGATCACCCAGTAGCCAAGACAGCACTATTGTGGAGTCACTCCATGCGAATATTTTGTCATCAGGTATTCTCATTGCAGTTTTAATTTGTTTAAGTAAACGAGACAAGAGAAGGGCACCGCACAACTCTAATCGCGGCAGAGATACTGGTTTAACTGGTGCTACTCGAGTCTTTGCAGCTATTATTTGTGTTCCTACTTCTTGACCCTCTTGTTCAACTCTGACATAAGCAACAGCGGCGTAGGCTTTCGTAGATGCATCACAAAAACCGTGAACTTCTACGTTTGTTGTATGATCTGTAATTCCCAGCCATCTTTGTACTTCAATCATATTAAGATGTTGAAGACTATCTCGTAGTGCAGTCCAGTCTTGTTTAATATTTGTATCTACCTCTTCATCCCACCCGATTCCTTGCAACCATAGTTTTTGTATTAGGAGCTTTGTGAGTAGCATAGCTGGAGCTAACCAACCCAGTGGGTCAAATAGTCGTTGGACGTCGGCAAGAATCGTGCGTTTGGTTATCGTGTTGTTCATGGGAGGTAAATTAAGACTGTAGTGAAACACGTCTTTGCCCATGTTCCAGCGAAGGCCTAAGGCTGTGATGGTGCCATGGATGGTGATGTCTAGACTAACATGTGATGTTCGTTTTTCAGGTTCGAATTCTCTCAAGAAGTTAGCGTCGTTCGAACACCATTTTTGTAGTGTGAACCCTCCCTTCTGTAGTATAGCTTCTATGTTTTTAGCTATGTGTATTGCATCTTCTAGATTTTCATTCGAAGCCATGAGGTCATCAACGTAGAAATCTTCTTTGATCATTTTAGCAGCGTCAGGGCATACTGTTCCTTCATCATTTGCTATTTGATGTAAAGTTCGAACGGCCAAGTATGGAGCAGATGCTGTTCCGAATGTGACACGTGTAATTCTGTAATCTTTGACTGGTTGGCTAGGGTCGCTCCTCCATACTATTCTTTGCAGGTCCCTATCTTCTTTTGTCACTAAGATCATACGGTACATGCGTTGTATGTCAGCTACAAAACAAATCTTCTTCATGCGCCATCTCATGATAAGGCTCCTCATATCAGTTTGTAGCTGGGGCCCAACCAGAAGTTCGTCGTTCAACGAAACATCGTTATTTCCCTTTTGCGATGCATTGAAAACTATTCTGACTTTCGTAGTTTCCTTATCTTCCTTTACTACTGCGTGATGTGGCAGGTAAACACTATTTTTATTTATTTCTTGCTTTGGTATCTCTTCCATATGATTCATTTCTATATATTCTTCCATGACCTTTGTATATTCTGCTTTTAGTGTATGATTCTTCTCTAGTCTTTTTTCTAATTGAAAAAGCCTCTTCATAGCTATTTCCCTCGTTCCTCCGTGTATTGAAAGTAGTTTATCAGTTTTTGTTGGTAGTTTGACTATATATCGTCCGTCTTCTGTTCTTGAGTGAGTTGTTTGGTAAATTTCTTCACATTTTTTTTCTTCTTGTGTTAGTGTTATTTTATTGTCAGTATCCAACTCCCACATTTCTTTCAACATCTTATTCAAGTCAAGGCTATGATGCATCACAATGAAATCATTGTTATTTCCTTGTTCGTGTATGTTCCCAAAAAGGATCCACCCTAGGCTGGTATTTTGAGCGCATGGAGAACCAGGGGGGCCCTTGATTATATCGCTTCTTAAGATTTGGGCACATACTTCGACACCTAGTAGTAGGTCAATTCGTCCTCGTTTATTGAAGCCAGGGTCGGCTAATACTAGACCTTCTAAATGAGACCAGGTGTTGGTTGGAATGGTATTTGATGGTAATTGCGTTGTAATTCGCGTTGACATAATGTAAGCCTTCACTCGTAACTTGAAACTGTCATCTTGTCTTGATCGCAGCTCGATATAGGCAGCATGTTTAATGGCAGTTGTGGTTGAGCCAACCCCATTGACTGTTGCGTGAGCGGCCATTCTCTTGAGTCGTAACAGCTGGGCAGCTCTCTCACTAATGAATATGGCCTGTGAGCCCTGGTCAACTAGTGCACGTAGTATGGTCACTCGTCCTGATTCGTCACACACTGGCACTAATGCTGTGGCCAATAGTGCTGTAGACGTGCTAGCTGTAAAATGCGATGAAAGCTCAACAGGTTCATTAGCTTCCTTTGTTTGTGATTGTTCTTCAATTTGATGGTGCTTAGCTTGCGTATCATCTGGTTGCTTGGTATTACTTGTTTGTGCATTTTGGTGAACTAGAGAATGGTGCCGTTTATGACATATACGGCATGACATATTTAACCTACATTTTCTAGCCGAGTGTCCTGGTGCCAGACAATTGAAACAGAGCTGGTACTTCTTCACATATTCACACCTCTCAGTTGGTTCCATTTTAGTAAACTCCTTACAATGGCATAGCGTGTGATTGTCCTTACAAATCAAACAACTTCTTGGTTTGGTAGCAGTAGGTGTTGTAGAAACGTGGACTGTACATTCTTTACCTCTTGATGCTTTCTCTCTTGAAGGTGGACTGATCAGTTCTAGTGTGCGAAATTTAGTTTGTAAGAACCTTACAAGATCTTCCCACTTAGGCAATTCCTCCAAATTGTCCTTGTAGGCAAACTGCTCCCACTCCCGGTGTGACTCGGGGTCCAGCTTCTGCACAGTCACAAATATGACGAATGGATCCCACGAATCAGTAGGCACTTTAAGATTTTTTAAACTGTTGATGCATTCACTGGTTGTGTCTAACAGTGTCTTGATGTGATTAGCAGTTTGAGTGGGAATCTTTCTTTGAGTAACTAGTTTCCGTATTAGAGAATTCACTATAAGCCGCTTGTTACCATACCGATCTCTTAACAAATCCCAAGCTTGGTCATAGTTACTTTCCGTTATTTGTATGTGCTTTAGTAATGTTTCTGCTTCTCCGGTAATGCTGCTCTTCAAGTAGTGAAGTTTTTGAACCTTTGACAGCGTGGTATTGTCATGAACTAACGATGTGAAGAGGTCTTTGAATGAGGTCCAATCTTCGTAAATTCCAGAAAAGGCAGGCAACTGAATCTGAGGTAACTTGAGATTTCCTTCGTAAGTTGAGCTGTTGTTGCAGGTAATATCACTTAATCTTGGGTTAATAGTTTTGGATAATAAATCCTTTAGATCGGCTTGTGTACACAAATATAAATCTTCATAAACAAAGTAGTCTTCATTTACAAAATACGAGATGTCATTCTTCCTTTCTTTCGGCACCACTCTAACAAGGTTATGATGAGCCGTAGTGAACTTCTTCCAATACTCTTCAATGGATTGTAAACGTGTCTCAATGTATCCTTTAGTAAGTCTTTGTTTTGGACATTTCTTCAAGTTACTTTGCGCCTTTTGCAGTAATAACGCAACTTCTTCTAACTCCGTTAGCAATTGGTCAGCTGTAGACACTGTAGTAGTCATTTTTCCAAAAAAAGATGCAATATAGGTCACGTAGTTACAGAGATAAATCCAATCGTAATATTTTGCAGAAAACACGTCAATAATACTTTGCTTAATAACTGCACAAAACACTCATAGCAAACGAGTTCCTTATCTAAGGAATGCGGCGCTTTGTTCTCGCGTGGATCACTAGACCACCCAGGTAGATTATTAATCCGGCTCGAAATTCGACCATATGTTTTGGTGATAGGGTTCAGATTTGCTTGTAAGGACGAAATAAGTTAACGAGGTGTTGATTTGTACGGTTTACTTCTCATACTAACTTGCTACATAGTAATACATGCGATTTAAAGGATAGTGTCACACGCACACTTAGATATAAAGGTATACACATGCATACAGCTTTAATTCATTAAATGGTTCGAACAAACACAGATAACTTTAATGTGAAATTGTATGTCTTCATCTTTCTTGCTACTTGATGGATAATGTATCTAAAGTACTACTACTTACATATCGTCTAAAAACTGATATATCACAAAAATATTAGGTTGGTTTTAAGCTAATTCCCACTCAACTTCATTATTCTTACTCAATTATTTATTGCACAACAATCCTTGCTCTACACTTGAAAAACCCACCCTCAAAAGATGGCCCTCAGGCTCGTTGGAGCGACGATCTTCGCAGGGTTGGTAGCAACTGGATCAGAGTTGCTGAGAATCGAGTTAAGTGGCGTGCGATTGAAGAGGCCTATGTCCAGCAGTGAACTGTTGTAGGCTTATTGTGAAGCTACAGATGTTGATAAGTCAAAAAGTACTGAAAGAAACAGCATTGTTATTTCTATGAGAAACAAAACGTTTTTATTCCCAGTGTGCGCAATTTCTTCCCATAAATTATGTAGGCTAAATCAAAATCAAAACTTGGCAGCACGTGTAAGCGCAAAACTTCTCCGCTTAAACATTATGCAAAGAAGTATAAATAATAAGCAAGACAAGATCTTTCATCACTCAGTGACTATAAAACGACATCGTACTAAGGACATTAAGAATTCAGACCCGACTGGAGGAGCAAAACTCTTCGTAAATCTTGGAGATCCGAGTTAGCCTGAAGTGACTTCGTGTTATGAACTGAGCAAGATTGAGCAACATGAATTTACAATTGGAGTTCACGTCACGGGGCAGGGAGCGACCGACTTTATAATTATACTTTTTGAAATACCACACGAAATACATACTTTGCTTCTAGAATTTTCTGGAACACGTGCAAAGCAAAACTTTGACTTTTTGTTTTGGTTATCTAAGTATGTGGGAGGTTTGGAATAAAATGGAATATAAAATAACATATATATATAAAATATAAAATAAAATAATATTCAATCCATCCATCATCACAATATTTTAAGTGCGTTACATTGACTTCTACCTCAAAACATGTTTTTTCACACCAACAAAAAAAGTCGTTTCCCAGCAATAGTTTTTGCGTAAAGTTACTTATTTTGATGTACAGAATGCTTGGTTGACGGCTTCGTGATGAGGTCTTTTACACCTTGTATTTTTGAACAAAAAGTAATTTAATTTTTCTTCTTCGCCGTAAAGAAATAATTTGCAGACACAATGTCATAACAAAATGGATTCTTCGAAATCCAATAAATGTTATAGCTTTTTTGTAATCAAACTCTAGGTGTGATTTCACGATGTAATAAAAAGCTAACTACGCTAGTCCATTACCAAATGCTTAGCGACAAGTTAACGTCACGTTTCAGGCCCTTGACATAGAAAGTGTATTCACACAACCTTATACTTTATCTTCACAAGGTTACAGGTGAAAATTGCTTGAAATATTGTACATAGTATTCAATTTCCCGGTTTACGTGTACAGGCAATGCTCAAATGGGAATTCACAGTCGGCTTAGCAAAGCATTATTCACCAAATTCTTTGAACAAAACTATTTGTAGTTCGTGGAGTGAAAAATTCACCTGGTTTTAAGTTCGTTTGGTACTTTTTGAGCCTACAACGAAAGACTAATACGAGTAACCAAATAATAACGCAGTGAAAAATAAAATAAGGTTGTAGTAATAACCTCCTTTTTATGTTCACTGTAGGTACATAACACAAGATAACACATGAGATAACCTTCGACTTAACTTTGTTAAGATATTTAGTTGAATTTTTATGATGGTAATATTTTTAACATTATAATAAATTCATAAATTATATCTTAAGCTTGCCTTATCCTTTTACTGCTTAGTGTTTAAATTAGATTAGGTAATTTCAGATTCCAGTACGAAGCTTTAATGAATTAACAAGTAAGTTAGCCACTTAAATAACTGAGCTTACACACACACATTTTATAAAGCATAGTTTTATATAGAAAAAAAAAACCGAGCACAGATAGCAAAACTATCTTTCCACAAAATTAAAGCTTGTTGAATTTCCCTTTTCCTACAAACATTTTTTCCTAAACAACATCCTCCTCCTAACAAAATTTTACACAATGCCATGTCTATGGTTTCCATAAAACCTCAAAGCTAAAGATAGCCTTACAAATCTTCCGTTGCGGGTGTAAAGTTGGCTCTTAACCCTTCCTTAAGAGAACATATTTTATAAGCCTTTCAATAAACTGCGGTTTCAATCCAAGCTAGTACTATGCGAGTAGTTGAAGATCCTTGTTGTAATACCAAATACTTGCACGTTGAGTAAAGCTGTGTAAAGATGCATTCAAAAAGTAGATCGTCATTTCAATTACGTCACAAATGACCAATAATGGAAGTACTTTTTTTTACATGAGCTGACTTAGATCATCAGCGCTGGAACAGAATATATTTGAGATCAGCTGCGTTTTATATGGAAGAAAATCTGATTAGATGTATCTGTACTTAAATAAATGTACTTGCTCAAATTTTACTTCCGGGATCTATCACGATTATCAAACCAGATTCTGTTTGTGTAACAAAAGGAAATAAAGAATTTAAATTGGGTAGAAAAGTTTACAGCATCATACCTAATCCTTAACTCGGTGTTCAAAACTTCTGACACTTCCTCGTGGCCTTCAAACATTTCCACGAATGAATATATAACTAAAAACATTACAAATGTGCGTACTCGTGTAAAAACCAAAGACCGAATTAAGCCCAATTGTTCCCGTTTCTTGCCACTTAAACAAAATGTCTCCCTACGAGAGCGTATTTTGTACTGTTGGAGGCACTCAGCTGTTCAAATGGTTCTCATGATGTCATGCCATTAAACTTACTTAAAACAATTACCTAAACAAAAGTTAACCTTTGAGACTCCTACAGCGTTAATGGGAGACATGATTCATAAACGAAAACAAGGCCGCAAGGTTTAAAATAACAAAGATAGGATATTATGTCCTTTGCGAAAACTTTAGCTTATAAAGTCTTATGTTTTAGTAGCTGACTTAAAATAAAAATATACTAAACAATAAGAATCACTCAAGTTTCTTAAGCCGCGAGATAAGTCGTCACTTTCGCTGACAGCTGCCATTATAGTCAAACGAACACAAAAAGCATATGTACGCACGCTCGATTCATTTGAAACGCGTAATGTGGTGCGCGTGTTCGTGCGTAAGCGAACAAGCTATAAGCGCTACAAAATATGCTACTCTGCAAACTCAAACTCAAACTCAAACTCAAAGCATTTATTTCAATTAGACCATTACGGCACTTTTGAAAGTCAAAATTACAAAAAAGAAAATCAAAGCTACAGTCCCAGTCACAAGGCATAATAACTTGAGAAAGTACTGTAGTTGCCCATTCCCTAGCGTAGATCTCTATGGAGAAGAATGGGCAAGAAACTCCATGGACACTCTTTTAAAATCAAAATATTGTTACAAAATCTTGGTTACATCATTATTTTTGAGATTATACATATATGTGAGAACGATGTAGAAAGACGTGCACACTAAGAGCATCCAGAGTGAAAGATTAGATTAAAAATGTATGAATAAAGTAATTAAAATGAACCTTGGCAGCTAAGAGATGACCAGTCCCAACTGACAGCGCCCGTTCACAGACATGACGCATGTACCGGCGCCATTCAACTCAACCATATTGAAGGGAACTAAATGACCCGACACACCCGCCACCATCAGCGAGACATTTAAGTGAGCATGACATTCTCTAAGTCACCAAGGCATATTCAAGTCAATGAAAGATAAATAAATGTAAATGGTGGCTGAACAGTACAAAGTACTCACACATGTGCTATGCAATTATATAATACTAAGAACTGGAATCTATACAATGCAAGTATATTTTTACAATCTTCTGCAGCTTCCACAATACATTAACATGGGAATCAATTCTTCATCTTCTTCTTTACGTGTCGATGGACTCAAATAATGCCCGACCAGTACAAACAATTAGTTTGCCCCCCCCACCTATGGTTGTGGAGCAGGACCAGCATTTAGCCAAGCATTTTTATCATCAATGTAATCCCCCAACTTATAATATGCTTGCCTACATAGTGTGCGTTTTATACAAGATTTAAATTTCGTCTCATTCAGTTGAAGAATGTGGGGAGGTATTTTATTGTAACATTTCAAACAGTACCCCATGAAAGATGAATCCACTTTAGCAAGCCTGAAACCTGGCTGAACTAGTTGGTCCCTATTTCTAGTGTTATAGTGGTGTCTGTCCCCTCTCTTACTGAATAAATGCCGATTTTTTCTAACGTACATGATGTTTTCATAGATGTATTGACAAGGTACTGTCATGATATTAATTTCCTTAAACAGTTCTCTTAGAGAATCGCGTCTACGTAATTCATAAATGGCTCTGATGGCTCTTTTCTGCAGAATAAATATAGACTCGATGTCTGCAGCCCGTCCCCATAGTAAAATACCGTATGACATAATACTATGAAAATAACTAAAATAGACCAGCCTCGCGGTATCAACATCAGTAAATTGACGGATTTTTCTAACAGCATATGCTGCTGAGCTTAGCCGTCCTGCAAGAGATGTTAGATGAGGACCCCATTGTAACCTTGAGTCGAGCGTGATTCCCAAGAAAACCGTTTTATCGACAAATTCTAGTCGAGCAATTGCTCTAAAGAAAGTTTTATAGTACTACAGACTAAGGTCCCAGTATTTTCCAAAATATAATTTTAAACTTTCACGGAATGATATAAAAAATAGCTACCCGCCCATTGAATTATAAACTTCGAAAGGCCCCCCTTCATGTGCATTGGTACACATGGTTATGTAAACAAATACCTTTTCATCTCATCTATTCGAAAAGGACGACTTGGTTCGCCTTTAAGTGCACCCAAAGGTGGTGTTTTCTATAAGAAACTTTTAGCGGGCAGTAATGAGTTTTTAATCCTCTTTATAGATGTTCCAAATTCAAAAAGTGCGCCGCAAAGATAATTGCGGCGCACTTTTTGAGTTTGGAACATCTTAGTGTTCAGCGCCGAAAGAAATCGAACGCAAATATTGTTTGAATAAAGACTGGCTGGAACGACGGCCCAGTCGCGCCGCCCCGGCCGCCGCGCTGACTGAATAAAAAAAAGGAATCAAATCAAAAACGCGCAAACTACAGACCGCGTTTTCGTCAATTTTCATGAATTGTTAGAAATTCATGGTTTTGTTTTGAAAAATGAGTTCTTCAAGTGACAGTGAATAAAAAACACAATAAAGTGAAAAATAACTTTAGATCTTCAGAAGTCGGTGACCTTTGTTTGATTAATTTAGTTTTTTTTGTCACCGACTTCTGAAGCTAAAGTTATTTTTAACGTTTTTGTGTTTTGTGAAGTCGGTTTTATTTTTTGCAAAAAAGTTTTTTTATTTTTCCATTTTTAGTTGTAATATCCTATCCAAATATTAGATTATGCATTTATTTTACATGTTGAAATTAGACCACACAATTGAAGTAAAAATGTTCATAAAATGAAAACTACTGGGCCAAACTATGTTACATTTTTATAGGACCAAATGGCAACTATTCCGCATCAAATTAAAGAAGAATCACGTCAATCAGCTCATAAATATCAGCGTAATCGGTAGAAATACATAAAAAAAACAGTCGAATTACCTTCTCCTTTTTGAAGTCGGTTAAAATTATGAGGCACCTTTTATTTTCTCATAGTGGGTGATGAAAAGTAGAGTGTATCACTCGGGCGCAAAATATATTTTTGGCTCGGGCGATGTACTTTGAATCCCTCGCTACGTTCAGGATTCTATTAAAGAATCCCTCGCTACGCTCGGGATTCTACTCTAGAATCCCTCACTTCGCTCTGGATTCAAAAAAGCGCCCTCGCCGTAAAAATATTATTTTGCTCCCTTAAGATACAATCTACTATTTGCACGCACTTACTGCTCAATTAAATAAACTTAACATCTCTTTGGCTTCCGGGGCGAACTAATACGGCTTCAATGTTAAATCCTTTGACAGAAATGGTAGATTTCGAAGGCTCAATAGAATTCAAACAGGAAAATTCCATTTCTATTGTTAGTAGTGATTTGTGTTCGAAAAAAAAAGTTGAACAAGAGAATTCAATAGTGATTGGACGGCGTCAAACAGTGGTCGGGCTTTTTGTTACCCGAACGGCCGTTGGATTTATTTTCGTAGCTTTTTTCACGTTTAAGTGGCCAGGATTCTATAAAACTACATCCCAATTAGCGCATATAATGTGTATACACCGCGCATTACACTAAAACTCTAAAACATTGAAATTATAGGTGCTTCAATCTTTTAATTTGCGGAATCCTTTTAGATGCAATCTATTTTAATTACGTGACTTTAAAAACAGGCACAAGCCATACTTTCTAAGTGTTACTTTCAATAATGAATTGTATTCCTATATTAGTCATAATATCTCTATATACTCAACACACGTATGATCAATTTAATCAACCACTTGAATAAATAGAAACATATCAATACCATGCCATAAAAATATCATACAGCATAGGCAGATCTTGCACACAAGGTGTGCTACAAAAACTTTAACAAAATGACACTAAAGTTAGGAAAATATTTCAGTAAATTAACAAAATCTCCTTTACTAAACAGCGTATTGATAGCCCAAGTACTAAGTGGAAGTTATTGTAGAATTAGTGACTCTAAGCTCGTTTGTTTCTTACTAAGACTTTACTGCTTTGTTATAGTCTTATCATTATCCCTTTTCCATTTCTACAACAACGGTTCTTACTGGATTGCCATTCATATTGTTTTAGAATACGTTTTCAAAGCTATCTTCTTTTTTGTGACGGGTCAGAAGTACATCTTTGGATATTATAACGCCATCAACACATGTGATGCTATCATGGGCTTCAAAAATATCCCTTTGATTCGTTTGCAAACTGTTGTTGGTTTGATTATAATGATGTGCAATACGATTCTTATCCTTTGCAAAATTATCAGTTTTTCCATTGCTCTTCTTCCTGCAATGATATTACTAATGATTACGGATCTTTATCGTTACATGGGTACTCTATATTATTCTTCTATATTGATACGGATGAAGTTGCTGAGAAATTCTTTAGAGAACCACTTTGTTCCTGTCAATATTGTTGGGACAGACGAAGTAGATAAAACTGTAAGGAGTATCAGAAAATGTTTGCATTATTACAATAATTTGTTGGACACTATGCGATATTTCGATAAAGAAATGCAATGTTTGGTAAGTGTGACTGTTATTTGTTTATCAAACAATAATCGCTTATTCTTACAGAAAACGAGCATTTATGTGTTCAAATATAAGATATCAAATCAAATTTTCTATGATGCAATATAGATTTTATTTATTTTAGCTGCTCTTGGCGTTAATTTACAATGTACCAAAATGGATTGCAACCTTCTATACCAGTATAACTTTTTTTATGCAAGAAGTAAGTGTAAACCCGTTTTAATTTTCGATTAGAATTTTATTAAGACTCTTTCTAAGAATAATTATGACGACTGAACTGATTATTTCTACGCTGCTTTACAGGATAAAGTTTGTTTAGGTCAGCAAAAAATTGTGAAAAACGTTAGATTGTAATCTATCTAGCGAGATTGTAAACTGTCGAAATATTGTCAACTGAACATACTGCTTACAGTATATACGGATTATAAGTAATATAACGCATTATTTTTCGGTAGATTATAATCTGTCGAAGAGAAACCGTAAAATTTTGAAATGTTTGCGGCGGAAATCATCTCGCGCGCTCTAGAGGAGCGGGAAGGAGAAACCGGGGTTTCCCCCTGGTACTACTTCCATGAATAGATAATGCACCATTGCTGCGAAAAATCTAACAACATTATTTTTAGTATATGCGAAACCTGAATATAGTTTATTCAGAATAAGCAACTGAATCGATTCCAGTAATTTTTACACCTTGTTAAGGACACCGAGCGACACTAAGTATCTATCTACTATCATACGCGCACAACTGACAGGTCATAGCGGCACTAGGCGCGGGCGCAAAATGCGGGCGGCGCGGGGGCGTGAGCCGCGTGATGACCACGTTTTTTTTACCGACTACCAGGTAACAGAACAAGCTTATAACTCTGTGATTTTTCATGAAACAGTTTTCAACATCATCATCATCAGTTTTCATTTTGTACATAGATTCTTTACATAAAAACACGTGTTTCGGGTTTCGCATAAACTAAAACTAATGTTTTATAGGACGTGGCTTAAAAATCTACTAAACTGTAGTGGGACCCGGCTGACTGCGACTGCCGTATGGCCTATGAGCTGTGGGCCAAAATAGCCACTAGCGGAAGACTTCATAGAAGATGGTGGGATGAGCTCGACATAACCAACCACCAGTGTTCAACATTGTCCCTAGATCGAAAGAACTGGTAGTCATGGGAACTTTGCCCAGCAGTGGGATGATGCCAGCTAATAATCAAAGTAAAGTTTAGAAAGATCTTGCGCTCATATTAAGAATAGGCCTTCAGGGTGGATGTATAGCGGCCCCAACAAAACTAAATATTTTTATAAAATAAGCATTTTTTCAGGATAATCCAGGATTGACGGGTTTAGTGCAAACATTCTTAGCGTTCTTTCAAACTATATGTTCGGTTTGCTCACCAATCATGGTTGCTGAGGCTATCAAAAATGAAATTGATGAAATCAAGTCTACCTTGGCAAGCCAGCTAGCCAGATGTTCAGGTGATTGAAATATTATTAACATCTATCCTTTCTACGTATTCTTTCTTATAATAAGCTTTTATCTTGTTAATCAGTTGGTTAGTAAGTTAGTATGTATTGGTCAAATCTTGCACTTGAATTAAGCATAGTTTTTAAGTTTATGCACTAACACACATTGTACTATTATAATATATTATGTTAGCCTGTAAGGTTTTTATCTATGGGCCAAAATAGCCTGATAATAAAGGTTTTTTTTTTTTTTGCACACACCTTTTGTTCTTGGTACAATACAATATAAATACTTTTCTTTTTCTTAAAAAATCTTATTCATTTAAAGAGATCTTTGATGCATTTTCTTGTTTTTTTCAGATGTTTCCATCTATTCTGAGTTAGAAACGACCCTGCGGTACATAGATCTGCGACCGTTCACTTTATCAGTTTTGAACATTATTGAGATCGATATCAAGTTGCCGTTCACCATCATTGGAATCACCGTCACTTATGTCATTGTTGCTTTGCAATTTACGCATTTTACTCAAACGCCTCAGTAATGTGTGTAGTTGTTATTTTGAACTTTGCCTTTTTGAATTTTATTGTTATAACATCGTTAGACATTGACACCCATCACGTATGCGGAGTTTTCTTGCAATTTGACCTATTTGACTTTAATCCACTTTTTCATATCACAATATACACACATCAAAAGTGTCTAGGGATCAAGCATTTTTATGCGGATTTCTTGAGATTGAGATGTGGCTTTGTAATAAATTTATGATTTTATAAATTTATATGGATCCTTTTTGGTGCATTTCATAATTTGAATCAGGAACTCTCAATCAAATTCGAGTAAAAGATGAAAATAAGCTGTCAATATTTTCCCTATAAAAACATACAACGCATTGAAGACATTATTAGTGCTACTGTTTCCCTACTACTGATTAAAACCAACGTTATTATGGAGCGGCGACGTCATTTAAGCAGGGAAGAAATGCTCAGAGCCGTGGGAATGATAGAAGCTGGTTCCCGGCAACGTACTGTAGCTTTAGCTCTGAATACAAGTCAGAGTGTTATCAGTCGACTTTGGACACGTTACCGAAGCACTGGTACCGTGGCTGAGCGCCATGGAGGACGGTATCGCTGCACCACACGGAGACAAGACCGATACATTCAAATCTTAACTCGAAGAGCTCCAACAATAACCGCCATGATGTTAGCCGTGAGGCTTCATCACTCTTCAGGGAACTTAATTAGCGACCAAACAGTCAGAAACCGCTTGCATGAAGTGAACCTTCATTCCCGAAGACCGCTACGGGTACCACCTATAGCAATGCACAATCGTAGGATTCGATATCAATGGGCTCTTGAACACAGAAATTGGGCAGAAGAACAATGGCGTTTCGTGTGCTTTTCTGATGAGTCTCGTTTTGGTATGAGACCGGATACAAGACGTATACGACACTGGAGAACCCCTGGACGCCAACAGCGATTAAAATCCTGCCAGGAAGTCCATCCTTATAGTGGTGGAACCATCATGGTATGGGCGGGTATTTGGATCGGCGGAAGAACTGAGTTGATTTGGATCAGAGGCAACCTCAACGCTCAAATTTATGCTGAGACGATTGTATCAGACGTCATCGTTCCTCTACAAGTGCAAATCGGTCCCTTATTTCAGTTAATGCATGATAATGCACGACCGCACACCGCAAGAGTTGTAAGACAGACTCTCGCCGCAGCTAACATCAATGTCCTGCCCTGGCCTGCTCAGTCGCCAGACTTGAACCCGATTGAGCATGCATGGGATATGCTACAGAGAAGAGCTCTGCCGAATATGGAGGGTATCCAGTCGCAAGAAGACCTTTTTTTGTTGTTGCAACGAACATGGGCGGCCATTCCACAGCGTGATTTGGATGAACTCATTTTGAGTATGCCAAACCGATGTTCTTGTGTTGTTAGTGTTCGCGGTAGAAACACGGATTATTAATTGTTTAAGTTACCCAATAAAATTTTAAAGAAAACTGTGTTTTCAGTCATTTTTTCGAACTTTAATGTTAGTGGTTCAAATGTCAAAAATCCCTTTATTAGGAAAATGGCAAATTTCTTTATTAATGCAAAGGTGACTTGGTTTATCGTTACTGTGACAAACGAAAACACTTTATTTGATGAATCCTTAAAGAAAATTTTAATTAATATCAATCAGGAGAAAAGTTATTGCAAAAATATATGTTGATCCCTAGATACTTTTGATGTGTGTAGTTATGTCGCTTCCTCCGTGCCTCGGAAAGCACGCAAAGCCGTGGTCCCGGCTGTAATTTGTAGATCTTTGCCCCAAAGTCTGACAAACCAGTTTTACCAAAGGGTATGTATTACCCTGTACTAACTGGGTTGTGGAGGTCAGAAAGGCAATCGCTCCATGTAAAATACTGGTATTCAGCTGCATCCAGTTAGAGTGGAAGCCGACCCCAACATAGTTAGGAAAACACTAGGGAGATGATGAATATGGTTATGTCGCCTCTTGAAATAAATAAATCATAGTATTTCAAGCTTACCGTATCTTTTTACTGATTAGTTTTAGTGCCTATTGTCCTACCTAATAACACTATATTGTGATCAAAAACAATTTTAACATGAACATTTTAATTAATAAGTGGATACTTCGGAGAGAGGTTTTTGCAAAAAAGCTTTGACAGTGCAGAGGTAGAATTCAATATGTACAATAAAACAGATTGAACTTAAATAAAACCTGACCTAAAATACACTCAAAACTTTCGAATAATGAATTTTAAGCTAACAGTACAAAACGCCGTTCATTAAACTTTTCCTCATCTTATCTTTGTAGAAAGCATTAATAAAACATTAATAAAACATTAACTACCGTTAATGGTTAATATGGTAATTTTTGTTTTTTTGTTTTAAGTTTCTCACCATCTTGTCAATTTTTGGTGACATAACGTGGGAGTAGCGTAGGCGCTATTAAAAGGCAACCAGGTGTGCCTACATTTGTGTACCATGACATTTAACACAGTTATCGGATAGCAATAGTACCTACAAACATTCCAAGTAAATTATATTCCCTACGCGTAGCTAAATACAAAAACAGTGAATTATCAAGACATTTTACAACTTTTTTGTATCTTTAAATTTTCAGACATTCAGTTAAAAATATTTCACGCTAGCTGCTGAGCTCATAATAGTAGACTGAATCATAAGGGAGCAAAATAATATTTTTACGGCGAGGGCGCTTTTTTGAATCCAGAGCGAAGTGAGGGATTCTAGAGTAGAATCCCGAGCGTAGCGGGGGATTCTTTAATAGAATCCTGAACGTAGCGAGGGATTCAAAGTACGTCGCCAGAGCCAAAAATATATTTTGCACCCGAGTGATACACTCTACTTTTCATCACCCACTATGAGAAAATAAAAGGCGCCTAATAATTTTAACTGACTTCAAAAAAGAGGAGGTAATTCGACTGTTTTTTTATGTATTTACAGCGATTGCGCTGATATTTATGAGTGAGTTTTCATTTTATGAACATTTTTACTTCAGTCGTGTGGTCTAATTTCAACATCTAAAATAAATGCATATCTAATATTTGGATAGGATATTACAACTTAAATGGAAAAATAAAAAAACTTTTCTGCAAAAAATAAAACCGACTTCACAAAACACAAAAACGTTAAAAATAACTTCTGCTTCAGAAGTCGGTGACAAAAAAAAAAACTAAGTAAATGAATCAAACAAAGGTCACCGACTTCTGAAGATCTAAAGTTATTTTTCAATTTATTGTGTTTATTATTCACTGTCACTTGAAGAACTCATTTTTCAAAACAAAACCATGAATTTCTAACAATTCATGAAAATTGACGAAAACGCGGTCTGTAGTTCGCGCGTTTTTAATTTGATTTCTTTTTTTTATTCAGTCAGCGCGGCGGCCGGCGCGCGGCGGCGCGACTGGGCCGTCATACCAGCCAGTCTTTATTCAAACAATATTTGCGTTCGATTTCTTTCGGCGCTGAACACTAAGATGTTCCAAATTCAAAAAGTGCGCCGCAAAGATAATTGCGGCGCACTTTTTGAATTTGAAACATCTATAAAGAGGATTAAAAACTCATTACTGCCCGCTAAAAGTTTCTTATAGAAAACACCACCTTTGGGTGCACTTAAAGGCGAACCAAGTCGTCCTTTTCGAATAGATGGGATGAAAAAGATAATAATATAGACTTATGTTTAAACCTACCCAAAAACAATTGAAACACTTGAAATGATGTAGAAATAAAAGGCGATCGTATGGAAAGGGAAGTATTCTTTTTTCAAATAACTGAAAGATTTAAGGATATTCAACAAATACAGTCACTGCATAACATTCAAGGAGCCTTTTAACGCAAGAATAAAATATGAGTAGAAAATCTTCCGTCTTCGTAACGTCCAAGTTATTATATTATCCTACAAGTTCGCGACCAAATTTCTACATACTGAATATTTTCATACTTACCTCCTTGCAAATGGCGACAACTTTGCATCGAGTCGCTTCGGAGAATTCGCGCCAATTTTCTTATAATTTATAGTCAACAACATTTTTAGTACAACGTGCTCCTTTAATTTATTGCGTAATAACCGTGTGCGATAGCGGTATATGAGTAACGTTAGATAGTGTATTATTTTAGATAGATAGATAGATAGATTTATTTATCTAATAGACTTGCAACAGAAAAGAAAAATATTAGTTTAATGCCTGTGTTGTTCTACTACCTTTCTTTTTCCCAAATCTGTCTTGCAGTTGTGTGACCAATCCTGCCTGTGGGCGTCAAGGTCTGAACGCCAAATTCAAAATACATCGTCTTCTTCAACCTTTGACCACTTAATACTGAGTGTTGGTCTCTTTCAAATCTCCCCAATTTTGTAGGTTTTGTGTCATGGCTATTCAGTTTCTTGGACTTCAAAATTAAAAACACTAAAAAAATTATGATTATCTTATGATATATAAATAAGATAATGAAAATGTCTAGCTCATTTAGGTCACAGTGGCTGCATTCGATGAATTTTGAGTGTTTTTCGGTTAAGTACTTGGTTATAGTGCTGGTTCATATGCTCTCATGTGACTAACACATCCAACTTTGGCCGGTACTACCTAGTAGAAAGCAGACATCTTAAAACACCATTGGCGATGTTATATGCTATTAAAAAAACCATAATGCAACTTATTACAATATTATTCCTTCAACTATTCCAAAATTATTGAAGTCCCAAAAGACGTAAATATGAAGTCATCAAGAAAACCGTTTAAGATAAGGCCAGATTAGCAAATGTATAAGATGATGAAGCCTCTCAATAAATACTTCACGGTAGGCGAGTAAACCTAACTCAAGATAACAAACACAGATAACTTTAATGTGAAATTGTATGTCTTCATCTTTCTTGCTACTTGATGGATAATGAATCTAAAGTACTTACATATCGTCTAAAAACATATATGTATCACAAAAATATTAGGTTAAGATAATTCCCACTCAACTTCAATTATCCTTACTCAATTATTTATTGCACCACAATCCTTGCTCTAACGTGTGGCTGGTAGCAATTGGATGTGAGTTGCCGAGAATCGAGTTAAGTGGCGTGCGATTGAAGAGGCCTATGTCCAGCAGTGAACTGTTGTAGGCTTATTATGAAGCTAGAGGTGATGATACATCAAAAAGTACTGAAAGACACAGCATTGTTATTTCTATGAGAAACAAAACGTTTTTATTCCCAGTGTGCGCAATTTCTTCCCATAAATTATGTAGGCTAAATCAAAATCAAAACTTGGCAGCACGTGTAAGCGCAAAACTTCTCCGCTTAAACATTATGCAAAGAAGTATAAATAATAAGCAAGACAAGATCTTTCATCACTCAGTGACTATAAAACGACATCGTACTAAGGACATTAAGAATTCAGACCCGACTGGAGGAGCAAAACTCTTCGTAAATCTTGGAGATCCGAGTTAGCCTGAAGTGACTTCGTGTTATGAACTGAGCAAGATTGAGCAACATGAATTTACAATTGGAGTTCACGTCACGGGGCAGGGAGCGACCGACTTTATATACTTTTTGTTATACCACACGAAATACATACTTTGCTTATAGAATTTTCTGGAACACCTGCAAAGCAAAACTTTGACTTTTTGATTTGGTTATGTAAGTGGGAGGTTTGGAATAAAATGGTATTTAAAATAACACGAGACGATTTGGACGCGTACTGCGAGTGGTGGTTCGAGGAGGCGTGGGATAAGAGCACATAGAAGGAATTGGGGAGGCCTTTGCCCAGCTATGGGACATTACAGGTTATTGAAAAAAATAACACGTAGTATCTACGATCACTTTATTAAGTAGATATTTCGATTGCAGCCGAACAAAAAGTATAGTGAACGATGTCTACAATAACCAGTAGGAAGATATAATTTTCCCTTCAGCAAATAGCCGACTTATTTGTTAGTCATTGCCTCTATATAAAGAAGAAATAGAACGTAAGGCTCTGTAACCATTTTTATTAATTTCACCAATAAAAAATGTCAGTAAACTAAATTCAAGATAGGTAAGTACTATGTTTATCGTCTAGAATCATCAATTAAGTTTCTCAAACGATTTTGATTCAATCACTTTGATTTTCGTTGAATGGATGGCGTAGCAATTTCACTGATTGCTCAGACAATCGATGTCTGAGCAATCAGTGAAGAGAGTCTATTTGGCCGATAATTTCTTAGATTGTACACAACTTAATAAAGACGCAAATTATTAAAGCCAAATCTATAGAGCTTTCTAGAAACCACTAAATACATCCAATCAAAGTAGTTATTAGATATTGTTTCATGTATAATATATATGACGTCGGGTGCTAAACTCTCGTTCATTTACAATAACCATGTCACAACCTGACCTTGGGAAAATTATTACTCGTAAACTCATTACTTAAGAGTATTAATAAATGTTATATTTATTATTTGACAAGTATTTGCGTTGTGCGCGAGCTGCGCGCAATCAACATCTATATTTATCTATATTTTATATTTTTTAATGTTTTGTGTACTTTTGTCATTAAAAAAATATCTAAAAATTTAATTGATAAGAGAAAAGATGATTAAAGGTTACATAATTATAATATCCAATTTATCCACAGTCGAAACTTTGTCTTCATTAGTTAATGAAAAAGAAAAATAATTTTAAACATCAAGCTTTAATATTGCTACATTTATATCTCTTGAAGATAATTATTAATCATCATAACTTACATTAAGCTTTTATAAAAGAATAGTCTTGTTTTTTAGACAAAATCCTTTAGTGGAAAAATCAAATTCTCAAACAGGCATTCGACCACAAGGCATCAAGCAATATAAGGTTACAAGTGTTACAACACATACAATTTCCACGCAAAATTGGGGCAATACTGTATAATATGCTATTACCCTAAATAATTATGTGGGACCGCAAGCCGGACTGGTCCTAAGGGAAATTACAAACTGACCACGGGTTGCAGTCTTCACTCTTTATCGCCACAAATTGATTCGGTTATGGTGACGGTGATACCTACCTGGGCACAAGGGAAGTGGTTATAACTAAAATCATGAATATTTGATCAGTCAATGCTTGTGTTGTTTGTTTTAATGTAAAGAGCCGTGTTTGAATCTATGTAGTATGTCAACTATCTGGTGTCCACGTAGTGTGGCACTGGCGGGATGTGTAATCAAATCAAATCAAATTTTAATTTATTGCGAACAATAAGGTCCATAGGGGTTAGTAAAAGAGTACTTCTATCATTTCGTGTTGTTCATTTTTGTCTACTGACAAAAATGAACAACACGAAATGATAGAATTATTAAATAATCATAATGCATAATTTATTTCATAATGTGATGACATAAAATAGAGCAGTCAAATTTGTCCGCTATGACCGCTAGAATACCATTGCCGCTAGCACGAACTCTGCTCAATAACGAAGCGGCTTTTTTGCGCAGCATCGCTGCGAATCCATCCGTTCGAGCCGCCATGAACTTGGCAGATGCGCTGCAGAAACGTGGGAGCCGCAATAGCATTCTGAAGGCATTGTTATATTGTACGCGCCAAGTGTTGAGGGTCTTAAGATAGTACATATGTTGTCCATAAGCTGCTGCCATAGAAGTTTTGGCAGTACACTTTAAAGAGGGTAATTTTGGCACATCCTCGTGCCCTTCAAACATTTCTACGAATTAATTTCTAAAAACATAATGAATTTGCGTACTCGTGTAAAAACCAAAAACCGAATTAACCGAATTGGCAAGAAACGGGAACAATTAGGTGTTCCCGTTTCTTGCCACTTAAACAAAATGTCTCCCTACGAGGACGTATTTTGTACTTTTGGAGGCACTCAGCTCTTCAAATGGTTCTCATGATTTCATACCATTAAACTTACTTAAAACAATTACCTAAACAAAAGTTAACCTTTGAGACTCCTACAACGTTAATGGGAGACATGATTTATAAACGAAAACAAGGCCGCAAGGTTTAAAATAACAAAGATAGGAATATTATGTCCTTTGCGAAAAGCCAATTGAAGTCTCACTTTAGCTTATTAAGTCTTATGTTTTAGTAGTAGACTTAAAATAAAAAAAAAACTAAACAATAAGAATCACTCAAGTTTCTTAAGCCTCGAGATTTGGCTGAGGGCTGTCACTTTAGACAAACGAACACAAAAAGCGCAAGTTAGCGCGCTCGATTGATTGAAATGCGTAATTAGGTGCGCGTGTTTGTGCGTAAGCCTACGAGCTCGTACGCGCTACAAAGTACGCTAGTCGGAAATTGCTTTAAAAAAAGTTTTCTATTAGTACCAAGTTTCCAGTATTTTCAAAAACCTCATTTTGAACTTTCAGAAATGATTCAAAAAAGCTATTCGCTCAATGAATTCTAAGCTTCAAAAGGCTCTCCAATCATGTGCATTGGTATACATTGGTATGCAAACAAATACCTTGTGCACGCACTTACTGCACAATAAATAAACTTAACATCTCTATGGCTTCCGGGCCGAACTAATACGGCTTCAATGTTAAATCCCTTGACAGAAACGGTACATTTTGAAGGCTCAATAGAATTCAAACAGGAAAATTCCATTTCTATTGTTAGTAGTGATTCGTGTTCGAAAAAAAAGTTGAACAAGAGAATTCAATAGTGATTGGACGGCGTCAAACAGTGGTCGGGCTTTTTGTTACCCGAACGGCCGTTGGATTTATTTTCGTAGCTTTTTTCACGTTTAAGTGGCCAAGATTCTATCTTTTAATTTACGGAATCCTTTTTGATGCAAGCTATTTTAATTGCGTGACTTTAAAAAAAGGCAATCGCCGTACTTTCTAAGTGTTGCCTTCAGTAAAGAATTATATTCCTAAATTACTCATCTATGTATACTCAACACACGTATGATCAATTTAATCAACCACTTGAATAAATAGAAACAGATCAATACCATGCCATAAAAATATCATACTGCATAGAATGATCTTATACACAAGGTGTGCTACAAAAACTTTAACAAAATGACACCAAAGTTAGGAAAATATTTCAGTAAATTAACAAAATCACCTTTATTGAACGGCGTATTGATAGCCCAAGTATTATGTGGAAATTATTGTGGAATTAGTGACTCTAAGCTCGTTTGTTTCTTGCTAAGACTTTACTGCTTCTTTATAGTCTTATTATTATCCTTTTTCCATTTCTACATCTACAGCTCTAACTGGGTTGCCATTTATATTGTTTTAGAATACGTTTTCAACGCCATCTTCTTTTTTGTGACGGGTCAGGAGTACATCTTTAGATATTATAACGCCATCAACACATGTGATACTATCATGGGCTTCAAAAATGTCCCTTTGATTCGTTGGCATACTGTTGTTGGTTTGCTTGTAGTGATGTGCAATACGATTCTTATCCTTTGGAAAGTTATCGGTTTTGCCATTGCTTTTCTTCCTACAATGATTTTGTTTTTGATAACGGATCTTTGTCGTTTTATGGGAACTGTATTTTATTCTTCTATATTGATACGGGTGAAGATTCTAAGAAAGTTTTTGGAGAACAACTTTGTGCCTGTGAATATTGTTGGGAAAGACGAAGTAGATAAAACTGTAAGGAGTATCAGAAAATGTTTGCATTATTACAATAATTTGATGGACACTACGCGATATTTGGATAAGGAAATGCAATGTTTGGTAAGTGTGACTGTTACCCGTTTCTCATCCATTATGAATCGCTTATTCTTACAGAAAACGAGCATTTGTATGTTAAAATTATGAGATATCAAATCAAAACTTCTATGATACAATATCGTTTTTTTTTAGCTTCTCTTGGCGTTAATTTACAATTTACCTAAATGCATTGCAACCCTTTATGCCAGTATAACTATGTTTATGCAAGAAGTAAGTGTGAACTTGTTTTTATATTCCTAAGACACTTTCTAGGAATAATTATGACGATTAAACTGATATATTCTACACTGATATATTGGATAAAGTTTGTTTATAGATTACTAATGTGGCTTAGAAATCTCCTTAACTGTAGTGGGACTGGGCTGGCTGTACTGGAAGTCGTTGGACCTATGCCCAGCAGTGGGATGACGCCAGCTAATAATCAAAGTAAAGTTTGGTCTCTGTGAAACTACTTCCGGTTTAGAAAGATCTTGCGCTCATATTTAGAACGCCTTCAGGGTGGATGTATAGCAGCCCCGACAATACTAAATATTTTTGAAAAAATAATCTTTTGTTTTCAGGATAATCCAGGATTAACGGGTTTGGTCCAAGGTTTCTTAACGTTCTTTCAAACGATGTGTTCGGTCTGTTCATCAATCATGGTTGCAGAGGCTATCAAAAATGAAATTGATGAACTCAAGTCTACCTTGGCAAGCCAGCTAGCCAGATGTTCAGGTGATTGAAATATTATCACATTTTTCCTTTGAAACCTTTCTACATAATTATCCTTTTCTATAAGCTTTTATTTAACTTGCTTTTTTAGTTAATATGTATTGAGTAAATCTTGCAACTGAATTTCAAGACAGTTCCCCCAAACCGATTGAACTATTTGCACAAACTGGTTCTGGTGACAATATTTTTTTATCACAGACATGACTTGATCCTGCAGCTAGGATTGCTTTCTCAATAGAGAACTCCTTAACGATTGCACGGTGTCCGTGCTGTGAAACTTTGTATTAATAATTATACAAAAATTCAAATTTAACTTATTTAAGTTTTCTTACTTACTACTACTATACTTTATTCTTTTAAAGAGATCTTGATGCATTTTCTTGTTTTTTTCAGATGTTTCCATCTATTCTGAGTTAGAAACGACCCTGCAGTACATAGATCTGCGACCGTTCACTTTGTCAGTTCTGAACATTATTGAGATCGATATCAAGTTGCCGTTCACCATCATTGGAATCACCGTCACTTATGTCATTGTTGCCTTGCAGTTTACGCATTTTACTCAAACGCCTTAGTAATGTGTGTAATTGTTATTTTTAACTTTGCCTTTTTGAATTTTATTGTTATAACATTGTTATGTCCAGCAGTGGACGTCTTTCGGCTGAAATGATGATGAATGATGATGATGATGATGATGATGAACATTGTTATAGACATTGACACCCATCACGTATGCGGAGTTTTGCTTGCAATTTGACCTATTTGACTTTTTATCCACTTTTTCATGTCACAATATAGTTATGTACGCAAAGCCGCTGCCGTCATTTGTAGATCTTTGCCCCAAAGTCTGACAAACCAGATTTACCAAAGGGTATGTATTACTCTGTACTAACTGGGTTGTGGAGGTCAGAAAGGCATGGAGCGACCTCCATGTTAAATACTGGTATTCAGCTGCACCCAGTTAGAGCGGAAGCCGAGCCCAACATAGTTAGGAAAACGCTAGGCAGATGATGAATATGGTTATGTCGCTTATTGAAATAAATAAATCCAAAATATTTCAAGCTTACCGTATCTTTTTACTGATTAGTTTTAGTGTTTATTATCCTACCCAATAACACTAAGTATGAAAAAAAACAATATTTAACATGAAACTTTTAATTAATATAAAGTGGATCTTCGGAGAGAGGTTTTTGCAAAAAGTTTTGACAGTGCAGTGGTGGTGGTGGTGGATGGTAGAATTCAATATGTATATATAATAAAACGGATTGAACCAAAATAAAAACTGACCCAAAAAAATCAAAACTTTCGAATAATGGATTTTAACACTTCAATACCCGCAATTACAGACACAATTAAAATAACAATGCACCGTGCCTCTGGAGGCACGGCCGGGAGCATACGGGTTAAGCTTATTCAGTTCAGAACGCCGTTCATTAAACTTTTCCTAACCGTAACTTTGTAGGAAGCATTAGTAAAACATTAATTTGATGCCTCCATCCTTTCAACGACCTTTAATGGTTAATATGGTAATTTTTGTTTTAAGTTGGGCGCCATCTTGTCAATTTGTGGTGACATGATGTGGGAGTTGCGTAGGCGCTGTTAAAAGGCAACCAGGTGTACGTTTGTGTACCATGACATTTAACACAGTTATCGGGTAGCAAGAGTACCTACTGACATTTCAAGTAAATTATATTCCCTACACGTAGCTCACAACACACACAAAGACACGTAAGGTAGTGAATTATCAAGACATTTTATTTTTTTTTGTATCTATGAATTTTCAGACATTCAGTTAAAATATTTCTTACGCGCTAGCGTAGCGTATTATTATATTTTATGAGCCCAGCATAGCTGCTGGGCTCATAAAATATAATAATAATAGATTTATGTTTAAACCTACTCAAAAACAATTGAAACACTTGAAATGATGTAGAAATAAAAGGCGATCGTATGGAAAGGGAAGTATTCTTTTTTCAAATAACTGAAAGATTTAAGGATATTCAACAAATACAGTCACTGCATAACATTCACGGATCCTTTTAACGTAAGAATAAAATATGAGCAGAAAATCTTCCGTCTTCGTAAGTTCCAAGAATATCCTACAAGTTCGCGATCAAATTTTTACATACTGAATATTTTCATCCTTAAAACTTCCTTGCAAAAGGCGACAAGTTTGCATCGAGTCGCTTCGGAGAATTCGCGCCAATTTTCGTATAATTTATTGCCTTAAAACGTGCTCCTTTAATTTATTGCGTAATAACCGTGGGCGATGGCGGTATATGAGTAACGTTAGATGGTGTATTATTTTATTTAATAGAAAATAAAAATATTAGTTCACAGCCTGTGTTGTTCTACTTCCTTTCTTTTTACCAAATCTGTCTTGCAGTTGTGTGACCAATCCTGTGGGCGTCAAGGTCTGAACGCCAAATTCAAAATACATCTTCTTCTTCAAACTTTGACCACTTAATGCTGAGTGTAGGTCTCTATCAAATCTCCCCAATTTTGTAGGTTTTGTGTCACGGCTATTCAGTTTCTTAGACTTCCAAATTAAAAACACAAAAAAAAAAATATGACTATCTTATGATATATAAATAAGATAATGAAATCGTCTAGCTGATTTAGGTCACAGTGACTGCATTCGATGAATTTTGAGTGTTTTTCGGTTAAGTGCTTAGTTATAGTGCTGGTTCATATGCTCTCATGTGACTAACACATCCAACTTTTGGCCAGTACTAGCTAGTAGAAAACAGACATCTTAAAACACCATTGACGATGTTATATGCTATTAAAAAAACCATAATGCATCTTATTACAATTATTTTTCCTCCAACTATTCCAAAATTATTGAAGTTCCAAAAGACGTAAATATGAAGTCATCAAGAAAACCGTTTAAGATTAGGCCAGATTAGCAAATGTATAAGATGACGAAGCGTCTCAAGAAATACGTCACGGTACGCGAGTAAACCTAACTCAAGATAACAAACACAGATAACTTTAATGTGAAATTGTATGTCTTCATCTTTCTTGCTACTTGATGGATAATGAATCTAAAGTACTTACATATCGTCTAAAAACATATATGTATCACAAAAATATTAGGTTAAGATAATTCCCACTCAACTTCAATTATCCTTACTCAATTATTTATTGCACCACAATCCTTGCTCTAACTTGAAAAAAACTACCCTCAAAAGATGCCCTCAGGCTCGTTGGAGCGACGATCTTCGCAGTGTGGCTGGTAGCAATTGGATGTGAGTTGCTGAGATTCGAGTTAAGTGGCGTGCGATTGAAGAGGCCTATGTCCAGCAGTGAACTGTTGTAGGCTTATTATGAAGCTAGAGGTGATGATAAGGTGATGATAATTCAAAAAGTACTGAAAGACACAGCATTGTTATTTCTATGAGAAACAAAACGTTTTTATTCCCAGTGTGCGCAATTTCTTCCCATAAATATTATGTAGGCTAAATCAAAATCAAAACTTGGCAGCACGTGTAAGCGCAAAACTTCTCCGCTTAAACATTATGCAAAGAAGTATAAATAATAAGCAAGACAAGATCTTTCATCACTCAGTGACTATAAAACGACATCGTAATAAGAACATTAAGAATTCAGACCCGACTGGAGGAGCAAAACTCTTCGTAAATCTTGGAGATCCGAGTTAGCCTGAAGTGACTTCGTGTTATGAACTGAGCAAGATTGAGTAACATGAATTTACAATTGGAGTTCACGTCACGGGGCAGGGAGCGACCGACTTTATAATTATACTTTTTGAAATACCACACGAAATACATACTTTGCTTCTAGAATTTTCTGGAACACGTGCAAAGCAAAACTTTGAGTTTTTGTTTTGGTTATGTAAGTATGTGGGAGGTTTGAAATAAAATGGAATATAAAATAACACGAGATGATTTGGACGCGTACCGCGAGTGGTGGTTCGAGGAGGCATGGGAAAAGAGCACATAGAAGCAATTGGGAGAGGCCTTTGCCCAGCTATGGGAGAGTACATATTATTAAAATAATAACACGTAGTAAACCTACGATCACTTCAGATATTTAGATTGCAGCCGTACAAAAAGTATAGTAAACGATATCTACATTAACCGAAGATCTAATTTCCCTTTCAGCAAGCAAATAGGTAGCCGGCTTATTTGTTAGTCATTGCGTCTATTTAAAGAAGAAATAGAACGTAAGGCTCTATAACTATTTTTATTAATTTCACCAATAAAATTGAATAAAGTAAGTTCTAGTTAGGTAAGTAATATGTTTATCGTCTAGAATCATCAATTAAGTTTCTCAAACGATTTTGATTCAATCACTTTGGTTTTCGTTGAATGGATGGCGTAGTAATTTCACTGATTGCTCAGACATCGATCGAATCTATTATGCCGAAAATATCTTAGATTGTACACAACTTAATTAAGACACAAATTATTAAGCCAACTCTATAGAGCTTTCTAGAAACCACTAAATACATCCAATCAAAGTAGTTATTGGATATTGTTTCACGTATAATATTTATGACGTAGGGTGCTAATTAACTCTCGTTTATTTACAATAACCACGTCACAACCTGACCTTGGGAAAATTTTTACTCGTAAACTCATTACTTACCAGTATTAATAAATGTTATATTATTTGACGAGTATTTGCGTTGTGCGCGAGCTGCGCGCAATCAACATCTATATTCATCTGTACTTTTAAATTTTTGTGTTAAAAAAAAAAGTTTTGTGTACTTTTGTTATTTAAAAAAAAAAACATTTGAAATTTAATTGATAAGAGAAAAGATGATTAAAGGTTATATATAATATCCAATTTATCCACAGTCGAAACTTTGTCTTCATTAGTTAATGAAAAAGAAAACTAATTTTGAACGTCAAGCTTTAATGTTGCTACATTTATATCTCTTGAAGTTAATTATTAATCATCTTAACTTACATTAAGTTTTTTTATAAGAATAGTCCTGTTTTTTTAGACAAAATCCTTTACTAATAAAAACAAATTCTTAAACCGGGCATTCGACGACAAGGCAATATAAAGCAATATAAATAGGGGGGATTGTATCTGGGCAAGAATAATCTATGCTAGGAGCTGGGGGTTGGCAGTTTGACTATAGCGATTTGTGGTAGTTAATACAGATTTGTTCTTCTACAGTTAGGACATTTAAAATTAAAAACACAAGGATGCCTATAACCCACGTTTTTATTGTAATTACCTATAACCTTGTATCAGGCAGTTAAAGGATGAACAGACGTAAATATGCCATTAATATTAATGATCCATTTGTAAGTGGCAAAGTAATTAGAATTAACAACAAAGGGTAGCAAAGTAGTAATTCAACGAAAAGCTATATCTAAATGCACGTCTAGCGAATCACCCAACTAGCACTGGGCTGACTGGCTGACTGGCTATATAAATAACTAGCTGACGTCCCGCGGTTTCACCCGCGTAGTTCCCGTTCCCGTGGGAGTACGGGAATAAAATATAGCCTATAGCACTCACTAATAAAGTAGCTTTCTACCAGTGAAAAAATTTTTAAAATTGGTTCATTACTTCCGGAGATTACCCCCTACATACAAACTTACAAACATACAAACTTACAAACAAATGTTACATCTTTATAATATTAGTATTAGTATAGATAATAAATAATAAAATAAAATGCTTTTTATTCAGACTAAGTCCATCATCCACTAAGTCCAGATAAGTAGGTATTTTAGTATTTGCAAATAGCATGAACTATTCTTAATTATATTTTGTTTGTATACGAGAGAAGAGGATCTAGACACTTGTCTAAATAAGAGTCAACTGCTTTCTAGGCAACGAGTAGTAATAAGTTTTTCGCTTAACAAAATTCTTATGCGGTTTTTTCGTGAAATGTACGGTCGACCAAGCTATTAGGTTTACATTTTACAATATAATTTGTATGTTAAAATGTTAACCAAATAGCTTGGTCAACCGTATACATTAATATTTTGAATTCGTCTACCTACATATTTCGTAGTATCATGGGTTTCAAAATACTATAGCAATAAATTAAAACCATTAAAGTGTAGGTACTTAAATGTACATTTTAGTACTCCTGACTTACTGTTACTGATGACCTGTGTCATCCCACTGCTGGGCAGAGAAAATTACTTCCAAATCCTTCAATCCAGGGCCAATGTAGACCTCTAGTCGTCGGTTCTGTCCAGCTTGTCCTGCCATCTCCTGCGAGGTACGTAGTCCTGACTTAACCCACCAAAAAAATACCTACCTACAATAGGGTAGATGACGCCATAAAATAATAATTCCAAGACACCGATCTCTAAAAAAACACTTTATTTTGGACCTGAAAACCCGATTTATTTTTAATTAATTGCCAAATTCGATTTTCAGTTGCTTTGAAATCACTAGATATGAGTCATTGAGTTGAATAAATAGTGACGTCACAGTTTGCTATTGCCATACAAAATATATGAGAGAACCGCGTTTTGACAGCTGTGTCTGTGTGTCATCTACCTCATTTTGACTCCTTTAAAAAACTTCATGGTCTTGTGAGTCCCCACTACAAGTTTTAATTCCACTCTTTGTGAGTAAAACTTGTGAAGTTGTGACGTGTGCTCCTTTCGTTAGGAAGTTTCCGAGTTTCGTCGCCGAAGTTAACAACTTTCCCAGCCTGCATTTTAAGTAGAAAGGCTTAGTACCTTGATTGGTTCAACAGACATTCCTGTTAAAAGTTTTTTAAATGATAAATGATGTTTATTTTGCAAGTAGGTTTTTAAAAACACTTTTACACGTCATTTTTTAAAACTAGATGGGGCCGGTGTTTCGTACCTGACTACTCTCAGAAGAAACAGCCGAAACAAACTCAGAGGTCGTAGTCTCTTTCAAAGTCCAGAGATAATCTTGCTCAATTCACATGAGGACTATGCAGATTAGTGCCTGAGATAGTCTTTTGAAGTAAGTACCATACAGATTTGAGTGGACCTGTCCAGTCAGTGCAAGCATTTGTCAGTTAACGTGTAGCTTGACTTATAACTCAAGGAGCTCAACGAAACGACGAACAATACCAAAGAAAGGACATTTGGGTAGGTCACTTATAGTACTCAAACTGCCAGACAGTTGTGGGAAAAAAAAAACAAACAAAAAATAAAAATGTGACCCACATGGTCCCCACATTCACAATCTGTATAAAATGGTAAACTGACTGACTGACTTACTGGATGACATATCAACGCACAGCCCAAACCGCTGGTCCTAGAGACATGAAACTTTGAGGGTATGTTCTTTGTAAAGAGTAAGTATCCACTAAGAAAAGGTTTTTGGGAATTCTACCCCTAAAGTGGTAAAATAGTGGATGGAAGTTTATATGAAAGTCCGTCAGCTTTGATGTCAGGATCTTAAAATTTTGTGTTTAGGTTGACAATTGAATTATATGTATCAACGTTTTTGATAATTTCACCCCCTAAGGATTAAAAAGGGGGATGAAGTTATATACGGAAAGAAAAAATCAATTAATTTATTATCTAGGCTTAGAGTTGGAAGCTAATGCAACGATGTTGTTAGAATTTCAACCCTTAAGGGGGTGTAAAGAGGATGAAGTTTTGTTTTTCGGGGTCTTCACATTCCAAATTTGGCACATAGGTTCCTTATGATGTCTAAGGGTGCACTAAGAAAGGATTTTTCAAAATTTACCTCCTAAAGGACTCCTAACGGGAGTCGAAAGTTTGTATGGGGAAACAAGATTAGTTAGACTGTCCATCCACCGTATAGTACACAGTATAGCCACATTATATCTTAGTATCGTTGTTTTAAAAAAAAACAACGATACTATTTGGGAAGTTCTTCAAACGTTCTGTGCTCCTTGTGCTCCGTTTGCGTGATGGTTGCAACGCATGGAGACCGTTGGGACCGGCGCCGCCTGACCATGTCTCGTGTCAATAATATGACGTATCGCAAAATCGTACCACCGGACGTAGGACGCGACCTGAACGTGTCGTGTTCGGCGCGGTCTTATTATTTTCCGCTGTCTCAACATTCTTGTGGTCGTTTACTTGGCTACTGCTGTACATGTGTGCTAAAGGTTCGTTTACCTTTTCATCGGTTAAAATATAAGCTGGTTTTAATCTGTCCACTGTTACTATTGATGTTTTCTTTGGCATTTGGATTTTGAAATGTTTGTCATGTTTCTCCAAAACTTTATATGGGCCTTCGTAAGACGGGGTCAGTGGTTTCTTCACAGCATCCGTTCTGACGTATACGTATTCACAGTCTTTCATGTCCGGGTGAATATATGGTTTGTGACTTGTAGCGTGGTGATTCCTATTAAATGGGCTTAGTTTTGCCATTGTCTTTTGGAGAGTCTGTGCATAATTTTCTGGTGATGTTTCTTGCTTTTTCGGCTCGATAAACATTCCAGGCAGACGTATGTTTGTTCCATATAACATTTGTGCTGGGCTTATATTTTCTTTCAGTCGAAGTGCTGCTCGTAGTCCTAGTAAAACTATAGGTAATTCATTCGACCAATTTGTTGTGTTGCCGCGCGCGATTAGCGCGGTTTTCATTGATCTATGCCAGCGTTCAACTAAGCCATTTGATTGCGGATGATAACTGGTGGTCCTGGTTTTCTTAATACCAAGTGACTTAGTCAGAGCAATAAATAAGTTTGACTCGAACTGTCGTCCTTGGTCCGTGGTATTTATGAGGACTTCCGCTACAACTTTTGCTGTTATCTCTGCTACTGGTACAGCTTCCGGCCATCTTGTTTCTCTGTCGATCATTGTCACAATGTATTTGTTGCTGTTGGATTCTGGTAATGGGCCGACAATGTCTATGTGCACATGATCTAAACGTGCTGTAGATGGGAACGTTCCGATTGGTGCCGAGTTGTGCCTGTGTGTCTTGCTTTTCTGGCATGCCTCACATGTTCTCGCCCATATTCCAACGTCAGTATTAATGCGTGGCCAAAAATAGTGCTCGGTGATCATTTTCTTCGATGCTCTTATACCAGGATGTGTTATATTGTGCATAGTGTCGAATACTTGTTTTCGAAGTGACTTCGGCACATACGGTCGTAATTTTAATTTTGAATTTTCACAGAGTAGTTGTCTCGTTCCTGTTAGCTGTATTTTTTTCCAGCTGAGGCTTTTGTTTAACAGCTGAGTGAGTTCAATGTCCGTGTCTTGCATATCTGCCAACTCATTCCAATCCACGGGTGTCGGGCAGTCTATCTGTTCGACTCGCGACAATGCATCGGCCACCGGGTTCATGTTACCGGACAGGTGACGTATGCCTGTTGTGAACTGTGCGATGAACTCGAGGTGACGTAGTCGCCTTGGGGCTATCAATTTACTTGTGGAGTTTTGTCTAGTAGTGAAGGCGTGACATAATGGCTTATGATTGGTGTATACTATCAACTCTCGTCCCTCGACATAAGGTTGAAAATGCGTTACTGCCATGTAAACTGCCAATAGTTCTCGATCATATGTGCTGTATTTTGATTGTGTTTCACTCAGTCCCTTTGAGAAAAAGGAAAGCGCCTTCCAGTTTCCGTTTTCGTACTGTTGTAAAACGGCGCCAACGCACGTTTGAGACGCATCTGTCGTGAGTGCTAGCGGAGAATGCGTTGTTGGTGAGGTCAATGTAACAGCGTCGCTTAGACTTGCTTTACATTGATCGAATGAATCTAGCGCCTCTGAAATCCATTGTATTTCAGTTTTGTCATTTTTCTTCGATCCAATGAGGTATTTGTTCAACCGAGCTTGATGTTGTGCTGCTTGTGGTATGTTGTTCTGGTAAAAATTCATCATGCCTAGAAATCTTCGTAGCTCTTGCACAGTTTTTGGTATTGGGTATTTGGTGATTGCTTCGACCTTGTCTGGTAACGGTTTGATACCGTCTTTTGTGATCTGATATCCGAGGAATTCTATTTGCGTTTTGCCTAATACGCATTTGGCTTGATTTATTGCAATGCCATACTCGTCTAGTCGTTTGAACACTTCATATAAATGACGCCGGTGTTCGCTGACTGATGATGACGCCACTAATATATCATCTATATAGACGAAGATAAAGTCGAGTCCCGCTAAGACTGTGTTGAGGAATCTGACAAAGGTTTGACCTGCGTTTCGTAGTCCGAACGGCATTCTTGGAAATTCGAATAGACCGAACGGGGTGATTACTGCAGTCTTTTCTACCTCTTGTACTGGAATCTGATTGTAGGCCCTTTTTAAATCAATCGTTGAGTATATACTGGTTCCGGGTAATAGGTATGTGAAGTCGAGTACTCTCGGAATCGGGTATCTATCCGGTACAGTGATCGCATTCAGTCTCCTGTAATCCCCACATAACCGTAATTCGCCGTTTTTCTTTGTTGTCACGTGCAAAGGGCTTGCCCACGGGCTCTTGGAAGGTCTGCATAACCCTGTCTTTAACATATGTTCTATCTCTTTTTTCACTCTAAGGTACTTGTCTGCTGGCAAAGGTCTTGACTTGGAGTGAACAGGGTGTCCGTTGGTGATAATTTGATGAGCTACGTTGTGCTTCGGTTGTGACTGTGCGTCTATGGGTCTCAGAATGTTTGGATAGTCTGCTAAAATGTCTGCATAATCTTCTGTTAAATTTACGGTCCGAAGTGTTGGTGTGCTGGACTTCATTAACTTTGCGTTACTCTGAAGACCAGTTGTACCATCTATTAAGCGTTTATTCCTAATATCCACCAAGATGTTATTTTTTTCTAGAAAATCAGCACCCAGTATTGGTTGCGTAATGTCAGCAACGATGAAAGTCCAATGGTACGGCCGCCTCAAATTCAGATTTAACGTCAGCGTTTTGTCGCCATATGTTTTAATTCGCGTTCCGTTTGCGGCGTATATTTTATATGTATCGTCAGATTTTAAATTTCCTCTTCTAGGTATTGCTGAAATATTAGCGCCAGTATCTACCAAAAACGAAACCCACTTTTCGGTCGGTTACGCACAGGCGGTTTGAAGGTATGATAGCGCTGACGACCGCCTCTGTCAACGCTGAACTTAGTTTTCCGACGGTGTCTTCCAATTGCATGGTTTTTCGCAGGTCCGGGCTCGATTTCGGTACCGTAGATTATACTTGCATAACCAATTGGGGCTGTCGGGTGAAATCCTCGTTCTGGAGTAGGACCTTGCACGCGACATGCTTCGATTGCGTCTGTAATTTCGACGTCCTCTGTCTGAGTTTGATTTCAAGGCGGCTATTTCCATGGTTAGCTTACTCATTTGGTTGACTAACTCAACCATTAGTTGTGTTTGACCGCTTGATCTTCCTTCCAAAATCTTGTCTGCTATAGCGGCTTTACTGATTTCTGTCGCTCTGCATACTGGCGTTCCACTTCCACAACTTCCGCTTGAGTTCATGTCTTCGGTAACTATGTGCCTCTTGAAAACCAAACCAGGGAGATCCGCTTGTGGAAGGCTGATAAGGCTGTGCAGTGCAGTTACCACGACATGGGAAAATCACAAGAAACCAATTTTAAATCGCGGCGCGTGTCACTACTGTTCGATATCGGGGTCACCAGATGTAGTGTACCTACTGCGTACGTGTTTATTAGGTATTGTGAGTCATGTAAATAAAACAACTGATTTCGGCGAGCGCTAGTACATAACTAAAAATGAATAATTATTTATTTCGCTATTGCTGGTTGCCCTACATACAAGTCGTTGATGACGATGCACCACACTTTCAATAATCTAATTTACATGGATGTTGTCACTTACAATTATGCATTTATACTAGACTCAAATCTTAATCTTCCATACACGTGGGATACGTATAACCAACGGCATGCACACCTGAATAACAAAGGCCTTAGAAAGTTTTGTCAGACTTGCATGATTTAATCTAAGACCTAGATTTTGTAAATACCAAAGACCATAAATACCCTCACAACTTGGTTGCTCTCAAGAAGATAAAACTGAACCGCTAATATTAACAAAAACAATAGAGAATCAGTTTTTTCTATAACTATCACCTTACTATTCTCCATCAGAACAGCAGGGCTTATGAATAAATCAGATCTGTTAGTAGTTAAATTAGACGACCTTTCTAGTAAGGGAACAAAGGTAGATATTATCTGTATAACAGAGCATTTTCTAAAGGCGGGCTATGAATGTATATTGCATATACCTAATTTCTGCCCAGCTGCCTTTTTTACCAGAAGTGTCAAACGTGGAGGAACTTGCATTTTTGTAAGAGCAGGGCTGCAATTCAGAGAATTGACTGATATTGCAAAACAGTCGATCTCAGGTGTTTTCGAATGTTGCGGTATTGAACTGACATCTTATAATATTGTTGTAATATGCATTTATAGGATTCCAAAATATAATAATAATGTATTTTATGAAAAACTGGACAATATATTGAGAAGACTTTGCGTATCTACAAATAAAAAAAATATATTAACCGGAGACTTTAATATTGACGTGATAGAGAGAAATAAAATCACAATAGAATTTGAAAACTTTCTCTTGCAATATAATCTCAAATTAGAACTTGACAAACCAACCAGATTGGCTAGTAACTCTTGCTTAGATAATTTTGCACATTCTTACCGTAAAGGTTGTAAAGCTGAAATAATAGATTTACTTCTATCTGACCACACATCACAACTACTGCAAGTTCCTATTAAAAAAACCTGTATGATTAAATATTGGAAAACAACTAAACAGGAAATATCAGTAGATAACTTAATGAAATTTAAAAATCATCTAAACTCAAACTCAAACTCAAAGCATTTATTTCAATTAGACCATTACGGCACTTTTGAAAGTCAAAATACAAAAAAGAAAATCAAAGCTACAGTCCCAGTCACAAGGCATAATAACTTGAGAAAGTACTGTAGTTGCCCATTCCCTAGCGTAGATCTCTATGGAGAAGAATGGGCAAGAAACTCCATGGACACTCTTTTAAAATCAAAATATTGTTACAAAATCTTGGTTACATCATTAATTTTGAGATTATACATATATGTGAGAACGATGTAGAAAGACGTGCACACTAAGAGCATCCAGAGTGAAAGATTAGATTAAAAATGTATGAATAAAGTAATTAAAATGAACCTTGGCAGCTAAGAGATGACCAGTCCCAACTGACAGCGCCCGTTCACAGACATGACGCATGTACCGGCGCCATTCAACTCAACTATATTGAAGGGAACTAAATGACCCGACACACCCGCCACCATCAGCGAGACATTTAAGTGAGCATGACATTCTCTCAGTCACCAAGGCATATTCAAGTCAATGAAAGATAAATAAATGTAAATGGTGGTTGAACAGTACAAAGTACTCACACATGTGCTATGCAATTATATAATACTAAGAACTGGAATCTATACAATGCAAGTATATTTTTACAATCTTCTGCAGCTTCCACAATACATTAACATGGGAATCAATTCTTCATCTTCTTCTTTACGTGTCGATGGACTCAAATAATGCCCGACCAGTACAAACAATTAGTTTGCCCCCCCACCTATGGTTGTGGAGCAGGACCAGCATTTAGCCAAGCATTTTTATCATCAATGTAATCCCCCAACTTATAATATGCTTGCCTACATAGTGTGCGTTTTATACAAGATTTAAATTTCGTCTCATTCAGTTGAAGAATGTGGGGAGGTATTTTATTGTAACATTTCAAACAGTACCCCATGAAAGATGAATCCACTTTAGCAAGCCTGAAACCTGGCTGAACTAGTTGGTCCCTATTTCTAGTGTTATAGTGGTGTCTGTCCCCTCTCTTACTGAATAAATGCCGATTTTTTCTAACGTACATGATGTTTTCATAGATGTATTGACAAGGTACTGTCATGATATTTATTTCCTTAAACAGTTCTCTTAGAGAATCGCGTCTACGTAATTCATAAATGGCTCTGATGGCTCTTTTCTGCAGAATAAATATAGACTCGATGTCTGCAGCCCGTCCCCATAGTAAAATACCGTATGACATAATACTATGAAAATAACTAAAATAGACCAGCCTCGCGGTATCAACATCAGTAAATTGACGGATTTTTCTAACAGCATATGCTGCTGAGCTTAGCCGTCCTGCAAGAGATGTTAGATGAGGACCCCATTGTAACCTTGAGTCAAGCGTGATTCCCAAGAAAACCGTTTTATCGAAAAATTCTAGTTTCTCTTGATTCAATATTATGTCACAATCACTACTTTTGACATTTGGTAGAGCAAATATAATTAGTTTTTTTCCCATTTAGTACTAAATTATTAGCGGTAAACCAATCGTGGACCTGCAGTAGGGCGTTATTTACGTCATCAAGATTAGTGGCACGTCTGTTTATTTTAAATATTAAAGAAGTATCGTCAGCAAACAACACCATATCTAAAAAACCTAACTTTTCGACGAGTATACGAAGCTAAAGACGCAGATGAATCCTACGAAAATTTTATAGATGACTTTATATTGCTATACAAATTGTGTTTCCCAGAAAAAATAGTAACCATTTATACTTGTAAAAAAACCAAATGGATTTCGAATGGGATAAAAATATGTAGCAGAAAACAGAGGCAGCTACTTTGGACATATAGGCATAATCCGAACACAAAAAATAGACTTGTTTTTAAAAAGTATTCCAAGCTTTATAGAAGAATAGTAACTTTACCCCAGAAGGCCCAAAACAACCACTTCATAAAGACGTCTCAAAATAAATCAAAAGCTGATTGGCAAGTTATTAACAAATCCAAAGTATGTCTGCCGCAAGAACCAATATTGACCATACAAAATGATAAATCAACTCTTACACATCCCCTTGACATTGCGAATGAATTCAATAAATATTTTATAGAGATTATAGAAAATAATTCAAAAACAAACCTTAATAATACCCCATTAACAAATTCGTGTAGAAATGTTATTGAAAACTCAACTTCGCAGTCTCTATTTATGCTACCAGTTTCAGATACTGACATTATGAAAGTGATAAGTAGCTTAAAAAATACTAGTACACTAGGATACGACGGTATTTCAACTAGAGTAATAAAAGATGTTAAGGAGGTCATAGCGACACCGTTATCGCACATAACTAATCTTTGCATTTCCGATGGTATATTCCCTACTAGTCTCAAGAAGGTAGTTATTAAACCCATTTACAAAAATAATGACAAGACTGATGTTAAAAATTACAGGCCTATTGCAAAAATACCAGTTTTTGCAAAAGTTATTGAAAAAATAATATATAATTTCATTTACACGTATTTCGAGAAGTTTCAGTTATTTTGCAATGAACAAAAAGTATTTAGGAAAAATACTAATATTAATATGGCACTATTTGACCTGCTATCAAGTATAATGACTTCTGTGGATAAAAAAAATCCTGTGTGCTCCATCTTCACGGATATGTCAAAAGCTTTTGACTTCGTAGATCATCAGATCTTGCTGCAAAAGTTACACGGGTACGGCATTCGAGGAAACATTCATAAACTCCTAGAATCATACCTAAGTGATAGGACACAGTGTACTGAGATTTCCAGAATCTGTCCTATAAGCAAATTAGAAACTACATATGTCTCTGAAGCGAGGTCCGTGAAGTATGGTGTGCCTCAGGGCACTGTACTCGGGCCCCCACTTTTCTTAATATAATTATATCAATGATCTACCAAAAAAATTTGAGAAACAAAATGGTACTTTTTGCAGATGACAGTACGGCTATCATAGAATGCACTGATCCAAACGAATATTGAAATGAGATCAATAACTCGCTAAATAACATTATTAATTGGCTAAATAATAATAATCTTGTGATCAATTTGAATAAAACTAAAATTTTACAGTTTCATCAACGACGTGAGAATCCACCCCTTAATATTACCTACGATGAGTGTAAAATAGAAGAAGTTACGAGTGCTAAATTCTTAGGCATAACTGTAGACCATAAGTTGACTTGGAAACCTCACCTGGAAGTGGTTTATAAACGACTGAGTAAATCTGCGTATCTATTGTTTCAATTATCTAAGAGAGTTAATTCTGAGACACTGTTAACAGCCTATCATGGACTTGTAGTCTCTATTCCCCGTATGGTGTTGTTTTCTGGGGACAATCAACAAATAGGGAACTGGTATTTAGGATGCAAAGAAAGTGTGTAAGATCCATGTGTAATTTAAAGTCAACAGATAGTTGCGTTCCCTACTTCAAGAAATTAAAAATATTAACGTTACCAGCTATATATATATTAGAAACTGCATTATTTATAAAATCAAATCCACATTTATTTACAAAATTTTCAACAGTTAAGAAGACCCCCATTCGGAGTCAATATGAAAATCAACTATGTACGTTGAAATGTAATACTGCGTTAATGAAAAAGAGCTTCTTTGGTGTTGCACCAAAGATTTTTTATAAAATACCTGACGCTATAAAATGTATGCCATTAAAGAAATTAAAAAAGTGTCTTCACAAGTTATTAGTTGAGAAATGTTATTATACCTTGGATGACTATTTTAATGATAATACTATTTGATTAAATTATGATATGATGAATTATGAGATTATGTAATTTTATAAATCTATATTATTAATGTTAACTTGGATGACTACTTTAATTTTGGATGACTATTTGATTAAATTCTGTAATTTTATTAATTCATATTATTAATGGGGGACTATATTTCTTGTCACCAAAATTTATATTTGTCATCAAGTTGTATCACCTAATAAATAGATCTATCGCCACGAAATATGTTCGTTCTCAGTTAAACAAAAAGTGTTCCCAGGTTCCAATTATCAAATTAATGTTAATATATGTGTAAAATAAGAGATGGATTACCAATAACATTGTAGTGCATTACATGAATATAAACTTCGTTCTTATAATAATAGTTTTATTACTTAAATAATAGCTTTGTGCTCAGAATGGTAGATCTGTCACCAAATAAATCGACTTGGGGCACCCCGACACGGATAGATTAGGTTAGAAGGGTATGGCGGGGTCGAATGAGCGAGCGAAGCGAGCGAATAGACCCCGCCATACCCTTCGTGGTTATTTTTTTATAAACCATTCAGAAGTAGGAGCCCCGCGAGGCGGGGCTCCGTCGACCGGGTCTCCCTCGACTCGGATGCAAGAGCATAACAGTTCAATTTCTGGTGGTCACTTATTAGGACAAACCTTTTATATTACATACAAAAACATTTGTTTGGTACTAGACCCTATATCTTCATGATTTTAGGTGATTTATTGTGGAATTGATTTTATAATGTTTGGTGACTACATTTTGGTGACAAATCTACTATTTTGAGGGCAAACCCTATTATTTAAGGAACGCAAAACTAATTAAATTGGTGATAGCTTAAATGATACCCTTATTAATGTAACGGACGAATAATTTTTCGCATGTTCTTTTGTTATGATCTTCTTGTGTGTGTTTTTTGTTTTTCTTTCTTGTAGTGGACATTATTAAATTGATTATTTTAATGTATTTGTATAAAATTGATAGAAAATTTTGTTAACTTTGATGAACCTGACTTTAATATTTGTATGTCAACAATGACAAAGCATAGTGCAACACTTATCTATTTAAGACCTTGACATGTATGATTAATGTATATATGTTCTTCACCTATGTTTTACAAATAAATAACTCTGATTCTGATTCTGATTCTCTGATACCAAGTTTTACAATTCTAACTTCAAAAATGATAAAGTTTCATACAAACTTTTATCCCCTATTTCACCCTAATAAAAAACCACTTTTCTCTTACCCAGGGCTCATATATCGATTTTTACATTTATAACGTCGAAAATGACGAAGATTCGTACAAAATTTCAACCCCTTTTTTCGAATGGGAAATCGTCAAATGTTCCCGCTCTGGGTGGAGTGTCAGACTTTTACTGACTAAAACCCATCCATATTCCTTCTAAATCATTTGTGTTCCAGAGCCACGGTATCTCTTTCGAACAGTCCCGCAGCCCCAGCAAGCATCTTGCGGACCCGTTCCTGTTTTGCTTTGAGGCGCGTGGAACTCGAACGCGCCGTCGCGTCTACACGGCCTGTCGTCAAAAGACGGCGAGCTAGCCCATTGCTCACCGTCCACAGGCGCGCGCCTAATGTGGCTGGGGGCCAACACATGGCCCCCGACGCCCGGTCCGTCTCCCGCAGTTTCTGGGACGTGATGTTCTCTCCCTCTCACGTTCCGCCACCTCCTTTGCTAGCATGACTGCTTCGCAGGAGGTGATGGCTTCCCATTTCCTCTCGCTCCAGACCATGGATTGAACCATGCCGGCCAATCGCCGCCACAAGGACACGGCGGTACTCCGCCCAAGCGGAGTAACCTCCACAGTATGCTCCAGCGTGTCCTCCGGTCGATCCTAGCAGTGGTAAGACCACAACCACCAGATCGTACGGTAACCACGTACTAGCCTTACGGCTACCACCTTTTGAGGCGCGTTCAAATAATGGGCGGCTCGCCGCCTCAAGGAACACCGGGGCCCAATAAAGGGCCATGGACCGCACGATCCCCGCGTAGAGCAAGAGCGCGTAGAGGTTGATTAAGAGCCACTTGAAGGCAACCCCGGCCCGTTCCAGTTTGGGAGCCAAACGTCGGAAGTGTTCTACGAAGTTCCACCGGTTGTCGAGGTCGAGTCCTAGGTACTTCATCGTCGACTCGACGCCAATGGAAACCCCGCCTACTGTCAGTAGGGATCCCGACGGTGGCGCATTTCGAGGCCCATGAAAGCACATGGCTTCCACCATATCATAAACTCTCTCTCTCTCTCACACCTGTTTTGTTACTTCGGAATTTACTACCATGCACCGAAACAATATATGTAATGAGAAACAGTGTTTGTGCCGCGTATACCGTTGACTTCCTATGTATGATCTGCCGTTTAAATTTAAGCGACTTCTGTTTCCTCTGAAAGTTTGCTTTGCCATGACAATAATAAGTCACAAGGCCAAACTCTGAAATTCACGAGAATCGACTTGCTGTCTGGTTATCTAAGCTCCATCCACTAAAATGGTTAAGAGTGTTGTTTATAAAGAAATTTGTCATAGACACTTTACGTTTGTGCAAAATTTCATGCTTCTAGACCCAGCAGTTTCAGCTTTGCGTTGATCGATTAGTCAGTCAAGAAGATTGAAGATTATGATCTCGAGTGATTGGTTTGTATCCTTTACGATGTCTAATATTGGCTACCACGCGGACGAAGTCGCGGGCAACAGCTAGTACCTAATCAAATAAAATTAATAACAAGTTCTTTCCAAAATTTTCTCGTTTAATTATAAATTGAATGCTGGTCTTTATTTAGGTACCGCACCTTCATAAACGTATAAATACATACATAACACATCACACCTGTAATTCCCAAGGGTTAGGCAGAGGTGTACCTAATAGTACACCCCACTTTTCGCCAGTTAAGTTTTAAAGTTGTTGTTGTCGTTAGTGTTATTGTTTTGTTGTTGTTGTTTTGTTTTTGTAAGTTGTTGTTTGTTTTAAAGTTTTTTGCCATCAACCGGGCACAAATCCAGACTCCGAGGTTGCTACTGAGAAATTCTTATTGGAAAAACCAAATAACATTTTGCTCAACCTGGAATCGAACTTAGGACCTCATGGTCAGCAATCATGCTTGCGGCCACTAGACCAACGAGGCAGTGAACGTATAAAATACTTATACTAAATATATCGGTTTAGTAAAAGCCAAGCCGTTTTTAAAGAGGACTTTCTCAATAGCTACCTATTATATACAACAAACATCGTTAGCGATGTTGGTGCGGTGCGGCGGGTCATTCTGTAAAAACTTTTTCTTCTTACAACCATTTATTTATCTAAATAAATAAATGCTTGTAAAAAGAAAAAGTTTTTACCAAATTTTATAAAATAAATTTCAAACTACGTATAATGTAGAATGTTGGACACCCTCTTGTCATCAAAATAACTAGTTTTGTAGCGGGAAATTCTGTTAGATAGTATTATTAAGCCCCAGAGAATAAGGCTGTAAACATCCTGATCAAGTTCCCACAAACAACGTTAAGAAAAGTAAAGACAGTCTATTTTGAACAAAAACCATCTTTCACTAGCGAAGGGTCTACATCACACGTTTCCTGTCAGTTTCCGCTGTCAATACGTAGAGTGGGTCCTCGGTCATGTCTGTAGTAACCTTTTGACCTTGAACTGATTTAGCGTTGTACGGAGTCCTAAGGGCCTATACTATCTCAAATGGCTTAGCATGATCCTCCGTTACGCCTAAAACACTGCAGCATTAATTTTGAAATAAATATACGGTAAAGTTCAGAATGAATGCTAAGTACCATGTGTGACGAAAACACGATTCCATAAACTTTTCTCGATAGAAAAAAATCCAAAGTTGTCTCCAAATCGAACAATAAACCGCTGGTATTCAAAAAGTACTTCAAATTAGATCATGAAACTTTGCTTACTAACTGAACTAACTATAAATTAGGTCTTATGTGTTTTATTTTTTAGTCCGATCAATCGATTTTTTGTAAATCGCAAAAAAACACTCATTTCGCATTATTCGGCCCGCAGTGACTGACGTAACAACCACTTTGTAGTGCAAGCTGATTACAACTTTATTCTAACAGTTTTTCAAACGAAGTTTGAACCACCACAAATAGAGTTGCTAATTTAGCTCCTTTATTGGCCTTAACCGAATAAAAAGCCAGCTTATGTTATTTTTGTTACTAATGACGGGAGGTCTACTGTACCTATTTTCATTAATTCTTGTAATTGACAAGAGTGATTTTACTATACCAATCACATACAAGCTACGCTTTTCATACATATTCAGTGCTGGGAATCACAGAAGCGAGTTGAGAGTTTGTGTACCATTTATACTACTATACCATGTTATTATTTTGAGTTAGTGACCTTTCACGTCCCTGATCTTTTCTTTTTACAGTACCTAAAAACAGTACCTACCTATTTTGATTTGTTTTTATTTACTATCAACACAGATTCAGAAGCTGTTGATTTCCTTTTTTCATTCCCGCGCACCCGCTCAGTATGGAAGTCTGAAATAATAAAGTGCATGAAAAGTGATGTTATTCAGGATCATCGCTCAAAAGATTCATTAATTAAGTTTCACTTATTCAACGACAATTTATGGAGAGAAATGTACATTTCATACTTTTCTTGCACATTCATCCATTATCTTTATTTCTCGAGGAAATTTTCAAACTTTTAACATACTTAATTATAATATCAGTTAAAATCTCGCCAAGTTAGCATGCCTATCTTTTTACTTTTAATAAACTTAACTAAAATTAATATATTATAAAACACATATAAACGGGTATTTTCGCGAATTTTTACCTTTAATATTTGCCCGACGTTTCGACCGGATTGCACCAGCCGTGGTCGCGGGAAGACTGAAGTATTGACTAAAATTAATATTGCAGTTTTTGGCCATTTCAACTGTGATAAATAAGTGATGTTGGCCTTACAGCTAGGTTGAAGTGGAACTGGACTGGTCACATCTGCCGCATGTCGGAGTAGCAATGGGCAAAAATTACCACTCAGTGGATACCAAGTAGCAGGAAACGACAACGCGGCAGGCCCAGAAGGAGATGGCGGGATGAGCTAGACTCTTTCGCAAAGGATTGGCCTACAATCGCACTAGATCGCGAAATGTGGAAGGAGGGAAGGGAGGCCTTTGCCCTGCAGTGGGACAATATAGGCTTATAATAATAATAATAATTGTGATGCTAAAGAACTAGCAACTATCAAACAAACTTCTCAAAACAATTTTTTTGCAAAAAAAAAAATATAACCGACTTCAAAACACAAAAAACTTAGACTTCTGAAGCTAAAGTTATTTTTCACTTTTTTGTGTTTTGAAGTCGGTTATATTTTTTTTGCAAAAAAGGTTTTTTTTATTTTTTCATTTTTAGTTGTAATATCCTATACAAATATATACTATGCATTTATTTTACATTGTCATGTCATGGTAATAGGCTTATCCCCAATAAATGGAACTTAACATCGAACTATCGAAATTTGGGTATATTGTACACATCTGCGTACCCCTCAGAGCATACAGGCGTGATGTTACGTCATAATGTTGTATAAACAATAAACATCCAAGCGATTGCAGCAATCACGACCGATTTACCATCTAGTTTTGAAGAGTTCCATTGTATATCTCCGAAGATCAGCATCAGATCTTCACCAAATTTAAATGCAAACATTTCAGGAGTATACTCTTTCAAATAAAAAATAAAAATGAGAACCGCTCCCTAAATGGAGGAGAAATCGGTGAACATGCATGAAATCATACCACACGACTTAAGTAAAAATTTTCATAAAATGGGCCAAACTATGTTAAATTTTTATGGGACCAAACGGCAAAAACATAATTCCGAAATTTGATTTAAAAGCTATTTCTAGTTTTCTTATAAACTACCTAAGTAATTACCGTTACAGTTTCCCCTAACAACATTTTCCAAGAAAGGCCCTTTATTTCCAAGCGAAGCCTTACTGACTGGCAGGTCATTAGTTACCAATATAAAATGCCAAATAAAGTAACAGAGTAGCGGTCTCAGAGTAATTTGCTGTTGAAAATTGCAAACTCGATTGTTAGTAAAAACCATACCTACTGCCTTGTAGAGCAATTAGATTTCTTGCTATGGGTATATTTTTTGTGGGAATAAAAACTTGCTACTGCATCGGAAAAGCAATAAAAGTGGTGAAACTCGTTATGCTCGCTTACACACGATGGTCGCTTTTGTTGTAATCTTTTTTTGTTACTTTTTTCCACACATTTTATTTCTTGTTATTTTCTTTTTGTTCTTGCTTTGGATCTATATTGAGAATTCTACATATAACAAGGAAGATAAGTAAAGGAAGAACCAATAACATCAGTAACGTTCAAATTCCCGCTATGACAGTTTTCTAATTGAATTAGATGCGTTGAATACATTTACATACAGACATTGGGACCACCGACTGTTGTTATTGTATTTTGATCCAAAGTTCATGGTATTATGACTTGAATTCCCATGGAATGAGTGAAAAGGGTAGGAAATTAAGAAATTCCCCAAGTTTCAAACATAAATCTAAATATGAATAATATTGTTCCAAGTGATATTGAATTTGAAGCAGAGTTTTGCACATTGTCATGTAATAAGAATTGCTGAATCACTGAGGCAGTCGAAATATCACACGTCACGCATCGTTTTACTGCAGTCATGTATCGGCTTAGTGCAGCCATGGTGTAGTTTATCCACAATTTGACTGCCAATACCCAGCATTGGAGTGCGACAAGCTGAATTGATAGATTGATTCTTTAAAAGTAGTAAATTTTCTTATGTAACTTTGAGAATAAACTTCATCAGGTACCTTAAGGGTACCTTTCGTATTGAGATTGCTATACCTATAAATACCAGCCTAATCTTCACGTGAAGGCAGAACAATATTGATCCTATTTGGGAGTCGAGAGATTCTCATTGACGTCATCATCATCATCATCATCATTTCAGCCGAAAGACGTCCACTGCTGGACATAGGCCTCCCCCAAGTGTCGCCACATTGAACGGTCACGTGCGACTCGCATCCAGCGGATTCCCGCAGCCTTCACCAGGTCATCGGTCCACCTAGTGGGAGGCGTTCCAACGCAACGTCTTCCGGTTCGCGGTCGCCACTCCAGAACTTTTCGGCCCCATCGGCCATCCGTTCTGCGAGCAATGTGCCCTGCCCACTGCCACTTAAGTTTGGCAATTCTTCGGGCTACGTCGGTAACCTTGGTTCTCTTGCGGATGTCTTCATTTCTGATTGACTTCCTTTTGATTGTCTCATTGACGTGCATTGACAGATTCTGGCCACAAAATTTACTTGCAATACTTGATAGCAGTTCAAATATGGGCAATTGGGTATTTTAAGGCGATGTAGTTTTGTAGTTACTGGTGAATACTATTTTTTAAAGTTTGCAGAGTCTTAAAAGTCCGTGATTGTATTTCATTATAATCTTTTTAAATAGTCAAAAATCAAAAATCAATTCACATTTTTTTTCCTTTCTTTCTGATTTATCCTAATCTCAAAAAAAATTAAAGTCTGACCACCAGCCTCGGTGGTGTACCATAATGTGTTATTCAGAAACTGGGCTCAAAACAGAATTATTTTTTTATGAAAATAAAAATCATTCACTAAAAAATCTAAACTAATGTTATAAAGAGGAAAGATTTAATTTTTGGTTTATTTGTCAAGGTTTAACTCGAGAACTGCTCAACCGATTTAAAAAAATATTTTACCATTAGAAAGCTACATCTTTACCGAGTAACATAGGCTATATAAATTTTAATAATATCATGCAAATTAGCCGGCAGAGTAGCCGTGTGGTATCCGGCAGAGTAGAATAGAACCAACCCATTACAATCACGAGTGTCGTATAAGACGACTTACGACGACGAGAGGCTTATGTCCAGCAGTGGACGTTATGGGCTGTTGTGTTAGTGTAGTTTTAGTATGCAAATTAGCCGAGCTATCACAATTTTCGCGGAGAAAGTCACTGGCGAAGTGCTAGTAATAAATATATTTCTACAAAATGCAAGCTTGTTGAATTTCCCTTTTCCCACAAACTTTTTCTTCCTAAACAACATCCTCCGCACACCAAAATTAAACATAATACCATGGGTATCGGTTCCGTAAAACCTCAAAGCCAAAGATAGCCTTACAAATCTTCCGTTGCGGGTGTAAAGTTGGCTGTTAACCCTTCCTTAGGAGAACATATTTTATAAGCCTTTCGATAAATTGCGGTTACAATCCAAGCTAGTACCTATAGTTGAAGAACCTTGTTGTATACTCCAAATACATGCACGTTGAGTAAAGCTGTGTACAGATGCAATCGTCGTCCTTTCAATTACGTCACAAATGCTCAATGATGGAAGTTCCTTTTTTACATGAGCTGACTGAGATCATCAGCGCTTGAACAGAATATATTTGAGATCAGCTGCGTTTTATATGGAAGAAAATCTGAATAAATGTGTGTGATACTTGCTCAAAATTTACTTCGGGGATCTAGCACGATTATCAAACCAGATTCTGTTTGTGTAGTAAAAGTAAATAAAGGATTTAAACTGGGTAGAAAAGTTTACAGCATTTAGCAAAATCCTTAACTCGCTGTTCAAAACATTTGACACTTCCTCGTGCCCTTCAAACATTTCCACGAATGAATATCTAAAAGCTTCAAATGTGCGTACTCGTGTAAAAACCAAAGACCGAATTAAGCCCAATTGTTCCCGTTTCTTGCCACTTAAACAAAATGTCTCCCTACGAGGGCGTATTTTGTACTTTTGGAGGCACTCAGCTGTTCAAATGGTTCTCATGATGTCATGCCATTAAACTGACTTAAAACAATTATCTAAACAAAAGTTAACCTTTGAGACTCCTACAGCGTTAATTGGAGACATGATTTATAAACGAAAACAAGGCCGCAAGCTTTAAAATAACAAAGAAAAGAATATGTCCTTTGCGAAAAGCTAAGTGAAGACTCACTTTAGCTTATAAAATCTTATGTTTTAGTAGCTGACTTAAAATAAAAATAAAACTAAACAATAAGAATCACTCAAGTTTCTTAAGCCTCGAGATAAGTCGTCACTTTGGCGGAGAGCTGTCATTTTAGACAAACGAACACAGAAAGCGCACGTTAGCGCGCTCGATTGATTGAAATGCGTAATTAGGTGCGCGTGTTCGTGCGTAAGCCTACGAGCTCATACGCGCTACAAAATACGCTTGCCGGAAATCGCTTTAAAAAAAGTTTTCTATTAATACCAAGTTCCCAGTATTTTCAAAAACCTCATTTTGAACTTTCAGGAATGATTCAAAATAGCTATTTGCTCAATGAATTCTAAGCTTCAAAAGGCTCTCCAATAATGTGCATTGGTATACATTAGTATGCAAACAAATACCTTGTGCACGCAATTCTTGCACAATATACGTACGTAAATATATTTAATGTCAATATGGCTTCCGAGGCCGAACTAATACATCGGCTTCAATGTTAAATCCTTTGACAGAAACGGTAGATTTTGAAGGCTCAATAGAATTCAAACAGGAAAATTCCATTTCTATTGTAAGTAGTGATTCGTGTTCGAAAAAAAAAAGTTGAACAAGAGAATTCAATAGTGATTGGACGGCGTCAAACAGTGGTCGGGCTTTTTGTTACTCGAACGGCCGTTGGATTTATTTTCGTAGCTTTTTTCACGTTTAAATGGCCAGGATTCAATAAAACTACATCCCAATTAACGCATATAATTTGTATACACCGCGCATTACACAAAAACTCTAAAATATTGAATTTGCAGGGGCTTCATTCTTTTAATTTGCGGAATCCTTTTAGATGCAAGCTATTTTAATTACGTGACTTTAAAAACAGGAGTACATCTTCGGATATTATAACGCCATCAACACATGTGATGCTATCATGGGCTTCAAAAATGTCCCTTTGATTCGTTTGCAAACTGTTGTTGGTTTGATTGTAATGATGTGCAATACGATTATTATCCTTTGCAAAATTATCAGTTTTTCCATTGCTCTTCTTCCTGCAATGATATTATTAATGATTACGGATCTTTATCGTTACATGGGGACTCTATATTATTCTTCTATATTGATACGGATGAAGTTGCTGAGAAATTCTTTGGAGAACCACTTTGTGCCTGTCAATATTGTTGGGAAAGACGAAGTAGATAAAACTGTAAGGAGTATCAGAAAATGTTTGCATTATTACAATAATTTGTTGGACACTATGCGATATTTCGATAAGGAAATGCAATGTTTGGTAAGTGTGACTGTTACTTGTTTCTCAAACAATAATCGCTTATTCTTACAGAAAACGAGCATTTATGTGTTCAAATATAAGATATCAAATCAAATTTTCTATGATGCAATATCGATTTTATTTATTTTAGCTGCTCTTGACGTTAATTTACAATGTACCAAAATGGATTGCAACCCTCTATACCAGTATAACTTTTTTTATGCAAGAAGTAAGTGTAAACCCGTTTTAATTTTCGATTAGAATTTTATTAAGACTCTTTCTAAGAATAATTATGACGACTGAACTGATTATTTCTACGCTGCTTTACAGGATAAAGTTTGTTTAGGTCAGCATAAAATTGTGAAAACCGTTAGATTGTAATCTATCTAGCGAGATTGTAAACTGTCGAAATAGGTACTCCCTTATATCTCCTAAAAATTTTTGTCCGAAAATCAGTATCCATAAAACGTTTGCTATAAACTTCATTTACCATAATGTTCAAAATCCCGAAATTTTGTTATACATAATTATCTTTATTTCTAAAACTGTTCTGTCATAATATCGAATACTATAGTAATTGAATCTTCTAATTATATATGCCATAAAGTCAATTATCCTAAGTATTATATTATATAATGTGTATTATTCCTAATGTCCATATAAGTGTAAACATTTAGTTTTGGTCCTATAACATTTGCTAAAAATTAGGTTTTAGTGACAGAAACGAATCGCTGTAAATCCGACCCCACGCAGTCTTGTCTGCCCTACCCCTAGAGTGTAATTTAAAATCACGTAGGCGCGGAGGGGCGAGGCGGCCCGCGACTTGAGGAGCAGGTGGTTGTAACACTCGCCGCCGCTGCTGAGGCTGGCCGGCGAAGCCGGCCAGCAAGCCGAAGCTGCGGTGGTGAGCGTTAAACACATCTGCGACGATAAGCTCGCGTGGGACCGCCGGAGCTCCGCAGCGCCGGAGCCGTGACAGAAACCATGCCTGCTGCATGTTGCTTGCTCGCTTGCATGCTGCATGGTTGCTTGCATACTGTATGCGTGCTTGCATGGTTGCTGCAAGCTTGTTGCATGTTTGCTGCATGCTGCTTGCTGTCTTGCATGGTTGCTTGCATACTGTATGCGTGCTTGCATGGTTGCTGCAAGCTTGTTGCATGCTTGCTAAATGCTTGCTGCATGCTTGCTTCCTGCTTGCTGCATGCTTGCTGCATGTTTGTTTGCATATTTGCATACTTATTACAGGGAAAAATAAAATCCACATAATTATGTTCACACTCAACTGTTTTATAATGATTGACGGTTTGATTGATTGATTTTCTGCCTTTTAGTGGCTACTTATATGAAATGTATGCCAAAACAAAAGAAGATTCTAACTATGAACTTTCTGCGATATGATGGTTCTACTTTTTAATTCTTACAAATTTCATAAGAGCAATATTGTATAAAAATGTGTTGTGTTGAGAGAAGTTCATAGCATAGCAAAAGCTAAGTAATACTTACTTTACTGTAGGTACCCGATACACAATCGAGGTACACAATTAAAATAACAATGTTTTGTTCCCTTTTGGGAACGTCTGGGAACATACCGGTTTGTTTTAAAAATATTATCAAGATCTAAACTTTTTTTTTTTAATTTAGTATTTATAACTATTATTGAAAACGATTTTAAGTGTTTTGTATATTATTGATTGTAATATTTATGACAAACGGGTTTAGAGCATATTGTACTTAGGGATTTCAATTTTATGGCATGTGATATTATGTGATATTAAGTACGGGTAAGTTATCATTCGGACAAATGATGATTAGGACAAAAAAAGTTATGGCACTTTAAATTATGAATAAAAAAGTTAGGTAATACAATAGAGAACCGTCGAAATATTGTCAACTGAACATACTGCTTACAGTATGTACAGTTATATTATAAGTAATATAACGCATTATTTTTCGGAAGATTATAATCTGTCGAAGAGAAACCGTAAAATTTTGAAATGTTTGCGACGGAAATCACCTCGTGCGCTCTAGAGGAGCGGGAAGGAGAAACCTGGGTTTCCCCTTGTACTACTTCCATGAATAGATAATGCACCATTGCTGCGAAAAATCTAACAACATTATTTTTAGTATATGCGAAACCTGAATATAGTTTATTCAGAATAAGCAACTGAATCGATTCCAGTTATTTTTACACCTTGTTAAGGACACCGAGCGACACTAAGTATCTATCTGCTATCATACGCGCACAACTGACAGGTCATAGCGGCACTAGGCGCGGGCGCAAAGTGCGGGCGGCGCGGGGGCGTGAGCCGCGTGATGACCACGTTTTTTTTACCGACTACCAGGTAACAGAACAAGCTTATAACTCTGTGATTTTTCATGAAACAGTTTTCAACATCATCATCATCAGTTTTCATTTTGTACATAGATTCTTTACATAAAAACACGTGTTTCGGGTTTCGCATAAACTAAAACTAATGTTTTATAGGACGTGGCTTAAAAATCTACTAAACTGTAGTGGGACCCGGCTGACTGCGACTGCCGTATGGCCTATGAGCTGTGGGCCAAAATAGCCACTAGCGGCAGACTTCATAGAAGATGGTGGAATGAGCTCGACATAACCAACCACCAGTGTTCCACATTGGCCCTAGATCGAAAGAACTGGTAGTCATGGGAACTTTGCCCAGCAGTGGGATGACGCCAGCTAATAATCAAAGTAAAGTTTACGTTAAGTTAGTTTAAGTTAGTTTTTAGCTTACCGGCGTTTCTGTCTTCTGTCCACAGCACTGAAAAGCTAACCAGGAAAATTTTATCTCTCTCCCTGGTTAGCTCGGAAGTGCCGTGCTTGACCGACGCAGAGGACGCCTGGAAAGTGGCTTGCCCGGACACGGATCGGCCCGAGAACCCGTTTTCCCAGAGACAGTGGGATGAGCCGCTCTGCAGGTTGGTACAGAATAAACTTATTAATACGTCTACCAATACTGCTGAGCGTGCCCGCCTGCTGGCTGTGGGTGAATGGGAGTCGGGCCTCTGGCTTCAGGCGCTACCGTCACCTAATATAGGCACTATGTTAGGTGACACAACCTTCCGGCTCGCTACATGTTTGCGTTTGGGCGCTCCTTGTGGGGCTCCACATCGCTGTCAATGTGGTGAAGCAGTCGACTGCCTCGGACACCATGGCCTTTCTTGCAGTAAGAGTGCAGGTCGGATAGCGCGGCACGCTAGCATTAATGATCTCATCCGTCGTGCTCTTGCCACCGCCGGGGTGCCAGCTGTATTAGAACCCACTGGCTTGGCACGCGTCGATGGCAAGAGACCAGATGGTATGACCATAATGCCATGGAAGTTGGGTAGGCCTTTGGTGTGGGACGCAACTTGCGTCGACACCCTTGCGCCATCCCATCTTCCTAGCACAGTGTGCTGCGCTGGGGCGGCTGCTGCAGGTGCTGAAAACCTCAAACGGCGCAAATACAATAATTTAATTGGTAATTATGTGTTTGAGCCGTTTGGGGTTGAAACACTAGGGCCATGGGGTCCGAGTGCCCACCTAGTTTTTCGAGAAATCGCCAAGCGGTTGGTCGACTGTTCACGTGACCAGAGGGCGGGCCTATTTTTTGGCCAAAGAATCAGCATTGCCATCCAACGTGGCAATGCTGCCAGCCTTCTGGGCACGTTTCCTGTTGACAGCGATGTGGACGAATTTTTCGACGCCCTGTAACCCTTTTTGATACTTGTAAATATTTTTATTTCTATTATATAGTATGTAAATAATGTAAATATTTCTGAAAATAGAGACTACAGTTGGTTAAAAAAAAGTAAAGTTTAGAAAGATCTTGCGCTCATATTTAGAATAGGCGTTCAGGGTGGATGTATAGCGGCCCCAACAAAACTAAGTATTTTTATAAAATAAGCATTTTTTCAGGATAATCCAGGATTGACGGGTTTAGTGCAAAGTTTCTTAGCGTTTTTTCAAACTATATGTTCGGTTTGCTCACCAATCATGGTTGCAGAGGATATCAAAAATGAAATTAATGAAATCAAGTCTACCTTGGCAAGCCAGCTAGCCAGATGTTCAGGTGATTGAAATATTATTACATCTATCCTTTCTACGTATTCTTTTTTATAATAAGCTTTTATCTTGTTAATCAGTTGGTTATTGAGTTAGTATGTATTGATCAAATCTTGTACTTGAATTAAGCATAGTTTTTCAGTTTATACACTAACACACATTGTACTATTATAATATATTATGTTAGCCTGTAAGGTATTTATCTATGGGCCAAAGTAGCCTGAAAATAAAGGTTTTTTTCTTTTTTCAAACTAGTCCCCAAACCAATTTTGCTGAAATTTTGCACACACCTTTGGTTTTGGTTACAATTTTATGACAGACATGACTTGATCCTGCCGCCAGGATTGCCTCCTCACTACAGAACTCCTCAACGATTAATAGCTCGGACTCAAAACTTTGTATACGAGTTCAATGTTGATAAACCCAATTTTATTCTTTCATTTTAATAATAAAAAGTTTTTTTTTTATTAAAAAAGTTAAATTTATTATGCTTTATTCTTTAAAAGAAATCTTGATGCATTTTCTTGTTTTTTTTAGATGTTTCCATCTATTCTGAGTTAGAAACGACCCTGCGGTACATAGATCTGCGACCGTTCACTTTATCAGTTCTGAACATTATTGAGATCGATATCAAGTTGCCGTTCACCATCATTGGAATCACCGTCACTTATGTCATTGTTGCTTTGCAGTTTACGCATTTTACTCAAACGCCTCAGTAATGTGTGTAAATAGTTGTTATTTTGAACTTTGCCTTTTTGAATTTTATTGTAATAACATTGTTAGACATTGACACCCATCACGTATGCGGAGTTTTGCTTGCAATTTGACCTATTTGACTTTTTATCCACTTTTCATGTCACAATATAGTTATGTCGCTTCCTCCGTGCCTCGGAAAGCACAACGCGTCTTGTGCGCAATCCGATATGCTCAAAGAGCAGGCATACCAGGCCTGGGCTTCGGCGCACAGTGACAGGTGCAATAGTCAGGGTGCACGCTTACTGAAAAGAGCGTACAATTCTGCCGCCAAAGAATGCAAACGGGTGTTACGAAAGGCGCGTTTTGATCATGTTGGACGAATTGGGGTCAAACTGGCGTCCTACCCTTCGGGTAGCAAGAAGTTCTGGTCCCTGTCTAAATCGGTCGAGACGAACTTCTGCCGTCCAACGCTACCTCCTATGCTGAAGCCTGATGGAACGCTGGCTCATACCGCGCAAGAGAAGGCAAATCTGTTTGCGGCCTCTAACATTCCACCCAACCTACCTCACTGTGGCTCCGCAATGCAGGAGATCTCAATCCACATAAAAGAGGTCGGTAAGGCCCTGAGCAGTCTAGATGTGAACAAAGCCAGCAGTCCTGACGAAATACCCGCAAGAGTCCTGGAGGGCTGTGCTCCAGAGTTGTCTCCTATCTTAACTCGCTTTGTTCGTCCCTCTCTAAAAACCGGAGTGGTGCCGGAGTCCTGGAAGCTGGCTAATGTGCAGCCAGTGCCCAAAAAGGGTAACCGTGCCGATTTTGCCAATTTTAGACCAATCGCCATTACCTCCATACTGTGCAAAGTGATAGAAAGGGTACTTAACAATAAGCTGCTAGCATACCTCGAAGACAATGCGCTTCTCAGTGGCCACCAGTATGGCTTCCGTCGTGGTCATTCAACTGGGGATCTTCTTGTGTATGTTACGCATTGTTGGGGCGAGGCCATCGAGAAACATGTCGAAGCCCTTGCTGTGTCGCTTGACATCTCGAAGACCTTTGACAGGGTCTGGCACGCTAGTCTGTTGGGTAAGCTTCCTGCATTCGGCATCTCTGCTGACTTTTGCAACTGGATTTCCGACTTCATGAGTGACAGATCGATCAGAGTGGTCATAGATGGCTGCTCATCGGATCATAAGGCCATTGATTGTCGGAGTTCCTCAGGGGTCTGTTCTTTCTGCGACATTATTTTTGCTGCACATCAACGACCTGCTACAGCTTGGTGCAATACGTAGATGACAGCACAGTTTCAGAAGGATACCTGTCAGTGCAAGAGCCAGCAGAGAAGTTACTGCTACTCTTAGAGAGGTTATGGTGGAGCGAATGAATTTGACCCTAAATCTCGTCTCCCAGTGGGGTGACGTCGATCTGGTCAAATTCAATGCTCTGAAAGCACAGGCGTGTCTCTTCACTGCAAAAAGGAGCCAGTTCCAGTTGTCTCCCACTTTCTGGGGTGCATCTGTAGCAGTTACTGACCGCCTACAGCTTTTGGGGATGGAGTTGACATTGGATCTCAACTTTGGCGCAACTATCGAGTCAAAAGCTCAGACCGCAGCTAAGAAGCTGGGCATCTTGAATAGGGTCAGGCGATACTTCACATCTGGACAGCTTTTAAGTTTGTACAAAGCAAAAGTCCGTTACTGTATGGAGTATTGCAGTCACTTGTGGGATGGTTCAGCAAAATACCAGCTTGCTGCACTTGAATCGGTGGAACGCAGAGCTAAAAGGCTTATAGGCGACGAGACGTTGGCAGCTTCACTTCACAGCCTAGCTCATCGGCGTAATGTTGCCTGCCTGTCGGTCTTCTATAGACTGTACTTCGGTGAGTGTGCGCAGGAGCTCTACGACCTGATCTCACCATCACTCTTTTACCACCGGACTAGCAGACGTACTGCGGCGTACCATCCGCACTTGGTTGATATCCCGACGTGTCGTACTAAGCGCTTCTCCTCCACTTTTATTATGCGCACAGCCAAAGTCTGGAACTCTCTGCCTGCGTCTGTGTTCCCACCCACATTTAACTCGCCTGCCTTCAAAGCAAGAGTGAACAGGCATCTTCTGGGCACGCTCGTTCCATCATAGATCTCATCCATCGCTTTCCATCAGGCGTGATCGAGGTCAAAAGCAGGCCCATATTGTAATTTAAAAAAAAAACCATGCAAAGCCGTGGTCCCGGCTGTCATTTGTAGATCTTTGCCCTAAAGTCTGACAAACCAGTTTTACCAAAGGGTATGTATTACTCTGTACTAACTGGGTTGTGGAGGTCAAATAGGCAGATGCTCCATGTAAAATACTGGTATTCAACTGCATCCAGTTAGAGTGGAAGCCGACCCCAATAGTCCTGACCAGACCCCATAGTTAGGAAAACACTAGGCAGATGATGAATATGGCTAAGTCGCCTTTTGAAATAAATAAATCCATAATATTTCAAGCTTACCGTATCTTTTTATTGATTAGTTTTAGTGCATTATCCTACCTAATATCTCTTTTCAAGGCCTACTGCCAGAGTCTGTACACGGATAATCTATGGATCAATTACACTAAAAGGTCGCTAGATGCCCTGCGCGTCCAGTATAATAATTGCTTCAGGATGTTGTTGAGACTACCTCGCTTCTGCAGTGCGTCGGGGATGTTCGCGCAAGCTCGTACGGACGGGTTTCACGCGATGGTCCGAAAAAAAAGTGCCTCGCTACTCAGGAGAGTGAGAGATAGTCGCAACAGCATCCTGAGAACTGTAGCGGAGAGCTACAGTTCTTCAATTGTAATTTTTCTTGTGCAGAGGTTAATTGGTACTAACACTAGATAATAAGTTATTTAATATTATGTTGCTAACACTCTATGGATCTTATTGTATCCGAAAAAAAAAACTACATTAAGTGTGAACAAAAACAATTTTAAACATGAAAATTTTAATTAATTAAATAGTGGATACTTCGCAGAGAGGTTTTAGCAAAAAGCTTTGACAATGCAGTGGTAGAATTTAATATGTATAATAAAAAGGATTGAACTAAAATAAAAACTGACCCAAAAACACTAAAAACTTTCGAATAATGGATCTTAAGCTTGTTCAGTTCAGAACGCCGTTCATTAATTTTTTCCCCACCTTAACTTTGTAGAAATCATTAGTAAAATATTAATTTGATGCCACTCCATCCTTTCAACGACCGTTAATGGTTAATATGATAATTTATGTTTTAAGTTTAGCGCCATCTTGTCAATTTGTGGTGACATAACGTGGGAGTTGCGTAGGCGCTGTTGAAGGGCAACCAGGTGTACGTTTGTGTACCATGACATTTAACACAGTTATCAAGTAGCAACAATACCTACTGACATTTCAAGTAAATTATATTCCCTACACGTAGCTCACAACACACACAAAGACACGTAAGGTAGTGAATTATCAAGACATTTTACAACTTTTTGGTATCTATGAATTTTCAGACATTCAGTTAAAATATTTCTTACGCTAGCTGCTGGGCTCATAAAATATAATATTAATAGACTTATGTTTAAACCTACTCAAAAACAATTGAAACACTTGAAGTGATGGAGAAATAAAAGGCGATCGTATGGATAGGGAAGTATTCTTTTTCAAATAACTGAAAGATTTAAGGATATTCAACACACTGCATAACATTCAAGGAGCCTTTTAACGCCACTTTTGGGCCACTTGTTGACAAATAAGTATCCGGAACATTCTATTATGAACTTTTGTATGCCTGGTTGTTCCTTATGATATCATGAGGAAAATTATAAATTACAACTTCAACCAAGATTCTGTACTAATAATATTTGTTGGTAATAGGGGTACTGTGAATAAAGGAGAATTATTCCAATATTATAGATCATTAGGTGGTTTATTCCCATCTCGGCACCTTCCAATCTCGGCACCCATGAATTTATTTATCTTGTCTACGAAAAATTCCCATTTCGGCACCCTCTCATGAATCATTTTAAGGTACACAAAAAGAAACGGAAACACAGTATCAGTATAGTAAGTAAATCAACTTTATTATTTATTAACCCGTATGCTCCCGGCCGTGCCTCCAGAGGCACGGTGCATTGTTATTTTAATTGTGTCTGTAATTGCGGGTATTGAAGTGTTAAATCATTTTTGTTTCTTTTTAAATTACCATTTTCACAGACAAGCCCTTTTTTTTTTTTTTTTTTTTTTTTTTTCGGATGGGAAATCATCAAATTAACCCCTCCCGCTCTGGACGGAGCAGGAGGGAGTGTCAGACTTTTACTGACTAAAACCCATCCATGTTCCTTCATCGCCCTTTGTGTTCCGGGGCCACGGTATCTCTTTCGAATAGTCCCGCGACCCCGGCAGGCATCGGTCCTTACGGACCCCTTCCTTTTTGCTGACTCTCTTTGAGGCGCGCGTGGAACACGAACGCGCCGTCGACACGGCCTGTCGTCATGTCATGAGACGGACGGACGGCGAGCTAGCCCATAGCTCACCGTCCACAGGCCCGCGCCTACGGTGGCCGGGGGCTACGTGGTGGTGGCCCCCGACGCCCGGGGCGTCTCCCGCGGCGGCCGGGACGTTGAGAGGTTCTCTCCCTCTCACGTTCCGCCACCTCCTTCTCTAGCATTACTGCTTCGCAGAAGGAGGTGACGGCGTCCCATTCCGTCTCGCTCCGGACCATGGCTTGCACCAGGGCCGGACGCGAGAGGTCGCCGCCGCCGATCGCCGCTTCGAGGACACGGCGGTGCTCTGCCCACGCGGGGCACACCTCCACCGTGTGTTCCACCGTGTCCTCCGGTCGATCCTCACAATGGAAGCACCCGGGCGTTTCCTCCCGCCCGATTCGGTGCAGGAACCTCCCGAACACTCCGTGTCCGGTGAGGACCTGCGTCAGGCGGAAGGTGAGGACGCCGTGGCGTCTCTCAAGCCACTCCTCAAAGAGGGGACTTATCGCCACTATTGTGGCGTGCCCTGCACGGGGTTGCGACAGTCGCTCTCTCCATGTCGCCATGAGATCCCGCCGGAAGTCTGTCCGCTGAGCGACAATTTGTCGCTGCAGCGGAGTTTCCCCCCGGCGTAGCGCCTCCGCGCGCCATTCATGCAGGCGCGCGAGGACTATCGCCTCCAGATCCCATGGCGGCAATCCGGCAAGGAGGCTCGCCGCCTCGCGGGCAATCGTGCGGTAGCCCCGGGCCAGCCTTACGGCTACTACCTTTTGGGGCGCGTTCAGGTAGTGGGCGGCACGCCGCCTCAAAGAACGCGCCCACACCGGGGCCCCGTAAAGGGCCATGGACCGCACGACTCCCGCGTAGAGCCTCCGGCAGGAGGCGTTCGGCCCCCCCAGGTTGGGCAGGAGCCGCCTGAAGGCAGCCCCAGTCCGTTCCAGTTTGGGGGCCAAACGTCGGAAGTGCTCCACGAAGTTCCACCGGCTGTCGAGGACGAGTCCTAGGTACTTCAAAGTCGACTCGACACCGATGGATACCCCTCCTACCGTGAGTAAGGATCCCGGAGGTGGCGCATTCCGAGGCCCATGAAAGCACATGGCCTCGGACTTGTGCAATGCCACCTCGAGACCCAGTTGCCGGATCCTCTCAACGACTGTCGCAACCCCGCGTGTCATCACTTCGGCCGCCGCCTCATGCGACCTCCCCTGGGCCAGCACCAGCGTGTTGTCAGCGTAGCAAACTACGCTGACACCACTAGGGAGGTCGGCGCGCAGCACCCAGTCGTAACCGATGTTCCACAAGGACGGCCCTAGGACCGATCCCTGCGGAACACCGCACGACATCTCTCGCCGGTTCCATTCTCCGCTGCGACCGGGGTAGATGACGGCTCTGTCCGTCAGATAGTCCCCGACCACTCGACGGAGGTAGGTCGGCACCCGGTGATACCGGAGTGCCTCCCTAATGCAGCTCCAGGGCATGGAGTTGAAGGCGTTGGCGATGTCGAGAGACACCGCCAAGACAACCCCCCCCCTAGACACCGCATCCCCCGTCGTGAGGGCTCTCACGCGCATGATGGCATCCACCGTAGAGCGCCGCTTGCGGAAACCATACTGGTGTTCCGCAAGGTCCGGCCCAGTCCCCGCAAGGTGCTCGGCGAGGCGGTTTGCTATGACTCTTTCAAAGAGCTTGCCCACCTCATCGAGCAGCACCACGGGCCGGTATGCGGACGGAGAGTCCGCAGGGCGCCCCGGCTTCCGGATGAGGACCAGCTTCCCCGTCTTCCAACGAAGCGGGAACTGGCCTCTCTCCAGGCATGCGCTTAGGAGCCCCTCCAGTCGGGGCCCGAGAGCCTCCAAGGCCAGGACCCAGGCTTTGCCAGGCAAGCCGTCGGGTCCCGGGGCGGTATTTTTGGCACTGAGCCTGCGTACCGCCACTCTCAGGTCTACCCCAGTCACCTCCGGAGTGTCGTCGTCGTCGTCCTGATGATCCGCTTCCAGCATCGCAGGCGGTGGAGCCATAGGCGGGGGTGGGTGTTCCCCTCGCGAAGGGAACAGAGCGCTCACCACGTCCTCCACGAGCTCAGGCCGGAGACTCTGCGTCAGTGGGGGCGCCCAGGGGCGGAGTTTGTCCCGCACCAACTTGTAAGGGCGCCCCCACGGATCTCTGTCGAGAGTCCCCAGCAACTCCTCGCGGGCCTGATCCCTGGCCCGCAGGACCGCTTCGCGGAGGGCGGTCTTCGCCGCTCTGTACCCCTCATAGAGCTCCGCCTCAATGGCTGCCGCATCCGGTGGGCGGATGCGGAGCCTGCGATGCCTGGCGTACAGGTGTCGTGCAGCCACGCACGCCTTGCGCAGAGATGTCAGCTCACGCGACCACCAGTACATCTGACGCCGGGCGCTTCTTGGCCGAACACGGGGCATTGCCACGTCACAGATGTCAGACATGGCCTCCTGGAACCACCCTGCCTCATTGTTAACGTCGGCAGGCCTGTCCGGTGATGTCACCCAGGCCTGCACGATCGAGGCTTCCAGGAGGAGCTCCCGGTCCAGCTGCTTCAGCGCCCAGCGCGGACCACTCGGGGCCTGTTGGACCGGCGCGCTTGAGTTCTGGGTGGAGACGTCGAACCGGATGTACCGGTGGTCGGAATATGTCTCCACCCCCTCCATGACACGCTAGTCAACGACACGCGGCGACAGAGCGGGGCTAGCGAACGAAATGTCCACCACCGACTCGCCCCGCATCGGCTGCGGCTGCGGCTGTGGCGACGGTGGTGGTGGTGGCGGTGGAGGGCCCTCCCCTGCCTCTGGCCTTGGTCTTGGTGGGTGCAGCGCAGGCCTTGCTCCCAGCCCGGTGATCAGCTGACTTGCCGGCCGCCGCACATGCGGCACAGTGCGGCGTGTCACAGCAAGTCGCGGATGTGTGACCGGGCTTACTGCATCGGAAGCAGAGGCCACTGCGGTCGACCTCCGAGGCGCATTGCACTGACACATGGTGTCCCACATGGCATCGGTAGCACCTCAGAGGTCTGGGTTCCAGCAGCTTCACCTGCGCTGAAACCCAGCCCACCAATAGCCTACGGCCCTCCACAATAGTCTTGGCCGCCGTCACAGGGCAGCTCACCGTGACGGTTCGCATGCCCGTGGAGTCCGGGCGAAGGGTGCCTGCCCTGACCTGATCGGCAGGGCACCCTCCGGACCTGGCGACGGCGGCCACCACCTCCTCCTCGGTCACCGAGTCGTCCAGACCCAGGATGCGCAAGTCTGCGCATCTGACGGGCCTGGACACTCGGGCCTCGTCCGCGTTTAGGGACGCTCTGAGCTTTTCAGCCAGAGCGTCAGCGGACGAGCCACTAGTTTCCCCGGGGATCTCCAGCAACCGAGCTCCCGTCGCGGTGACTTTAAGCCGGAGGCCCCCAGTGATCCCGAGCTCCCCCAGGTCCACCGTCTCCTTTGCCTTCGCTAGGAGATCGCGGTAAGACACGCCCCTCTTTTCCGCGTCCGGCTGTAGTGTGATCACTACAGCCGCGGTCTTCGGGGCGCGGAGCCTAGCCGCGATCTTTCGCGCCCTGTGCTGGCGCTGCCGCTCCGCATTTCGGGCCTTTTTGGCCGCCTTCCTCTCCTTCTTCTTCTCCCCGACCACCTGCCATCCGGCTTCAGCCGCAGGTGTCGGGGGCTGGGGGGGCGGTGGTGGCGGCGGCAGCTGGCCTGCCGCCGGCACTGGCCCAATCGCCGCTGGCACTGGCGCCAGCACCGTCACCGCCTGTGCAGCTGCCTTGCCCTTCCTCCTCTTCTTGGGCGACTTCTTGGCCGGCGCCGGATTCGCCGAAGACGGCTTTTCGGGGGTGGTCGCCACAGCCCTGCCGGAGGGCTGACTCGCCGGCCCCGGTCCGGGTGCGGGTGCCACAGCCGCAGCGGCAGCCACGTACGACACCGTGCTCGGGCCCGCGGCTGCCCTGTTTGCACCCAGGGGGGGGCGCAGGACCCTTCCCTCCAGGACGGAGAACCGCTGCTCGAAAGCAGCCAGATCCTTCCGAACCAGATTTAGGATCTGGTTCTCCGCCGGTTCGGGCTGAGTAGGCCGCTGGGTCTGGCCCCCCTTTTGAGAGCCCGGCCCCCCCAGGCTGGCCAGATCTGCCCGGAGCTTCGCATTCTCCTTTTGGAGAAGCTCCGTGGTGGCCGTCAGGCGGGCCACTTCCACCCGCAGCTTGGCCAACTCCTCTCCACCTACCGGAGGCGGAGGAGGGAAAGGCCCCGCAAAATTGACCTCCGCTGCCGCCAAGATGGAGGCGGAAGCCGCGGGTATGGCCTTAAGTTTCGTGCCTGTCTTCACCTTGTTGGCCACGCCCCTTATCGCGGCTTCCACCGCCTTTGTGAACCTGGCCTTACGCTCCGCCTCGGAGCCGCCAGTTTCACCCGCCTCATCGCCAGGCCCGGGAACAGTAGTGCCCGGGGGGCGCACCTCCTCGGCAACTCTTGCTGACCTCACGGAGGCAGGGAGCCCCCTCCCCTTGCCCCGGATCCCCCCACGCTTGTTGGTGGGGATTTTTCGGGCCGAGGCCTCCTCATCTCCGGATGACGACCCCCGGTCGCCATCCCGCCTGGGGCGCTTGCGGAAGAACTTGCTGTTCTCCGCAGGCGTCCCGGCCCTCGCGCGACGGGAGCTCTCTGAGCCTCCCGCGCTCACCTCACTTGATGCAACGTCGGACTCCGACGCCGCATCCCTCCTCTCCTCTTCTTTGCCGTTGCCGGCGGTGTTGGGTTTTTTTGAATTTTCCATAATGTTCCCACGAGTATGGGGGATTTAAAAGTCCATCTGGGCAGAGACCCCTTTACCCTAGATAAGCAGATTTTAGCATTTATTACTCGCCATGGGGGTCTGCAGGTACCCTGGCGAGGAGTGCACTAGCGACTGATTTGTTCCATGGAACACCCGTCAGCCATACATCCCCTCGCGGTGCGTCGCCACTTGGGATTCGGGGTAATTTTTTATAGAGGTTTTCTACCTCGCGGTCCGGGCGGTTAAGCCAAGACCCTCGGTCCCCTATCGAAACCGCGAGACGTGATCCACAGCGCTTCGATAGCCAGATTACGAGATTGACGGTGACAGAGGAGGACGGATCCTTCTCTGTCTGCTCGGAGGCAGGGTGAGTGCACACCAAGCCCGCCCTCATTCCTCAGCTGTGCCCTCTGCTTAACAGAGGGTCACGCAGAGGAACGCACCGTTGGTCCTGAAAGGACCCTACCTTTGTCAGAATCATTAGCCACGGCGGTCACATTCCCCGGGGGATAAAAGAAAACTCTCATTTCCTCTCATTCCCCGGAGAAGGATACCGCCGCGTCCAGGGTGCACCGGCCCAGCAGCTGCTCTTCCCTCCAGACGTATCGAGAGGGACCAGCAGCCGCCAGACACACGTGGAGGACTTCTGACATCGCACCCCACAGACAAGCCTCTAAAAAGCAAAAAAAAAAAAAAAAAAAAAAAAAAAAAAAAAAAAAAAAAAAAAAAAAAAAAAAACAGACAAGCCCTTGAATTGCTTTTTAGAGGCTCCATTATCTCTGCCTTGGCAGTAACATAACGAATTTTAAAATATATGAAAAAATCACGGTTCGTAGGAATAATTGTTTTAAAATCTTTCCAGCAATTGTGTAAAAACATATTACAAAAATCAACAGTTATTGTGTACAATTAACGTTTAATCAGTATAACCGGGACGTAGGCAAAAGGGCGTCCATACTTTGTACTAAATGATACGAGTAGGCTTGATTACGCGTTCACTGTACAGTCATAGCAATTAGCTGATCCCCCTTTGCAATTCTTTTATATTTTATTTACTTCGCTCAAATAAATAAAATATAAAATAATTGCAAAGGGGGTCAGCTAATTGCTATAACTCGCTGTACATTCATTTTGCTTTTGTACATAGTATTGATGACCTGCGTTTAGAAGTACCTTTTGGCCACGTTGGGACTTCACATAATTTAGCACTGATCTCCCATTACTTGGTCCTGCACTCATTATTTCGTAACTCACTTGAACTTAAAACGTGACGATCCGTTTATCTCTAAAAAACTAGAAATACTGATAAAATGACTGAAGAGTAAACACATGCATAACGAATGTAATTGTACATTAAACTGGCTTGGCACCAGCCGCATTGCTAATTGTCTCTATCTCGCTCTTTCTTTTGTTAGTTTGCGCTATTGTCTAATTATACTATCTGGACTGAGCACTTCTAATTTAGTATTACACAAAAATGAACCATAATGTGCAGTCGTTAGGTTTACTTTGGTTTGACTGTCTTAATCGAGGCGAAAGAGATAGCCAGAAAATATGACACTTATTACTTGCGTATTTTTTTAAAAATCCCATTTTTTTTAATCCCATCCCAAAATATATTTCACTTTGTCCACTAAACACTAAAAATTTAAATTTAACTTATTTTATAGGTACTTTTTTTTTTCATTTTTTAGTTTTGAGTCAATTTGATTTACTCACTATACTGATACAGTGTATCCATTTTTTGATGACTGTACTTAGCAACGACTAATGACGGAGTGCCGAGATGGGAATTTTTCTTAAAGATGATAAATTAATTCATGGGTGCCGAGATGGGAAGGTGCCGAGATGGGACTAAACCGTTTAAGAAAAATTGTATTGTTCACATTTCCTTATAGTAAAAGTTTGCCACAGGAAGAAAAGTACTTTAGATATAGTATTAAAAGAACATTGCATAGTTTGACATTTAATACTAATGTATTTCATTAATTTGACATTAATAATTATATTGGTGACAATTTTTATTTGACAAAAGATAGATAAGTTGTGGACAGGTGCTATCTTTCAAACTATTGTAAAAGACAAGCTTTGTCGCTATCATACTTTTTTTCTATTACAGCCAAGAACTTGGCTAATCAAGTCGCCTCTGTTGACCAATGCAATACTTAATTAAATTACTCTGCCAATAGTTTGATCACAATTAATGAAACAGTCAATCATTTAAATTAGAAATTTTAACAACGGGAGGCGACCTCTTGCAATATTATAAGGAAGCCAGATAGTAAATTAGGCGAATGTTTTAAAAGTTTTAATAGTATCAACCTGGTTCATCAAAATATTCAAGGATTTTTGAACAAAGAATTAGAAGTAGAACTTTTCCAGAATTGTAACAATGTAGATATTCTTTGTATATTTGCTCAAATTGCTTTGCTGCATTGGCTCAAATGTCATCAATTAATTTTCAATTTTAGTAATCACCAGGTTGGTAGTTCATTCAGCAGGGTAAATGCTATACATGGCGGCGCATTAATCTAAGCAAATAATCATCTATCATTTAAGGACCGCAAGGATATTGTCAGCCTATCTGTTGAGCGAACAGTTGAAATAGCCTGTATAGAATTGGAGCAGTTTATTATATTAAGTGTGTATAGACCTCCTTCAGGGTTGTATGATTGTTTTGAAAAGGTAATGGATGAAGTGTTACATAAAATCTGTAGTTCTAAGAAGTCAATAATCATTTGTGGTGATTTCAATATTAATTTGTTAGAAAATTCTGGGTTAAGTACTAAAATTATAAGCCTCTGACGAGTTTAGCGATTTAGTAGTCGATTCGGGATCGCAAATTTGCGATATCCGCAAAGAAATTTTCAAAGGCTGTGGCAAATTGAGTATCTGAATTTAAAATATTATCGCCAATAGCAAGGCTGTAGTCACTATTTCGGTTGCAAGACCTTCCCGTTTCGCTATTAATAATTTTCCATGTCATTTTAATTACATTACTACTATTTTTAATTTTTGAACTCAAGTAACGTGACTTAGCTATAAAACAAACTTTTTTAAATAATTTTGAATAATTCTTAACATACAAATTAAATTCTACAGCTTTTAAATATGTCCGCTCTTCATACAGCTCATAAAGTTGTTTTCGACTCTTATGAATACCAATGGTGGCCCAGTCGTTGAAAGAAGCGTTACTATTTACAGATATTGTCTTAGGGACAAATGTGTTTTCAAATTGTGTGCAATACATACTGAAAAAATCGTTATATTGTTGATTTGGATCATCATTATCTGACAAAAGTGGTAGTTTGGATAAAAGTTTAGTTTTAAAAGTTTCCAGGCGATTTTTACTTTTCGGATTAACAATGATATCCTTTTTAGTTACTTTCTTGTTTACATTTGGAATTGTGATCAATTGCCCACAATTATGTGAATCTATTAAGTTAATAATTATTTTTTGGGTGAGTATAATATCAGTGTAAATATTATCTAGGCAAGTAGCACTAGTTGGGGTTATTCTGGTGGGCTCGAGAAATTTGTTTTCAAGATTGTGAGTTTGTTTCGGCTGTTTCTTCTCAGAGTAGTCAGGTGCGAAACACCGGCCCCATCTAGTTTTAAAAAAATGACGTGTAAAAGTGTTTGTAAAAACCTACTTGCAAAATAAACATCATTTATCAAACGTAAGAATAAAATATGAGCAGAAAATCTTCCGTCTTCGTAAGGTCCAAGAATATCCTACAAGTGCGCGATCAAATTTCTACATACTGAATATTTTCATACTTAAAACTTCCTTGCAAAAGGCGACAAGTTTGCATCGAGTCGCTTCGGAGAATTCGCGCCAATTTTCTTATAATTTATTGCCTTACAACGTGCTCCTTCAATTTATAACCGTGTGTGATAGCGGTATATGAGTAACGTTAGATGGTGTATTATTTTATTTAATAGAAAATAAAAATATTACTTCACAGCCTGTGTTGTTCTACTTCTTTTCTTTTTACCAAATCTGTCTTGCAGTTGTGTGACCAATCCTGCCTGTGGGCGTCAAGATCTGAACGCCAAATTCAAAATACATCTTCTTCTTCAAACTTAGACCACTTAATGCTGAGTGTAGGTCTCTTTCAAATCTCCCCAATTTTGTAGGTTTTGTGTCGTGGCTATTCAGTTTCTTGGACTTCAAAATTAAAAACACTAAAAACATATAGGATTATCTTATGATATATAAATAAGATAATGAAATCGCCTAGCTGATTTAGCTCACAGTGGCTGCATTCGATGAATTTTGAGTGTTTTTCGGTTAAGTGCTTGGTTATAGTGCTGGTTCATATGCTCTCATGTGACTAACACATCCAACTTTTGGCCGGTACTACCTAGTAGAAAGCAGACATCTTAAAACACCATTGACGAAGTTATATGCTATTAAAAACCCTTAATGCATCTTATTACAAATATTATTCCTTCAACTATTCCAAAGTTATTGAAGTTCCAAAAGACGTAAATATGAAGTCATCAATAAAACTGTTTAAGATCAGGCCAGATTAGCAAATGTATAAGATGATGAAGCGTCTCAAAAAATACGTCACGGTAGGCGAGTAAACCTAACTCAAGATAACAAACACAGATAACTTTAATGTGAAATTGTATGTCTTCATCTTTCTTGCTACTTGATGGATAATGTGTCTAAAGTACTTACATATCGTCTAAAAACTGATATAGGTATCACAAAAATATTAGGTTAGGTTATTACTCAATTATTTATTGCACCAAAATCCTTGCTCTATACTTCCAAAAAAACTACCCTCAAAAGATGCCCCTCAGGCTCGTTGGAGCGACGATCTTCGCAGGTTTGGTGGCAACTGGATCAGAGTTGCTGAGAATCGAGTTAAGTGGCGTGCGATTGAAGAGGCCTATGTCCAGCAGTGAACTGTTGTAGGCTTATGATGAAGCTAGACGTGATGGTAAGTCAAAAAATACTGAAAGAAACAACATTGTTATTTCTATGAGAAACGAAACGTTTTTATTCCCAGTATGCGCACTGTCTTTCCATAAATAATGTAGGCTAATTCAAAATCAAAACTTGGCAGCACGTGTAAGCGCAAAACTTCTCCGCTTAAACATTATGCAAAGAAGTATAAATAATAAGCAAGACAAGATCTTTCATCACTCAGTGACTATAAAACGACGTCGTAATAAGGAAATTAAGAATTCAGACCCGACGGGAGGAGCAAAACTCTTCGTAAATCTTGGAGATCCGAGTTAGCCTGAAGTGACTTCGTGTTATGAACTGAGCAAGATTGAGCAACATGAATTTACAATTGGAGTTCACGTCACGGGGCAGGGAGCGACCGACTATATACTTTTTGTTATACCACACGAAATACATACTTTGCTTCTAGAATTTTCTGGAACACCTGCAAAGCAAAACTTTGACTTTTTGTTTTGGTTATGTAAGTATGTGGGAGGTTTGGAATAAAATGGAATATAAAATAACACGAGACGATTTGGACGCGTACCGCGAGTGGTGGTTCGAGGAGGCATGGGATAAGAGCACATAGAAGGAATTGGGGAGGCGTTTGCCCAGCTATGGGACAGTACAGGGTATTAAAAAAAATAACACGTAGTATACCTATGATCACTTCAGTATGTAGATATTTCGATGCAGCCGTACAAAAAGTATAGTGAACGATATCTACAATAACCAGTAGGTTATTGTAGATATCGTTCACTATACTTTTTCTTTTTTTTTTACTTTAAGATCTAATTTCCCCTTCAGCAAATAGCGGACTTATTTGTTAGTCATTGCGTGTATTTAAATAAGAAATATAACGTAAGGCTCTATAACCATTTTCATTAATTTTACCAATAAAAATGGTCACTAAACTAAATTCTAGATAGGTAGTTACTATGTTTATCGTCTAGAATCATCAATTAAGTTTCTCAAACGATTTTGATTCAATCAATTTGGTTTTCGTTGAATGGATAGCGTAGCAATTTCACTGATTGCTCAGACATCGATCGAATCTATTACGCCGATAATATCTTAGATTGTACACAACTTAATTAAGACACAAATTATTAAAGCTAAAAATAAAAGAGCTTTCTAGAAACCATTATATACATGAAATCAAAGTAGTTATTGGATATTGTTTCACGTATAATATTTATGACGTAGGGTGCTAATTAACTCTCGTTTATTCACAATAACCACGTCACAACCTGACCTTGGAAAAATATTACTCGTAAACTCATTACTTACCAGTATTAATAAATGTTATATTATTTGACGAGTATTTGCGTTGTGCGCGAGCTGCGCGCAATCAACATCTATATTCATCTATATTTTATATTTTTTAATGTTTTGTGTACTTTTGTTGTTAAAAAAATATTTAGAAATGTAATTGATAAGAGAAAAGCTGATGATTAAAGGTTATATATAATATCCAATTTATCCACAGTCGAAACTTTGTCTTCATTAGTTAATAAAAAAGAAAACTAATTTTGAACGTCAAGCTTTAATGTTGCTACATTTATATCTCTTGAAGTTAATTATTAATCATCTTAACTTACATCAAGCATTTTTATTAAAATAGTCCTGTTTTTTAGACAAAATCCTTTACTGAAAAATTCAAATTCTCAACCCGGTCATTCGACCACAAGGCATCAAGCAATATAAAGTTACAACACATACAATTTACACGCAAAATTGGGGCAATACTGTATATGCTATTACCCTAAATAATTATATAGGACCGCGAGCCGGACTGGTCCTAAGGGAAATTACAAACAGACCACGGGTTGCAGTCTTCACTCTTTATCGTCACAAATTGATTTGGTTATGGTGATGGTGATACCTACCTGGGCACAAGGGAAGTGGTGATTAGAAGAATCAAGAATATTTGATCAGTCAATGCTTGTGTTGTATGTTTTAATGTAAAGAGCCGTGTTTGAATCTATGTAGTATGTCAACTATCTGGTGTCCACGACACAAGCCTTATTGCAGTAGATAGCGGGGTGCGTAATTTCCAGCGATATTTATTTTAAGCTTTTCGATTTAGAAAGCAATACACCATGTAGACATTCAGGGACTGGGTAGTCAACTTCATAAAATGTTCAACGGTTGGAATGCCTCAGTGTCAAAATGTACATTAATCATGGTCACAATGTTTTAGTGACAAATGGTACACATATTATCTCAAAGTGCAAGTACAACAAAACGTGTGTTAGACAAAGTACTCGACTGATATAACGTGCCACTATGCACGACAAGATGTTGACACATGACACATCAGCTGAATCGGCGCGGGGTGAGGCGAATTGTCAAGAAATTCAATAATTATTCGAGAACTTTCAGCATTCGATTTTTTGAGAAAAATATGTCACGGCAGCTGTTTCATACTATAAGTTTGTAGTTAATTTCTCAAGTAACGCGTTGAGGTCGGTAAAACGGCGTCAGTCTATTACCAAATATGTGTAAAATGCATATTACTGAACCCTTCCAAAAACTAGGTAACTTAGATGCGTTAGAAATAATGTACTTATACAAGCTTCGCATTTGCTAAAAAAAACTCGAAACAGCAAAATAAAAATAATAATATCCTATTTGCGTTCTTAATTTTACCATTATTCATACATCATTTCATAAAAAACACGATCAAAGTCTTGCCAAATATTACTAAAAAAACAATGTTGCACCCACCCACCTTATTATGTACATGACATAACTCTGTAGTGCTGACCATAAACCCTAGTTTCACCATTACGATTAAAAAGTTGCATTCAGTCTAATCGATAATCGATATGAAATCAAGTTTGGAAAAAAAGATTTGTGACGGAATAAAAACTCCTTGGTATGATTTGAAATAAATAAATTTTAATTTTGAAATTAATCGTTTTGTATATTTTTTAGGGTTCTGTAGTTCTGACAAGGAACCCTTAGTTTCGCCATGTCCATCTGTCCGTCCGTCCGTCCGAGGTTTTGCTCAGAGACTGTTAGTAGGTACTAGAAAGCTGTAATTTTGTAGGTATGTGTATACCAATAACGCCGATAAAATGGTAAAATAACATTTTGGAAAATATTTTATGTGTTTTTAGGGTAGCTCCCCTACATGTAAAGTGGGGATGATTTTTTTTTTCGTCGTCTATCCCATCGTGTGGGGTATCGTTGAATAGGCCTTTTAAAATATTTTGGATTGCTAACACTATTTTTTCGACCTAATGCTCCATTTACGAAATATTAAATTTTAAAGAGCAAATAAATTGTTTTAGTAGGGCGTCTCCCCCCTCTAAAAGCTAAACCGCTGGCTTGAAAAATCTGGAAAAAATCATGGTTATAGTATATTTTATGAACTTTAGGAAAATTATGGCGGTTAAGATAACTTTATTAGTTTAGCAGTAATAGTCGTTGAACTTGGGTGTTGGATAATTTTGTACCAAATACAAAATCTTTAGAATAAATCCTTTCAAGTGACTAAGATGAAGTAGTCGCTTGTTTATGGTTCCCTATCTATTTGCATACAATTTTAAGACTTAATATAACTTGGCATTCTTTTTTACTCCTAATTATTTTTTCGCATAACATTATTTACGCATAACAGCTTACACATAATTTTTTCAAGCATAATTTCTCTAATCATAGTAATTACTAAGCATAACATTTTTGAGCACAAATTTATTTACGCATAATTATATCAAAACTTATTTTTTATAGGCTCTATAAAATGTTAGACATACCTACCATAATAGGGTAGATGACACCACAAAACAATAATTCCAAGACACCTATCTCTAAAAAAAACACTTTATTTTGGGCCTGAAAACCCGATTTCTTTTCAATTAATTGCCAAATTCGATTTTTAGTTGCTTTGAAGTCAATAAAGAGTTAAGTCGTTGAGTTGAAAAAACAGTGACGTCACAGTTGGCTGTTGCCATACAAAATCTATGAGAGAATCGCGTTTTGACAGCTCTTAAAAAGTATCTCAATTGATTGGTGTGTCATCTACCCCATTGGATACCTATACCAATTTATATCGACAATTGGAAAAAAACCATATCTCCTGAAGCAGGTAATACATAACATATTTGTTTTGAACTTAGTTGATTGTGAATATATGTGGGTTTTTTCCCTGTAAGAAGCATGCAAACAAGAATACACCATGCATGCAGCATGCAAGCAAGTATGCAACATGCAGCAGGCTTGGTTTCTGTCACGGTTCCGGCGCCGCGGCCGGGGCTCTAGCGGTTCCACGCGAGCTTATCGTCGCAGATGTGTTTTAAGCTCACCACCGCAAAAAAAAACCACCTGCTCCTCAGCTCGCAGGCCGCCTCGCCCCTAGGAGGGCTTAGATTACACTCTAGGGGTAAGGCAGACAAGACTACGTGGAGTCGGATTTGCAGTGATTCGTTTCTGTCACTAACTTTTGTGGCAGAACTTAATTATTTTTAATTTAAAATAAATACATAAAAATAACTCAAATTTGGTTCCGTTATAGCTATTAATTGTATGCCTAAATACTATTACGCAAATAGTCATTATGCCTAGTTACATTATGCGAATTAAATTTATGCCAAAACAAATTAGCCTTTAAGATTATGCCAACATAAACTGTATTCCAAAAAAAACACGGCATAACAAATTATGCCAAAATAGTTATGCCAAAGTATATTAGGAAAAAGAACATTATGCAAAAAGAAGGGATCCCCTTGTTTATAACGGGTAAAGACTTGCATTGAAAAACAAAATCTAAAACTAAAAAACCATAATAAATTATTAGTGATAACGGGCTACTACGGAACCCTACACTGCGCGTGGCCCGAGATGCACTTGGCCGGTTTCATAAATAATTTCATGTAGTGTAACATTCGTTGTTTTTGGTTGACTTCAAGAGGATATTTATAAATAATCAGAAACAGAAATCTCTAATCTCGAAACAAAAAAGAAAATTCTTGCTTCTAAGTCAGCATTTTGATAATTATCTTTTTTTTAAAACCGATATACTTATATATATAGGAAAATCTTTCCGTTGAAGAAAGAGCATGTGGCAAGAAATAAAGTCTTATAGTTCAAGCAAAGAAAAAATCTGAAAATTGATTGGTTTCAACTGTCCAACTGTAAACGCAGGGATAGAACATAGGTTCTATCCGTGCGTTGCATCAACTTTTTGTTTCAAAGTTTAAATTGGGAATGTGCTCGCAATTCACATTTATAAAGCACTAGTTTATGCCCGTGGCTTCGCCTGCGTGGTATCTCAACACTTTTTTCGTATCCGTGCTATTGACCGTTAAGGAGTTCCCTCGTGAGAAGACGATCCTGGTTGCAGGATGGGGGCGTGATATAAATCATGTTTATCTATAAAAAGTGAAGGCGTATACAGTGTTTCGTGTCCGCGCTATTAATCGTTGAGGAGTTCCCTCGTGAGAAGATGATCCTGGCTGCAGGATGAGTTCATGATAGAAATCATGTTTATCCATCAAATATGAACGCGTCTATAAATTTTCGTATCCACGCTATTTACGGTTGAGGAGTTCTCTCGTGAGGAGTCGATCCTGGCTGCAAAATTATGTATTGTCTTCAGAACCAAAATTGTGTGCAAAATTTTCAATTCAATTGGTGGGGGGGAACTGGTTTGAAATTCAGTTGCAAGGTTTGACCAATACTGACAAACAAGGCAATTAAAAAATGATTGTCTGTAAAGTCGGTTTACGGACGATAATTTTACGTGATAGTGTAATTTTTCATGATATTAGTGATTTATCCTAAAAAACTTTCATTTCCCTTTTGACACCCTTAAGGATTGAAATTTTAACAACACCTTTGCGTTAGCTTCCAACTATACGCTTATCTAATAAATGTTGTGCTTTTCATTTCGAAAATTAAGACACAAGACTTTCCATACACAACTTCATCCCCTTTTTCCCTCTTTCCCTTTGGGGTTGGAATTATCAAAAAAGCTGAGACACATAAATTAATTTTCAATCGTCAGCCTAAACACAAAATTTTAAGATCCTAACTTTAAAACTCACGGACTTTCATACAAACTTTCATCCCCTTTTTTAACTGTTTGGGGGTGAAATTATCAAAAACGCTGAGACACGCATAAATTAATTTTTAATCGTCAGCCTAAACACAAAATTGTAAGATCTTAACTTTAAAACTGACATACTATCATACAAAATTTCATCCCCTATTGAACTCCCTTAGGGGATTGAATTTCGAAAAATCTTTCCTAATTCCTTGTCTACATCATACGTATAAAGGGCAAATTTGCACAGTGATTACTGTGCAAATTTTCAGTTATCTAGGTCCGAGGTCCGTGTTTTTCGATATATAAGACGTTATCACGTTTTATAAATCCTCTTAAAAATAAAAACAATAAATTATCTAGTTAATTTAATAGTTTCAATTATAAATGTGAACAGCGAGTGCATTCCTAATTTAAATTTTGATATGGAAAAAAATTGGCAATGACAATGTACAAAAAAACTGTTAATAATAACATTATTAAACCTTAAAAAATATTATAATCATTATTTTAATTTCCGTGTAACGATTTATTAAATTCTTTAATTTATTTACTCGAGTTAATCGAAACTTACAAAAAAAGAAACGATTGGAATAATCGCTTTCACACAGCACGATAATTTAACACTTCAATACCCGCAATTACAGACACAATTAAAATAACAATGCACCGTGCCTCTGGAGGCACGGCCGGGAGCATACGGGTTAAAAAAAAAATGGTCGTCTATTTCGAATACAAAGTGAGTAGTGGTAATAAATATTACGTGTTATTGGTTCTGTATTAGTAAATTACGCTAAGATCTGGGCATTTTCATGTTGTTTATAATATTAAGAATCATAAATGGCCTAACTGTTATCGAATTTGTATGCGTCTGTGTGATATAATGTGAAAAATAAAACATAAACAAACACGATTGGCGCGAAACTTCGGCTTTAGATATTGAAATTCGTCATTACCACTGCTTATTTAAATTAAACTATCGATGAATTCGTCACATAATTAAATGAAGAGTAATTAATTTTAAACATAGTGGAGCTTGGATGTCCGAAAACCCCAATTTTTATGATTTTTAGCCTCGACCAGCACTGCCGTCAAAATGGCGATGATTTTATTAGGATAAATTAGGGAACTTGCGCTCTAACTACGAAACTTTTAATGGCTTTGACATATGATGTTTTTATCCAACTCTCTTAATTAATGCACACTCATAGTATTTGATAATCAGAAAATTAAATATTTACATAAACAATAAGGATGACGTATGACTTAAGTGCCAGCCCCATTCGGGGCCGGTACCGAGCCAGTGGAGGTTTGTCTGTCAGGCCCCGAATGGGGCTCGTACCGAACTTTATGGTTAAGTCTAAATGAATAACGGTCAAAAAGTAGAAGACCCCATAACTTAAAGAAGCATTGTGTGTGTGTCTGCGTATCAAGATCTTCAGCATTGAGGGAAAGATGAAAAATCTTTAAATCCTTGATACTGATCGCCTGCCTCGTTGGTATAGTGCTCGCAATCGCAACTGCTCAGTATGGGATCCTGGGTTTGACTTCCGGGTCGGGCATATTGCTTATTGAATTTCTTAGTGGCAGCCAACGAGTCTGAATTTGTGCTCGGTTGATGGCCATAGACAGCCTTCTTGAATGGGACTTGAACATAACTGGCCAAATATGTGGGTGTAGGTACTGTATGGTACACCTCTGCCTTTCCCTTCGGGGATTATAGGCGTGATGTTTTTTAATCTTTATTAATTTAGAGGTTTTTACCTTACAAAGGAACGTCAGCCTCATCATATTATCCTAATGTAACTAATTATTGCACGTAATTATAATATTATCAATACAAATGTTATTGCGTAAGCGAAGGAGATAACGATGCAGCAACCATTTCATAAATCAGTAGTTTCGCTTCTCCCGAAACAAGTTTAGATAGTATTCTAATGAAAGCCCCAACATCATACATATTAACTTTTAACTCCCGCATCACTATATCCCTCTCTCGAGTCGAGATGTTATGTTATGTAATTAAGTATAAAGAGAACTTAATGACTTATATTTTCGAACAAAGAGTAATTTAATTTTTCTTCTTCGCCGTAAAGAAATAATTTACAGACACAATGTCATAACAAAATGGATTCTTCGAAATCCAATAAATGTTATAGCTTTTTTGTAATAAAACTCTAGGTGTGTTTTCACGATATATAAAACCGGCCAAGTGCGAGTCGGACTCGCACACGAAGGGTTCCGTACCATTGACTATATTTAGTATTTGTTGTTATAGCGGCAACAGAAATACATCATCTGTGAAAATTTCAACTGTCTAGCTGTCACGGTTCATGAGATACAGCCTGGTGACAGACAGACGGACAGACGGACAGACGGACAGACAGCGAAGTCTTAGTAATAGGGTTCCGTTTTTACCCTTTGGGTACGGAACCTTAATAAAAAGCTAACTACGCTAGTCCATTACCAAATGCTTAGCGACAAGTTAACGTCACGTTTCAGGCCCTTGACAAAGAAAGTGTATTCACACAACCTTATACTTTATCTTCACAAGGTTACAGGTGAAAATTGCTCGAAATATTGTACATAGTATTCAATTTCCCGGTTTACGTGTACAGGCAATGCTCAAATGGGAATTCACAGTCGGCTTAGCAAAGCATTATTCACCAAATTCTTTGAACAAAACTATTTGTAATTCACCTGGTTTTAAGTTCGTTTGGTACTTTTTCAGCCTACAACAAAATACTAATACGAGTAACCAAATAATAACGCAGTGAAAAATAAAATAAGGCTGTAGTAATAACCTCCTTTTTATGTTCACTGTAGGTACATAACACAAGATAACACATGAGATAACCTTCGACTTAACTTTGTCAAGATATTTAGTTGAATTTATATGATAGTAATATTTTTAACATTTTAATAAATTCATAAATTATATCTTAAGCTTGCCTTATCCTTTTACTGCTTAGTGTTTAAATTAGATTAGGTTATTTCAGATTCCAGTACGAAGCTTAAATGAATTAACAAGTAAGTTAGCCACTTAAATAACTGAGCTTACACACACACATTTTATAAAACATAGTTTTATATAGAAAAAAAAACCGAGCACAGCCGATAGCAAAACTATCTTTCCACAAAATTAAAGCTTGTTGAATTTCCCTTTTCCTACAAACATTTTCTTCCTAAACAACACCCTCCTCCTAACAAAATTTTCCACAATGCCACATGGCATTGTGGAAAATTTGACTATGGTTTCCGTAAAACCTCAAAGCTAAAGATAGCCTTACAAATCTTCCGTTGTGGGTGTAAAGTTGGCTCTTAACCCTTCCTTAAGAGAACATCTAAATATATAAAACAAGAAACTGACTGACTGACTGACTGACTGACTCATCTATCAACGCACAGACCAAACCGCTGGGTCTACAGATTCCAAATTTGGCAAGTAGGTTCCTTATGTGGTTTAGGGGTGCACTAAGAAAGGATTTTTCAAAATTCATCCCCTAAGGGGGTAAACGGGGCTCCAAAGTTTGTATAGGGAAACAAGATTAGTTAGACTATTTTATTCGAAACTTCACAGGAGTGCTCCTATTGATAAATGAGTAGAAACGGGTTTCAGGTTTTTTCAGAATTTAACCCCTAAGAGGGGGAAATGGGGTGACAAAGTCTAAAAACCAATGCACAGCCCAAACCGCTGAGTCTAGAGATTCCAAATTTGGCACATTGGTTCCTTATGTGGTCTAGGGGTGCACTAAGAAAAGATTTTTCAAAATTCACCCCAAAGGGGGTTAAACGGGACTCCAAAGTTTGTATGGGGAAACAAGATTAGTTAGACTATTTTATTCGAAACTTCACAGGAGTACTCCTATTGATAAATGAGTAGAAATGGGTTTCATTTTTTTTCAGAATTTAACCCGTAAGAGGGGGAAATAGGGTGGCAAAGTATAAAAATCAATGCACAGCCCAAACCGCTGAGTCTAGAGATTCAAAATTTGGCTCATAGGTTTTTTTTTAGAACAAACAAGCTTAGACTATTTTATTCGAAACATCACAGAAGTGCTCCTATTGATAAATGAGTTAACATTTGTGTTTCAGGTTTTTTCAGAATTCAACCCCTAAAGAGGTAAATGGGGTAAGAAAGTCTGAGATTCAACATAGGTAGGTTTTTATGGTGAATTAGGTCGGGGGGTGGGTTGGGTGGGGTATTACAAAAACAACGATTTTAAGATTTAATGTGGCGGACCTGAAATACAATCATTCCCTGTTGGGGTGCGATGGGGTTGAAATGTCTAAAAATCAATATGGGTGTCGATACCGAGATTATCAGGGGTGCTGATTACGAAAATGGCATTTTATTTTTAGATCCAGAAGATGGCGGATTCGACTTCTACACAGGGCTATTGTTGATTTATTGTGATGATTGTGATAACGATGATGATGATTATGATAATGATGCTGATGATTATGATGATGATGATTGTGATTACGATGATAATGATTGTGATTACGATGATGATTGTGATAATGATGATTGTGATTAAGATGATAATGATTGTGATAACGATGATGGTGATAATGATAGTGATTTTGATGGTGATCGTGATGGTGATGGTGATGGTGATTGTGATAGTGATTGTGATAGTGACGGTGATTGTCATGGTGATAGCGATGGTGATGGTGATTGTGACAGTGATGGTGATTGTGATAATGATGAAGATGATCGTGATTACAATGATAATGATTGTGATAACGAGGTTAGTGATTGTGATAGTGATTGTGATTGTGATTGTGATTGTAATTGTGATTGTGATTGTGATAGTGATTGTGAAGGGGATTGTGATGGTGATTGTGATTGTGATGGTGACGGTGATTGTGATGGTGATTGGGATAATGATTGTGATAATGATGGTGGTTGTAATAGTGATGGTGATTGTGATGGTGATTGTGATGGAGTTTGTGATGCTGATTGTGATGGTGATAGTGATGGTGACTGTGATGGTGATTGTGATAATGATTGTGATTGTGATAATGATGGTGGTTGTGACAGTGATGGTGGTTGTGATAATGATTGTGATAATGATGGTGGTTGTCATAGTGATGGTGGTTTTGATAGTGTTGATGATTGTGATGATAATAATAAACGAGGATGGAGATTGTGATGATGATGATTGTGATTAGAATGATAGTGATTGTGATGGTGATAGCGATGGTAATGGGGATTGTGATGGTAATTGTGATGGTGACGGTGATTGTCATGGTGATTGGGATAATGATTGTGATAATGATGGTGGTTGTGATTGTGGTGGTGATTGTGATAATGATGGTGATTGTGATAATGATGGTGGTTGTGATAGTGATGGTGGTTGTGATAATGATTGTGATACTGATGGTGGTTGTGATAGTGATGGTGGTTTTGATAGTGATGATGATTGTGATGATACTAATAAATTGTGATGATTATGAAATTTGGCACATAAATAGTTTATAACCTGGATTAACATTTAGGACACTATTAATTATCCCTTTAGTATGATTCAGTGGGATAGTTACCGAACTGCATGTGGGCGAAGCCGCGGGCAACAGCTAGTATTTTATAAGCCTTTCAATAAATTGCGGTTACAATCCAAGCTAGTACTATACGAGTAGTTGAAGATCCTTGTTGTAATACCATATACTAGTACGTTCAGTAAAGCTGTGTAAAGATGCATTCAAAAAGTAGATCGTCATTTCAATTACGTCACAAATGACCAATAATGGAAGTACTTTTTTTTACATGAGCTGACTTAGATCATCAGCGCTGGAACAGAATATATTTGAGATCAGCTGCGTTTTATATGGAAGAAAATCTGATTAGATGTATCTGTACTTAAATAAATGTACTTGCTCAAATTTTACTTCCGGGATCTATCACGATTATCAAACCAGATTCTGTTTGTGTAACAAAAGGAAATAAAGAATTTAAATTGGGTAGAAAAGTTTACAGCATCATACCTAATCCTTAACTCGGTGTTCAAAACTTTTGACACTTCCTCGTGGCCTTCAAACATTTCCACGAATGAATATATAACTAAAAACATTACAAATGTGCGTACTCGTGTAAAAACCAAAGACCGAATTAAGCCCAATTGTTCCCGTTTCTTGCCACTTAAACAAAATGTCTCCCTACGAGGGCGTATTTTGTACTGTTGGAGGCACTCAGCTGTTCAAATGGTTCTCATGATGTCATGCTATTAAACTTACTTAAAACAATTACTTAGACAAAAGTTAACCTTTGAGACTCCTACAGCGTTAATGGGAGACATGATTCATAAACGAAAACAAGGCCGCAAGGTTTAAAATAACAAAGATAGGATATTATGTCCTTTGCGAAAACTTTAGCTTATAAAGTCTTATGTTTTAGTAGCTGACTAAAAATATACTAAACAATAAGAATCACTCAAGTTTCTTAAGCCGCGAGATAAGTCGTCACTTTCGCTGACAGCTGCCATTATAGTCAAACGAACACAAAAAGCATATGTACGCACGCTCGATTCATTTGAAACGCGTAATGTGGTGCGCGTGTTCGCGCGTAAGCGAACAAGCTTATAAGCGCTACAAAATATGCTACTCTGCAATTGCTCTAAAGAAAGTTTTATAGTACTACAGACTAAGGTCCCAGTATTTTCCAAAATATAATTTTAAACTTTCACGGAATGATATAAAAAATAGCTACTCGCCCATTGAATTATAAACTTCGAAAGGCCCCTTCATGTGCATTGGTACACATGGTTATGTAAACAAATACCTTTTCATCCCATCTATTCGAAAAGGACGACTTGGTTCGCCTTTAAGTGCACCCAAAGGTGGTGTTTTCTATAAGAAACTTTTAGCGGGCAGTAATGAGTTTTTAATCCTTTTTATAGATGTTCCAAATTCAAAAAGTGCGCCGCAAAGATAATTGCGGCGCACTTTTTGAATTTGAAACATCTTAGTGTTCAGCGCCGAAAGAAACGCACGCACATATTGTTTGAATAAAGACTGGCTGGTACGACGGCCCAGTCGCACCGCCGCCGCGCCGGCCGCCGCGCTGACTGAATAAAAAAAAGAAATCAAATTAAAAACGCGCGAACTACAGACCGCGTTTTCGTCAATTTTCATGAATTGTTAGAAATTCATGGTCTTGTTTTGAAAAATGAGTTCTTCAAGTGACATTGAATAAAAAACACAATAAAGTGAAAAATAACTTTAGATCTTCAGAAGTCGGTGACCTTTGTTTGATTCATTTAGTTTTTTTTTGTCACCGACTTCTGAAGCTAAAGTTATTTTTAACGTTTTTGTGTTTTGTGAAGTCGGTTTTATTTTTTGCAATAAAGTTTATTTTATTTTTCCATTTTTAGTTGTAATATCCTATCCAAATGTTAGATATGCATTTATTTTACATGTTGAAATTAGAACACACGACTGAAGTAAAAATGTTCGTAAAATGAAAACTACTGGGCCAAACTGTACTGTTATTTATTGATTTTAGTTGTTTTGATTTAATTTAATTTTATGTAATTTGAGAAATATTTTGTATGCCTACCGGCGGAACATAGTTAGTTTCTGAATTTTTGTGTATTTTTACCACCTATTTTTTACTTATGTTCACAAAATAAATGAATTTGAATTTGAATTTGAAACTATGTTACATTTTTATAGGACCAAATGGCAACTATTCCGCATCAATCTAAAGAATAATCACGTCAATCAGCTCATAAATATCAGCGTAATCGGTGTAAATACATAAAAAAACAGTCGAATTACCTCCTCCTTATTGAAGTCGGTTAAAATTATGAGGCGCCTTTTATTTTCTCATAGTGGGTGATGAAAAGTAGAGTGTATCACTCGGGCGCAAAATTTATTTTTGGCTCGGGCGACGTACTTTGAATCCCTCGCTACGTTCAGGATTCTATTAAAGAATCCCTCGCTACGCTCGGGATTCTACTCTAGAATCCCTCACTTCGCTCTGGATTCAAAAAAGCGCCCTCGCCGTAAAAATATTATAGATACAATCTACTATTTGCACGCACTTACTGCTCAATTAAATAAACTTAACATCTCTTTGGCTTCCGGGGCGAACTAATACGGCTTCAATGTTAAATCCTTTAACAGAAATGGTAGATTTCGAAGGCTCAATAGAATTCAAACAGGAAAATTCCATTTCTATTGTTAGTAGTGATTTGTGTTCGAAAAAAAAAGTTGAACAAGAGAATTCAATAGTGATTGGACGGCGTCAAACAGTGGTCGGGCTTTTTGTTACCCGAACGGCCGTTGGATTTATTTTCGTAGCTTTTTTCACGTTTAAGTGGCCAGGATTCTATAAAACTACATCCCAATTAGCGCATATAATGTGTATACACCGCGCATTACACTAAAACTCTAAAACATTGAAATTATAATTATTATCTTTTAATTTGCGGAATCCTTTTAGATGCAATCTATTTTAATTACGTGACTTTAAAAACAGGCACAAGCCATACTTTCTAAGTGTTACTTTCAATAATGAATTGTATTCCTATATTAGTCATAATATCTCTGTATACTCAACACACGTATGATCAATTTAATCAACCACTTGAATAAATAGAAACATATCAATACCATGCCATAAAAATATCATACAGCATAGACAGATCTTGCACACAAGGTGTGCTACAAAAACTTTAACAAAATGACACTAAAGTTAGGAAAATATTTCAGTAAATTAACAAAATCTCCTTTACTAAACAGCGTATTGATAGCCCAAGTACTAAGTGGAAGTTATTGTAGAATTAGTGACTCTAAGCTCGTTTGTTTCTTACTAAGACTTTACTGCTTTGTTATAGTCTTATCATTATCCCTTTTCCATTTCTACAACAACGGTTCTTACTGGATTGCCATTCATATTGTTTTAGAATACGTTTTCAAAGCTATCTTCTCTTTTGTGACGGGTCAGAAGTACATCTTTGGATATTATAACGCCATCAACACATGTGATGCTATCATGGGCTTCAAAAATATCCATTTGATTCGTTTGCAAACTGTTGTTGGTTTGATTATAATGATGTGCAATACGATTCTTATCCTTTGCAAAATTATCAGTTTTTCCATTGCTCTTCTTCCTGCAATGATATTACTAATGATTACGGATCTTTATCGTTACATGGGTACTCTATATTATTCTTCTATATTGATACGGATGAAGTTGCTGAGAAATTCTTTGGAGAACCACTTTGTGCCTGTCAATATTGTTGGGACAGACGAAGTAGATAAAACTGTAAGGAGTATCAGAAAATGTTTGCATTATTACAATAATTTGTTGGACACTATGCGATATTTCGATAAAGAAATGCAATGTTTGGTAAGTGTGACTGTTATTTGTTTATCAAACAATAATCGCTTATTCTTACAGAAAACGAGCATTTATGTGTTCAAATATAAGATATCAAATCAAATTTTCTATGATGCAATATCGATTTTATTTATTTTAGCTGCTCTTGACGTTAATTTACAATGTACCAAAATGGATTGCAACCTTCTATACCAGTATAACTTTTTTTATGCAAGAAGTAAGTGTAAACCCGTTTTAATTTTCGATTAGAATTTTATTAAGACTCTTTCTAAGAATAATTATGACGACTGAACTGATTATTTCTACGCTGCTTTACAGGATAAAGTTTGTTTAGGTCAGCATAAAATTGTGAAAACCGTTAGATTGTAATCTATCTAGCGAGATTGTAAACTGTCGAAGTATTGTCAACTGAACATACTGCTTACAGTATATACAGATTATAAGTAATATAACGCATTATTTTTCGGTAGATTATAATCTGTCGAAGAGAAACCGTAAAATTTTGAAATGTTTGCGACGGAAATCAGCTCGCGCGCTCTAGAGGAGCGGGAAGGAGAAACCGGGGTTTCCCCCTGGTACTACTTCCATGAATAGATAATGCACCATTGCTGCGAAAAATCTAACAACATTATTTTTAGTATATGCGAAACCTGAATATAGTTTATTCAGAATAAGCAACTGAATCGATTCCAGTAATTTTTACACCTTGTTAAGGACACCGAGCGACACTAAGTATCTATCTGCTATCATACGCGCACAACTGACAGGTCATAGCGGCACTAGGCGCGGGCGCAAAGTGCGGGCGGCGCGGGGCCGTGAGCCGCGTGATGACCACGTTTTTTTACCGACTACCAGGTAACAGAACAAGCTTATAACTCTGTGATTTTTCATGAAACAGTTTTCAACATCATCATCATCAGTTTTCATTTTGTACATAGATTCTTTACATAAAAACATGTGTTTCGGGTTTCGCATAAACTAAAACATAAAGACGTGGCTTAAAAATCTACTAAACTGTAGTGGGACCCGGCTGACTGCGACTGCCGTATGGCCTATGAGCTGTGGGCCAAAATAGCCACTAGCGGCAGACTTCATAGAAGATGGTGGGATGAGCTCGACATAACCAACCACCAGTGTTCAACATTGTCTCTAGATCGAAAGAACTGGTAGTCATGGGAACTTTGCCCAGCAGTGGGATGATGCCAGCTAATAATCAAAGTAAAGTTTAGAAAGATCTTGCGCTCATATTTAGAATAGGCCTTCAAGGTGGATGTATAGCGGCCCCAACAAAACTAAATATTTTTATAAAATAAGCATTTTTTCAGGATAATCCAGGATTGACGGGTTTAGTGCAAACATTCTTAGCGTTCTTTCAAACTATATGTTCGGTTTGCTCACCAATCATGGTTGCTGAGGCTATCAAAAATGAAATTGATGAAATCAAGTCTACCTTGGCAAGCCAGCTAGCCAGATGTTCAGGTGATTGAAATATTATTAACATCTATCCTTTCTACGTATTCTTTCTTATAATAAGCTTTTATCTTGTTAATCAGTTGGTTAGTAAGTTAGTATGTATTGGTCAAATCTTGCACTTGAATTAAGCATAGTTTTTAAGTTTATGCACTAACACACATTGTACTATTATAATATATTATGTTAGCCTGTAAGGTTTTTATCTATGGGCCAAAATAGCCTGAAAATAAAGGTTTTATTTTTTTTTCAAACCAGTCCCCAAACCGATTTTGCTGAAATTTTGCACACACCTTTGGTTTTTGGTACAATACATTTTTATGACAGACATGACTTGATCTTGCTGCCAGGATTGCCTCCTCACTAGAGAACTCCTCAACGATCAATAGCACGGACTCAAAAATTTGTATATGAGTTCAATGTTGATAAACCCAATTTTATTTTTTTCAATTTAATATAAATACTTTTCTTTTTCCTAAAAAATCTTATTCATCTAAAGAGATCTTTGATGCATTTTCTTGTTTTTTTCAGATGTTTCCATCTATTCTGAGTTAGAAACGACCCTGCGGTACATAGATCTGCGACCGTTCACTTTATCAGTTCTGAACATTATTGAGATCGATATCAAGTTGCCATTCACCATCATTGGAATCACCGTAACTTTTGTCATTGTTGCCTTGCAGTTTACGCATTTTACTCAAACGCCTTAGTATTGTGTGTAATTGTTATTTTTAACTTTGCCTTTTTGAATTGTATTGTTATAACATTGTTAGACATTGACACCCATCACGTATGCGGAGTTTTGCTTGCAATTTGACCTATTTGACTTTTTATCCACTTTTTCATGTCACAATATGATTATGTCGCTTCCTCCGTGCCTCGGAAAGCACGCAAAGCCGTGGTCCCGGCTGTCATTTGTAGATCTTTGCCCCAAAGTCTGACAAACCAGTTTTACCAAGGGGTATGTATTACTCTGTACTAACTAGGTTGTGGAGGTCAGAAAGGCAGTCCCTCCATGTAAAATACTGGTATTCAGCTGCATCCAGTTAGAGTGGAAGCCGACCCCAACATGGTTAGGGAAACACTAGGCAGATGATGAATATAGTTATGTCGCCTTTTGAAATAAATAAATCCATAACATTTCAAGCTTACCGTATCTTTTTATTGATTAGTTTTAGTGTTTATTATCCTACCTAATAACACTAAGTGTAAAAAAACAATATTTAACATGAAAATTTCAATTAATTAAAAAAATAAATAAATAAGTGGATACTTCGGAGAGAGATTTTTGCAAAAAGCTTTGACAGTGCAGTGGTGGTGGTGGTGGATGGTAGAATTCAATATGTATAATAAAACTGATTGAACTGAAATAAAAAATGACCTAAAATACTCTCCCACCTTTCGAATAATGTATTTTAAGCTTGTTCAGTACAGAACGCCGTTCATTAAACTTTTCCTCACCTTATCTTTGTGGAAAGCATTAATAGTAAAACATTAATGCTTTCCACAAAGTAAAACATTAATTTGATGCCTCCATCCTTTCAACGACCTTTAATAGTTGAAATGGTGATTTCTGTTTTAAGTTCAACATCTTGTCAATTTGTGGTGACATAACGTGGGAGTTGCGTAGGCGCTGTTGAAAGGCAACCAGGTGTACGTTTATGTACCATGACATTTAATACAGTTATCGGGTAGCAACAGTACCTACTGACATTTCAAGTAAATTATATTCCATACACGTAGCTAAACACAAAGACAGTGAATTATCAAGAAAATTTACAACCTTTTCTGTATCTATGAATTTTCGGACATTCGCTTCAAATATTTCATACGCTAGCTGCTGAGCTCATAAAATATAATAATAATAGACTTATTTTTAAACCTACCCAAAAACAATTGAAATACTTGAAATGATGTAGGAATAAAAGGCGATTGTATGGAAAGGGAAGTACTCTTTTTTCAAACAATTTAAGGATATTCAACAAATGACACTGTATAACATTCAAGGAGCCTTTTAACGTAAGAAATAAAATATGAGTAGAAAATCTTCCGTCTCCGTAAGGTCTTTCCAAGAATATCCTACAAGTGCGCGATCAAATTTCTACATACTGAATATTTTCATACTTACCTCCTTGCAAATGGCGACAAGTTTGCATCGAGTCGCTTCGGAGAATTCGCGCCAATTTTCTTATAATTTATTGCCTTACAACGTGCTCCTTTAATTTATTGCGTAATAACCGTGTGATAGCGTTATAAGAGAAACGTTACATGGTGTATTATATTATCTAATAGACTTGTAGCAGAAAAGAAAAATATTAGTTTAATGCCTGTGTTGTGTTGTTCTACTTCCTTTCTTTTTACCATATCTGTCTTGCAGTTGTGTGACCAATCCTGCCTGTGGGCGTCAAGGTCTGAACGGCAAATTCAAAATACATCTTCTTCTTCAAACTTTGACCACTTAATGCTGAGTGTAGGTCTCTTTCAAATCTCCCCAATTTTGTAGGTTTTGTTTCATGGCCATTTAGTTTCTTGGACTTCAAAATTAAAAACACTAAAAAAATATGATAATATGATATATAAATTAGATAATGAAATTGTCTAGCGGATTTAGGTCACAGTGGCTGCATTCGATGAATTTTGAGTGTTTTTTGGTTATAGTGCTGGTTCATATGCTCTCATGTGACTAACACATCCAACTTTGGCCAGTACTACTTAGTAGAAAGCAGACATCTTAAAACACCATTGACGATGTTATATGCTATTAAAAAAACCCTAATGCATCTTATTACAATTATTTTTCCTTCAACTATTCCAAAATTATTGAAGTCCCAAAAGACGTAAATATGAAGTCATCAAGAAAACCGTTTAAGATTAGGCCAGATTAGCAAATGTATTAGATGATGAAGCGTCTCAAGAAATGCGTCACGCTAGGCGAGTAAACCTAACTCAAGATAACAAACACAGATAACTTTAATGTGAAATTCTATGTCTTCATCTTTCTTGCTACTTGATGGATAATGTATCTAAAGTACTTACATATCGTCTAAAACTGATATATCACAAAATATTAGGTTTTAAGATAATTCCCACTCAACTTCAATATCCTTACTCAATTATTTATTGCACCAAAATCCTTGCTCTATACTTGAAAAAAAACTACCCTCAAAAGATGACAGTCAAGCTCGTTGGAGCGACGATCTTCGCAGGGTTGGTGGCAACTGGATCAGAGTTGCTGAGAATCGAGTTAAGTGGCGTGCGATTGAAGAGGCCTATGTCCAGCAGTGAACTGTTGTAGGCTTATTATGAAGCCAGAGGTGATGATACGTCAAAAAGTACTGAAAGACACAGCATTGTTATTTCTATGAGAAACGAAACGTTTTTATTCCCAGTATGCGCACTGTCTTCCCATAAATTATGTAGGCTAATTCAAAATCAAAACTTGGCAGCACGTGTAAGCGCAAAGCTTCTCCGCTTAAACATTATGCAAAGAAGTATAAATAATAAGCAAGACAAGATCTTTCATCACTCAGTGACTATAAAACGACATCGTAATAAGGAAATTAAGAATTCAGACCCGACGGGAGGAGCAAAACTCTTCGTAAATCTTGGAGATCCGAGTTAGCCTGAAGTGACTTCGTGTTATGAACTGAGCAAGATTGAGCAACATGAATTTACAATTGGAGTCACGGGGCAGGGAGCGACCGACTTTATATACTTTTTGTTACAACACACGAAATACATACGAATTTTCTGGAACACCTGCAAAGCAAAACTTGGACTTTTTGTTTTGGTTATCTAAGTATGTTGGGAGGTTTAGAATAAAATGGAATATAAAATAACACGAGACAATTTGGACGCGTACCGCGAGTGGTGGTTCGAGGAGGCATGGGAAAAGAGCACATAGAAGGAATTGGGGGAGGCCTTTGCCCAGCTATGGGACCAGCTGAAAAAAAATAACAAGTAGGTAGTGTGACGTAGTATACCTACGATCACTTCATTAAGTAGATATTTAGATTGCAGCCGTGCAAAAAGTATAGTGAAAGATATCTACAATAACCAGTAGGAAGATATAATTTCCCCTTCAGCAAATAGCTGACTTATTTGTTGGTCATTGCGCCTATTTATAGAAGAAATAGAACGTAAGGCTCTATAACAATTTTTATTAATTTCACCAATAAAAATTGTCAGTAAACTAAATTCAAGATAGGTAAGTACTACCGGGGTTGCGGGACTATTCGAAAGAGATACCGTGGCCCCGGAACACAAAGGGCGATGAAGGAACATGGATGGGTTTTAGTCAGTAAAAGTCTGACACTCCCTCCTGCTCCGCCCAGAGCGGGAGGGGTTATTTGATGATTTCCCATCCGAAAAAAAAAAAAAAAAGATAGGTAAGTACTATGTTTATCGTCTAGAATCATTAATTAAGTTTCTCGAAACGATTTTGATTCAATCACTTTGGTTTTCATTGAATGGATGGCGTAGCAATTTCACTGATTGCTCAGACATCGATCGAATCTATTATGCCGATAATATCTTAGATTGTACACAACTTAATTAGGACGCAAATTATTAAAGCCAAATCTATAGAGCTTTCTAGAAACCACTAAATACATCCAATCAAAGTAGTTATTGGATATTGTTTCACGTATAATATTTATGACGTAGGGTGCTAATTAACTCTCGTTTATTTACAATAACTACGTCACAACCTGACCTTGGGAAAATTATTACTCGTAAACTCATTACTTACCAGTATTAATAAATGTTATATTATTTGACGAGTATTTGCATTGTGCGCGAGTTGCGCGCAATCAACATCTACATTCATCTATACTTTTAAATGTTTTGTGTACATTTGTTATTAAAAAAAAAAAAAACATTTTAATTGTAATTGATAAGAGAAAAGATGATTAAAGGTTATATATAATATCCAATTTATCCACAGTCGAAACTTTGTCTTCATTAGTTTATGAAAAAGAAAACTAATTTTAAACGTCAAGCTTTAATGTTGCTACATTTATATCTCTTGAAGATAATTATTAATCATCCTAACTAACATTAAGCTTTTTTATAAGAATAGTCCTGATTTTTAGACAAAATCCTTTACTGAAAAATTCAAATTCTCAACCCGGTCATTCGACCACAAGGCATCAAGCAATATAAAGTTACAACACACGCAAAATTTACACGCAAAATTGGGGCAATACTGTATATGCCACCCTAAATAATTATGTGGGGCCGCAAGCCGGACTGGTCCTAAGGGAAATTACAAACAGACCACGAGTTGCAGTCTTCACTCTTTATCGCCACAAATTGATTCGGTTATGGTGATGGTGATATCTACCTGGGCACAAGGGAAGTGGTGATTAGAAGAATCAAGAATATTTGATCAGTCAATGCTTGTGTTGTATTTTTTAATGTAAAGAGCCGTGTTTGAATCTATGTAGTACGTCAACTATCTGGTGTCCACGACACAAGCCTTGTTGAAGTAGATAGCGGGGTGTGTAATGTCCAGCGATATTTATTTTAAGCTTTTCGATTTAGAAAGCAATACACAATTTAGACATTCAGGCACTGGGTACTCAACTGTATTAAATGTTCAACGGTTGGAATGCCACAGAGTCAAAATGTACATATAATCATGGTCACAATGTTTTAGTGACAAACGGTACACATCTCAAAGTGCAAGTACAACAAAAGGTGTGTTAGACAAAATGCTTGATAGATATGACGTGCTTAAGTCTAAAAAAATAACTGTCAAAAAGTAGAAGACCCCTTAACCTAAAGAAGCATTGTGTGTGTGTCTGCGTATCAAGATCTTCAGCATCAATGCTTAAAACTATCGATGAATTCGTCACATAATTAAATGAAGAGTAATTAATTTTAAACATAGTGGAGCTTGGATGTCCGAAAACCCCAATTTTTATGATTTTTAGCCTCGACCAGCACTGCCGTCAAAATGGCGATGATTTTATTAGGATAAATTAGGGAACTTGCGCTCTAACTACGAAACTTTTAATGGCTTTGACATATGATGTTTTTATCCAACTCTCTTAATTAATGCACACTCATAGTATTTGATAATCAGAAAATTAAATATTTACATAAACAATAAGGATGACGTATGACTTAAGTGCCAGCCCCATTCGGGGCCGGTACCGAGCCAGTGGAGGTTTGTCTGTCAGGCCCCGAATGGGGCTCGTACCGAACTTTATGGTTAAGTCTAAATGAATAACGGTCAAAAAGTAGAAGACCCCATAACTTAAAGAAGCATTGTGTGTGTGTCTGCGTATCAAGATCTTCAGCATTGAGGGAAAGATGAAAAATCTTTAAATCCTTGATACTGATCGCCTGCCTCGTTGGTATAGTGCTCGCAATCGCAACTGCTCAGTATGGGATCCTGGGTTTGACTTCCGGGTCGGGCATATTGCTTATTGAATTTCTTAGTGGCAGCCAACGAGTCTGAATTTGTGCTCGGTTGATGGCCATAGACAGCCTTCTTGAATGGGACTTGAACATAACTGGCCAAATATGTGGGTGTAGGTACTGTATGGTACACCTCTGCCTTTCCCTTCGGGGATTATAGGCGTGATGTTTTTTAATCTTTATTAATTTAGAGGTTTTTACCTTACAAAGGAACGTCAGCCTCATCATATTATCCTAATGTAACTAATTATTGCACGTAATTATAATATTATCAATACAAATGTTATTGCGTAAGCGAAGGAGATAACGATGCAGCAACCATTTCATAAATCAGTAGTTTCGCTTCTCCCGAAACAAGTTTAGATAGTATTCTAATGAAAGCCCCAACATCATACATATTAACTTTTAACTCCCGCATCACTATTTCCCTCTCTCAAGCGTGATAATATGTTATATAATTAAGTCTAAAGAAAACTTAATGATTTATATTTCCGAACAAAAAGTAATTTAATTTTTCTTCTTCGCCGTTCAGAAATAATTCACAGACACAATGTCATAACAAAATGGATTCTTCGAAATCCAATAAATGGTATAGCTTTTTTTAAATAAAACTCTAGGTGTGTTTTCACGATGTAATAAAAAGCTAACTACGCTAGTCCATTACCAAATGCTTAGCAACAAGTTAACGTCACGTTTCAGGTCCTTGACATAGAAAATATATTCACACAACCATAAACTTTATCTTCACAAGGTTACAGGTGAAAATTGCTTGAAATAACAAAACACGTAAACCGGGAAATTGAACACTATGTACAAAGTGTTCAATTTCCCGGTTTACGTGTACAGGCAATGCTCAGACGGCAATGCACAGTCGGCTAAGCAAGGCATTATTCACCAAATTCTTTGAACAAAACTATTTTCTGGAGTAGTAGTTTCTGGAGTGAAAAATTCACCTGGTTTTAAGTTCGTTTGATACTTTTTTAGCACTACAATGAAAGACTATTACGAACAACCAAATAATAATGCAGTGGAAAATAAAATAAGGTTGTAATAACCACCTTTTTATGTTCACTTTATGTATATAACACATGAGATAACCTTCGACTTTACATTATCAAGATATAAATGATATAAATATTTTGAATATTATTCAATTGTTTTTTTTTTTGTAAAATGTGAAATGCGTGTTCTTTCAAGCGTGGCTGACGTCTGATTATAATATTCATTTTACCTCGAAATGCACAAACAGAATTCGCAGAATAAAGGTTCTGTGAATTCAACCGATTGATTTTGAATAGTTAAATTTTGAAATGTGAAGGCAGCACATCACATTTTATTTTAAGAAAGATTTCTTTTTTGAATTTATTTAAATTCATCAATTTATAATTTAGCTTTTTTTTAATACGTTCACTTATTTCTCCTTAAAGTTAACTTTGTTTATTTCAATACAATTGAGAATAATATATTGATTTTATAGTTCGCAACATCTGAAGGGTTCGAACTGTACCGATCGGTTATGTGTTTTGTTGAGGAGTGTTGCCTGGTGCATAAAATTTCCCCATTTCTAGGTTACTTTACCAGATTTTGCCCGAAAACGTGAAAAGTAGAAATAACGATATTTTGAATGGAGACTTTGACTAGCCGGCAACATCGGAGTGTCTCGAATGACATTTGACCATTTTCATCACTTTGAGCTGGCAACCCCGAGAGCCATTGGGGTTTGCATTTTCGGGTCAGACCCGAATTTGGCGAGTTCTTTTGTTCTATCAAACTCAAAAGTTGGCAACACCACGCACACCGGTTGGTAGCCTATATTCTTGAAATTTCAGGAAAATTATGACTTTTCAGAAAAACAAGATGGCGGACGCTGTGTCGGCCATTTTGTAAAAACTTGAAATTTCGACGTTTTTCAAATCTATTTTTCGTGCAGTTGGCAACATCTGAAGGGTTCGAGTTTTACTGATCGGTTATGTGTTTTGTGGAGGAGTGTTGCCTGGTGCAAAAAAATTCCCCATTTCTAGGGTACTTTACCAGTTTTTTTTCCAAAAACATAAAAAGTAGAAATAACGATATTTTGAATGGATACTTTGTCTAGCCGGCAACATTGGGGTACCTCAAATGACATTTGACCATTTTCATCACTTTGAGCTGGCAGCCCCGAGAGCCATTGGGGTTTGAATTTTCGGGTCAGACCCGACTTTGGCGAGTTCTTTTGTTCTACCAAACTCAAAAATTGGCAACCCCAAGTGCACTGGTTGGTAGCCAATATTCTTGAAATTTCAGGAAAATTATGACTTTTCAGAAAAACAAGATGGCGGACAGTGTGGCGGCCATCTTGTAAAAATGACAAAAAATCCCAATTTTCGACACGATAAATGGGACAGCTGGCATCCCCCCACTGGATTGTGTTGTATGAACCGGTTGTTTGTATTGCCAAGGAATGTTGCCTGGTGTTACATTTTTTCCCACTTTTGGGGTACTTTTCCAGATCTTCCCCAAAAACATGAAAAGTGGAAATGACGACATTTTAAATAGAGACTTTGACTAGCCAGCAACATTGGGGTCCCCTAAATGACATTTGACCATTTTCATTACTTTGAGCTGGCAACCCCGAGATCCATTGGGGTTTGAATTTTCGGGTCAGACCCGACTTTGGCGAGTTCTTTTGTTCTACCAAAGTCAACGTACAGCCACCGAGTTTTTACTGACAAGTACCTTGTATCCTGGTTACTTTAGGAAAATTGTGACATTTTAAGAAATTCAAGATGGCGGCCGTGCCATTTCCGGTTTCAGAAACCTCACTCACTGACATATTGTTCTCCTAGGTGGTGGAGGGGGAGGGGGGTATATTTTGTCAGATTCGTAAACAACTAACTCACACAAGTAGGGAAAAAGTGCCAATCCTCCCCTTTTTGCCCCTCTCCTCCCCCTCCCTATCGTATCTCGGAAACTAAGTAAACCGTTTTTTTTTTTTTTACGTATTCATATAGAGGAGGCTTGGAAAAGTAAAAACCAGTTTCGAAATTGCCCCCTTGCCCCCCTTCTCCCCCCCTTTAGGCAGATCTCGAAAGTTAAGAGACTTGGAACATTTAGTTTTTTTGGATTCATATAAAGGGACAATGCATTAATCAATATCATTTTCCAATTTTCCCCCTCTCCCCTCTTCGCCCCTCCCCCCGTCATATCTCGGAAACTAGGACACGTAGCAGCTTTTTGATTTTCACTATACGTTACTAATATTGAGGGGCGTTGAAATTTGTTTACCTACCCCTCCCCTCCTCAACCTCCCCTAAAATTGAAAGGGCTGTAACTTCATAACGGTTGGAGATAGCCATTAGATGTTTGAACAAATATTATAGTAGGCGTCAAAACCTGTCCGGTGGTGGTACCGGAAAAGCAAAGGGAGGAGCGGGCGAGCGAAGCGAGCCGGTGACTTCCGTAGCGTAGGAATAAACTCACGTTAGCTTTCCGGTGGTAGGTAGGTCCTGAGTGGGGCGAAGGGGGGAGGTGGTGAGCGAAGTGAGCCGGCGACCTCCGTAGCGTAATGAAGGTTAAAAGGGTGAAGCGTAACTTAGAGGCGACTATACGTATACATACGGAAAAAATATTTGAATTCTAATTATAAATTTCGCGCCACGCCAAAACGCCCCGCAGTACTACGCACGCATACGCATCCGTATTGATTCTGACCTAAAACTATTGAGGGGCGTTGTTGTATATCTGTATGGGTGAGAGATGGATTAGGGGTATGTTTTGCAATAATGTATAAAACCATAGAGTGAGTAGAGGAAAATTATAGACAAGATTCAAATCCAAGATGGCGGCCGAGTCCATTTCCGGTTTCGATGGGGAAAAGACTTGGAGGAGTTTCGACTCATAGGTCCCATACAAAATCTAAAACGATTTAAAAAAAAAAGTAAAAAAAAAAAAATCGTATTGATTCTGACCTAAAACTATTGAGGGGAATTGAAATTTTGAATACCCTACCCTCCCCTCCCCTCCCTAACCTCCCCTAAAATTGAAAGGGCTGTAACTTTATTATGGTTAGACATAGACATTAGGTGTTGGAACAAATATAATAGCAGGCGTCGAAACCTTTCTGGTGGTGGCAGAGATAAGTTCACGATAGCTTTCCGGTGGTAGGTACTTTAGGGTAATGTTTTTTTTAATGGGAAAATGTCTAAGTTTTTAAATAAGGTTTTAGATTGTCTAAGGGGATTTTAAGAGTTCTTAGACTGCTTCATAATAATTTAGGGGTTCCTTAGGGCTTTACGTTTAGGGTTTTTGTTCAGCTGTAAAGGTAAAGGTTTTCAAAATGTTTAAAAAGTTCAACTTTTTTTTTTAAAAGCTTCAAACGGAGTTATCTAACGGATTTTCCAATTCATATAAGGATTACTATGGATTCTCAAAATTTTATAAGGGTCAGGAATACTTCTCAATAACACGAAACCGAACCGAACCGAATAGAATGATATGCATGTTACGGGCAACGTGATTAACTGGGCATTATTAATAAGGACCGGCCATTATTAATAATGCCCAAGAGCGATGGGCAAAGTGATTAATTTATCACTTTGACCGGCCATTATTAATAATGCCCGACGGCCCGTGGTCTATTATTTTGTGGTCTATATATTGCCCTGCATAGGTCGACCACCATGATTGGTCCGAATTAGTATTACAACTTTATGTCCCAGAAGTCCGAATTTGGGACATGAGGAGCGTAGGCCGAAGGCCGGCGGAGCTCCGACGACATGGCTGACGGGAGATAGGGCGGCAGCTTTTTTTTTTAGACCGCCCGATCCGACCATCTGTTTAGTGTAATTTCTATTTTTACATGATGACAGTGTTTGATAAGTAATATTTTTATCAAAATAAAAGTAGGTAACTACTGATAGTCAAGGAAGGAGTGTTGCCTGAGTGTTGTTGTTGTTCGTCAAGCAGTGTTGCCTGGTGCAAAAATTCTACCCATTTTTGGGGTAATTTTCCCCAAAAACATGAAAAGTAAAAATTACGACATTTTAAATGGAAATTTTGCATAACCACCAAGAATGAAGTGCCCTCGAAATGACTTTTGACCATTTTTATCACTCTCAGCTGGCAACCCCGAGAACGCTTGAATTTTCAGGTCAGACCCTACTTTGGCGAGTTCTTTTGTTCTACCAAAGTCAAGGTACAGCCACCGTGTTTTTACTGACAGGTAGCTTATATCCTGGTTACTTTAGCAAAATTGTGACATTTTAGAAATTTAATATGGCGGCTGTGCCACTTCCGGTTTTCAAAACCTTGACCGATTGGGGTCGTTCAAGCGGTTCATCCCACTGAGGGGTATTAGTTTGTAATGGTTTTTCGGATTAGTAAACAAGAAACTTCCACGTGTGGGGTAAAAGTGCCAAACCCCACCTTTTTGCCCCTCTTCTCCCCCCCCTCCCTATCTCGTTACTCGGAAACTAAGAGACCCATGTTCTGTTTCTTTACGGATTCGTATAGAGGAGGCTTGAAAAAGTAAACCCCAATTTTTAAAGTTGTCCCCCTTGACCCCCTTCTCTACCTCTGTAGGCGTATCTCGAAGAATAAAGGGCCATGTTTTTTTTTTTTTTCAGATTCTTAAAAAGAGGCCCAGAGTTAGTAAAACTAATTTTTCAATACCCTCTCTCCCCCCCTTGAGCCCCTCTCTCCACCCCTTTTTATACAACTGAAAAATCTTTTGATTTTTACCTAAAACTATTGAGGGGCGTTGAAATTTGCATACCTTCCCTTCCCCACTCCAACTCCCCCTAAAATTGAAAGGCCTGTAACTTCATAACGGTTAGAGATAGCAATTAGGTGTTTGAACAAATTATATAGTAGGCGTCGAAACTTGTCGGGTCTCAAATGGTGGTACGGCAACGATAGCTTTCCGATGGTAGGTAGGTCCTGAATGGAGCAAACCTGCGAGATCGAGTGAAACGAAGGGGGAGGTGGCGAGCAAAGCGAGCCGGCGACCTCCATTGCATAACCAAGGTTGAGTGGGTGAAGCGTAACTCAGAGGTGACTATGTACATTCCGAAAAAATATTTTCTCATAAAAGAAAGGGCTGTAACTTCATAACGCTTAGATATAGCCATTAGAGATAGCCAGAGATAGCTTAGAGATAGCCAGAGATAGACATTAGGTGTTTGAACAAATATTATAGTAAGTGTCAAAATCTGTCCGGTGGTGGTAGGGATAAGGTCAAGATAGTTTATTGGTCTAAGTTTATAATGAAGGTTTTAGATTGTTTTAGCGGATCTTAAGGGTTCTTAGACTGCTTCATACTGATTTAGACCTTTTGTTCTACCAAACACAAAAGTTGGCAACACCAAGTACAACAGTCGGTAGCGGTCTATATCCTTGACATTTCAGAAAAATAAGATGGCGGACAGTGTGGCGGCCATCTTGTAGAAATGACGAAATATCCCAATTTTTTACACAATAAATCAGACAGCTGGCATCCCCCGACTGGATTGTGTTGTATGAACCGGTTGTTTATTTCGTTGAGGAGTGTTTGGGGTCCCCCAAATGTTATTTGACCATTTTCATCACTTTCAACTGGCAACCCCGAGAGCCATTGGGGCTTGAATTTTCAGGGTCAGACCCGACTTTGGCGAATTCTTTCGTTCTACCAAAGTCAACGGACAGCCACCGTGTTTTTACAAACAGGTAGCTTATATCCTGGTTACTTTAGAAAAATTGTGACATTTTAAAAATTCAAGATGGCGGCCTTGCCTTTCCCGGTTTTCGAAACCTTGTTCGAATACCACTCACTAACATTATTGTTCTCCCGGACGGTGGAGAGGGAGAGGGGTATATTTTGACAGATTCATAATCAAGTTACTCTCACGAGTAAGGAAAATGTTTCAAACCACTTTTTGCCCCCCATCCCACCCCAACCTATCGTATCTCGGAAACTAAGAGACCCGTGTTTTATTTTTATCCGAATTGTACAGAGGAGGCTCGAGGAAGTATAAAACATTTTTCAATGTTACCCCCCTTGCCCCCTTCTCCCCCCCTTTAGGCGGATCTCGGAAGTTTCTGAGAATTGAAACTTTTTTTTTCAGATTCATATAAAGGAGCAATGCGTTAGTCAGAATCATTTTTCAAAACACCCTCCTCTCCCCCGCTTCACCCCTCCCACTCATCGTATCTCGGAAACTAGGACATGTAGCGGTTTTGTTTTTATTCTTACCTAGAACTATTGAAGGGCGTTGAAATTTTTACACTCTTCCCTCCCGTCCCAAAACTCCCCTAAAATTTGAAGGGATGTAACTTTTAACGGTTAGAGATAGCCATTAGGTGCTTGAACAAATATTATAGTAGGCGTCGAAACCTGTCCGGTGGTGGTACCGGTAAAGCGAAGGGGAGAGGTGGCGAGCGAAGCGAGCCGGTGACTTCCATAGCGTAACGAAGGTTGAAAGGGTAAAGCGTAACTCAGAGGCGACTATATACATACGGAAAAAATATTTGAATTCTAATTTTAAATTTCGCGCCACGCCAAAACGCTCCGCAACTAACTATGTAAGTACTACGCACGCATACGCTTTCGTATTGATTCTGACCTAAAACTATTGAAGGGTGTTGAAATTTGTATACCCTCCCCTCCCCACCCCAACCTCCCCTAAAATTTAAAGGGTTGTAACTTCATAACTGTTAGAGATAGCCATTATGAGTTTGAACAAATATTATAGTAGGCGTCGGATATGACTTTTCAGAAAAACAAGATGGCGGACAGTGGGGCGGCCATCTTGTAAAAATGACAAAAAATCCCAATTTTCGACACGATAAATGGGACAGCTGGCATCCCCCCACTGGATTGTGTTGTATGAACCGGTTGTGTGTATTGTTGAGGAGTGTTGCCTGGTGCAAAAATTCTCCCCACTTTTGGGGTAATTTTCCCAGATCTTCCCCAAAAACATGAAAAGTAGAAATGACGACATTTTAAATAAAGACTTTGACTAGCCGGCAACATTGGGGTCTCCCAAATGACATTTGACCATTTTTATTATTTTGAGCTGGCAACCCCGAGAGACATTGGGGCTTGAATATTCGGGTCGGACCCGAGTTTGGCGAGTTCTTTTGTTCTACCAAACTCAAAAGTTGGCAACACCAAGTACACTGATCGGTAGCCTATATCCTTGAGATTTCAGGAAAATTATGATTTTTCAGAAAAACAAGATGGCGGACAGTGGGGCGACCATCTTGTAAAAAAGACGTAAAATCCAAATTTTCGATACGATAAATGGAACAGCTGGTATCCCCCGACTGGATCGTGTTGTATCAACCGGTTGTGTACTTGGTCAAGGAGTGTTAGCTGGTGCAAAATATCTCCCCACTTTTGGGGTAATTTTCCCCAAAAACATGAAAAGTAGAAATGACGACATTTTAAATGGAAATTTTGCATAACCACCAAGAATGGGGTGCCCGAAATTACTTTTGACCATTTTCATCACTCTCAGCTGGCAACCCCGAGAGCCATTGGTGCTTGAATCTTCGGGTCGGACCCGACTTTGGCGAGTTCTTTTGTTCTACCAAAGTCAACGTACAGCCACCGTGTTTTTACTGACAGGCAGCTTATATTCTGGTAACTTTAGAAAAATTGTGACATTTCAGAAATTCAATATGGCGGCCGTGCCACTTTCGGTTTCCAAAACCTTGTCCGATTGGGGTCGTTCAAGCGGTTCATCCCACTGAGCGGTATTAGTTTGTAACGGTTTTTTGGATTAGTAAACAAGAAACTTCCGCGTGTGGGGTAAAAGTGCCAAACCCCTTTTTGCCCCCCTTCTCCCCCCTCCCTATTTCGTAACTCGGAAACTAAGAGACCCATGGTCTGTTTTTTTACGGATTCGTATAGAGGAAGCTAGGAAAAGTAAAAATCAGTTTTCGAAATTGGCCCCTTGTCCCTCTCTTCCCCCCTTTAGGAAGATCTCGAAAGTGAAGAGACTTGGAACATTTTTTTTTTCACATTCATTTAAAGGAGCAATGCGTTAGTTGAAATATTTTTTTAAAACTCCCCACTCTCCCCTCCTTCGCCCCTCCCCCCATTTTATCTCGGAAACTAGGACACGTAGCAGCTTTTTGATTTTTATAATACGTTACTATTGTTGAGGGGCGTTGAAATTTATATACCCTCCCCTCCCCAACCTCCCCTAAAATTGAAAGGGCTGTAACTTCTTAACGGTTGGAGATAGCCATTAGGTGTTTGAACAAATATTATAGTAGGCGTCGAAACCTGTCCGGTCGTGGTACCGGTAAAGCCGATCCGAGCCGGCCAATGCCTGCCGGGTTTTAGTCGGTAAAAGTCTGATACTCCCTCGTGCTCCACCCAGAGCGGGAGGAGTCATTTGATGATTTCCCATCCGAAAAAAAAAAAAGAGGTGACGGCAAGCAAACTTTTGGGTAATGTTTTTTTAATGGGAAAAAGTCTGAGTTTTTAAATAAGGTTTTAGACTGTATTAATGTTTTTTTAAGCGGTTTCAAAATCATTAAAATAAATTCTCATTTTTTTTTTACTTTAATTTCTTTTCTTTATTGAATTTGTTTTTAGAATGAGGGGTTCTTATAGGTTTTCATATTGATTTAGGGGTTCCTTAGGGCTTTCGTACTGCTGTAAGGGTGCTCATAAAGGTTTTAAAAATATTCAGAAGTATTTTACAAAATCTTCTAAGGGCTCTAACGGATTTTCCAAATCGTTAAGGATTATTAAGGATTCTCAAAATTTTATAAGGGTAAGGAATACTTCTTAATAACACGAAACCGAACCGAACCGAATAGAATGATATGTATGTTACGGTCAACGTGATTAACTGGGCATTATTAATAAGGACCGGCCATCATTATTAATGCCCGACGGCCCGAGGTCTATGTTATAGGTCAGTGTTTGAGATAGCATCATTGTTTTCTTTATAATACTTGCCCTGCATAGGTCGACCACCATGATTGGTCCGAATTAGTATTACAACTTTATGTCCCAGAAGTCCAAATTTGGGACATGAGGAGCGTAGGCCGAAGGCCGGCGGAGCTCCGACGACATGGCTGACGGGAGATAGGGCGGCAGCTTTTTTTTTAGACCGCCCGATCCGACCATCTGTTTAGTGTAATTTCTATTTTAACCTGATGACATAGTGTTTGATAAGTAAATGAAAGGGCTGTGACTTTATTACGGTTAAAGATAGCCATTAGGTGTTTGAACAAATATTATAGTAGGCATCGAAACCTGTCCGTTGGTGGTAGGGATAAGGTCACGGTAGCTTTTCGGTGGTAGATAGGTACGACAAGCGAACTTTAAGGTAATGTTTTTTTTTTAATAGGAAAAGTTCTGAGTTTTTAAATAAGGTTTTAGATTGTTTTATGGGATCTTAAGAGTTCTTAGACTACTTCGTACTGATTTAGGGGTTCCTAAGAGTTGTACTGCTGTAAGGGCTCTCATAAAGGTTTTCAAAATGTTTAAAAAGTTTTTTTTTTTTTAAATTTCTAATTGATCTTCCAATTCATTTTAGGATTCTTATGAATTCTCAACATTTTAGAAGGGTGTCTACTTCTCAAATGGGGACTTGATTTTATCAAAAAATGTTGATATGGATATCATTTTCAAGTGATTTGGGGGTGCTGATTTAGAATATGGCATCCGTTTTTTTTAAACCAAGATGGCGGATTTTATTTTATTTCAAAATTTAGAATATGGGCATTGTTTTCGAGTGATTTGGAGCAGGGATGTTACGAACCTTCGACTCCGACTCCGATACGTCGAAACTTCCGATTGATTTTACGTCTCCGGTTCCAACTTCGGTTCCGATACTTTTAAATCGGAGGTTTTAATCGGAGGTCGAAGCATAGTAGATAGTGGCAACCCCTAGAGCCAGTGGGGTTTGAATTTTCGGGTCAGACCCGACTTTGGCAAGTTCTTTTGTTCTATCAAACTCAAAAGTTGGCAACACCACGTACACCAGTTGATAGCCTATATTCTTGTAATTTCAGGAAAATTATGACTTTTCAGAAAAACAAGATGGCGGACAGTGTGGTGGCCATCTTGTAAAAATGACAAAAAATCCCAATTTTCGACACGAGTAATGGGACAGCTGGCATCCCCCCACTGGATTGTGTTGTATGAACCGGTTGTGTGTATTGCCAAGGAATGTTGCCTGGTGCAAAAATTCTCCCCTATTTTAGGGTAATTTTCCCAATCTTCCCTAAAAACATGAAAAGTAGAAATAACGATATTTTGAATAGAGACTTTGACTAGCCGGCAACATTGGGGTGCCCAAAATAACTTTTGACCATTTTCATCACTCTCAGCTGGCAACCCCGAGAGCCATTGGGGCTTGAATTTTCGAGTCAGACCCGACTTTGGCGAGTTCTTTTGTTTTACCAAACTCAAAAGTTTGCAACACCATGTACATCAATCGGTGGTTTATGTCCTTGAAATTTCAGGAAAATTATGACTTTTCAGAAAAACAAGATGGCGGACCCTGTGGCGGATATATTTTAAAAGTTAGAATTTTTGACTTTTTCAAATCCATTTTTCGTGTAGTTGGCAACATCTGACGGGTTCGAGTTGTAACAAAAGGTTGTGTGTTTTGTCAAGGAGTGTTGCCTGGTGTTAAAAAAATTACCAATTTTTAGGGTGTTTACGCAGATTTTCATCAAAAACGTGAAAAGTAGAAATAACGACATTTTGAATGGAGACTTTGACTAACTGGCAACATTAAGGTCCCTCAAATGACATTTGACTATTTTCATCACTTTCAGTTATCAACCCCGAGAGCCATTGGGGCTTGAATTTGCGAGTCAGACCCGACTTTGGCGAGTTCTTTTGTTCTACCAAACTCAAAAGTTGGCAACACCAAGTACACCAGTTGGTGGTCTGTGTCCTTGAAATTTCAGAAAAATTGTTACTTTTCAGAAAAACAAGATGGCGGACAGTGTTGTAGCCATCTTGTAAAAATGACGAAAAATCCCGACACGATAAATGGGACAGCTGGCATCTCCCGACTGGATTGTGTTGTATGAACTGGTTGTGTATTTCATCAAGGAGTGTTTCCTTGTGCAAAAATTCTCCCCACTTTTAGGGTAATTTTCCCCAAAAACATGAAAAGTAGCAATGACGACATTTTAAAAGGAATTTTTGCTTAACCACCAAGAATGGGGTGCCCGAAATGACTTTTGACCATTTTCATCACTCTCAGCTGGCAACTCCGAGAGCCATTGGTGCTTGAATTTTCGGTTCAGACCCGACTTTGGCGAATTCTTTTGTTCTACGAAAGTCAAAGTACAGCCACCGTGTTTTTACTGACAGGTACCTTGTAGCCTGGTTACTTTAGAAAAATTGTGACATTTTAGAAATTCTAGATGGCGGCCGTGCCATTTCCGGTTTCCGAAAACTCACTCACTGGCATATTTTTCTCCTAGCTGGTGGATGGAGAGGATGGTATATTTTGACAGATTCGTAAACAAGTAACTCTCATGAGTATGGGAAAAGTGCCAAACCTCCCAATGTCACCCCCCTTCTTCCCCCTTTCCATCGTATCTTGGAAACTAAAAGACACATGTTTTGTTTTTTTTAGAGATTCGTATAGAAGAGGCTTAGAAAAGTAAAAACCATTTTTCAAAGTTGTCCCCCTTGACCCCCTTCTCTACCCCTGTAGGCGTATCTCGAAAAATAAGGGACCATGAATTGTTTTTTTTTCAGATTCATAAAAAGAGGCCCAGAGTTAGTCAAAATAATTTTTTAGAACATGCAAAAAAAAATAGCATGCAAAAAAAAAGAGCATGTATGAAAACAAAAAAAAAATAACATGCAAAAAAAAGGGCATGTATAAAAAAAAACATGCAAAAAAAAGAGTATGTATAAAAAAAAACATGCAAAAAAAAAGGGCATGTATAAAAAAAACATGCAAAAAAAAAGGGCATGTATGAAAAGAAAAAAAAAACATGCAAAAAAAAGGGCATGTATGAAAACAAAAAAAAATAACATGCAAAAAAAGGGGCATGTGTGTAAAAAGCGAACTATTATGTACACTAAACTTAGTTATTATAACTACTATGAATAAGATATTGCTCTTTATAAATTTTAACTATAATACATATTAAAATGTAGGTAAGTAGTCAAGAAAAACGCTAGAAAGCATAATATAAATGTGATTCTTAAAGAAAACTGTCCAAGCCGATTCAAAATGTAAATGCCTTTTGAATTGAGACGAGTCATGTTTTTTAAATTTACATTTATCTTGGAATGGGACCTACAAAACTTATATTATTTAAGAACTTACTTTTAAAAAGAATTACATATTGAAGCACTTCTCCTCGCATGGTACTGAAAACAGCTACATTTTGATTTATACCAATATGACAACATAATTTCTTATTTTCATTACATCTTTATTAAACGAATCAAGACATTTGGTATCTGCCATTCCCATTCACACTTTTGCATACTACAGCAGTCCCCGGCTCTTAATTTTTTACTTTACCGTTACACAGCAGTCCACGGCTTTTTATTTTTTACTTTTTAGTAAAAAGTAACTAAGACATATGGTATCTGCCCTTTCCATTCACACTTTCGCGTACTACAGCAGTCCCCGGCACTTTATTTTAACTTTACAGTTACACAGCAACCCACGGCTTATTATTTTTTACTTTATAGTAAAAAGTAACTAAGACATTTGGTATCTGCCCTTTCCATTCACACTTTCGCGTACTGCAGCAGTCCCCAGCAATTAATTTTTACTTTACCGTTACACAGCAGTCCACGGCTTTCTATTTTTTACTTTTTAGTAAAAAGTAACTAAGACATTTGGTATCTGCCCTTTCCATTCCCACTTTCGCGTACTACAGCAGTCCCCGGCACTTTATTTTTTACTTTACCGTTACACAGCAGTCTACGGCTTTCTATTTTTTACTTTTTTGTAAAAAGTAACTAAGAGATTTGGTATCTGCCATTCCCATTCACACTTTCGCGTGCTACAGCAGTCCCCGGCTCTTTATTTTTTTACTTTACCTTACACAGCAGTCCACGGCTTTTTATTTTTTACTTTTTAGTAAAAACTAACTAAGACATTTGGTATCTGCCTTTCCATTCACACTTTCGCGTACTACAGCAGTCGCTGGCTCTTTATTTTTTACTTTACCGTTACACAGCAGTCCACGGCTTTTTATTTTTTACTTGTTTGTAAAAAGTAACTAAGACATATGGTATCTGCCCTTTCCATTCACACTTTCGCGTACTACAGCAGTCTCCGGCACTTTATTTTTTACTTTACCATTACACAGCAGTCCACGGCTTTTTATTTTTTACTTTTAGTAAAAAGTAACTAAGACATTTGGTATCTGCCCTTTCCATTCCCACTTTCGCATATTACAGCAGTCACTGGCACTTTATTTTTTACATTACCGTTACACAGCAGTCCACGGCTTTTTATTTTTTACTTTTTTGTAAAAAGTAACTAAGACATTTGGTATCTGCCCTTTCCATTCACACTTACGCGTACTGCTGCAGTCCCCAGCACTTAATTTTTACTTTACCGTTACACAGCAGTCCACGGCTTTTTATTTTTTACTTTTTAGTAAAAAGTAACTAAGACATATGGTATCTGCCCTTTCCATTCCCACTTTCGCGTACTACAGCAGTCCCCGGCACTTTATTTTTTACTTTACCGTTACACAGCAGTCTACGGCTTTCTATTTTTTACTTTTTTGTAAAAAGTAACTAAGAGATTTGGTATCTGCCATTCCCATTCACACTTTCGCGTGCTACAGCAGTCCCCGTCTGTTTATTTTTTTACTTTACCTTATACAGCAGTCCACGGCTTTTTATTTTTTACTTTTTAGTAAAAACTAACTAAGACATTTGGTATCTGCCTTTCCATTCACACTTTTGCGTACTACAGCAGTCGCTGGCTCTTTATTTTTTACTTTACCGTTACACAGCAGTCCACGGCTTTTTATTTTTTACTTGTTTGTAAAAAGTAACTAAGACATATGGTATCTGCCCTTTCCATTCACACTTACGCGTACTGCTGCAGTCCCCAGCACTTAATTTTTACTTTACCGTTACACAGCAGTCCACGGCTTTTTATTTTTTACTTTTTAGTAAAAAGTAACTAAGACATATGGTATCTGCCCTTTTCATTCCCACTTTCGCGTACTACAGCAGTCCCCGGCACTTTATTTTTTACTTTACCGTTACACAGCAGTCTACGGCTTTCTATTTTTTACTTTTTTGTAAAAAGTAACTAAGAGATTTGGTATCTGCCATTCCCATTCACACTTTCGCGTGCTACAGCAGTCCCCGGCTCTTTATTTTTTTACTTTACCTTATACAGCAGTCCACGGCTTTTTATTTTTTACTTTTTAGTAAAAACTAACTAAGACATTTGGTATCTGCCTTTCCATTCACACTTTTGCGTACTACAGCAGTCGCTGGCTCTTTATTTTTTACTTTACCGTTACACAGCAGTCCACGGCTTTTTATTTTTTACTTGTTTGTAAAAAGTAACTAAGACATATGGTATCTGCCCTTTCCATTCACACTTTCGCGTACTACAGCAGTCCCCGGCACTTTATTTTTTACTTTACCATTACACAGCAGTCCACGGCTTTTTATTTTTTACTTTTAGTAAAAAGTAACTAAGACATTTGGTATCTGCCCTTTCCATTCCCACTTTCGCATATTACAGCAGTCACTGGCACTTTATTTTTTACATTACCGTTACACAGCAGTCCACGGCTTTTTATTTTTTACTTTTTTGTAAAAAGTAACTAAGACATTTGGTATCTGCCCTTTCCATTCACACTTACGCGTACTGCTGCAGTTCCCAGCACTTAATTTTTACTTTACCGTTACACAGCAGTCCACGGCTTTTTATTTTTTACTTTTTAGTAAAAAAGTAACTAAGACATATGGTATCTGCCCTTTCCATTCACACTTTCGCGTACTGAAGCAGTCCCCAGCACTTAATTTTTACTTTACCGTTACACCGCAGTCCACGGCTTTTTATTTTTTACTTTTAGTAAAAAGTAACTAAGACATTTGGTATCTGCCCTTTCCATTCCCACTTTAGCGTACTACAGCAGTCCCCGGCACTTTATTTTTTACTTTACAGTTACACAGCAGTCCACGGCTTTTTATTTTTTACTTGTTTGTAAAAAGTAACTAAGACATTTGGTATCTGCCCTTTCCATTCACACTTTTGTGTACTGCAGCAGTCCCCAGCACTTAATTTTTACTTTACCGTTACACAGCAGTCCACGGCTTTTTATTTTTTACTTTTTAGTAAAAAGTAACTAAGACATATGGTATCTGCCCTTTCCATTCACACTTTCGCGTACTGAAGCAGTCCCCAGCACTTAATTTTTACTTTACCGTTACACAGCAGTCCACGGCTTTTTATTTTTTACTTTTAGTAAAAAGTAACTAAGACATTTGGTATCTGCCCTTTCCATTCCCACTTTAGCGTACTACAGCAGTCCCCGGCACTTTATTTTTTACTTTACAGTTTCACAGCAGCCCACGGCTTTTTATTTTTTACTTTATAGTAAAAAGTAACTAAGACATTTGGTATCTGCCATTCCCATTCACACTTTCGCGTGCTACAGCAGTCCCCGGCTCTTTATTTTTACTTTACCGTTACACAGCAGTCCACGGCTTTTTATTTTTTACTTTTAGTAAAAAGTAACTAAGACATTTGGTATCTGCCCTTTCCATTCCCACTTTAGCGTACTACAGCAGTCCCCGGCACTTTATTTTTTACTTTACAGTTACACAGCAGTCCACGGCTTTTTATTTTTTACTTGTTTGTAAAAAGTAACTAAGACATTTGGTATCTGCCCTTTCCATTCACACTTTTGTGTACTGCAGCAGTCCCCAGCACTTAATTTTTACTTTACCGTTACACAGCAGTCCACGGCTTTTTATTTTTTACTTTTTAGTAAAAAGTAACTAAGACATATGGTATCTGCCCTTTCCATTCACACTTTCGCGTACTGAAGCAGTCCCCAGCACTTAATTTTTACTTTACCGTTACACAGCAGTCCACGGCTTTTTATTTTTTACTTTTAGTAAAAAGTAACTAAGACATTTGGTATCTGCCCTTTCCATTCCCACTTTAGCGTACTACAGCAGTCCCCGGCACTTTATTTTTTACTTTACAGTTTCACAGCAGTCAACGGATTTTTATTTTTTACTTTATAGTAAAAAGTAACTAAGACATTTGGTATCTGCCATTCCCATTCACACTTTCGCGTGCTACAGCAGTCCCCGGCTCTTTATTTTTACTTTACCGTTACACAGCAGTCCACGGCTTTTTATTTTTTACTTTTAGTAAAAAGTAACTAAGACATTTGGTATCTGCCCTTTCCATTCCCACTTTAGCGTACTACAGCAGTCCCCGGCACTTTATTTTTTACTTTACAGTTACACAGCAGTCCACGGCTTTTTATTTTTTACTTGTTTGTAAAAAGTAACTAAGACATTTGGTATCTGCCCTTTCCATTCACACTTTTGTGTACTGCAGCAGTCCCCAGCACATAATTTTTACTTTACTGTTACACAGCAGTCCACGGCTTTTTATTTTTGACTTTTTAGTAAAAAGTAACTAAGACATATGGTATCTGCCCTTTACATTCACACTTTCGCGTACTACAGCAGTCCTCGGCACTTTATTTTTTACTTTACAGTTTCACAGCAGTCCACGGCTTTTTATTTTTTACTTTTAGTAAAAAGTAACTAAGACATTTGGTATCTGCCCTTTCCATTCCCACTTTCGCGTACTACAGCAGTCACTGGCACTTTATTTTTTACATTACCGTTACACAGCAGTCCACGGCTTTTTATTTTTTACTTTTTTGTAAAAAGTAACTAAGACATTTGGTATCTGCCCTTTCCATTCACACTTACGCGTACTGCTGCAGTCCCCAGCACTTAATTTTTACTTTACCGTTACACAGCAGTCCACGGCTTTTTATTTTTTACTTGTTTGTAAAAAGTAACTAAGACATTTGGTATCTGCCCTTTCCATTCACACTTTAGCGTGCTACAGCAGTCCCCGGCTCTTTATTTTTACTTTACCGTTACACAGCAGTCCACGGCTTTTTATTTTTCACTTTTACGCGCAGGAAGCGGCGAGCACTGAATTTGTGTTGGGAGCTGTCTTCCGCTTCATTTTCTCCTTGTACTCCTCACTCCCCGCGTAACCATTTACGATATATTTGCTCTGTTTCAACCGTCCTTTGTTTTAACCGTACCCAGTCTACCCTACACAGCAGTCCACGGCTTTTACTTTTTAGTAAAAAGTAATTCATATCATAACTAACTCCATGCCATATAACTCATTCAACCAGTACAATGACTCCACCCTCACCTTTGCACACTACGACTCATTACTGATAAGACAACAACTTTTACCTTTGTTAACGGACATACCATCCCTCCCTACAGATCCAACACCACAAATCAGATAGCATCCACAACTTGACATTGACTCTCATCCTGACTTTCGCCTACAGACAACGCAAGACTTCCCAGCTATCAGCCGACACCGACCACACTTTACTGACCTCCCATTATCGGTGCGACAACTCACCTCAACGATGAATTCGCAATCACTCGGTTCTATCGACTTCATCACTAACCAGAGCATGTTCTCGGCAGTAAGCTGACTCTGATCGGAATCCAAAGCCTAGCTACTTACAGATCATTCAGTTGACCGGGCAACCAACCGTTCCCGGTCTACAGTCGGTCAGATTTTCTACTGACCAGTAACATGGTTCAATAACGGTCTCGCATTGTTGCGTATTCATCTTAAACTACCTCACGTTCCGTTTTATTTATTTATAATTAAGAAGGATAGTTTAGGTTGGAGTGATTGTTTGCCATGATTAACAATGACTATTTGTTATAATCATAGATTTATATTTATTTATTTTTCATGTACACATACACTTTGTACGCACGTAGTCCGTATTATGTCTATTGCTAGCAATTAGTATGTAAAATATTGAATAAAAGGATTATCAATGAAGTCAAGGTGAAGTATGTATGTGTGTATATGCGAAATTGCTAGCAATTAGTATGTAAAATGTTGATTAAAAGAGTTATGAATGAAGTCAAGGTGAAGTATGTATGTGTGTATATGCGAAATTGCTAGCAATTAGTATGTAAAATGTTGATTAAAAGGATTATGAATGAAGTCAAGGTGAAGTATGTATGTGTATATGCGCAATTGCTAGCAATTAGTATGTAAAATGTTGATTAAAAGGGTTATGAATGAAGTCAAGGGGAAGAATGTGTGTGAGTATATGTGAAAAGAAGGATGTTAAGAGAATGGTGTAGAAGTATGTTGTGAAACTTGTGAACTTGTAATAGTTTAAGAATATATTTGAACGTATTTGTATCGTTTTTATCATATAACATACTATATCACACTTATCAGAAACACTGACACACAGAGTATTTATTTTTAGGTATTACTATTATTTTTTTCTTCTATTTATTACTAGGATCAAGCTCGTAATTATTTTCTATGTAATAATATTTACAATAATTTATTATCTTACCTAATAGTAATAATATAATATGTAAGTATACCTACCTACTGCGTGAACGAAAATGAATGAAAATAAGATGATTAGAGAGTGATGGTTAAGTGGAAATATATTATTTGTTATTACAATCTGACACACCCACACTAACATAATATGTGTTTAATTCAGTTTATTTATTCATATTAATTAAGTAAATTTATTTTATTGTAATTAGGCAACTTTGATTTTAGAAAAGTGTAGTATAATCATGTATGTAGGTACATAGAAGTACATGTATTTAAATGTAATTAGGCTACTTTGATTTTAGAAAAGTGTAGTATAATCATGTATTAGGTACATAGATGTAGTTTAGGTGGATTAGGCCTCTTCGGGGGGATACCACGTAAAAAAAAACGCGCCTCAAACCTTACCTCTCCAGGTGGTGTGGAAAAAGGTTTGTAGTTATCTGTACTTAGTTTATTTAAAATAGATGTAATTTAGTTAAGATTTAGTATTATGTAAATCGAATAATTCAGGTGGATTAGGCCTCTAATGGGGATACGCTTGTAACGGGGATACCTTGAAATAAAACGCACCAGGAACCATATCTTCTGGTAGCCCGGAAATTGGTTTTAGAACTGTATACCTACCTAATAACAAGTAGTTAGCTGTAGTTGTTTTCAATAAATACAATTTCACAAAGTAGTTTGTTTCAATAATTCTAAGTGTTGTAGGTATACCTACCTACCTACCTAATCCGCTGCCAATATTTATCAGTAGGTTGGTGCTGTGGCTGGCTGGGTGCGTGCGAGTGCGAACGAATGCGCGCGTGGGCGCCACAATAATGCCTGCGTTGCGTCCCAAGGCCAGATGCCAGTCTGGTACGACCTACGAGGCAGACTGCATGCCGCACCCCTGCACGTCGCGCGTGTAAACACACCATCATTGTCATCTTGCTTCATCGTCGTGTTCTGTGGCGTTTCTTTACGAAAGTAAGTGAAAAAGAAATAAAATCACCGAATCCAACGTGCAAGCGAAACAAAACTGGGATTGGTGACAGAGTTTCGACTGTATGAAGATTATAACAAAGAAATAAAAATAAAATTAAACAAGTACTTACTTAAATTCCATTCATAAATCAATGACAGACACAGATGACTATAGTACAAAAATTGTATTACTTTCAATCATTTCTTAGAAACAAAACTATGCTTTGATCAAAAACCTGCCCAGCTATGATAAGGCTATAAGAATTTTGCATGATTGATAAAAGTAATAATAGTAGGTGTGTAGGTAGTCATGGACCTCTATGGTTGTTGATGTTACTCTATTAATGTTTTCTGTCCTGTAAATTAGATGCATACACATCAATGGCCTACCAGCTTGATAGAGATATCAATGCACCACTAAGCCTGGAGGAGTATTTGGAGCACCGGCATTGGAGAATGCTGAGCCACCACAGCCAGCTACAGGGGTAACTATAAGTATAACCACAAATTGTACACTTGCAAAACTTTTCAAATGCTTCCAACCAACGGTTGAATGCATGAAGTTCATCATAGAATTTGTTGAGGGGCACATACACATAAGGGAAATGCAAATTTCACTTTCGGTGTGCAGTTTGCAGAGGGCTACACAACTTTCTGATATACTGTTATAATATTCCCACCATACAATTTCATTAAAGTTAATAGACAGCAGATAACAGGTTTCACTGGTAACATCAAAGCTTTTTCAGCTATCAGAACTAACACTAAAACACAATGGTTAGTACCTATACTAACATCATTAACCTTTTATTCAATCAACGATAAAAAGTATGGTATTCCATTACAAATCCACTCACTGAAAAAACCATACAAAACTAAAATGACAGTTCATTTCAGTTTTCATGGGGTAGAGATTATTGACAAATTATTTCAAAAAAGGATTGACATTTCCAGAGTGATCATACTCCTTAACATCACATTGTTTGATGACAAGTTCAATGTACCCAGTAACGTACTTATATTAGCTGGTGTTTTTCCAGACAATGCAGTCCAGAGTCAGCAGCCGATGAAGCTGGCAGAGCAGGCAGCCAGCACATACTAGATCATTACAGCAAAATAAAACACAGTTCGATATTAATCAACACCTATTTTGGACATATTGTTAGAGGCAGCCAACCTGCCTTACAATTTGATACAACAACCAGAATCAATCTTTATTTACAACCATGTAATAAATAGTTTTAAATTGTGAAGTGAGGTCACAATCAGCATCGACAATCGGGATCCAGAGTAAAAAATCTTTATCAGACAGTTTTGATTGAAAATTACTTTTTATCAATAATTAAGAAATTAATGTACAAATGTAGATACCTAAGTCGATTCATAATAGGTTTTTATGCTTGAAAATTAAATACATTTAGGTAGGTCTAAATTGTGATAGATATTTTTTAAGTAGGTATTATTGAGTATGTTAATGATGAATAAGTAAATAATAGTATAAGTAAACAATAAAAAAATAAACTTAAACAAGAAACTTGTATTTACCATACAAAGTGCACAAGATTAAATAAAGTTTTACACAAATATCTGCGAGTTTCTTTTGTTAATCACATAAACATAATCATCCCTAACTTAAGTAGGTACTATATTATACAATTCACACTCTTATCTTTCCAGTGATAGGTCGGAGGTACTGATTAGATCGAGAGGCTGGGTTCTGTGAGGTTGGCAAACTGTTTTAAAATTTTGAAGAGTCCTATACCTACCTACTACCGTATCCGTGGTACCTTCTTATCTTGTATGTTGTCATTTATTAATCTATTTAATGCAATGCTTGTAGCCAACTAATTACCTAGGAGGTGCAGGCCCACCGTATATAAATGACACTGGCGCGAGACGGGCGACGTCTCGGGACAGTATCCTTTATGGGCGGCATGGGCACCGGGCCGTAGGCCGACGAAGGAGGCCGGCGGAGGCCCGGCACTTTGGGGACAGAAGTCATAGAGTGTTATTTAATATGCGAGCTAAGCGAGCGCGCGTCATGGAGTCTTAGCAGGTTCTAAATTTGCTTATATCTCGAAAAGTCTTGCTAGCTGGCATGAGGAGCGTAGGCCGAAGGCCGGCGGAGCGACGACGACATGGCTGACGGGAGATAGGGCGGCAGCTCTTTTTTTTAGACCTCCCGATCCGACCATCTGTTTAGTGTAATTTCTATTTTTACATGATGACAGTGTTTGATAAGTAATATTTTTATCAAAATAAAAGTAGGTGACTACTGATGTTATTACATTTTTAACTGTTTATTTTTTAACTACTATGTTCAATAGTTTATTTTTTGTTAACTTTTCATGAAAATTTTGTAAGTTTAATTTCATTTAATAAACAAAAAGACGAGAAGTTCACCTATTTTATTACTTTGCCCAAGATAGGGTGGGCATTGTTCATAATGGCCGGGAAAAGTGATTAATCATGCTGTTTTAATCACATTGCCCAAATGAATCGGGCAGAATACAGACCGGCCATAATTTCAGGCCATTATCCCCATTTTTAGGGTATTTTCCCAGATTTTTCCCAAAAACATGAAAAATAGAAATAAGGACATTTTGAATGGAGACTTTGACTAGCTGGCAACATTGGGGTCCCTCAAATGATATTTGACCATTTTCATTACTTTCAGCTGGCAACCCCCAGAGGCATTGGGGCTTGAATTTTCGGGTCAGACCCAATTTTGGCGAATTCTTTTGATCTACCAAAGTCAGTGGACAGCCACCGTTTCTTTAGGTACTGACAGGTAACTTGTATCCTGTTTATTTTAGGAAAATTATGACATTTAAGAAATTCAAGATGGCGGCCGTGCCATTTCCGGTTTATTACCACTCACTCACTGACGTAATTGTTCTCCCAGATGGTGGAAGGGGAGTAGGATATGTTTTGACAGATTCATAATCAAGTAACTCTCACGAGTAGGGAAAATGTGCCAAACCACTTTTTGCCCCTTTTCCCACCGCTCCCTATCGTATCTCGGAAACTAAGGGACCCGTGTCTGATTTGTATAGAAGAGGCTCGGGGAAGTATAAAACATTTTTCAATGTTACCCCTCTTGCCCCCCTTCATCCCTCCCACCCATCGTATCTCGGAAACTAGGACATGTAGTGGTTTTGTTTTTATTCTTTCCTAAAAATATTGAAGGGCGTTGAAATTTTTACACTCTCCCCTCCCCTCCCCAACCTCCCCTAAAATTGAAAGGGCTGTAACTTTATTATGGTTAGACATAGACATTAGGTGTTGGATCAAATATAATAGCAGGCGTCGAAACCTGTCTGGTGGTGGCATAAGTTCACGTTAGCTTTCCGGTGGTAGGTACAATAAGCAAATTTTAGGGTAATGTTTTTTTTAATGGGAAAATGTCTAAGTTTTTAAATAAAGTTTTAGATTGTTTGAGGGGATCTTAAGGGTTTATAGACTGCTTCATAATAATTTAGGGGTTTCTTAGGGCTTTAGGTTTAGGGTCTTTGTACAGCTGTAAAGGTAAAGGTTTTCAAAATATTGAAAAAGTTCAATATTTTTTTTTAAAAGCTTCAAATGGAGTTTGCTAACGGATTTTCCTATAAACGGGCGTACTATACTACTCGCCCTTATTTCATGGGACTTTAACATAACTGACGAAATGGGCGTGTAACTACTATTATCTACAACTTTGCACAACCCTTCAGGGCTAACAGGCGTAATGTTATATTTAAAGGTTAATATCCGTGATTTTCTTTTGTTTTTATGAGCTCCCGATATTTCGACGTTGTTGCAAGCATCATGATCGCGGGAATACTGAGGAGGTATGCGGGTGGGACGAATTTTTTTTATTATGTTCTGACAAATCTGTCTACCCTCTTTCTTAATCTTTTATTACACTCACTACTGCAACTTGATTTTAACTCACGATAAAACGCACGGTATCACTAGATTTTTCTTGATAATGGAGACGAAAGTGTAGTGTGTGTGTGTTAAGTGTAGTGAAAAACCGTGAGTGAGTGATGTTATGTTTCGTGAAACTGCCTCTTCTATATCACAAACCTAGGTAGGCTATCATCGACTATCGAAAATGTTCTCGTTCCCGCCATTAGAGTTTCACTTGGCTGCCAAAACACGAACGGCGTATGTTAGCATAACCGAATTTGACAGCGGGTAACAAACTTATTGATGTGTACAGTTTGTCATGTTTGATTCCTAGTATTCGAGTTTCCGTGTACTGTTTAGGTTTATACAGGGTTAATTTTAGGTCGATCTGGAACCGAAAGCCATAAACTCGATCATCGAACTCGGCTCGGCTTATTCCTGAAATCCCCCCTAATCCTTATTACATTATAGTTCAGTTTTTGAGTTAGACTCTCTCAGGGATGATGGGATGATAGTGGAATAACTCAAAATTAAAAGGGGACTTTATGGATTATTTTTACATTAAAGTCCAGTTTTCCCCCTGAGGGGGATTCTCTTAGGGGAGATTTATGGAATAAGCCGAGCGATCGGGGCTGTTTTTTTTTAATAACAATAAAAAATAAAAATTTACAAAAAAAAGTATGGCATGTAGGTAAATGTAACCATGCATGCGCGTTTAAAGCATTATAATTATTACGTTGAAACAGCTTCACCCTTATAAATAATTACTATTATTCGAAGAAAGGACTTCAACAAATGATATACTGATATCAATCATTATATTTAGTTGGTCTGAAATTATTTGTCGACATGTTTAAATTCTTTTGGTCTTTCTACTTTCTTCTTTTTATTACTTTTGAACTAATTAAGATGGATGCCTCGTTGATCCAGTAATCGAAAGCGCGACTGCTGAGTATGAGGTCTCGGGTTCGATTCCCGGGTTGAGCAGTGTTATTGGGTTTTTCCATCAGGATTTTCTATAGGTACACCTTTGCCTAACTCTTTGGGGATTATATTGTTATACCACTGCAAATTCAATGGAGAGCTCGTGGCTAAATAATAACAGCCGGTCCGGTCGATCGTTAGGTTAACCCATGCTTGCCTAGGTTGGTCTGTGGATGGGTGACCACCCATTACATACCGAGTTTCCTTCAGGCCTCGGAAAGCACGTTAAGTTAAGCTGTTGGTCCCGGCTGTCATTTGTAGATTTTTGACAGTCGTTAGGTAGTCAGAGGCCCAAAAAGTCTGACAACCAGTCTTATCAAGGTGTATCGTATTACCCGGTACTAACTGGGTTGTGGAGGTCAGATATGTAGTCGCTCCATGTAAAATACTGGTATTCAGCTGAATCCGGTAAAACTGGAAGCCAACCCCAACATAGTTGGGAAAAGGCTAGGCAGATGATGACCACTGCAAATTCAATCTAAATCCTTCAATACTAAAACATTAAATCTAATGTAAGTATACAGATTACATAACTGTTCCAGAAACATCTCCGTAACTTAAGTTATCTTAAATCTCAGTCCCCTATCCCTTCACCTAACAAGTATAACTATCATTATCCTAGTTTAGGGGGTGATCTGATATGAAGTTAGATATTATGGTCCCAAGTGGGCTGCTTGAATAACTTCATAGT